>CM076146.1:26232500-27502500 GCA_038025085.1 Tetragonia tetragonoides
TAACACTATTTACGTACTCATCAACCATATTTCATTTGGCCTACAATATTGTCTTTGTTGTATTCAATCACAACTAGAAGTGTTTTAATAGATATGCAATCAATTTGATTACATTCTTCTGTTTAAATCATTGAAGCATTCATTTTATTTTATTTTTTCTGAATGTAATTGCAAAATGTAGGTTAATCATGAAATGAATGTTGTTTTGAATGTTTTTTTTTACCGGATAATTTTGTTTTCGGGTTTCATCTTCCTCATCACCATTGTAAACCTTCACTTGTAGAAATATTGGTCTCTTTTTCTACTTTGTTTTTACGGTAGTAATTGAAAAATTCATATTCATAGATTTTTAATCGTTGTCTTTTCCCTTAATAAAACTATTGCTCTGTATTACTAAATTTTACAGACTTCTGTCTTAGCTAATCTGCTATTAAATATTATTAAAATGATGACCATTGTAAATATTGTATTCAATCTTAACTAAAAGACCAATAAGACATATGCTTTGGCCTTTGGGCATACCTTGAATTCTATTTTTATACGTCTCGTACCAACCATTTTTATTACTTCCTTCACTCATTTGTAAGTTAGTAACGTTATCTATAGTTTTTCCTTCTCTAGTCCTTCTTTCATTGTGTTTATAACGTAATATGCATGTTAATACTTTGATTAATTATATATTTTTTCGAGATCAAAAAAAAATTATATATTTTTTCCATTTGAGACTCATTGCAACATGAAACATATACATATAGATGGTTGCCAGAAATCAATATTAATAGAACATGATATACTTAATCCCGACCAAAAAGTTAAGACATGTGTGTTTAGTTTAAATCTACGCAGTGTATTTATATACATATGTTCATTGTTTAATTTCATGACAAAATACTTTTACCCAAATTCAACATCATCTTATCATTGTATTTATATACTACATGTTTTTTGTTTATTTTCTTATATATTTTTCCGATATGGGACTCATCACAATATGATATATAAATACTTTTACCCAAATTTAACAGCATCTTTTGCCCTTGTCCCCGGAGAATAAAAACGCAATAAAAATGCCAAAATTCATTTGTGTTGAATTTTTTTTTTTTTTGGATACAACCCATTTTTCTAAGACCCCTGAAAATTAATAGACATATACAGAATGACCTACACATATACATGGAGAAACTTAGGTGTCCCTAATATGGTTTGTAACTTTCTTTTTTTAAAAAAAAAAGAATGATACTAATATTATGATTTAAGGAAACATTTGGACTACTGATGACTCATTAAAGACAGCTAACCAATTGCGCGCCTTATATTAAGATGATAATACACTTGATCTTTGCTTAAAGGTTAATAAGTGTGAGAAACTTCAAGGGTGGAAAGGTTTGTTGCTAACTAAAGCAGAGAGAAAATTATGATAAAGGCAGTGGCCCAATCTATCTCAACCTATGTGATGAGTGTGTTCAAATTAGCAGCGAATTTTTGCAATGAAGTGAAATCGATAATCTCTCATTTTTTTTTTTTTTTGGGCCAAAAGAAGAATGAAACGAAGATCCATTGGTTAAACTGGGGTAAATTGTGTAGACCGAAGAGTTTAGGTGGCCTGGGTTTCAGAGACCTCAAGATGTTCAACTGGGCACTTTTAGGGAAACAAGCATGGAGATTATTCGCTGGTGAGAATGGCCTGCTGGGCCAAATGCTTCGTGTGGAATACTATCCAGATAGAGATTTCTTGAATGCTCCGCTAGGTAATAATCCTAGCTTTACTTGGCGTGGCATTTGGGAGTCGAAATGGGTGCTCAAGAAGGGAATGTCCTAGAGTGTGGGTGACGATGCGAGTATTCGAGTATGGCGTGATCCATGGCTTGCTGGCAGCGGGTCAGGAAATATTATCTCGCCACAGGGGTTACATGATTCAGAGCAGAGAGTAGCGGAGTTCATTGATCAAAATACTGGGAGCTGGGATGTGACTAAAATTCGTGAAACATTTTTTCCTATTGATGTGGAGCGGATTTTGTCTATCCCACTTAGCTCTCGTTTGCCCGTTAACAAAGTTTTTTGGAAATGGGAAAGGAGTGGTGAATATTTTGTGAAAAGCGCTTATAATGGGATTATGTGTAATCATACAGCTGAAGAAGAAGCGTCATCGTCAGCGTCAGATAATTTGTTTTGGAATAAGGTGTGGAATGTTGAGACGCTACCTCGGGTTAAAATATTCGCGTGGAGGGCCTGTCATGACGCCCTGCCTACCAAGCTGGGACTTCACCGCCGAGTTCCTTCCATCACGGAGGACTGCAATGTGTGTGGGGGTCCGCGAGACTGTGGGCTCCATGCCCTGCGCTACTGCCCTCTTGCGGAAGCTGTATGGGAAGAAAGTGGCCTGCGCATCCTTCGCATGGCAACAGGTCGAGGGGTGAGGGATTGGTTTGAGGCTGTGCGAGTGGAGCTACATAGTGATGAGTATGCAAAGTTTATTACGACTGCTTGGGCAATTTGGGGTACTCGAAACAAGCGTCTTTTTGAGGGCCTCTTTCAACATCCTTCGGAGGTGGTGTCGTACGTCGAGAAGATGCTAGCTGAAATGACTGAGCATGTAACGAACTTTTCAACAAAGGGACCCCGGGTTCCTGGGAAGTGGGCGCCTCCCTCTGAGGATTGGATCAAGCTGAATGTTGACGCAGGAAAGAGCGGTAATGTCGGTACCAATATTGGCATAGTGGGTCGTGATAATAGTGGAGCAGTGTGTGTTAGTGCAACAATGAACTTCGAAGTTGATTGGGAGATTGGGATAGCAGAAGCTAAGACAATTTACCTCGGTCTATAGCTGGCAGATTCCTTTGGTTTTGATAAGGTCATCATAGAGTCTGATAACGTATGTGTTATTTCTGCTTTAAAAGCAAGAAGCTTAGGGTCGAGTCATTTACATTTAGTTTTAGACGATATTTTAGCGCTTGTGTCTCAGTTTGTGTCAGTTTCTTGGTCTTTTGTTCGTAGGGAGGGTAATAGAGTAGCGCATGTGCAGCCTTGGGAGGTAGGTTGTCGTTTTTGGAACGCTGAGTTACCTAGCAATGTCGCTAGTGCTGTGTTGGCAGATTTTGATCAGTTAATCAAAAACTAGAACCGCGGGAACGGCTTGAGTTGAAAAAAAAAGGTCAATAAGTGTGTGTTTAACTTTTGGCCTGATCAATTGATCCTTTAGTTTTATACATGATATTTGTTTAATCTTTTAATTTTCTTTCTGATGTGGGACACATTTAAAGTGTTATAGGATAAATCTTCTGTTGTAGGAGAAATCCTAAATAAAGTAGTCTGTGCTTATGTTAAATAGTTTCAGATTGAGAATGACAAGTATTTTCAGAATAGAAATAGGAAATAAGGGTTTAAATTTTTGTGATTCGGAATTATGACGTGGTATTGTAACCTGTTAGGCTGCAATAGCCTAATTTCTAAGATAATTGTTATGCATATTCCTTACCACCACCCCCTCTTTTTGACATTTTCTTTCCTTTTCTTCGTGTTATGCCTTAGTGTTGCTTTGCTAGTATCGTCTCAACAAAAACTACATTAAAATTTAAATATAGGGTGTGTTAGTTGCTTAGTTTTTCATTTCTTTTCAATATGGGATTTAATATAAAGTGGTCAAACTAATAAAGCTTTGTTACGTAAACTTTTATTGATACAACTTGAATAAATACATATTGGCTGATACTGCAAGATCAAGGTAGTGATCAAAAAAGAAAAGAAAAAAGGAAGATTAAGGTAGAACCTACTATGGTGGACCTTCATGAAAAATTAAATAAGTATCATTATTGGCAACTGACTTACCATATAAATACTACACTTGATCATACCAAAGGGCTAACTAAAATATGCTTTGCTTGAAACTCGAGCGTCTATTCATATATATGTTTTTCACCTCACTACTACTACTTATTTTTTCGACGTGGGACTCATAGTATTTTGAGAAGTAGAACTAATCTCGGCCTTTGTATCCTTTGTAAAATCTTTCTTATCAAAAAAAAAAAAAAAAAAAACCTTGTAATATAGCCTAAGTTCATATCGTGTACAATCTTGTATAAGCTTTCACTTGCCTAATTTTGTCATATAAAATCTTGATGTTGTCAACATTTCTTGTATACTAACTTGTAAAATCTTTCTTATCAAAAGAAGAAAAAAAAACTTGTAAAATCTTGTAATATTGCCTATGTCCACATCGTGTAAAATCTTTTATACTAAGCTTTCACTTGCCTTAATTTTGTAATCTAGAATCTTTATATTGACATCCTTTCTTGTATACTAAATTAAGTATTACCTCTTTTATGCTCCGTTTGATTTACCTGGATAAAACTGATCTGAACTGAACTGAATTGATTTTTTAAACTTGACTGTTAACCATTTAAAATTTGTCCAAACATTGTCAATATTGGACTCATTTGAAAGTATGTTTTGAGATCTTTCCGATGACATAATAATCATCATGAAATTATTTCGGAATAAAAAGTTATATGAGTGCTAAAGTTAAGCATGAACTGAACTAAATTTAAGTAAAATTAAGGTGAATCAAGCAACACTAATCCAACAATGAAATGAATATTGTTTTTGAGTTAATTTTTTATCTACCCATAATCTCATTTTTGGGTTTCACTTTTCAACCTATACTGTTTTACTGCAACACTAATCCTATTGTGACGGTTACACTCATTGATGTGCCCAATAATGCTTCACCAGTTATTCCTTGTCTGTGAAAGTTCGGTCCATATTTCTTGTTTTTGAGTGTAATTAGATCCATTCCCATCAAGTAGCAATGACGAATATGAAAATATTGATTAAACAAGTGTCAATTGTCGCCAAAACAATCCATTACAAATAATAAAAAAATTCGACCTATAATCTGACTTCACCACTGCCAATATTGGTTTATGTTGATATAATATATTAATCCATTAAATTATTTTAGATTGTATTAAGTTCTATTTTGAATACTATTTAAACCTACTCAGCATACAATTTTTTTTCCTAGTACACGATCTCTTGGTAGTAAGAGCAAAGTGACACTAGTATTATTTTTACCCCTATCAGTTAGCCAGTTAGTATTAGAGTAGTTACTATAGAGTTGATGTCAATAAAGTTAATCTATCATATTATGTTTGTTGCTCACTATCTTTTCTATTGTTTTTTTTTTTCATTTGAGTAATAAACTTAACACTACCAATTGCCAATTAATAATACATATTTCTGATGTTCAAAATTAGTTAGTTATTGCAAAATAGCAACCTCTCAAAAGTAAAAATTGGTGAAAAATTAATTGAAATACCCATTGATACTATCCATAAATAACTAACATAGTCGATTGTCTTAACAAAGATTCAAAATGACGTTTTAATTTTATATAACAATCACCTTTACTTATGTACAAAAAAGGTATATGTTCTATTTTGATCCGTCCCTATTCTCTATCCATCTTCACATTTGTTACAGAAAAATAAGACTAACCTCAAGAAAAGAAAGGGACCCATCAGAGATTAACTTGAGGTTTAATAATGATTTTGAAGCTTGGACGCAGAGATAAAAAGTCTACATGATTTATTTGGAACGCAAATTGCCTACCATGTGCACTACTATAGGTGATAAACGGAACATGAACCCCGCGCTTTGTCGATAGAAGTGACTCTCCACTTCAGCTGTCGCGACGACCTGTTGGTGAATATTTTTAGGAGCATATAGGTTAATGACATAAACAATTCTGGGTCATGTCTATGACGCTTTTCTAAAAATATGATTTGTCTTTATGTGTAATAGGAGAACCAAAACAATTTTTAAGATACAATGGAGTTCCGTTTCTAATAACGTCTTGGACTAATGATATTAGGACACTAACAGACCAAGAAGAATGCAAGGTTAAGAGATTAGTGTGTTTCATGGTTACTGGATGTTTATTTATTTATTTATTTTTTACTCCTTTTGTAACCATATTTTCACCTTATGTCAAGAGGCTTGACGCCCCCGAACACAAGCCACTTGTAAACCATTGTGCCCCTTCACAATGTCACACATGAAGCATCATGCCTATTAGCATGTGTCTCTTTACCAATATGCACAATTAAACCGTTATATATCTTGAAATAAGACCTATTCATAAATAGACATATATAAACCAACACGTCTTTTCACCCACTACACATACATGTTGGAAATAGTTCCAACACGACCCAGTCAGTTCCGGTCCTAGTGTAAGCAATTCCGGTCAGCAATTCTGAGCCAGGTGTCAACAATTTCGGTCCTATCGCTAGCGCTAGTCAACCAAAATTTGGAAGAAGAACGGCTCTGGATACAAACGTTCATGTGACGACATGACAAACTCAATCACACGACTCAAATCTCACTTTAAAAATGGTCAATAAGTTGTATGCCCACTGAACCCTTCATGAAGGGGGTGGCCGTTTAAAAAATGGTGGACTCTGTTGACCCAACTGTACGAAATCACACCAAATGAAAAAGATTATGAATATCTACACCTTGATGATGAAAAAGATAAAAATGAGAGGTGAAAAGAGTAGAAAAGAAAAACTAAGAGGGGATAAATGAAACTTATAATTGTAAGAGATGGTTAACATTTAGTACTTAAGGAAATACTTAGAGCCTTCAATCTTGATTATTTTCTAAGAGGACTAATAAGGAGAGAAAAAAGAAACTGGAGCTTTTTCTAAGACACTAGAGAGAAAAAGAGCGGGTTAAATGGTCCAAAGAAAGCTCATTTCAAGTTGGGAGAGGGTGTACGCAAATGGGTAAGGGGATTATTTTAGTCCTTAAAAGCCAAATTACCTCAAGAGTTTTAAGTATGAAGAATATAATTTGCTTTACAAACCCCTTTAACTCGTCAAAATCACTTTAATATTCACGGGAAAAGACTATTTTTTTTAACAAATACTCCGTTGTGATATAATTTCCTGAGGTAAATGACTGTACAAAAACTTGCTAGACTGACTATGTTAAGATTGGGGTTACTTTTCAATGAAATAAGGGTTAACGGTCACCATAAGTGACCCCTATATTTTTAAAAAGTGACCCTAATTTTCTACGAGTTGGTCTTACACAAGACTTGCTAAACTGACTATAGACTAGGGATGTAAATGGATTCATGATCCGCGGATACCCGCTCCATCCGAACCGAATATATGGATTAAAACCCGATTAAATGGATGATGGTGCGGATGACGGATGGATCGGATGGCGGATGGAGCGGATGATGGATGAGATTTCTCATCCGCTAACCCAATCCGCGAATCCATCCGTCACCCGTTTAGATATAAAAGTATAAAAGAATTATATATAAATTATCAAACCTATGTTATATTTACATCTTAGTTTAATTTTACTTGTTTTCTAATTTGTATTATTATTATTTAAACTAAACTGTGTTATTTTTATTGTTACAAGGTAAGACAATCGTATATGAGTTAAAGTTTTGTTTGACTACTAACAATTTTATAATAGTTGGGTCTATTTATTATTTTTAGTCCATAAACCGTTAAGCACCCGATCCATCCACTAATCCGCGAATGACGGACGGATTGGATATGGATTGGATGGTTCGCAGATGACGGATGGAGCGGATTGATCAAATTGATTTCGCGGATGGAGCGGATGATGCTCCACCCGATCCGAATCCGATCCATTTACATCCCTACTATAGACCACTAAAAAAAAGGGGTTAATTTCAGCGAGGTATACTGAGCTATAGCGATATTACAGTGAGATATATTGATGTTTCACAAATTACATTGAGGTATACTCCGGTGAAATTTTATGCTATTTCCGATAATTTTTCCATCTGATTTTAAATCTTAATTGTGGGACAATTTTTCAAGACCAAAATACCTCCGATATCCCTCAATGATATTCTTTTTTTCCAAAAAAAATAAAATTTAACTTCATTCAAAACTGTTTGAAGCAAAACTCTTTGCCTAAACTTAATCTTAATGATAATTAGCACACTAGTACATTTACAATTGAATATGCAATGCATAAATCGGTGACCAAATTGAGCAATTGAAAATTGAAAAACATAATTTGAACAAAAGGCCAGATTCTCTCCCCCCTTCAAAGATCTACAACCCCAAATCCAAACCAATCTTATTACTAATATGTGGACTGCGATGTGCAAGCGGTGGAGGTTTCGGTGGGGGTTTCGGTGTGGTTCGTGGTAGGGTTCGCGGTGGGGGTTCGTGGTGGTTTGGTGGGGTTCGTGGTTGGTTTGGTGGTTTTTGGGGGAGAGAGAAAATGAGGGGAGAAAAATAAGATTTGTTTTGGTCTTTTTTTTTTGTTTTTTTGTTTTTTTGGCAATTATAAGGAGGTTTACACTTGTCTTTTTACCTGTTCCAGACACCGGAAAATTATTTTTCATTGAGGGTTTTCATGTGATATAGCTCAACGTAATTTGTAAAACATTAGTATACCTTATTGTAATATCACTATAACTCAGTATAGCTCACTGAAATTTTCAAAAAAAAAAAAAAGCTAAATGACTATACATAGTTTGCTTTACAAACATTTTTCTTTGTTAGCAAGATGAGGTCAAAAACAATTCAATAATATGCTCATTATTTATTAATAGTCCCTCCGTCCCGTGATTACGTTGTCAATTACTTTTTGGAGGTCAAACTTTACAAACTTTGACCGTTAATATATGAAAAAATATAAAGATTGACAACGTAAAAAATTTATTGTTAGATTCGTTTTTAATAGTATTTTTGAAAAATCATATTTTTATAATTTTTATATTCATAGATTTATAGTTATTTATGGTCAAAGTTATGCATTAGAGACCGCAATAAAATAATTGACAACGTAAACATAGGACGAAGAGAGTAGTCACTAATAAATCTCGACACTACTCCCTAAAATTCTCTCTACATCAAACGAACTGACAAAAAACATTCACATGCAAAAGTAACTCCCTTTATCACTCCCCTATTTCCACATCTTTACAACTCCACCTTTCTTCCTTTCACCCAATTCCCTCCACTTTTTCTTCTCTTTTCCTAACTCTACCCATAATCGGGCATTAATATAAATCAGACATAAATCAAAGCCTTGGCAGATTGTGACTGGGGTGACAAAAGCAAATCATAAGGGGCCCAAAGCCCATCCAAAGGACACGGCCTTCCAGCATCAATTCTGAGCCACGGTTTCCCTTTTCCACTCCAATGTAGTAAACTCACGGGCCCTGGGTGTAGATCACGGCATAGGCCCCGTATATTGTCCCCGCCAAGCCCGTGTTGATTCCATCTATGCTCGACTGGCTCCACGGACCCTCCAAACACTAGTAGGAAGGGTGGTAGTGACCCTAACTCGTAAATTCGCTCTCGCTTTTGTAGCCTCATCCACCCCTCTAGCTTCGCCGTGTACCTGCATTTTTCGTAATATTATTAGTTAATATTTTTAAATAAAAATTAAAGTAAACTTTTATTCATTTTTGTTTGGGTTGTTATGATTGATCAACATTTGGTAGCTTAAAAGGATAATTTTGCTTATACAAGTGGCAATGTGGCATACATGATTATAAAGGGACAAATGAACATTTTGTTAGTTAGAGAAACGATTACATTTAATACATTAAAAATAGACCCGACTCAAATTCGACCTGATATTTTGTAATTTGAACAAGTGTTTTCTACACAAATCTCTATACATTGAAAATCCAAACTAAAAGCGAAACTAACATACACCGTACTTGAATTACCGGACCTAACCGACCAATTTGACAATTTTAGTTAGAGTAGTTAAAAGAAAATTTAAAAAAAAAAAAAACTTTAAAAAAAAAGGGAATTATTGCGATTGATCACTTAACAAAAACATCTTCTCACCCACACAAAGAACAAAAGGAAAAAAAAAAAAAAGACACCTGTGACTGTGACTATTTGAAAGATGAAACAAACAAATTTCAAACAAAATATAAAGGCAAAACCATTACTGGCTCATGTTTCAAATTTCAGTTAACGAAAATTAATGACACATAATACCAACAAAAACGCTAACTAGTTTTTGAAATTTATATACACAAGAACAAAAAGGAATAAGAAAAAATAAAAAAAAATAAAAAATCAAAACTCTGATTCTCCAAAATTAAACAATGACTGAAATTGAAAAGCAAATTGAAAAATTGACTGAGAGTGAAAGCAAAGCAAAGTAAGTACCCTCCGAGTCTCCATTTATCAAGATCAATGACCATAACACCAGTATTAAAATAACACGCCTTTTTCTCTCTCCTGGTAAAAGTGGCAGCCATTTTCGGCGAGTTCCAAAACCTATCAGTAAAGTAGCTAGTGAAATTAGCATGACAATATTCCGGCGCACCAAGAACATTGCCTTTAAGATCAATATTCCATAAACTCGCCACGTCATCAACGAGAACAAGGTCTGAATCGAGGTATATCACGCGCCGTACGGACGGCGGGAGAAGATCGGCGAGGTAGATACGCGCGTAGTTGAGCGGCTGATCGAGAGCGCGTCGGATTGAGGTTGAGATTAACGTGTGGACTAAGTGAGGGTCGAAGTGGTGGAGAGAGAGAGTGAGGTAAGGGAAGGTGGAGAGGAGGATTTTGTGGAGGCGCGTGGATGAGGAGTGGTGGCGCGTGGGAGTAAGGAAGTGGAAGGAGAGGGATTGAGGACAGGAGGAGTGGCGGAGGAGAGAGAAAATGGCGGCGATTGAGCCACGGAGGTAGGTGGAGTCGAGAGTCATGGCGATGTGGATGGTGGTGGATGGGGAACAGTCATCGGCGTTTCGAAACGCTGGAGCTTCACGAAACGCAGGGAGGTTTACAGAGGAGACTGAAATGGTGAGGAGAGAGAAAATGATGATCAAGGTAGTAGTGGAGATAGGGAGTGGCATTGTGGTGAGAGAGAGAGTGGAGGGGAGGGATTGAAAATGGTTTGACAAATTGAAAATGGGGAGGATGTTGGATAAGAGATTACTATTATTTAGAGGTCATGTGACTGATGTGAGTCAAATGAGTGGAGAATTTTTTGTATTTTTTGTATTTTTTTTTTTTTTTTTTTTTGGGTGGAGGTTGTTTTTCCTTGTTTTTAATTTGAGTCAAGTGAAGGATGAAAAATTTCTTGATTATTAATTTTATTTTTGGGGTGTTTTTTTTTTTGGGGGGGATAAGGATTTGTTATTTGATTGACGAATTTTTAGCTTTTGCAATTACTTTTTTTAAAAAATTTATGTTTGAGGTGGGGGAAGGGGTGTTATTTTTCAAAAAAAACTCGTATGAGTCAGTATTAAGGTGGAGCGGCTCAAACAAATATGACGTTATATTTGATTATGAAAGGGGTTTCACTTTAATGCGGCCTAATATGAGACCTTTTGGGTTTTTTTGGGTGAAAAGATGGAGGTTGTTTATTTGGGTTTATGTGAATTAGGTGGTGGATTTGTGTAGGTGGTGGTTCTATTTTTTATTATTATTATTTTTTTTTTGATAAGGCAAGAAAGCCGACCACGAATGGCCAAGAGTCGCAAGACTCAATACAGAATTACATAACAGAGAACGTAAACATAAAAGAAACTACTAAAAATCAAACTAATATCCAAATAAAAAAGTAAGCACGAATGTTTCATTAACTACTACTTCTTCAATTTTGTTGAAGAACCAGTCACGGTGACAACCAGACGCATATACTCCGGTTCTGTAGGTGGTGGTTCTTTAGTTCTAGTAAAACTTGTGATTTCATGGTTTTCTTGTTTTCTTTTCGGTTTATGTTATGTGAGGGGATAAATGAAAGAAAGTGAGAGGTCATGTGAGTTGAGTCAAATGGGTGGAGATAAACTACTCAGTTTTTGTTTTTTTTTTTTTTTTTTTTTTTCTCCTACTCAATTTTTGTTTTTATGTTGTGAGATAGTAGTACTCAACAAGTTGGGGGTTTTATTTTGAAGGGAAAATTAGTTGGTACTCGTAGTAACTAGTAACGCTAGCTACTGTAGTAGTGTGGAGGTAATGTATGGAGGATTGATGCATTGATATTTGGTAGATAGGGATAAAGTATTAATAAGGGACAACAGGCTGGAAATATGGGCCACTTTTGGGATTTGAGGGGGGGACTGGGACTGCAACTAGGGACTTGTATCGTATCCAAAAAGGATTTTTTGTCTTTGCTGCTAAGTTGTAAGAGCAAAGAGTACTCTAATTTGTGAATAATGAGCCTAATTACTTAACAGTTAACAATCGAGGCAAAGTTAGCTAGCTAGGCTTTTTCTTTGTCAAAAACAAACTAGTGTGCATGTCAGCGTGTCCATACGATATATGACATGTTTCAGCTCTTTTTGTTATGTTTTTTAACGGGGTTGCCTTACTTATAACTTTGTTGTAATAATTTTCCTTTTCTTTTTCTTTTTTGGTGCTAATTTTGTGATTAACAAATAAATATAAAATAAACAACACCAAGACGGGATTTGGTGAGGTTCATCCGCAGCCTATCTCTTAATTTATTTAGGGAAAATATTAAAATGTTGGGGAGAGGGATGTCCTCAGATCAAGGTAATAGTCATTAACCAATCGTGAATTAGCCTTTGACAAAAACAAAAAAAAAAATCATTCATTGGTTTGTGATGCCTCTATAAAAGTTAGAGGTATCTACCCTGGCCTAAATGACATTGTTTGTTGCACTATAGTTCTACTTATTATGAATATTCATATTGTAAACTTTGATCTATATTTGACTGGGTGCTTAGGAAACTATTATTAGCCTTTTATTAACAAACTTGAGAATACTCTGTTATGCAATTCTTCTAGCAAAGCTATAATCATAGTAGACAATGGATCGAAATGAACTAAGTACATCAAAAATTTACTGAAACAAATTCTGGGTGGCCCACGTTCCATATCCCATGTCCCATGTCCTATGTTCCAGTGCCCAACAAGCGTAATATCCCATGCCCCATGTCCCATGCGTGAAATTGGAGTTTGGGGACTCAATAATCGTCCCGAGGCACTGCAGGTCCTTTAGGGTGACGATAGATCCCCTCTCCACGCCGCAAAAGTTTGGGCGAAAACGAAAACCGAGTCCCAAGAAGCCGCGTTTTTGGGCTCCCGGGAGGCCCCCAAATGAAAGTGTATATTTTCTAGCCCTGGTAGACAGATCCAAGTCGGGTCGGGTTTGGGTTCAACCCAACTGACCTGTTTTTTAAGTGGGTCAAAAACTTCAACCCTAACCCAACCCATTTAATAAACAGGTTAATCAGGTCGGCCCGTTTAACCCATTTAACTAATTTATTATAAGTAAAAAATAGTAAAAAATGGTAAAAACTTTATTTGAAGGGGACATATACCCTCAAATTTCAATAGTAAGTAGATATTTACAAAATAAACTATTGGATTAAGAAAAATTTATACTTTTCAATTATTTTCGTACCACATCGCACAAGACACCTTTAGGAAACATAAGAGGCCCTCGCGGCCCGTTATCGGGTCCCTGATAGGCTTGTAAGGGCTTTTTATGGGACACCAATGTACAGGTCGGAACACCTTAAGGCATGGGTGATATGGAAGTTAGCGAATCCAGATGACCGTCATGAGGCATCGAGGGTCCCCTAGGGTCATGTTAGACCCCATGGAGAAGTTTGAGCAAAAATGACACCTGGGCCCCCGGAAGCTGAAAACTAAGGCTATAATCCACGTTTTTTGGGCTTCCGCGAAGCCCCGAAACGAAGGTGGATATTATCGCACGACATCGCACGTAACTCCCCTAGGGAACATGGGAGGCCCTCGAGGTTGCTTATCTGGTCCTTGATAGGTTTGGAAGGGCATTTTATGGGATACTGGTGTAAGATTGGAACACCAAATGCATGGGTGATATCGAAGTTCGGGGATCGTGATGACCCTCACAGGGCACTGAGTGTCCTCTAGGGTCATGATAGACCCCCCATATAAGTTTGGGGCAAAAATGACAACCGGGCCTCGGGAAGCCAAAAACGAAGGTTAAATCCACGTTTTTTGGGTTTCCGAAAGGGATCGGAATGAAAGTGGATATCTTCGCACCACATTGCACGTAGCACCCCTAAGGGAAATGGGAGGCCCTTGGGGTTTATTATCTGGTTCCTGGTAGGCTTGGAAGGACGTTTTACGGGACATTGGTGTAAAAGTCTAAACACCAAAGGCATGGGTGATGTCAAAGTTCGGGGATCCAGATGACCCTCCCAGAGCAGTGAGGGTCCTCTAGGGTCATAATAGACCCCCCGAATAGGTTTGGGCGAAAATGATACCCAAGCCTCCGGAAGCCGAAAGCGAAGGTTATAACCCACGGTTTTGAGCTTACAGGAGGCTCAGGAACGAAGGTGGATATTTTTCCACCACATCGCACAGGACAACCTTAAGGGATATGGGAGGCAATAATTCTCCTAACTCTCAAAATCTCAGTAAAGTTATGCACTGGGGCATGCATGTTTACTCATGTTAAAACCACTAAACCTAACAAAATTCTGCGGGTAGTTGTTTGAGAGAGAGCTTGTGGGCGAAGGAAGGCAAGCGACACGACTTGAAGCGCCTACCATTATTAAAGTTGTGCACTGGGCGCGTTTACTCCACAATTATTGGGTACCGAGCATGGCTCTCCACCATTCCGTGCCACCAAACCTACCCCAAGCCCTCTCTACTATTACAGTGAGGTCTCATAATTTCTCCCTTTTTTTTAAGCGATTTCTAATTATTATTTTTTGATATTTTTTTCTCTTTTTCAGAGTAATTTTTTAATTAAAAATAAAGTTAAATAGTTTTAAACATTCAAGTTGATATAACTATTCAGAGAAAAAAAATGTAATGCAAATATGCAACATATGGTACTGAGCTTAATGAAGTTGGAGGGGTTATTTTGCAAAGAGAGTAGGTGTAGATACCAAATGCCTATTAGCAATTGCAAAGAGAAATACCAAAAACCTTACCAAAATGGGGATTGGTTGTACACGGTGTCGAAAAGATGGCGGACGACGGCGATAAGATCTAAATATGAACTTTGAACATATGAGAAGGTAAAATATGAGGTGATGGTGTGTGGTTCCATCAATTTATTCATGAGAGAGGATTTACTTTTTTTTTTTTGGCTCATCAATATGAGAGGGAAATTAGTTACTACTCAATTTCTTGGATTTGTAACGTTTGACAACTTGTGAGAATGAAGGGAAGGGGATGAAGCAGTCATTAAACTCCATTATGTTTTTGTAACGTCTGATTGTTGTTATTTTCTTTTTTTTACTGGCCATGAGTCACATGACACGTCATAAGTAATTTGACACGTCATTCGACAATTCAGCGGCTGATGTGGCGAGCTCTGGTTTAATCATTGCGTTATATATATATATATATATATATATATATATATATATATATATATATATATATATATATATATAGTTTGTTTTGTATATCTTTTTGAGTCATTTTTCAGTTTTAAAATACTCCGTACCTTTTTATATGCGTTAATAACAAAATAAGGGAGAAGGTATAGAAAGGAAATTGATGATGCCAGTATATAAGCCAAATCAACTGGATCTACTTCATGTACTCAATTTGGATCTTCATTTGAGTTGGTGAAGAGAATGTAGTTTGTTTTGTATATTAAGAAGACGAGGAATGAAAAAATGAAACGCTAAAGTCCTATTAGGGCAGCAATTAGGCCACCAAAGTGGATACCATTGTCTTGTTTGGCCACCCAAGTATAAAATGGTATTGTTTGGCCACCCAGTAAAATAAAAAGTCCTATTTAGCAAAAATCTAATTTCACCGCTCAAGTGATTAAAAAAGTCTTAATTAACCACTTTGGTTTCACAACTTTTTAATTCTAATTTTATTTATTTATTTAGTGTTTAGTCTATTATTAATCTCATGACTGTAATCCCTTCATTTTTATTCCCTTTTCTCTTCATTTTTTTTTTGTTCTAACGTAGTGAACCGTACAATGAGTTCATGTTCATCAACCAAAGCAACAATCTAGGGGAATTAAAGGAAATGATTTAATATCTACTTTAACCTAACAAAAGTATTTTTCACCAAAAGTAAAAACAAAGAAAAAAAAAAGAAAAGAAAAACGGAAGTACACTTGATCAGTTATAATTATTTAAGCACATGAGGATAAATAATACTTAACTCAACCTTAACAAACTAAAACAAACAAAATATTTAAAAAAGCAAACCCGCTAAGATTCGAGTAAAAAGTTTAGTATTGTTACTCTTATCATTTTTGGTTGTTTAAAAAAATAACCTATACCGATAAGTGAGATATAATTACCGATAGATAGTAAATTTACAGAGATTGATATTTAACATCTGAACCATTGAGACACTATTGATACTGAAGGAACTTTAGGTGGTTGGGAGACTGTGAATCAGATGCACTTGAAAGCTTCACAGTAGGTGACATTATCTATTTCATTCAATCACCATGTCTCCTATTTTTATCACCTGTGCTTCAACAACAAAAGAGGACTTCCCAACTTCCAATATTAGCGAAATGTCATATGTCAATTGCATAGCTTTATTGAAACCTGCTATTAAGTAACACGAAACCAACCTTCTTCATTCATATTCTGCCGGAGATATGTATCTTTAACCCGATCTTAATTGCTGGAGTAATAATCTATCTGATTTGGTTATTTTTGTAATTCAGTATCTCAACTTGCAACTAAGGATCAATTGCAATATAGTACATTGGCGTTATCGACATAAACTGAGGGTCAATTTTTTATGGTTCTCATTATCTTGGAACTTTGAACTATTACGTACAAATTTGACTTTCTATGCTTTTGTGTTTTCTTTGCATTTTGTGTTCACCTAGGCTGTTGTTCAATTTGATTTTTATTTTTGTTTTGTTGATTTGCATGTTTCACACCTTTATAACACTAAGAAGTCAAAAGTAAGAAAAAAGTTGTAAGTTGAAACTGCTAATAGTAAGAGTTCGTATTTCTTATATTCCGTTCAAAATAAATTGCATATTCATTTGACACTCAGAATTAGTTGTGAATTCATAAGTACGAACCAATTTGGATCTTGACAACCAATTTGGATCCGTAGTTCCATTCAATTGCATTTTCCCAATATTGAGTTCTATATTTGACCAGCAAATAATGAAATGGATCCCTCCTTTTATAGAGTTCTAACCACATTAACCACGGGCTGTGATTTGGCCAATTATATTCTTGTAAGAATTATATTTTAAGATCTTTCACCAAAAACAATACTCCTACTCCCTGTTTTAAGATTACTATACCTTAGAGGCTTAGACCAACTTATGGAAAATAGGTAATCTGGCCGAAAGGTTTGATTGGATTGCAGATTAAGGGCCCGTTTGGCCTACTTTCTACCAATTTTTCCTTCCAAATTTGTTCTTACTCACCTCTCTTTTATCCACTCCCCCCTCCATTTTCAACTTCTAAAAAGTTGAAATAAAGCTACAATTGGACTAAAAGGAGAAGTTACAAATTGTAGCTTCTCTTTCTCCTTCCACTTCTAGCATTATTTTAACTTCCTAGAAGTACGAAATGGAGAGGGGAGTGGATAAAAAGGGGGTGAACAAAAACAAATTTGGAAGGAGAAGTTGAATTTGAAAGAGCTAGGCCAAACAAGCCCTAAGCTCCCATGACCCATTTTGTAGGCCCAACGTTCATTTTGTGCCGAATAAGCGCCTAAGTTTGGGCCAACATTACCAATACTTGTGCCCAGTCCTCAACCATAAATAATCTGTTTATGTAGCCCAATGTAATATTTTTTCTCAACCAATACCTTCCTTTTTCATTACTTAGACAACACAAATATTACAGATTTCTACGATAGTAAACGAGTTGAGCTGAGGTGAGCAGAGGTGAGATTTGCTCAATTCAAGCTAGTTTGTAAACTTGCCAGATGAGTTTGAGCTCGAGTAAGGATTGACAATTGAGGTCAAACTCGATAATGTTTTTCAAAATCGAGTTCAAGCTTATTCACGAATATATAAATTTTAAATATTTATATATTGATAGTTTTTATAAACACATTAATCTTATTAATACTCCATATTAAATGGTAAAAATATTTAATTGAGGTTTGAACAATTTAAACACAAAGTTGTTTAACGTAAATTTTTTTGACACAAAATTTTCAAAAGTAACATTTTATTTGTAAAAGACCATCCCTTCTTCCTTTTTCTCCTCTCTCTCATCACTTCTTCTAGTCAATCAATATGGATAATTCTTTCAATCAATACAATATTCTATGATGAAATTGTCAAATAAAATTAGTAACATTGATATGGGTGATATGAATGTTCATGACTATTGCGCCCGAATTAAATCTATTGCCGACCTTCTTGCCAATGTGGATAGTCCCATTTCTGAGCGTCAATTAGTTATTTACACTATAAACGACCTATCCGGCAAGTTTGAAAACATCACCAATGTCATCCAACACCACAAACCCTTCCCAAATTTTCTCCAATATCGGTCTATGCTCACCCTCGAGGAGCAACGTCTTGACAAACTACCCAAGGTCCTACCCCGTCACACTGACCATTCCTCAAATTCCATGATACTCTACACTCACCCTTACCCATCCTACCCCTACCCCGCCTCCCCTCAACCCACGGCTATCCCCCCCCACCACCTTCACCCAACACCCTTCCCCACCCGCTCAAGCCTGCTACCAAGCCACCACCGCCCCTCCCTCCTATCCCACCTCACCTTCCCCCTACCATCTACCCTACCCTTACCCATACCCGGCCTCACCCACCCAACCCGCACCACCCTCTCCCTCCAACCCACAAATCACCACCACCACCGAGCCACCCAAACAACACCAACCCCGCGGCAGCCGCAACCACAAGGGGAAGAACAAGGGTGAGGCAAGGCGGACAGGTCCAAGCCGCGCAACCCACCGCGCTCGCTCAGCAAGCCCCAGCCGCGCCATCCGCCGCATTTTGGCAGCCCGGGTTCTGGAACCCGACTGGTTTCCCGCCGTGAGGGTGGTCGTACCCACCGCCAACCCTCCCCGCGCCGCCTCAGACGATCGCTCCTGCCGCCGCCCCTGCTGCAAACAGCGGTAGCGCGAGTCTCATGGGCCCTCGCCCCGGGTCGCAGCCTGCGGCTCACGTCGTGCAGACCGCACCCTCCGGCCCCGCTCCAGCGGTGTCCAGCCCCTCGTACAAGGTCCCACCTCCTTGGACCTGGTTCGTAGCAGCCCCCACCGCGCCCGCGGTGACAGCTCCCACCGAGCCCATCACCTCCTTGCCCCAATTATTTAACACTTTGTCTCTGCAGGATCCGGGTGACAACGGTTGGTACATGGACACTGGTGCCACTGTCCATCTCACGTCCCAGCCAGGTAATCTAAGTACTATTTTTAATTTAAGTCATCATAGTTCTGTAACTGTTGGTAACGGATCCTCGATTCCTGTGACATGTATGGGCTACTCTTATCTTCCCTCCATTTCCCGTCCCCTTCACCTCCAAAATATCCTTGTTGCTCCTCAAATTATTAAGAATCTAGTCTTTGTCCGTCGTTTCATTCGGGATAACCATTGTCGTGTTGCCTTTTACCCTTATGGTTTTTCTGTGTATGATTTTCAGACTTGGGCACCTCTTCTCCGATGTGACAGTGACGGGGAGCTTTATCCACTCACCTCCACCACCACAAAATCAGGCCATCCCACCGGCCTCATCACCAGCTCCCGCTCCACTTGGCATCGTCGCTTAGGTCATCCTGACGACTCTACTATCCAGTCTTTAATTTCTAGTGGTTTGATTAAGTGTAATAAGGATAAAAAATCCAGTTTGTGCCATGCTTGTCAATTAGGCAAGCATGTTAGACTTCCCTTTTCCAACTCTATGTCTACTGTTAGCTCCTCTTGCGAAATTGTTCATTCGGATATTTGGACCTCCCCTATCCCCAGTGTGAGCGGAATTCGCTATTATGTCATTTTTTTGGACCATTACTCACAATTCTTATGGGTCTATCCCCTTCGTCGCAAAAGTGATGCATTCTCTAAATTTCTACATTTTAGATGTATGTCAAAACTCAAATCAATTGTGAACTTAAGGCTTTTCAATGTGACCGGGGGGGGGGGGGGTATTTGACAACACAGCTCTTCATGACTTTTTTTTTCCGCTAATGGTATCCTTATCCGATTTTCTTGCCCGCACACTTCCTAACAAAATGGGAAGTCTGAGCGCATGCTCCGCACCATCAATAACATCATCCACACCATTCTCTTTCAAGCTCAAATACCTCCCTCATATTGGATTGAAGCCTTTCATATGGCTGCCCATCTTCTTAATCTACTCCCTTCCTCCACCATCTCAAATCAAATTTTCTTTACCCGTCTCTTCAAAAAACCCGCTTCCCACTCTCATCTCCGTATATTTGGGTGTCTCTGCTATCCCAACCTCTCTTCCTCCACACCACATAAACTCTCACCCCGCTCCTCCCCCTGTGTCTTTCTTGGGTACTCTGCCAATCATCGGGGTTATCGATGTCTCGACTTAGCTAGCCGAAAATTAATCATCTCTCGCCATGTCACCTTTGACGAGACCACTTTCCCTTTCTCCACCTCTCCTCCCCTTACTTATGACTTCCAAGACCTCGACTCCGAACCCTCCCCTCTCCACCAACTACTTACCCCCCTACTGCCGCCCCCACGGCCTCTCCTCCACCCGACAGCCCCCCTACCTCCCTCCCCACCACAAACCGAACACCCCACCCCGCCATCCCCTCTCCCGTCGCCTCCCCCTCCCCCTCATCCTCCCTTCACGCACCAAATGACCATTCGTGGTCAACTGGAAGTGTTCAAACCCAAGAAAATCTTCACTCTTATACCTCCACCTCCTCCCCTATCCCTCGCTCTCATGTCCAGGCACTCAAGGATCCTAACTGGCGGGCTGCTATGCAGTCCGAATTTGATGCTTTAATTAAAAATGATACTCGGACCTTGGAACCTCGACCCAAAGGGGTTAATGTGGTACGTTCGATGCGTTTTTATAAGCACAAATACAATTTTGATGGTTCTCTTGAGCAGTATAAAGCCTGCATGGTTGCTAATGTCAAGTCTCAACGCACCGAAATTGACTGTGATGAGACGTTCAGTCCGGTTGTCAAACCTGCCACCATCCGTACCGTCCTTAGCCTGGCCCTCTCTCACTCCTGGCCTATTTACCAACTCGATGTCAAAAATGCCTTCCTCCATGGTCACCTATATGAAACAGTCTACATGTACCAACCCCCCGGGTTTGTAGACCCTGCCCACCCGGATTATGTGTGTCACCTTCGCAAATCCCGTTATGGTCTCAAACAAGCCCCTTGGGCTTGGTACCAGCGTTTTGCCGAGTTTATGACTCGCATTGGTTTTTCGCACAACAAATCCGACTCATCCCTCTTCATTCACCATAATGGCTCACATACAGCCTATCTTCTACTCTATGTGGATGACATCATCCTCACCGCCTCCTCAGACTCTCTCCTTTGCCACATCATCACCTCCCTTAGTGCCGAATTCTCCATGACCGATCTTGGACCTTTCCACTACTTCCTTGGCATCACTGCCTTCCGTACCCCACGGGGAAAGAAATATGCCACTGAGATTCTTGATCGTGCTCACATGGCTAACTGTAAACCATGCACCACTCCCGTTGACACGAAGTCTAAACTTGGTCCCGACGACCCTCTTATGGCCTACCCTTCCCTTTACTGCAGCCTTTTAGGTGCTCTACAGTATCTCACCTTCACACGTCCGGACATCTCCTTTGGTGTCCAATAGATTTGCCACTACATGCATGATCCCCGGGAGCCCCACCTCCAGGCACTCAAACGTATCTTGCGTTACATACACGGCACCCTTGAGTATGGTCTGCATCTCTACCCATCCTCCATCACTGGTCTCACCGCCTACTCCGATGCTGACTGGGCCGACTGCCCGGATAGCCGCCGCTCCACTTCAGTTTATTGTGTGTTCCTTGGTGACAACCTTTTGTCCTGTTCCTCAAAACGCCAAGGCACTGTCTCCCAATCTAGCGCCGAGGCGGAATACCGCGGCGTCGCCAACGCCGTTGCTGAGACATGTTGGCTGCGAAACTTACTGCTAGAGCTTCACTGCCCTGTGACACGGGCAACTCTTGCATATTGTGACAATGTTAGTGCGGTCTACCTCTCCACTAACCCGGTGCAACATCAGCGCACCAAACATATCGTGATCGACATCCACTTTGTGCGCGAAAAGGTTGCTCTTGGTCATGTTCGTGTACTTCATGTTCCATTCAGTTCACAGTATGCAGATATTTTTACAAAAGGCCTTCCTTCGTCTCTTTTTACAGACTTTCGCTCCAACCTGAGCGTTCGTCCTCCCCCCGCTCCCACTGCGGGGGTGTGATAGAATATAATTAAATATGTAAATATTTAGTTAATTCATAATAGGCTTATTTGTATAGTCAGGCCATTATGTTTGTATTAGGGTTACGACCCAACTTTCCTTTTGTAAACCTTTGGTATATATTGTTAATAATAACGAGGTAATCCTCACGGAATTATACCAGATAACAGTTTGGTGGGGCTGGGAGGGGGCGGCGGGGTGGGGCGGTGATGGGGGCGATGCTGGCGGGGTAAGGGCGGTGTTGGCGGGGTAGGGGCGGTGATCGGGTGGCTGCCGGTGAGCAGGGGAGGGAGCACGAGCTCCATTTTTGTTTTCTTTGTTTTTTTTTTTTTATTACAATTAATTAATTAAAATGACTTAGGAAAGGGACAGTGAGGGGAAAGAGAGAATGGAGAGAGACGAGGGAGCAAAGTAGTCTATTGAAAAATTAATTAGAGGTATTGTGGGCAAAAAAATTTACATTAAGTAATTTGTGATTTACGTCAAGCAATTCCCTTTAAACAAGTTATTCACTTACATACACGAGCCCAACACATTCTAAATCGAATTCTCGTAAATTCTGTTCAAGCTCGAGTCGTTTTACTAATAAACGAGCTTTGACGCGAATGTATCGCGAGTGTATTGGTTTGTTTACAACCTTAGTGATTTTCATTTTGTAAGGCCTAACCCATAAGGTATGTGTTTTGGGCCTGTAGTTTCTATATTGTGAGGCCCAACTCATAATGACGTGTTATTCTTGCGTGGTGTGTATTTCCCGCTAATCCTCTTCTGTATTTTGTCCATCACTGTCAGTATCAGAGAGAAGAGAAATGTCTTGTGCTCATAGCCACAAAAAATTCCCCAGAATATTTTTCCTGAACAATACTGCAAAGCCTTTACAGTCACAAAAAATACCAGAATTAACAGATTTTTAATTTTGTAGAGAGAGAAAGTGTAAACATTGTTCTAACTCTAGATTCACACTGAAGCAACAGTACCTCAGATGATTCTCAAAACAAAGTGAAAGTTATCTGCTTTAGATTGCACAAAAAATGGCAGCAATTGCAGCAAGTAGGGTGGGTTTAGGCCAAATCAATACCAATTTCCAAACCCTTAATAACCCCAAGAAACCCCAGTCACAATTTTTGGGTAAAACCCTTATCTTCAAACCCCAGTTCAATTCTGTCACCCCATCCAAATTAGGGAGAAAATGCCTGGTTTTCGCAGCCGGGTTCGAGTTATTCGACCCGATTAGGGATGTTTTCCTGGGTGTGGGAGTTGGGCTTCCATGTACAGTTATGGAGTGTGGGGATATTATATACAGGAGTACTTTGCCAAGGTCTGATGGGCTCACACTTACTGTTCCTGGGGTTATATTGGCACTTGGGGCAGTTTCTTACCTTTGGGCTACCCCTGGTGTGGCTCCTGGTTTCTGGGATATGTCTGTGCTTGCTTTTGTTGAGAGAGTCTTCAGACCCAGTTTCAAAAAGGTCTGTAATTTTTGTGCAATTTTAGTTGTTCTTGGTAATGGATAGTGTCTTTTGTGTTTACTTGATTCGCTTTAGTAAAAGAACAAAACTAAGCTGTTAATTCAGTGCTTCTCCTGAAATTCTGCGTAAAATGAGCTATGTGGGTTAACCGGTTAAGTGTTCGCGCCCTTATCATTGGACTGTTTGCCTGTTTCTGTTGGATCCTAGATTGTGAAAGAATGGACTGGTTTAATTTGTGTATGCAGGAGCTTAGTTTTATTGTGCTTTTGTTTGTTGGTGACAGGATGACATTGTGTTGGGGAAGAAGTTGGGAGAAGGAGCTTTTGGGGCGGTCTATCGAGTTTCATTAGCCAATACCAATAAGGCCTCTATGAAGGTATCTTTTTTGATGAAAATTTCTGATTAAATGTCACTTTAGAGCTCTCAGCTTAGTAGTGTGAATAAGAAGAGGATGTTTATATATCGTTTTATGACAATATCACATTCATTGTATGTAACAATTGTGTAATGATCTTTTTGACGAAGAATGTTTAGCATAAGTCTTAAAACTTGATAAGTTCATCAAATCTTACAGCTTATCTATTCATTTCTTAAATGACGGTTTGCTGTCCATTATGAAGGATCTAATTATTTGCATATGAGTTTTTTTGTTGTTTCCTTTACTTCAGTTCCTCTAGATTCTATATTTTGGAAGCTATGATGTAATTGAAATTGTGGTGATTGTCCTATATTAGGAAGGTGATTTGGTCTTGAAAAAGGCTAATGAGTATGGCGCCGTGGAGATATGGATGAATGAGCGTGTACGGAGGGCTTGTGCTAGTAGTTGTGCTGATTTTATGTACGGTTTCTTGGAGGTATAACAACTTTCTTTTAATACCTTCTGTATTTTTGCGACCTGGTCTTTGTGGATTCATAAGCATATTTCCATCAAATAATGCTCCTGAATCTTTGTAGGTGATTTCTAATTGTAGTTTCCTTATATATGCTCCAGACTCCTTCTAAGAAAGCGGGTGAATCTAAGAAAGCGGGTGACTCCAAGAAAGCGGGTGAATATTGGCTCTTATGGCGTTTTGAGGGTGAGTCGACTCTTGCGGATTTAATGATGAGCAGGGAGTTTCCTTACAATGTTGGTATTCTTTCCGATCACCCTTGCAACATATTCTATAAAAAGCCTTATGATAACAGCAGTTATTTATTCTCCCTCCTATCTTGAACTTTCAGTTTGTTAACTACAATTTTGACATTGTCACGTTCTTTTAGGATCACTAAGCTGGAAGATGTTGCATTATTCTGAGCATCTTAGTCTTGTACTTACCCAGCAATTCTGTTGTCAAGTTCGGGAATTCCTTTTCAATAAATAAAGCATCTTAATATGTCTTTTGTATTAAGAAATAAATTATTTATCATCAGGATTGACTTCATAGAAGTCGTTATACCATAGATTATTCTCAAGCTGAAATGATTATGCAGTAAGAAATGAGGGTCAGAACAACTCAGCCAAAGATTAGTGTGTAAATAAATAGGTAGTCATTCATGAAGAAATCCATTATCGACTATGGATATGCTGATAAACTCGTTAGTCATGAAGATAACCTGTTGACACTCCCATGGAGGCTGTACGCTAAGAGAAGGACATTACAATTCGTAGCGATTCTAGAAATACTATACTTCTATCAAGTTTATGAAAAAAATACATGCAGAATTAGCAACTGCACTAGTTTGAACCTGTGGATGCTGGCGAGTTCTGTGCATTATTTAAGCTATAAAAGGTTTTACTAGACCTGTCAATGGAGTCGGGTGGGTTGGATCACTGGGCTTCGGTTCAATGCTATCTGACACAACATAAGGATCCAATTTCAAAATCTTGGGCGACCGTAATTGCCTTTAGAATCACTTCTGATCACTTCATTTTAATTTTGGGCACCGTATAATGTTAAGGTGTAATGAACGCGAAAAGCCACCTCTGATGGAATTGAAGTTTAACATATTATGCAAAATATCCTTAGAAGGACAAAGTTCAAGATTTCTGTGTATGAATTAGGGATAGTACAGATTTTGAAAAGATGATGTTGAATATGGATCTCCATTATATCAAAGCTTTAGGATAGGTATACATGAATTTTCATTTCAGGAGAGAAATTGGCAGCTAGTTGTCCTATATGCTGTGCATATTTATGTAACAAACTCACTAAACTTTATTTTTTGGGAAAAAAGAAAACCCATAGAAAGGACTGAACTCTGAAGAGGTGATATTCTTAAGGTTTGTACCAAGAGTGGGCACAGAACTTAACTCATTGACCAATATGCCTCCTTCTGACCAGAAATGTCTTCAAAAGGGAAAACAAGCTTTACGACGGACCTTCACTTGACGCAATAAGCAAGAGGAACAACTTGGGTTACTCAAACTCGGCTACAAGTGTCGGACATGCTCTATGTTACTCAAACTCAGCTGAAAGTGTCAGATATGGATACGTCTCTGGGTGTCGGGTTTGGCTATTTTCTGAAAAATCAGAGAGTTTTGGCCTAAAGCAAAGTGTCAAGTGTCTATACCATGTTCCTCTCATACAAAGGAAAAGAAGTGTCCATACACATGTGGGGGTGTTTGAAGATCTGACACAGTAGAGGTGAAGTGAGGAGTCCGAGTAACTTAACCTATGAGTTTCATTGGATGGAAAAATATACTGACATAGACGCTTAATATATAGACCCTCTAACATCTGATCATATCCAGTTGCCCATCTCTGCAACAGCTTATGAAGTCTGTGGAGCTGTATTTGATGCCAAAAAGGAGTAAGGCTTCTTTTGAGTTTGAGAGGATAAACTTCAGGGATTGAGGAATAAGTGTGTGAGTTGGGTTAACTATTGGGGGAGGTGGGGTTGGTTGGTTGGTTGTAGAGATTCCTCTTTCATAAGAGAGGTGTTTGCAAAATCAAGCCTCTGAAGAATAAAAAACCTCGGGTTCAAGGTTGACCTCGGCATCCCATCTTTTGGTAGTCGATCAGTGCTTCAATTCTATTCTATTCGATGTCTAACGTGCAGAGCGTAGTATCTCTTGCTGCCAACGTTAGAAAAATGACTAAAGCAATATGTACGCTTTACCTGTGGACAGGAGAATACTCTAGTAAGCGAAAAGGGGCTTCATTACTTAGGATACTACTTGCTTGATAAGAGCCATTAAGATTGGTTAAACCCGCTACTTAGGCCAGAGCTTTGAGCGATAAGAAAGATAGGCTATTCATTAAGTAGCTACATGCCTATCAAGTTAAGAAGCTGAATGTTTGAACTTTGAAGTGCTTCTTCAAGAAATCTTGAACTTCAAAAACATGCTGGCTTCTACAAACTACTTCGGAAATTTTCGTAGCAGCTAGTCTAATATGGTGGAAGGGGAGTGTATTCTCAACTGCAGCTATATAAATTTTTTGATCCCTTGCTCTTTATAATTTCTATTGATCATTGAATATTGCTCTAATCACATTTTTTGGTCGAATGTGTATTATCCATATAAGGTGTTGCTACATGTCGTCATAGCTGTGGAACTAATTCTCATCCGCCAAGGCTTTGCAAGGCAGTGTGCTGGAATATAGCCTTTCTGGTTTGCTGTGTAAACCACCCAAGGAAGTGTAGATTATTATATCTAACAAGAGAAAATAGCAGGTTGTCCCAAGAAAGCAAAAACGTGAAGAGATAGGATTATTAGTACTCTTCATTTTAGGGAACTAACTGACAATGTGAGGGATTTACAGCTTTCATACACAAGTACATCACACCATTTGATATTCGTGAATTCAATTACCTACGATTTTGATAAAATAAATAAGGCAAACAAGATTGAATCAGGGAAAATAGAGGCTAAATGCCTGATGAATGATTGTAGCTTGGTGGAGAGACTGCAATATTACGCGTGGGTGTGGGTGGTAATGTGTTATAGAACAAAAACAATAGTGGTCATGATTGTGATAACAGTTGCAGAGTTTTGAAGTGGGCATATTGTGGGAGTTAACTGAGATTCATAGCTGTGGATGTGTGATTGAACAATTTGAAAACTTCAAATTCAATAGTATAATTCAAGCTATTCTAAACATAACGTAACAACCGGAAATGTGAGTTACAACATGATTGTAGAAACCATGTTACCTATTTGCCTGATGCAACATTGCTTACTGGGAACTGGGAAGCACAAAAACCTTTACAGCCTCTGTTTGGTTCTGTAGAGGATATCTTGGTCTTAGTGAACCTTACATAGTTGTCCTCTTTCCCTCATTTTGTTGGATGTAGAGTCCTATCATCTAAATTGGTGTCAACTTTGTGAATCAAGGACGCTTACAAATGTTGAAGCACCTAAAAGGACTATTATTTTTTCATTTATTGGACTTTAAATTAATTGTTCTGTGTGATCAAGTGCTTCTGTAGAGGGAAGACAGATTTTGGACTTAGCGCTAGTTGTTAATGAGGTGGTAGATGAGAAGGCTGTGATAAAAGTCCGTTCAAATATTTTGGATAATGTCAATGGTCAGAATAGCTTTAGTGCCACAGCCCACAAGGAGGTGGTGGATTAGGGCTGTTTTTCTTCTGCTTGTTTTGTTGTTCTACTTAATGGGCTGACAAAGGAGTTGGTCGAGGGAATCAGGATTTTGTGTTCACTTTAAGTTGAGATGTTTGAAGCTGCCTATCTTGAGTGTTGGAGACTTGGAGCTGCGGCATTGATGAAATCCGGGTTGGGGAAGAGGAGGTGGTGGTTTCATGTGTACAAACTGCTGATGATATGTTTTTGCTCTCAAAGATCTTGACAGATTATGCTTAAATTTGTACAGATGCTTAAGGTTGAATTTGTGCTTAGGATCAGTTGACCAAATCTAGTGTGATAGGCCTGCTATTCTCTGTGAGTTCTCTTTGGTTAGGACTTAGGAGTGCTAACCGGATTCTGGAGTCTTCTTCTTACGTGTGTTGGGGCTCCTTCAGCTTGAGAATCCTAGGACCGGGTCTTTCTGGATCCTGTGGTTGAGTAGATTCTTAAGAGATCTTATTGGTGGAAGGGAATGTGTTTCTCAAAAGGGGCTAGGATCACCATTATTCAGTCTTGTCTTTTGAATATTGCCTTGTTTTTCTTGTCCCTCTTAAGATTTGTGCCGGTGTGACGAGGAAAATAGAGAGGCTTATAATGAATTTTTTTTTTTGGCTGTTGTCAGGAACCGCAGAAGAGTAGAAAGATCATCTAGTAGTGCTTGTGTGTAGGCCTTGGGATGACAGTGGCTTGGGATTTGGTGTCCAAAAACATGTCCTTGGTGGGGAAATGGTTTTGTTGCCTCCTTTGGAGTCTTCCCCTGTAGCGTACAAGGTCATGGGCAAGTATATGGCGTTGTACAGGAAAAGTTGGACGTTTTGGCTGGGCCAACTGCTTGCCATGCGAAACCAAAAAAAAAAAAAAAAAAAAAAATTGCTTGCCATGCGAAACAAAAATACAAAAATAAAAACTGCCTGCCATGCGAGTCTTGTAAAAATTGATTTGACTTTTCATTTCATTTCCTTGGTCGAATACAATGTTGGGAATAGGGTGTAATTGCTTACTGAAGAGGGAAGAGTCTTGGCTAGGAAGTACTTATTATCAAATATTTTCCCACAAAGTTGATATGTTTTGGTATAGGGAACGGGTACGGGAATGTAATTCACTACCTAGGTTTAGCTGTGCACTGGGAGGGATTCAGTGAATTATGTTTTCGATACACGGTTTGCCTATTCGGGAACGAAACTGATAAGGGGTGGGGGTCAGTGAATCATGTGACACTGTTATGGCTACTTTGTGGATTTTATGGCTGGAAAGAAACTATAGGATCTTTAGAATTGAGCAAGAATTACTATTCTTCTTTGCAGTTGAGTAGTTTACTTGCCAGCAGGGGCCTTTCACCGACAATGCCAATTACATGGCATGCCTGGGTTATCTGTTTGTCAGCTTGAATGCTACAAGTGGAAATTGTTGGATACTGGAGGGTATATGAGGGAGACTGCTCTGTCTTCTCTGCTGTTAAGCATTGGTTAAATATTAGTTCCACCTACTCTGATCAGATTCCATTATGAGATGGTTAAGGAACAGAAGATGAAGTAAGTTAAAGAAGAATATATGTGCTGCTGCAGTGTGCTGCTGTTACAGCACTTGTTCATCATATTTACATGGCCTGAAATGCAGTGCAGTTTGAAGGCAAGAGCAAAAAGTAGGAGGCAATTTTGTCAGATGTCAAGCTTGAGTTGTATACTGGAGTATATGTTTGCTTAAAAAGGAGAATCACGTGCCAGTTTTGTGGGGTAAGGGCAAAATAGAACCAGAGAGGAGGGACACTTTCCCTTGAACTGAAATGGCAAGGAAAGTAACAAACCTTAAGAGCAGTCTTAGGAAGCACAACTGAGATTGTGTGACTAAATTATCAGCAGTGTCAGTTGATCTAAGAAAAAGCCCAAGCCAAACAGTGTCTTTCTGACACATGTTTGCCGATAAACTAACATTTTGTCCTATAAGTTTTAGATTGTGGTGCGAGTTGTGTTCAACAGCAACATCAACATCACCCGTGCCTCCAAAGAGGTTGAAAACACTTTGATGCCTTAGGTCATCAAAATTAATGTCGTTAGTTTCATTGCCTTATGCTTTGCATTGCACATGCATCATGAACTGTGATGGCCTGCTCTGATTGCTTATGAGTTAATAATAGACTGCTACTAACCTTTTTCCTACCGTATTGCTGTTTTAGTGATTTTTACTTAATTTGTAATGAGCTCTTAATGAATTGATTTGACACTCAACTTTGTAACTGCATACTGCCATGAATTTTTAGGTTGAAGCAATGATCCTTGGAGAAGCACAGGACTTGCCCAAGGGGTTGGGAAGGGAAAGCCAAATCTTACAGACAATAATGAGGCAGCTTTTATTTGCATTGGATGGTCTTCGCTCAACTGGAATTGTCCATAGAGATATAAAGCCTCAAAACATAATATTCTCTGAAGGTAACAGTCGACGACTATGATGGCTTTTATGATTTGGACAATTCAATAGTTTTTCCTGACCTCATCAACAATTTGTCCAGGTACTCGCACATTCAAGATTATCGATCTTGGGGCTGCTGCGGATCTACGAGTAGGCATTAACTATATTCCTAATGAGTTCCTTTTGGACCCAAGGTGAATTACCTTCTTGGAAAGTTGAATATATGTGATTGAGCCAACATAGTTTCCGTTAAACGACTTACCATGGGTGCCATTTTCCAGTATCTCAAGTACTTGGATCACCTGTAATTCAAATAACTTGGGGTGTCATTCCAATTTCCCAAGGAGCATAATATGTTGGATAGTTTCCTTGCTTTTGTTTTTCAAATCCCAAAATTTTACATTATATTCATGGTATTCATTTTATGATTTTATGGTATTGATGACTTTGTCTTTTTGTGAAGATATGCTGCCCCGGAGCAATATATAATGAGCACTCAAACTCCATCAGCCCCCTCACCTCCTGTGGCCACTGCACTTTCCCCAGTCCTCTGGCAGGTGGGGACGGAGACTAGAAGCTGAATGACTTCAATTGCTCATCTTATACTGTAATCTTTATGCTCTTATAATACTTATGAATACATTCTGATGTACAGATGAATTTACCAGACAGATTTGACATATACAGTACAGGTCTCATATTCCTACAAATGGTAAGCAACAGGCGCTCTATCTTTAGAACATCTGAAAATATTTTCATCTCTTAGAAGCTCTGGAAGTTAAATTCAAATTAGTTGGTGTTTGACTAGATTATTTGCAATGACGGACTGAATCTCTTATTTCAATTTTGTGTTGTTTTAAAGTTATATTGTGAACATCTGAATTTGTTCTCGATGCATTGTCAGTATTCATTGCATGCATTCTTGCAAACACAAAAAAAACAAAAAACAAACAAACAAACAAACAAACAAAACTTTTTCGCAGTCTCTCTACTAGGTGACTAGTCCGGGTAAGGCTGGCGGGATATTTACTGGGCTGTTGATGTTGTTGTTGTTGTTGCATTGTCAGTATTCTGAAGTAGAAGTATTCTATTGCAAAAATTCAAGGCCTGAAAATTGTTTGTAACTCTCACTCGTCTGATCTATTCCATTTGTGTTTGACCTGAAAATCCTCATGGTGTTGATCTTAAAATCCAAGTTGTAAAGTTCTAGAGGACATTTTTTAAAGATGGATCTTTTGGTTAATTCATGACTGGGAGGCTTTCTGGTTTGGAGTTTGAGACTTCGTAGTGAGGCTATCTGTGGCTAAATTGTACAACTACATGTGATAAAAAGGAAATGACATGTAAACTTTTTATTCAAATATTTTTTTTCGTCTCCCTGCCTCGATAGTTTACATCGATTTTTTAACAAACCAAAATTTAATTTTTCTTTGGCAGGCCTTTCCCTCATTGCGGTCTGACAGCAACCTCATCCAGTTCAACCGTCAGCTAAAGAGGTGTGGGTATGACATGAATGCATGGAGGAGTTCTGTTGAGCCACGAGCGGCACCTGATCTCAGAAGAGGCTTTCAGCTGTTGGATTTGGATGGAGGCATAGGATGGGAGCTTGTAACATCGATGGTCCAATACAAAGCACGGCAACGGCTGAGTGCAAAAGCTGCCCTGGCTCACCCATATTTTGATAGGGAAGGTCTCTTGGCTTTGTCATTCATGCAAAATCTGAGACTTCAATTTTTCCGAGCCACACAACAGGACTATAGCGAGGCTGTGAAGTGGATTACTCAGCTAATGGCTAGATCAGGGACAAAGAAGGATGGTGGATTCACAGAAGCTCAGCTTCAAGATCTCAGGGTATGCATATTGATCTAGTGTGTCTGAAGTGTGCTTTTTATTGGTTGAACAAATATTGTTTTCTTCGTATTTGTGGGCCTGAAATATCTTTTTATGATTCTTAGAAAGTCGGTTTTTCACTAGTTAGACTGTTCAGGTGACAAATATGATTGAAGGGTATAGAAATAGTCCCCCTCAAAAAAAAAAAAAAAAAAAAAAAAGGTGCTACAGAAACAGTCCTACTGCCTCAAATTAACCGTTCATTCTCGTGACAGTTTTCTGGGGTGGGGAATGACAGAGGGGTAAAAATCTTGATGAATGGTAGCAGGAGAAAAGTTTTAATGGAAGAAATGTACTAAAATTTTTTGGTTGATCCTTAGAGAGAAAGTGAGGGCATTATTTTAAGATCAGAGAGTATTTAGCCTTGGAAAGTACTTAAGAAGGTTCGAAACATATCTTCTGATTGGAGTTTGTTATTTACACAGGAGATGGAGCCAAGGAAGAAGGGGACGCAAAGAAATGCTCTTGCATCAGCTCTTCGGATGAAGAGGAAGATCATGAAAACAATCAATGAGAGCCTGGATGAGATTAACCAGACAACGAAAAGTGTGTGGTGGAGCAGGTGGATCCCTAGAGAGGAGTAAGAACTGTATATATCACGTAAATTCTTGAATTTTATCTGTAAAGCTTGTATAGCCATTACTGAAAAGTGGCAATCATCCAGAAACTTCAAAGAGTTTGTGTTAGATTCGTATGGGTATTGTAATTGATTGCTTATATACAGGTAGCTATCGTGTACAGGTTAGATACTTACATTTTGGAGAAAAATGTAATATTTCAGTAAAAAGAGCTTTAGGGCGAGCTGGACATGTATTTAACTTGGTATGATACAAATGCAGTAGTTTTAATGTTTCTTGCAAGTGTTCTGTTAGGGACGACGACTTCCTGTTATGAACAGACATTCTTATTATCATCCAATAGATCTCCCATATTCAGGTAATACATCAGAATATCTGTTTCATATCTGCAGTTCTGCTAATTTCGCATCTCGACATATTATGAGATTTTCACCACAAGAGATGCAGAATGATGAGGCTTTTACTGCTGCAGAATGATAAGATAACCAAGTAAAATGCCATTCATATGGGCACCTAACCCTGTAAAATGCCCTTCATAAAACCTCTAATGCACAATTAACTTGGGTGCTGAACGATGTCATACGCGCTATATTGCGAGTTCAGGAGCTTAATTTTTGATAATTGTGACTTGTGAGAGTAGCATCTAAAAAAAAGCTACTGGCCCCATACCTTATAAGCTACGTCTTTAGGGCATTCCCAAACACGCTCATTGTAGACTCGCGTGACCACATATATTATAATCTAGTCAGTGTAATCTTGATGTTGGGAGAGTTCAGTAGATCAAGATATACACAATTTTACTCTTTATCTACAACAAAGCTTGTTTTAGAAACACATCTATAATACTCCTCCATAACTCAGATACTTCTGTTTAAGGAAAGAGTGAGCACTGAGCAGAGTAATAAATTTAGGATTGAATCTTCTCTGACAAAAATATTATGGAGGCTAGTGATGAAAGGAAGTGTTACTTACATGGTGAATGGTCCATGACAATTATGGTACATGGTGCATTAAAATTTTGTCTGCAGAGATTTTTTTTTGGTTCTTTCCTGTTAATTGAATCCAATCCAATGGGAAAGTCAGAAACTACTGCGCCACCAACTTACCACGTGCTGAGCTACTGAGCTTTCATATATAACTGGGACAACGTGAATTTATGGCCCATTATTGTCTTGGGACCCAAAAATGTTTGGGCCAAAATTTGGGTCTTTACAGTTATTGCTGCTTGGTGTTCTGCTGGATGAGCCTCGTAGATTCATCTGTATTTTGGTCCCCAATGGAACCGTATGCATCGGATAAACCTCGAGTATATATAATACCTGCTAATTACATAGAGATAAACGAATCAGATAAATCAGACTACCTCGACAAACAGGCCTATTAGAAATTGAACCCATAACCCGTGTCGTGAACTTCTACCTCATTACCGACTCTGCTATTCCTTACACGGCCAAAGTCTAATTATTTGTGGAAGCTGAATATTCTTATTTATCGATGGCTCCTGAACTCAGGTCTTTACTACTTGTACAGATGAATAGTTTTAGTATTAATTATTTATAGACTGAGGTTCAAAACCCGTTCTTGTAAATGTAACCCCATTCAGCCATAGTACAATCTGTTCTAGGAGCATCTGAATTCTTCTTTTGGTTTGTTCAGGTAAATTTTCTGTTATTACAAATTATTTACCTTTATCCTGTGTTTGTAGAGCCAGAATTAGCTTCCAACAATTGTTAAACTCTCAAGTTATAACATTAACATTTTCTATCAAAATTAATCTCGTGTTCTCTTTGTTTAGTACTTTTAGTAGTTTGTGTATAGGACCTTTGCTTTGAATGTTGCTAATTCTTACCCTAATTACTTAGTATTATTATTAACAATAAGTCTTATACAAGTTTTTGGGTATTATCAATACCATGGCCTTACTACATTTAGTTGGCATAAACGATGGGGAAACCGCAAAATTCGCCAAAGCCAAACCCACGTTTCTTAAAAAGAGCATCTTCCTTGCTGGCACGCAATGGAGTTGGCTTTATTTTTATTTCTTTTTTTTTTTTTTGTAGTTGAGATTTGTCCCAAAAAATTATATGAGGTGCATATTATATGGCGTGATACTTGTGAGCAAATAAGTGATATCCTCGTATACCAACAATGGTGGTAGTCTTGTGGTTCCAAACTTACTTCTAAGTGGTTTGATAATACAAGGTTATGGGTTCGAATCTCATTCCTTTCATGCTTTGTGTCCGTTGGCTTCTAGTAACTATACTAGCCCCTTGTTGGTGCAATGTTAACGTGGCCAGTGCTTGTGCTCGTTGTTCAGTTAGTCTGATATGTTCGCTGTTGAATATGGAGTCCGAACATGGGGTAACAGGGGATGCCTCGGTCACCATTCACTTGCACCATCTTTTTGACGAGCAAAAAAAATTGATACCACCGTATATGAAAAGTATATCTTCAAATAAAAAAGTGATACCTCATATATGAATCTGGCTCATAAGAGAGTTTTTTGAAATTTTTTTTTGGGTGATTGGGAGGGTGAAAATCACACAAAGATAAACAAAAACAAGTTATGTACACCAAAATCATCTTAGGTTTTGCAAAACCGACTTGACCTTGAAAGAGTACATTCATGATTCATCATCATGTTAGGGATTGGAGAGTAAACACTATAGATTAAAGTGTTAATTTCATGATCCTGTGCATTTAGCTGATCAAATAGTCGGTTTTATTTTATTTGATGTGCTAGCTAAACAATATTTTTAACCAAGATTTCAATCAAGTAAAAATCCAATCAAAATCCGAAACGTCAGCAAAATGACATTGACAACTGTAATTATTCCAATATTTTTTATATTGATCGACCTTTCTCCTACTACAAGAGTTTTTTTTTTTAATCAAAATAGAACTTGCAAATCATCATTAATCGAGAAGAACGTACCATTAATTACCATGTCTTAGTTGGAGAATATCGTATAAGGCATTAATAAAGGAGAAAGGATGCTGCAAATCAAAGGAACAAGAAAACAAGTACACTGGTAATCAATATATTATGCTATTGATTCAAACTTTGGGAGTATAATTTATATATTTTTGGTTCACATTAAGGGTGTCCAATGTCGACTACAGTGACTAATTCCATGCGTTGACTTGTAGGTATCTTAAATGGTGGGACAACTGATCAAGGGATTTAAGGCTGCTTCATGTCCAAGGCGAAATTCGAACTCTCGACTTTGATTAAGCATAGATGAGTCTCTACCACTCAACCACATTCCCTTGGTTTATAATTTATATAACTGAACGTATTATGTGTTCTTTTTCTTTTTTTTTTTTCTTTGTTTTTTGGGAGTATATATATCTAAGAAAATGACCGTGTCAATCACGAGAACTTCACGTGCAACTCTGACTACCTTGTTCTAAGAAAAAAAAATTACTTCCAAAAAAAAGTTTAGAAATTAAAAAAATGTTTATAGTACAAGTAACCCAACATGGGACAGTTCAATTTGAACTTAGAAAACCTTTGATAATGCTGCAAATCAGGGATTAATTTAATGATTATTGTACCTATAAAATCAAGTTGAACCTCCCAATGCTTTGGGGTAACTCACACTCGACCACCCCAACTCCCACTCTCAAAAAGGAAAAAACAAGAAAAAAGAAAAGAGAATGAAACAAAATAAAATAACAAAATACTTCTTATTAATTAGAGTACTTTGGAGTATCAATTTTTTGAGTTTGCGTTGGATAGCATATTAGCTTACATTCTCCAATCCTCGTCAACAATAGCTTGGGATAGTCACATAATTCTCAGAAAGGATGATAATTCATTGTTTCACCTTTTCTGCTAAATTTGCAGTTCAAGTTTGCAACATAGTCTTCTCTCACATATCACTAACAATTCAGGTTAATTTAGTTGAAGAAAAGACTCCTAAGTCCTAATGTTTAAGAAATTACTAGGGTAATTTGAGTTTTTGGACTATTACAGCGTCGAGAAGTTTATTCTCTCCAACTTTAGAAGATAAAATATAACACTTTTTGCCCTTTCTAATCAGAATACATAGTTCTAAAATATGTAACATGTATTCAGTGATGCATGGGATCAGAGCCTGATTGACAGAGTCGTTTAAGACATCGATTTCGATCAAGTAGTATTGGTGGGAGTGAATTTTCATTTTGAGGGCATATTCCACTTAATTGCTAGGAATGTAGGAAGCATTTTCTTGTTGCTTAATTAGTCATGTTACATGGCAAAACTTGAGCTTGAATAAAGGAGATGACTGAAGCAACAAAGAACCGACCTGAGCCTATATCTAAACATTTGACAGCCTAATGTTGATCAAAGAGAAACATTTATTACTCCTAATAATTTTTTAGTAAAATTTATTACTCCTAATTTTAATAAATGCAAATTGATAGTACTAAAAATAGTTTACTTTCCCAATTGAAATAGGTTCGAAGAGCACAAGATTTTTATTTTTTTTGAGGGGACGAAGAGCACAAGATTAAGCAAGTGGCTGCACATACTTTTTTATTAGAGGTTTGCTTATACCAATAATTAATTAGTACTCTTACAATACTCATAAGCTATATATTATTTAGATGGGGTTTGACCCAATAATAATGATAGTGATTAGCTTAATTAATCAACCTCTTGTTATTAGATTATAACAGTGGAATCTTATGTTATGTGAAAATTCCTTTAAATCTTGCTCTCATTAATATTCTGTTGTTCCTGACACAGGAAATTCCAAACAAAAAAAATCAGCTACTCAAACTCCCTGGTTACTGATCTGAGGAAATATTCAATGCTGATGCTAATCAAGATTGATAAATTCATTTAATTGTATTCCCATCTGTGTCTTTCACATGTTGCAGCTAGTTGCAATACTTGTGGAAGTATGAAGTATCTAAGGCTTGATCAAATTGAAACTTTTCCACATGAGTAACAAAAAAAATTCTACCATATGTGGTAATTAACTATAATACAACATCTTTTAAATATATTATGAAGATTCTGTAGGGAAAATATTTGATTTCAATCTTTATCAGGATCTTTGGAATCATCGACCACGCACTGACCAATATTTCTGTAATTTCAACTTAAGAATTTCATGTATTATACGGAGTAACAAAAAGAACGAAATGCATGTAATTCATGAACAAAATTTCAGCCTATTTTTTCCGTCTTCCCAATGCTTCATTCCGTTCTAATCTGTTTTGCATTGTTTTGTTACGTTTCAATTCGTTTCGTTCCTTTCCGCTCTGTTCTGCGTTGCATCTTTTTCTTTCTTTTTTTGCTAATCAAAAAGATGGTGCAAGTGAATGGCGACTGAGGTCCCCCTCGCTACGTCCTGTTCGAACTCTCGAATTTAACAATGAACATATCAGACTAACTGAACAACCCGCGCAAGCACTGACCTCGTCAACGTAGCATCAAAAAGGGACTTGTATATATAGTTCCTAGAACCCAACAAATATAACACATCGGGGGAATGGAGATTCAAACCCATGACTTTGTCTTACGGCCTTACCAAACCACTTGAGAGTAAGCTTGGAATCAGTAGACCACCATCTTTGTTGGTTCGTTACATCCCATTTGATATTTCATTTTACCTCACATTCTGTTCCATTATGCAATATATTTCGTTTCGTTCCATCCCAATTTTGTTTTCGTTCTACACCATTCCTTTTTTTTTTTTTTTGGTAGAAATTGTGCATCAATTTAAATTAACGAAAGCAAATTGTGCATCAATCTATTATCGATTTTTTTCGGTACGTGTTACTTGAAATTACATAATGAAATTTTTGTTTCTTTAGGTTAAAAAATGGAGAGACTATTAAACATTTAAACTCTAGAGATAGGGAATCTAAAGCACCATTTAAGCTCTGCATGACTGCATTGCATGCATGGGATACCTCATATACCTCTTAAGATATGCTTACACTACTAAGAACAATCTTAATATTTTTAAACCTTGGAATTAGAAGATAACTGTCATACATTAGTTTATTTAGCAAGACGATGACTAAAGGTATCTCTAGTAGATGTTTTCTCTTGATTATAGGAGACATGTATCTTAACAAGCCGTTGGTAATGGCAAACTACCCAACAAAGGAATCTCAAATCTGGGGTTTTGGTATATAACAACATACATGAAACATAAATTAATTGACATTGCATAAGATAAATTTAAGAGTAGTTTAGATGCTATGATTCCTATATGTATAACATATTACACCTAACTCATACCTGTCCCCACATGAATCAATAATAAGTTGGATTAATCAATTCAAAGAGATAATAATATTATTTTTGTTGGTTCACAACCAAAAGGATCCACCGCGATTACAGTGACTATTTTCTCGCGCTGGTTTGTAGGCAGTTTAAAGGGTGGGACAACTAATCAAGGAATTTAAAGTTGCTCCATCATGCCCAAGGCGTGATTCGAACCCTCAAACCTTAGTTAAGGTGAATGAGTCGCTACCACTCAACCACACCTCCTTAATTTTCAAAGAAATAATAATATGCATAGACATACACACATACATATACATACATACATATTTTAAGTAGATTAAGGTGAATTATACTCTTTCCAAAGTATGTGGTTAGATACGACCAAAACAAATCACATAAAAATTGAAACACAGTGTCCCCCTTGGCCCCCAAATAATTATCATAAACCTTATCATCAAAACATGAAATGAAGGAGCATGGCATAGACTATACAACCCTTTCTTGCCTTATTTTGATATAATGGCCGACCCATTATGTTGGTGGGTGATCCCTACACAAATTGAAAAATTGACAATTGCCCAATTATAATACTACATCAAACCATAATCCCTTTTAAATATCTCTTTTATGATTATTTTTTTAATTTTGTTTTTTTTTTTGGAAAATCTCTTTCATGATTTTTCTTTTATGATAGTGTACATCAAACTCACATACAATATTAGACAGTTTAACCTGTAAACCTTATACTGACTTGCATAATATTAATACATAATACACATATATCTGCAAATCTAAAATACCTATATGTATATATATTTTTTATCATGATAATTTAAAATTTAATTTAAATGGTAGTTACAAAAATTCCCGATGAGAAACACAGTCACAAGATGAGGTGGGACCTACATGTAATGTCTGGTGGGTTAGAGAGCATTTCACGCCCTTACATGCCCCCATCGTTGGTAGACCAATACTTATTTGGACCACAACACCTCCTATAAGAACCCCTTAACCCTTCTTTAATCTCTCATTCAAACATTTTCATTGAACACTTTCAAAGCTCACAAACTTAACCACACTCAAAAAACAATCAAACAAACAAAACTCTCTCTCTCTTTCTTTGATTCCCTTCTTTGATCAAGAATGAAGTTCAGCAGCTCTACCATGGGAGGAAGCAAGAGAAAGTTCGTTAACCGCGGCCTTAGCGGCGTGGTTAGAGAACAAAGAGCTAGGCTTTACATCATCAGGAGATGTGTTGTTATGCTCCTTTGTTGGCATGAATAAATTTTGACATCTTTCTTTATTAATCTTTCTTTTTTTGGGGCTTAACTTATAGGCGAAAGGCGAAGCTAGTGACCAATTTTGGCTCCTCTTTTGGATCTTCTTTTTAGGGGGGGGGGGGGGGGTTTAATTCTATTAATTCATGTTGTACATAGCTACTAGTAGCTAAGAAGATCAAGTTAGTAGAAGATTATGTAGTAGGAAAGAGTTTTGATATATACATTTTTGGTTCTTTTTCTTAGCCTTAATTTTGGGGCATGATGTACATCTATCGTCGGAATACTTTCAATGAAGACTATATGACATATACTATTTCTTAACAAATTACCAAGTCTTTTTTGTTATTTTTATTGATTTATATCGCATTTCATAGATCACCTTTATATTTGGTTTTCACTAATGGATCTTGTTGCAAAACAATGCGAGGATATTTAAATGTACGCAACCTTATTCCTGAAAAATAAAAATATCGACGACACGGAATCTCAAAGTCCTAAGAAGGTATTTCACAGTCAGAAGTGTGTGATATGGGAATCCAATTGCAGATATATACCAGTCTTTGTTGAATGGTGAATGGCAGGTGAGTTACCAAAATGGTGGATATGATTTAATTTGGGTATTATATACCAATTTACCATTCACAGTTCTTAACCAATAATGGGTAGCTAGGCAGTTTGGTAGGCTCATCTAACATTGATATGACATTCCAGTAATCGCAAATCCACAACACAAGAAAGTTTAACGGATTAATTGAACTGGGGTTCATCAGTGAGTTTCAGGGTGTCCTTTTTTTCCATTAATTCTCACTGATTCAATAATATATTAATTCTGCCATTGATTTTCACTAATTCGATAACGCCTTACCACTGATTTCTACTTTTTTTTTTCCTCGTTAAAAGAGGGTACAAGTGAATGACGACCGATGCACCCCCCGCTACATTATGTTCGAACTCTCGTGTTCAATAGCGAACATCTCACACTAGCTAAACAACCAGTGCAAGCACTGACCCCGTCAACGTAGCACTAACAAGGGGATAGTATAGTTCCTAGAAGCCAGCAGACACAAGGCATGAGGGGAATGGAGATTCCAACCCATGATATTGCCTTACCAAACCACTTAGAAGTAAACTTAGAACCACTAGACCACCACCCTTGTTGGTCACCGATTTCTGCTTACTGAGTAGCACTTCGTATGAAGTTGCAGGTAAAGTTCAAGTTATGACTACAAGTCGGTATCTCTAGAAACAAAGTTTGTTCTCTGTTTAGCTCCTGGCCTAGGGCAGCTAGACCCATGCCAACTAGATGAACTTTATTTTATTCTAATATTAAAAAAATGGAAGATCTGTTGTCGCATGTGATTAGTAGGCCTCTCTAAACAGTATAGTATATGAATAATTAATTAAAATCTCATTTAGGATCGATTGGAAATTGGGATAAAATTGGAGTGACAACTAGCAAAACTGCAAAAAGTAAATTTCAGTTCTGTCCTGTTTTTACCTCTCCTGATCAGGTCACAAGACTACATATGTTACAGATGTATAACTGTCGTTTCAGTGGGCTAGGATAAAATAAATGAGTTATTCATCATGGTAATGAAAACATCAGTTCTGAAAACTTGAGTGAACTTATATTAATGTTTAAAACTAACTCACCGGGAAATCTGGTCACAGTTTAAAAATATAGAGGCACTTATTATGAGTCGTGATTTTTGTTTTACTAAAAAGTGACAATCGTCTCATCAAAAGTTATTTATTACAATAGAATTGTGTTAAACAAATTTTTGTGAAAAATTAAATAAAATAATTTGTAAGTTGAAAACTATAATCAAGATTCTAATTAGATCAGCCACTGACATAGTCTGTATCTTCAGTGATGATTGAAACTTGGATTTGGATCATAGTGGTAACCGGTAGGTACTTTTGTAGTGAAATACGGAGTACATCATTTTGGCCATTTATAAAATGTTAGATTGACAATCTTGTTCGGTTATAGAAATGATTCCATAAAAATAAATTTAAAAACTCTAAGTAAGTAGTACTAAATTAGTGTTAGTTAGCTCATCAACGTGTTGTTCAAATTAATTTGTTGTTCCATGGATTTTATTAATTTTTTTTCCCGCTTGAACAATGGATGATGTCGTTCCTCAATTCTCTAATAACACTTTCTATTAGAAAAAAAAATGGATAATCACTCAACAAGTTGTAATATAGTTTTATATTGATAAAAACTGTAGGCAACATGTATATAAAAACATGAGTGATAATTTCTTATCAAAATTGAATTTATTGTGTTTTTGCCAAATGTATTCTTGTTATTGTTTTATAGTTTTATATCAAGTTATGTCATAAAGTATTTTGCGAGGATTTTCACTTTCTTTTTAATATACAAAACTCATTGTGAATTATTACTACTAATTATTGAAGATATTTCTTATACAACGCAAGTGACATAATATGACATAATATTTGGATAATGGATAAAAAAAAATGTCATATTATCAAAATGTGAGGAAGTACTATAGTATGATAATGAGTATTTTTGTAAATTATTTCTTGTACTATTTTGCAATGTTTTTTCTTCAGATGAATGAAACAACAGTATTAGGTGTTATATTGGAAATATGTCTAATTAAGTAAATTTTTTATAAATGAGTAACATTTTTCACTAAGTGGATATGACAATGCTTATCTATTTTCTTGACTCTTTAATCTATAAATGCTCAATAATTTATAACAAAGTTAAAAGATTACTTAGTTCACCGGCCTAGAGTCTGTAAAAAACGAGGAGGGGAAAAAAAAATGCTTCAATAGAGTCCTTCAATAAAAAAAAAAAAAAAAATTAAGAAGAAATTTCACAGGAATGTTTTCCTTTGTGTGTTTTGGTTTGAATGATTCACAAGAAAGTGGATGTCTATAAATGAGATCCTTTATCAATTTTGTTAAGTGGTCCCCATATTTGCAGGTGACACTAGCTGTGATATGAGATATTGTCATTCATTGAGAAGAAGTGGACCTAAATTCATCTAATAATCATAGTCTTTCGATCTTTATTATGGATATTCTTGACTTAAAACACCTAAATGACTATTAGTAGCATTTTATGTAGTAATAGTGGTAAAGGGTAATTACTGGTCTAAATTAAGGAGGTGTGGTTGAGTGAGAGAGACTTATCTATTGTTAATTAATATCGAGGGTTTGAATCTCGTTTTGGGCATGGAGTAGTTTTAAATTACTTGGCCTGTTGGCCAATTGTCCAACTCTTTGAAGTGCCTACAAGCCAACGCGGGAAGATAGTTACCGTGGTCGATGGAGGATACCCCTTATGTGAACTAAAAAATGGTAATAATGGTCTTGGACTAACAGAATATAAATAAATTTATTTCTTCTATCAGGATTAAGAATGTGTTCTTTTTCACTAATTGGACATTATTGAATCAGTAAAAAACAGTGACAATGGAGAGGGGATTGTGCAATCTATATGTATGGTTATAGATAAGCATACATCTAACCGTTTACAAGTTTGTTTACTTTAGGTCTTACGAATTGAAGATTGTGATAGACTAATCATACACTCTTGTAAGTTAATAATCTTTATCTTTCTAGTAATGTTTCAAAATTCGTAGACCCCATTTCAATATAATCTTTTCTTAATCATAAATTTAAAAGGCGCGCAATCTAATTTGTGAAATGCTTTTGTTAATAATCTTTTGTTTGGCATGCATGCTATAGAAGATCTTTTTCTTATAAATTTTTTTTCCCTTTCTAAGTCCATTGTATACCCAATCATGAATCATGATCATGATCATGTAGGGCCAATAATGATTTAAAGTGATCTTAAAGGGATTAGTGAAGATATAGGCGTGATTAAAACAGTAGTTGATCCTTCAAAAGCGCCCGTTTGACAAACCTTTAAGCACTATTAGAAGTCAAGTCCAAAATTAGAGACTAATCAAGGATTCTAATAGGCGAAGACTCATGATTAGAGGCTATTTAGGGCTATTTAGCCTTATAGGTATGCACTTTAAGGCATAAAATAGTGTGATTATTCCTATCATTAAGAATCTTTGGTGGGCTCTCTCTAATCTCTACAATTATATATTGTTCTCTTCATTTTGTCCGTTTCTACAAGAAAATTTCGTCAAGAAGAAAAAGAAACTACTTAAAAAGAACAAAAACAAAAACAAAAAAGCTAAAGAAAATTAATGTTCTTGAATAAGTATTATTATGTAAAGCCTTAAGGTTATGGGAAGATCTTCAAAAATTCATTTATGCTTAGTTTGACATTCTTGTCTTCTAACAGACAGCACCAACACATTTTATGTCCCGATAATCTTTGGACAATGACACCCAGTCAGCCACCAAGGGGTAAGGACAGTGAACAGCCTTCTTAAAAGTGGGTAAATCATAAAATATTTGTTGATTATATTAGAGGGGTGGGATACGCTCATACGAGTACGACCATTGTATTGAGCGAGTATTGTATTAAACCAACTCACAGAAAAATAGAGCTACTATTTAGAAATGTAAAGATCATTTATTATAATCTGACCCTTATTCCACTAAAAAGTGACATTCGTTTTATCAAAAATTATGACTAAAAATTTTAAATTAAGTTTTAGTGAAAATTCTTATATTTATATTACAACTAGTTTTACTTTTTTGATCAAAAAATTAATACATCGCTTAAATGTCAATATATATTAAAAACTAATGGTCGTCATACATAACTGGCCATTGCTATTAGTTTGTTTTGTATCCTGGTCATGTATGACTAATAATAAAATTAAGAAAGAGATAGAAAAAAAGAAAAAAAAAAGCTCACTAAAGAATTCAAAATTCTGTATTTAGGCCCTGTTCTCTTCAATGGAATGGTGCGGGACGGTGAGGAACGGAACGGAACAGATTGGAACGGAACAGAACGGAACGGCGCGGCGCGAATAATTCAAAAAAATATGAGACAAAATGAAGTACAGAATGTGGAACAGAACAGAACGGAACAGAACGGAACAGATTAAAATGGAACGAAACGGAATACAGCATGGAATCGACGAAAAGAACAGGGCCTTAGTTGATTTGTAAGTATAATTTGTTTCCAGAGTTCACTTTGACAACTTTTGGTTGTTGTTGTTAAGTTAACCTTTAAAATGAACAACGTTCGTTTTTCGCTTTATGTTTCTTTTTTTAATATGTTTTCTTTCATTTTGACTTAGACTCTGTTTGATTCACCTTAATTTTACTTAAATTCAGTTCAGTTTAGTCCAGTTTATGTATAATTTTATCACTCATATAATCTTTTATTCAGAAATAATTTCATGTTGATAATTATATCATCGGAAAGATCTTAAATCATACTTTCAAATGAGTCCAAAATTGACTATGTTTGGACGAATTTTAAATGGTTAACAGTCAAGTTTAAAAAATCAGTTCAGTTCAGTTCAGTTCAGTTAAGATCAGTTTTATCCAACGGTGAATCAAACGGAGCCTTAATTTTTCTTATAACTATTTAAAGTTGTCGCTTACATGGTTCCATTTACACCCTAAACAACCCTTTATGTAAAATCGCTGTACAAATAAAGTATTTTCTATCTTCATCTTCACCTATTTTCTATTAAAATGAGGAAGATCAATATATAAATGCTATAATATCATTTTGGTAGCAAAATTAACAACGATCACTTATGAGTTATGATGGTCATTGAGTAAACTTTTGACATAAACGCAAGATACCAACTAGAATTTAAAAAAAAAAAATGTCATCATCTAGAAAAGTATTAACTGCAAGGTTACCTATTGGATTTCCCATAGTATCATGTGAGAGAATATGCATGTTGCTGAACTAATTAAATTGAGTGTTTGTTTTTTTGGGCAAAAGATTTTCATTAAATGAAAGTCATATGACACTTACGCGAATGATTGAATTCAACAAGAATAGATCTAAAATATCAGAAAATATTTGAATGAAAATTCTATATGTATAGCACTTGAGGTTCTACAATTCCTAATAGCTTACATTTAATCATTGTTTTTCATATTACAACCTCTTTGCGGAAGCCTCTACTATAGCTTTGAATACTCTGATCACATTGTAGACTGCCTCTTGACGGAACATATCTACAAAAGTGTCATACGAACGATGAAAAAGAGAACTAACAGTATTCTCAAAAAGTGAGAGACAGATGAACCCGATAAATGGTACAAATGAACTCTTATAGATGGAATAGATCTACCACTTGGTTACGAGTTGCAAGTTTTCGATTTTGAACATTTATTATCTCCTTTACAAAAATTTTTTTGGAGCTGAAAAATTGTTCCCATCACAGTTGTCCACTTATTTCTCGAAACAGACAATTGAAAACCACTAATCAAAATTTGTGATTTTCAAAAATTAATTTTTAATTTTCAAAAAACCAAAAATTCAAAATTAAAATCACCCCTTATGGACTATCGAGGTTCAGTTTTTTCACTCATCTAATAACCGGTTTAATTTTTAATTTTCAAAAAACCAAAAATTCAAAATTAAAATCACCCCGAATGGACTATCGAGGTTCAGTTTTTTCACTCATCTAATAACCGGTTCAATTATTTTAATTTAGTGTTATTAAACAACAAGTTTTGTATGAGACAACCCATAAAATATTAGGATCACCTTTTAGAAATATAGGGATTATTTATAGTGAACAATGACCCTTGTTTTATTGAAAAGTACACGTCTTACTAAAATTTACAGAAAGACCGTCTTATATAAATTTTTGCGTGAAGCATAATTTAGTAGAAAAGATCGAACTCACAACCACAAGAAGTAACAATGGATGGAGGCTGAATGGTCAAAAGTGAGCGTGGGGTTGTGGTACGATCATTCAACAATTATTGGGGATCCAACCAGACCAGACCAAACGGTAGTGACTGTCACCGGTGGGCTGGGCTGGGTGTGGCAGTGTCATGGTCCCAACTCCCTAAGCTCCCAAGTCCCCCACGTGCACTGCTTGAAGGCTGAGCCTGCAGCACCCATGTACACTGTACTGTGTACTGATGTAAACCAGCAGACTGTTACGCCCTTTTGTTTGACTGCCCTTTTTCAATTTTTTTTTTTTGCCCATCAGCATACTTATTTTTTCATACATTGCAACTTCTAAGAAAAATCAGAAAAAAAAAATAATTTTTCTTTTCAAGTGCTTACTTATCCTGTTTTGATTGGGGGTGCAAATTGCAGCCTCAGTATGAGACTGCACAAATCATCCTATTACACTTACGGTGCAACCAGTCTAAGATAATAAAGGTGTGTTCGTTTTCACTTAATAATCGGTTCATGTTTCAGTTTTCAATTCAGCAGAGTTCAATTCAGTTCACTTCCGTAGAGCAATTTACTTTTTGACTCACATAAAATATTTAGTTCAATTCACTGAAAAAGAACACACTCTTGACCAGGAAAAATAAAGTAAATTCTCTTAAGAAATACGAGTAATTTATATGAAGCTCCTCAACATTCTTGGTTGAACATAAAAAACTTCAACATTAGGAAAATTCACTTCCTATGTTCTTTTTTTCTCAACCAAACAATAAGAAAATTTACACAATTTGAAAAGTTCTACTTCCTATAAGTGGTGGATGTAAGCAAATTTTCAATATCGGTGTCCATTTACCTCATAGTTATAATATAATCGTCTCATATTTACAGTGTCTTCCTCATATATTTTATGAGAATTGCGACCTAAATTTTGACAAAATATAAAGAATTTTTTTTACCTACCGGTGTCTATAGACACCAATACCTACTCATTAGATTTATTTGTCCCTCCTTCCTATACTTTTCGTGTATCAACCAAACTAGCACAAATATATATAGGAATTCCACATATATACTTGGTTTGTTGGTAAATAAGTTAATTTATGCTAATACTATGGCGCATTAAGTTGACATTTCATTCTTTTGGTCCTTCTCATAAAGATAATTATCTAAATGTTTAAGAAAAAATCAAGTAATATTAACTATTAAGAGATGCTCTCAATCATAAGTACTAAGGAAATTTTATGACGGCTGAGCGCGAGTTGACCTCGTGATTATTTGGAAAGATTCATACACGTCCGAGGTCGATTGATGGTGAGAGAATTGGGATTTTGTGCAGTGGCATCACCCCTATCTTTAATTCTCATCCCCAGCTAGGCCTGGCAAACAGGTCTGGTCACTTTAGGATCGGGTCATCAGCAGTTCGGGTCATTATAACGGGTCGAGAGCATCGATTCGGTCATATCGAGTCTTTAGCAGGTCGGGTTCGGGTTGAGTTAGGAGTAAAAAATGGCTAGTCTTACAAATTTCGAATCTCGGCTCTGGTTCGGATCGTTAGCAGATCAGGTTATTAGCAGGTCGAACCTTTTCGGGTCGTATTTTAGTCGGATCTGAAGCAGTTCGGGTTGTGTCAGATTTTACCGGTTCTATTCCCATCAGTTTGGATTCCCCTTTACCCTCCCCCAAGTTACTAGGATCATCTTACCATCTTACAAAAATAACGAGAAAGGTACAAAGGAAGTTTTACCTTATGATCCAAGAGCAATTCCTCAACAACCCAAAGCAAAGAGGAAGGATAGGACATGAAGTCACCCGTTATATTGTGGCCCAACATCCGGTCCAACTCCACGAATGAACTGTTCTAGCTACGTAGTACGTTATCAAAAGAAAAATCTACTAATCATGGTCTAGATTATTGCATGATCAGCCATGAATAGTAAATCCAGGCCTCTTTAATGGTAGTTTCATAACCTACGTACCATGCCAATACTCGATACAATCCCATAAATAGCCATTTGAGTATGAGAAGGCAACGTTTAGGTACACTTCTATCAAACAAGCCAAATTTTGCATGTAGGTGTAGCCCCACCTCATATTGTTTATGGTTCACAAACACTTTGAGTTACCCTACAAATTGAGAACATTTATATAAATTTTAAAGTTAGGGTACCTCCTGACCTTACAAGTACCATTCAAGAGCCCACTGTGGTCCTTCGCGTAAAGTAAGGCTTTTATGAATTATACTATCATAAACCCTACCCTAAATAGGATATTGAAAGAGAGCGAGGGAGTATAATCACTTGAGCAATTGATTCACCCCCCTCCCCCCACCTCCATCACCAGTCACGTGCACCGAGTTAGTTTTTCTTAGAAGTTGAAAATACCTCTAAGGAGGCTAAACCAAATTGAAGTTTTTGCTTCTAGCGTTCTTTGGAGCTATTTTCGGATTGAAGGAGGGTGGATTTGAGGAAAAGCGAGAGAAGAAGTTGAAACTGGATAGAAACTTGGCCACACACCCCACATAGACTAAAGAGAGACACAAAACAAAACAGAAGGAAAAGAAAACGGTACACTAAATTTACGTCGAAAATCAACAATTGTACCAAGAAAATGGTACTGAAGGAAAAACAATAAGAAGTGTTGGTGATCAAAGAATACATGCGTTGTATCTCACTTTTCTGAGCTTTATAATGCAATAGAGTCAACCAACAAAACGAAAAGAAGAACCAAACACTACATATAACCCATGTTTGATGTTTCTATGGTTTTTTCTTCTTTATTTCATAAAAACAAAGGTTTAATATCAAAAACATAAATAAAAAGATAGACTTTTGTTTTTCCCTTCTTTTTCTTTTGGTCAATATACAATGTTTCTGTTTATCAAAAAAATCTTCACATGTTTGTAAGGTGCTAGCCAGCGGAAAAGGGAAGATATGAGGTAAATTTGTTGCTAAAGAGCAAAACATCATTTGGCCTACCAGCAAATACTCCAAAGTAAACACATTCCAAATAATCCATTTGAGCAACTTGTGAAGCTCAATAACTCTGTATAGTGACTGGTTAGCAAACATGACCCCCCTTGTCTAAACCATGTCCAAACTCCACGCCCTAATTGATAATCAGATAACAAATGTAAATCACATTCACACATAAAACAAGGGTAATAAATTGCAATGTGAAGATCAGCCAAAAAACTGGTCTCTCATTCACCCTGCACATAACTGCCCCCCTATAACATCGTTCTACGCCAATCACATTTCGCCATTTGGCTGGTCATGGCGAAAAAATAATTTTTTTAGATAAAGAAAAAGTATATTGATATGATTTTAAATGTACAGCAGAAAAGAGGATAAGGTATCCTCTAAATAAACCATTTACAGATTGCCCCAGTTCCTCTGTATATAGTAATTCCGAAAAGCCCCCGCAGCCTTAGCCCATAAGGAGGCTAAATAAGTAATCCTCTCCCAGAGCATCGCAGGAGTTGCGGAAAGTCCCTTAAACACTCGTGCATTCCTCTCTAACCAAATGCACCACAAAATTGCAAAATAAGCATTGCGCCACAGCAGCCTCCGCTCCTTACCACCCCCAAAGCCCCAGAAATGGACTTGTAAAAAGGCCTCAACACTAGAAGGATAAGCAAACATCTCCCCCTGGATCAACCTACGCCAAAGACTCTGTGCCACATCACACCAAAGGAAAAGATGTGCAGAAGTTTCGCAGTTAGACCGACATAACGAACACATATCTGGTGACAGAAGCACCCCGGGTCTTCTCCTCTGCCTTAAGTCGTTTGTATTAACCCTATCCAACACCAAAGTCCACACAAATGCCTTCACCTTCATAGGAACCTTTGCTTTCCAAATGTAGTCTGCTAGTTGAAAACAAGGGAGCGGTGTCCCCAAATCCCGACAGAAGGACTTGCAAGAGAACTCCCCCGAGGGCTCCCCAATCCACCTCCTAGTGTCATCTGTGCTTGACAGCTGAATAGGCTCCACAAGAGTAAGAAGCGAAGTGAGTTCTTCCATCTCCCTATCATGAGGTGGCCGACGAAGATGTAAATTCCAGGAACCACTCTGTACCGAGAAAAAGTCAGCAACCATACCCCCAAGTAGAGTGGTCAACTGAAACAATCGAGGAAATCTTGTACAAAACTGCTCACCCCCCCTCCAATTATCCTCCCAAAACCTAATACGTGCACCATTCCCAAGTACCAGCTCAACATGAGGAAGGAAACGCGGAAGGATTTGTGATATAAACTTCCACGGGCTAGCATGTGTATAAGTCCCTGTAAACTGTGTGTCCCACCCGTTCTGTTGCATTCCATACCTACTTCGGATGACCCGATGCCAAAGACTATTAGGCTCCCGTGGAAAACGCCAAAGCCATTTGCCCGCCAGGGCGATGTTTTTTGCCACCAACCTGTCCACACCCAAACCACCTTTCTCCTTAGGGCGACACACCTTGTCCCAGCTCACCAAGTGATCCTTTCGCTCCCCATCCACACCAGTCCAAAGGAAGTCTCTCATGAGTTTCTCAATCCTATTAGCAACGGCTACTGGAATCCGAAACAAGGAGAGATAATACAACGGAATGCTAGAAAGACAAGATTGGATTAGGGTAATCCTGCCCCCGAACGAAAAATAGACTCGCTTCCAACCATCCAGGCGCATGGACACCCGCTGCACAACTGGCTCCCAAAAGGCCTCCGATCGTGGGTTACCTCCTAATGGCACACCCAAGTAGGTAAGTGGCCATTCCTGTACCTGACAGCCGGCCAAACCTGCTATCGTCGTCAAAAAGTCATTACCCACATTTATCCCAGCCACACTACATTTCGCAAGATTGACTCTCATCCCCGAAATCACCTCAAAAATTTGCAAGATTGTCAAAACATTCTTAAACTTCTCAAGATCCGCATCCAAGAAAAGGATGGTGTCATCTGCAAATTGAAGGTGAGAGACATGCACCCCCTCCCGACCCACTTTCAGACCAGCAACAACTTCCGTCTCGATACCTCTCTCCAACATCCTACTGAGCACATCTACCACCAGCGTAAACAGAAAAGGCGACAATGGATCACCTTGCCTCAAACCCCTGGAGGAAGAAAACCACTCCCTGGGCGCCCCATTTACGAGCACAGAAAAATGAGCATTCGAAAAACAACCCCTAATCCACCGCCTCCAGAGTAACCCAAAACCTTTCCTCTCGAGCACGGTATCCAGGAAACGCCAACTCACCCTATCATAAGCCTTCTCAAAGTCTAGCTTGAAAACAATACCCTGTGATCCTCTACGCCTCGCATCATCCACCGTCTCATTAGCCACCAAAGAAGCATCCAGAATCTGTCTCCCCTCCACAAACGCACTCTGCGAGTAAGAAATGGTAGTAGCCAGAACTTCCCCTATCCGCACAGAGAGAACTTTCGTGATGATTTTATAAACACTAGTAATGAGGCTGATAGGTCGAAAGTCCTTAACTCGTATAGATCGATCCTTCTTTGGAACTAATGTGATGAAATTAGAATTGATACCCCTGCCAAGAACCCCCTGTACATGAAATTCTGTAAAAACATGAAAAAGATCATCTTTAATCACCTCCCAACAATCCTGAAAAAAGGCCATTGTGAATCCATCGGGGCCCGGTGTTTTCTCTCTATCCATACTGAACACCGCTGCTCTAACCTCCTCTAGCTCAAAAGGGCGTTCTAGACGAGCCGCCATATTTGGTGAAATTGGGCTCCAATCCAACCCCTCAATACGAGGTCGTAACATCTTCTCCTCGCTAAACAGTGAGCGATAATATGAAGTAATCTCACGGCTGATCTCCCCCACATTGGTAACCACATCCCCGTCATCATTCTCCAACTCCTTAATAAAACCCCTTCTCCTCCTCCCATTGACTACCTTAAAGAAAAGCCTCGAATTTGTGTCTCCTTCTTTAGCCCACCTCCCCTTCATTTTCTGTCGTCGACACTGCTTCTCCCTCAAAAGCACCTCCTGAAAATCGTTTTTCAACTCAACACTCTTACGTACCAGCTCCTCACCCCCCTCGCCGTTGCTAATTGTCTGATCCACTACGACAATCTCACTTAACAACTCAGTTTTTCTCTGGTTAATGTTCCCGAAAACCTCCTTATTCCACCCTTTGAGTTGCTCCTTAACAAATTTCAACTTTCTCATGAAACAATAGCCCTGCCATCCCTGGACCTCGCAAGCGCCCCACCATTCAGCCACCTTCCTTCGAAAATTCTGATGTAAAGTCCACATATTCTCAAATCGAAACGGAGTTGGACCCCATTGCACCGGCCTGGAGTGCAGGATTAATGGAAAGTGGTCGGAGCAAGGGCGCGAGAACACCTCCTGTGACAACAAAGGAAACTCATCTTCAACCGCATTAGTGAACATAAACCGATCCAACCTCGAAGAAGCACACCGTCGCCCACTAACACTCCACGTAAATTGTGCATTCTGCAGTGGAGGATCCCGCAACTCGCACTCCCTGATAACTGAGTTAAACTCCCTTATATCACCCAACCCACCAGAACGCCCTAGTCGCTCCCCCACACTTCGAACAACATTGAAATCTCCCCCGAGAATCCAGTGTGGGGAGCAAAGCCCAGCCAAATCGTACAATTCCTGGAAAAAAGATCGCCGTTCCGAATGTCTGCATGGGCCATACACTGAGGTAACCACCATTCCCCCCTACCTCGAACGTTCAAACACACCGTCACAGAAAAACAGCCCAAAACGACATCGACCTTGACAGCAAACCTAGTATCCCACATTACCAAGATCCCTCCAGAGGCCCCCAAAGACAGAAGAGCCACCCAGTCCTTATCTCGTGATTCCCAGCAACTCCTCACAAAAAAGGAATCTGCAACCTCCACCTTTGTTTCCTGTAAGAACACAACATCGGGAGAGATCTTGGAGACAACCTCTCTCACTACATCCCGCTTATCGCTCCTTCCCAAACCATTAACATTCCAGCTCAAAATCTTCATAAAGAACAACTACGACCCCTCCTACGGCCACTCTCCTTGCCATAGTTAACACTGCTCTGTAGATTACGAAGTTCCTTCTCCCTTTCTTCCGAGAGTGCATCTTTTCACCCACACTCACCTGCATTTCCTTCTCCGAGACATCAAACAGCTGGCAACGCATGAGCCCAAGAACCGCCCGCGGATCCCTGTCATCACCACCCGAGCCTGTCAGTGGTGCTAACTCAATAACACCCTCTAAAGGGGCATCTGTCTTGTCTGAATTACCCGTACCAGCATCTACACTCTCCTCCGCAGATGATAGAAACATATTAGAATCTCCCAGGTTCAGCAAATTTACCTCCATATCACTGTCTGTGGACGTGTCATCAACCTCCTTCCGACGTAAGCTCTCTATAAGGAGCTCCGTCTCAGCATCCTCATCATCAAAATCACTGTAAAAATCATCATCTTCCCATCCCCCAAGCTCAGGGGCCTCCTTCGTGGCATCTCCCAAATCTGTTCGAAGCCGGACAAGAACACCCTCTAACGGAACCTCAGATTGTGCTGTTGGCTCCTTACGAATCTGAGTCATATCAGCAACCCATTTCCCAAATAAATAAACATCACCGAGTAGCTTGCTAGCCTCCAAAACGGACTTTGGAAGAGTCACCTTCTCTCCCACCGAAGGCCACAGCCTCTCACACCCTTCGCTCAACACGTCGCGTCCAACCAATGGAAAAGGACTCGCAGCCAGCTCGCACTGCCCTGTCCCACTCACCTCCCTAACCTCCTCGCCGGTAAAATCCGACCCTAAAGCAGCCCCAGGATTGGTCATAGCCTTCGCCGGAGACGCAGCTTCCACAACCGACGCATAAGCTGTCAGTATCGTCGGTCGACTCGCTGACCCATTCACCTCACTAACCCCCGTGCCAGCAAAATCCGATTCTAACGCAGCCCCAATGGTGGTCGCACCCTTCGCCGGAGTCGCAGAGACCTGCCTCCTTGAACGACCGGCAATTTCTAGTGGTTTTTCCGTCCTCAGAGCTGATTCCCCACTCGGCGGCCGATCAGTCGCCGGTGGTCGGCGGTCGCGCCGCCGATAAACCTGCGACCAGCGACCTTCGTCCACATGTCGACCGATCGCGCTCTCTCCCCCTGCCGTCAGCCTTGAGCTGGCCTCGTGTTCTCCGTCGAACGGGTCTGAAACCTTACCCCGTTGAACCTAGATTTGTCTTACTCTAACGGGCTTGTGTTGGACTGGGCCAAGCCTCTCAAAAACTGATTTCGCAGACCCAACTAATTTGGGCTTTGGGCCCCTTGCATACCCCCAGCCCAAGTCTTTGGAACACAGTTCTCCTAGTCCCCATTCTTTCAAAAACTGAGCGCCGAGGCCCAAATCTTCCAAATGCCCCACTAGGCCCAATTCTTTGAAAGACTGAATTAAAACGACCAGGCTCAAATCTTCCAAAAGACCCTCTCGGTCCAACTCTTTGAAAAACTAAATTACCAGGTGAGCGAGATCTTCCAAATAACCCTCCAGGCCCAGTTTTTTCAAAAACTGATTTAGTTGATTTATGCATAACGGTTGAGCGTGATTGTAGCCCTGAAATCTCGCGCCTTCCATAGACTACTTCTCCATCCCCAACGCTTCCCCTCTGCAAAAACTTCGAAATCCTATTTTCCGGTGCTTGCTCCGGCCACCCATCCCTAGTTGAATGTTGCTGTTGATTCTGTATTAAGCGAGGACTCCCTACAAAAATAAATTGAGGACCAAAGCATTGCAAGGCCTCAAACATGGCACACCATCCTTGCCCACTGTCACCCTCCGGGACTCTAATAGAAACAGCTGCCCCTTCAATGGCTGCTTCTCCAACAGAAAAAACCGGCCAGCACCATTGATGCAAATACGTAGCAGCAAGACATACCCATTCCCACGCAAAGTTCTGACCCATCTCGCTGCACTGTCTCCTCGCCACAGTGAGATCGCCTCCTTCCCCCACCAAAGAAGCTCCTCTCGACTCAGCCGAATTACGAATTTGGCTTCCCGACGCTGCTCCACCAATAAATAATCAAACCTGTCACGCTTCAGATCAAAACGTTTATTCTCAATCCTAAAAACTGACTCCATAATTAACTAAGATGCTAACTCTAAAAGAATGGGTAGGCTGGAGCCCCGCCCACTGAAAGTGGACAGGGGAGTCTCCGATGACCAACACCCACCCTAGAGAGAGAGAATCCTAGAGAGAGAAATTCAATTGATTTTTTGCAATCTCAGATCCATGAGAGAGAATTTCAAGTAAAAATAATTAAAAACCTATCTATGGAACTGGAAAAAATGAAAACGCCTAAAATCCGTTAGGTTAAGCACGCTGATATAACCGAACAAAAGTGTGTATGGGGGGAAGCTCTTGCTGCAGTGAGTAGACAACTAGATATTTTCTCCACAAATTCCAACTAAAGAAGTACAGAAAACAAATAGATGTAGAATACGTTTCAGAATCAGGATTAGCAGCACGGTAATCATAGTTAACACATTAGCGAGATCAAGGCGACATGCACAACCAGACGTTGTCTGTCCACAGAATGATATTACAAGGCAAAGCCAGCTTAAATCTCAACTCATGGGTTCAAAGGCCAAAAAGAGGGCTATACATTTGATTAGACCGATGCAACTAAAATCAACACTCACAAATTAACACACTAAGAACTTGGAAGTGCATAGATTTTAGTATCTTACCAGGAGGGTAGTAGAACTATGGCTCTCTTAGACTTCAAACAAAAATTTGCAGGAGCATGTCATCGTCTGAAAACGGTACGAGGTGCTTCTATCTTCAGTCAGTAACCTTGCTCCCACCCCAGGCAAGAAAGCTATCTTGAGATCCAAATTCCTAATAATAGCCAAATTGATAGATCGTATTATCATAGAAAACCATATAATTTATACTAGATATTAGAATTAACACAGGAATAATAGCACTTAATAATATGGTAAAAATGGGCACAAGTTTACCAGCTGGCTGAGTCTGTAATCAGGAGGTGTGTCTATGTTTATGTTAGCAGGATCCAGGTCCAAATTCTGGCAATCTTCTAGATCCTTCTTCAGATGATCAGGGCCTAAGCGAGCATATTCAGACAGAACTGATCTTTTCTTTGCTACATCATCTGCACTCCCATCTCTATTGGGGGACTGGCTCTGAAAGAACTCATCGCACAGAGACAGCCCTTCGACAAGTTGTTGGGAATCTATCACAAACTGTGACTCACTGTCCGACCACTTGTGATCTTCCCCAACCTGGTTGTCTTCATGGTCAACGACCTGATCAGTGTGGTTCTCATCCACAGTAATATCTCCATCACTGGATTTGCTTACTTCAGGTTGCCTCAGTTCCTCAACGAATCCCATATCATGGTCCTGTAAACACATTATAGATCAGCACAAAGCCAACATCTATTGCAGACGTTAAAGTAAAAGTGATACTCTGTCTTATGTAAAATACAATATATTTTCATCATAAAATAGCTGGTTATTTCTAGTTTGACTGATTATCTCAGGATGTCTCAATAACAGCTACCTAAAACTAACCGTTACTTTTTGTGTGGTCCCTGTACACAAGTCTGAGTGACATACAACTGACAGGATAACTGCAATCATGGTATCATATGCTTTGCTGGTGAAGATAAAGTTGGTCGTTTATGTAAATGTTAGCATTATGAAGACCAAAGAGCCTACAACAAATGCTTTTAGCATACGTTCTCCACATGGTGGCTGAACGGTAGGAGATGTTTATCACTGGCAAGAGAGACCAACATGCATAAATTGTCCTACAAAAAGATATTAAATACTACCTCGGCAACAGAGTTAATGCAAGAATGTGGGGTCTCGTCTCTTGGATCAAGTCGCCTTTCAATTCGAGGAGGCTCAGGAGTCACAGATTTCGGAGTGACAGGATCTACTTTTAAAACCACATCATCAGCTACATCTAGAATATTCCCTTCAGTTTTATCACTTTGTTTCACTTGCTGCTGCTGATGAAACACTTTGGAAATGACAAAGTCTCCATCTTTCTCATCCTCCCCTGTACCCAAGTGGTATTGATGCATGACCCAATTAGTTTTCTCTGCCTTTCCAGCCTTTGCTGTACTCACATACAGAACCATAATTTTCTTGCATCCTCTTTGTACACCATTCAAAATAACTGGTTTAGTCCTCCCCGTCTTGTGCCAACGAACATCTCCCGAATCATCCCCATGGATTTTTCGACGCTTTCGTGTCCCAGTATTGTATGCCTTGATTGCTCTATGGAAGAAGTGACATGCATTTCCATCTTGCTGGACACCTTAATTATCAATGATGGGGAAGAGTTAATTTACTTGCATAAATCCTAGAAGTTTATTAAATGAGTTGTACAGACCTGGTAGATTTTGAGGATGAGTGTAGCAGATTCCATCCTCTTCATCAACAGTAGGAATAAATTCATCAATGAAAGGATGTGGTTTGTCATTCCCATTGCCAGCTTTGGCAAGCAAGTGCTGGATTATCTCCTGGTCAGTAGGATCAAATTTTACACCTCTGGGTAATCCTGGCCATGCCTGAGCAACCTGAGAATAAGGAGAGAAGCTATGTCCTAAATCTTCAAGTAGCATAGACAATTAGAGAGAAATTCAATAACTAGTACAGACATAGATTAGCAACACCAATCACCATGAAGCAATATGTTCATATCAAGAGCTCTTCATGATAATCCAAATCCAACGACAATCCAAATTCAAGTCAAAATCCTACCAACGAAAATATTTATTCATAGACTACAATAGTGCAGGTCCTTCCTCAATTCACTTAAGACATTTTTGAGACAGAATCCAGGTGCTTTGTCACCTGAACTGACAGTAACACTAGTTGGAAATAACCTTCTGCAATTAAAAATCAAATACACGACGATATCCCTAATAGAAGTGTTATGAATTGACATTAGGGCCAAAATGGTTGATGTTATAAATCTTTGACCCTAGAAACTATTTTTTCTCTAAAGCAACTTTCTTTGAGTCCCAGCAAGTGGGTGTTGGCATAGTTTTACATAACCAGTGACAAAAGTTTTATAACTTAGGACAAAATGAATGAAAATACAGAGATTATCAAATCCCAGCAAAACAAGATTTAAAAAGTCTTCCTAAGCCATTAAGCTCCTATTCTAACATAGCACTGAACATCTCCATGCCATCTATACTCAGGTTGTAAACGAACCAATCACTTGTGAACAGCTCATGATCTAACTCAGACAAAATTCTTGAACTACACCAACTACACAAACTAAATTCTAAAGCTCTAGCTTGACTAAGATATGTCAAAGCCGCCACAATCATTGACAAACTCAGCTCACGCAAACCTCAATTACAGCCTATCCATAGTAATCTAACCAGACGACAAAAATAAAATTTCAAATATATTGGATAAGACTGCTAAGATCCTGAACCTCATAACTCTCCTGCCTGCACAATATGGCTCTTCCCAAAAGCAGCAGATAAGGCCAGTAGCAAAAAGAAATTCCAAACCCAATTTTCTGAGTGTCAAAGTGTTCATCAAATACTAATTAAAAAAACTTCAATCCTCATTTACTACAAAGTATACAATTACACATCTCTTAAACTTGATAACATAGTGGATCTTTGCATTATGGCACTTCATAAGGCAGCTCTTCACTAGAATAACATGTTTTTAGTTTCTATTCAACTGCTCATGTAAACCATCAACCACACAATTACAACATTGCAGCCCTGCCTTTTCCGGGGCAATTTAGATTTAGCAGAATTACAGAAGTTCGCAACAGGAAAGTAAAAACTAAAAATTAAAGGCATAGGACATGACGTTACCAACAGAATCTAACCGCAGTAAGCCAATATTCAGGTCTTCACACAACTTCACTTCTTATATTCATACTATAAACGAAAATTCACAGGGGCGAGGCTACTTGCAGTCGACCCACTCCCTACCCCCACTTTACACCACCTGGGCAGGAGCCTCTTCGGAGGCACCAGAATAATCTTGATGTTAATGTACTATAAACATCATTTCCAACCATGGTCATTGAGAATATGAGAACACCCATTATAATGCCCAAAAGAAGATTAGTAAGAAAGAAATACAAAAAGCTAAGCATCATGAAGTGATTGTATTGCGTAATGTTACTTCACATAACATGGCAGACATAAATCACCATCATAAGGGTATTTTCTTCATGTTCACAAGTATTTCAGATTACCGACTCCCTTATAAGTAAAAACTATCAAGTTACTCACTTCTATCTAGAGTTGGCCCCATGAAGCATCTTGACTATTTATCACAATTTCAAGGGTTTAACATGCCAGAATGCTGGCACATTAGATATACAGTAAGTGGAAATCACAAAAGGAAAATATGCAAGTTGAAGATCCACCAGAAAACCTATTCCAGTAAGATCAGTCCCCGATGTGACAACTGACAAGCTGGATAATGTGCACAAAGCCCTAAACTTTTGGGTTTCCTGCAGTTGCGGTCAGTACTCAGAACGACCTTGGTCTTGAACTTTGAGAATATATCTAAGATATCAATTCTATTATCTATACCTACATTAACATTGCCTCAGTGCCTAATTTCAATTCAATCTCTTTTGTGAGAGGAATATTGAAGCAGCTGAATGTTCTTCAACAAAATTTCTACACAACTCATGAAACAGTAGTGAGATATAAAGACAAAGAATCCTCCATGATCATGTAATATATAGCACAGTAAGCACACTGCACAAGTCACTACTTCCTAGCCTAAGGACATGTACAAAAACATTGAGTTTCATTTCTAACAGAGTTGTAATTAGAAAAGGTCAAAGAAGACTTGAAAAGGTAGAAAGCTCAGAATAATACATCATTGTTGTCAATAGTATGCTGGCAGCGGGGGCATGATCTTGTTGGGTTGCTTTTCCACTTAACTTCTCCTGAGTCGTTTGTCCCACAAGCACTCTTTATTTTGGAAGCAAACCTGTTACCATCAACTAGCCACGATGGTCTGCATTTTGCAAACAACTAAACTGTTAAGAACAGATTCAAATGCATGAGCTCTACATGTTTGCCAAAAAAAAAAAAAAAAAACCCTGAATAAAGATATGCCAAGAGGTTCTAACTATAACACATCATTATGAGTTGTCAGGAGTACCCATGCAACTATCACATGATTTCAGGAAACATAATCACAGAAATATAAGATCTATGCATGAACGAATGCATCAGTTTCAATTCAAAGACACATAAAATAAAAAAATACATCAAACCGAGTTTGGAGAGCTAAATGCATGTTTCGACCAAACTACAAAAAGTGCATAAAGCAAAAGCAAAAGGTTCGCAGAAAACCATTAAATTTATAATAAGCAACCTAAATCGAAAACATAAATACGGGTATCCAAGTTATCACATTCAAACACCTTTAACTGTTACCTAGTGATCTGATGGTCTTATGTTGATCTTGTCTATTAGACACTACTTTACTTTGCCGCCCCCCCCCCTCTTCTTGGTATATAGGAGTGTCCATTTCCAATGGAGCCAAAGATTAACAACTATTTGGCTTTGGATTATAATGGACTAAATGAAATGGCTCATCAAACAATCTGTACTTCTTAATTTCGTGAAGTTGCAGATGGACATTGCACTTTGCATTGGGGCTCTGTCGGAAACATCTTAACAGGGGTAGCATCTGTACTCAAACCCCATCCTCCCCCTACCCCGCCGGAGCCTGAGCCTCTTTGAAGCACAGGGGTAATGTCGATGTTGATGTTGATGTTGATGTTGATGAAGTGTCGATTTGGGGTTAATGCTACACATCATGCTTAAGAAGGGAAACCAATAGCTAAAGCCCAAACACATAGTTCAGACTCAAAGCCCAAAACCAGTAACTACCATACGGACCCCCCCCCCTCCCCATTTCAACAAAGGAAAAGATGATGCCCCCAAGAATTCACCGTTGAAACCCACTTTGTTACATGAGTTGGCTAAAAGAATCGTACATGTATGCAATACAGGTGAAAGAAATATTGCAAGTACTTGGCTTGCAGGGGAGAATAAAGAAAAATACAAAATAAGTGAGTCCCACCGCTTGCAAAGATTGGCAAGGTCAAGACTAAAGATATACACAACCTTACCCCTAATAGACTTTTTCCAGTAAACCCACAGATAAGAATAATAAAGAGTTAAGCCCCAATGTATCCCTTACTCAAGTATCCTTGACAATGATACATTGAGAAGAACATGACAATGATACATTGAAAAGAAACTTGGTCTCGATACCAGATAATGGATTCCAACTCAAGTTCATCCATCTCAGTACAAAATGTAACCAAAAATCACACTCCTCAACCAATCAAGCATAATAGAAGAGACGATTAATAAAATTACAAGTGACAGTACTTTGATGATATTCCATTCGCAAATCATCAACGGAACTAGTTTTTCAGCACTTAAAATCTAGAACAACTTAGAGATGCACAACTCCCTTTCAGTCTTTCTGCATGAAGGCATTTTGTAGTCAAACACATAGAGCTGGGGGAAGAACAGAGTCTAACCAGCCATAAAAGTGATGTACACACCATTTATTTTAACCAATGGTGGTGAACCAGATCAGAAAAGAATATACCTCCCACAAGAATTATGATAGTAGATATGCAGTAAGGAACGATTCAGCAACTAAGAAAAACCCATAAAGAAACCTTTAAAACAACTAAAGGGGGAGGATGATTACAACACTTCTCGTAGATAATGGTAAGGGGGTAATGGGTATAATGTTTTAAGCATTCTACTAAGAATGAGACAGCATGAACTCTCCGTTACTCATGTCTATATAGAGGAGTGGATTTAAAGGTGTGGGTAGGTCATAAGCACGTCGTCACAAACCATCGGTTTTTCCCTACTACCACATAAACTACCACAATAAATTAGTTGAGCACCTCCATTTGTGCCCATGGATGGCTGATTGCCACCGCCTATAAGTTGGACACTTTTCGGGCAAGCCATTCTATTTTCTATACATATGCCATAAGAATCAAAAGCTGCTCTAGGGCTTAGGACCTTTGTCCCCCAACAGTGAGGTTGAGGTTTGATTCCTATCTCAACATGGCCACTCGCACCATTGTTTTCATTTCTACTCCCATCATAAGTTCATAACCACACCCACTTAGTTCTTATTCCTATTTATATCACCCAAATTCTTCAACTCAACATACCTAAAGAGAAGTTAAGACATTGTCATACACAAGTCAGAAACCGGTGGGAAGTCAACATTTATCAAATTTCAATACATTCTTTTATTCACATACTGAAACTACAGAATCCATGCCAGATGCCACTGACATCATCCACAGACCAGACCAAACAAATTCATAAATTAAAAAAATATATTTAAAAAACAAAGATAATGAAAGATAAAACAAAAAACACTGACATACTAGAAATCAGTATATCACCCACATCATCAAAAATTATGACAGTTAACACAAACCCATTTACTAAAAAATCAAAGGCTGCTAAAAAGAATCGATTTTGCAATCTGGGTATGGCTACTACTTACCCGAAAGGGTAAAAGAAATTACCGATCCTTGAGTATATTCAGTTTACTATCAGTATCAACAAGCAACCAAAGCAGCAAAAAGAACAAGATTCAACATACACAGAATATATTCATATTTTGACAGGTACTATATAAAGTGATCCCCACAAAAGTATGTAAGTATTTTGCAATGTAGTTTGCCACCCAGAGAGAGAGAGAGAGAGAGAGAGAGCTCACCCAGCCATGAGAGAGAATTAGTCAATTAGCAATTGTTCAAACCCAGTGTTGTTCAAAGCCCTTGTTGAGAAATGAGAATCATGGAACTTTCAGAGTTTTGTGTTTATGAGTTGTATCTTTCTACTCTTTACCGTTTTTCTTTACTAGGTTTTGTTTATAAACTTTTTTGCATTTATACGCTGTTGACTGTGGTCGGTATTTCCAATAGGCCTGACAATAGCTGACCCAACCTGATAATTCGATCCGAACTCGACCTGAAGTTACTGAGAGAAACCCGAACCCAACTTGCTCTTGACCCGAACTCGACCTGATTCTTTTTTTTCGCATAAAAAGTCATTTCCTATCATTTTACATCATTTTTGATGATTTTTACCACCGACCTGAAATCGACCCGATATATAACCCGAACCCGACCTGTTAACCCGAATTGCCAGGCCTAATTTCCAATTATCATTTCTCCATTATGCAATTTTTTTTTTGATACGAGTAACCCTCAGCCACTACTCTTTGAGTATGCACCGGATAAATCCCGAGTGTATGCAATAGATTGCAAATCACACACACCAGGCAAGCCAACAAAATAAATCTTGTAAACAGGCTGAGCAAAGAGGCCTAGTGGGAATTGAATACAAATTTTAACCCCACAACCAATTTCACTACCCTTTTATGGAATTTGCCATTTGCAATTTTTATGGTTCTTATGTCCAGTCAAACTGACATAATATTTCACCTCAGAAAAAAGAAAAAAAAAACTGACATATTATTTGAATTTTAAAACCGTGCTCTTGTTGAAGCAAGTACAATTTTGGAACTTGATTGTTTGTCGTTTAGAGCTTCTAACCTTCTACTCTACTCCACTAAGCAAGGTTTTAGGTTTTATTTGTTGGTAATACTCCCTCCGTTTCAAAAAAATGATAACATTTACTTTTTAAAGGTCAAACTTTACAAACATTGACCATTGATTTCGGAAAAAATATAAGGATTTACAATGTAAAAATACTATCGTTGGATTCGTTTTAATTAGTACTTTTGGAAAATCTATATTTTATAGTTTATGTATTCATATAAACAAAAATATTTATGGTCAAATTATTGCATTGGAGATAGGCCTGGCAAACAGATCAGGTCGGATCGGGTTCGGGTTGAACCCCACTGACCTGATTACTAAACAGGTCAGAAAACTCGACCCTAACCTGATCTGTTTAATAAACAGGTCAAAAAATCTGACCCTAACCTGATCTGTTACAGATCAGGTCGACCTGAAAATGATCTGCGTAACCTTATTTATTTTTGCACACTTCATAGTTCATACTTCATTCAAAAAGTCACTGTAAAATGATTCATAAAAATGGTTGTTGGCAGTCATGGCAGACTTGGCACTTTGGCAGCAGTGCAGCACCTCGCCACCTCCTCAACCTCAAGTGCTCAAAGCACCTCAAACAGTCAAACTCATAAAATGGTTGTTGGCAGTCATGGCAGACCCTAACCTGGTTGTTGTCAGCATGCTGAATTACTGACAGAGTTACAACTTACAAGTTTACAAGAACCAAAAAAATCCAAGTTACAAGTTTTCAGAACTTTAAAGTTTAAATCAATGGAACATTGCCGATTCGGTTGCACTTTCCGAAGTTTCGGCTGCGAAGCCCGATTGAAGTGGACTCTCAAAGTCTCAACTGGGTTCTCTTCCTCTTCATCGCTCACCTTTAATTTCATTATGGATCCACAAAGCTCCTCCAATTGTGGTTCAATCAAAGCTACAAAAAAAATATAATTAATATAATACGATTATCAAAGAAAACTTAAAAAAAGACACAATTTTTCTGAGGCAAAACAGATTTAGGGTATCACAATTCCATTCCATAACATCACCAATGTACGCATCAATGTGTCACTTCACTATCAGTATAATAAGCTTCTGTATCAAATATGCTTTAGGCACCACAGCAAATATAGCAAAGACAAGTGGACAGCCATAAGAACAGGACCATTGCCTAATTCCATGCTTTCAATCAATTGGCCGAAGATAACTTAATTCATTCATTCAATATGCACCCCAGAAAACCAGAGGAATAAGTTGTTTGCATATGACCTCGACCATTAAACAAGGACAAAATGCAATACCGAAGTAATTTGAGCTGAACTTAGAACATAATTGGTTTGGGTAGCAGACCTAAATCAGCAGGACGGAATATCATCTCTGGCACAAGGAAGCGCTCATTTGTCAAGTTAAACTCCTGCGGCAATCAAAACAAACTTTTTATATAACAAAGGATAAGAAACTAAGCACAGGGTACGGCAAACCAAAGAAGAGAATACACAGATACATTTTTGGTTAAATCAGCTTTTCTTCTGTCAACGGACTTCTCTACATAGTCTGCCTGATCTATGTTCTCTCCTTGCTGGTACCAGAGTTTGATGCTCCATCGTACAGAGTCTGATACCTCTGTGCTTCTTCCATGTCTTTGACATATCCCTTTGTATGAGTGATACCATCAGGAAGGACATAAGTACACTTGAAAAGATTGTCCTTGCCAGTCTTCCTAAATGAAATTTTCACAAGTCATATACATAGAACTCAGCATATCATATTTGTTCAAGGTTAAGCCAATGGAACCAACTCCGAGAATGGAACCAAACTAAGACCAGAAATCAGTATAGCACACAAAGAATGCCACTTCAAGCTAGTGCCAATAAGAGGCTTTAGAACAGAATTGATTCAACTCACTTAGTAGAAACTTAATCAACACCAACCAAACACTTAAACCAGCAGCTGGACACTAACAAGCTGCACAACACAAAGTTCTACCCTCATTGATTTTCATTTCCACAAACAAACAATAAAATCCCATTTCATTTCCCTCTCTTCACCTCAACATTTAACAATCAAATCAAAACCCCAACACAAAAAGATCACAAATTAAAACCAATACCTTGAAGAAAAAACAGTAAAACAAAAACAAGAACTCACACACTCACCTAGCAATCAAATCAAGCCCAATTTAATACAGATCATTAAAAATGACTTCTGGGCACTATGGAAAACATAGATATTTGACTCAGAAAACAGCAATTTAACAGTTGCAACAACAACAACAACAACAACAACAACAACAACAACAACAAACCATTAACCCAGGCCATAAGAAACCAAACATACACCAGAGTTTCCCAAAACAAACCAAACATATACAAATAAGAAACAAAAACGCAACAAATTGAAAATAAATAAAACTCAAAACAACAAACACTCACAATACAACAATCAAAGTCAAACCCAAAAGATTAGGAGATATACAAAAAGGGTCATAATTTTATCATACAAATACATATACTAACAAGATCAAAACCCCAAATAAGATACACACAGAAACCCAATTCAATTGCCCTAATCAGCAGAAATTTACAGTAAAAACGCAACCAAACAAAACAAAATCAAAAAGGGCAAATTGTTAGAAAATACCCATTAACCCTAATTACCTTGCGTAAAAAGTAAAATTAAATTAATTACCTGAAACTCTTTAGGCTTTAAGCTTTCTCTCGCTTGAAACTCTTTTTTAATTAGCTCCGTCCTCTTGAACCCTTTAGGCTTTAAGCTTTAACCACTTGAGAGTTGAGACGAGAGAAAGTGAGAAAGAGAAACGTTTTTCAAGCGAGGAAGATAAAGAATGAGAGAGAACGAGATTAACTTCTCTCAGAGAAGTCGAGAGAGGAAGAGCCGAAGAGGAAGAAGAACTGAAGAGAGAAGTCGAGAGAGGAAGAGCCGAAGAAGAACTGAAGAATATGAGACAGTGAGAGAGAGTGAGGAAGAGAGAGAAATCGAGAATGATAAATGACGGCAAAAACAATGAGGGGCTGAGGGCTAGGGTTTCCTTTTTTATTTGTAATTCTTATTTGGGCTTGGGCTGCTGTTTTGGGTTACTTTTTTATTTGTTATTCTTATTTCTCTATTTTGGGCTTGGGCTTGGGCTGCTGTTTTGGGTTTCCCTCTTAGATGGGTTAAACGGATCAGGTCGACCCGAACCCGATAAAAATCAGGTCGACCTGATCTGTGACCTGACCCATTTAATGTTTTCGGGTTGAGCAGGTAATTTTCAGGTTGAGCAGGTTGAAATTTTCAACCTTAACCTAACCCATTTAAGTTTTCGGGTCAATCAGGTCGACCCATTTAATGTTTCGGGTCGAAAATCCCAACCCTAACCCGCTTTTTTCGGGTTAGGTTCGGATCGGGTTATCGGGTCGGGTCAGCTTTTGCCCGGCCTAATTGGAGACCGTGCAAAAGTAAATGTTACCAATTTTCAGAAACGGAGGGAGTATCAAATACTCCACTAAGCAAGTTGGTCAAATTTGATTGCAATTTGATTCACGTTATTTAAAGTGTGAACGAGAATTGTGGTTTAGAGCAGTAGTTGCTTTCCCACTTTTCACCCATCACTACAAGAAACACGCGTTTTAGCTACCGACCAATCGGTCGCGAAAATGTGAAAATCAGTCCCAGATTATCGGTTGTGACCGATTTGCGACCAACCAAGTGAGGAAGCAAATACCCTGGTCGCAAAGAAATAATGCGACCGACTTATCGGTCGGTGACTAACGTTGCGATCGATATGCGGCCGATTTTTTTTAAAAAAAATTGAATTGAACTTTCCGACCACCATTTCGGTCGCAAAAGAAACTTTTCGACCAAATGCGACCGACTTTTATAAAAAAAAGAATTGAAGTTTTCGACCACCATTTCGTCGCAAAAGAAACTTTCCGACCGATACGTCGGTCGGTAAATATTCCAACCGACAAAAGCAGTAGAAAAGTTGATATAGTATGCGGCCAATTTATCGGTTGCTTTTTACTACAGCGGTCGCAAATCTATGGATCTTTTAGACCAATATGATACTACAAACTAGGCCTGGCAAACAGATCAGGTTGGGTCGGATTCGGGTTGAACCCGACTGACCTGATTACTAAACAGGTCAAAAAACTCAACCCTAACCTGATCTGTTTAGTAAACAGGTCAAAAAATCCAACCCTAACCTGATCTGTTACAGATCAGGTTGACCTGAAATGATCTGTGTAACCTGATTTTTTTTGCACAATTCATACTTCACTCAAAAAGTCTATACTAGTAGTAAAATGATTCAATGATTCATAAAAGCTGTTTGTTGGCAGCACCTTAAGTCCTCAAAGCACCTCAAAGCATGTTGAGTTGTTGATAGGAGCATCATCATAATCAAAATCAAGCTCCAAATAACAAATAACAAACAAGAAAGTCTCACAAAGTTACAAGTTTACAGCCAATAAAATCCATCTACAAATCACAACCATTAAACTAGTTTTCAGAACTTCAAATCAATGAAACATAGCCGATTCTTGTGCACTTTTTGGAGTCTCAGAACTCAGATCTTCAAAACCTAGAACTCACAACCACAAAACATTAAAGTCTATCCTACAAATTACAACCAGTGAATTAAAAAGTTTAATAAACTTGAGCTCAAATCAATGAAATATGGCAGACTCTTGTGCTCTCAGAAAGCATAAATTCAGAATGCAGCTCCTCTTATATGGCCAGGGTAATCTTCATCATTGAATGAAACATTAGAAGTTAGAACAAATCGAAAAATTGATACACTAAATCAAAACCCCAGAAATTAGTATTCATAAACTTCAGTTAATAAGTATGAAATCTTAAATCCTAAATAATAAGTAAAAATCGAAACCCTAAACCCAAAAACAATGAAACCCAAAATCAAAACATCAATAACACCCAAATCAACGAAACCCAAAATGATCAAAACCCAAGTATAAAATCAAATCAGAAACCCTAGTTACTAATAATTACTAACAATTAAACTAACTTGTATGAAATCAGAATTGAAAACCCTAATTACTAATAACTAACAAATAATGAAAACAAAGAGGAAAAATGAGAGAAATTCATACCGCAATGTTATGAGAGTCATGAGATTGATTGAGAAGAAGCACAATAAAACTTGAACTGTAATGAAAATATTGATTCAGAAAAAAAAAAAAAAACAAAGTATAAAGAAAATAAGAGAAATAAGAATAACAAATTAAAGAACACAAATTTGATGACTAAATAATACCTGTTGATTGTTGAATGAATGTTTATTTTACTGATGTGGAGAGATCGAGAGAGTGAGAGAGTGAGACTGAGAGTGACAGAGAGTGAGAGTGTGAGACAGAGTGAGAGAGAATGAGAGAAGTCGAGACAGCAGACAGTGAGATCGAGAGAGTGAGATCGAGATCGAGAGATCGAGAGAGTGAGATCGAGAGATCGAGAGAGTGAGAGAGTGAGACTGAGAGTGGGAGAGAGTGAGACAGAGTGAGTGAGGAAGAGCTTGAAGATGAGGAAGATAAAGAATGAGAGAGAATGAGATTAACTTCTCTCAGAGAAGAAGAAGAACTGAAGAGAGAAGTAGAGAGAGGAAGAGCCGAAGAAGAACTGAAGATGAAGAATATGAGAGAGTGAGAGAGAGTGAGGAAGAGAGAGAAATCGAGAATGATAAATGACGGCAAAAACAATGAGGGGCTGAGGGCTAGGGTTTCCTTTTTTATTTGTAATTCTTATTTGGGTTTGGGCTGCTATTTTGGGTCACTTTTTTATTTGTTATTCTTATTTCTCTATTTTGGGCTTGGGCTTGGGCTGCTGTTTTGGGTTTCCCTCTTAGATGGGTTAAACGGATCAGGTCGACCCGAACCCGATAAAAATCAGGTCGACCTGATCTGTGACCTGACCCATTTAATATTTTCGGGTTGAGCAGGTAATTTTCAGGTTGAGCAGGTTGAAATTTTCAACCTTAACCTAACCCATTTAAGTTTTCGGGTCAATCAGGTCGACCCATTTAATGTTTCGGGTCGAAAATCCCAACCCTAACCCGCTTTTTTCGGGTTAGGTTCGGGTCGGGTTATCGGGTCGGGTCAACTTTTGCAAGGCCTACTACAAACGCACGTTGAGCATTAAAAGATCACCTCCAAAAACTGTGTTGTTGATTAGCAAAATATCATACACAAACTTATACTAAATATCCAACAAAATCATCCATAAAGCTTGCTAACATAATTCATAATGCTTGCTTACATAAGTCATACAATAAAGGTTTTTTACAAACCAAGTATCTAACTCTGACTAGTTAGATACTCGCTAAATTCCGCTTGCAAAAAAGGGAATAACCTGTGCAGCTTGCTAGCATATGTGCAATGAACCAACCAAGTGTCAAAAAGGGAACTAAGGTTATACTCCTACGATGCCGATGGTAGATTAGATATATATATGCAAAATACGGCATCCAAAAAATGGTTAGTTAGTCTAAATCGACCTATACACCACATTGAGTAGCATCACCAGCGCCACCACCACCAAAGTGGTCATGCTGATTCTTCAATGAGTCAAGACTAAGGCTACAATGCTGACTATTAAGGAGTTGAGACATTAAGCCAATTGATTTTGCATAGAAATGAGTGATGCTCTAGTCTCTTCTTTGTCCTTATCATCTTTTTCCTTTTTTGTTAGAACTGTTGCAAGTTGTTCTTTAGTTTGGGAGAGTTCCATAGCTTGTTGCTCAATTCGACGCTCTAATTGAGATACATGGGAAGGAGCGTAAGTAGTTGATGTGGCGGCTACGGAAGACCGAGTACTAACCTTCTGGTAATAAAGTTATGAGCTGTCGCCAAGGCCATACACAACTCCCTTCTTGAAACCCCCGGCTGCCTCAAAGTAGATCTCTTCTTCTGACTTCTTCCCCCCTTCTTCCTGATTTTTGGCCTTCATATTAGAATATCTCTCCTGCAAACAGCATAAAGCTTATGTTAAGAAGACCATAAACATTGCTCCAATGTAACAAGACCGGAAACATTAACATGTAGGTGCTCTTTGTGATTCTGATTGCAGGTGGATCAAAAGAGTTTTTTCAAAAAATGAGAGCACCAAACATTCTAATAGCAGAACTGCTAGCAATTAGAGCAGCTTTGAAATTCATTTACTCTAATAATTGGAACAGAATTTTGAATCTGACTCTGCAAGTGCCGTCCAATTACTTAATCAGAAGAGTACTCATAAAGATAACGCCTCACTCATACATATCACATTGCTGCAAACACACAACATTACACTGTTGCAAACACATAACATCACATTGCTGTAGCACAGGTTGACATCAACCTTTTCCATTTACCATCAACCTTTTCCATTTACAGCCAGTCCATATCCAGCATAAAAAAAAATATACATAGAACAACCATGACTACATGTTAAAGCACATGCCTCAAAATGTGTACAAATGCATAATCTTTTCAGCAATTACCTTAACTATTATCCTTTTTTTTTGGTAAACCAAGATCTGCAATATATTTTTAGCAGTTCCAACAATTACAAAGCATTAAACATCCAAGTGGGCACTACATCAGGTCCAAAAAGACCTTGCAAATCTGATGCCCACATCCACTTTGGAAAATTATGAGCAAGTGAAACAAAACATCTAGGTGCAAAGAAAATAGATGCTGACAAAGTAGTTTGAAGGCCAGAAATACAGTGAAGAACGTTGCTACATCTCCAAAGGTATGGTGCACCATTCTCAATGTCATTAACCACACCCAAAGCATAACTGTTATCCTTAGTTTGTGTTTTTCTGCTATTTTTCTCCCCTCCGTTTACTGGTTGTATTGTTTACCCCTGCGTGTGTGTTTGAAGGTGTGATGGCTCTATGGTCTTTGGGTCAGACTACCTTGTGTTAAGGTGTCTTGATTTTGGGCTTGTAACGATCTTATATTTTTGGGAATACAATCATTAATTTTCCAAAAAAAAAAAAAACATGACTACATCTCCCTTGGAGGCTAAAATCACCCATAGAAGCATTCTTAAAAATGAATGGAAAGGTTAACTTACCCGAAACTCCTCAGACTTCTTATCACAGAATACCGGGTCCTTGCCAACCTCTTTTCGTTGATGTCCCTTTAGGTAGACTTCTTCAGGCTTTAGTGTCTCTCCCTTTATCCTTTGCCTTTTCATGTTGGAGATATGGTAAGCATATAAAATCATCTCACAATAAATCATTAATCACAAGCATAGAAGCTGGAACTCACCAAGCGTTCAGCCAACTCCATAGTAGAGACTGATCCTTGACAATGTCCAGGAGTAGTAGCATTGGATCCAGATGACCCTTCTACCTTATTCCTGGAAAACCGGGCAGATTTGGTTTTGAATTCAGGCCGGAAAGCTAGCTCATCGAGCTAGTCCATGACATCTTATGGTATCCAATTGAAAGGCTGATTGTCCGTTCGCTTTCTCACCCTGTGCATCATGTCCTTTAGGCGTTTTGGGGCTTTTTTTGTCGAATGCTTCCTTCACTCTGACTTCTGTCTCTGGTTTCCAAGTGAAATTCTCCTACAAAATCATAAAATGTAGAATTACAACGAATAGGTAGAGTGCTTCATATCAACAAACTCAAAATAAGTATTGCATAACGTAAAGGGAAAGTTTACTCTAAATCCCCGGAATCATTGATCCCTAGCATGTTGAGGTGTGGCCGTCCAATTTATGTAAGGCCCATCAAAGTGACTTGTTATAGCATCACTGACTTTGTGAACAACTTCTAGTTTGTGAACCCTGTCAAAAGACAACATTTGTAAAAGCCTAGTGGGCTAGGGAATTTATGGTAATGGAAACAGTAACAGACACTACATGGTAACACAAACAGAAACAGAAACACAAACTGAACAGAAACTAGAACATGGAAAGAACACAAATAAGAAAAGAAAATGATGGAATAAAAGAAAACACCCAAATGAGGTCTCCTCTGGATCCTAGATTGGTGTTTGTACTGCCAAGACCACAAAAGCATGAACAAAATAATTTAGAGGAATATAATTGAACTACGTTGTTGCTCGTAAATATTAGTGTACCAAAAGTGAAAAGACGAACAAATTGAATGCAATTATATCATCATCAACCATCGCCCTAATCACTCCAAAGAGGCTCCACCCAAGTTGCTAGTATTTTGCTACTCCCCAAAAGAAGTCATAGGATAAATTTTGGTCATTTTAGGGAATATTTAAGTATCATTTTTTTTGGACCCAGACCCAGTGGATACTTTATGGGACCAATTTCAAACACCAATTCCAAGAACTAGGTACCTGGTGGGTCAATTTCTGAGTACCAAGAATTGGAACTAGTATCGGAACTGGTTCCAGACCTGGTCATTTTCTGGCTACCCAGAATCATATTACTACCAATGCTATTGCTACTTTAGTTTTTCTATTGCATATGTTACAATATTGATCTTTTCAATGCTGTAATTGTTTTTTTGTAATTGTCGCACAACCGTAAACTTATAGTATTTGGATAGTCGCACAACCGTAAACTCATAATATTTGGATAGTATTCCACTATTCCCATTAAAATTCCACGAGACACGATGTCAAGCAATTTTTTTCAGTGAGGGATGATGGGAACTGGGTACCTGGTATTGGAACTGGACCTGACAATTCCAAGTCTAGGTATCAGTTTCGAGAAACTACTCTAACCAATTCCAATTCTGGGTCCCAAATTTGAGGAACTGCTCTAACCAATTCCAATACCAAATCCTAAGATTTCAAGTGGGTACCTGCTTGTGCTCACCCCTACCGTGTATTAGTCATTGACAAAAAAAAAAAAAAGGTCATTCATTGGCTTGTGGTGCCTCTATAAAAATTACACGTATCTACCCTTAAATTACATTATTTAGTGCATTATAATTCTACTTATTATGGTTAATCATATTGTAAACATTGATCTATATTTGACCGAGTGCTTAGTAAACGATTATTTGCCCTTTATTAACAAACTTGAAAATACTCTATTATAAAGTTTTTCTACCAAAACTTATCATAGTAGACAATGGATCGAAATGAACTAAGTACATCAAAAAAAAAATAAATTGCAAAAATCTGGGTGCCCATGTCCCAGCGACTAGTGAGCACCATGTCTCATGTCCAAGCGCCCATGACCCATGTTCCAACTCCCAAGTCCCATGTCCCATGAGTGAAATAGGAGTTTGAGAACCCGAATGATCATCCTAAGGCACCCGAAAGTACTCTAGGGTGATGATAGACATCCCGTAAAAATTTCGCAAAGACGAAAACCGGGCCCCGGAAAGCCGAAAATCAAAGGTGGATATTTTGTGCTTGCGAGAGGCCCCGTAACTAAGGTGGCTATTTCTGCACCACATCACACTGGGCACCCTTAGGGAGCATGAGAGGTCCCAGGATCCGTTCTCGGGTCCCTGATAGGCCTGTAAGGGTGTTTTTAGGGGACACCAATATAAGGGACAGAACATTGAAAACATGGATGATATTGAATTTCAGGGATCCAGATGACCCTTCTGGGGCACCAAAATTCTGTAAGAACTAGGGCTGTTCAAAAATATCCGAACCCGATCCGAATATCCAATATCCGACAATTCGAACCCGAAGTATCCGAAACTTCGGATATCCGAAATTTCGGGTATGCGAAAAGCGGGTATCCGAAATTTCGAATACGGGTATGGATACCAATTTGTGAAAAAGTCGAACATATCGAATATTCGAAATAAATAAATTAAGATATGTTTTTTTCTTATATTGTGTTTGATAGCACAATGGTTAAAGGCCTTTTATTTCCATAGCAAGTCACTAGGCTTGGCAAAAGCTGACCCGACCCGATAACCCGACCCGAACCTAACCCGAAAAAAGCGGGTTAGGGTTGGGATTTTCGACCCGAAACATTAAATGGGTCGACCTGATTGACCCGAAAACTTAAATGGGTTAGGTTAAGGTTGAAAATTTCAACCTGCTCAACCTGAAAATTACCTGCTCAACCCGAAAACATTAAATGGGTCAGGTCACAGATCAGGTCGACCTGATTTTTATCGGGTTCGGGTCGACCTGATCCGTTTAACCCATCTAAGAGGGAAACCCAAAACAGCAGCCCAAGCCCAAGCCCAAAATAGAGAAATAAGAATAACAAATAAAAAAGTGACCCAAAACAGCAGCCCAAGCCCAAATAAGAATTACAAATAAAAAAGGAAACCCTAGCCCTCAGCCCCTCATTGTTTTTGCCGTCATTTATCATTCTCGATTTCTCTCTCTTCCTCACTCTCTCTCACTCTCTCATATTCTTCATCTTCAGTTCTTCTTCGGCTCTTCCTCTCTCTACTTCTCTCTTCAGTTCTTCTTCTTCTCTGAGAGAAGTTAATCTCATTCTCTCTCATTCTTTATCTTCCTCATCTTCAAGCTCTTCCTCACTCACTCTGTCTCACTCTCTCTCACTCTCAGTCTCACTCTCTCACTCTCTCGATCTCTCGATCTCACTCTCTCGATCTCTCGATCTCTCGATCTCGATCTCACTCTCTCGATCTCACTGTCTGCTGTCTCGACTTCTCTCATTCTCTCTCACTCTGTCTCACACTCTCACTCTCTGTCACTCTCAGTCTCACTCTCTCACTCTCTCGATCTCTCGATCTCTCCAAATCAGTAAAATAAACATTCATTCAACAATCAACAGGTATTATTTAGTCATCAAATTTGTGTTCTTTAATTTGTTATTCTTATTTCTCTTATTTTCTTTATACTTTGTTTTGTTTTTTTTTTCTGAATCAATATTTTCATTACAGTTCAAGTTTTATTGTGCTTCTTCTCAATCAATCTCATGACTCTCATAATATTGCGGTATGAATTTCTCTCATTTTTCCTCTTTGTTTTCATTATTTGTTAGTTATTAGTAATTAGGGTTTTCATTTCTGATTTCATACAAGTTAGTTTAATTGTTAGTAATTATTAGTAACTAGGGTTTCTGATTTGATTTTATACTTGGGTTTTGATCATTTTGGGTTTTGTTGATTTGGGTGTTATTGATGTTTTGATTTTGGGTTTCATTGTTTTTGGGTTTAGGGTTTCGATTTTTACTTATTATTTAGGATTTAAGATTTCATACTTATTAACTGAAGTTTATGAATACTAATTTCTGGGGTTTTGATTTTGTGTATCAATTTTTCGATTTGTTCTAACTTCTAATGTTTCATTCAGTGATGAAGATTACCCTGGCCATATAAGAGGAGCTGCATTCTGAATTTATGCTTTCTGAGAGCACAAGAGTCTGCCATATTTCATTGATTTGAGCTCAAGTTTATTAAACTTTTTAATTCACTGGTTGTAATTTGTAGGATAGACTTTAATGTTTTGTGGTTGTGAGTTCTAGGTTTTGAAGATCTGAGTTCTGAGACTCCAAAAAGTGCACAAGAATCGGCTATGTTTCATTGATTTGAAGTTCTGAAAACTAGTTTAATGGTTGTGATTTGTAGATGGATTTTATTGGCTGTAAACTTGTAACTTTGTGAGACTTTCTTGTTTGTTATTTGTTATTTGGAGCTTGATTTTGATTATGATGATGCTCCTGTCAGCAACTCAACATGCTTTGAGGTGCTTTGAGGACTTAAGGTGCTGCCAACAGACAGCTTTTATGAATCATTGAATCATTTTACTACTAGTATAGACTTTTTGAGTGAAGTATGAATTGTATAAAAAAAATCAGGTTACGCAGATCATTTCAGGTCAACCTGATCTGTAACAGATCAGGTTAGGGTTGGATTTTTTGACCTGTTTACTAAACAGATCAGGTTAGGGTTGAGTTTTTTGACCTGTTTAGTAATCAGGTCAGTCGGGTTCAACCCAAACCCGACCCAACCTGATCTGTTTGCCAGGCCTACAAGTCACGCGTTCAGATATGGACCTAACCAGTTTTTTTTTTTTTTTTTTTTTTTTTTTTTGGGTAAAAATGTTTTAATTACATTTCATTTTTCAGATCCCTGACTTACATCCTCACAAACGGCCATAGCCCAGTCAAAACAAAAGTCTTTCAAAAACCTAAATTCCCTAACCCAACCCTCCACTTTCTCTCTCTTCTTTCTCACCGTCATCTACATCTTCAAGCAATGGCAACAATTGTTATTCTTCAAAAAACCAACCAGCAGACTTGTTTCTCTTCTCTCTCACCCTCCACTTCTAGATGGTTGACAATTTAAGAGATAAAAAACACAAAAATCAACCACCCCAATATCCCACCTCTTCTCAACCCATCAAATCTAGTGATCTACGGTGATTTTGTTGCAGATCGAGCTAAGTTACATCTTCACCGCTTCTTCTTTTTTCACTGATAATCGGCATCAATGGTGGCTTTGGCTCTAAAATTTTTAGATATGGAAATTCAGTATTGGGTGTTAATATTTGTGGAGTTTAAATATATAAAAAATAAGTCAAAAGTACTAGTTCGGATACTTCGGATATCCGTAATCGGGTACCCGAAATTTCGGGTATCCGAACTTCGGGTATTCGATTTTTCGGATACCGGGTTCGGATACCGAAATCCAGTATCCAAAATTTTGGATACCCGAGTTTCAGATACCCAAAATTTCGAATACCCGCGTATGAACAGCCCTAGTAAGAACCCTCGTCTTTCCGGCGCTTATCCTCGCGGTATTCTTTTTAGTTGGAATTAATGTTTCTTAAATAATACGTCATATGCAATTTAGATTATAACGGGGAATAACAATTTGCAAGTAATGAAGCCGCCATCAATTTTTAAGGAAACAATTGGAAACCATCAAAAAGTGCACCCAATTCCTATTGGAAATTGACTCATACCCATGGAGCTAAATATTGAGTTCGGGGGTGTAGGTACGAAATAAATAAAACGAATCTCATCTAAATCGCCCGAATTAACGGCCTCTACTAAGCCTATCCATATCAAATATTTATCTATGCTATATGGTTCCATTTAAATCCGGTCGTCCAAGATCCTAAATTAACTAGGCGGGTTAAAGACAACCAAATTACCTATGTTATTATTTTGCACAATTTATATCCAATTTGCATGCATACTATTATCAAACACAAATAAGAGATAAGAGTAATAATTTAACGCTCCAACCTACCACACTTTGCTAAACGCGTCAAGCATTGCATATGCACATCAATAAATTTGTTAGTAACTTCAAAGGAAGAACAATGCAAAAATATTAACTTTATGCTAAAATAAACCTACGGGGTTACTACGTGCATGCACAAACTATAAGAAAGATGCAAACTTGCATAAACTAATAAAAAGATGCGAACTTTAAATTAAGCTAATCATGCATAGTTATTTACAAGGACCCAAGCATGCAAATTTATTCAACCATAATCAAAAGCTAAATAAAACATGATTATAAACAATAAACAAGAGATTTAATAAAAGATTTAGTCCCTCAGGATGGTTAACCTGGATGTTGTATTCGAACGGGACTAGTAGAATTGGAATTGCTCTTCAATCTTGGGTGCTAGGTTGGGTGCAATGGCTTGCTTGAGTCTTCAAAATCTGAATTCTCTATGATTTGGGGGAATTTGTGCTCTCAATGCTCTCAAAATTATAAACTGACCAACCTCTCTCAAAAAAGGGTGAAAAGGAGTATTTATATAGTTAGGGGACGGAATTAGGGGCCTAGGGTAAGAAACCCGGCGCCAAAGCTCGGCCCAGCCAGAAAACAGGCCCAGCGGCCAGCCGGAAGGCAGCTGGAGCCCAGCGGCTGTCCGGAGGGCCCCCGCTGTCACGCGGGTGCCGCCGGACTGACAGCGTCAGCCGTTGGGCCCGGAGGCGCGCGCGTGTCTAGGAGTTTTTGGACTTTTTGTGCTCAGTAAATTACGAAATTGCCCTTGGGCTGACCCAGGGGGTCGGGATTGAGCGATTTTGACCCAAATCTTCGAGACGCGATATCTCTTGATCCGGGAACCTGATTGAGGCAAGGTCAAAGGCGTTGGAATCCTTGTAACAAGGGCTAGCCAAAGACTGAGGTTTTAAGGAATTTGATCAAGATTTTCGAGCAATGTCCTTTTCTACTTATCATCATCAGGCGTTGTGGTGCCAGGGGATGAGAACCGATTAGGGTGTCTACAGGGTCCTATAAGGTCATGATAGAACCTTCAGAGAAGTTTGGGCAAAAATGACACCCGTGCCCCCGGAAGCCGAATACGAAGGCTATAATCCACGTTTTTTGGACTTCCGGGAAGCCCCGGAACAAAGGTGTATATTTTGGCACCAAATCGTACGGAACACCCCTAGGGGACATGGGAGGACCTCAGGATCGCTTATCCGGTCCCTGATAAACTTGAAAGGGTGGCATACGGCTAGTGCGTATGAGTTAGGGGTGAGCAGAAAATCCGGGTACCCAGAATCGGAATCGGAATTGGTTTGGAATCGGTGGTACCCCAATATTTTGGCAACATGGGAAGCTGAATCCATGATGCGCGAGAGGTACCCAGAACTCTTTCTCGAAGGTACTAATTCCATTCGAGTTTCGGGACGAAACCCTTTTTAAGGAGGTAGAATGTCACACCTAGTAATTTCGTGTTTTGGTTACCGCTTTGCACGAGTTGCATGTTCTAGCATTGCATGCTGCACTGCTAATCGACCTAGATCACAACCGTAGTACACGCATTGCATTGTCGTTGTCCTAAAATCGATTTATACCTTCGTATGGGTAAACTCGTTTCGTCGTTGAGAAGTGATTACTTCATGTTTCAAGTTTCGGGATGAAACTTCTTTTAAGGAGGGTAGAATGTGATACCCCAATATTTTGTATATTTATAATATCGATTTATAATTCATTTATAAATAGTTTCGGAGATTTAAATCGTATATTTATTTAACGATTCGATTTACTCAAATTAAGCCATAATAATTTAATTATTGTTATGGGAATTTCGGGATTTATAATTATCAAATTGAGGGATTTAGTTAAAATGGTTTTGTATATGAATAAGGCTTATTCATATTGTTTTAATTGGATTTTAATTAGCATTTAATTAGTTTTAATTATTTTTAATTAGCAATTAAATCAGAAAATAATCCTAATTCTAGTAGGGTTTGACTTTTCTTAACTAAGCACCTATTTAAGCTAAGAGATGGGCCAGTTGATCAGTTGCCAAAACTGAGCCAAAACCTCACAATATCTCTCCTCTCTCTCACCCGACTCTCTCTCTTCTCACTCTTCTCTCTCTCTCTCTCTCGGCCTCACTGATGCCGCCCTTCGCCGGAGAACACTAGGCCACCACCAGGTGAGCCGCTCCCCTCTCCCCCTATTTCTTTCTCTCTCTTTTCCTTTCTCTCTCTCCCCGTACCCTGCTATCTCTTCCCCTTTGTTTCGCGGGCCACGGCTGTCGGGCCGCTGTCGCGCCTGGGTGGTCGCCGGTAGGCGGCCAACGCCGTTGGGGTCCTTGCCGGTGTCCCCCCTTCCCGCTCAGTCGCTCTCTCTTTCTCTCCCCTTCGTTCTTTCCCTCCCTCGCGAACCCTCTCTCTTTCTCTCTCCTGGCCGCCGGTCGCCGGCGAGCCACCACCACCGACCACGGTGGTCAGGGGGTGGTGATGGTGCTGATGGGTCCGACCATGGGTCCCCTTGTGGGTGACCGTGGTCGAGACTTGCACAATAAGTTAGGGTTTCGAATTTGTATTTTTCGTTTTAATTAATTTCGTTCAGTATTTTTTTTCAATAATTGTTTTTATTTTCCTATACTCGTTCGGAGTCCGAATCCAAATTTTTAAAAGCCTAGATTGGTTGGAATAAATCAAGGAGTTTAATAAAAATATTATTTTACAGTTTTAGTACTGTTTGGATTTTCGTATTTATTTATTTTGTCTCGGTAATTGTTTTTAATTAGGACCAAACGGACAAGCGTGATCGGGTTGTGATTATCCAAGTTACCTACTGTTTAGTGGGCGTTTTTTAGGTAAGCGATTGTGCCTACCTCTTTCCAAATCCCCATCAAAACTATTTTGATGTGTTATGTGCTAATTGATTATTATTGTGAATTTAATATGCGAAGCATGATTAAATTATATCGTCGTTAATTACGAGAATTTGAAATATGTTCTTCGATGTAAATATGATTTATATTGAGTATTATAAGTTTATAAAGTTTTGTTAATTAATTAGTTCATATGCTAATTAATGTTTAATTATGGCGATGCTGAATTTCTAGTATTATTATGATATAATAATATGTGCTATTTGGAATGAGATATTATTCAGTGCTAATGAGCACCTACTATTATATTTGATGATTTATTTGTGAAAGTGTAATTTTTGGATATCTTGATGTACTGCCGAAGTGCTGCCGAAATTTCGTTAGACATATATGAAGCATGACTATTGTTAATATGCCCTTATGTCGTAATCGTTGTTATTATTATTCATTATCATGAGCATGAAATGAAGTAGTATGTCGTGGTCTCGCTGTACCACTAGGTCAATCAATGCAAGTATGTGAATTGAATTAAATGAGAATAAGACTCCTAATGGATCCCTAGGAGTAGCCGAGCTATCGAGACTTATCTAATTGATGTAGTCTAGGGATGCGTGATTTCCAAGTTACTTTTATGGACACCTCGCAGTGTGTTCGGGACGGTCATTCCCCATTGTTTATTTCTCTACATATCGATTATTATGTTAGAGGTAGTGTGAGTATACACTAGCGTAAGTCCATGGCATGTCTATATCTATCTATGAACAGTATGGGTAATCGATGTTCTATTCGCTCTCTTATCTCTCTAATCAAGATGGTTTATCTATTTGTGTTCGAATGATCACTAAAGCAAGAATTGCATGTAATTGAATATCGAGTATGCGTGTGCTTGATTGTATGACTACTTGTGCATGCAAATGAATTTCAATGATTCTTCTAAAACCCAGGTAAGATTTGCGAAAGTGTTTTTACTGGGTATGGACGACGTTTATTTAGTTTATCTGATTTTTGTTTTCTTTTGTTTCTTCTCTTTTTCTTCTGTACCTTGTTTCCGTCACAAAAATCAAAGTGCAGGTGTAGCTGAGTGAGGAGGTTTGCTAGAAGGTTGAATGTCGGTTGTTTGTTAAGAACTATGGAATTATTGGTTACCTTGGATTATTTGGGACTTTGGTTTGTGCCCTTGAAGGCAAAGTTGTAATAAAACTATAATGGACTTAAGACCGCTGGTTAAACAACTCTGATATTTATGTTTAATTTGTTTAGATGCTTCCTTTGATACCTAATTTTCCGTTCTGCTTAGCATTTACTCCTTGGCGATAAATATTGCAGTAGCATTCCCCTGGGTCCGTGACGGTTCAGTGGTGTCGAGTCGTGGACAGCGACGTCGATAGTTCCTTGGAAATCGTTGCTAATTCGGGGGTGTTACAAATGGTATCAGAGCCCTAGGTTTAAAATGTTGCATAGGTTTAACAAATGAATTAATAAAGATTAGTTTCATTATGGGAAAATAAAATATAATTAAAGCCGTTGAGCGTAGTAGTTGTAGAAGATAGGAATTACTTGAAATCACCTTAATTGTGATTTAAATGTTCTTATTGATATCGCTGTCGTTGTCACATATTTGCATGGTTGACCAAAAGCATGAATGCTATTTCTTATCGTCGTGACATGATGGGAAATCCATGTCAAATTTATGGCAAAATCGTTGTTGAGCATTATCGACTCTCTTGTGAGCCAAGTGCTAAAGCATATCAATATGATTAAGTGTGATTATCTATTGCCCTACTAAAATAGTATGGAGCCTCATTATGTCCATTATGAACATCTTTGTCTATTCTTGTGAGACCAATGTGTCTAAGGTGTTTTATATGCCTATCGAACTATTATGCATGAGAACTGAGAACAATAAAGCAAGTATGTTGCTTAGACCTACAATGTAAGGTCGATCTTCGAAACTTATATGCTATATGCTAAATGTTAAGAGAAAGGTTTCAATTACAACCTACTTCTCTCAATTAGACCTTAATGGGTCGAGATGTGCAAGTTGTGTGAATGGTGTTCATACCATTACTTTTATATTCTCAGATTCGCGAAAATGTCAACCAACGCCGATAGAATCGCTAGACTCGAGGATGGTCTGACCGATGTGGTCGAGATCATGGCACAACAGAAGAGATGGAAACCGCACAAGCCTCTGCAGCGCGTAGTTTCCGAGATTTTGACGCTCTTAAACCTCCTACGTTCGAAGGTGGTGCCGATCCAAAAAAGCTGGAGACTTGGATCATCGAGTCCGAGAAGTTGATCCTGGCTACAAATTGGCCTAACAATATGAAAGTTAGCTTTGCAACGTACTATCTGAAGGGCGAAGCTAACAAGTGGTGGAACGATGTGCGAACTGATTTGCTTGCAACGCCGAACTTTAATTGGGATCATTTTAAGGTAGCCATTCGTGCTAGATTTTATCCTAGTGCTCAATGACGCCCGAAGCAGCGTGAGTTTGAAGGGTTAAGCCAAGACAAGCTGTCTGTGGCCGAGTATGCTGCCAAGTTCAACGAGCTTGCCATTTTTGCTCCTAATCTACTGACAACTGAAGCTGAGCGAATCGAAAGGTTCGAGGACGGACTGAAATGGGATATTCAACGTTTTGTCGCTGGACAATCTATCACTTTTCAGGAATCCTATGACAAGGCCCTGAACCAGGAGAGGATTGTTGGACGTCGTGACACGCATTTGGGAAAGACAAGCGCGACGAAGGCAATCCATCGCAATCGAATAACGGCGACAAGAGGCCGAGACCGAATGGCAACAACAGCTACCAAGGTGGTCAGAACCACAATGCGAATAGAAATCGTGACTCGAATAGTCATCGAGCTACGATAATGGCAAGAAGGAATACGCCTTGTACGCGCTGTAACAATACGCATGCTGGTAAGAACTGCCGAGGTGACGTGTTGCAATGCTATGAGTGCAACAAACAAGGTCACAAAGCTTCGGAATGTTGGAGCCGAGGTAGGAATGGTAATGGGCAGAACCGCGATAGCAACTACAATCGTGGTGGGAATAACAATGGCTATCGTGGTAATGGTGGTAACAACCGTGGAAACGGGGGTTACAACAACAACAACAACCGCAACAATGTTGCTCCTGCTGTGAACAACCAAGTTCAAGCTCCTGCTACTGCTAATCCCGCGCCAAACCACAACAACAACAACAACAACAACAACAACAATAGAGGAGTTAATGGTAGAATCTTTGTGATGAATCGCAATGAAGCAGAAGCAAACCCGAACGTGATCGTTGGCACTTTTCTTGTTCATTCTTTTTCCGCTTTTGTTTTGTTTGATAGTGGTGCGACGCATTCTGTACTTTCTAAGTGCTTTGCATCTAAGATAGGATTAGCACCTAGTTCTGTGTATAGTGCAAATATGAGGATGCCAGATGGATTGATCGCTAAGTGTAATGCGTTGTATGAAAAGTGTCCGATTAGGATAGCTGGTTCCGATTTACCCGCGGATTTGATTCATATGGATTTGAAGGACTTTGATGTGATATTGGGAATGGATTGGTTAGCCAAGTATAGGGCTAAGTTAGAGTGCTTTGAACAACGCGTTTCTTTGCGAGGACCTAAAGGTAAGAGGATCACTTACCGAGGAGTAGTGGTCAAGCCTAAGCTGAAGGTGATGGCTACTATGAAGGTTAAAGAGTGCGTGACTAAGGGTGAAGCGATTTACCTTTATCATGCGGTGAACACGAGTCGCAAGACGGAAGCTCCGCAGCCTATTCCTGTAGTTTCCGAGTACGCTGATGTTTTTCCCGAAGAGATTCCCGGAATGCCTCCGCAACGCATTATCGACTTTACGATCGAGCTTGCTCCAGGATCTGCACCAATTTCAAAAGCACCGTATCGTATGACACCTGCTGAGATGAAGGAACTGAAAACACAACTTGAGGATTTGTTACAAAAGGGATACATACGTCCGAGTGTATCGCCTTGGGGTGCTCCTGTTTTGTTTGTACGGAAGAAGGATGGTAGTATGAGACTATGCATTGACTACCGCGAGTTAAACAAGATTACGATCAAGAATAGATACCCACTTCCCAAAATTGTCGATATATTTGACCAATTGTGCGGTGCGTCAATTTTCTCAAAGATAGACCTGCGATCAGGATACCATCAGTTGAGGATCTCTGAGCCTGATATTGCGAAGACAGCGTTTAGGAAGAGGTATGGGCACTACGAGTTCACTGTGATGCCTTTTGGGTTGACAAATGCGCCTGCAAAGTTTATGGACTTGATGAACCGTACGTTCCATCCTTACCTAGACCAGTTTGTTGTAATCTTTATCGATGATATTCTGGTTTACTCGAAGAACGTTGAGGAGCATGAGCAACACCTACGTACTGTTTTAGAGATTCTGCGAAGATATCAACTTTACGCCAAGTTGTCTAAGTATGAGTTTTGGTTAGACACGGTATCTTTCTTAGGACACGTGGTGTCGAAGGATGGAGTGGCCGTAGATTTAGAGAAGAATCGAGTTGTTACAGATTGGCCAAGACCAACGACCATGACTGAAGTTCGAAGTTTTCTTGGACTTGCTGGATATTATAGACGATTTGTAGAAGGTTTCTCAAAGATTGCGCAGCCAATCACGAATTTGATGAAGAAAACAGACAAAGTTTGTATGGTCCGACAAGTATGAGACTTCTTTCCAAGAGTTGAAGAAACGTCTTACAAGTGCACCTATTTTGACATTGCCGTCCGGAACGGAAGGATATGAGGTCTACAGTGACGCGTCTAAGCATGGCTTAGGGTGTGTTTTGATGCAACATGGAAAGGTTGTTTCTTACGCCTCACGACAACTGAAGAAGCATGAAGACAACTATCCTACGCATAGAACATGTTGCTGTCGTATTTGCATTGAAGATTTGGTGGCACCAAAGGAGATGGCTAGAACTTCCGACGGAGTACGACATTGATATCCAGTACCATAAGGGTAAAGCAAACGTAGTCGCTGATGCTTTGAGTAGGAAGACTCGACATTCGTTAAACACTGCTTTAGTACTTCCTAAGGAGATCATACGTGACTTGCAAAGTCTCGAGGTGGAGATTGTGTTTCAAGGTGACGTTCAATGTACCTTAGCACATATGACTGTTCGACCAACACTGCTTGAAGAGATCAAAGATAAACAAAGTGGTGATGAGGATCTTCAGTGGATTCTAAACCACAAAGACGAGGGTAGGTCCGAGGACTTCACTTTGGGCCAAGATGGAATTATGAGATTTTGAGAACGTGTTTGCGTACCCAATGACCCAGATATCAAAAGTCAGATTCTGGGTGAAGCTCATAATACACCGTATTCTGTACATCCTGGTGGAGATAAGCTTTACAAAGATCTTCGCCAAGTGTTCTGGTGGAAAGGCATGAAACAAGATTTCGCTGAGTTCGTAGCGAAGTGTTTGACATGTCAAAAAGTCAAGATCGAGCACGAGAGACAGGGTGGAATGGTACAATCACCGAAAGTTCCGACTTGGAAACGGAATTCGATTTCTATGGATTTTGTCATGGGTTTACCTTTGACACAAAAGAAGAACAACGCCATTTGGGTGGTTGTAGATCGTTTGACGAAGGTCGCACGATTCATCCCAATGCACAACACGTGGGAAATGGAGAAACTGGTTGACGCGTACGTCAAGGAGGTCATGAGACTTCATGGTGTACCTGAAGATATTGTTTCTGATAGAGATTCGAGATTTCTCTTTAACTTTTGGCAGAAATTACAAGAAGCTTTCGGAAGCAAATTGAAGTTTAGTACCGCTTTTCATCCTGCAACAGATGGCCAAACGGAAAGGACAATCGAGACTCTAGAGGATATGCTTCGAGCGTGTGCCCTCGAATACCGAGGTTCGTGGAATAAACACATTCCGTTGATCAAATTTTCTTACAACAATAGCTATCATTCAAGCGTTGATCGAGCGCCATATGAAGCCTTGTATGGTAGGAAGTGTAGATCGCCTGTATGTTGGAACAACATTAGCGAGACTGCAGTTTTGGGTCCTGATATGATCCAGCAGACTGTCTACATTGTGAAGGTGATTCAGACGAAGATGCGAAGTGCACAAGATTGCCAGAAATCATATGCAGATAGAGGTCGTAGACCTGAAGAATTTGAGGTGGGAAGCAAGGTACTTTTGTGAGTATCTCCTACCAAGGGTGTTATGCATTTTGGTCGTAAGGGGAAGTTAAGTCCTCGTTACATTGGACCTTACGAGAACCTAGAGAGGATTGGTGAAGTTGCTTATCGTCTAGCTTTACCTGCGGAACTTGAGAAAGTCCACAATGTCTTTCACGTCTCTCAACTGAAGCGATACGTACACGATCCAACTCATGTCGTTCAACCTGAAACGATCGAACTTGACGAGAGTTTGACATATGAAGAACGTCCGATTGAGATCACCGACCGCAAAGAGCGCTCGACTCGCACAAAGACTATTCCGATTGTGAAAGTTATTTGGTCCCGTCATGGTCAAGAAGAGGCAACATGGGAAGCTGAATCCATGATGCGCGAGAAGTACCCAGAACTCTTTCTCGAAGGTACTAATTCCATTCGAGTTTCGGGACGAAACCCTTTTTAAGGAAGGTAGAATGTCACACGTAGTAATTTTGTGTTTTGTTACCGCTTTGCACGAGTTGCATGTTCTAGCATTGCATGCTGCACTGCTAATCGACCTAGATCACAACCGTAGTACACTCATTGCATTGTCGTTGTCCTAAAATCGATTTATACCTTCGTATGGGTAAACTCGTTTCGTAGTTGAGAAGTGATTACTTCATGTTTAAAGTTTCGGGACGAAACTTCTTCTAAGGAGGGTAGAATGTGATACCCCAATATTTTCTGTAATTATAATATCGATTTATAATTCATTTATAAATAGTTTCGGAGATTTAAATCGTATATTTATTTAACGATTCGATTTACTCAAACTAAGCCATAATAATTTAATTATTATTATGGGAATTTCGGGATTTATAATTATCAAATTGAGGGATTTAGTTAAAATAGTTTTGTATATGAATAAGGCTTATTCATATTGTTTTAATTGGTTTTTAATTAGCATTTAATTAGTTTTAATTATTTTTAATTAGCAATTAAATCAGAAAATAATCCTAATTCTAGTAGGGTTTGACTTTCCTTGACTGAGCACCTATTTAAGCTAAGAGATTGGTCAGTTGATCAGTTGCAAAAATTGAGCCAAAACCTCACAATTTCTCTCCTCTCTCTCACCCGACTCTCTCTCTTCTCACTCTTCTCTCTCTCTCTCTCAGCCTCACTGCTGTCGCCCTTCGCCGGAGAACACCAGGCCACCACCAGGTGAGCCGCTCCCCTTTCCCCCAATTTCTTTCTCTCTCTTTTCCTTTCTCTCTCTCCCCGTACCCTGCTGTCTCTTCCCCTCTGTTTCGCGGGCCACGGCTGTCGGGCCGCTGCCGCGCCCCCAGGCCGCGCCTGGGTGATTGCCGGCAGGCGGCCGACGCCATTGGGGTCCTTGCCGGTGTCCCCCTTCCCGCTCAGTCGCTCTCTCTTTCTCTCCCCTTCGTTCTCTCCCTCCCTCGCGAACCCTCTCTCTTTCTCTCTCCTGGCCGCCAGTCGCCGGCGAGCCACCACCACCGACCACGGTGGTCAGGGAGTGGTGATGGTGCTGATGGGTCCAACCATGGGTCCCCTTGTGGGTGACCGTAGTCGAGACTTGCACAATAAGTTAGGGTTTCGAATTTGTATTTTTCGTTTTAATTAATTTCGTTCAGTATTTTTTTTCAATAATTGTTTTTATTTTTCTATACTCGTTCGGAGTCCGAATCTGGATTTTAAAAAGCCTATATTGGTTGGAATAAATCAAGAAATTTAATAAAAATATTAGCTTACAGTTTCAGTACTTTTTGGATTCTCGTATTTATTTATTTTGTCTCGGTAATTATTTTTAATTAGGACCAAACGGACAAGCGTGATCGGGTTGTGATTAGCCAAGTTACCTACTGTTTAGTGAGCGTTTATTAGGTTAGCGATTGTGCCTACCTCTTTCCAAAGCCCCATCAAAACTATTTTGATGTGTTATGTGCTAATTAATTATTATTGTGAATTTAATATGCGAAGCATGATTAAATTATATCGTCGTTAATTATAAGAATTTGAAATATATTCTTCGCTGTAAATATGATTTATATAGAGTATGTTAAGTTTATAAAGTTTTGTTAATTAATTAGTTCATATGCTAATTAATGTTTAATTATGGCGATGCTGAATTTCTACTATTATTATGATATTATAATATGTGCTATTTGGAATGAGATATTATTGAGTGCTAATGAGCACCTACTATTATATTGGATGGTTTATTTGTGAAAGTGTAATTTTTAGATATCTTGATGTACCGCCGAAGTGCTGCCGAAATTTCGTTAGACATATATGAAGCATGACTATTGTTAATATGCCCTTATGTCGTAATCGTTGTTATTATTATTCATTATCATGAGCATGAAATGAAGTAGTATATCGTGGTCTCGTTGTACCACTAGGTCAATCAATGCAAGTATGTGAATTGAATTAAATGAGAATAAGACTCTTAATGGATCCCTAGGAGTAGCCGAGCTATCGAAACTTATCTAATTGATGTAGTCTAGGGATGCGTCATTCCCAAGTTACTTTTATGGACACCTCGCAGTGTGTTCGGGACGGATCATTCCCCATTGTTTATTTCTCTACATAGCGATTATTATGTTGGAGGTAGTGTGAGTATAGACTAGTGTAAGTCCATGGCATGTCTATATCTATCTATGAACAGTATGGGTAATCGCTGTTCTATTCGCTCTCTTATCTCTCTAATCAAGATGGTTTATCTATTTGTGTTCGGATGATCACTAAAGCAAGAATTGCATGTAATTGAATATCGAGTATGCGTGTGCTTGATTGTATGACTACTTGTGCATGCAAATGAATTTCAATGATTCTTCTAAAACTCATATAAGGTTTGCGAAAGTGTTTTTACTGGGTATGGACGACGTTTATTCAGTTTATCTGATTTTTGTTTTCTTTTGTTTCTTCTCTTTTTCTTCTTTACCTTGTTTCCGTCACGGAAATCAATGTGCAGGTGTAGCTGAGTGAGGACGGTTTGCTAGAAGGTTGAATGTGGGCTGTTTGTTTAGAACTATAGAATTATTGGTTACCTTGGATTATTTGGGACTTTGGTTTGTGCCCTTGAAGGCAAAGTTGTAATAAAACTATAATGGACTTAAGACCGCTGGATAGACAACTCTAATATTTATGTTTAATTTGTTTAGATGCTTCCTTTGATACCTAGTTTTCCTTTATGCTTAGCATTTACTCCTTAGCGATAAATGTTGCAGTAACATTCCCCTTGGTCCGTGACGGTTCGGCAGTGTCGAGTCGTGGACAGCGACTTCGATAGTTCCCTGGAAATCGTTGCGAAATTGGGGGTGCTACAGGAACCGATCAACCAATTCCAATTTCAATTCCCAACAATTCCAATTCTTGACTTTTGGGAACCGGAACTGGTTGGGTGCCAGTGAAAAAATAATTATAAGACTTTTTCCCTTGTTAGGACTAATAAAGTGTGATTTTCTAGTAAGATTAGTGGTTTAAAAAATTGTATTTGCAATTTTAATGTCTTTAAGATTGTATTTGTATATTAATAATTAAATGATTGTATACGTTATCTAAATTTTGATTTACAATGTTAAGTATTTTGATTGTAGTATTTGATTTTATGTTTGCGGTATTTTCGTAAACTAATATTTGTTAGCGTAATATTATAGTTGATTTTTTTTTTAATTAAACAATACATTTATTTGATTTAAAAAATAATAAAAATTGGATTTAATATGGACTTGGGTACTCAGGAACCGGTGGGTACCCAGGAACCAGTAGGTACCCGGTGGATCCAATTCTAATTTCTAACTAATTTCTAATATTTAGGAACCGGTGCAACCAATTCCAATTCCTACGAATTAGGAACCGGTAGATCCAATTCTAATTCCGGGTAATGCAATACTTGGTGGGTACCCAGTTGCGCTCACCTCTAGTATGAGTTGGAACACCAAAAGCATAGATGATATCAAAGTTCGGGGATCCGGATGACCCTCCCGAAGAATCGAGGGTAATCTAGGGTCATGATAGACCCCCCGGAAAAATTTGGGGAAAAATGACACTCGGACCCCGGGAAGCCGAAAATGAAGGCTATCAACCACGTTTTTTGGGCTTTTAGGAGGCCCTGGAATAAAGGTGTATATTTTCACCACATCGCCCGAAACACCCCTAGAAGAAATGGGAGGCCCTTGAGGTCGCTTATCCGGTCCCTAATAGGATTGGAAGGGCGTTTTACAAGACATTGGTGTAGGGGTCGAAACACCAAAGGCATGGGTGATATAGAATTTCGGGGATCCGGATGACCCTCCTGGGGCACCGAGGGTCCTCTAGGGTCATGGTAGACCCCCCAGAAAATTTTCGGCAAATATGACACCCGAGCCCCGAAAAGCCGAAAACGAAGTATATAATCCACGTTTTTTGAGCTTCCGGGAGACCCTAGAATGAAGGTAGATATTTTCGCACCACATAGCCAGGGACACCCCTAGGGGACATGAGAGACCCCCGGGGTAGGTTATTGGGTGCTTGGTACGCTTGAAGGGCATAATGTTGAACATCGGAGGCTAATCCATGATTTTTGGTACCGAGAATCGCTCTCCACCATCTCGTGTCGCTAAACCTACCCCCAAGCTCTCCCTACTGTTATAGTGAGTTTTCATAATTTTTTCCAAGTTTTTTGAAGTGATATCTAATTATTATGGTATTTTTTCTTGGCGTACTTTTTAATTAAAAATTAAATTAATTAGCTACAATCTTTGGAATTTTTTTGTTTTTCCGTAACTTAATAATATACTTGAAAAGTTTGAGGGGGAACTTTTGAAAAATAATTCTCCAAACTCTCAAAGCCCCAGTACGAAAATCATGCATTGGGCAAGTCTACTCTTGTTATTAGAACCACTAAAACTTATAAGACACTTTAGTGGGTATTTGCTACAGAGAGGGCTTGTGGGCGAAAAAACGCAAGCGAAGCAACATGAAGCGCCTACCATTATGAATGTTATGCATTGAGCATGTCTACTCCACGGGTTTTGGGTACCGAGTATGGCTCCCCACCACCCCGTACCACCAAACCTACCCCCATGCACTCTCTAATATTATAGTGATGTCTCATAATTTTTCCCAATTTTTTTGAAACGCTTTCTAATTTTTTTATTTATTTATATTTTTCAGCATAACTTTTTAATTAAAAATTAATTTAAATAGTTTTAAACATTAAAGTTGGTATAACTATTTAGAGAAATCAATGTAAAGCAATATATGGTACTAAGCTTAATGAAGTTGTAGGGGTTTTCTTGCAAATAGAGGATGTGTAGATAACGAATGACTATTAGCAATCGCAGAGAGAAATACGATAAACCTTACCAAAATGGGTATTGGTTGTATATGATGCCGAAAAGATGGCGGACGACGGCCATTAAATCCAGATACAAACGTACATATGGGAAGGTAGGAGATGAATTGATGGTGTGTGGTTCCATCGTCTATTCATGAGAGAGGAATTAGCTCTCCTTTTTTTTTTTTTTTTGGCTCATCAATGTGTGAGAGAAATTAGCTACTACTAAATTTCTTGGATTTGTAACGTCTGACAACTTGAAAAGAAGTGGATGAAGGAATCGTTAAACTCCATTATGTTTTTGTAACATCTGATTGTTGCTACTTTTCTCTCTTTTTCTTTTTCTTTTTCTTTTTATAGGCCATGACATGCCATAAGTAAATTGACACGTCATTCGACAATTCAACGGCTGATGTGGCGAGCTCTGATTTAATCATTGCATTTTAATCGAATTATATAGATTCCTAGTTGATACCTTATGCCTGTTTTATACCGTACAATTAATTCTATATTTGACCATATTATTAATATTTTTTGCATGAAATGTCCTTACAAATTGATCTACATCTAAAATGAAATGAATGTTTAATTTATGAACATAATTTGAGGCTACTTCAAAGTTCACAAAAGAATAAGAAAATAAAGCCAATTTAATGAAGTAAGATTTATACTTTTTAGAGTTACGTAACTAAAAATGTGTTATTTTGTAATTTGAAATAATAAACAAATAAATCATATAATAAAGTCGAGTGATATTGATCATATGACACTTGGATCATGATTTGTTAAGATATGTGGCAAAGTTGCACATATGGTGTCTACATGTTATCACCGCACAGAAAGGATCCAACTTGTATAGGTCACATATATCTCTATGCATGGGTAAAGCCTTTTTCAAATTCAATCAATTGAAATAGGATTTTTGATTTTTTTTTACTTACGTAACTAAAATAATCTCATTTTTAATATAAAAATATCCTAATAAATGTGTAATAAAGTTAACTTATGTTGAGGCATTAATGTGTAACACTTGAATTGTGAGTTGTTAGGTTAGGTGGCAGGCTTTGCTTATGTGACGACTTAGGTGTCATTATCACACGATTTTGAGCCTCTATGTGGCGTCTTGCATGTGATGCCCACACGAAAAGAATAAGAGAAATATATTTACTAATCTATTTAATCAAAATATTAAAAAAAAAATGTGGTATGAAATTATGAATATTATTTGTGAAATACATTTAATTTTATGTATCATCATGGAGTATTTTACAATTCCAATACAAAGAAATAAAAATTAGAATTTTTTTAAATTGCGTAAACAAAGTTATTAAACTTTAAAATTTAACAATATGTTAAAAATTTTATGTGTTATATTAATAGACTCAAGTAATAATGGTTGCATTTATTAATGGATGACACATGCATGACTTGCTTACATAGATACGTGTCAACCCCACACCAATGGGGTAGCTTGTCTGGCATGCCACGTGTTGTCCTCACCAACATAATCCACTTAGTTGGAGCCCCACATGTCGTGCCCACATGAATATAACTCACTTTTATATATAAGATCTATAAATTATTGTGATTTATTATTTTAAGAGTTATATCTCATTTCGAAATTTCTTTAAATCAAATATAATAAAATTAGATTTATTAATTTTAGAGTTAGTTAACTAAAATATACATCTGTCATCAGTATCACCAATTAATGCTTTGCCTAGGTGTCAGTTTACGTGTCAACCCTACACAACGTGGTTCGCATGGATGGCGTCCCACGTGTCATCACCACACGAATAGTGACAAAGTTATGCGGCGACTTACGTGTCAGCTCCACACAAATATATAACTACTGTCATCACCAATTAACGCTTTGCCTACGTGACAACTTATGTGTCAACCCACTCGATATGGCTCGCAAGGGTAGTGTCCCATGTGTCGTCACCACACGGATATGACCTTTGACATGGCACCTATGTGTTATCTCTACACCAACGTGACCCTCTTATGTGGCGTCCTACGTATCACGACCACACGAAAAAAGGCCTAACATTATCTTACGGTCAAATATTGAATATATGTATCTCATTTTGAACTATTTTTCGATTCAGATCCAATGAAATAAAAATTAAAATTTTTCAAGTGGCGTGACAAAAGCTATTTTATTATTTAAATTGAAAAAAAAGCTTTTAAGTATTTATGTTGTATTAATTAAGACAACAATGGAATGCATGAATGTGTAACACATAAGCATGAGCTGCTTACGTATCGACTTACATGTCAACTCCACACGAACTTGACCTATTACGTGACGTCTTGTATCATGACCACACCAACTTGACCTCGCAAGGGTGGCGTCCCACGTGTCGTCACCACACGAATAATAACAAAGTTATGTGGGGATTTACATGTCAATTCCACACGAATTTAGCCTCTTACATGGTGCCTATGTGTCATCTCTAGACCAATATGACCATCTTATGTGGCGTCCTACATGTCATGATCACACGAAAAAAAACCTAACATTATCTTAGGGTCAAATATAGGATATATGTATCTTATTTTAAAATATTTTTCGATCCAGATCCAATGAAGTAAATATTTTAATTTTTCAAGTTGCGTAACAAAAGTTATTTTGTTACGTAATTTAAACAAATATGTTTTTAATTATTTTATGTTGTATTAATTAATACATTAATGGCAATGCATAAATGCTTGACACATATGCATGAGCTTCTTACATGGCGGCTTACGTGTCAGCTCTACACGAATTCAACTTGATACACGACATTTATGTGTCATGACCACACTACCTTAACTTGCCTAGTTGACATCCCACGTGTTATCACCACACGTGAATGACTCAACTTTATATATATATATATATATATATATATATATATATATATATATATATATATATATATATATATATATATATATATATATATATATATATATATATATATATATGTGTGTGTGTGTCAGCTCTACACGAATTCAACTTGATACACGGCATTTATGTGTCATGACCACACTACCTTAACTTGCCTAGTTGACATCCCACGTGTTATATATATATATAAAGTTGAGTCATTCACGTGTGGTGATAACACGTGGGATGTCAACTAGGCAAGTTAAGGTAGTGTGGTCATGACACATAAATGCCGTGTATCAAGTTGAATTCGTGTAGAGCTGACACGTAAGCCGCCATGTAAGAAGCTCATGCATATGTGTCACGCATTTATGCATTGCCATTAATGTATTAATTAATACAACATAATATATATATATATATATATATATATATATATATATATATATATATATATATATATATATATATATATATATATATATATGGTTGCAATACAAATTGCCTCTTAACTATATTCCATTCTTATCTTTCTTTTTCTCCATTCTTATCAACACCATTTAGCTATTTACTTAATAATACATGCCCTTAGACATTAGGTATCCCTATTAAAACTTTTTGGGAGAGCTTTGTGCAGACAAAAAAGCTCAAAACTTTAATGGAGGGAGAGTGAGGTTTGACGGGGGCTACCACAAAGCAGTTGCAGCTGTACAAAGTTCTCTGACAATCGCGAACCCTAAAATCTTGATTGATGGATCATATACTCCTAATCCGTAATCATTTAAGCATTATCATGATTCATACTTCACATTGTCTTGCTTATTTAATATGCTTCTAAATGGTTGCAACTTTATATACTTGATTGATTCATTATGCCTTTATGGCTTTATGTCTATTTTACCTCATGTTCTTACTTACAAAAGGTTGTAAAAAACGAGTAAGCGACCCTAATTGTGATAACATTACGTACGTGGTCGCAAATACCTAGCTACTAGTGGATCACTGAACTTGCATAGGTTCTGATTTCTTCCATTTTACTTAGGTAATGATTGCTCATCTACTTCTACCCTGCGGTAAACCAAATCTATATGAATTAAATGTCGCCTATGGAAAAAGTTCATTGACTGATGTGATTACTTGAAGGAGTTTCAAAGCGTACAATATATTGCCGTGAAGTTAAAACTTGAAGTTAAGAAGGAAAGTGAAGCGATCAAGAAGAAGGTACAAGTGATTTATGTTGGCAAGTCATGCCCACCGCTTTGTGATAACCCCGGGCTGCTAAAATCTTAAACTTCCCTTGGAGAGGTTTCTCGACACGAGGAGTTCAATTTCTTTTCCTTATAGTGTTATATAGAGTTGATCAATAACAGAATTTGATCGTATGCGGGCCGGACCGACCTGGCATGATTTTTAAGCCCGTAGATAAAGTGGACAAGCGAATTTGGGTCTGGCTAATGGGTCAGGTTGAAAGTGCAATAGAGTTGGCTTAAAATTCACACAATCATCTTGTCCATACTCCCCCATTTTTCGGGTTGTTTCTGATCAGCTTCACTGTAATAAATCTTTTTTTTTTTTAGGTGCAAAGATTATACAACTAATTAAAAAGAATATATTTTACGATCACAGGATTTCTCGCCCCAAGCAAAATAGATTACTATATATAGCGAGTGCATTAGAGTATGGAATCATAGGAATACCAGATTGACCACATAACATGATGCCCAAAGATTTTGTTGACGACCCTCTATTTTTAGGATTGACTATTGTTGATCTATTTAGAAACATGTAAACAGAAGAATGTAATGATGTATTGTTCAGGATGTAGACTGTAGTAAGTGTTTTTTTTTTTTCTTTTTCCTGAAGAAATACATACTTGTGCATCCGTTTCACGTTTTACAACTAATACGTAAGTATGCTATTTACGTTAGGTCAACCTACAATAAGGATAAATTACTAACTTGTAATCGCTAACTCCATTCACATGAATTGAACCCACGCAGAAGTTTTATTGATCATTATCTTTTACTTGTTTATGTACCTTGTGACATAAAAGTCAAAAATTTAAAGATTAAATTTGATTAGCCTAACCTGGACAATATTTTCAATGTTAGCTGAACATGAGGTTTTTACCCCCTCCAAACAAAGTAAAAGAAGATTACATTATTACCTAACTTCTTGGAACTCCTTACAACAATATATATACAAGTAGTAGCATTAGCTCAACATCTTTAAAGACTCATCACAAACTCACTCTCTTTGTTTCTCTAGCTCCTAGGAGTAGAAAGGAAAACTTAATCAAGGCTACCAAATAAAGAAAAAACACACCAAAGCCATGACTGTCTCAGCTAACATCCATGGAGACACCACTAAGGGTCGGATCCTCGTTGCCGGAGCCACGGGCTTCATGGGCCGGTTCATTGCCGAGGCCAGCTTGAACTCCGGCCGGCCCACTTATGTGCTTGTTAGGCCCGATTCCTCTAACCCTTCCAAGTCCAAAATCATTCGAGCCCTTCAAGACAAGGGTGCTATTGTGCTACATGTATGTTCTTTCTTTGAAATCTTGATATTGCTTTTGAAATCTTGGGGTCAACACTGTTTCCTTCGGATTTTGAGCCTAATTAAAACCAGAATATGTGTGTTAGTTTTATTCTATTAAGAGGGTTATAATCTGTGTTGAATGTTGATGTTAATCATGTTATTGTCAGGTCTAATATTAAAGGAATTAGCTCTACTATGCTTTCAAATATAGCATAAATGACTTGATAATAGTGTTTTATGGTTTAGCAATAATCAGGGCTGGACCTAGTTGTGGGGCGTGTGGGGCATTAGGGGCCCGGGCACCCAAAATTTTCAAAAAACTTTAGTAAATTACCCTATTTTTTGAATTTTTATTGGAAATTAGTGCTAAAATAATAACATTTCACTAAATTAAATGTTAATTGGTGATAGTTTTCAAATTTCTTCCCTGGTTGAAATTATCAGGGTGTAATAAATGACAGAGAAGTGATGGAAAAGATTCTGAAAGAGAAAGAAATTGACATCGTGATTTCAGTAGTTGGTGGGGGAAACATTTTGGACCAGCTTCCTCTAGTTGAAGCAATCAAAGCCGTGTTAAAGAAAACAAACTTGAATTAAATAAGCTAAGAATAGTAAATAAGTGTTTAGCCATTCACAATTAACCGCAGATTAATTGTAACATCTTAGGAGGTTATAAATGAGTTTCATTAGATACCTTTGGTAAATTTAGTATATGAGAGTCTATAAAAGAGATGTTGTAAATCAGATATTTAAGGAAGAAAGTGTGAAACAATTTGGCAGATTGTTATACTTCCTATATTCTTGTTATTCTCCTCCTATTTTGTTTATATATTGAGTGAATACAAGAATTAGCAAATTCTTGTTTTCTTACATTTGGTATCAGAGCAAGGTTTCTTGCGAATATTATAATCGGGAAATGGCAACAACAAGCAACTCATTTCAACTGCCCCTTCCAAAATTAGTTGGAAGCAATTATGATGATTGCGCTATTCAAATGAAAGTATTCTTCCGCTCTCATGATATGTGGGAGGTGGTAGAAAAAGGATTTGAAGATGTGACCGACCCAACAGCATTTGGGTCGATGTCTAAGGAGGAGAAGGAGACATTACAAGAAACCCGCAAGAAACACCAGAAGGCCTTGTTTTCTATCTTTTCTGCTGCTGAGCAGAAAACGGTATTTTAAAAAATATCGTTAGCTGAAACGTCTCATGCGGCGTGGAATATTCTGCAAAAATCCTACAAAGGAGACGAAAGAGTGAGGCAAGTTCGTTTGCAGACGTTACGCAGAGATTTTGAAAATCTAAGCATGAATGATTCAGAATCAATAAATGATTACTTTGATCGGGTCCAGTTAATTACAAATCAGATGCGGACTAATGGTGAAACCATAACCGATCAACGGGTTGTTGAGAAGATAACGAGAACACTCGTATCAGAATTTGATCCTATTGTGGTTGCAATAGAACAAGGAAATGACTTGTCGACTATCACCATTGAAAGATTGTTGGGTTCGTTTGCCTCTCATGAGCAGCGAATTAACCAACGAAACAACAATTCTAGGAGTGAGCATGCTTTGCAAAGCAATGCGAATGTATCCAGCAGTCGTGACGGATACCAAAGAAGTCGCAGCCGAGGTCGTGGTCGTAGTCGAGAAAGAGGTAACTTTTATACCTCAAATAAAGATATCAATGGTGAAGGCTGTTCTTCGGGTGAAATAGCAAATGGTGGGCGTGACAAATCCAAAATTCAGTGTTACAAATGTATACAATTTGGGCATTATGTATTTGAATGCCGGAAAAATGTACAACATGGTGAGCAAGCAAAAGCGAATGCCGTAGAAGTGACTAAAAACTTAGTTTTTGCCTGCAAAGAAAGTACAGATGCCGAAAACAGCAATATTTGGTATCTGGATACGGGATGTAGCAATCATATGACCGGAAAGAAAGAAATGTTCTCCTTCCTTGATGAATCGGTGAAAGGAAAAGTGAGTTTCGGGAATAAGTCTAAAATTCCTGTGAAGGGAAAAGGTAATATTAGTATTCAATCGAAAAATGGTACTAATGTTACGATTGCAGATGTATTCTATGTGCCAGGTTTATTCTGGAATTTGTTAAGCATTGGACAACTTTCAGAAAGGGGGCACAAAGTTCATATTAAAAATGGGGTGTGCGAGATCAGAGGAAAAAATAATAAGTGTATTACAAAGGTGAACATGACGAAGAATCGTATGTTTCCTTTGTCGGTTCAAGCTAGAACATTGATGAGTTTACAAGCAATGGTGAAAGATAGCAATTGGTTATGGCATCTTCGATTTGGCCATTTGAACTTTCGAGGCTTGAAGTTATTGGTGCGGCTAGATATGGTTACGGGCTTACCTCTTATTGAAGCTCTTTGTAGCCCTTGTGAAGGTTGCATTCTCGGAAAACATCATCGAGACTCGTTTATGATTGGAAAGTCTAGACGAGCGAAGCAACCGTTAGAGTTGGTGCACACGGATATATGTGGACCAGTTGAGGTAGAATCTATCGGGAAGAAAAGGTATTTTCTACTATTTGTAGATGATTTTTCTCGAAAGTTATGGGTTTATTTCTTGAAAGAAAAATCTGTAGCATTCAACAAGTTTATGGAGTTCAAAGTACTTGTTGAAAAACAAAGTGGTTATCCTTTAAAGACCTTGAGGTCTGACACAGGTGGAGAATTTACATCTAATGAGTTCAATAATTATTTTCTACTATTTGTAGATGATTTTTCTAGAAAGAAAAAATAGAACCATATTTGAGATGGCTAGAAGCATGTTGAAGGCCAAACATCTGCCAAAATTTTTTGGGCAGAGGCCGTTTGTTGTGCAATTTACTTATTGAATAGGTGTCCCACTAGGAGTGTTCGTGGACGGACGCCAGAAGAAGCATGGAGTGGGAACAAACCAGATGTGTCTCATTTACGTATATTTGGGTGCATTGCATATGCCCATATACCAGATCAGAAGAGGAAAAAGCTCGATGATAAAAGCAGAAAATGTATATTTATTGGTTATAGTGATGTGACCAGGGGTTATAAGTTGTATAATCCAGATAGCGAGGAGATTATAGTAAGCAGAGATGTCCGATTTGTTGAAGATGAAGAATGGAAATGGCATCAAAATAATGACACATCTAGCAACGTCATTATAAATGAAGTTCCCATAGATGAGCCACAGACTCATTCTCCAAGTGGCTCCCTAACACCACCAGTTAATACTTCCTCTATGACGGAAGATGCAAGGCCAACAGGTCGTCCTCAGAGAAATCGTGTTATGCCAATACGATATCAAGATTATGTAATATACAGAGATGATGATGAGGAAGATTCTACTGATGAGACCCTCGTAAATTTTTGTTTATTTGCTGATTGCGATCCAGTTTCATATGAAGATGCTGCAGCACATGAAAGGTGGATCCAAGCCATGAATGAGGAGATCAACTCAATTGAGAAAAATGAAACTTGGGAGTTGACTTTTTTTACCAGCTGGAAAAAGACCCATTGGAGTTAAATGGGTATACAAGACAAAATATAGACCAGATGGTGAAGTTGACCGTTATAAGGCAAGATTGGTAGTCAAAGGTTATAAGCAAAAGCCGGGAATTGACTATTTCGAGGTATTTGCTTCTGTTTCTAGAATGGATACTGTACGAATAATGTTGTCTCTTGCAGCGCAAAATAAGTGGAAAATTCATCAAATGGATGTAAAATCGGCATTTTTGAATGGTGTACTTCAAGAAGAAGTTTGTGTTGAACAACCACCAGGTTTTGTGAGGAAAGGAGGTGAAAGCAAAGTATATCGCCTCAAGAAAGCCTTATATGGCTTAAAATAAGCACCTCGTGCATGGTATTCTCGCATAGATACATACTTATTGCATGTTGATGATCTTATCTTCACTGGGAATAGTGAAGAGATGTTTGCTGAATTTAAAGAGGCAATGATGAGCGAGTTCGAGATGACAGACATGGGTTTGATGTCATATTTCCTCGGTATTGAAGTGCAGCAAACTAATGAAGGTATATTTGTTTCGCAAAATAAATATGTCACTGATATTTTGAAAAAGTTCAAGATGGATGCAGCAGCACCTATTAGAAGCCCCGTAGCATAAAGAGTCGAGATGAAGAAAGAAGGTTGCGAAGAATTGGTAAATCCAACTTATTTCAAGAGTATTGTTGGTAGTCTTCGATATTTGACTTCCACAAGACATGATATTGTCTATGGAGTCGGATTGATTAGTCGGTACATGGAGAAGCCACATCAATCACACTTGCAAGTAGCAAAGAGGATTCTCCGTTACATAAGTGGTACTCGAGATCATGGTATCTTCTATACCAACTCAGATAATTTCAAGTTGGTTGGGTATAGCGATAGTGATTGGGCTTGTGACCTTGATACACGCAAAAGCACTTCTGGATATGTCTTTTATCTGGGTAGAAGTGTCATATCATGGTCGTCAAAGAAGCAAGCAGTAGTAGCCTTATCGACAGCGGAAGTTGAGTATATAGTAGCAACATCAGCAGCATGTCAAGCAGTTTGGCTACGAAAAATGTTAGCAGAACTAGAACATCGTGAAGAAAGTCCAACAACTATTTACTGTGATAATATGTCTGCTATGACCCTAGCAAAGAACCCCGTGTTTCATGGTCGATCTAAGCACATTGATATTCGTTATCATTACATCAGAGAACTGATTAAGGAAAATGAGATTGAGCTTCAGTTTTGCAAATCTGAAGAGCAAGTTGCCGATGTCTTGACAAAGCCTCTTAAGGCTGATCTATTTGAGAAATTCAAGACTATGCTCGGAGTAGTTGCTCCGAAATGAAAATTCAAGTTTGAGGGGGCGTGTTAAAGAAAACAAACTTGAATTAAATAAGCTAAGAATAGTAAATAAGTGTTTAGCAATTCACAATTAACCGCAGATTAATTGTAACATCTTAGGAGGTTATAAATGAGTTTCATTAGATACCTTTGGTAAATTTAGTATATGAGAGTCTATAAAAGAGATGTTGTAAATCAGATATTTAAGGAAGAAAGTGTGAAACAATTTAGCAGATTGTTATACTTCCTATATTCTTGTTATTCTCCTCCTATTTTGTTTATATATTGAGTGAATACAAGAATTAGCAAATTCTTGTTTTCTTACAAGCCGTTGGTTCTATTAAGGTAATATATTTGTCCGAATCCATAAATTACATAGATATACATGGTACTCGTCACTATCCTAGCTCGTACAATAATAGTTATACTACTATGTAGGAGCATTTGATAGTGTCAAAGTAGGTGAGGACTGAGGACCAAAGTCCCACATTGGAAGAATTGAGATTCAATGTGAGACTCTAGTCCTCACTCACTCCAACCGATATGTTTAATTGCAATTGAATTATCAGCCAAGTATATTGACAATGGTGTGTACGTAGTATTTTTCACCCCACCTTATTGAGGATAAGAGTTTTAAGTTGCAAGAAAATCCGTCCACCAAGCTGATCTAGTGATCTCTATAGGTCTCAGAGCATTGGGGTTAGTGAACAACTTTCAATATATATGATACTTCTAATTACCAGAGCGTTCGTTGATTCCGCAATGTATGAGTAGTTTGAGTATATGAATAACGTAACGACGTGGTACACTTGTTAGTTGTTACATTTACATACTTATTAGTTGTAACAAGGCTAAATGATTTGGTACAGAGGTTTCTACCATCAGAATTTGGGCACGATGTGGACAGGGCAAATCCAGTGGAACCAGGGCTTAGGATGTACATGGAAAAACGCAAGATAAGACGAGTAATTGAAGAATTAGGAGTGCCATATACTCATATTTGCTGCAATTCCATTGCTTCTTGGCCTTATTATGACAATACTCATCCTTCTGAAGTTACCCCTCCTTTGGATGAGTTCCAAATTTATGGGAATGGTACCGTCAAAGGTAACTAAAGACACTAATCTCTTTTATTTTTGTTTTGCTTTGTCATTTTTGATGGTCAAGTTTTGTTTCATTCCTTTCCGAGCTCCATTAAAGTCAATTATAACTTTACCACGTAGCACTACACTACATAAATAAATATATGACTTCACCACAACATTTTGCAAGATATATCACCTTTAAGTCATCATCTTATAAAAAGTCGTCTCACCTCATAATAAAATTGTCTCATACAGTCATACAATTTTTTTTCATAATAATGGTAGAGCTTGAATTTTTTTTGGCACTTATTGCATTTCTTGCAATTTGATTAGAATCGCAAGCCTGGCATCCAACTTAAACCATAAAATTACTTTGGACCTTTTGTTTTTTCACGAAAACTCGTTTAAGGAAGCCTCAAAATAACTTTAATTTGTAGCTACTAGCAAGCCATGTCAAGCAACTGCGAATTTACAGCCCGAACGGCAAGGGAAGCCTGAAAAAGGGCTATATATCTACCAATGTGATGGATCATATGAGAAATAAATGTGGTCCAAAGACATTGAACTCCAGCTGTGTTTGTGATTATTTGAGTGGCCCGGAAGTACTTGTGGGCTATGGCTGTAATAAGCCTGTAATTCATGTTCCAAACATACTCCATTAGTACTATAGACAAAATTGTTACACTTGAAAGTCATGTAGCTCTGTTTGTCAATTAGATGATACTGGTTGATCACACCAAATGATTTGCTCGACTAATAGCAATTAGCTAATTGTAAAATGATTTGGTAAACTAGATGATAATTCACATTTTAAAAAAGCAGATACAATTGATAATTATGAACGGTTAGCTTTATAAATATGTAAAATATCCAAACCATAAATATAAATCACAAAATCTTGTATAAAAGGTCTTACCACAACTTTCGCTGTGACGAGGTAACTTTTTAATAAAACAAGATTGGTCTTGGCCCAAAAAATTAAGGTAAAGCTGTGATTAAACAAAAAATAGGGATTATGATTCATAATAAGTAACTCCTAAATTTCTGAATAGTGATTCTCACACATAACTTGCACGAAGAAAAGAAAAGAAACACAAATGACCTTGACCACTTTATAGTTATTGACGGTTTATGTGTTATAGTCTTATAGACAAGATTGTCATTGGATTGACACTTGTTTTTTTGTTGCGCTGATTGACACATATTTATCATAGAGTATGTGCATATATTTTCAAAGTCTATGCTCATTACATGTTGATAAAGCAGCTTATTTTGTTGCGGGGCATGATATTGGAAAATTCACCATGAGAATTGTTGATGATCCACGAACTCTAGATAAGATTGTTCACTTTCGACCGAGTTCCAATTACCTTAATATCAATGAGCTTGCATCTCTTTGGGAGGAGAAAATCGGCAAGACCCTTCCAAGGGCTACCATTTCTGAAGGCGATTTATTAGCAGCGGCTGCAGGTTTGGCTTCAATCCCCTCTTGTTTAACTCTTTGAATTAGCAACTTCATAGAAATCGATCGACAAAAATCATATCTAGTCATTTTCCTAGGTTTGTATAAGCAGTTCCACAAAAACTCATATGAGACAGTCTCATGCATGAGGTGTGATATACAATACATGAAAAGTGATGCGTATACCGATAAATAAATGCTATTGGCCGCCTATGAAATACAGACACCTTGAATAGGTGTCATGTCGTGTGTCCGACACCCGAACACGACACGACATCTAGGTGTCATGTCGTGTGTCCGACACCTGAACACGACACGACATCGACATCAGGACATGACACCTAGTAGGCTCTTTTTTTCCTTCTTTGAATGACGCTTCCCCGTTTCTATGTGGTGTTTGTGTCCGAATCTGTGTCAATGCAACCTACCTCACTGCATCTTGCACGAGGTCACCTCATAAGAGAATTCGTATGATTATGTTCATAAAGTTAGTATTAAATTTGGTAATTTCCTATTTCTTTAGGCCTATGAACAATTAGTAAACATTTATATTCATAAATTTAGCATTAAATTTGGTTGTGGCTGCCTTTTTTTTTCTCATCATTTTGCAGAGAATAGCATACCCCAAAGTGTGGTTGCATCCTTCACTCATGACATATTCATCAAGGGTTGCCAGGTAGATTTTTCAATAGATGGGCCAAATGAGGTGGAAGTGACAGAGCTTTACCCAAAGGAGACCTTCAGGACCATTGATGAGTGCTTTGATGAATTTGCACTTAAATTAGGAGGAGTGGGCCCAAAATCAAATAATGGATCTGAAGGAACTGTCACCAAATCCGTCTTGTTGAGGCCCGGCCCATTACAGCACTGTGCTAAAACTAGAAGATTAGCCCATTGGTGCAAATTTATTACCAATGGAATTACTATATGATTTGATGTATGGTTTAATCTAAGAACTCATTCTACCAAGAAGGAAGAAAAGATGTACTATGATACAATGTGCTCGGTTATTTGGGATGATGTTCAATTTTAACCCAAGGGTTCGGATTAATGATTTATTTAGTTCCTTGTTAGATTGTTTTTTATCATCATCATATCTTACTTATTCATGTGATTTGTTAGGCGATAAGTAGGTTTTAAATTTGTTCCGACTAACGACACACCATCAAATTTTGGCGTCTTAAAGATTAGAATTTAGTCCCACCAGGTACTTATTGGTCTCATCAAGTACTTATTGAGTATTGGGTCCAAATAAATGATACCCACATTGAAATTGGGTTGTTAGCAACCAGTTTCGCATTTTGGAACCCATGAATGAAATTGGCATGGCCAGTTGCAGGGTTCAGACTCACCAAGTTTGAATCAGTTCCAATACCAAAATCGGATCCCCAAATCTCGTGCTCACCCCTGATCCCTAGTATATGTCACCGATATGAGTAGAGGTGTTAATGCTAACTCAATAGAGTCTAAAAAAGACAGTTTCAAGAGGATGATAAGCACAACAAATGTACGGACACGAGGGAAGATATTAATGGTGGGACGGGCAAAAAGAGTTGAAATAAAAGGTGACAAAAAAAACAACATAAATCGTCACCATTTTTTTTTTCTTACATTTTATTATTATTTTTTTTTATGACGATTGTCTAATCCAATTGAGACCACCAAACCCCACTCAAAAACAAATCAGATTTGTACTACCAAGTTTCAGGAAAATCAAACAAGCACATTCATATAGAAATATATAGTGCGCTGCGTGGTATTAATAATTTTCATCATGAAATATTAATGTCATGAAATGCAATGAATTTGAATAGTTTCTATCTTAGGACTTTATCTAAGGTATCTCTCTTCACGAAAAGGATATCTTTCCTTTGTTCAATAATTCTCTCCTCTATATAGTTTGTTGCAAGTACTAGCTAGTACTCTCTCTGAACATGCAGATAGAAAACCAACAAAAGATCATCATTCTATACTATCTGTCTCTTATGTCACCTTCTCTCAATCAAGCAATATGCCAATAATGCATGAAATATTGGCATGAAACACAACCAAAGTAAAAACGAAAATTTGAAATTAATTTAAGGTGATGACAATTTTGACTGTATTCTTTAATTCCCACTAAATTGAATAATAGAATGTGAGAGGAATAAAAGTAGATCAATGAGCTGAAATGAATTGAACTAAACATGACAGAATTGAACTCCATTGAACTTAATCAATTAATGAGTAAGGTCGTGTTCTCTTCAAGTCCTAAAATTTCACTTCAGTTTTCAGTTCAGTTCGGTAAGATGAAGTACAATCTTACCATTTTTTATTGTTGACTACTTCGTAAAAATAAGTTCAATTCAGAAAAATCCTGTTCAGTCCACTAAAATTTGGATCAATCCAATTTTGTGCAGATATGTTAAACAAAAAAAAATTGAAGAGAACAGGAGTATGTGAAACAGATCAGAACACACCCTTTGAATTATGTGAAGATGTATACCACATTACCCTTCTTCGATCACAACAATGTCAATATTAGGACGATCACATTAGCTGTTTACCAAAATATCCATACAAACACATTTATAAAACATACATACGAAAAAAACACCATACGATCGTAATCTTTCTCTCATTAGAGAGAACATGAGAGATCATTACATCAGCCAAACCTCCTAAGGAAAGTAATACACACCCATGCATGAGAAAAAACAAAACAAACCCATAAACCAAAAAGAAGAAAAAAGAAAGTCCCACCATGCAATAGCTAAGGTCATCTTTGGTTGTATAAAATAGATCAAAAACCCCTAGCTAATTTACTAATTTGTTCTTAATTAATTAACCGTGTTCTTGTCTTCATTATATCGATCTCCCTCCATTAAACATAAAATTACTAGTTATTAAGAAATATTCATACTAGTAGTCCTTTGCCTCTTAGCATTACCCGACGAAGACTCATCTCCACCACCCGATTTCTCAATCACAGCCTTCAAAACCTCATATATCGAGCTAATCGAACATGGTTGTTGCGCGTTTTGATTATCATTATTATCTTCACCATTATCATCATCTTCATCACCATTACTAGGCTCTTGTGTAACAAACAACACATTCTTAACCCTCCCACCAAGCGTCGTAATCTCGGCCTTAAGTGTCCTTAAGCGTAAAGACTTCAATGCCTTAATCAAATCCGGCAACAGATCTGACCTATCATCACAACACAATGAAGCCTTGATTATGAACTTCCCATCATCTTGACCATCCGTCGCTGGATCAACCGTCAGCTCGTCGGTTTCCGTAGGCACGTGGCTCGTCTCGGCTATTATCGACGTTTGCCTCCGTAGCTCCTTCACATGTTGTATCACTTCCGCCAACAATGACGCTTTGTCCGTCTAAGAAAAAAAAAGAACCGAAAGTTCGTTCGTTAAAAAAAATAAAAAAAAAAAAGAAAAAAGAAAAAAGGTGTTCCTCTTTTGAACAACGCAATGTAAAATTAATCGACATGATAATTTCAACTTTAGACTGATATAAATCTACCTGCTACTTTGGTTCCTCTTTATGATATCAGCTAAGCGACATTAACGCAAATCCTTTAGTCTTTTTTGTTTTTCATTGTTTTGTTATCATTTAATGACAAAGTGTATGTGCTTACACCATCAAGTTTGGAACTATGTCTAAAGACTCATCTAAGTACACAAAATCTACCAAAGACATATCTTTGATAAAACAAAGCCAAAAAAAGTTATTAAAATATGAAATCTTTCTTAGGCGTGATCGTTTAGAAAGAAGTGGGGAAGAAGTACATAATTTAATAAAATCAAATGAAATTAAATACCATATTCTGATAGTGATTATACGCTCATTTTACTCGGATTTAACTCAATAAGATTACTTAATTATCAAAAATCCAAAAAAAAAAACCTTGGATGTGCTATTACTTATTATCGTGATGCTGATAGTGATTATACGCTTATTTTGCCCTTAATTATTTAATAATAAAAAAAAATTAAAAAATACCTTGGTGGTGCTAGGCAATAAGCTTCTCAATTTAGCAAGATGATTATTAATCCTTTCACGTCTTCTTCTCTCAGCTTCACTATGACTCTTAGAAGCAGCAAGGGCTTTAGCATCCATGATTTCTTGAGCAGTCATTTTATTGAGTTCAGCTTGGAGACCAAAAGGGGCAGACCCAACAGGATGATGGACCATAGGTCCGAGGGCATCGGACAGGAGACGTAGGTGGTCCGATGGACCACCTACGTCGTAAGCAAATTGAAGAGAAGACGAGGATGTCGAAGGCCTACGAGTGAATAAGCCGGCGTAGGGAGATGAGGCTGAAGGGAAGAGACCGAATGGGTCGTGGTGATGGACTTGATTAGAGAAGTTGTGGTTCCATGGTACGATCTGTGGATGTGGTGTTGGTTGCGGGGTTGAATAGTCTGGAAATACCATTCCTGCTCCCCTTGTATTACCAAAGGGATCCGTGCTTGTTGATTGGTATTGTTGCATTATTTGGTTGTTTGTAATTGTTTGTAATGGTAGGTTTTGTAATAGTACTTGTTGTTGTTGTGGGCAAGTTTGTTGTTGTTGTTGTTGTTGTTGTTGTTGTTGTCGTTGTTGATGATTTTGTTGTTGTTGTTGTTGTTGTTGTTGATTTTGTTGATTGTGAGGAGTTTCACTACTATTCATCTAAGGATATATAAGCAAAAAATGAGCATATTGAAATTGAGAGAATATAAGTTTTGATGAGAAAGAAAGATGGTTCGCTTTCTTATAGAGTAAAAGAGGAAAGGGTGAAGGAAGAAGAAAGGGCAGAGAAAGGTAAACACATCTTACTTGATGAGTGTTTGGCCGTTGTCTCTTTTTGGACAATAGATGGCTTCTTTATATATATAATATTTTTTTTTAGTTGAAAGTACTTTTTTTTTTTTTTTTTTTTTTTTTGTAAATCAAATTTCTTTTTGGTTTGTTGGTATCTTTTTGGTCCTAAAAATATAGTGTGAGTCTCTACTCTGTGGCACTAGTAGTGTCTCCTTTCCTTTCTTCTTACGGCAGTTTTTTTCTCTCTCTCATGATCTTACTAATACAGTACCTTTGAGTTGCTGTCAACAGTGGAAGGATTCTTTTTATTTGGGTACATGCAAAAGAATATACACAGTTTGTTGCTTAGTGATTGGTTCAAAGTTTATATAGTTTACACTTTAAACGAAAGCTAAGTGATATACTAGGTAAAATTGTTTTTGTTATTGTGGTAGACAAATTGTAGAGTTATTATATATACTCCTTGCACAGGGTATGATTTCCTTAAATTTTAAAAATCAAAAAGACAATTTGTTTTTTGGATAGGACAAAAAGACAAATATTTACCATAGGTTTAAAATATGGAGTACTATATATATGTGTATGTTACCATGATTAATTAAATATATACTAGTTTAAGCAGTCTCGGTGTCTTTATTGGACAAAATAAATGATCTTCAAATGAACATATATTATACACATCGGTAATGATAATGGACCCTTAATTACTACAGCAAAAAACATATAATCCGATCCACCCTCATCCCTCCTCTCAAATACAATATGAACTAATAAATTGAGATAATGATTAGCATTATTAGGTCCAGTTCACCTCAAAATGAATGTATGACTTTTCAATTGATACTATACTAGTACAAAATCAACATAATTACCCATCCCAGACACCACTTACTCTTTATAATACTGATAGCAACTAGCAACATCTGAAAACCTTTTTCTTTCCACATTACTCTATTTTTTTTTTTCTCAGTCTTAAACTAAATGTGGAACTTAATAACTAAATGAGTACAATAAAACCACACAATCTGTATTTAAATTAAAGAGTAGTTGTGAGGGTTACTAACCCATGGATTCAACCTGTCATTTTTCCACGAATTATTTGCAAGTTACCAATTTTAGAGGCTGCTAATAAATAAAACATGTCTAAATTTAGGAAGACAACAAATTAGACCTTATTATTTGAGAAATCATTTATTTCTAGCTGGCTTAATTTAAACCAATATAATGGAAGTAATCTCAAATTCACAATATGCCACTATACATATACCAATATAATATTATTGAGCTAGAGCCTATATATATTTACTAGCTTCTTACTATCAATGTTGGGGGGAAATCCAAAAAAAATGAGAACAGAGTAAGAAGACCGAGAATGTCGACCGACCAAAAAACCTAAAAGGCCAAAAGGTATATTAAGGCTGAAGCCTGCTAAGCCAAACAAAGGGGGGCTCACTTGCTCATGATAAAAGGTATTCCTCAACATTTCTGTTGTTTTTCTTATTTGACCTCCCTTTTGCATATGTTTTTGCTTGCATTTTACTACTACATCTACATGTATGGATCAAGAACTATCATGCCTATTGATAAATTGGCAATGTATTTTAACTTGTTTTGGTGTATTTATTATTATTATTTTTTTAATAATGAAGCAAAATGTTAAAATTGAACCATTGTACCAGACAAGACCACGTTTAGCGGGTTTGATCCAAGTTGGTCTAGCCTCCTTCCTAACCATAAAGCAAGAGACGCTGGTCATTCCTTCACTCTTGAAAAATTTAAAATAAATTACACATTTGTGTAAAATGCTCTCCATCTTCTAAGAAGGATTGAAATGAATACAATTATGTATTTAAACTAGTCCATTTGAGATTACAATAAAGTTGGGGCACTCAGTTATTAAACCGAACCTAAATTGGTCTTCATTGGAGGTTGAGTAGTGAGTTAGGTGTAGTTATTTCTTATACTTGAATGACCCAACTTATCGACTTTAAAAATAATAACAATAACAATTAGCGGTTTTTCTACAAATCACACTAAGGGCGCGTTTGTTAAAACTTACACAACCAGTTCAGTTCAATTCAGTTCATGTGCTAATTCACTGATTTCAAATTCAGTTAATGTTCAGTTCAATTCAGTGGTACCGAGTTCAGAAATATACTTTTTGTCTCACACATCAAGTTGTGTTCAATTCAGTTCAGTTGTGTCCAGTTCAGTTTAGTAATGTTAAATTCAGTTCAGTTCTGTTCTGGTAAGTTCAGTTCTAATAAAACGCACCCTAAACTAAAAGTAAATGAATATCACTGAAATGAAATAAACGAAACCGACTGGTGATATGTGAGTGAACAATTATGTTTCTATATTGAACGCCGCTAATTTAAACTTAAGAGTGTGTTCTTTTTCACTTATTGGACCTTACTCAATCAGTGGAAATTAGTGGCAAGACTTTACTCAATCAGTGAGAATCAATGACAATACCTTAATGAATCAGTGACAGGACATTATTCAATCTGTGGAAATCAGTGGCAGGACCCACATTCCTCCTCACAGGATTAGTGGCAGAACCTTATTGAATCAGTGAGAATTAGTAGAAGGACCTTATTGAATCAGTGAAAATCAGTGACAAGATCTTACTGAATCAGTGAAAATCAATAGCAAGACCTTACTCAATCAATAAGAACTAGTGGAAATAAGTGGAAAAGAAGAAGGATCACCCTTAAACAACTAAACTTAACTTACTCGATTAACATGATATACTACTCTACTCCCTCGGTCAAATAGTCCCCACGTTGTTCCATACTCTGATCTATTGCTCGCGGCATAATCCACGCCAACGCCATCCTTTGTTTCTGCTTCCCCAAGAGCCTCATGTAATCATTGTGTCTTTGGAACACACTCCTCTTTCTCTCTCCTATTTCTCTCTCTAACAACGAATTGAACCTCGGTTTCAGTTACAGAAAATTCATTACTTTCACTGGTTTGCCTTTTGGAATTTACACCTTTTCCTATTTCAAGACAAATCTCAACCGTTTGAGCCTGACCTCTATGTGGCTAGCTTCTCTCTTTTTCTCTCTCTCTCTTCATCTCGATCTGTTGCCATTGTTCGGGCTCTCTATATTTAATTAATTGTCCACTATTATTATAATCAATAGTTTTTTTGTTAACTTCAGAGATTTGTGTACTTTGTAATACAGTGTGATGCGCTTATAGTAATGTTAGAAGCATCTTGATCTTCTTAATTACGACAGCTTTGACAGATCTACATTTATAAATCAGGTGATGGTTCTCTTTAATGTTTGGGTTTTGTTATTTGATTTACGGGTTATGATCAGCTTATCACGAGTATTATAAGTTAAAGGAAAGCGGAACAACCTCGTTCATCACTTTTTTACTCATATATATATCACGCTTTGTACATAAAATCGTCTCAAATGAATTTTTAAATTGTGCGGTATATAAATAGGAGAAAATAATATTGATTTAAAAAATATTTTTAAAAGACATTTGGGTCTCTAACTAAAAGCATACGATCAAAAGAAATTAAAGTAGCTAAAAGGCCTATTGTTATACTATATAGGTGGTGGTGGTGATTATATACAAAAGTGAATGATGATGATAAGTTGACAAAATTGAAACAATTCGTTTGAATTTGAATTCTGTTAATTACCTGCTTAATCCCCTAGCCGTGATATCTACAGATTCTACACTACATTGTGATATCATGCAGGCAGTGGACCGGATATGCAGCAAAACGCTTCTTATTAATTATTCGCAGATTTAGTTAAGGGTGTTAGGGAATATCATATAGAATATTCCTAAGATATATATCAGATAATATTTCCTAACAAAGAGTAGGCAGGCAAATTTAACTAGATGTCAAATAAAATTGGCAAAGTACTAGAAATGATAATTTTTTGAACCTTACGAATTTCGCGTCCATCTCTTTTCTTTCCTCCTCATGTAGTCATGTTGTATGTAGTAGAGGACGTGATCTCCTAGTATAATACAAAGTAGTATATTTGGATCAGTGCGTGGCGAATGCAGAAATGATTTTTATTGGGGGCGAAGGGTAATAATACTTGAGGACAATTGAACTTTCGAAACGGAAAAACTTCCAGAATTTTTATAATTATCCTGGATTTTTCGGAACTTGGTTGGGGGCGTCTGTCGTCGAAGGGCTGGATCCGTCCATGATTTGGATGGCAACACCAACTCTTTTACTGAAATACCTCTAAATTAATTCAGCAATATATTTAACGTACTCTAATTTGGATATGATTGTTCAATTCCTGGATGTTGTGTCGTCGCACATTTCGCAATTGTCCTCCTCCATGAGAACGCAGGGCATGGTTTATGGGGGCGTTCAAAGGGAGTATATCTCCTTTTTTATTCTTTTTTTTTTAATTTGGACATGATTTGTTCTTATATTTCATTAAACTTTATATTGTACAAAGAAAAGAAAGTGATTTACAATATAAATATGCATTCACTAATGATGAATGTATGATAAAACGTCTATTTTGAAATGCCTAATACGCTACTTAGTAGTTTACTGCATGCGCATAATGAATAAAATTCCATGCACGTTTGAGACTATAAAAGTAAAAAAACGACCTAGAAAATTACAGTGTACTCTGCCACTCCCTAGCTAAACAATTACTAACAATTACAGCTAATGTTAAAAAGGTGAAATTAAAGGTAAGTAGTGTTGATGATTTATGTTTTAACTTTTACCAGCCAACCTGTGGCTATGTAATGACTAATCACCCAGAGATTGCTGGACGTGGAGATGTTTTCTTTGAGACCAACTTTTTTTTTACCTTTTTGTACCATCATTTACTCTTTTTACCATATTTTACATAGACTTTAGGTTAAACTAGTATTTTAGCCCGTTTTGGACCAAACCAACCAACAAATGTGGCAGTATCAAAGTAAAGGTCTTATGTATTTTCTCTGAGCTACTAATAAAATCTTAGGTTACTGTGCCTAGATGGTGTTTTATGCATTCTATGTAGTCTGTTATTGTAGAAGTATATATAGAATTGTTATATTCTAATTCATTTTATATTATGTCTTGGTTCTTAATTTATGCTTTTTGATCGTTTGTTTACGATAAGACAGAAAAGGTATTTCAAAAAGTAACTGTATATAGAATTAGTCATAATCCTTTGTTTCATATCCAGGCTACCAAATACTAGGACCTACGAAAGTGGCTACGAAGAACGAAGCCAAACAGCTAATTTCTTGTTCCTGATCACGAAAATACTTTTTGTGTTTTACTTTTTGAAATTGCGACATTAAAAGATGCAGAACTCGAGCAATTAGGAATAGAGAAAAAAAAAATTACTCTAATAAACTTGTAGGGCACCTAATAGTCTAGTATTGTTAAGGCGCAAACGAGTCGATATACTGTCGAGCATCTCGTGAACATATACGGTCGAAACTTGTTCGATAATATATGAGTTGAGCACGAGCATCTATTTATGGCTAGTTGAGTAAACCAGTCGAATACGAGCATTCCCCTACTCGGTTTGTTTAATATTTTCATTGGTTATATTGCCCTCAAAATTAGTGTGCTCGCGAGCAGCAAGCTTGTACACGACCTGGTCAAAACTCGCTCGATAGAACACGAGCACCAATATAATACTCGCTTAATAAACGAGCCGAGCACGAACACATGGCAATACTCGGCTCCCTCATTTGTACCCCTAAGTATTCCTATAAGACATGGAATTGTCGATTGTAGATCGCCTTTGATATATGGTAAGAAATATGGTTTCATGTTTTCATGCCAATCTATTCTATTTTAGGTAGGTTAAAGAGTATCATTTTTCTTGGTTGTGATTCACTCATTTGTCTTGGGGATCAACCCATTTAATTTCTTAACATGCCACACTTGAAGAAATGAGGATCGGACGAGGGTTGACCAGGGATAGTGATAATCATTTTCCCCAAATATCCCTAGTGAGATTTGACTTAATTGGGGTAAGGTAAGAATATCACTCATGTCATTACCATAGTCTAATACATACATTTACTTATGTGCCCAAGCGGCTAACTAGTAACAATAACAATACAACTAGAACATTGCTATTGTGAGATTGATCAAGTGGTTAAACAACAAGCTAAACTAGCCAAGGAACAAATTCTCGATGGAGTCAAAAGATTTGCCACATTTCGAATTTGAAATATTATGCGCTAATCAATAAATAGCTCATCAAACGGTTTGCACTTCTTTTTCTTTAAAATTTACCGATGATCGTTATGTGTAGAATCAATGGTCACACGGAAATAGTCTCTTTGTTATCGTATCAGTAATCCTATATATATATATATATATATATATATATATATATATATATATATATATATATATATATATATATATATATATATATATATATATATATATATGAAGCCTTATAACCTCGCCTAGGTGTGAACCTCTAATATAAAGACAATGGTTGACATTTAAGGCGTTGGTCATTTTAAGCCTCATATTTATCGAATCAGTGAGAATCAGTGGTAGAACATCACTAAATAAATCATTAGATTAAATATACGATACTCAGCGGAAAAGAACACACCCCTAATGCAACGAACACATGATACACCAACATCTTTATTTTCATGATTTCTTGGACCGTACATAAAATAGCTACTCCACTTGTTTTCCACTAGAATGAAAAAGAGTAGTATCTCTCTCTCTCTCTCCTAGCTAGCTAGCTAGCTCCTTTGCTTTGTTTCGAAGTGAACCCTGGCCAACTTGTACTAGATCAGACATGGTCAATCCCAGAGCAAATTAAAGGCATGCAAAAGGCTAAGAAGTTATTAGAAGAGGGGGGGTGGAAAAAGGAGGGGGCTCTAGGACGACGGACACTTTGGTGGACACACGCATGGGTTGTTTGGTCCCTCTCTCTATACTTTTTGGCTTTCCCTAACTTTTCGTATAAATCAACCCCCCATTTGTTTAACACCTCGTTCAAAGATTTGATGATAACCGCACTACCACTAGCTACCCATATCATATACCACGAGAGAATGAATTGAGAAGGCCCTTTTCAATTTTGTGTGGCATTTATGATGACATCAATCCCACTCTGTCATGACGTCTTATGTAACTCTCTTAACTAATCTTTAATTTGTCATTATCTCACTTGCTTATTAGGTATTATATGCTACCCGTTTCTTAATTCTTCATTTTTTTTTTGTTGCCAATTAATTATAAACATGATGTCTAAGTAGAAATTTATGACATTCGGGGAATTACTTGTGTTGTTTCAAATACATCTTTGCTCTTGCAAAAAGTGATTTAATTTGTTTTGAAAATAGTAGGAGTAGTTACACTCCGATCCCATGATATTCGAGTCTAATTCTATGGACGAATCTAGTGAATTAGACTCGGATATCATGGGATTAGAACGTCTATATTACAGAACTCCCACCATCACCATAGCCTAAAAGGGGGTAGAAAAATTTAATAACGCATGGTCACAAGAGGCAAAGAAAGTTAGTGTGATATACGATGGTAGTGAAAATGCGAAAGTAAGAATTAAAATGAAAGAAAATAATAAACAGATATATAAAATGACTGTCACAATTGGAAATTAAAGACTTGTTGCTTGTTGCTGCAATTTTTAAAAATTTTGATCCTAACTAGCAGGGTAAAACACACCAAGAACTTAGCCATGTGTGGACCGAAATGATGGGCCCATGAAGCCGATTACTAATAGGTCTATCTCTCGAAATTCAAACCTCGTCTTGTGCATAGAGCAGTTTTAAATCTCTGGGCTACCTATCTCATTCTTTAAAATGCCTATCAGCCATCGCGCATTATAGTTACTGAGATCAATGGTGGATACCCTTATTGTGAACCAATAAAAATATCAAATATGTAAGACCTAATTATGCACAAGATCGAGCCCTTGGTACTCAAAAGAAATGAAAAAAATTAGAATTGAATTGAAGAAAACACAATGAATTGCAGAAGGATCCTTGATAGGAGAATTTGATATCAAAATATGTCCTCAAAACTTCGACGCAAATAAAGGAAAAATAAATATGTAAAAAGCTTTAGTGTGTCATTTGACTTTTAGATCATAAAGATTTCCCCTCAAAAACAAAAACAAAAAAAATCATCAAGATTTCGCTTCTTCTAAAAATTAAGATAAGACATAACTAATTAATGACATAATTGTTCACATATAAGGTAAAGATAATTTGGAAATGAAAACCTCTGTGGGCATGAAAATGAGTGGGAGTGGGCTTGGAATCAAACGGATTGAAAGTGGAAAATGGAAAACGAAGGAAATGGAAAAAAACGAAAATGAGTGGGCTAGAAAGTGTAGTAGTAAAAGGTGGGCTTGGAATCAAGTGGAGTAGTCTGCAAATGTATGTTTGACCCCAAATTCACTTCTTTTGAGAAACGTGGGCTTCTAAACAGCTAAAGCCTAGTCAAGTAGTACCGCTATAAGTTCAAAGCCCATAATATTTACGATAGATAATTCTTTTCTCAGTTTAGTGCAGTCCAGTTCAGTTCAGTTCATGCGTAACTTTAGCATTCATATAACTTTTTATTCCGAAATAATTTCATAATGATTATTATGTTATTGGAAAGATCTCAAAGCATACTTTTAAATTAGTCCAATAATGACTATGTTTAGATAAATTTTAAATGGTTAACGGTCAAGTTTAAAAAATCAATTCAGTTCAGTTCAGATCAGTTTTATCCAGGTGAATCAAACGAAGCTTAAAACAAACCAAAAAAAAAAGGTAAATGTGAGAGGAAAATCATTGGTTCTATACCACTTAAGCAAAAGGTGGGAGCTCAAGTGTTAGAACTCCCTTAGCCCCAAGCTCAAGTTTCGGTGTTTAAGACTCATTGCACTTAATTCAAGAATTGTTGGTAGTAATTTTTTTAAACATAGAGTTAAAGAATTATTTAATAGTTGGGGGACCAATGACATGCCTTCTCAGAAACGAAACTCACTCTTAAGTAGAGTTGATAAAATCTGATCCGACTCGAAAATTGATTGAAAACTTATATGTTCCAGACCCGATCTGAAAAGGTTCGATCTGGTAATGACCCGATCTGTTAACGACCCAAACCAAAACTATCTGACCCGAGACCTGAAGCTTGTGAAACATTAGTTGTTATTGACCCGTAACCCGACTCGAACCCGATATGCTAAAAATCCAAAATGACCGACCTGATCCTGACCCGACCTATTAACGGCCCGACCTGCTGATGACCTAAGCCCAAGTAACCCGACCCGTTTGCAAGTTTACTCTTAAGTCTTACCTACTTGGCTACTTCATCAAAGTCATTCTTCCTCTAGTGTTATCAAACAAAGTGTATGCTGGAGTAAATTAAACCTGAGGGAATATAAAGTAAAGAAGGCATGGGAGAAGGGCCCGTGTCCAGATAGCTAAGAGGAGAGAGAGAGAGAGAGAGGGAGAGAAGAGAAACTTGTAGTAAAAGGAGTTTGTTAAGAGAGTGCAACAGGTTGCAAGTAATAAATAGATAGAGACCACTGCAAGATTAAAAAGTGTGTTGTTCCTCCGAAAACATTGCAACTACACGAGTATTATGGCCAACTGTTTTAGCCTATTGAAGGGGTCGGAAGAAGCTTCATGTAATCTACTTATTAATTTGGCTAGTAAAGTTTATCACATGTTAGACTCTATATGTGGGATATATCTTGATCCAGTTTGCCTTTTTTGTACTCCTACTTAATTACTTTTCTATATAAGAGGGCAGAAATGCAAAGGGTAGAGTAAACTTATGTTAGTAGTTTGACCTCAAAAAGTTAAAAGTTTTTCTTAGATTAATGGTCAAAGTTTGATCTCAAAAAGTTAAATGGAAAATAGAATTTTGGAACGGAATAATAAGTAGTATGACCCTAACAGGCAACTACGATATAATGCAGCCAGGCCAATTGAAAACTATATATGTGGTACATCTACGTTAATATATTAAAGCTTAATTTTAATTTGGCACGTGTTACTCTGTTGAGCACCCTGCAATTAACTGTCAATCGCCATTTTCATTCATTGCGGTATTTTAAGTACATAAACTCTACCAAAATTTTGAACCATTAACCTCAAATTCATCATATTAACTTTTGCGTAAATTTGCAAACCAAATTAATTTGTTAGTTTCACTTACACGAATATAATATCAATACCACTGAAAATTATCCCTCTAAGTTTACTTCATGAGTGATGACTACATACTTTCCTAATAACCAAAATTCAAAGCAAATGAATAACTTAAAACCGATAGATGGCACAAGGGTTTAAAACTAGTTAATGATCATATACAATAGTGAGAACACCACTATTTTAGAAACATACTTAATTTTTTCTAAATGAATACGAAGTAAGTATCATGCGTGCGAAATCAACTCACAATAAAATGTAGAATACATATGAGCAAGGATCAATGAGTATTTCTTAACCCGTTAGAGGGAATGGATCAACGAAACTTAACCCCACTGTATCCGCTGACAAAAACATGCCACATTTAAAATCATGTGAACCTATGACTGATAATGAGACAATAACCCCCGCCAAAAGCCTCCAAAATCCTCTTTCAATTTTTACCTCCATCTTCATTGCCCGTACACTTTAATTTCCTTTTGTTTGTCATAAAATCACATCAAAAAAGGAATCCCAAGAAATAAATATTTATAAAAACAAGCTTACAAAATTACAAACACATCTGCATGAATATTCCCCCATTTCCCAAAATCACCAATTTACTACAACACCCCTCCTTTCCCCAAAATTCAAAAAAGTAGCAGACTCGCCCGAGTCAACTCAGTACAATTCTTTGAGTTACTGAGGCATCATCATCACGAATTGTTCCCACAACCGTTACGTGAGAAAAAAAGACGTGACTTTTCATTATCAAACTCGAATAAAAACCCTTGCTGCATTAAGTTCCCAATCACTGAGAACCCTGACGGCGAGTTAACGGCTTGCAATGCCAGGCACTTGACGTCCATCTCTGTATCAATGAAATAATTACTCGCCGGCGGGTCGAATAACGAGTTACCAACGAGTTGAAAACTCATCTTCGGAAAATTCGGTGGAGTCGTGATCCCTGACATGTTGTAGCAGAGATCAAACCCCTGAGTCGGCTCACTGAGTCGACTCAGCCTGACTCGTTTAATAATAGCGGAGATTATGTGGTGGTACGCGGGTTCGGGTACGAAGCTGAGTGTGGTTCCTGAATCGATGACGGTCCCACCGTTTCCGAGATCGTCGAGGGCCCACACGGAGGAGGTGATCGGAAGTCTGTGGCCGTCGATGATGACGGCTTCGATGCCGACGTAGTAGAATGTGGGTGAAAGGGGATTGGTGATCAGAGGGGTAGAATGTAGGTGATCATCATAATTTCTAACTCCGCCAATGACAAGGTAGCTTGTTGGGGGAGGGGAGAGGGTGTAGTCTAGGAGGCAGTAAGAAAATCGGTTCCCGAATCGTCGGCCTAATTGGGCTGAAAATGAGATGGGTCCGCGGCCTAAGCCCATGACTCCGCTGGCTCCTTGGAAAGTAGAAGGGGACTGAAACCCGCATCCGAATCTCAGGCCGGGTATATGGACTAACCGGCCTGTGGTAGAGTTCAACGACGTCGTGTCTTTAGAGAATAGACCCAATGTCGTTGAACCGTCCACATACGAGTACTCGTAGTGGCACGGGGTGTGAGATCGGGAGCGGTTGCTGGGACAATGGTTGTGGGGCGGGTGTGGGACGAGGCGGCAGACTGGGTCGAAGCAGTGGGAGAGGGAGAACGATGAGGAGTGGCGGGCGAAGAAGGCGGAGTTTGGAGGGTGGTGATCGGAGCAGTCGTCGCGGCAGGCGGAGCACTTCACCCACGTGAGGTCGCTCCCGGTGTCAGCAACAAGGAGGAGGGTCTGAGGAGGTGTGCCGAGGGAGATTCCGGCGAAGTATTGGCCTGAGCCGATAGCGGCTCCGGAGACGAGTGGGGTATCAAGGCGGTGGCGGTGGTGGAGCGCGGCGAGGCGGTGGGTGTCTAGGAGGAGGGTATGGGAGGGGGATTTGGAGTGTATAATGTGGATTAGTTGGAGTTTAAGGTAGTCTTTGTTATCAAAGTGGTGATAGCGATTAGTTGTTGTGGTGAGGAGTGGAAAGTGAGAGAGGAGGAAAAGAGTGAGTAAGATGATGAGAGGGAGCATTGTGATTTGTGGTTGGTTGGTGATGAGGGGAATGGAAAGTACAGAGATTTGATTTGGGGTTTTGATATGTCAATGTGTATTGGTGATTTGGTGAAGACACAAAATGTGGCAGTGGTGTGTTGATTGGTGACAAAATAATGTAAGGGGTTTTGAGTTTGAAATTTGTGCAAAATAATGGAGTGAGTGAGTGAGTGAGTGGGTGATTTCGACCAGGATGTTTGGCTCAATTTGTGTGTTTGGTTCTAGTGTTTTGGATCTTAATGTGTCGAGGCCATACCTCATAAGTAGAACTGCTACTATTGCATTACAACTAGTGTGTGTGTGTGTTTTTTCGTATAAATGAGAGGTCGGCATTTCTTCTCATAGGGATGGGAACTTGGGAAGGGTCTTTGGGGTTTCCTGTTACCAACACATCTGGTTAAGACTATATATCTAGTGATCGATGTTAGAAACTTTATTAGAACTGACAAAATTTGATCCAACTAGAAAATCCAAAATACATGAATTTAAAAATGTTAAACTTTGAACAAATAAATTCATCTTGAAACATATTCTTATCAATCTTGAATAACCAATAATAATGAGTCGAACCTAAACTCGCTCTTGATCAACCCCTCTTAGACTAATCGAACCGTTGAAGTATTGAACATAAAACACACATCAGCATGGGAAAGTAGATGTAAAAAAAGGTTACGATTATTTATCCTTATAAAAAGTTCAGAAATTGTTGTAAAATTGAGCTTTGGAATTTAAAAAATATCGTAACTATATTAGTGGCGGATTAGAAAACTAAGTTATGTAACTAAATAACTGCGAATCGCTAATACTCCGTGGTTTGTAGATGAATTTTTTTTCTTAAAAAAGATATTAAAATTTCAATCGTGAAATTATGTTTTCTAGCTCATTAACAAATGAAATTCATAGGTAATTAAATGGAAAAATTAATTTTCGGCCGAATTCATTAGTTTTTTTTAATTCTTACAAGCTATTATAAAGAGAACGCGAGCTAGCTTGGCTTGGTGGATCAAATCCACATGAAAGTTGCATGACATGTAACAATATAAGTATATAATTCACCTATTGGATAATATTGCCTTTCAATTAATGAAGTAAATCTAAAAGTTTAATTTACATCCCATCTTATAAGAAGGGAAAATGAGCAACAAGAATATCGTCTTATATGAATCAAATGAAAACGTTGTCGGATTAAGTTAATCTTAACACATTGTCATTATCAAATGTGAAATAGATAAAAAAAATAAAAATAAAAATAAAAAAGATATAATTTCTCATACCAAATAGGCAAGATATATCACATTGCGCGCCTGTATTAAGTAGATTGTTATTTATCAAAATAATTAATAGAATTGCGCATGTTCCTCGAGACTCCTCAAAAACTAACACATGTTTGAGAAGAAACTCATTAAGTATATTACTACCTAAAAACAAACTCGGTCAAACTGGGAGAAATTGGGAGAAACTGGGAAAATAATAATAATAATAATAATAATAATAATAATAATAATAATAATAATATCAATAATAATAATAATAATATTTAATAATAATTTTCACAACAATAATAATGTCAATAATAATAATAATATTTTTATTATTTTTATTATTATTTTTCTTATTATTATTATAATTATTAATAAATACTATTATTATTCTTATTTCTACTATTATTAGTATTTATTTTATAATAATAATAATAATAAAACTAATAATAATAACTAAAATAATAATAATAATATTTAATAATAATACTAACAATAATAATTATTCTAACAATAATAATAATAATAATAATAATAATAATAATAATAACAATAATAATTAATAATAATAATTATTATTTTTATTATTATTATAATTATTAATACATGTTGTTGTTATTATATGTTGTTATCATTATTATTAAAATTGGGCAAAACTGGATCAAACTGCTAAAAACTGGACAAAACTGTATTTTATGACTGGTAACTGGTGAAAACTGGACAAAACTGTATTTTATAACTGGTAACTGGTGATAACTAGACAAAATTGGGCAAAACTGGAAACCAGTTGAAAAGAACATGCCCTTAGTCCACCATGAACCAAGTATATTTGCGGAGTGACTCTAGGTGAAGTAAGGGGTGACTTCACTATATTAGAGGGGTGGCTACATGTGAAGTATGGGGTGGCTCCACTATTAGAGAGGGTGACACCAAGTATAAATTTGAGAGGTGGCTACAGGTGAAGTAAGGGTGACTCCACTATTAGAGGGGTGTCACCAAGTATAAATTTGAAGGGTGGCTCCACTATTAGAGGAGTGGCTCCAAGTAAAATAGGGGGTAACTCCACTATTAGAGGGTGGCTCCAGGTGAAGTATGGGGTGGCTCCTGGTGAAGTATGAAATGTCTCCAGGTAAAGTATGGGGTGACTCTACTACTAAAGGGGTGACTTTATGTGAAAGATTGGTCAACCATGGACTAAATCCATATAAGTTTTTGTAAACACCTAATAGGTACTCTCGAGAGTACATAGATACTGTATGTGGGAACCTAAAACACACGGATGCAAACATTAGCCCACTTCATTGAGCACGGCCCAAGTCGGAAACCCTTAACTGCACACGCTTGGGGAGTACTCCACTCAGTACTCTCGAGATAGACCACCTAAGAATTTCCCCTGATATACATCGTTGTTATTCAATGCACAATTAATTAAATCTTGCTTGTGATGAACAGCTTGAACTAGAAAACTACATAATCATTGGATTCAGTTGCCATTTATATAAAAGTTATCATATGATCAATACGATATATGTATACAACAACATGATCATTTGCTACATACAACTAACATACTTTTGTACAATTTTGGACTCTTTACAGTCACGGCGATGCAATTCCCATTCGTTGCTCTCTCTCTGATTCAACAGTGGCCTGACCGATACGATCTCGTCTTGCTTAATACTCTACTACAAGGCATAGATTACATTACAGTCCTGAAGCACATATTAACCATCAATGCCGATATGCCTGTAGTTTGTAAGTTCTAACTAATCCTTTTCTCTCACTCTATATGCCAATGAGGTCTCGGCCTAATGTTTAATGCTGAGGTCTGAGATCTACGGTACTAGATTTTGGTTCGATTACATGTATTGTTAACTTTTCTACTGTCTCTCTTTGATCTCCATTATAATTTCATGCAGTGATGTCTTTTAAGAAGCCAGATGCTGAGATTACCTTAACGGCCTTACAAAATGGGGCAAGGTTTGTTCTAGATTAGCCAAAGAAACATCATTTACAAAACTTATGGCAACATGCTCTCTACTTGAGATACGAAACGAAACGAAGAGCTCCTACCTTAGATAAATGGAATGCTCTAAGTCATAAAAGCAGGGAAAGCAAAAGAAATGTGCAACGATTACAAAGGCATAAGAAATGTGTAGTTCAGAGGAAAAGGAACAGAGGAAATCACCAACATGGTGTTTCTGAGCTGCAGAACAAATTTCTTGCAGCACCGAAAACTGGTAAGTGTGACAACCAAAAAGCATAGTGATATGTATTTGTGTTCTTCTTTTAGTACTTAAAACTTTTGTGCTAGTTTGATTGGGATCATTAGGTTGAATTGGACATTCTACATTTCTGTCAAGTGCAATAAGCAAAGAAATGGCAAATGTACATCTAGAATTCCCAATCCGGATCTTTTATCTCACTTTTAGGATAAAGATGACAAACAAAGTGGGATAGAGGATCCTCACTGCTAGAATCCCTTCGTCCCATCGTTATTGTCGCCTTAGCATTTTGAAGTCAAACTAACAAAACATTGACCACAAACTTCTTAGATAGTATAGTAGTTTTGAAACTTTAAATCAATTACTTTCATAAAAGTAAATATTGAGCAAGTAAAATTGCTTCTTGGAGATTGCTAATGTCTACATATCTAGACAGTCATTTCCGAATAGAAGAACTGGTAAAAGATTGACTCAAGTTTCTTGATATCCTTCATTATTAGTTGTTGTTTTAAGCTTGTATGGTAAACTGTTTGGCTTGCTATTTGAATATGTTGTAGAATTTGGTGCACCAACAGCTGGACAGCGAGCGATCTATGAGCCAAATTGGGGACAACTTCAAGTTGCCAGTCATCTCCAGGTTTAATTTTCTGAATCTCATTTGTGTTTTCATTAGTTATATGCATCGCATTTAATAGTTATATCCAGTATTTTGGTCATATTTTCACATTCAATCTCCTAACACCAGACAGGCCACATTAGGCTTTACCATAAAACAGCTCATGAATGATGGATCAGCTAACATATAGCTACACGTTTACCATGTAAAAGTATCGATATCGTTTAATGGTCAGTTCGAGTATTACAAATGTGTATAGCCATGGGGTCATCACAATTTCAGGAAAAATGTGAATTATTAAACTTTTAGCATATATTTGCTGTTCAAAGAAACATGGCTGAACTGTCTGTGATCTGCATTTGCGCACACCCCTTTGTTATGACGTACACGACATTGACAATTGACCTATGAGATTTCATGCTTAAGTTATGCTCTGTAGGAATGAGCTCAGAGAACGTCTTTTTCTGAAAAGTCTTTGATTTATCTGTTATCCGATTCACTGACTTATAATGATGAATTTTCCAACAGAAGCGAAGGTCTGAAGATTACCAACAGCCCAAACTCCTCAGAACAAATCTTGCAGAGAGAAGTATGATCCCTAGAGATGGCGTTTTACAGAATAACATTGGAGATATGAGAGCACCACAGATGCCGATTGCTGGAATCGGAGCTAATAGATGTTGTCTGGGCTCAGCATCATCAAGCCAAGCGCAAATTTTGCCACCAAGTAAACGCGGTTAACTCAGGACTTGGAACTGGTGCAGGAGATACAGGTTCAGCACATTTGATGTCGAATTCTAATCAGGGAAGAAACATAATTCCAATGAGTCTGCAATCGAGAATAATGCAAATCAGAAATGCATATAATGCTCAGAGAAACAGAAACTCTAGGAAATCATATGAGACCAGAAATAACTGCGGTTTTGGAACTGGAGCACAAATGCAGGCTGCAGAATTGGTTGATTTACCTTTACCTGTTATTTCAGTGCCACTTTTAACAGAATCGGATTTTGCTGCGTTACTTGACTTAACGAGCAGCAATATGAATCTTTGTTCAGAGAGTCTTCTTACAACTACTACAACAGTTGGTCAACAACTTATCCAATCTGATCAGAACAACCACCAACAAATTGGAGAAATGCTGACAGATTCAACTGGCCATGTAAACCTTCTGGTAAATGATATCCAAGGACCAATCAATATCAATATAAATATCAACATCAATATGTGTTACGCAAATCCGGGTATGTCGGAAATGCAAATGTCACAAGGACTTGAAGATGTATATCGACCTCAGATGTTTGATGTCGACTATCCAGATGTCGGAACATCTATGCAGCTCCTTGACTATGATTTCAACCCTCTTGAGCTACATCCTGAGGTGTGGTTCTACAATTAAATTTCTACTCAAAAACTAATTTCACATTTAACCCTTGATGTTAGACATGTTTTCTTGCCTACTTAACGATACTTGTGTTCACGTACAGCTCGGAAATGGAGATGCAGCTTGGAATCCTTCGAGTAGCAACGGTCCAACAGGTGGCAATTTCCGCTGATTGACGACACATTACCTGATGAAGATCCTGCTTTCTCCTTGTAGTTTTTGTGTTGTTAGAACTTACAACTGAAATGTGTTTGCTTTTCTGAATAAGCAAAATATTCAGTCTATACATCAAGAAGTTGAGAAACAGAATTAGTTTATGCTATTGTTATGAAACTGGGTTGTTTGTATCAGCAAACTGGACAAGCATGTTGTAATAAGTCATTGTTCGGCTTTCTATATTTCCAGAACCTATGTTACATATTTGGATATGTGCAGTAGCATTTTGAGCCATCTTCTAAGATCAGTGCAAGCTACCAAACAACCAGGAGATAGATATCAAATCTAGTAAAAGTTGTGCCGGAAAATACTAAAGACAGTTGCCAATACTATTTCAATTGTTGATGGGCACTTGCCATTATATCTTATATGGCCATTAAATTTATAAATATCTAAAAATCATAGCATCCAATAAGATGACAAGTGTTTATCGACAGTCCAACAACTGTAGCTAGCATTTCTCAAGTTGTGTCAATCATTTTGTCACCAAATTATACAGTGGACATAAAAGTTCTAAATCCCTTTTGGAAGATAAGTAACACAAAGCATTTTGTGATTACCAAAAAAAAAAAAAAAAATTCTCAGACACACACAAAAAAAAAAAAAGGGGAGAAAAGCAAGTATTGTTTGGGAAATAAGCATTTATAACGGCTAGAAGACTACTATTGCCACGATTATTGTTAACCCAAAAAAGGAATTGGCGCCACCTGGGCCTAAAACTTTGCCTAAAATTATAGAAATTATGAAAAAATTAGCCGTTAGAAATTCCTTTCCCTCCATAATTAACTCCCATATTTATATCTACTAATCCATTAATCTCTCTCTCTCTCTCTCTCTCTCTCTCTCTCTCTCTCTCTCTCTCTCTCTGTATATAAAATCTTCCATTAGATTATTATTGATCATGCTCAAGCAGAAAAAGATTGAAAATACACAATTGTAGACAATCTAATTATATTCTCATCAGATTTTTATAATCTAATTATAAATACACAATTGTAGAGAAAAATGACTAATAGTACTCGATGTGCAGCTTGCAAGTATTTGAGGAGAAGATGCCCTGCAAATTGCATACTCTCTCCATATTTCCCTCCAAATAATCCTCGTAGATTTGAGTTTGTTCACAGAATCTATGGTGCCAGCAATGTTGCTAGAATGCTTCAGGTACCATTTCCAATTGTATATCTTTGTTGTATATTTTCCCATTTCTTTCATAATTTGTTGGGTCATTTATATAGATCACAAACAAAACATACAACTATTCTTGTAATATTCAATTTTCGGCCTAATGCTCTTTTACCAATTTAAAATTCATAGGGTAACAGCTTATTTTCCTGGAATTCAAGGAAACAAATTGATGATAAGTAATAAAAAAAAAAAAAATTCTATTTGATTTGATAATAAAGTTCAAAATTTTTCACAGAATAACAATCTCCCCTCTTAATTAATGCTTGAACTAGAGCAAAGTTACATGTTTCAGCATTATTGTCACTATGATTTTTTTGTACAACTATTATACTAGTGCGAGTTTGTTTAAGTTTTTGTTTTAGTATACAATCAGTGTGTGACTTAGGAAGGATCTGACTAGCAAAAAAAAAAAAAGACTATTTGTGTAGTATTGAAAATTTTCCACTTGACAAAAATAAGAGGAGCGATAAGTCTAGAACAATAATCGCGTGTTCATGATAATTAGATTATGTTTCAGTTTTCACCTTGTACTAGGTGTATGCCCCGTGTGATGCACGTGCTTGTAGTTTATCATTTGAAAATATATTTTGAATGCTATCAAGAAAATAGGTTGATGATTTATCAATACCGTCTATAATAACTAATATGAAGTTACCCGTACAAAACCAAAGTTGTGCTATGTGAATATAAAATTGCTTATGTGACATACAATAATAATTGTTTAGCTTTAAATGATAAGTTAAATTTTTTTTTTTCATACTTTAAAAAAGTATTCAAATAAATAGTTAAATGACAAATTCCCAACCGCGCACCATCTTGATAAAATGTCTTTGCAGCCCGTTAGATTTATACATACATTTGTATGCTTATGTAGTCCATAAATTTATCTACCGAGATTATTAATAGCCAATATACTACTATTGGTTCTTATCTCTCTTTGATTTATACAACAGCGTTAGATCATCTTTTATATAGGATCATTTTATAGTATGTTCTTTCTTAGAAAATTCATACGCCAAAAAATTTGTTCAAGAAAATAGTTAAGTGATAGGTTTACAATTAACTACCATTTTCACGTGCTCTGTCAACCGAAATATTAATACCTCTACATGCTTGTATAATTCTATAACTTTCTACCATGACAATACCCATTACTAACGTTTTTATTCTTCTTTGGTCTACATTGTATTAAGATTATTAATAATATTTTTTTGATTTAAAAAATTTTTATGTTTAATGTCATGTATTATGCAACAGTTGTTTGGATCCACATGGCCAAACTAATTTCCTATTTTTCTAATTAAGAAATTGGTTGAAAAAAAAATAATTATATTTACACCTATTTTACTTAAATATTGTACTAATTTACTATATTTATCTATCTTCATGGAGAATCACTTATAATTTTGTTTAATATTGTGTATTATGTAGCGATTGTTTATTTGGATTCATATAGACAAATTAATCTTTTATTTTTCTAATTAAAAAAATACTAAAAAAATATGTTTACAACTTACTTAACTATATATTCTACTAATCTATTATTTTTCTCCATCTTCATGGAGAATCATTAAAAATTTCAGATGTATAATCTACCAAAACATGGACTATATATGTTAGGACTATTTTCTCTTATAAATTAGATTCGTTGTACCTAGTTTTTAACATAATTTATTTTAAGTTCATGTACCATATCTATGAAATTAATAATGTTCATGTATCGTAATTAATTAGATAACATAGTTAATGTATCAGTCATTAATTATTTGGGTGACATGGCATTGACTTTTAGATATGATGATAATTGGGATCGTGACATGGCATGACACGTGTCGATGCAGCGACGGTCATGATCCAACTTTATATATATATATATATTAGATTATTGCATTAGTCAATATTTTACAAACGGAAAAGGAAAAAAAATTCAAGGAATTCTTGTATAAGACCGTCTCACGGTAAGACAATTAAAAGAAAAAGGTTCTTTCCTTCAAAATGTAACATTCTTTTGTACTTGTTAGTTCAACAGTAACACATTTTGTTCAAAATATAACCGTCATTTCAGGGTAAACCGTATATATGTTTTTGGGCTCTACCGATGGAACTGCACTATAACAGTACTTATAACATAATATTATCTTTGAAATTTGCATGACAATTACTGAACGTAAAATGACAAATATTGACAAATTTCCATTTCTCTTTTCCTGTGTTAAATGAAACAGAGAATACCAGAACATCAAAGAGAACCAGCGGCTGATACCTTATACTTTGAGGCACACTGTCGCATAGAAGATCCGGTGTATGGCTGCGTTAAAATCATTGATGAGTTGCAACAAGAGCTACATGCGGCCCACACTGAACTGACCAAAACCCAAGCTCAGATTGCATTGGTAGTTGATGCTTATGGGCCCCCACTAGAGCTTAATTTTGATCGCGTTGTTAATGATGTTACCAACTTATTCCCTCAAAACTACAATGATGGACTTTTGTCATTTGATCTGCCGACTTTGGGCCTGTGACTTGGGTTGGGCCCATCAAAATAATGATGGTAGTAAAGTAACTATGGAGTGCTGATGTTATGTAATGATCTTTCTCAATAAAAGTTGACCCCACTATATTGATGTATACAAAAACCTGTATGATGGTGGATTAATAGTCTAAATTTTTTAAAATATATCGTTCATGTCCCTAAATATTTTCACTAGTGATTTTGATTCACGATAAACTAAGTCCACACAATACATGCTAATCGATCTATCTTATACATAGAGTCATGTTCCCGACGTAATTGTCTAATTGGTGGACATCTTGAATTAAATGTAATCCTCATGACCTCGGTTTGAATTCCCACATGAACTTTACTCAACTAAATATCAATGTAATAAGGATTTACGCTTCCCTTCTCTCCAAAAAAGAACAAAAACAAATACTTTTTTAAAGAGCTTTCTCAAATTATAAGGTTTATTCTACCAATAAATAGTTGATGTCAGTGGTTCGACACTCTCATCTTTTAAACAAGATCGAGGATTCGAATTCTTGTGAATGGAAAAACTATTTAGTGGAAGCACTTACTCCTTCGTGGGCCGACCCAGTGCGAACAAGATTAATCTTGGTGCAAAGGGATTAGATGAACCTGTGGTAAAACCAAAAAATTACAAGGTTTACTCTTAGCTATTTAACTTAATTTTTAATAAAAAGAAATATAAAAACTTGTTTAAAACGGTTTTATCATAACTTTAGATAAAATGAGGGTCACTTTTTAGTGTAGCAAGGGTTACATGCTTACAACTCATAAGAAGTGACCCCTACATTTTGAAATATTGACCCCGTTTTGTGTGAATTGGTCCCACACAAGACTCACACTTAACAATACTCCGAACAAATAGAGAAAAAAAAAATCAAATAAGTTAGAAATCACTTTAGAAAATACAAAAAAACTTCTATAAGACGGTCTTTTTGTAACTTTTGGTGAGACGAGGGTCACTTTTCAATGAAATAAGGGTTACTGCTCACCATAAGTGACCTCTACATTTTTAAATATTGACCATATTTTTCTGTGAGTTGGTCTCATACAATACTTACTGTAGAAAATAATGGGAATTTTTTTAGGGTGTTACTATTTACCGCCCCTAAATTACTACCTACCGCCCCTCCAAATTCCAATTTTGCCCTTTTTTAAATTTTCACTCATCCTCTCCCTCTCTAGCTCTCACACCAATTCTCCCTCTCTAACTCTCACACCAATTCTCCCTCTCTACCACCCACTCTCATACCCAACCTTCATCAACATTCACTCAAGCAATGGCCGCGGATGTCTGCCGGCGACCAGGAAGTGCCGTCGACGGTGGCGGAGGTAATTTTTTTTTTTGCGCATTTTTTTTGCACGGGCGTCTGAAATTTACGACCGATCCATGGTCCAGGCGTCTGAAATTTTCGCCTAGACCATGGATAGGCCGTAAATTACGGACGCCTGTACCATGGTTTAGTCGTAAATCTCGGACGCCTAAACCATGGTTCAGGCGTCTGAGATTTACGCCTGAACCATGGGACAGGCGTCCGTGATTTCCGTTTCTTCCATGGTCCAAACGTAAATTTCAGATGCCTGTCCCTTGGTTCACTCGGTTTTGATAGACGTTTGAATTTAAGATTAAGCTAACATTGTTTTCGTTGTTTTCGTTAGGTTCCTTTGGAGCGGTTCGGTGGTGATGGTGTTGATTACAGTACGCATTTCGTCACTGATGAGTTATTTGATAGTGATACAGATGCAATTAATTGGGCAAAACAAATTGCCCTTACTATCGGGTTTGAGTTGATAATTTCGTCACACAAGAAGAATGGAAGCGTAAAATTGTTAAGATGCAATCGAGGTGAACGCTACAGAGGGGAATTAAGAGACTTAGATACTGCTGCTCGGAAGAATTCGAAAACAAAGGCTTGTAAATGTACGTTCCAGTTAAGAGCTCAGCAAGTGTATGGGTCCAGTAGTTGGATGATTGTCACATTGCCTGGGATTAGGGGTACGCACAACCATGACTTTGCTGTGTTTCCTGAGGGATATCGTCAGATGAATGGTCTTAGTCCTGGGTCAAAGAAACTCGTTCGTGACATGACTTCGGCACAAACAAAGCCATGTGCTATCTTGGCGGCTATTAAGGAAAAATTTCCCGAGGACAATGCAACTAGACGGCATGTGTACAACCACAGAGATCGTATAAGGAAACTTGATTTTGAAGAGAGAGATGTCATTGGTCAGTTTCATCATTTAGCTGTGGAGAATAAGTACGTACATTGGACAAGAGCCGACCGAGCTACTAATGAGGTAACTCACGTGTTCATGGCACACCCTACATCAATTCAGTTACTTCGGTCTTTTCCTTGGTTGATTGGCTTAGATTCCACGTACAAAACAAACAAGTATAAGATGCCGTTTCTTGAGATAGTGGGGATGACTCCAAGCAATAAGAACTTCCTCATAGCTTATGCCATTATGAAGGATGAGACTCAGGCAAGCTATGCGTGGGTCTTAGATAAGTTGAGGATGCTTATTGGAAATGATGTACACCCAACAGCAATTTTGACCGATCGTGAGCTAGGGTTGATGACACCTATTAGAGAGATATTTCCCGAGAGTGCCCATTTGCTCTGTACATGGCACATTAACAAAGTCGTTGAAGACAAAGTGTACAGACTTTGTGGAAAAGATAAGCTTGTCGCACAGAGGTTCAAGAATGGGAGGTGAAAATTTATCATGGAAGCTTCCACAGAAGCTGAGTACGATAGAGCAGTGCGTATGATGAAGGATAGTTGGAGGAATTACCCTCACGTGATATCCTATGTAGAGGAGACCTGGCTGAGATACAAAGAGATGTTTGTGGCTGCGTGGACGAATAAGGTGCTACACCTTGGCAACACTACGACTTGCAGGGTGGAGAGTGCACATGTCGCGCTAAAACAGTGGTTGAACTCCTCAACTGGAGCTTTGGACAATGTTTGGAACAAGGTCAACAAGTCAATCGAGTCACAAATAACTGAGATCAAGTACACACTTGAAGACTACAGAAGACGAAGAAGTGTGATGTACTCGGGTTTCCCATTCAACTATCTGACCGGGTATGTTTCCCATTACTGCTTAGAAATATTATGGGCTGAGCTAAACAGGATGAGAGAATTGAGTCACCAAGTATTTGATCGTTGCGGTTGTGTATTGAGATCCACTCATCAGATCCCGTGTGCGTGTGAGTTGAAAACGGCCACGGATACGGGCACGCCAATTAGCTTGAATAGTGTCCACAAATTTTGGCGAACACTCGTTATTAGTGATGCAGTGGAGATAGCTACGCTTGACATGACTGAGCATCCATCTGAGGACCATCGATACTTTCACTCTCTCGTCGATGAGGTTAACTCAAGCGACCCGGCAGTTGTGCGCAACATATCTGTCCTTATGAATGAGCAGCTTCATCCTGAGGAAGCGAGTTACGTCGAGCCGGAAGCGAACACGACAGTCAGAGGTTGACCGAGAGGGAGTTCCTCTACCAGACGTGATCCTAGTTCATGGGAGTACTCCCAGAGGGGTCGTGGTCGCCCTAGGTCATCCAGTTCGAGCCGCGGGCGTGGTCGTAGCTCATCCTCATCGAGTAACGTCGTGCGGAGTACTGGTATGAAAACCCATAATTTATTAACATGTACATAATGTTGTTAATTACTTTTTGATAAGTACTATTAATGACTTTCTATTATATTGTCTTGCAGCTGGACACGCAATAGATATCACTGAATTCTATCATGTTAACAAAATTTCGGGAATCATCATACCTTTCATTGAAGGATATCTCGATGTGCTTGGGGATGGTAATTGCGGTTTCCGTGTCATTGCGGACTACGTTTTCGGAGACCAAGAGCAATGGCGATTGACGAGAGTTTGCATTGCACACGAACTCTTAGCTAACCGAGCATTGTACGAAAACATATACGGTGAAGGGGTCGACGCTGGTTACCGCCGTATTATGTGGGACGGAGGTGCGTGTAACGATGATCACTGGATGATAGTAGTTGAGGATTTGTTCCCGATTGCCAACCTCTTCAATGCAGCGATTATGTTATTCGGATACGGCAGCGGAAGGGGGTTATATTCTTGTTACACAGTGCTACCGTTGCAAGCACCTTCGACTGCTACACGTCCAAGTAGGGAAATTGTCATAGCTCATTTAGGTGATTCGTACATGCATTATATCCGTCTGAATTTAGCCTCAGATTTCCCTGTTCCTCCGATATGCGCAGCATGGTTTACTTCCCGTTCTGATAGTGTCGCTGGTTGGGAGCAAATGTATGTTAGGCGAAGAGCACATTGGGATCGTTTAGCGAGGTCGACGTAATTGAATGTTTTGCGTGATTGTTATATTTTTCTACTTATATCATTGTCACATTTTTGTGTGATTGTTATATTTTGCCCCTTATATTTTTTCGTGATTATTGGAGTTAAATAAAACAACAAATTACAATAAAACAAAAAAGGTGAATAAGAAACAACAAATTACAATAACACAAATAAATAACAATAACAATGAAACTCTTATATAAATATATAACAAATTCATCTAGGGTCAATACATCATTTGGCAGCCCGCCAATCTCTGATATACTCGTCCATAATCGATCGAGAACCTTCCGCTTGCTCCGGAGGAATCAAACTAATGAAAGTCTCAGCTGCGCCGGCTAGACGATTCACCCACTGCAAAAAAGTAACAATGAGTGTGAGTTCAGAGATATGTAATACGTAAAAAAATATATATTTTAGTTAATCACTTACATAATCGGTGTTGGATCGTGGAGGAATCACAGAAACAGGTGCTGCATCGTCACGTATCAGCAGAGGGTGGGAGTGACGGTAGTACCATGCGAGGTAGTCATCCGTACATGCTGTGGGATCTGACGTGGATGCCTGAAACCCATGAAGACCAAGAATGTAAAATCTCGGGAACATACGCTAGGCATCAGATGACATCCGTACGGGGTAGACAACCTTGTACGAACGACTGCTCCATGACCTGATCGCTTTCTCTGGCCTAGTGATCGGGAAAGGGATACTCTGTACGTACCCGATTTGTCGTAAACAACGAGCAGGCATGTACGGTTCGATAATATCCCGATACCGTAGCCACCCCATGAATACAGTCCTCGGTACAGATACAACCGGGTCAGAACCGTACGACAGCCACACCACCTACGTAGAAATGTTGAAAGTTACGGTGAAGTAAAAAAAACATAGCAAACGACGAAATAAATCATGAACACCGATAACTAAGTGACGTACCTCTGGCGCTCGCAGCTGATCCAAGCGTCTACGTAAGGAGTGCAGTCGAACCACGTCCTTGCCCTCAGCCTGGGCACTCCATACGGACGCACGGGGAGCCTCGTTGTCCCCGACAACCATCCGCTCCCGATGAGGTCGGAAGCAGGGAAAGTACTCGTATATCCATGCCTGGAGGAGAGTTAGGCATCCGCAGATGCCCTGAGAATCCCCGCGACTAGCTATACCGAGCTGACGATATAGGAAGGCGAGGGCAGCAGATCCCCAAGAGAACTCACGCGCCGTTCCGACACCGTCCATCACCTCCAACACGCAGGAGGGTCTAATACGGTTACCACTCTTGTCGACAAACAAGGTGGATCCAATAAGTAACCACATCCAAGCTATCGCCTGGTTGTCCTCCATTCGGTCACGACAAAGGTCAAAAATCGACTCCGTGAGGACCCCACCGCCCTGCCAGTAGCTAAACATCAGTTCATCTCGGGTGACCCCGAGAACCTCTATGGCCGTCGTCTGTAGCTGCCCATCCCGTCCCTCACTGGAAACGAGCTGTCCCTCTACAGGAATCCGAAGAATATGCCATACATCGTGCAACATGATCGTCATCTCTCCAAACGCCATGTGGAACGAGTTCGTATCCGGCTGCCACCTTTCAACGAATGCAGATATCAGGGGGAAGTCAATATGTCTGAACATAATGTCTGTCAGGTGTGATAACCCAGTCCCCTCGATCTTGGCCCTCAGCTCGGCCGACATCTCCGCTCGCCACTGACTCAGCCGCTGACAGACACTGAATCGGTTCTGACACTTCAAGAGACCCCTCGTCTCTCCATTCCACATACGAGACGCTACGTGGCCCAGGAAGCTCGGTATGACGCTATCATCCACCAGCCCACCGGGCACAGGCCCTGTAACAAACCACGTAGTGTCGTCCTCCGCTCTAGATCGTTTGCTAGTACTGGACGACCCAGTACTAACAAACCTACCGCCTCTGCCCTTCACCACGCGCCAATCTGAGGATGATTCGTCGCCAATCTGATCATCGTCCAAAAACTGATCCCCGGAGTAGAAATCGCTAGTTTCGTAATCGTGTTGCTCAGCAGTCATCTCCCTCATCCGAACTGCCTCTCTCTGTCTCCGTACAGAGGCATCAATCCCGCGCGTCCTCGTGTGACGCGGTCCTGAACCAGCTAGTTCACTAAATAACCTCGGCACCGATTTACCGGCTCCTCCCCTCTATCATTTCACATTTTTAATTAATTAAACAATAATCAATAATAATAATAATAATAATATTAATAATAATAACAATAAATAATAATAATAATAATAATAATAATAACAATAAATAATAATAATAATAATAATAATAATAATAATAATAATAATAAATAATAATAATATTTTTTTTTTGTGTCGGTCGTCTGCCGATCTCGACTCACCCTTGGGTGAGTCGTCTGCGACCGGCGACTCACCCAAGGGTGAGTCGTCTGTCGATCTCGACTCCTTAAGGGTGAGTCGTCTGCTACAGGCGACTCACCCTTGGGCGAGTCGAGATCGACAGACGACTCACCCAAGGGTGAGTCGAGATCGACAGACGACCGACACAAAAAAAAAAACAATCAACACAATTTCAATTCATGGTCATGGTCGCGATTCAATTCAAGGCAAAAAAAATTCAATTCAAGGCAAAAAAAATTCAATTCAAGGCAAAAAAAATTCCGAAAAGTTACCTCCCCCCCCGCGATGCTCATGGTCGCCGCCTCCCTCGCCGTCGAAGCCTCTGCCTCTGCCGCTAGCCCCTGACATTCCGTTGTGATGGTGGTGGTGGTGGTGGTGGTGCCGTGAGTGGTGGTGAGGATGAGTGAGAGTGAGTGAGGAAGAGAGGAAGGATGAGTGAGAGTGAGTGAGGAAGAGAGGAAAGATGAGTGAGTGAGAGTGAGTGAGGGCAAAATTGGAATTTGTGGGGGCGGTAGGTAGTAATTTGGGGCAGTATTTAGCAATTCACTTTTTTTAACACTTGTTATAAGTAAAGAGATATTGGGAAAGTTTGGTGGCAAGGGTTGATGGGGAGTCATTATCAGTGCTTCATAGGCACCTGACATTGTACATGTGAGTTTCATATGCACCTTGACATGTAAGCGCCTTGACATGGGACATAGGCGCTGACAAGGGCTATAAGTAATGTTGGAGCCTTAATTACTATAAAGGGTCATTAGCGACATTTTGGGACCTATAACTACTCCTAGTACTCTTCCTTACCCCTTAGGGTATCCCCCGATAATTGGACATGGTACGAAAATAACAACTTTGAATCCGAGACGACGAGACCCTTAGAGAGCGCAAAAAACCTGGGTAACAACTTTAGCCTTTTAATTTTCGGCTTCCCAACTCCTGGTTGAAAACTTTTTCCAAACTTCTCCGAGGATTCCAAGGAGACCCCTGATGCCCCGAAAAAGTCATTCAGGTCCCTCGATCAACTCCGTACTCACCCATGGTTTTAGTGTTTCGGACCTACGAGTGGATGTTCAGTAAAATGGACGTCCAAACCTAACAGGGACCTATTAGTCGACAATGAGTGCCTCTCATGTCCCCTGGGAATAATGTCCCATGCGATATGCACTTAAAATTAGAGTTGTCAAATAGGATAGGTCGTGTCGTGTTCGTGTTTGTGTCAAGGTTAAAGGTGTCGAGAATGTCTTGACCTAAACCTAACCCATTTATTAATCGTGTCGAAAATCCTTGACCTGCACTTGATCTGTTTAATAATCGTGTTACCTGTTTAAGGACCTATTAACCCATTTATCTTTACTTATATTTTAAACTAATTAAAATATGAGAAAAAACATAAAAATTTATCTAAATTAAAAGTTGTAACCATATATAGTGTATATTCAATAGCCTAAAAGTATTGAAATGCTCAAAATAGGTGAGATTCTATTACACTATTTACTTGTTACAAATTATTTGAACTTAAATTTGACAATTCTAATTAAACGGGTCTTAAGCAGGTTGCTTTCATATTGAAAATCTCAACCTTAACCTAACCCATTTAATATAATACTAATGAACCTTCTATAGCAAATGAGGAATTGAATTTTCGTAAGGGGTCTTATACTTAGACTTGGCACCACTGAAGATTATTGATATGCAATTTCTCACCTTCTAAATTTCATATATATAAAAGCAGCCATTCGAGCTATATTGTTATATATATCCACCTTGATTAACCAAATTGAATAGCATTCCTAAACTTGATTAACGAAATTGGTTAACATTCCTAAACTTTGATTAACATTCCTACTCAACTCAACTAAACATAAATGTCACTGTATTTGGCATCTGTGAGAGAAGGAATAACAGAACCTTTGAGAATGATTACCCACTTTCAGAAATTGCTAAAAAAAAAGATCATGAACAACAATTGGCAACTCCTTAGTTTCTTTCTTTCAAACCAAACCTTTGCAATCTTAAATCTAGCAAGACAGATAGATGATAAATTTAGCGATGTGTAATATTTTGAAGTAATTTTTCTTTCTTGATCAGTTGCACCCAAAAAAAAAAAAAAAAAAAAAAGGTTCAAAACCCAAGATATATATAATGGATTTTTAACTTGCATTGCTTTGGTCAAGAGGAAAAATCTTTCATCCTTTCCTTATTTCATGGAATTGTTTCTCTAGATGCTTATAATAAAGTGTTTCAAAAGCTGAAACAAAGTGTGCGTGGTTAGAAGTGAAATGATCAGTATAGAAAGGATGTGCGTATGTGCCCTAGAGAGCTAGAAAAATATGCGGAAAACATCCATTGTGCTAATTTGACAAAGCTGATTAGATGTTCCACACCCAGTAGTTCCCTAACTCCTACACTATTAAGCACTCAGCTAATAAGCAATTGTTATTAATCATATTTATCCATAAGTTTGATTGTACCTACTTGTTTTCTAAGAAGCCTTTAAGGTAAACTTTATTGTCTCTCATCATTATCAGAATTAACTTAGAATTAATAAAGCCGAGAATAAGAGTTAGTAATTATTGGGGTTGACCCAAGTGGTGTTGGCTCAGGTAAACAAGTTGCAACTTGACATCAGGTCATGGGCTCAAACCTCCTGGGGAGCACCTACACGAATTAATTTGTGGAATACCCGAGGCCGTGCGGTAGGAGGTGCCCTTTAGCCACGCCCAAAGAGAAAATTTCTCTTTGCCATACCCAAAAAAAATAAATAAAAAATAAAAATTGGGGTTGGCAATTAGGGTGACTAGGATGGGTATTAGGGTTGGCTAGAACTGTAGAGAAAAGAACTCTAGAGGGTCCAAACACGACTAGGATATAGAGTCGAATCCAAGTCTGTTAGGCTGAATAGCTGTTTAGATACTAACCATGGTACTTCACTTCATTGATCCTTAACCTAACCCATTTAACAAAACGAGTAAATAACTCATTTAACTAAACGTGTTACTCGTGTCAACCCATTTAATTAAACGGGTCGAAACCTCTCAACACTAATCCGCTACATTCGTGTCCGGTTCATGTCGTGTTGTCGTGTCGTGTCAGCTTTTGACAACTGTACTTAAAATACAACTTTTGTTCTCGGGCCTCCAAAACTCAGAAAAACATGGATTATAACCATCAATTTTAGACTTCTTGGGTCCTAGTTGAAAATTTTCCCAAACTTCTCCTAGGGGTCCGTTGTAACCCAATAGGACCCCTGGTGTCTCAGGAAGGTCATTCGAATCGTTGAACTTCATACTCACCATGGTTTTGGTGTTTTGGCCCTTACGAGTGTGTGTCCAATAAAATGGACGTGTAGGTCTAATAGGGACCCGATAACCGACCATGAGGGTCTCTCATGTTCATTAGCGGTATCCCATGCAATATGGAGCAAAAAAACAATTTTAGTTCTCGAGCCTTCGGAAACCCGTAAAATGTGGATTTTAACCTTCAATTATCGGTATCCTGGGCCCGGGTGAGATTTTAACCAAACTTCACCCGGGAGTCCATTGTGACCCAAGATGACCCCTAATGTCCCAAGAAGGTCATTTGGGTCCCTGAACTCTGTATTCATTCATGATTTTAGTGTTCTGACCCTATGAGAGGGTGTCTAGTAAAATGGACGTCCAAGCTTAATAGGCACCAAATAGCCGACCACGAGAGCCTCCCATGACGCCTAATGATGTCCCATGTGATATGGAGCCAAAATTACCACTTTCAATCTAGGGCTCGGGAGACCCAAAAAAACGTGGATTATAACCTTGAATTTTCGGCTTCTCGGGCTCCGGTTGAGATTTCGCCATAACTTTCCCCGGGTGTCCGTTGTGACCCAAGAGAACAACTGGTGCTCCGATAAGGTCATTCGGATTACTAAACTCCGTACTCACCCATGATTTCGGTGTTCCAGTCCTACGAGGGCGTGTCTAGTAAAATGGACGTCTAAACCTAGCTAACAAGGACACGATAACCAACCCCGAGGGCCTCACATGATCCCTAGAGATATCCTATGCAATATGGAGCCAGGACAGACGCCCATCTCCCCGATAGTCCATCCGAATCTGCGAACTCCATATTCACCCTTAGTTTTGGTGTTCCGACCCTTAGATTAAAGTGGGTGTCTATAATCCACTCTAATATAATACTAATGAACCTTCTATAGCAAATGAGGAATTGAATTTTCGTAAGGAGTCTTATACTTAGACTTGGCACCACTGAAGATTATTGATATGCAATTTCTCACCTTCTAAATTTCATATATATAAAAGCAGCCATTCGAGCTATATTGTTATATATATCCACCTTGATTAACCAAATTGAATAGCATTCCTAAACTTGATTAACGAAATTGGTTAACATTCCTAAACTTTGATTAACATTCCTACTCAACTCAACTAAACATAAATGTCACTGTATTTGGCATCTGTGAGAGAAGGAATAACAGAACCTTTGAGAATGATTACCCACTTTCAGAAATTGCTAAAAAAAAAGATCATGAACAACAATTGGGAACTCCTTAGTTTCTTTCTTTCAAACCAAACCTTTGCAATCTTAAATCTAGCAAGACAGATAGATGATAAATTTAGAGATGTGTAATATTTTGAAGTAATTTTTCTTTCTTGATCAGTTGCACCCAAAAAAAAAAAAAAAAAAAAAAAAAAGGTACAAAACCCAAGATATATATAATGGATTTTTAACTTGCATTGCTTTGGTCAAGAGGAAAAATCTTTCATCCTTTCCTTATTTCATGGAATTGTTTCTCTAGATGCTTATAATAAAGTGTTTCAAAAGCTGAAACAAAGTGTGCGTGGTTAGAAGTGAAATGATCAGTATAGAAAGGATGTGCGGATGTGCCCTAGAGAGCTAGAAAAATATGCGAAAAACATCCATTGTGCTAATTTGACAAAGCTGATTAGATGTTCCACACCCAGTAGTTCCCTAACACCTACACTATTAAGCACTCAGCTAATAAGCAATTGTTATTAATCATATTTATCCATAAGTTTGATTGTACCTACTTGTTTTCTAAGAAGCCTTTGAGGTAAACTTTATTGTCTCTCATCATTATCAGAATTAACTTAGAATTAATAAAGTCGAGAATAGGAGTTAGTAATTATTGGGGTTGACCCAAGTGGTGTTGGCTCAGATAAAAAAAGTTGCAACTTGACATCAGGTCATGGGCTCAAACCTCCTGGGGAGCACCTACACGAATTAATTTGTGGAATACCCGAGGCCGTGCGTTAGGAGGTGCCCTTTAGCCACGCCAAAAGAGAAAATTTCTCTTTGCCATACCAAAAAAAAAATAATAAAAAATAAAAATTGGGGTTGGCAATTAGGGTGACTAGGATGGGTATTAGGGTTGGCTAGAACTCTAGAGAAAAGAACTCTAGAGGATCCAAACACGACTAGGATATAGAGTCGAATCCAAGTCTGTTAGGCTGAATAGTTGTTTAGATACTAACCATGGTACTTCACTTCATTGATCCTTAACCTAACCCATTTAACAAAACGAGTAAATAACTCATTTAACTAAACGTGTTACTCGTGTCAACCCATTTAATTAAACGGGTCGAAACCTCTCAACACTAATCCGCTACATTCGTGTCCGGTTCGTGTCATGTTGTCGTGTCGTGTCAGCTTTTGACAACTGTACTTAAAATACGACTTTTGTTCTCGGGCCTCCAAAACTCAGAAAAACATGGATTATAACCTTCAATTTTAGACTTCTTGGGTCCTGGTTGAAAATTTTCCCAAACTTCTCCTAGGGGTCCGTTGTAACCCAATAGGACCCCTGGTGTCTCAGGAAGGTCATTCGAATCCTTGAACTTCATACTCACCATGGTTTTGGTGTTTTGGCCCTTACGAGTGTGTGTCCAATAAAATGGACGTGTAGGTCTAATAGGGACCCGATAACCGACCATGAGGGTCTCTCATGTTCATTAGCGGTATCCCATGCGACAATTTTAGTTCTCGGGCCTTCGGAAACCCGAAAAATGTGGATTTTAACCTTCAATTATCGGTATCCTGGGCCCGGGTGAGATTTTAACCAAACTTCACCCGGGAGTCCATTGTGACCCAAGATGACCCCTAATGTCCCAAGAAGGTCATTTGGGTCCCTGAACTCTGTATTCATTCATGATTTTAGTGTTCTGACCCTATGAAAGGGTGTCCAGTAAAATGGACGTCCACGCTTAATAGGGACCAAATAGCCGACCACGAGAGCCTCCCATGACGCCTAATGATGTCCCATGCGATATGGAGCCAAAAATACCACTTTCAATCTAGAGCTCGGGAGATCCAAAAAAACGTGGATTATAACCTTCAATTTTCGACTTCTCGGGCTCCGGTTGAGATTTTGCCATAACTTTTCCCGGGTGTCCGTTGTGACCCAAGAGAACAACTGGTGCTCCATTAAGGTCATTCGGATTACTAAACTCCGTACTCACCCATGATTTCGGTGTTCCAGTCCTATGAGGGCGTGTCTAGTAAAATGGACGTCTAAACCTAGCTAACAAGGACACGATAACCAACCCCGAGGGCCTCCCATGATCCCTAGAGATATCCTATGCAATATGGAGCCAGGACAGACGCCCATGTCCCCGATAGTCCATCCGAATCTGCGAACTCCATATTCACCCTTAGTTTTGGTGTTCCGATCCTTAGATTAAAGTGGGTGTCTATAATCCACTCTAATATAATACTAATAAACCTTCTATAGCAAATGAGGAATTGAATTTTCGTAAGGAGTCTTATGCTTAGACTTGGCACCACTGAAGATTATTGATATGCAATTTCTCACCTTCTAAATTTCATATATATAAAAGCAGCCATTCGAGCTATATTGTTATATATATCCACCTTGATTAACCAAATTGAATAGCATTCCTAAACTTGATTAACGAAATTGGTTAACATTCCTAATCTTTGATTAACATTCCTACTCAACTCAACTAAACATAAATGTCACTGTATTTGGCATCTGTGAGAGAAGGAATAACAGAACCTTTGAGAATGATTACCCACTTTCAGAAATTGCTAAAAAAAAAGATCATGAACAACAATTGGCAACTCCTTAGTTTCTTTCTTTCAAACCAAACCTTTGCAATCTTAAATCTAGCAAGACAGATAGATGATAAATTTAGCGATGTGTAATATTTTGAAGTAATTTTTCTTTCTTGATCAGTTGCACCCAAAAAAAAAAAAAAAAAAAAAAGGTTCAAAACCCAAGATATATATAATGGATTTTTAACTTGCATTGCTTTGGTCAAGAGGAAAAATCTTTCATCCTTTCCTTATTTCATGGAATTGTTTCTCTAGATGCTTATAATAAAGTGTTTCAAAAGCTGAAACAAAGTGTGCGTGGTTAGAAGTGAAATGATCAGTATAGAAAGGATGTGCGGATGTGCCCTAGAGAGCTAGAAAAATATGCGAAAAACATCCATTGTGCTAAATTGACAAAGCTGATTAGATGTTCCACACCCAGTAGTTCCCTAACACCTACACTATTAAGCACTCAGCTAATAAGCAATTGTTATTAATCATATTTATCCATAAGTTTGATTGTACCTACTTGTTTTCTAAGAAGCCTTTGAGGTAAACTTTATTGTCTCTCATCATTATCAGAATTAACTTAGAATTAATAAAGTCGAGAATAAGAGTTAGTAATTATTGGGGTTGACTCAAGTGGTGTTGGCTCAGGTAAACAAGTTGCAACTTGACATCAGGTTATGGGCTCAAACCTTCTGGGGAGCACCTACACGAATTAATTTGTGGAATACCCGAGGCCGTGCGTTAGGAGGTGCCCTTTAGCCACGCCCAAAGAGAAAATGCCATACAAAAAAAAAAAAAAAAAAAATTAAAAATTGGGGTTGGCAATTAGGGTGACTAGGATGGGTATTAGGGTTGGCTAGAACTCTAGAGAAAAGAACTCTAGAGGATCCAAACATGACTAGGATATAGAGTCGAATCCAAGTCTGTTAGGCTGAATAGCTGTTTAGATACTAACCATGGTACTTCACTTCATTGATCCTTAACCTAACCCATTTAACAAAACGAGTAAATAACCCATTTAACTAAACATGTTACTCGTGTCAACCCATTTAATTAAACGGGTCGAAACCTCTCAACACTAATCCGCTACATTCGTGTCCGGTTCGTGTCGTGTTGTCGTGTCGTGTCAGCTTTTGACAACTGTACTTAAAATACGACTTTTGTTCTCGGGCCTCGAAAACTCAGAAAAACATGGATTATAACCTTCAATTTTAGACTTCTTGGGTCCTGGTTGAAAATTTTCCCAAACTTCTCCTAGGGGTCCGTTGTAACCCAATAGGACCCCTGGTGTCTCAGGAAGGTCATTCGAATCCTTGAACTTCATACTCACCATGGTTTTGGTGTTTTGGCCCTTACGAGTGTGTGTCCAACAAAATGGACGTGTAGGTCTAATAGGGACCCGATAACCGACCATGAGGGTCTCTCATGTTCATTAGCGGTATCCCATGCAATATGGAGCAAAAAAACAATTTTAGTTCTCGGGCCTTCGAAAACCTGAAAAATGTGGATTTTAACCTTCAATTATCGGTATCCTGGGGCCGGGTGAGATTTTAACCAAACTTCACCCTGGAGTCCTCCTGGGGAGCACCTACACGAATTAATTTGTGGAATACCCGAGGCCGTGCGTTAGGAGGTGCCCTTTAGCCACGCCCAAAGAGAAAATTTCTCTTTGCCATACCAAAAAAAAAAATAAAAAAAAATAAAAATTGGGGTTAGCAATTAGGGTGACTAGGATGAGTATTAGGGTTGGCTAAAACTCTAGAGAAAAGAACTTTAGAGGATCCAAACACGACTAGGATATAGAATCGAATCCAAGTCTGTTAGGCTGAATAGCTGTTTAGATACTAACCATGGTACTTCACTTCATTGATTCTTAGTGCAGAACGTTTGTTGAAAATTTCGTGGGTCGTGCGGTTATTATACTTCTTGACTGAATCCGAAAAGGTTTCCATGTAAAACTAATTATAAAAATATATGTCCCCTAATCTTTTGGCTTCATTAACGATGGACGTAACTATTATATTCGTGCATATGAGAGAAACAAATTTAATTGGTAGCACACAATTGGTTGAATATAATGTTACGACTTTGAGGCTACAGGTTCGATTCTTAGTAGTCTTTTTGTTGTTGAAATTTTTTATAGAAGGTCGATTTGTGCAAAACCGTCACACGCTAAAACTATCATATGTATCATTTTGATTTTCAAAGTGTAACATTTGTTTTGATATTTTGTCAGTCTGAAAAGTAACATATTTTGTTCAAAATGTAACAATCGTCTCACGCTTAGATCTTCTTATATAAGTTTATGTTAATTATTGAAGAAAAATTGGTCAATTAGATAATGACACATGGCAAATGACTCAAGGTAGTGACACATGGCAAGGGTGATCTAAATTTTAAAATTATGTATAAATATGAAATTAAATTGATAGCACAATTAATTGAATGTTTAATAACATGAAAACCTTAAGGGGAGTAGTTCGATTCTTAATAGTCTTTTCTTTTATTTAAAATAACAAAAGAGAACTAGCCAAAGAGATATGTCACATGGAAAATCACTCAAGATAGTGACATATGGTAATAATGTTCAATCGAGTTTTATTACTCCCATGTTTCAAAATCTCCCTTTCATTTGACTTTTTGAGGTCAAAGTCTGTAAATTTATAATTTTGACCATTAATTTAGGACAAATTATAAATATTTACAAAGTAAATATACTATTATTAATTAAATTATTTTAAATTATATTTTTAAAATATTAAGTTTTTATAGTTATAGAATTCTAATTATCCATGGTCAAAGTCGTGTCTTACAAACTTTGAAAATTCAAATGAAAATGAGGTCTTGGAACGAAGAGAGTGTTTTGAATATAGACGGATTAAAATTGAATTGAATTAAGTAAACTGAATAGACTTGAATTGAGTTGAATATAAAATGAATGATTAAGTTCAAGATATTACATTAGCATTTAGTAATTGGTATATTCAATTCCGCCGTCGCAAAAGAAAGAGATATATATTTAATTGGCTTTTATTAGAGAAAAAAATTTAGACAAAGTAACATGGTATTTGCATAATTCTAGATTCAAAACGAATTGCGAAAGAAGATGTTCATTGGTTTGCCCAATGAGACGATTATTTTAATATATTAGCATAGTCTCATTGGGTTTCTGAATTCGTAGCGAGAAAGGAAAGGTGATCATCACTATGGGTGCAAAAACAGTGCAATGTATATTCCATTCTGCTAGTTGAAACTATCAGACTCAGAGAAGCGATAATAGCTGCTAGAACCTGTTTCTACAGAATAATACAGTCGAAGGGATAAGCCTCTTAGGGTCGAGTTGCATATTCTTTGGAAAAAAAGAAAATATTTTGATAGATATTAAGAAGGATTTTTTAAATTCTCCACTGTTCTCATAAAACAAATTTGGTAGTTGATTATTTAGCAAATATTGGTCAAGAAGACCATCCTTTACTTGTTCTTTGGTCTTCGTCCTTTATTTGATGGTAAATGTACAAATTTATTGATAAGGGAATCTTTAGGATAATTTTTTTTGGAGTTTTTCGGAGCTTTTTGCCTTTTCAAAAGAAGATGAAAAGGCTACCTTTTTAGTCTTTGCAGCTATTTTCTGTTTTAATTTGCTTTAAAAAATAACAATAATGATAATTCTGTTAAAAAGTAACTTGGGTAGGTAGCGTAGTGACACACTCTCTATTTATTCTGATCCCGATAATAATTTGGATTTAAGTTTCATTTTGAACAATGTTGGAGTTACTTTGCCGTTTAAAAAATTAAATATAAAATTCCCTTAAGAAGATGGAAAAGAAATAACATCACTTGAGGTTTTAAAAAAGAATTAGTGGCAGGGTACTTCTTGTCCAGTCACTTTCTACCAAGAGAAGGGGAGAAAATGCTTAAGAAAAAAAGTTGGTAACTTTGTTTTAAAAAATATAGAATGGGACAGAGAGAGCTTTGTCTCCCAGTCAAAGAAAGCACGAATGGTCCAAAGGTCATAAAAGTAGGGTTTTAGAATCCTCTTCTACAATGGGGAAATAATAATTGTCCTTCTATCCCTAGGGTAGTGTCCTAGACATACCCCCTAGCTAACTAGCTCCCTGCACCTATTATCATCTCCAACATCCCTAGTTTGCTTTGCATGTTCATTCTACTCTCTTTAACAGATCATCTACTACAGTAATCAACCTACATGCTCTAAACTTAGTGAAATTATATATACCAAGCAATATGAATCTAATTAATTGTATGTGTAATCTTATCTTGAAAGAAAATAATAAGGGGACAAATGTTGCTGTTATGTCCAAGGTCATGTCATGTCTTACTAATCACTTCTTTGTCATTCAAATGGACAATAAAAGAAATCCATTATAGTAGCAGGTATATTCTCATCAAATCATATAATTTCTAAGGTAAAGTTCCTTCATTTACAGTATAAATGATGTGTGTGATCTTCGAAATATCAAATTTGCTGAGCATGGAGTTTTGGATCATGAATCCAATTCGAGTTGAGTTGAACTTCTGATAAGGACATGTTCTTTTGCCTTCACAAGTCTCAAGCCTAATATCTCATTTAAGCTCCTCAGTATTTTGTTCCATTTTCAGCAAAAAGGAATATGCGAGCGAATGATGATCCAGATACTTTTCGGTCGCTACGTCATGTTCGGATTCTCATGTTCAAAAGCTAACATATATATCTCACTAAAATAACAATCAGCGCACGCAAGTACTGACCCCTTCACCGTAACACCATCAACAGACTTGTATAGTTACTAGAAGCCGACGGAAACAAGGCAGGAGAATGGCCTGGGGATCGGAATCGAACCCAGGCCATGATCTTACCTTATTATCAAACCATTTGAGAGCAAGTTGGGAGCCACTAGACCATGACTCTTCATGGTAAGCTCCATCAGCATTTGAGTCACTGAACAAGTTGCAAATTCACTCACTGTTTGAACACAGATACTGTTTTTACTGTAATATATATACAGTACACTTGCTGTTAAATATTTGATTCAAATTAATGTTATACATACCAAAGTGTATAGTACTAGTTGTGAAAGAAAGGGAGTTGAGGGTTGTGATTTGATTTCAGTAGTCAGGGCTATTTTGTATGCTATGTTATCATCAGCCTGCTCCCCACGTGAAATGTCACTACACTACACTTCCTATCGTATCCACTCACTGCAAAACTGTTGTTTTCTTCTTTCTATCTTCTCTATCATCAACAACAATGTTTCATGTGTATGTCCTTATTGTTGCAGTGGTCTTCTTCATCATCTTTTGCCCTGAATTTAAGCTGTCAAATACCTACAAAAACAGACATGAAAATACAAACTAAGCTTACTTTTCATTTCTCCTTTTTATAATTATAATTCTTTATTATCTTCTTAGCGTATGACCAATGAATTGAAACTCTCCTCTTTGGAACCCTAAATCTTCTTTTCATATCCTTTTAGTACCTTAGCTTTACCCTTTTATATGTACTATAATTTTTTATTATAGTACTCTCCAAAGACACACAAAAAGAAGTATGTTTGATTCCATGTCCAATGCCAATAGTGATCTTCATCAAAGTAACAACCCATGTAACCAATTATCTCAAAACCCTAGAAACTCTTTCATGAATTACCCTTCTGAGCTTCTTAATGATGATACACTCTTTTTGGACACCATTTTACCTTACCAACCACCACCACCACAACCACCATTACCAACCACCAAAGATGAAAACTCCGGCGAGCAAAGGCTACCGGAGAAAGGGAAGAGAAAGAGGCCAACTGAAGGCCCAACAAAGCCCAAAAGGAGGACAGGGAAGAAGGATCGTCATAGCAAGATACACACGGCCCAAGGGCCGAGAGACCGGAGGATGAGGTTGTCTCTTCAGATAGCAAGGAGGTTCTTTGATCTACAAGATATGCTTGGATTCGATAAGGCGAGTAAGACGATTGAGTGGTTGTTTAACAAATCTAAGGTTGCCATTAAGGATCTTGCTGAAAGGAGCTGTACTAGCATGGGATTAACTTCCCCTTCTGAAGAGATAAATAATGGTGGTAATAAACAAAAGGGTAAAGAAAATCAAAGTGCATTGTTGTCTCAAGTGAGGGAAAATAGAGATAAAGCAAGAGCTAGGGCAAGGGAGAGAACAAAGGAGAAGCTCATGAAGAAAAACCCTAACATGGAAATACAAAAATGTGGGTTTAATAATGATCATGATAACCAAGAGCAGCAACTTGAGGATCAAATGGCTTCTGTGGCCATTATTGAGAAGTTCTTAACAACATCTTCATCCCTCTTTGATTTCCATAACGAAAACCAGGATCGCGATCTTGATAGGGTTGTTTCATGTGATCCAATAGCTGGATATGGTGATGTTGGTTGTTTGTCGGATTTTGCTGGAAATTGGGTGGCAGAAAATGCAAGAATTAGTACTGGGTATGGGATAACATCAGGGTCAAATAACATGAATAGTACGCAAGTAGTGAGTTCTAATCATGATCATACCCAAGTCCAAGGCCCTAATTGTGCATTCATGAGCAGACCATTCAACAACTTGCAAGGAAATTAAGGTATGTTCATCACTTTGGTGTGTTGTATAATATGAGACTCAATGAGAGTACTTGTAAGTTGAAATTAAGGGGATGGATGGCTTATATTTTGTTTCTGTTTCATATGTATTTTGATCAATGCTTTATGTTTTTGTCGTCTCTCTAATGCATGAGAAGTATTGGGGAATGGTGATCTGAGTTGTTTGATTATGGACTAAATAAATTTGTATTGTTATTGGCCTCTTTTTTCTTTGGTAATTGTAATGTACTAAACTCACTACAGTATAGTATATATCTAGCTACATCATCAAGTACCAAAAAAAGAGAGTATATAACTCATCTAACAACTTTTGTTCTCTTCAAAGTTTCTTTCTTTATTTCTTTCTTCTCCTGATCCTTGCAGAGAAGTTGAGAACAACCACTACCATTAAGAGACTTTTGCCCTCAACAAGCAAGCAATTATATTGATAAACACAATTAACCTAGTTACCCTAAGCATCATCATAGTGAAAAACACTCACCGATCCCCATCTTCTAGAAAGGGTAAGATCAACATCACCAAGGGTGCGTTTGTTAGAGCTGAACTTACCAGAACTGAACTGAACTGAACTGAACTGAATTCAACATCACTAAACTGGATACTACTGAACTGAACTGGACACAACTGAACTGAATTGAACACAATTTGATATGTGAGACTGAGACAAAAATTATGTTTCTAAACTCAGCACCACTGAACTGAACTCAACATCATTTCACTGAATTTAAAATCACTGAATTGACACCTAAACTGAACTAACTGGGTAAGCTCTATCAAACGCACCCCAAATCATGTAATCACCAAACAAATTAAATCAAAAGAGTAGTACATACACAACTTACTACCCCAAAAAGATGTTCTGCCCCAGATAGAGAAAAGCATTATATGACCAGCCTTTATCATGATAGATTTTGCCCCATTGTACTTTGATGATGCTACCCTAAAAAAATTCCTTTCGAAGCTGTAGAGTGTAGTATAGAGGCACATGAAGCTCCATCAGTACTTGGCCCTTGCACTGTCTGTATGGCTGGTTTCAATCCCTACTTGCATAAGATTTTATTTTTCATCTTTTTTTGGCTAATTTTTAACTTATTGCTGATTTGACTGAGAAACAGTTAGACTATTGTTAAAGTTCATAGGTAATCTCAAAACATGTTGCAAATGATCACTCTTCCTAATAAGACGATCTCAAAACTTTTACACTTCTAGTTTAACCTACACAAGTTAGACATAATCGGAAAGCACAAAAACTTGTATAAGACGATCTTACCATAACTTTCACTGAGACATAGATTATTTTTAAGTGAAACAATGGTCACTCTTCATTATAAGTGATCGCTGCATTTCTATTAAATCAATATAATTAATAAAGTATATAATAACTTGTCCTGTAAATTTCAAACTCCATTGGAAATTTTATTGTTCCTTCTCATATTATTGAAAATAGCACAAAAGATAGATATATGATATTTTGTTGCTTCATACAAGATTACCTAAGCTAGAACAGCTCTCAAGTTGACCCATTAGATAAAAAAAAAAACTTCTTAGGGTGTGTTTTTTTCCACTTATTGGACCTTACTCAATCAGTGGAAATAAGGGGTAAGACCTTACTTAATCAGTGAAAATCAGTGGCTAGACCGCCTTATTGAATCAGTGAGAATCAGTGGCAGGACCTTACTCAATCAGTGGAAATCAGTGGCAGGACCCACATTTCTTCTCATAGAATCAGTGGCAATGCCTTATTGAATCAGTGGAAATCAGTGACAGGACCTTACCGAATCAGTGAAAATCAGTGGCAGTACCTTACTCAAGCAGTGAGAATCAGTGGCAAGACCTTACTCAATCAGTGAGAATCAGTGGAAATCAGTGGAAAAGAACGCACCCTTACCCTAAGACAAAATAAATCAGCATACAGTACGTATATATAACTTCATCTCTGCTACATTAGCTTACAAGTGGAACTCTCAATATGATTAGTTTGTTTTTGGATGTTATGATTTGGGCTTTGCAGCTTTGATTACTTTAATTTGTTAACTTGAGAGTTCCACTCAATTGTAAGCTAATGTAGTATTTGTGAGATGAAGTTATATGATTTAGTTTGAATCTTTTGGCTGTGCTTGCCCTAACATTAAGTCTTATATAAGATCTTTCATTGGTGGGACGGGGTAACTTGTAGGAAGTAAAATGGTGACATTTTATCCATAAATTATTCTTATTTTTACAAAAATAACCCTGTCAAACCGTATTAGGATGATCTTATACAAGTTTTTGTGTTATTCTAATGCTTAATTAACTATTAATCCTTTTGTTTGTCAACAAAAAAATAGTACAAGAAACTAGTATTCCAAGGCACAAAATATAATTTGAAATTAAGATGGTCCAAAATGAGTGGTGGCCTGGTGGGAGTGTCAATTATTTTTGTTTTCTCTATTTTCTGGAAGAAATTAGGGAGATTCATACTCCATTGCCCAAATGAGATTCTAGATCTAAATCATCGTAGGTTTAGTACATCATGTAAATCGTAACAGAAACCTTTAAAAAACAAGTAATTATATTCTTCTTGAAATTAAATGATGTCCATGCTTTAAAATAATCAGTACTACATTTCTTTCCAAAGTCAATATAAAATCTTTTCTTCAAGAGGGCAAATTAAAAACAGAGGAAACGAATCTTGCTGAAGTTTATTTTATAAGTTCCGACATTTCAGAGAGCTTATACGGAATTTGTGAAACTATTATTACAGTTTATTTCCTCATGTGTAAAAGCATGCGTACATTAGGCACTCCTAGGCAGGGTCTGTGTCTGTGTGTGTTTTCTACATTTTGATAGTGTTGTGTATGTTGATAGTAAACTGTATGATATTATACTTCCAATTAGGAGCAAGTTCTTTTGAACGAGAAACTGGTGAGAACTTGAACAAATCGAAGAAACTAGGATTTTTAAGTGGAAATTGGAGAAAATTAGATAAAAGTGGAAAAAATTGAAACAAACTAGATAAAATTGAGGCAAACAAGAGAAAAAAAAAATTATCTACTAGAGAAAATTGGAATAAAGTTGAGAAAATGGGACAAACAAGACAAAACATAGGCAAATTGGAGGAAACTACTGGAACAAATTGACATTGTGGGTGGAGAATATCTTTTTAGAAATCAGGCTTATCCAGTGGCATGAATATATGATAAATATTTTTTTCATCACTCCTTTTCGTTATAGTTCTTGAAACTTTTTCAAGAGAGGAAAATTTTGCTCCTAATTTTAATTAGGATGACTGAAAATTCTAGCTATTCAAGTGGTAGCCAATATCTTTTAAATTTTAATTGGTACCCTTTTGTTTATGTCAAAATATTATTCATAATCAATGTAAATGATTGTTGTTGAATTTGTTACCAAAATGGTGATGTGGCATTAGTATATTGATATTACTTATTGTAATTGTGGAATATTAAAATGGAATTTTTTTGTTTTGTGTAATACTTTTCATTTAAGGGTAGTTTGAGATTTTTAAAGACAACAGCTTAAGCAAATTGAGCATTTATGGGGATATTATTAAATCAAAATCAAGTGAAACATCTTACCGCTACAATACAACCACTTTAAGGGTGAATTTAACAGCAAAATACTCATAGAAGTTAAAAAGCGAAATTTGGGAATAAACTATAAACATTCTGGTACCAACTAGATTTCGAGAATCAACAAAGGTGGTGGGTTAGTGGTTTCAAACTTACTCTCAAGTGGTTTGGTAAATAAGGTTATGGGTTCGAGTCTTCATTCCGCCCATACATTATGTCTCCTGGCAGGGCCGTCCCTGTGATATTGGAGGCTCTGCGCTAAAATAATAATAAAAAAATCAAACCTCAACCTCGGTCGTGATGTTTTAGAGGCCCTGTGGCAGGATAAAAGCGAGGACCCCTAAAGTATCAATAGCATGTTTCACCGGCAAAAAAAAAAAGAAAAAAAAAGAGAAAAGATAACAATGTCATATGTCCAACTCTCTTTATTTTTGAAAGAATTTTTCTCAAAAAAAAAATAGTTCACTTATAAATATTTTTCCGAAAAAGAGAAAGATATAGTCATATAACACTAAGGCTCCGTTTGATTCACCTGTATAAAACTGATCTGATTTGAACTGAACTAAATTGATTTTTTTAACTTAACTGTTAACCATTTAAAATTCGTCCAAACATAGCAAATGTTGGACTCATTTGAAAGTAAGCCTTAAAATCTTTCCAATGGCATAGTTATCATCATGAAATTATTTCATAATAAAAAGTTATATGAGTGATACAGTTACACATGAACTGAGCTGAACTGAACTGAACTGAACTGAATTTAAGTAAAATTAAGTTGAATCAAACAGAGCCCCAGGGGAATAAAAGATCAAATTAGGAACAAAATAAATTAAAAAGTGTGATAGGAAAGGAAAAATTCATAAAAAAAAAAAGTTGACTGCAAGCACTACAAAAAAAAACGCTAAATAGTTGCGGAAATATCCCGCCGCTATTCTCATTTTACCGCCGCTAATTGGCTTCAGCAGCGGGATCAGCGGCGGTATCAAATCCATGGCCAAAATGCTCGACGCTAAGAAATTCAGCGGTGGGCCTAATTAATTCCGCTGCTGAGCTTAGCGGCGGATTTAATAAAGCCTGCCGCTGATTTTTTTAAAAAAAAGAAAAAAAAAAGAAAGAAATGCTTCGACGCCTAAGCGCGCACCACCTTCACACGTACGAACTGCACTTGGGCCAAGCGGCATGCGCGCAGCATGTGCCCAATTAAATCAACATCAATTTCGCTGCTGGTGGGACTCGAACCAAGCTCGCGCGCGCGGAAAGCAGGGCCTTTACCAATGCTCCATGTTGATTGTTCTTATGATATAATGCGCTGCATAATACTTAATATTTCGCTGAAGGCAAAAAAAAAAAAAATCAGCGGCGGAATTAAAATCCGCAGCTGTTTAGCGGCAGGATTACACTTAGCGGCGGCAGGATTACACTAATCCCGCAGCTGATTTTTATTAAATTATTTTTTTGTGCAATTATTTGCTGCGGATTTTGTTAAAACCGCAGCTAATTAGCTACGAAAAAAATTCCTTAGCTAAAATCCGCAGCAAAATCTGGAATTTTTAGTAGTGAAGCATTTTTTTATCTTGGGTCCCAAGCGCATCATATTCCTCACTTAACCACTGAACCAATGAGTAAGCTATGTATTTTAATCATACCATTTAGTATATATACTAAAAGTTTCTTGTGTTTTGGGCCCCTTGATGTGTTGGGCCCTGTGCGGTCGCACATGCCGCACACCCTCGGGGACGACCCTGTCTGTAGGCTTCTAGGAACTGTACTATAGCCCTTTATTGGGGTTACGTTGACGGGGTCATTCAGTGTTTGCGCTAATTTTTTAGCTAGTTTGAAATGTTCGCTATTGTGCACGAGAGCCTGGACATGACGTAGCTGAGGGTGCATCGTTCAGCATTCACTTACACCCTCTTTTTAACGAGGAAAAAAAACTAGATTTCAAGAAAATATTAATCACTATCTGAAAAAGTCATAAGTTCAATCAACGATACCAAGTGAAAGAGCCCCAATAATATGAATTGACCCATGATAAACTAGGCTGCTAAGGTAAAACTCTATCTTTCCTTCGTATATGGTCTCCCTAGCTAGGACTAATATCTAGGATTACCAAAAAAAAGCTAGGACTAAAATCTCCTCTTAACTTAAAAAGGAAGAAATAGTTTGCTGGTGCTAAGTTCAATTTGTTTAGCCCCGAGAAGCTCGAAATGTATATGATGTGCTCAAAATTGTGGTCCAATCACATCATCAAGCAAATAGTCACTTCACTTGCTCACTAGAATGGTTACCTTAGCTTCTACATAAGTCCCAAAATCCCTTCTAAGTTCTACATGTCGATGCATAACTCGATGCATGCAAGAAGCCACAAGTACAGTCGATCATCTTGGAAATATAAACAAGTTGGTCAATCAGTTAGGAGTGAGTTTGTGGTATAATAGCCCAAAATTATCTAATAGGGTTTCACATCACCAATCAATAGGCAATAAGCATGCATGTGTCATTTCTTCAAAATGTCATGTGTCATTCCCAATCTAATGGATTTTTTGCTAAAATGATAATAATTATAATAATAATAATAATAATAATAATAATAATAATAATAATAATAATAATAATATTATTATTATTATTATTATTATTATTATTATTATTATTATTATTATTATTATTATTATTATTATTATTATTATTATTATTGTTAACTATGATATGTTAGTGCCTTCTGATGGAAAAACGAATGTTTAAATTATGTTTTGGCATGTTCTTTGAAAATACTCAAATATTTTGGGAAAGTAGTGGCGTATGTATTTAAGATAAATAATCAGTAGAGTACTACGTAATTAACAAAATAAATTAATTTTTATTTTTATTTTGTTAATTACGCATATTTGAGTGGGGGTACTTTTTCTGGCCTTGGTATTCAAAGGCTAGATCCTCTCCAGGGGCGAGGGGAATTCTCAAATACAAAGGTACTACCTAGCTTACAACTCTAGAGTTTCATTTTGCTCCTTATTATCTATTTGAAATACACGGGTAAATTGATGAAATTAATTGCAACTAAACTCAAATGATCTTAATTCTCAATAGTATCCAACAAAATACCTCGATCTCCCCCCCCCCCCCCCAAAAAAAAAAAAAAAGTTAATTACAAAATTTACCAATAGAGTTACCTAACATCTTTTAAGTTCATACTACTCAGTGGAGAATCTAGTCTTTGAGGCCTCCACTCAGATAAGGTTAGACAAGTTGTATTTAAAGGGTTAGAGAAGTGTCTCTTTCCAACAAAAAGTACCTATACCCAAACCCCAACAAAACTGTGAGTAGACCTCCAACCCAAGCCCAAAGAAAGAACATTTCACTTGAGTGATTTAGGTGAGGACTAAGGAGAGAAAAGAGATCATTCAACTCTCTCTCTCTCGTAATTTGACTCACTATTCGTGATAATTTTGCAAAACGGACCTCATTTAAACAAGTTTGACCTTACTTTAAGGAAAATATGTGCCCCTATTTATGAATTTGCCACTAATACGACTCGAGTAGAAGTACTCTTAATTAAACTAGTATGTAGTAGTATGCACCAAAAAAAAATTAAACTTAGTTAACAGAAATACAAATTAAGGTGAAATAAAGTATTAAACTCACTATCCTGTATAGGGAATTTGTATAGTTAAACTCACTACCTGTTTGTTATGTGGGTATTAGATTAGATAATAGATTAGAGAATAGATTAGGGATTGTAAAGTTAGTTTACCAAAATGTCCTTAAATAAAATAGGAGACAAAATCTGCAGTCATTTTTTATGGGCATGATAGTAATTTGACTATTAGAATTTTTATCTCACCTCCAATTACCAGCCCCTTATGAAATTAAAAACGTGGGATAAGATATTTTTTATCCCCATCTCTACTCCTTATCTATTCCCCATCACTGGCACTAAACATGTGATTTTACAATCTTAATTTTTTAATCCTTATCCCACCTCCTATTTTCACTAAACAAACACCCTGTAATAGATATAAGTCAAATTATTATTTTGGATGGTGTAAAGCCAAATTTTAAACTCGATGTAATAAAAGTAGTGTGACTTTTTTTTTTTAATCTCCAGTCGTGTGACTTTTAAATAATAATAATAACAGTGGCATACAAGCCGTACAGTAAAAGTATCATTATTAGTTCATCATTTACCCAAAAATAAATAAACTAAATAAAACGTGAACCTCCAATTTCCTTATTTATTATACAAAAAAAAAAAGAAAAAAAAAGAAGATGCATTTCCAGGATTCCTAGAATATACTCCTAAAAAGCAGGCACTAGAAAATACTCGTATTAGGATCATGATTCATGAATAAGGAATTAAGCGGGAAAACTTTCAATTTTTGCAATATATATGAAGAAAGTTAATTAAATAAAAGAAACTACTAATAAAAAAAGTTAAATGTATCTTGCATGAAATTACAGCATGGTGATGAACACTAATTTGCAATATATATGAAGAAAGTTAATTAAAAACAAAAAGAAAGAAAAACAACATAGGAAACTAGGAAAGGAATGAAGTTCAAACTCATACCTCTCATCTTCTTGTTACGAACTTCTGAAGGGCGCATGTTGCTAAGATCTTGAGCTTCAAAGTTGAGGGTATAGTAACAGAAATGAGAGAGAGATCAGAGAGAGAGAGAGAGAGAGAGAGAGAGAGAGAGAGGGAGAGAGAGAGAGAGAGAGAGATGAGGGTAAAAGGTGCAGTCTGTGTTTTGTGTAGGAGCACCCGGCCAATATTAATCACCCACCACCAAAAGACAAAAACGAGTCAAGGGATGACAGTACAAAACTTCAGATTCACCATTAAACAGGGTTGCTTTTTACTGTCTGGTTTTTTGTTTTAAATACTGGGCATCGTTATTCTTTATCCCCAAAAGAAGGGAAAAAAGCTAGGGTTAGGTAGATAGTTTTTTTTGCTACCAATAAGGATTGTGGTATAGTGATTTCAAACTTACTCTCAAGTGGTTTGATAAAGTAGGTTATAGGTTCGAATCTTTATTCCTCTCTATGCCTTATGTTTGCTGGCTTCTAAGAACTATACTAGTATGAATGTGTAATCGAAGTCTTTTCGGTTGGTACTTGCGTAGCCTGTAGTGGGCCATTGACTGATTGGTTAGTTGGGCCATTAAAATGGTCAAGGGTTTCTTAGTTAATTAGCTTCCTGGAAAAGGTTAGGGTAGGCAGCTAAGTAATATAAAAGGGCAAAGAGTTTGCCGTGAGGGTGGTGCCGTGAGGTCCCAATGTGAGGGCACGGTAGCCACAAAGTGAGAGGCGACAGAGAGGACGGCGAGGCTATGAGAGTAAGCCATCAGTCAGCCATAAAGAGATCTTGTGAGAGTGCTCCGGATGCTGAGCCGCCCTATAAGTCGAGATGATGAAGAGGAAATTCCTAATTAGGGGAAGACCTAGTTAGGTGATGAACAACTACGTGGGGAGATCGTAGTGGAGACGTTTGTTGGTTGGGGCATAAAATCAATGAGTTCTTACAACAAGTATTTGTATCAGTCCAAATGATTTTGGTAGTACTATTGATCGAGTGGTATCAATATTGTACTTGGCCGCGTTCATAGGAGTTGGGTAGTATACTTGGTTGTAGATGTGTTATCTGGCTTGACATTTTAATCATTATTGATTTGTTAGTGGATTAATTGTCGATTTGGCCCGTGATTTTTACCCGATTGGGGTTTTCCACGTTATATCTGGTGCTGATTATTGTGTGTTGTTTTCAGTATTTTAGTGTTAATTCCGCAATTGGTATTAGAGTGTTTGGGTCCTAATCGGAGGAATTTGTTGTGTGGGTCAAAAATCTCAACAGCTGGTGCTACATTAACGGGATCAGTGTTTGCGCTGGTTGTTCAGCTAGTCTGATATATTCGCTATTGAACACGAGAGTATGAATATGATTTACCAGGTGGTGACTCGGTCGCCATTTACTTGCACCCTCTTTTATGTTTAGCAAAAAAAAAATAGTTTGTTTTTTTCTAAGCAAAATCGGGAAATGGGAAACCACATATAAGTTATAACTTAGCCTAGTTTTTGGCACGCACTATTATCCTAACTCTCTTTCACAATGAAATGTTGGGATTAAGTATAAAGTAGTGTACGTATTTCTCGTGGAGAGATCCTGTCACCATAGCATACATATACTAGTGCTAATGAGTTGAATAAACTTTCTTACTAATTAATATCATAAGGAAGTTTCCAACTCTAACTCATCTACTTGTACAAAGCCACTCGCGTTACTAAAACAAGCACTTTCAATTTATTATGACCATTTTCGATCTCCTGATTTAGGAGAATTGGATATTACCCTCAAGCAATATGCTACCATATATATATGGTAACAATGTAACATACTACTTGAGGGTAATATCCAATAGTAAAAAAAAATAATAATTATAATGTAAATTCACCAGCATGCTACCAAATAAGATGCCTGCAGAATCCTTCTTTACTTAAATTTATTATTTTTATGACTTGTATTATCTAAAATTCTCATATGATTGAAGCAAAGAGAACAAAATTCTAAATGTAAAAACAAGGACAATCGGAGATTATTCCATTATTTGATTTCAAGTGATCAAGCATTTATACTACATCACTCCATCTTACCTAATTTAGTAGCAAAGGTTTGTATCATTTTGTGTGACAGTCTACATTTGAGTTGCTTTGTTTTTGCTGTAACTTCTTCCTTTTTTTTTTTTTCTTTTTTCTTTTTTCTTTTGTCAATTTTCAACTTGAGATATTGCTATATTGATTATGAACATATTGAAATCAGAGTTACTTCTATCTTTTCGTTTCTCCCCTTACACATGGAGATCTTTTTGCAGTGTACGGGCTATGAACATGTAAAGTTGTGATGAAATAATGAATTATATAAGAACAGAACTAATGAAGTTTGTAGTTTTGTACTATATGAGTAGGCAAAAGATAGCAAAAATCTAGTAAAGAATCCCAAACAGGGTATAGTAAAATCTGGGGCTCGTGCTCCTTGCTTTTGTATTTAGCTGATCTCAAAAACGGGAGCCGTAATTTGAGATCTACTTGTCCCTATTTGTTGCTACTTTTCTACTAGTTTTCTTCATTGTGTACATACTCTTCACTATTTACTTTTCAAAATGACGTGAGAAAACTATGTAAATTGGAAATTCCTATTGACCGAGCACACATTTACAGCCAGACGTGTTCTTTAGTCATGAATTTATGAACCTCCAAAGTCTTTACTAGCCAACCTAAGAACAACTATACGTTTCTGTTTGACTATGTGTTACATGGACTTAGAATATATTAGATAAATTGGTCAAAAGAAATCAAAGTCGAGATGAATAAGAAGTCTTTGAGAAGTCTTTGTAAAAATAAAAGAATATATATATGTGTGTGTGTGTGGGTGGGTGTGTGTGTGTATGTATATGCGTGTATATATATACGAATGCAGTTTGTATGAAAAGAGAATACAAACATCAGTTAGAAAGAAAGAATACGAGAAAGTCAAGATAAGTATGGAAAACGTGGGGGAAGTTGGACACCAGCGTGAAGGAAGTGGACAGGGAGAAGAACTGCAAGATCATGGGCAGTTATCTCAGGCCCCTATAAATACGAGAAGAAACAGAAGAACAAGGCAGCAAAACTCATTTTGACAAGACCTCACAATGTAGACATTAGAGTAGTGTTAGTGTATCTTAGGAGTAGATTATCACTAGGCTTTTCGAACAAGTGTAATCAAGTCACTCAGCAATGACGCTTTCTTTTGAGGTATAATTGCTTTATCTTTTGTTTTTTGTGCTTTGAATCGAATGTATGTCTTACTCTGATCGAATGAATTATGTTTAAGATTCTATCCTAATCTTGCTCTTTTAAAGATCCAATTTATGCTTGTCTGTGTGGCTTTCTATTGAAGTATCCAAAATAACTGTCATTGTAGATTTGATAAGTGTCCGCCATTGACCGAGGAGTGTTGGGGGTGGAGGAGTGGGTTCGGATAGGGAGCGGCCTGCTCCAAGATAGTCCTCGACCCTTTTTAGAATCTTTTAGAGTGCATAGAACAACCCTCATAGATTGCTTGTGACCCCTAAGTACCAAGCACATCAACAGTATGAAAATTGGCACGTAGGAATACAAGTTATAAAATCGGAGACAGGTTTGGGAATGAGGGATGTGAATATGTGGTCAAGGATGGTTCTTAATTACATCAATCGATGTTGCCCCCGCAAAGCTTCAATAGGGGTGCGCTTGGTCACATAGTGTTAATTGTAGTTAGAGTAGCTTATTATTTCGGAAACAACCTCTTTACTAGACGACTAGTTAGGGGTAAAACTACGTATATTATCTGGGCCTCCCTAAACCCCACCTTCTACGGGGCATTTACTGGATTGTTGTTGTAGCAGCTTACTCTGTCGGGGCTTGCCCCCTCTCTTGCACCCCAAAAACCAGAAGTCATTAATCTAGAGTATTTCTTTTTCTCTGTATTTGTTGCGTTGAGAGCAATTTCACCTCACTTTAAACTCTTGAGTTTTGAACTCCTTGAATCTTCGCTTTCCCAGATATTCTATCTTTGTTACTGGATTCGCCACAACTATGAATGTGGTAAAGCAGGCAGCTAGATAAGCCGAACATGAAATTAACAAAATGCGTCAAACGTGAAACAAGGGGCTAAACCGCTGAAGTGGTTCACTAACATAGCCCCTTTGAATTTTGATAGCTGTTTGATGGAAAATATTTTGTTGATCCAGTGGGTGGTTAACCCACTATAAAATTATGTTCATCTCTCTCCTACTTTAATTGCTATTTTGAAAATAGATGAGAGAGAATTGTGAAAATAGTGTGAAAATAAAGGAGAGAGATAGATACAATAATGTAGAATAGCCAACCCGGTGGGTGGATGTATCATTCCCCCTGTTTGATTTTGGTAGGGCCAAAAAATTCACTCCTCTCAACTACATTTCTTTCTAACTCTAAGAAATTCACAAACAGTACATCCATTACTATCTACTAGAAAATTTTACATGTGGGATTTCAAGCAAACTCAAACAGTTGAGGCATACTAGTCATTCTGGGTGAGAATTTTAACAGCTGAAAAAGAGCAAAAATTTGTGCCCTGGACTATAGGTGCAAGTGTGCAACGACCCCAAGTCCTATTTCTATATTACAGGGAAATATGACTCGTTCAATTCTGGTAAAGGAACTAACACATACAGATGATACATTAACTGAGCAGTGGTGGGCTCCGATACATTCGAGGCTCAGGCCTCAGGGCACGAGAAGAAAAGCATAATATGCATCTCTCTATTTGTATTCCAATTTGGTCAGCCACTCCTGAGGTTTCCTGGCCAATCATGTCCTGTTCTTACCTGAGGGTGCACCACTCTGTCTCCATGAAGAGGGCTTATATCCTCCCGTTAGCAGATTTGAAACTGTGGCTGCTTTGATTTTCATCCTCTTTGACTGTAGCTCCAGTCGCCTCTTATCGGATGTGGAGGACCCAGACGACCCAGAAAATATGGACGACGTAGAAATCAAAGCTCTTTTCCTCTTCCTATTCTCGTCAAACTTCGAAGAGAACTTTACACGGGAAGCAGTGACAGTATCTTCTTCAGTTGCTGGTAGTAGTCGCATAGAAATGCCCATTTTCCTAGATGCATGCTCTTCTTCAACAACTCTTTTCTTCTGACTCTGTGAATTGTATAAATTAACATAAAACCAGAATTTCTCGGAAAAAAAAAACATTTAAATAAGAAAACAGGAGTAAAAAAAGGATAAAGATGAGGCAAAGAAACTATGAGTTATATCCATACCCTCAGTCTGGCCCGGAGAGCTTTGTTGATGGGCATAGTCATCAGCATGCCTCACATCAGATACACGCTGAAGACGCACAAGCACTGGCTCAGCTTCTTTTTTCTTCTTCAAATCCTCTTCTTGATGCTCAAGACGGTAAAATGGGTCCACAAGCTTACCCTTTTCTGACCAGAAAAAATTGAGTTAAGTATGAGATATCAGATGTACGAAACATTCCAGGAAGATTGTGGTGGCTCAAGTTAAATGAAGGCAAATAACAAGAAACTCCTGAGATTTATGATGCACATGAGAGCAACATTCACCAACCTTCATCAGCAGGAAGAGCTAATGTTTCAGCATCCTCAACATCGTACTCTTCAACTTTTTTCCGAGCACCCTTGATGATTTCATACAAGCAATTCTTAGGATCTGTTTGTATGATAATCTCATGTTTGCAGCAAGCAGACTTCATAGAGAAGCTCCATATCTGAAGCAAGCACAAGAAACTCGAAGTTAAACATGAGCAATTATCTAGGAAGTAGAAAAGAAGGAAGTGCATAATAACCTCAATACTAAATGGATAGAATAATAGTCAGAAGAATCCCTCAACAAGTCAACACCCGATAACCACAAAAGGAGAAATCGAAAAAAAATGACAAAAACCTCAATAATAATAATAGCTTCCTTGCATCAGAGTCCAACCTAATGTATCATTGAAAAATGCAAGTAAATATCCCAACTATAGTGTAAATAATCAAACTAGATTGTCGGATGATATCCTAGCAAAACCCATCCCAGCAAAAGAAGGGGTGGGGGGAGTGAAGGGAAAGGAAAGGACCCCACAAAAGAGGTGGATTCATGCTATTTGACATAAGATACTAGACTAAAACATGCTCCAAATCACCATGCACACGTCTGCAAGGTTGACGCATGACCTTGAGTATGTACATATGTGCAGTGGTAGAATGCATAAGCATATAGCCAGAAAATTGCAAAAAACTCAGGATTCCAGCAGATAAGTGATTCATGATACCTTTATCGTATAAAGAAAGGGCTTGACAATATGAATTTAGAAAATATACCTTTGTTGAATAGTAGTTCCCAACTTGTTTTTTCTCTGCATTGAACCGTACCCCCTTTGCAATCATAGACTCGCATCCTTCACACCATATATTGAAAGGCATTTCAAACCTGAATAATAAAAACCCAACGATATCAAGAACAAGACACGCATCTTCAACAAACAACCAAACATTAAAGCAATATGATCCTTTTGCACAACCCCCCCCCCCAAAGACAGCAGGAAGGGGGGCGGGGGCTTTTGTGGGACACATTCTACATATTGAAACAATACATTAACAAATCTTAGCTACTGCATTTCAGAGAATTTGATGAAAGCCATTATGCCCCAAGAATCTACCATGTATCACCAAGTTCTACCCAAAAAAGCTGTGGCAAAATAAACTGCATGGGAAGCTCACAGTCAACTAATCTTCTTTTTTTAGGGGCATGGTCAACTAAAACTAATGAAGTGACCAAGTGATGAAACCCCTAATCACTAAAAAAGAGTAGCATTAAGAAACCTCAAAATCTACCCCACACGTGTGAACACAAAATTTCTGGAGAACTTTTCGGTGAAAAATGGCTCTGAATATATTTTTCACATCTTGCAAAATTTCTACTACAACCCAACCCTGCCCTGAAAAATGGGCCCTTTTTAGAAAGGATTATTCGTTGAACCATTCCAACGTCATATGAGGAAAGTACATGACAAGCTTAGGCCCCTTTCAGAAACCTCTACAGAGACGCAAGCATAAGTTAAGCAATATGAAGTTTGTTTGTCTGTTTGTTCTTTTTCCTTTTTTTTAAAAAATTTATTTTTCAGGTCACGTTACTCATCAGAAATCATCTCCATGGAACATGGAAGCTAAAGACGTGATTTCTGTAATGAGTCTGCTAGGAAGCACATGCCACATTTTATGAGGAATGTTCATAAGTAGCGGAGCACTCTTCAGAATGCTTATACAGAAAGGCAACAAAAAAATTAAGCAAGACGAAGGTTTTCTTGAGGTCGTGTTATTCACCAGAAATCATCACCAGGGAACATTGGAGGCAAAAGATTGATGTTTGTATTGAGTCTGCTTAGGGCTGTTCAAAAGAATCCGTATCCGAGCATCCGATCCGAAAATATCCGAAAAAGCGGATATCCGAATTTTCGGATATCTGAAAAGCTGATATCCGAAAAGCGGATATCCGAAATTTCGGATACGGATTCGGATATCAACTTTGAAAATTTCGGATATCCGAAAAATCGTAATTTCGGATATTTTTCGGATATTTCGGATACGGATATCCGAAACTATCCGAAAAATATCCAAAATTTTTGGATTTCATGGATAAATTTCGGATACTTTCGGATTCAGATATCCGAAATATCCAAAAATATCCGAAAAATAACCAAATTAAAGTCAATTAAAATAGAAAAAAGTTAACTTTTTTGGATATCGGATATCCGACTATCCGTATCCGAAATTTCGGATATCCGGTTCCGGATATCCGAAATTTCGGATACGGGTTCGAATATCAAAATTCACTATCCGAAATTTCGGATATCCGGTTATGAACAGCCCTAACTGTCTGCTAAGAGGCCTAGCTTCCACTGAAGGACAAGTTTTCTTACATATTTAAAATTTAAGACCTGGAAACACAGAACACTACTGTTCTAACAAACACAGAACACTACTGTTCTGCATGTTGATAGAGCTAGAACAAGAACTAATGACCTAGTTTTTTTGTTTTATATTTTTTTTGTGAGGGTGGGGTCTACTCCATATTGATCCTGAAACAATCATAGTCTCCAGTAACCATGACAAGTCTCCTCCACCCTGCAAACTGAACAATCCCAGTTGATTCAAATTCTCTGAGGTATAAATAACAAGCACTCAACTTCTCTTGACATCCAGTACCTTGGTCCCACCATTTTTACAAAGAATTAGATTTATAAATATATTTGGAAAAATTGCTCAAAATAATCCCAAGTTTGAATGGTCTGCTAAGAATAACCCAATAGAAATTTTCTCACAGTAATCCTAAGTTTCCACTTGTCTGCTATTACATGGACTCAGATAGTATGGGTACGGGGACGTATCCGAGTCGAGTGTCCGACACACCTTGGCTGAAAATTTTTGAACACGGGAACCTTGTCCTAGATTTGGACACAGGCATCCGCCATCTGTCTCTTATCTTTCTACTCCCTCTTATGTCAACTTCCCCACTTCTCTACCTCGCTTTAACGTTGTCGCTGCAACTGCCATGTCCGCCTGCAAAATAATGCGTTGAACTCTGACCCGTGTCGTGTCAAGCCAACACCGACATGGGTACGGTTCAAAAATGCCGAGTCCAGTAAAATAGGTGCTAGTAATGCACCACAACTCTTAACACTGTTATGGCTTTAAAATTTATTAAAATTATTTTTTCTAATTATTCTAAATAATTTTTTTTTTTTTATCTTACTCTCTCACTCCACCAATCTCCTCTCTCTCTCTCCTCCCTCCTTCAGCTTACCCCCTCCCATCCGGCCACCAATCTCCTTCCATGCTCTTCTATGAAATATCCCAATAAAGTTTGTAATCAGCATCTATGAATAGAAGGTGGGTCTTGTACATTTTCGATAATTTGAGCTCGTACCCATCTTCACTGTTGCCTTCCAACCATCAAAACAAATGCCTCCATATAAGAGAAAATTTAATCAAAACTGCCACCCCACTTGAGATAATAGAACCTTCTGAAATATCAGACGTGAAACTATCAAAAGGAAGCTGCGATTCTGTGTTACCAACACAGTGCGGTACATACCTTTTTAAACCGGATTATCCAATCTAAGCCACAACAGGCTGATACTACTGCTACTACCATAACACCAACAACAAAAAACCAACATCCAATATGATTCCCAGTTCCCATCAGACACAATCACAAACATATGTCCCAATTACGGCAAACCTTAACCACAAGCCACATTGAAGGAAGAAGTCATTGCCTCACTGGAATACATGTGCAAATACAAGAGTTAAAGGTTGAAGAAAAGAAACCCAGATAATACACCACTATTTGTTATCTTGTAGGAGTTAAAGAGAAATAGCACCTAGCATGAGATAGGCGATATTCAGAAGAAGTTATGGCACTTCCTGGTGCATGGAAGGACCTCATAGCTACATTTTATTTAATTTAGTTTAATTTGCAGGGGTACTTGCAACAAAAAAATCACAACGGTCTATAAGCCATGAGCAAACAATGAATCAGGACCCCTAAAGCCTATCAGAACACCAATCCATAAATGCCAAACTCAAAAGACTGGTTTGATGCAAAACCAAATTTCTTTTTTGAACAGAACACCGCTAAAAAGAACAATTGCAAGTCAGTAAGCACTCTCATACCTTATAACTAAGATTCCTTGATCTATCTTCTTTGCCCTTTCTCTTAAAGCATGTTGACCATGGAACTTGTTGAGAGAACCCTGTAGAGAAAGGGCACTAAATATAAATGCAAGTCCAGCATCCAAGTAAAGTGCTCAAGATAATGCTCATCAAAAAATCATATGCATTAACAATTTAACATATGATGCATGCATCATACCTGACTTGGGTCCCATTCTGGAGGGTAGTAAAAATTATCAGCTCGAGCTGCTGCAAGTGTAGACTGTAAAAGAAGCAATAAGCCAGAAATAAGAATAAGTCTCCAACCAGAAAAGAACCAATGATCAGTGCAATCTCATGGTGGCGAGTTAAAGCCCAATAGATACTTCCAGAGGATGCAAAGAAAAATGAAAAGGAGGATACATAGCTATATAGAAGTTTGTGCTGACACAATTTATGGTTTCCAAGAGGTGGTAAAAAAAAGAAAAGGTAAACAACTTTTGCATACAAATAAAGCACAATTTACAAACTATCCAGAGAAAAAGCGTGATCTTTGCTAGACACGTAAATGAGTTAACTTTTGAAAGTACAAATAAGTACAAGTTTAGAAAGGCAGGATAATAAATATCCTTAGTATCACAGTCAAGAAAGTGATCTATACCAGTTACCAGCTAAACAAAAAGGCCTTCCTCGTAAAAACCTTTCTAGTAAATTTCAACCAAGATGATAAGTGGACACAATTGGTTTGTTATTCTCAATGTTCAAACTGGCATCACAATCACGCACTTATGTTTCTCCCGCACATTCATGTGGGGTTTAGTCACCAAAGATATCAAACTCTTAGTTTCCACTAACCAGCCCCCTTATCATCTCATTGTCACATTATTCACTTACTCCGTATGTCTTTTGTTTTATTCCAGGGGTTATAACCCCACATCATTTCAATCATAGGTTGCATCTTTACTCTGTACCCAACAGTAGCTGATTCAGTTAGGATATACCAATGAAGCATGAAATACAAGAATGACTCAATACGACAACAAATAACCTTTGTTGGTCATGTGTTGAAAACATTTTAGGTATATTTGAATCAAAAGGACATGCAGGTCAAATGTGATGATTCCACCAGGATGATGGCCAAATAAAGTTTTTGATGAAACAGATGATTCTAACAAGGGGCAAATAGTAGTAAAAATTACATATTACTAGATCAGCTATTAGTTGTTCAAGTTTATCTATGTGAATAATGACAATTGACAAATTCAAATTTATAAAACGGCTGCCTGTTGTCTCATGAAATTAAGCTCAGATATGGATTTTTGGCTGACACCAATTAAACACAAGTGCAATCACAATATTCATTCAAGCATCAAGGAGAATCCTCAAAAAATGTTCAAGATATCCTCAAACTCAACAATTGACACACTTCACAATGATAATTCTCAATTCACTCTCCCAATCACTTGCCTATGTATAAACTATATCCATCCGTTAATCCTTAATGTTTAAAACCACAAAGCTCAAGGAGCTAGATGACCCGATACAAAATTCATTGTTTTCATCATACTTCCGCCATTAATTTAACGGAACCCTATGTTACCCAACCAAATTCCAACATGCAAAATTTCAAATTGATGATGAAGCATAACCCTTGCTATATCAATTAAAGATGCTTGATGAATGATAATTCAATCAAAATTAATAACCATCAAATTATCATGTCGGTACCACAATTTCTACCAAAACAAAGACGCATAGACCGCAAAATAAGCTAAAATAATCAATCAAAAAAACCTAATTTGCACCGAGAGAAAAAAAATAAATCAGCAACATAGCCAAAAGAGATTGAAGAAATAGAGCGTACCATTTTCCAATGCTTTGATTTGCTTCCCCTTCAAAATTAGGGTTTCTTGGTTCTAACGACGAAGTCCCAAATTGCGATTCCTCTTTTGACAAGCGATGATTCGATTGAAGATAGAAGCCTGAAGAGTGGAGGTAATTCTAATACTTTTCTAACTGTTCGCCCTTCGGTTTTACTTTTAGTCGGTTCGGTACTTTAAATATTGGTCCTTAGACCGGACCGGGCAAATATATTATCAGAGGGGTTGACTATTTAATCAGAGGGGTTGACTATTTATGAATATGGACCGATTAGCAAAAAAAAATATGGACCGATTAGCAAAAAAAAATATGGACCGAATAGCAAAACAAATTATGGACCGATTAGCACAAAAAAATGAGTATGGACCGATTAGCCGAGTATGTTTTTTTTTTTTTTTTCGGTTAAGCCAATAAAATAGGATAAACCACAATGTTATTCTAAGCGTCCCTTAACACAAGATTGCTGAGAGTGGTCACAAAGTGTGATCATACTGATAAGTGAGGATAAAGATAATCAAAACTGGTCATAAAATCAGCAGCACTACTGACTTCACGAAAACAATAGAGCAATTCATCTCTATCGAAGAAATGTAAGTACTTCTTGGTGTCAATGATGACGCTCGATTTTCGTAAGGAATGTGTCACTCATTCCTAATTGCCTTGATGAGTGCCAAAATATCACCTTCAAAAGTAATATTATTGAAAATCATATCTCTAGACATCTTCACTCCCAATGGCGGATCTAAAAAACTAATAATATGGGTGCCAAAACTGAATTATTAAATAATATGGGTACCGAAACTATTGTTAGGGTATCTTAGCAATAATTTTCAAAAAAAAACTCCAAAAACTAGGGTATTTTAGCAAAATTTTCCGAGCCCATGACCCGAGGCCCCGTAGTGGATCCGCTAATGTTCACTCCTTCTCGAAGACCAGTTACCTCTTCCATTAGAATCGAGCTAGATCCACATGACCCAACACCAAGCTTATTGACTTTACCCATACGAGTATAGTCTATGCCATGGAGTATACTTTCTTGGTCCTTAAAGCGGATCAACTATTTTTATTTTATTTACACATTTTCTTGAGCCCTATACTTTTTTTTTTTTTTTTGAGTGAAAGACCGACAACGGTCATCAATCTTTCATTACTTTCTCCAAATCAGAGGCTAAAGCAACAACAACATTGTGTAGGAAAGGCATATCCCAAAACCGACACCCTACTTTCCAAGGTTGCACATTTGCAAGTTCATGAATCATGAGCCCTATACTTTTAGCCGAAATATTCTCAGAATGTCATGTTTATTTTAAACGCAATTTATTTTTTCCTTGACAAATTTTAAGGTGCCCTTAGCAATATAGATATAGGATAGGTACACATACACCTTAAGGTTAGGTTTCAAATTTTCTAGAGTTTTTTTTTTTTTTTCATTTGTAGGGTTCAAAATAAGACAATGAAAGGGATAGATAAAATGATGAGACATGGGAAGACCCTTATAAGAGTGACACATATAAACTTCAAACTTAGATTCAATATCCCTTTTGCTCTTTTAAAGTGTTGTTTTTTGCTTTTTGAGGTCAATCTTTAACCATTATTATTTTCTGTTGAACCATATATATATAAGTAAAAATCATACAACTCTAAAAGGTTTGGTTGAGTTAGATGGATTTCATGACAAAGGTAATAAGTTTAATTCCTATAAAATTTCCTTAAATTAATGAGCATGCGTGCAAGATTTACCTTGTTAACTTGTCTAGTGTATGTTGTTTTCAGGTTATTGCATACATTTGTGACTTATTCCAATGCACGCTCAAGTGGGTGCGAGTTATTCATATTTAAAAATAAAAAAAAGGTTAAAATCGTACAAAGAGAAATTATGGAAGTAAAAAGATGAATTGTGATTATTGAAGGTAAAATCAAAAAACGACTTTTTCTCTCTCGAAGTGGTGAAGAGCTCGGTTGTGCTCTGGTGGTGCTCAACTACGATTCGCTCTTCTCGAGCACCACTTCCGCCATGCCTCCAAGGGGAAAGAGAGGTTATCCAAAGAAACTTGCAAATACGAACGCTGGGAAGAAATCAAAGGAGACAATTGATGAAGAACCTGTTGAAGTCGAGAAAAGCCCTCGGACGCCATTAAAGTAGAGTTGATCATGGACGGGACGGCCCGAAAAGCCCGGCCTCTCGGCCCGTAATTTGGGCGGGTATGGACAAGGTTTTTGGAAAAAAATTATTTAATAGGCGGGCTTAACCCGACCCGTTTAAATAAATGGGCGAACAAGGACAACACAAATGGCCCGTCGGCGGGCCCGCCCGGCCCGTTTAATATTTTTTACTTGAAAATTTGTGAGCTTTTTTGTTTGTTTGTGTGTTCTTAAGACTTATTTTGTATGAGAAAATATCAAAATCATGATTATGTGGAGTAGTACGCTTGATTTTGGAGTTAAGTTACATATTAATAATAAAATTATTTATCGCAAACAAAGAAAAACTTCTAAAATTTAATTGGAAAATAATTTTTTTTAAATCCCGTTAGCCAATGGGCAAGCCCGACCCGTTAATAGGGCGGGCCATGGCAAAAATTTTGAGCCCTGATGGGCGGACAAGGGCAACAAATTTTAGGCCCGTTGGACAATTTTTTCGTCAAAAGCCCTGCCCGTGTCCAGTCCGAGCCCGTAAATGATCAGCTCTACATTAAAGCTAGGTGAGTTCTTGAATCCTCAACTTGAAAACTTGCAGAATTCTAGGTCTATGATGAATTAATAAGGGTGGTTCTGGTAATATGGAAGAGAAGGATAATGATTTGAATGATCTTGAGTGTTTGGGTTTTGTTGGGGATAAACCTATTCCTGCTAATTTCTTTGATAATGATGTCAATTTTGATAATCTTGATAATGAAAGCCTTGATTGTGAAATCAATACTAATATGCCTGAAATTCTTGAAATAGCAAACCCTAATACTGATGTAAACCATGATAACTTAAAATTGGATGAAAACCCAAATGTGAATATAAACTCTGAGAAACCTGCTATTGAGAAGCCTTGGAATGGCAAGAAAAAGGGGTTAACCAATAATAAAAGCCCAGCCCATGGCATGAAACTTGAATTTTGTCCTAAAGTTGTGGATTCGGATTGTGTTACAATTGATCTTAAAGATGTCAGCTCTGAGATTGCATTTTGGGAGACTGCATTGGTAGGATTTTTGGTTGGAGGAAATTTTAAAATGGAAGTCATACAGAACTTTATTGACAAGAAGTAGAACCAGGTAGCAAAGCCTTCATTATTGTTTAATCGAGGGTGGTACTATATTCGGTTTCAGTCATTGGAGGACAGGGACCTAATTTTGAAACAAGGACCATGGACTGTGGGTGGCAGGGTGTTCCTGCTAAGACCATGGACTCCAAGGTTTGGGACAGAAAAGCAAGTGGTCACCAGGGTGCCAGTTTGGGTGATATTCCATGATCTTGATGTGTATTTTTTGTCAGCTAAGGGCTTGAGTAAGGTGGCAAGCAAAATAGGCATTCCTCTCTTTGTAGATAGATGCACTTCCACAAAGGAGAAAATTGCTTATGCTCGGGTTCTCATAGATGTTGATGTGTCTAAAGAACTCCCACTTGTGATCACTTTGGCTTCCCCTTTTGGGGTGAAATTTCCTCAACAAGTTGAGTATGAATGGGTGCCATATTATTGCCATACTTGTGGGCAATTGGGGCATCAATCATATCAATGTAAACATGGGGTGCACCAGTCTAGGGAACAGGGTGGGAAGGCTTCTCATAGACAACCTGTTTCTCAAAAGACAGGTGATGCCAATGCCACTAGTGAGAAACCAGGGGATGCTCCAGGTAAAGGGCACTCACAGATTCAGAAGACTGTACCACCCCCTACTCCTGCTGCTGATAAGATAGTGGAGGAAGTTACTACTCTTGGCATTGTAGCTGACCCGTCTGGGGGTTTAGCTTAGAGCTGATCAAGGGCGGGCCAACCCAAAAGCCCGATCCGCCCGACCCGTAATTTGGACGGGTTTGGACAAAAAAAAAAAAAAAAAAAAAATTTAACCGGGTGGACAAAGCCCGCCCCGCTAGCTAAACAGGCCGGGTATGGCGGCCAAAATCAATTACCGGGTTGGCCCGTCAGGCCCGTTAAAAATAAAAAACACACATTTTTTTTTAAGCCTTAAAGCCCAAAAAGTTAAAAGACTAAAAGTCTAAAACCCTAAATCCTCACTCATCAGTCATCTCTCACTCTCTCACTTCTCACTACCGCCTCCTCCTTCATCTCTCTTTCCATGCCTCCTTCATCTCTCTTTCTCTGACTCCTCTCTTTCCCATAATCAATCACCATAACCACAAGCTGTAACCTGTAAGTTCCTCTCTCTATCTCTCACTACTCATGTTTAATCTTTGTCTTTTTATAATTCATTTTTGTTTACTTATTTCTGCTACATTTATATTCTACAATTATTATTTTTTTTTTTTGTGTTTCGATTTTGCTGTAGATCATCCAAATTAAGATCTCAGATCAAAGGTAATTGAACTTTTGCATGTCTTGAGGATTGGTTGCGGGCAAAAGGCTTTTCATTTGGTAAATTGCTATATTTTGTTTTATGTTTGTTCAAATTCATTTTTTTTATGTATTTATTTTGTTTTATGTTCGTTCAAAAACTAACTAGTTTGTTTGTTATTTTTTTTTCCCTTCTCGAGGTCAATCAACATTTGACTATGGTGGAGGCATGGTTGATGATGGGGATGATGAAGATGATGAGGAGTCAGTGCTTTTGGATGCTGGATTTGCATTTGTAGGACATTGTTTTATTTTATTTCAAGTGGTTTGTAATAACTATTTATGTGGATTTGTCATTTGTGGACATGAATTGTGAATTTGTAATTTGTTATTTGTGGAGTCTGTAGACTAAATGAGTTGTGAACTATGTGAAGTGACTCAAGTGAGGTGCAAATGCTTTTGACGTACAGGTTTGCACTTTAAAAATACTGAATTTTGACTATTTTGATCAAAAAACAACAACTCAGCACTACTTTAGTATGATATTTCAGTATTTTTTTTTTAGAAATAAAGTGAGGCAAAAAAGCCCATGAAGCCGTGGGTAAGCCCGGCCCGCAAACAGGGCGGGCTAGGGCAAAAAGTCTGGCCCGTTAGAACAGGCCGGGCTTCATCATTTTAGGCCCGCTGGACATATTTATACATTCAAGCCCGGCCCTTGACCGTCCAAGCCCGCTCATGATCAACTCTAGTTTAGCTAAAAAGATGAAATCAAGGGAGGGTCCTGGAAAGCGAGGGACAATGGGGAAGAGAGAAGGTACAATGATGACTAGCTCAGATGCAAGGAAAGCTACTGCCAGGCCTAAGCCTCCTGATATCCATGTGCACTCTGGAGGTAGATTCCAGGCTTTAGCAGAAGCATAGGAGAGTCAAGTGACAAATATGATGCAGCAGGCAGGGAAAGGGAAGGAGAAAAGCAATGGAAAGGGTTGGAGTAAGGGACAACCCCCTTGTTCTAACTCATCATAAATATTGCAAGTTGGAACATCAGGGGTTGCAATAAACCCCTGAAACAGCAAGAAGTGAGAACTTTCTTGCTGAAAAATAAAGTTGACTTCATGGGGCTCTTGGAAATAAGAGTTAAGCAACATAAAGCTGAGAAAATTTTGAGGAGGCAATTCAAAGCTTGGGCTCATTGTTTCAACTATGATGAGCACTATAATGGGAGGATCTGGTTACATTGAAATCAAAGCAAAATGAAGGTTCATGTTTGTGGGAAGAGTAGTCAGGCTATACACTGTAAAGTGGAGGCACTGGATTTTTCTTGTTACATTACTGTTGTTTATGCTTCAAATGACAGTTTGGAGAGGATGATTTTGTGAAAGGACCTTAGTGATTGGGCTGCTACTATTGATAAATCATGGTTAGTAATGGGAGTCTTCAATGTTGTACTCAGTACTAGTGAAAGACTTAGTACTGCTGCGGCTGATGAAGGGGACATCCATGACTTTACTACTTGTGTGGGAGGTTTGAGCCTCACTGATGTAAATGCCACAGGGTGTCTGTACACTTAGTGCAACAAATACTAGGGACATAAAAGAACAGGGTGCAAGCTGGATAGGGCTATGGTTAATGACAGATGACAGTTAGGTAGCTTCAATATTGCTGCAGAATTCCTTGCCCCTGGGCTCTCTGACCATTCTCCAGCCTTAGTCACTGTTAATATGGGTGGACCTAGCAAGCCTAAGTTGTTTAAATTCTTGAATAGCTAGGCTGATGACCCTGATTTACTCTGTATTGTTGCTAGAGTTTGGGAGGAAAGGGTGGAGGGCACAAAGATGTTTCAGATTTTTTCTAAACTGAAGAAACTCAAGATTGAATTTAAGAAGCTGCACAAGAGAAAGTACAATAACATTTCAGCTAGAGTACTAGCTAGTAAAGATCAATTGATTGTTGTCCAACACAAACTCCAAGTTGCACCTACTTGTGGGGTACTACAACAGGAAGAGAAAAACTTGATTGACACCTACACTAAGCTTAAGCATGCATAAATGAGTATCTACCAGCAGAGAGCCAAGGCCATTGAGGTGGCCCTGGGGGATGAAAATTCAAGCTACTTTCATGCCAAAGTTCGTGAGAGGAAGTCTAAAACCTGCATCCAATCTATTGCTGATCAACATGGAGTTTTGCACTCTGACTCTAAGACTGTATGTGAAGCGTTTGTCGGGTTTTATCAGGGTCTTATGGGAACTGCCAGCCCTGTTACTAAGTTCAATCCTACTGCACTTGAAATAATAATTCGCAAGTAATGAAGCCGCCACCAATTTTTAGGAAACAATTGGAAACCATCAAAGTGCACCCAATTCCTATTGGGAATTGACTCATACCCATGGGGGCTAAATATTGAGTTCGGGGGTGTAGGTACGAAATAAACAAAACGAATCTCATCTAAATCGCCCGAATAAACGGCCTCTACTAAGCGCATCCATGTCAAACATTTATCTATGCTATATGGTTCCATATAAATCCGATCATCCAAGATCCTAAATTAACTAGGTGGGTTAAAGACAACCAAATTACCTATGTTATCACTTTACACAATTTATATCCAATTTACATGCATGCTATTATCAAGACATAAACAAAAGATAAGAGCAATAATTTAACGCTCCAACCTACCACACTTTGCTAAACGCGCCAAGCGTTGCACATGCACATCAATAGATTTGTTAGTAACTTCAAAGGAAGAACAATGCAAAAATATTAACTTTATGCTAAAATAAACCTACATGCATGCACAAGCTATAAAAAGATGCAAATTTGCATAAACTAATAAAAAGATGCAAACTTTAAATTAAACTAATCATGCATAATTAATTACAAGATCCCAAGCATGCAAATTTGTTTAACCATAATCAAAAGCTAAATAAAACATGATTATAAGCAATAAACAAGAGATTTATAAAGAATTTAGGCCCTCAGGATGGTTAACCTGGACGTTCTATTCGAATGGGACTACTATAATTGGAATTGCCCTTCAATCTTGGGTGCTAGGTTGGGTGCAATGGCTTGCTTGAGTCTTCAAAATCTGAATTCTCTTATGATTTGGGAATATTTGTGCTCTCAATGCTCTCAAGATTATAAACTGATCCATCACCGCAAAAGAGGGTGAAAGGGAGTATTTATAGAGTTAGGGGACGAAATTAGGGGCTTAGGGAAAGAAACCCGGTGCCTAAACTCGGCCCAACCAGAAAACAGGCCCAGCGGCCAGCCGGAAGGCAGCTGGAGCCCAGCGGCTGCCCTGAAGGTCCCCGTTGCCACGCGTGTGCCGCCGCACTGACAGCGTCAGCCGCTGGGCTCGGAGGCGCGCGCGTGTCTAGGGTTTTTTGACTTTTTGTGCTCAGTAAATTACGAAATTGCCCTTGGGCTGATCCAGGGGGTCTGGATTGAGCGATTTTGACCCAAATCTTCGAGACGCGATATCTCTTGATCCGGGAACCTGATTGAGGCAAGGTCAAAGGTGTTGGAATCCTTATAACAAGGACTAGACAAAGACTGAGGTTTCAAGGAATTAGGTCTAGATTTCCGAGCAATGTCCTTTTCTACTTACGTCCATGTTAATCCGTTACCATCATCATCGGGCATTGCGGTGCCAGGGGTTGAGAACCGATTAGGGTGTCTACAGAAGCCCCCACTTTGGCCGAGCTTGTAAAAGCGAAGGTCAAAGTATTTGCGAAAAATGCTTGCATTGTGTTTTGAAAAAAAAATGCTTTATGTTAGAAAAGAAAAATGGGTAGACTCATTACCGCCTGTAGTCAGGGTTACCTTCTTTGCGGGTGCCAACGCGATGCTAATTTTAATAGCCTCGTCGTCAAAGAGCGTTGCGTAGCTCTGCTTTGCGGGTGCCAACGTGACGCTAATTTTAATAGCCTCAACGTCAATAAGCGTTGCGTAGCTCTGCTTTGCGGGTGCCAACGTGACGCTAATTTTAATAGCCTCAACGTCAAAGAGCGTTGCGTAGCTCTGCTTTAGTAGTGCCTGTGTCTTGGAAAGTTGTGCCTGCAAAAAAATAGATAAAGTGCCTGTCCCTGCGAAAATTAGAGAATATGCCTGTGCTTGCGAAAAAATAGATAAAACTGGGTCCCTAGGATAGGAAACCATGTTGCGGGGGAAAAAGAGTCATTTTGGTGACGTGCCCGTATCTCCCGGGCTTCTAACAGTCGAGAAATGCAATTCCGCGCGGAATTTGAACTTGCGGGCCCGCCCCGTGAGAGGCGGAAGAGAAAATGGGTTCAACGGCCATGCGCAGGGCCGCTGAGCGCTGGGCGGCCTTATCGGGCCCGTTCAGCGGCTCAACTGACGGTGCAAAGGTGCTGGGGGCAGCCGCCCGGCCTGGCGGCGTAGCCGCTGGGGCCAGCGACCCTGAACCGGGCTTCTGGGCCGGTTCAGAGGCGCGGCTTTGGGGTTTAGCAGGGAGAGAGCCAAATTTTGGGTCATTTCTTCCCAAAATTTCGAGACTCTCTCTCTCTCTACCTCTATTGTTGCCCAATCTTCATTTCTTGCTCAAATTTGCTCCTTTTTGCTTGCATTTGCTTGCTTTTGCATAATCTTTGCATAATTTGAAGTTTATTTGTGATTTCTCACAAATTTGGGGTGAATTTGAGAGTGGGTTTTTGAAACCCTTGGAGAGAGCAAATCTGAATTCTCCACTTTTGTTTGTTGTTCTTGCTTGCTTTGCTCATCCTTCTTCTATGGCTCTAAAGTTGGGAAAGAAGAGGAGAAAGAGGACCGAGGTGCGGGAGGAGGTTGAGAAAATCGACATCTTCACCAAGGATTTTCCATCTCATGTGAAACCTTCAAAGAGGAAGCCTAATGTGGCTTTTCCTCAAGACCGATACACCCGGTCGGATAGGATGCCCGACATTGTTTGGGATCGATCGGAGTTACTTTTCCAACCGGCAACTCATTTGTGCTATCGGGCTTCCAAGTTTGTGGTAAGTCTTCAAGCCTTTGAATTCATAGTTTTTATGCATTGAATTTGAGTTTATGTGCTTTGCCTTGAGTAGAATTTGTGTAGAATTGTATGCAATTGTCAAGTTTGTAGCGCATGTGATCTTGCGCGGCTTGAACAAACTTAGAAGTCTGCCTAGGATCGAACATTTGATTGAAATATGAACCTAACGGGTTGCAAATTTGATCATAGGAACCCGATGCGAATTTGAAGGCCCATGGCAACTATGGCTCTTCGATTAAGCTTTGTAAAATCTTGCCCAAAGAGGTGCAAGATGCGATCTTGAATGCGGGGTTCGGGCCCCTTTTGAAAGCAGCGGACTCGGTTGAGCGAGTCAAGAGGTGTATTGTCCGTTTATCCCTGGAGCGTTTTTGGGATACTACCAATACGTTCCATTTTCCTAATGGGAGATGAGGATCACTCCTTCGGAGTTTGCTATGTTGACCGGGGTACCTCGCGTGGGTACGCCTATTGTCTACGACGTTTCCATTTGGAAACTTAAGGCGGAGATGTTGGAGCTCTTTGGTCCTGGGGAAACACTTGGGGTCACCATTACCGTCCCTATAGCGAGCTTTTTACTGCTTTGAAGGACCCGAGGTATAAGAGGAATACCTCGGTGGAGCAAAAGGCGAGGATGTTTATCGCCTACCTCCTCGCCACCACTATCTTTAGTGACAAGGGGGAACGTATTCATGCTATTTACCTCCCGAGCCTGCTGGATTGGGAGAGAGTGATTGAGTACAACTGGGAGTTGCCGGGCTACGCCAACCTCTTGAGATGCATGCGGTTTGCTTGCCGCGTGAATGACGAGGAGCACAAGCAGTCGACTCTTCCTCCCGTGAGCTTATGCGGTGTTTGGATGGTGTTGCAGGTGCGTTTTCTCTTTGTGTTTGCCTTTCGTGGTTTGCATGATTTAAGTGTGCGATGCTTAATTTCATGTTTTGATGTAGTCTTGGTTTTTTGAGCATTTTCCGGACATGGCGCCTACGGGCTGGGTTTTAGACTTCCCGGTTTGTAGAGCATGGCGTCATACGGGTCCTGCGCCTCTGCAGACTCTCCAGCAGAACAGGGAGGCCCTCTTGCGCTTAGACTGGCACAAGGTAACGTAATATTTGTTCTTTGTTACATGGATTGCATTTTTTGGTGTGGAAATATCTTATGTTGCATGTTTGTGTAGATTGACTACTTCCCATGGGCGAAGTATCATGGATCGACTCCGGACGCCATCCTAGCTTCTAGGGCGGTGGACCGTCAGAGGATCCTGATTGTGGGCCCGTTCTCTTTTGAGTGGTATCTGGGAGAGCGGGTCTTCCGTCAGGTTTATCCCGAATTGGGGGGTCCGAGGATTCCTTTGGATCCTCCCTCGACCATGTTCTTGGTGAGTTGCTTGTCGCGCAAGCAAGTTACGGAGGCCATGGTGGGCTCGGATGCCATGCGGTATTTGAGGGAGCCTGCGGAGGACCTTGCGGGGCATTACGAGCAGTTCCGCCGTGATCGCCTCATGCCTTCCTTCGTGGGTTTGAAGGTATGAAATTATGCTTAATATTCGATGCCTTTCTTGCCTTGTTGAGTGCTGACTTATTTTGCTTTGTAAGAGCCTCGGGTTGATGACACCGTGGTGGACCTCCCGGACATGCAGGTCCGAGGCCGGGATTACGGCGAGAAAGAATGCTGGGGAGAAATCCCTATGAACGGATGACCTTGATGAGGACATCCAGGGTCGTCCTCTTCCCGTGGGGCATCCAGGGGTAAATTCGTAATTTATCAAAATGTGCGATATTTTACCATTATATGCTTGTACTAATCTTTTCTTTGTGTAGCTTGATCGCGAGCAGACTGGGAAGATCTTCAAGATGATGCATGCCATGAACTCTTGGATATCCCGAGCTCTTTCGAAGGGTACTTGCTTAAGAGCGGACTTGGATAAGGTACACTTTGATTTTGAATTTTCAAGTTGCATGCTTTGAGAAATGTATCTTATACTTCGTGGGTTGCAGGTTGAGTACCGCCGGCCTCTTCCTCGTCGGTCACGATAGGTAGTGTTGTCGGATGATGAGGGTGTGAGCTCTCCTGAGCGTAGTCCTTTCTCGCGAGAGGAACCCTCGGAGGGATAGTCCTAGGAGAGAGAGGGTCCTTGTACATAGGACGGACCGTCCTGGTGGGAGTAGGATGACTCTGTATGCGGAGCCCGCTCCTATGCCTATGCCGATGTATCCTTCTTATCCCGGGTATGCGGGGTATCCTTCTTATGGCGGTCTTTATTACCAGCCCCCGGTTCCTGCTCCTATGATGCCTACCATGCCTCCTCGTTCTTCGTGGGGGTATGATTCGAGTTATGCTGGGGAGGGGAGTTCATACCGGGAGCCTGCCCGACATTCTTTTTTTGACCCTAGCTAGTTTGTGGCGTCGGTCTTTGGTGATGAGCCGCAGAGGTCGGAGGACCACTTTAAGGTGCCCCGTATGGATGTTGATGCGGGTGATAATTTTTATGATAATGTATTTGTGTGAAATACATTTTGAACATTGCATTGAACAAACATTCGGACTTTGCTTGTAAATGTTGTTATTGCCTGCTTATTTATTGGTCCCTGCAGATAATTATGCTAATGCAAATGCACAGGTAGTCAAGCAAAAGCGCAAGTAATAGCCATTTAGCAAAAATGGTACAGCCAAAAAGTTAAAATTGGGTGTACCCTCTCCCCCCTAAAAAAAATGAAAAAAGGAAAAAGGGTGCAAAAATGAAAGGGAAATAATAAGTAAAAAGGGATTAAAAAAAAAGATATATAAAAAAAAAATAAAGATGATAATCATCCAAAAAGAAATAAGGAAATTGTGGAGTTTCCATTAATAATAAGGAAACAATACAAAATAGAAATAATAGTGAAAATAGGAAAGAAAGCCAAAATTTGAGTCCAAAACGGTTAAGGAAAGTGTCCAAAATCGGAGAAAAAGGGGACTTGTCTCGAGAAAGGGTCTGGCGGCCAAAAGAAGGCGTCCAGCGGCACACGCGGAGGGGCGGGGGCGAAAATAGGGGCCGCCAGGCTCCAGCGGCTGGCCGCTAGGGCTCAGCGGCATGTCGCTGAGGTTCAGTGGCTAGGCCGCTGAGCCTGGGCTGCACTATCGGGGCGCTGAGCCTTCAGCGGCTGTTCCAGGGGCCACTGAAGCCCCTTTTTGACGGGTTGCCTTATTTTTTCGTCTTTTCCGTGCGAGCCCTATATAAGCCTTGGGTTAGTCCGGTTTTGGGACATCACCTTCATAATCTTCTAGCAATAGAGAGCTTTTAGAGAGAGAAACCCCCTAATTAATTTAGATTTCAGCCATGGCAAGCTTTGATGTTAAATTTGACAAGTGGTTACAATCTATGACCCCCGAGGAGAGGATGAGACTTGTGCCTTTCCACTTGAATGCCCTCTTCCACCTGAAGCAAGTTCAAATCGTCTGGAACCTCCTGGAAGTTGCCGTTGAGTTTTGGGATGACAAGCTTCATGTCTTTCGATTTGGGTACAATGAATTATGCCCACTTCCCGAAGAATTTGCCTCCATCCTTGGGTTCCCTCATGATCAAGCTCCGGCTACTCCATGGCTCGGGGCAAACCTTGAAGGCTACTATAAAAGGTATCTCGGCCTATCACCAATACAAGCCTCCTCCGTTGCTAGGAGCGGTGAGTTGGACCTCAATGGTGTGATTGATATCTTTTTCCCCAAGGTAAGGGATAATCATGACGTGATGAGTGAGACATATTATAGACGTGCTTTTAACTTATGTGTCTTGCATAGGTACCTCTTTGTTGGTGGAGGTAATTATGGTAAAACTTGCATGCTTAGAATTGTTGAACAAATCTAAAACGATTTTACCCCTCTGGCACTTGTTCTTGGTGAAACCTTAATTTGCTTGGACCGTAAGAAACAAGAGCCATCGCTTGGTGGATGGACGGGAAGCCCTCTTCTTCTTCAAGTGAGTGCTTGAATGATTTGCTTTTAATAATTTTGATTAATAAAGTTTGAATCTTTAATGGATATCTAACTTCATATGATTTTGTGCTTCTTTTTTTTTGTAGATATGGCTCCTTGAGCATATGTGCTTCATTGAGAGGCCCGCTAATGCGCTCAAATATCAACCAAAGCAATTTCTCGCCCGCCGGATGCTTTACTATGAATCCACCATTGATGAGTGGCGTGGGTAACTTAAGGCATGCCCTTTGCTACGATGGACCGTCAAGTGGTGGGGTCTAAAATCCGCAATCGGATGTAGCAAGGAAACGGAATATTACCAAGTCATTGGCCTTTGTGTTTCCACTTATATATTTCCTAGTCGTATCATGCGGCAATATGGGAAATGCCAAATTATCCGACAAAAGGACAGTGTGGCTCCTACTACGCGAGCCTTGACAATTAGCATGGTGAGATCATGAAAATGTGCATGGGATCGTCGTCCCAAGTGGACTATTCCTCATATCAAGGCCCTTACGGCCACGTCTTCGGCTTATGAGGCTTGGATGGATTGCAAGACCACGGAGGGTCGCCGTGCATGTAGGAAATCTGAGCAAGACGATCTTAAGGCCCAATCGGTCAAAGCTAGCTTAAGACTCTCAAACCCTAATGACCCTAAGGGGCAGGGTAAGAAAAATGGAGTTAAGCATGTGAGAGGCATCCTCAACCCAAAGGCCAAGAAAGCTATGGAAAAGATTAATACGAAGCCGCAAGTGGAGCCCCAAATTCGGGCCAATGATCATGAAGCCTCCTCAAGCACACCTCTAATGGAGGTTGTGGAAGAAGAGTCTTTAGTTCGCGAGAGATGGGCTCCCAAGGAGCACGGAGTGGAAGGCCCAAAAGAGGATGAACCTATGGAGGATGCGGGCCCTACTACCGAAGCTACGGAGTAGTGTATTAAGGAAATACTCTTGTGGAGCATGTCTAGCTTAGGATTGCCTTTTATTTTTCTTTTATTCAATAAGGGTGATGTGCCCCCTTTTTTAGACTTAGATTTAATTTTTGCCTTAATATTTGGAATTGCCAAGCCTTTGTAATGGACTTTTATTATCATTTTATGGAGACAAGCTCATTTGTTTTTAATATTGCAACTTGATTTTTATTTATCATTAACAACTTTTGAACGCGAAAATGATGAAGGGGCCGGGCCCAATTGCAATTGGGTTGTCCTACGTATCCTTTTAGGGGAATCAGGCAGCTCGTAGTTCTTATCCGTGTGTTTTTTTTAACAATAAATCCCGGTTTTTTTTTTTCCAGGGATTATGTAGCCTTATGTGGGCCTCTCGAAAGTGCTATATTGAGTGTCTTGCCTAAGCATAGAACCTTTTCAGTTGATCCATGTTTATCCATTGACTAAACTCGATTCCGTCCAAATCTGCCAACCTTACGGCTCCAACTGTTAGGATCTTGGTAATGAGAATCAAACCTGACCAGTTGGGTCTAATTTGCCTCTTGGGTCAGTGACATTGGCCCATACTTCTTTAAGGACTAGGTCTCCAACTTTGAGGTCTCTCATTTTGAGCCTTTGGTTGAAATGCTTTGTTAGTCTCTTTTTATAGATTCTCACATTGTGCAAAGCTTGCAATCTTTTTTCGTCTAGTAGGACTAATTGGTTGTAACGGGCTTGGATCCAGTCCACTTCTGGAATTTGACTTTCCAAGACGATCCGTATGGATGGGACCTCTAACTCAATTGGCAATACGACTTCCATTCCGTACACTAGGGAATATGGTGTTGCTCCCGTTGATGCGTGAATAGACGTCCTGTAACCCCAAAGTGCGAATGGCAACTTGTCGGGTCAATCATAATAATATTTTCGGACATTCTTTTTCTTGATATTTTTGTTAACTGCTTCTACTGCACCGTTTGTTTGCGGTCTTTAGGGAGACGATTTTCGATGCTGGATCTTGAACTGGGCCAGGAGCTCAATTACTTCTTTCATGAAATGTGACCCATTATCGCTAATGATTTCTTGGGGAACCCCGTATCTAGCTATTATGTTATCCTTGATGAATTTGACCACATGCTTTGCTTGGAGCATTGCATATGACTGCGCTTCAACCCACTTAGTGAAGTAATCAATCGCAACCTGAATATATTCATGGCCCCCTTTTCCCGTTGGGGTTATCTTGCCAATGATATCTATTCCCCAAGCGGAGAAAGGCCAAGGTGAGGTGAAGGTATACAATGGGCTTGGTGGCATGTGTTGTAGATTTGCATGTGTCTGACACTGTGTGCATCTTTTGACAAATTCACAACAGTCTTTTTCCATTGTTGTCCAATAATAACCAAACCTTATTATCTTCCTAGATAGCATCATACCGTTCATGTGCGGTCCGCAGACTCCTGCGTGTACATCTCTTAAGACTTTATGGGCCTTCTCGGTGCCTGAACACAAGAGATTAATCCTGTTTGGGGTTTTCTTGTATATTTGACCCTGTACCTCTATGAATTGGGCTGCGAGCCTTCTAAGCACTTTTTGGGCTCTAGGGCTAGAATCAGAAAGGTAAAGTTGGTAAATGAGCAGATTCTTTATATCGGTGTACCACTCATCTTCTTCGCCATGGAATACCTCTAGAGCGTCGCAATATGAAGGCTCGGACCTTCTCTGTACGCAAATGGGCATCATTCGAATGGTTTCGGGTATATTGATCATGCTCGCTAATTTGGCCAAGGCATCTGCAAATTGATTATCTTCTCGTGGAAGGTACGTAAAGTGTATTTGGTTGAAATACACTATGATTTTGTGTAAATATTCCTGGTAGAGTGCCAAGGATTCACTTCTGACTCTCCATATTTTGGAAATTTGGTTGATTATGAGCGATGAGTCCCCATAGACTCGAAGCGTCTTAATGTCAAGGCTTATGGCGGATTGCAATCCTATTATGCAAGCTTCGTACTCCGCGCCATTGTTGGTGACTTCGTGGTCCAACTTGACTGAAATAGGTGTATGTGCACCATCGGGGGATACTATTAGTACTCCTACTCCAAAACCCTTCTGGTTAGATGCCCCATCAAAATAAAGTTTCCAAGTCTCGGTGTCTAAGGTCATGACCCCTTCGTCTGGGAAGTGGTACTCTTCTTTGTGATTGGGCTCGTATATAGCTTGTAGGCTAAGTATTCCGAGATAGCTTGTCCTTTGATGACCTTTTGGTGTTCAAACTTGAGGTCGAACTCTGATAGGAGGACGGTCTATCTGGCTATTCTACCATTCAGTATGGACTTTTCAAATATGTATTTTAGAAGATTTTCTCTCGCTTTTATGTGGATCGTATGTTGGAGCATGTAATGCCGTAGTTTCTTGGTCGTCGCGACCAAGGCTAGACATGTTTTTTCTAACACTACAACAAAATGTATCAACAACAACATCTTTGCAACAACGGTTCCGTATTAACCGCAGTTGTATGTAGGAAAAAAAGGAAAAAAAATTGTAAAAAGAAATTAATGGTCAATATGACAGCGGTGCATGGAAAACCGCAGTTGAATATGGCTATACAACCGCGGTTCCGGCACCACCGCGGTCATAAATGGCCTCCAACAGCGGGTTCAAACGAGCCGCTGTTCTACGTAAGAGTACTTGCCCAAAACGAGGAATATCACAAGTCTCACAACACTTAACCCTTTTTCTTTTCCCCTCTCACTCCTCACGCGATCCATTGCAGTTCTTTCTGCGAAGCCACTGCTGCGAAGGTGAAGAGCCAATCGCAGGAGTCGCGCCACCACCTGCTGCGTCTCACCGTCTCTCTCCTTTTTTCTTGATTTTGTTGGTTTTGGAGAGTGAATGTTTTAGATCTGACCTGTCATTATGTTGGGTGCATCTCAGGTTAAAGGGATGGTTTCCAGAAGAACCGTGAAGGAGCTTAAGGATCTGCCTCTTTGTTCCAGTTTTCGATTCAGCAATTTTTAACTACGGCACTAAGAAGTGCGATTATCCCAAATTGATTGAGGGCTTTGGATTTGGGAGGTTTTACATGGTGGGTGAGGCTATTACATGAAATTGAGGTTGTTAAGGCTGTAACTGAGGTGGGATTCTCTCTCTCTCTCTGTCTCTCTGTCTCTCTCTCTCTCTCTCTACTTGTCCCCCTGCCTTCAATTTCAGGTATTTTATTTGTTTGTTTGTTTTGATTTCTTGAGCTTGAAAATTAGGGTTTCGAATTGTGGCTTCTTTGTTTTTCATAATGGAATTATTTTTTAATGCCTTCTAGGGTTCTAATTGCCCCTACTTTTTTCTTTGTGTTTTCTAAATTTGTTGGAACAAATTGCAGTCCAAATGAATGTCTCTTAGGCTAAATAATCATAGCGGTCATGTTTTTGTTTTAGATTATTTTGTTATCAAAATTGATACGAGGTCACTCATCTAATTCACCAACTCTCCAACAACATGGTTGAATTAGAAACGAGGTTGCTTCTTGTCTCCTGGCCCCTTTGCTTTTGGCTTTCGTTTTTTTCTTTCATTTTGGTATGCTTGTTGCTGGCTCTGTAATTCTGTTTGTATGATGTTCTGTTCTGATTGCTAGATCTGCAGTCTACTACTTTGCTTGGTGCTGTGATATGTCCGTCTCTTGTATGACTGTATCTTTCCTGTGGTGCTCTTGATGGTACTGTGGAATGTTAGTTGCAAGCTCCACAAATGTACTGTGGGTTCTGCGTGGCAAGCTAGCACGAGTCTCTGTACATTTTACATAAACTTTCTGGTGCATCCATTGCATATTTACATAGCATAGACATTTTACAATATGCAGTTCACTATGATCAGTTTAATTCCTTCTGAACTAAATCAAGAAATGTAGACAAGCTAGGTCTTCTATTGAAAATGGATGGCGCAAGAGAGCGACTCAAAATCATGAAAGCTTATTTGATGGTGGAAGGAAGCTTTGATGAAGCCATACAAGAAGTTAACACAGAAACAGGATCACTGTACTACTGATAATGCAATCTGCTAGAGTACCCGGGTATTGATCCTGGGTATAAATTGGGAAGGTTTATAGGGTAGGGGATAAAACTTTGTGACCCTTGCGGACTGGTGCTTGATGACTCGTGCACATGCCATGGCAGGGTATGAAGAAGACACAAAACTCGAACTCCTAAGTTCTAAGAAGTACTCTTTGTAAGCAGAGACATTCTGTTTCTGGTCACATCTCTTGATATTATTTGTATCATCACTACATGAATGCCGGTATCGTATCATGTGCTGGCCGCATTGCCATTCTGTCATTTTGTGTGCTCCAGTGTGGATACTTTGACAAGGTTAGTGGTGATGTGTTCTTCAGAATTTGAGCTTTTAAGTTCATTTGGGAGCTTTTGAAAATCATATAATATCAACGACTACTGCAGTTGTTATATCCGGATTTGGTTGTATCCAATTTTATTTTATCTATTTTATTCGTTTTCTATATACTCTTAGTAGAGCTGTTCGTTTTAGGTCTGGGACATGCTTGCGTTTGTCAAGTCTCTGAAAGGCATGGTAAGGGCGTCAAATGCAGTTGCTATAGTGACCTTTCCACATTCACTTCTGTCAACATCCTCCTCTAAAGATGGCAGCATTTGGCTGATACCATGCTGTCAGTCAGAGCAGTGCCAGGCATGTGAACAAATCTCATGTCCATACGAATATAACTCTTCCCTTAGTGTCGAAAATAATCTGTATATGATGCACATGTAATCGTGCATATTTTAGGGTACTTTTTCCTTAGTTTTAGTTAGCTTTGGTCACTTTAGTTTGCGTTTTTGATAGATTAGTTTTATTTTCTATTTCTAGATTACGTTTCCTTGGTCTTTGTGGTTTTTTGAGCATTTTATAGGTGTACCCGAGGACCCCGGAGCGAGGACCCGAAAGTAGAAGCCGCAAGGAGATCGAATCAAGCGAAGACACAAGCAAGTTGAAGAAAACGGACTGGAGGGGCGTTTTCTCCGGAAAAACGGCCCCCCAGCCTGTTTTGGCCCGCGGCCAAATTTCCAAAAAAAGGCCCCCTCCAGAAAAACGGGGACCCCGTTTTTTCTGAGAGTGGCGTTTTTCTGGGGCTTTTTGGTCCCGAGCTTCTCCGCCTATAAATAGTTTCTTTTCCCATTTTTTCGGGTTCATCTCATCTTAGCCTAATTTTCTAGGGTTCTTAAACAAACACTCTCAAATAGTGAGATTAGTATCTTTAGCGAGTAAAAACTTTTATAATTAGTGCTAATCAACTCCTTAATCCTTAGTATTTTGTTGTAAGTTTTCTCTCTCTTCCCTCTTTCTATCAATACTTGCAAGTTTAAATCTTTGTTCTCGAATGTTAATGGGTTTTGTTATTATGAAGTTTATTTTGCTTAATCCCATGATTAGTGAGTAGTTTAATTAGTTCTAGGATTAGGTAGCCCTAATCCATGCTCTTGATTGTTGGTTTGCCCCTTCCCCAAGTTTAATTCCAAATTTCTATCAATGTTAAGCATGTGCCCACCAAATGTTTGATAAATTGCTTGATCCACATTTTATCTTATTTGTACCTATTGTTAAGCATGGAAATGTGTTTGATGATAGTGGTTGCTTGATTATTGATGCTTGAGAGTTAATACCACGAAAGTGGATTACTTCTTTTGTGCCCATATAATTAGCTTAGTGTAATATAACTGATGCCTAATTAGGATCCTAGAAATAGGTTTCTTGGTTTGTGTTTGGGTAAAAATCACTCCCCTTCGAAAGAAGGTGTTTGTGATACATTTGCTAATTGTCAAGTAGTTTGTTATTAAGTATGGGGGTTGTTTGGGGTTAATTAATGATCAATGTGCATGATTAGCGGTGATTCCTATCCTAGAATTGCCTTTATTATTGTTTCACACCTTTATTAAGTTTTAAATTAATTAGTTGTTTAGGTTAGTCAATCCAATCAACTCCTTTAATCGGTCTAGATAGTTGATAATCTAGGGATATTTAGTACTCTATCAAAGAGTCTCCGTGGTATGAACTTGATTATTACTTCGACATACACCGTGCACTTGCGGTTGTGTCAAGTTTTTGGCGCCGTTGCCGGGGATTCGGCTATAGATATTAGAAATCTTTTGATTTGACTAGATTAGACCATTTTCTATTTTTCTTTTTTCTTATCAACTCGTGTTATCACCTTGTTCGTCTTTGTAATTGTTATTGTAGGCCGTTTTCATTGTGCATGCCTAGGAAGCAAAAGAACAAGTTCATCGACGTTCTAGCTTTTGAGGTTCCTATTCCTAAGGGAAAGAGAAGCGCAAGGAGGGATTCCCACCTTCAACAAGAGATGGCTCGACCTTTGAGTGAGTTCGCGATACCCAATGCTCAAGGGATTCCCGGAGGCATCACTAGGCCCACCGTGGAAGCGAACAACTTCGAAATCAAGCCCTCTCAAATAGGGATCATTGCGAGAAACCAATTTGAGCACGACGAACCACCTTACTTGCATCTCCAAATGTTCACGGAATATTGTGACACCATTAAAATCAATGGGGTTTCACAAGATGCGATCAAGTTAAGGTTGTTCCCGTTCTCACTCACGGGGAGGGCAAGACAATGATTGAATACTCTTCCTCCCGGCTCAATCACCACTTGGAATGAGCTCTTGGAGGCGTTCTTGAGTCACTTCTACCCACCACATAGGACGGCGTCATCTCGCCATGACATTGCCACCTTCCATCAAGAAGATGGTGAATCACTCTATGCGGCTTATCGCCGATACAAGACGTATCTCCAATAGTGCCCTCACCACTCCATGGATGAGAATCTCGTGTTCCAAATATTCTATAGTGGAATGGACCACGCCTCTAGGCTCATGGTGGATGCGGCCTCTGGAGGGGCCATCATGGACAAACCACTTGGGGAAGCTTGGAAGCTCATTGACAACATGGCTATGAACAACCAAAGGTGGAACAAAGGACGCACCCCTATCAAAAAGGGAGGTGAACTCGATGTTGATGCTTTAACATTGTTGAATAGTAAAATGGATGCTTTGAATGTTAAGGTTGATACCATGCATGCACCATCATCTTCATGTGTGGCTAGTGTGTCTAATGCTCATGTGAATGTTGTTCAATGTGAGGTTTGTGGTAATAACGATCATGTTGGAATTAATGTCAATTGTTGGTTAATGTTGAGCATGTTAACGCCTTCCAAGGATACAATAATCCCCGCCCTCAAGGAAATGCTTTTTCTAGCACTTATAATCCGGGTTGGCGTAACCATCCCAACTTTTCTTGGAAGAATCAAGCTCCATCTTCTTCTTCCCAAGGACCTAACCCTCCGGGTTTTCAAGGTCAAGTGCCTAGTCAAGCTCGTCCTTATCTAAATCAACTTCCACCTTCCCCACCCCCCGTTTCTAATATGGAGAACATGTTTGAGAAATTCCTTGCTAATCAAGAAAAACAAAATCAAGACTTTAGGTAACAAAATCAAGAATTTAGGCAACATGGTGTAATGCTTGGTGATGCCTTAACCAAATTGACCGCTAAAGTTGATCAAATGGCCACTCACCATAAGATGTTGGAAAATCAAATCACCCAAATTGCTAGTTCATCCTCTAGGCCTCAAGGTACCCTCCCGGGGCAACCATTGAACCCAAGGGAGAATTGCAATGTGGTGACTTTAAGGAGTGGCACTCAATATGAGGGACCAAAGATGCCTATCGAAAGTCCCAAAATTGTTGAGGTTGAAAAAGATGATCAACCCATTGTGGTTGATAAAGGCAAGGCTAAGGTTGGTGAGAATAAGCAAAGTGAGGTTGAGAAAGAAAAGAGTGTCACTCCCCCTCCCTACATTTCCCCTCTCCCTTTCCCCCAAAGGTTTGTCAAGGCCAAGTTTGATTTACAATATGGCAAGTTCTTGGACGTTTTGAAGAAATTCCACGTGAATGTCCCTTTTACGGATCTCATGACCCAAATGCCTTCTTATGCCAAATTTTTGAAAGAAATTTTGTCTAAAAAGAGGAGTTTGGAGGGCGTTGAGACCGTTGCCTTGACGGAGGAGTGTAGTGAGCTCCTCCAAAACAAGAGTCTCCCTAAGCTCAAGGATCCGGGTAGCTTCTCCATCCCTTGTGCTATAGGGAATTTGAAAATTGACAAAGCCTTGTGTGACTTGGGTGCGAGTGTGAGTGTCATGCCACTCTTCATTTGTCAAAAGCTTGACATGGGTGATCTCAAGGTCACCACAATGACCTTGCAAATGGCAGATAGATCCATTAAGCACCCCGTTGGGATTCTTGAAGATGTCTCGGTTAGAGTGGGAAGTTCTTTATTCCGGTTGATTTTGTTGTGCTTGATATGCAAGAGGACTCTCTTATTCCTATCATCCTCGGTCGCCCATTCTTGGCTACTGCGGGGGCTATGGTAGATGTGAAAAATGGAAGGCTCACCTTGAGTGTAGGAGATGATAGAGTAGAGTTTAACTTGATAAATTCTATGAAATATTCTATGCTTGAAGGTTCTTGTTGTAGGGTGGATATTATTGATGGAATTGTTGATGAGACGATACCAAGGCACCTTTGCAAAGATCCCCTTGAGGCACTCCTTACCTCTAAGGCCTCAAGGAAAGATGAAGAAGAAGACTCCTACCTCAAGGAGTATGCTTTTGCTTTGAACTCTTCCAAACCCATTCTCACCAAGAATAAGGTGGAATGTTTTGAAGGTGATGCCAATGAACCGACTCTTGGCAAGGGTAAACTCGAACTCAAACCCCTTCCCTCTTCTCTTGTTTATGCTTTCTTAGGAGAGGATGAGACATTCCCGGTGATTGTCAATGCTAACCTTAATGAGGATGAATGATCTAAATTGCTTGATCCACATTTTATCTTATTTGTACCTATTGTTAAGCATGGAAATGTGTTTGATGATAGTGGTTGCTTGATTATTGATGTTTGAGAGTTAATACCACGAAAGTGGATTACTTCTTTTGTGACCATATAATTAGCTTAGTTTAATATAACTCATGCCTAATTAGGATCCTAGAAATAGGTTTCTTGGTTTGTGTTTGGGTAAAAATCACTCCCCTTCGAAAGAAGGTGTTTGTGATACATTTGCTAATTGTCAAGTAGTTTGTTATTAAGTATGGGGGTTGTTTGGGGTTAATTAATGATCAATGTGCATGATTAGCGGTGATTCCTATCCTAGAATTGCCTTTATTATTGTTTCACACCTTTATTAAGTTTTAAATTAATTAGTTGTTTAGGTTAGTCAATCCAATCAACTCCTTTAATCGGTCTAGATAGTTGATAATCTAGGGATATTTAGTACTCTATCAAAGAGTCTCCGTGGTACGAACTTGATTATTACTTCGACATACACCATACACTTGCGGTTGTATTAGTAACAATGTTTTTTTTTTTAAACGAGGACAAGGAATTAGCTAAGCTACTTACTGGATATCAGGATATGGTTGGTCTCCTCAGCATTCACGAAGTGGCCAGGTTCAATACCCAGGTACTCTAGCAGAATGTATTATCAGTAGTACAATACTGTTTCTGTGTTAACTTCTAGTAATGCATGTTATGAAGTAGGTACCTTTGGTTTTAGAGGCTTCAACATACTCAATCATGCTGCATAAGCGAAGATCATTGGTATTAGAGTTTTTAAACTGATGCAAATTACTTCTTCAACTATGACTAGACGATTTATTTCGGTAATGTTTGGTCACATGTGTTAGTTGTACTATTGTAAATTTTTTTCTTTTCCCATCGGGTGCAACCTTCAGGTAAAGGTTACGAAAACACTAGGTAGCTGGTGGCTTAATCAATTGGTGAACTAAAAGAGTTATGATAAACAATTGGTATGTGGAGCAGGCATCAGTGACTAATTATTCAATGTTGAGTGTTGATATGGTAGCAGGACATCAGTGATTAATTATCCAATGTTGCAGGAAAATCTGGTTCAACCAACTATAAATGGAACACTGAATGTGCTAAAGTCTTGCACAAGGTCAACTAGTGTCAAAAGGGTTGTGCTTACCTTATTCTGTTCGGCAATAAGATACGGTGCAGACGCTGAGCAGATATCTCTCAATGAGTTGCACTGGAGCGATCCCAAGTACTGTAGTCTGTAAGAAACACAATATAAGAAGCATATTAGGGGAGAATCAGTCATGAAACTAGACTTGAACACTTAGATTTTTATAATCAAATTGTTAACGTACTCTTACCACTTTATTTGTATTTGAGATTGATGTTATTATACTTCTTATAAAATGAGTTTGTTAGTTAGCGATGTCCTTTATTGTATTTACTACATTTTAATTTGATGTTGTACATTCGGTGCAAAGATGAGATTGTGACCTCCCAAATGGACCTTTAATGCCAGCCCGCAACAGTATAAAAAATAATGCAAAAAAAAAAGAGTAAATAAACTTAAGATAGCGGTTGGTCAACGACCGCTGCTGTATACGCACATACAACAGCGGCCAATCAACGACCGTTGTCTTAAATCAAGCAAAAATCGTTTTCAAAATTTTGCCCTCCTATAACAACAGTGCGGGCTGAACCGCTGTTTTATGTCGACATACAACAGCGGTGAGGGCGGAACCGCAGTTGTATACTACGACATACAACTGTAGTCGCAACAACAACTGTTTCAACCGCTGTTCTAATGCATTTTTGACCGCTGTCTTTAGGCTTTTTTGGTGTAGTGTAAAGACGAGTATCAGATTTCGTATTCTAGGAACTTCTTGCTCACATAGTAGATGACCTTCTCTTCCTTGTTTATTTCCTGGGCTAGCATGGCCCCAATCGATGTTTCTGTGACTGTAAGGTAGAGAATTAAAGGTATGCCTGGAGTGTGCGGTACTAGCACGGGTGGTTCAGACAAATAGGCCTTAATTTTGTCAAAGGCTTTTTGGCATTGTTCGTCCCATTCCGTTTTTACCTCTTTTTTGAGTTACTTTAATATAGGCTCGCAGGTGATAGTTAACTTGAAAATGAACCTGCTAATGTATTGGATCCTCCCCAAGAAGCCTTTGATTTCTTTTTCCGTTTTTGGTGGGGGCATGTCTATTATGGCCTTGATCTTGGATGGATCAATCTCTATTCCTCTGGTGCTTATGACAAATCCTAAAAGTTTAACGGATGTAACTCCGAATGCGCACTTTTTGGGATTAAGCCTCATATTGTACTTCCTAAGTCTATCGAAGAACTTTTGAAGTGAGGGTACATGCCCTTCCCTCTCTTTAGACTTTATGATCATGTCATCTACGTAAACTTCAGCCTCTTTATGCATCATATCGTGGAGCAGAGTGGTCGCGGTTCTTTGATATGTGGCCCCTGCGTTCTTGAGCCCAAATGGCATTACAGTATAGCAGTAAGTGCCCCATTGTGTGATGAAAGTGGTTTTTTCTTTATCCTCTTTGGCTATCAGGACCTGATTGTATCCTGCCTATCCGTCCATGAATGATAAGAGGGCATGTCCAGCGGTATTGTCTACCAGAACATCTATATAGGGTAATGGAGAATCGTCTTTTGGGCTTGCTTTGTTCAAGTCCCTAAAATCCACACACATTTGCACCCGTCCGTCCTTTTTTGGGACTGGGACGATGTTGGCTACCCAATCGGGGTAATTGGCCACTCTTATGAAGCCCGCATCAAGTTGTTTTTGGACTTCCTCTTTGATCTTAAGGACCCATTCTAGTTTCATTCTTCTTAGCTTTTGTTTGACTGGTTTGCAGTCGGGCTTTAATGGGATGGTGTGTTGGGCAATATTGCGGTCTATGCCGGGCATGTCCTTGTAGGACCAGGCGAAAACATCCGTATAGTTCTTTAGGAGTGTTACGAATTGTTGGCGTTCATTAGAGGTTAAAGACAAGCCTATTTGCACGTGGCGAGGCTCATCCTTAGTTGCAATATTTATTGTCTCTGTTTCTTCGACTATTGAAGTCTTTTGTTCATGTTCGATTAATGCTTTAATGACTTCTTTTGGCAATTCCGTTATATCTTCTGAATTATTAGCAATGAGGCAATCCGAGTAAGCAAAATCGACACTCTTAATATTAATAGAAGCGGACAATACATCAATGAGGTTATCACTAATGACCTTAGTAGTAAAAGGAATAGACTGGGGTGGACTACCCGACATTTCTATGATAACAAACTCGGAATCAGACTCGGACTCAAAACCAGACTCCGAAATAGAATTGGGCCTCTCTGCAGGACCATTGCGAATCATGAACTTGTACTTGGCTCCCTCGACTGGAGTCCACTTTGTCTCGTGCTTCCAGGTGGTGCGGTCGGGCCCGATAGGGGCGATCAGCTTGGATGGGTCGAACCCTTCATTAAAAAGCACAGTAAGGGGAAGCTTGTTTGTTGCCTCGTCGTATTGACGACGTTCTTCGCCAAATAGTAGCCCAAAGCCATTGAGTGCCATGTCATTAGCTCAATCTTTAGTGGATTGGTCCTCGTTAGGAGGTATGGGTGCGTCTTCACTCATAGTGAAACAGTCTTGAAATGCCTTGAAGCCTGGAACTAGGATTCCGTTGATCGTGTATGGTTCTGGGAATCCATAATAGGGATATGGATCGCCCTCTTGGAGAAATTGCCCATTTAGAGTTAGAGGATAAGGATCCATGCTATGTGGAACAGGCTTGTTGGCCGCGCGGGCTCTTTTCCTAGCCATTTCCTTGGATATGTAAGCTCGGATCTCTTGCCTCGTGGGCTTATAGCCTAACCCAAATAGATCATTTTTTATTTTGGTGTTCCAACAGGACTGGGCTACCTTGGGGTGAGGACCCAGAGTGGTGCCTGGAAAGTGACCTTGCTTTCTAAGTAGAGCATTCACATTGAGCGTGGGCTCTATCGTTTCTACGAAGGTTATCTTTTCGAAGCCCATAACTCTTCATCTTGCTCATTATGCTCTATCTTTAGGACTGAAGCTTTTTCTATCTGGGCCATCATAGTGTCCGCACAGACTTCTAGCATGGATCCTGCTAGGGATAACTTTATCTTTTGGTGAAGGGTCGAGGCTACATCATTTAGCTCATGCAACCAAGGCCTTCCTAAAAGTAGGTTGAAGGTGGCTGGAATGTCAATTACGTGAAATTGGACCATTTTCTCGATTGGCCCAATATTGATATTCATGGAAAAAATGCCTAGGACATTTCTTTTGGAATTGTCATAAGCCCTTAGCCATTGTGCGGAGTGTGCGAGATTATTGCAGTCTATTTTGAGGTGTTCGGGCATACATTTACAGCAGAGCCATTGTCGACTAAAGTCATGGGAACTTGTCTTTGTTGACCAATTACAGTCAGATAAAGGGCTTTGTTGTGGTGGATACCTTCGGGTGGAAGGTCCTTGTCAGAAAAGGTGACGGGCGTGGATGACTTTCCTTGGACCAAGAGGTTAACCACATCTTCAGGAGTAGCATTTGGAGAAATGGTGGTTTCATTCAAGGCTTCTAACACGACCCTTCTATGAGTGATAGAAGTTGTCAACAATTGCCAGATGGATACGTCGGCTTTTGTCCTTTGCAATTGTCTAAGGATGTTGGTTCCATCATCTTCCTTAGTCATTTCTCTCTGGGTTGGATCCCTATTGGGGATTGTTACAGGCTCTACGGGTTGGGTTTGAGACGGATCCATGTAGATATTTTCGGGCCTGAACTGGTGTCCTGATCTCGTGAAGTAATTCAGAGTTTTGTCATCTTCCTCTTTCTCATCGTCGGAGATATCATACCAAGATTTGCCATTTGCTATGTCATGGACTTGAGGAGTTAACACATCTTCATGATCAGTATAGGGCTTGTTATCCTCTTCATCACTATCCCAAAGGCCGTAAATGTCCAGCGTGGGCCTTGGGCTAGGGTATGGTGGTATGACCTGCCCAACAGGAGTGATCAGATAGGATGGATCAAACCCTTCTTCTGTATTGATGGCAAAAGAGTTCCCGAGTGGATTATTATTGTTGCTGGGCGGCGGTGCGTCCTTAGGCAATGGTATGGTGCCATTGTCGAACAGATCCTGAATTTTCTCCTTGAGTGTGTAGCACTTTTCGGTATCGTGTCCACGACCCCTGTGGTATTTGCAAAATGCGGATTCGTTCCAGTATGGCGACCTTTTCTCTACAGGTGGATCAGGGGTAGGCCCAATCGAGTGTAGATAGTCTCCTTCGACTAATTTGTCTAGGGCTTTGACGTAAGGCATCCCGAGGGGAGTAAACCTTCTTGGACGCCTGTCAGAAAGGGCATTCACTTCATTTCCTCTACTTTTGGAGGTATGATTGGTATTGGTGTATTTCTTATCCTTGTAACCACTTCTGTTATTATTGTAGGTGACCTTGTTTTTCCCCTTTTGGAGTTGGTCATCTTCAATGGCCATGGCTACTTAAGTTAGTTGGGCGTAAGTGGTTATGGGTTGAAACTTCATGTGCTCGCGGTAATCAGATGCCAAGTTCTGGACTAGCATTCTAATTTGATCCCTTTCAGATGGGCGATCGATCATTTCGGCAACCTTAGTTCTCCATCTTCTCACGAAATTAGTGAATCCTTCTTTATCACCTTGCTTGGTGATGTCCAATTCTCTCAATGTCATGGGAGGCAAGACATTGTCAACATATCTCTCGAGGAACAAGGTGGATAAGTCTTCCCACTTCTGCAACTTTTGAGTGGGCAATTTGAAGAACCAGGCCCTGACAGCAGGGTCCAGAGTTTGGGGAAAGAGATGAAAATATAACTCTTGCTCAATGCCTCTAAGGCCCAATGCAGTGGTAAAAGCCCTAATGTGATCTTGTGGATCATCGGTTCCTTTGAACGTGGGAACTTCAGGCATGGAAAACTTAGTGGGTAATTTTTCCTTGATGTGGGGAGCATAGCCTTCAGAATTGATGATCATGTCATTAAAGACACGTCTCTTGCCTAGAATGGACTCAAGCATATTCATCTTAGCTTGGAGTTCTTGGACCTCTTTAGTGGAGGGCTCAGTCTTATCCTCATTGGGTTTGGGCTTATCATCGTCCCTAGTAGGGGGATCCAACTTGGCGACATGGGCTTCCATATCAGTGAATCTAGCATTCATGGCAACCAATTGGGCTAAAAGGTCGTCCATCTTTTGGTCAGCGGTTCTCTCAGCATCTCCAGACATAATGGACTTAGGTGAATTAGGTGGCGAGACTTGAGGTGACAATGGCGGTGTGCGAAGGTAATCGAGCCAAATGGGGCCCACAAAGTGTGCTTGCGGTGAAGGTTCGAACGATAACTTGCGGATCAATTTCTTGTTGGACTCGTCCCTCTCCCACTTCTTAGGACCGTGATCTTTACTCCTACCAATTCTGGACACAAAAAGGCTCGTTTAAGAAAATAGGAAATAAATGGAAAACTCCACAGAAGAAAGATTTTATTTTAGAAAACGAATGTGGGAAGAGAATCTAGCACTAGTCCTCAACATGGTGATCTTTAGTAAAGACGCGATTTTATGTAAATAGCATATTCTAGTCAATGATCTTTTCGACTTTATAGAATTAAAAGAAAATGTACTCTTGACTTGCATATGGGATAAAAATTCCCTAATTTAAGGAAGGAAAATATACTGTTGACTCGCATATAGAATAAAGTAAGACTCTTTTTTATTTTGTGAAAGATCATTGACGGGAATATATTATTTGCACACAATCTAATTCATATGGAAAGGACTGTCTTTCTAATATGGTCACTAGCGTCACCGGAGTCATGCAGGGATTCTACTTCCTAAAAAGAAAAGATCCTAGACTCTATTTGTAAACTTGACAAAACGCACAAGCAAACAAAAGGGAAACTTTCCCTAACCAGGACTCAATAAAATCCTAAGGGGGGATCTAATCCTAATATTCTATAGAAACTAATCACATAGCAAGGAAGCAATCAATCACAATATGGCAAGTAAATCAATTAGCACTTTGATATGGACTATGGGACTGAATGCAATATTTTGACACAATCTATGGTTGGATAAGGTAACCCACGACCGGATGCGTTTCGTCATCTATGTAATGCATAGTAAAACTAGACGTACTGTTTTACACATCTCGAATGGAAACATGTAAATGTCATGGGGTGAAACACGACTATGTGCAAAGGTAATTCGGACCTAGTGGGTCACCGGCCTAAGTCATAGACAATGTTCCAAAGGGTAATTCCTGTTTATGGTGTGGTGATGTCTTTCAACATCTTGCGATAATAACGCATGCAACATGAATGATATGGATGCAAAGCAAAGAAAATAAACATGTACGGTAATTGAACCAAATAGCTAAAATAAATTATTGATATGGATAGGTGTTCGAATTACACCCTCTTGTTAATCCCAGTGAAGTCGTCACTGTAAGAACCCTCACCTTTCCGGCGCCTGAACCGATGGTGTTTAGTTGGAATTAATGGTTCATAAATAATACGTCATGTGCAATTTAAATTTAATCATAACGGGGAATAATAATTCGCAAGTAATGAAGCCGCCACCAATTTTTAGGAAACAATTGGAAACCATCAAAGTGCACCCAATTCCTATTGGGAATTGACTCATACCCATGGGGCTAAATATTGAGTTCGGGGGTGTAGGTACGAAATAAACAAAACGAATCTCATCTAAATCGCCCGAATAAACGGCCTCTACTAAGCGTATCCATGTCAAACATTTATCTATGCTATATGGTTCCATATAAATCCGGTCGTCCAAGATCCTAAATTAACTAGGTGGGTTAAAGACAACCAAATTACCTATGTTATTACTTTGCACAATTTATATCCAATTTACATGCATGCTATTATCAAGACATAAACAAAAGATAAGAGTAATAATTTAACGCTCCAACCTACCACACTTTGCTAAACGCGCCAAGCATTGCACATGCACATCAATAGATTTGTTAGTAACTTCAAAGGAAGAACAATGCAAAAATATTAACTTTATGCTAAAATAAATCTAGGAGGTTGCTACATGCATGCACAAGCTATAAAAAGATGCAAACTTGCATAAACTAATAAAAAGATGCAAACTTTAAATTAAACTAATCATGCATAATTAATTACAAGATCCCAAGCATGCAAATTTGTTTAACCATAATCAAAAGCTAAATAAAACATGATTATAAGCAATAAACAAGAGATTTATAAAGAATTTAGGCCCTCAGGATGGTTAACCTGGACGTTCTATTCGAACGGGACTAGTAGAATTGGAATTGCCCTTCAATCTTGCGTGCTAGGTTTGGTGCAATGGCTTGCTCGAGTCTTCAAAATCTGAATTCTCTTATGATTTGGGAATATTTGTGCTCTCAATGCTCTCAAAATTATAAACTGATTCATCACCTCAAAAGAGGGTGAAAGGGAGTATTTATAGAGTTAGGGGACGAAATTAGGGGCTTAAGGCAAGAAACCCGACGCCTAAACTCGGCCCAGCCAGAAAACAGGCACAGCGGCCAGCCGGAAGGCAGCTGGGGCTCAGCAGCTGCAGCTAGGGCTTAGCGGCTACAGCTAGGGCTCAGCGGCACTGGCGCTGGGCCCAGCGGCTGCCCTGAAGGCCCCCGCTGCCACGTGTGTGGCGCCAGACTGATAGTGTCAGCCGCTGGGCCCGGAGGCGCGCGCGTGTCTAGGATTTTTTGACTTTTTGTGCTCAGTAAATTACGAAATTTCCCTTGGGTTGATCCAGGGGGTCGGGATTGAGCGATTTTGACCCAAATCTTCGAGACGCGATATCTCTTGATCCGGGAACCTGATTTAGGCAAGGTCAAAGGCGTTGGAATCCTTATAACAAGGGCTAGCCAAAGACTGAGGTTTCAAGGAATTTGGTCTAGATTTTCGAGCAATGTCCTTTTCTACTTACGTCCATGTTAATCTATTACCATCATCATCGGGTGTTGCGGTGCCAGGGGATGAGAACCGATTAGGGTGTCTACAACAGCACACTACAAATTGTCCACAATTGATCTTTTGAACAAGAAAGGATGGTGCATGTCAATAGGTGCACCCTATGCAAGAAAAGTTGCGAGAACTGTAGCCATCTATTCTTTGGTTGCGAGTTCTCAAAGAATGTTTGGCAGGAAATTCTAAATTGGTTGCAGATCACAAGACGACCTATGCACTTGGGTGGAGAGCTACGCTGGTTTGAGGCTAGTGCAATAGGTAAAAGCCTGCAACAACGCCTCAGGAGGACTGCTTTCTGTGCAGCAATATATGAAGTTTGGCAAGAGCGCAACCGACGTATTTTCTGTGAGAAGGAAAGGTCTGTTGAGCAAGTTTGCAAGAGTATCAAAACCCTGGTATATATGAGAGCTTATGCTGTAACTAGAGATGAACAAGCTGTGCGATCCTTGTTAGTAGAAATAGAATAGTATACAACTTGTATAGCTAGGAAGTAGATGAATATTGTATTGTTTGGGGTGCTTCACTAGCATGCCATTTCTCTGTACTATTGATCCAAGGGGCATCATGTTGATGTCCATTGAAAGATAGAATGAAAAATCTTTAACTATTTTCCAAAAAAAAATAGTTATGGAATAGTTTTCAATACAAATCCAACTCTTGTTTTTTTTTTCTCACATTGTAAATCAAAATACTTTTTTCATGAATCGATTGTTAAACTTGGACATAATCTAAAGCGACACTTAAAAAATAGAGGGGAGTAAACTATCAAAAAAATAAAAATAGAGGAGAGTATACTGATGTATGTAGAAGATAAATAGTAGGTCTTGTGTAGAACATGCCACACTAAGATGGTTAAAAATAGCACTTCTTGTTCCAACTATAACAATTATCTCACAGTAATTAAGGCTGTCTTTGGTCCAGGGTCGTTCTTTCTAAATTTTGCAAACGCCGTTGTGATCTTGAGATGTTTCAACCCAAAACAGATTCTTCAAATGCTTGGCGCGGGATAACCAAGAGTAAGGATGTTTTACTGTCAGGGACAAGAATGAATATTGACAATGGAATGAATACTCTTTTTTGGTCTCATAGATGGGTTGATGATGATCCTCTAATTAATTCTGCTACAAGACCAATTTCAGATGAAGAAGTGAAAATGTCACTTTATGATTATTAGGACTTTTCACAGAGTTGGCTGTGGGACAAATTCTGTGATGATCTGCCACAACATATTTTAGCAAAAATTGCTTCAATGGAGGTAGTTAACAACCACAATACACATGGCAACTTTACTTGGGGTCTATCTAGTTCTAGGAATTTCACTTGCAAAACAGCTCTCTCCATCATTCGAAAGGACGAAGGCGACATTGCTGACGCAAAGTGGCAGCTGGCTTGGAAGCTCCAAACTTCTCAACGGGTAAGAATGTTTGTTTGGTTGCTCCTTCATGATCGTCTCATGACGAATTTGAATAGATACAAGAGGAGGATTGCAAATGATCCCTTTTGTATTTGTTGTGAGAATAGCGTGGAAGATACTGATCACCTCTTTCGTGATTGTCCCCATGCTTCTACTATATGAGATTTGTTTGTTCCTGCGCATAATATGGAGGTGTTTGAGGAGCAAAATTTGAATGACTGGTTGCTCTATAATCTTACAGCAAAAAACCACCCTTTCACCAACAAATGGCCGGAGACCTTTGCAAGTTGCTTATGATGGATTTGGCGTTGGAGGAATAATCGTTGCTTTGCTCAATTAGATCGCATTCCTCATGATAAATTCCATTTTCTCTCTCGGTTTATTGAATCCTCCACTGCAGCAATGGAAGTGGACAAGGCACTACAAAATGCTCATAAGAAACAGAGAATAGAAGCTCAGGTTGGGTGGAAATTTCCTGAAAATGGGTGGTTAAAAATTAATACAGACGGGGCGACTAAGGCTAACCCGGGTCCTACTGAGGGTGGTGGACTAGCGCGGCTTGATACAGGTACATTCTTCTTTGGATTTGCAATTAACCTGGGCGAGTGGACCTCGGTTCGAGCTGAGTTTGTGGCCATTGTTAAGGGGTTGTCCATAGCATGGGACAAAGGCTTCAAAAAGGTTTGTGTGGAAACTGATTCAGAAGTAGCTGTCTTGCTTTTGACCAATCTAGTGGGCATAAATAATCCAAATAGAGGGATACTGGAAACAGGGCGCGAGCTTCTACAACGTCAATGGGAGACTCGCATTGTACACATCTATTGTGAAGGAAACTGTGCTGCGAATTGGTTTGCAAATTATGGCATTCAATTACCAGTAGGACTCCATGTCTTTGAGAATCCACCCAATGGGGTCAGGACCATCCTTAGAGATGATGTATTAGGAATTTCATTTTCTAGAATAATTATTATGTAATGGGCTTTCTTAGCCCTCTTTTGCACAAAAAAAAAAATAAGTAATTAAGATTGTCTTGTATGAGTTTTTCCATAGATGTAAAGATTGTATCTTTTACCTTGAAATGCATGATTTTGTTTCTTGCGGTTGGTTAGTATTTCTATATTGTGACTTATCAGATAAAACCTTTTTAGTCATAACTACTGTGCAGCATTGAAATTTGATTTTGTAATTTTGTCTTATAATTTAACAAATAAAAAATCTAGAAACTCACGACTTCGGAAAAAAGTCACGAGCTCATGCTCATGCACATTTAAATAGTTGGCAATTGGCATATATTGAAGAACAATAGAAATTTAACTAATCTACGTTCTACGTAGACTTTTTAAATTGTTTTTTTTTGGTGTTATTAATTAGTAGACCATTTATATTTTGATAACAACTAGGATTACTTTACTGATAAATTAGTGGGAGGAGCCAAAAGACTTAAAAGGCCAATTTTCATGCATTACCAAAAAGCTATAGCCCTCAAAAGTCAAAACACCCAATGAGCCAACAGGCTCAAAACCGAGCATCTCAGAACGCCTAAGAAAGTCTACTAAGTATTAGAGTACATGATAGAATAATGTCGCTGGACAAAAGAACCCACCTTCGTCATCTTTGATGATGTGTCGTTCTGTACTATCAAACTAGGTGGATGTCTGTGAGTATGCCCGTGCATTGCATGGACTGTGATTATATCATAAAATTAATATAACGTGATTATTAATCACATCGAAAAATCAAAGTGTAATTGTCACTTATGAAAAATTATTAGTATATATATATATATATATATATATATATATATATATATATATATATATATATATATATATATATATATATATATAATCCACTTAATATCATGAATGCCATATAATAAGATTATTATGACTTTATAGGCCATCTTATCTAATTTAAACTCTTATCATCAATTTCAATTAACTATTAATTAACTCATTCCATATGTTACATGATCCAAGAGGTAATAGTTTCAAAGTCTTTCTATACTTGACGTTGGTACGCCAATGTTCTTATATTGATATAAGTGTACAACTAACCTTCCAAAGATATGATCATTCTTTTATGGTAAAACCAGTTTAAATGTCTAATGTATAAATAACTACTTTTCAAAAAATAAAGAAGTTTTAGACGTAAACGTTAGATAGGAAAACATATTTTAATACTTGCTTGTGTTTTCAAAGTTATATGCGATCAAAGTACTGTCTTGAAGAACGCAAAAAGTCCAATGTAATTTTATTTATGGTCCGAAAGGAGTACATTAATTAATAGTTATAAAGTTGAAGGGAACATAAATTGGAGCCCTAAAATAACATGAGGGATTAGTATATTACGTACAGTTATAAAATTGTGATAATGGTAAAGTTTTTCATTAAAGATTGGACCTACAATCATTTTAGATTCATCGTTTATTTCTTTATTCTACACATACTCTTTTTTTTTTTATATTTTACCTTGAGATTGCTTTTTAAATTTTTATAAATAATATACGTATCTTTTCTCTTATTTTTACATTGCAACTCTTTAGTTGTGTCAGCTTGTCAAGCTAATTACTAATTACTTTTTTAGGTTGACGCATCTTATGTTGTAAATCAATAGAACATACTACAAATGAGTCTCATTTTAAAGGATATTTCGTACTCGTTCCAATGGTGTAAGAAATTTAATTTTCTAAGCGGTAAAAGTAAAGTTATATGCTTTTTAAACTCTAATAATCTACTCTTTAATGATTTAGGAAAGTACCATTTTAGTATTATTTCTATACCAAAACCTCTAATTAATAGTGTACTTTTTAACGATTTAGGAAAGTACAACTTTAGTATATATTCTATACCAAAATATATATTTCTATTTTATATTTATATTAAAATTTTATTACAATGGCTCGCTTAGATGGACGCCTCCAATGTTGTCAGAAAATGCCTCTAATATAAAAATAATATTATGATATAATTATGATTATGATTGGATCCTCAACTATTACCGTATTCATTCCGTCTTTCCTCCCTCTTTTCTATTTGTCTTTTCTAACGGTTTAAATTTTGAAAATCTACCATCTCCATCTAATGATATGGTCAAAAACTCACTTCGTATTAAGGCTATAATCCAAGATTAGATAAAAAAAAAAAAGACTGTAATCCAAGATCAGTATTATAATTTTTTAGTAACGGAGCAGAGGATCCATAGTACTCCAAACTGGCCCGAATCCCAGAGTTACTTAAGACCCGATCTGAAAATATTTGATCTGCTAACGCCTCGAACCCGGCCCAAAACTTGTGAGATAATAGCAATTTTGACCTGACCGATCCGGACCCGACATGACTGACTCAATAGTGACCCAACCTACTCATGATCTAAACATAAAGTGACCAAAATCCAAACCTGACAAGTTTACCGGGTCTAACTGTATGTGATAGATTATATATAATCTATCAGTATGTACTACACCACTACCGTTATGCATCTTCGCAAGTAGCAAGATGAGTACGTAGCTTGTTACATATTATACTTATACTCGACCAAGAAAGTGGAAAAACGCTTGCATACGATTAAATAGTATTTGACATTTTCAAGATCAAATCAAAACAATACTACTGTTGATAAAAAAAAAAAAATACTACTAATTTTTTAATCATACAATAATTGCACCAAATTCAACGCATAAAATAATACCAACCCCCCCATGATCATCAAACTTCTCAAATTTCCCAAACTTTGACGATCCACATAATTATTCCTTTTTACACCTTAGATTCTAAGCAAGACTTTAATTCATATAGTGGATCCAAAGTAGTTATATACACCGCCCACCACCACCTTTCTCTCTCCTCTTTCTCTTACACAAACATTAGATTAAACTCGATCACCACAAACTACGTACGCGTAAATGTCAAATGTAAGCAAATACAACACAGGTTTCAACTCTTTTCCCAGCAATATATGTTCTCCATTTATGTACATATTTCTTGCATTTAAACCATAGCTTATATTACTATATTCAAGCTGTCAAAGTATGAGATAACTTCAAAATTTCTCAACATTTCTTAAGACAATAATTTTGCCACAATATTTGCCTTGCTAGCCCCATATTTTTATTGCTCCATGCCTTTTCTCAAATTTCTCAATCTCTCTCTTGGCCTACAACATGATCATCTCATCAAATAAGACATCTTATATTTTCTTCCTAGCAATTTTTTGGCTCTTAGCCCTCATTTTTTTCTTCCATAATTATCTTATTGATCAAAATTCCGGTCCTATGTTCACTAATTCATCGGTATCTCATCGTCATTTACATTTGATTAACAGAAGAGTCATCAAGTCTAAGGATCAATTGTTCGATTTTACGCCATTTCATAATCGCCATCACCATCACCATCACCATCACCATCACCAGTTGCCCGATAACGACGACGAGATCGATCACCGGTATGGTGTTTCAAAGAGACTAGTCCCTACGGGTCCTAACCCTTTGCACCATTGAAGGCACGGAGATGAAGTATGTACTAACTAAGATATACTAATTTTCATGATCTTGGTTAGTAATTATACTTTTTGCATTGTATGTTCTTTTTGTTTGTTTCTTTTTGGGATTCTCTTGATTTGTTTGTCTATCAAAAACAAGTCATAATTCAGATTTCATATGAATTATTGAATCATCAATGTATCATATATATAAATACGTACTTTATAGTTTTGTATTGTATTATGTGTAAATTGCACACGATCGAGTTGTTTATGATATGATTTACTTTGTGATGAGTTATTATGATTCATAATGATGGTAGTTGTATACTTGTATATATGAATGCATTATGTATGACATTGTTTTGACAACATAGAACCTTCCATGTCAAAAATCAAAGAGACAAGAGTAGTGGTGAAGGCACGGCAAATCAATGGAAATCAAGTAACATTTTGGATGTGGAAGCAATACCACATACTAATCATGCTTTGTCTTTTAGGAGGATTTTTGTGAGGTTAGTCAATGTAGAAGTTAGTAATTATGAGCTTTATTTAATTACACATCACGTGATAACTGATAGGCAGTCCCACTTGGCAAGATTAGGTGCCCAACTGGCAAGTGTTAAAGATCACTCACAAAATAAAAGTAGTACTCAAGGGAGATTATTATTATATGGTTCGAGACCAAGGTTAATCGCTCTTATAAAATAAGTGAAATCCACTTAAATTTACCCCCCTATAATAATAGTAATGATGAGAGGTGAGAGCAAGAGCATGGTTTGTGACTAGATCTGGCAAACGAATCGGGTCGGGTTGGGTCACATTAGGTTAGGGTTATCAGCAGGTCGGGTCATTATCAGGTCGATTCAATATCAGGTCGGTCATGTCGGGTTTTAGCGGGTTGGTTTCAGATAGAATTTTCGGGTCAAACAACTCTTGTCTCACAAACCTCGGGTCTCAGATTAGGTTTGTGTAGTTTTGGGTTCGGGTCTTAGTAGGACGACTGTGTTCAGGTCAGATATTGGTCGGGTCTTAAACAGGTCCGGTTTGGGTTAGATTTTGCCAACTCTATCCGTAACTATCTAATAATTTCTCTTGATAAAATGTGGGTATGGATTTGGGTGTGGGTAGAGCTGTCAAAACCAAACCCTTCCGTTTGTTTTCAGAATCCTGAAGTAATTTTCTTGACTCGATCTCGTTTACAACCTGAAAAAATGAATTAAAAGGGATCGGATGTGTCCCAAAAATCTATCTTGTAACCAACCCGATCCGAACATGAAATGACCTGACCAGAAATCCGTTGGATCGACATATTTGATAGGTTTAGTTGTGGCCCGTGTGGGTAATTGAGTGAGTGACACATACATGTATTAATTATAATAATATTGTTTGATGTATACCAATCGTGGGTTGGTTTAGTCGTGCCAGGGGCAAGATTTTGGTAGGGAGAACCAAGGTTTGATCCCCCACAACTACAATTGAAAGGAGCGCAAAATTTTAATCCCGGAACCAGCTCCAAAATATTGGAAAATATTTACGAATGATTCTCACCAAAAAAAATAAAATAAAAATTGTTTGATGTATTGGTGGGTGGGCAGTCGGGTCTGGATTACATTAACAAGGTAGGCGTAGGCCTACACAATGTGCGATCATGTCCGTTGTTATTAGGTCTACATTAGATTAGAGTCTAGCAAATGTACTAAAGAAAATATGCAGAACTTGAAACTAAAAAGTTGAGAAATTAACTTAGATTTAATAGTGCATGTTTGTAACAATATGCCCGTATCCAAGTTGATCGGAGGCGAGCCACGAGCTTAAACTAAGTAAAACTCGAGTTTTGAAACTTTTGGCTTGCCGAGCAAAATCTTACATCAAGCTGAGTTTCGAGCCGATTTGGCTCAAACTCAATTCAACTCGATTACGCAAATCACTCCCAACGCACGACGTCCTCAGATCATTAACAAGAATCTAAACTAGTTTTAGAATTTGCTTGTAACTTACTCCTAGTTACCAAAGTTAATTAAAATAAACTGAACAGAATTGAATTAGAAATAATAAGTTGATCTGAGTAGATCATAGCCATAACCATCTTCTCTCCTCATAGGCAAGATCATGATTCTCAGGATCAAATTGCATGGCCGATGTGATGGATCACAAATCACGCACAATGATTCTATACGATCAGTAGGCCAAATCATCAACAAATTTCTCCACTTCAGAAATTGTCTTTTGATGATGAGTCCATGGACTAATTCATACTCCGGATCAAGTTTTTCAATCATTGTGAAGATTTTTGGTCAACTGGCCATATTAATGTACGGAAACAAATTCTAATAAAGCTATTTTTATCAGCTCCTCTTGGGGACCAAAAAAAAATAAAGGTGGGAGAGAGATAAGATCACACTCCAAATTACTAAATTGGCATTTTTAATTAGGGGCCCATACTATCTTGGCATATTTAACTTTTCTGGCGACAAATGAGCATATTCAATTTACTACGGCGACAAATGAGCATTTTAAACTTAAGAGTTGGACACTTTAGCACTTTAAGAGTCTGTTTGGGAGTTGAAAAATGAAGTGGAAGGAGGGGAATGAAGGGGAAATAGAAAATTCTCCTTGTTTGTCAGTTTTTTTAAAGAGGGGAAGGGAGGGGAATGAAGGGGAACAGTTTCCCTCCATTATCAATTTTTGTTCTCCCAAATTGGGAGGAATTATTGTGTAGTCCAGGAGCATTGCTCCCTCCTCTCACAAAATAGAAAATTATCAATTTAAATTTAGAGTGGGCTCCACTTATTTTGTGAGAAGAGGGAGCAGTGCTCCTGAACTATGCAAAAATTTCTCCCAAATTGGGGGGAACAGAAGGGAAAAGTAATTTTTAAGTGACGGTAGTCGCTTCACCTCCATTCCCCTCCCTTCTCCTTACTTAAACTCCCAAACAAGGTGAAATATTTCCCCTTCATTCTCCTCCCTTCCCTTCCTTTCCCGTCTCATTTCCTTCCCTTCCCTTCTCACCCAAAACTCCCAAACACGATGTAAGACTGTCGACGGGGAATCTTAAATGCAAAATTTATTTTCTTCTAATTTTCTCCATTTTCACCCTTTTTTCCATTTTTATTTCTTTTATTTATTTCTAATACAATTATTTTGTTCTTATTTCATGTTGAAAAAAAGCCACTTTATTTTGCCTCCCTATTTCTATATCTGTTGGTTTTGGTAATTTGGCTTGAAATAAGGCATTAATAAAGGACAAAAGATGAAGGAAGAGAGGGATTAGGAGACTGAAATTCCATACATTTGCCTCGATGGATTAGCCGGCTTAGGGAGAATTGGGGGTTGCTTTCGGACTGTGGTGGAGGGAAGGATGAGCTAAAGAAAGTGGGGTTTCTGAAATTAGGGTCCTAAAGGAGACAGAAAAAGTGGAGGAGATGACCTTGATAATCTCCATTGTTGCCTGGTGGTGAGTTTGGAGGAGAGAGAGAGTGAGATGAGAAGTTGTGGTTTGCAATTAGAATTCTCCATGGATTAGTAATATGAATTGCTTTTTGGATTTTCGTTTTTGAAATAGTGGGTTATAAATTACCTAAGTTTTCTGTGTTGAACAACTTAAGTTCTTCATGTTAATGGAGGAAGAGGGGGGAGGGGAGAGAAGAAAAAAAAAAAAGGAGAATATTGAAGCAATTAGGGAAAATAAAATTTGGGGCAAAGAAGACTAAAAAAAATAGGAAATAAGGAAAATATAACTTTTGTGTTAAAGATTTCCCATCGACGCCCCTAAAATGTCTAAGAGCATCTCCAACCCCATGATAAAATTTGGCAAGTATTTTATACAAACACCACTTTCTCTTTTCTCTCTTCTGTTTTATGAAAATTTGGCATAAACTACTCTAATGCACATGCCAAATTTGACATGCCAATTTCCATTTTCTCTCTCCACTTTCTTCAAAATTAGTAGGACATGTGTAATAATGAGCTATGACAAATGTGAGCCATTCACCAAAAATTGTCATCAGCTTCCTTTGCAAATACTCACGCAGGATTTGGAGAAGGTAATTCACACCCAAGCCTTTTTCATCTGTGGGTCCTAGTGTTTGTATCTCACGCACACCATTTCCCCAAAATCCCAGCTTGTTTTCCTTTTCAGTTTGCCTCGATTTTGTGAATTTGGCAATTGACCGTATGTGTTATGTATTTGGCAATATGAATAATACACTCCAATGGAAGGATGTAAAATTTGGCATGCCAAAATTGGATTTGGCAAGACAAAAATACAAGGATTGGAGATGCTCTAAGTGTCCAACTTCTAAATTTAAAATGCTTATTTGTCGGCGGAAAAGTTAAATATGCCAAGTTGGTTTGGACACCCAATTAAAAATGTCAATTTGGTAATTCAAGGGTAAGATCATTTGATCCAAAGAACTCAACAAACAACACATCAGCCCATATTTGACCAAAACACAAGGGAAAATAGGATTGATACACAATGTATTCTCTTTTTCTCTATAAACAATATTATTGTTACTAATAAATATCATATTTGTTAAATAACACCAAGAAAATTACTAAACACCACTAAATTTGTCCAAATTAGACTAATCTACCCTTTTTATTTTCCCCTGTCCCCTTTTCCATTTCCCCATGTCTCTCTTTCTCTCTCATCTAACCCCAGGTCCGCAACCCACGAAAGCAAAAAAAGAGAAGAAAAAGCACAGGCACTCACCGTTGTAACACCGTCACCACCACCCCTTTGTCCAGTCACGAAGCTTATCAGTAAGCTTCATGAGACCCTAACGAAGCTTACCAATAAGCTTCATGCAATGTTGACAAAGCTTGCTCATGAGCTTTGTGAGTATTTCGTGAAACTCATCCAATTGGTGGTTGCATTCCATTAATTATTACTCCTACATGAAAAGCTAATGGACCTAACGAAAACGTTCCATGAGGAACCCATGAAGCTTATGAAGGAGCTTTATGAGAATCTCACGAAGTTCATTTGTGAGTTTCATGAGAGTCTCATGAATCCAAAAAAAATGAGAGAGCCCTAGAGAGATAAGTGAGATGAGTGACCCCCTCCCCTCCTAGGCAACCCCTGGTCCCCCTCCCCCCGGAGAATCTGGTTGTTCCGATGGCGCCCGTGCGGATGGTAATGGTTCTCCTTTCTCCTTTTCCTCGAATCCTCGTGTCTTTACCCATCATTCCCAACCCCCACACCAGAAAATCCTCCCCTGTTAACCCCTCCTCCTTCTATTCCTCCATCCCTCCACCCAAATTCTTTTAGGTCCAAACTAGTTGCTTCTATTTCTAAACCAAACTCTTCTTCTGGATCCTTTTGGCTTAACCTTGAACCTATCTCTCTCCCCCATGCCTCATCCCCTCCACCCAACCTTGAACCTTCCTCCTCTGACACCCCTTATTCATTCCTCTTTCAGTTGAAGAATACATTGAATTTTGCCAGCCTTGGCTTCATTCCATTATTTGTAAAGTCCTGGGAAGATCCTTTGAACTAGATTTCTTGAAAGAGAAATTAAAAATCATTTGGGCTGTTAAAGAAAAATTCGAGTTAATCCCAGTGGGAAAGGGATTCTATGTGGCAAATTTTTATGGGGAAGCAGACTTTCAGAAAGTTGTGGTTAATGGTCCTTGGTCAATTGGAGGTTCTCAATTGTACACTAGATTGTGGGAGCCTGGTTTTCAAGCCTCAAGGGCACGGATAGATAGAGCACTGTTTGGATTAATATCCCAAAGCTGCCAATCGAATTATTCAGGAAGGATGTGCTTACAAAAATTGGCAATCACTTGGGGAGTCTTATTAAGATTGACATGAAAACTTTAGCAGGAAACTCTGCTCGTTTTGCTCGAATATGTGTTCAAATGGACATTTCTAAAAAACCCCCTGAGGGCATCATAATTGGGAAAATCTGTTTGAATATTGATATCCCAGAATTTCCAAGAGTTTGTGATAAATGCGGAATTTTGGGTCATATGGTACCAAATTGCCCGCAACTTAAGAAGGTTTCGACATCGACTCCGGAAACCGCGGCACCGCCACCGGCAATGACTAACATACATGCAGTCTCCTCGGTGACTGGAAAAGCTAACCCGTTCACGGGTATACACCAGAAAAGCTCTGTTCCGACAACCAATGAAGGTTGGACAACGGTTCAGTCGAGATATCACCAAAGAGGAAAGAAAAACAGAGCACCTTTCTCTGGTGCTAAAAGAAGCAAATCACTTAGTAGATGGAAAGAAGTGCCAAAATACGAAACTTTTGAACAGAGTAAAGGAAAAGAGCCGGGTAATTTTTTCCCTGTGCTTCCAGCAAATAAAATCGCGACAGTTGGCGTTATTCTTTTGGAGTCAAAAAATACTCAAGTTGACCCTTCTAGTCAGCTTAATCTGTTAATTGGATGCAGTTCTTTAGACCCGTTGCCTAACCCGGGTGTGGTTCAGTTATCCACCAAAATTTCACCTAACCCTCAAAACTTTCCTTCGCCTCTTTTTTCCTCAAACTCCTTTCTCGCTCCTAGCTCATCTGTACCACAACTAGTTTCTACTACTCAGGCCCCTTCCACCACCATTAATCCTTCTCCTCAGCCACCACCAAGCACCACAAATGGACACCCCGCCACCTCTGAGCCTGATATCACCGGATTATTCCCCGGTGAAGACGACGTCTCCTCTAATACCTCACTCCCCCTTGCCTCCTCCATGGGAGCTCTCTCTTCCATCGAGCTTCAACCTCTCAACCACCCTGTCTTCGGAATCCCTATAATTGAGCGAATCACAAACCCCTCCCTCTCATCTAAACCCTCCTCACCGAGTCTGCAGCTCTCAAAACCCTCCACCTTACTGGAATCAAATTGCCTTAGCGAAACAAGAAAGAGTTGTAAGGAAAATGATCTCCTTCTCAATAGCAACAGAATTTCACTCGGGGAGGGAATTCTTAATGAGGGACCAAATGGGTCAAGTCTCTGCGGTGCTTTTTCCAACTTTGGCAGACCTCCTAAGAACTCCAAAGGTACTCTGGGTGTTTTTGGATTGGTGGTTCAAATTGAAGACGAGAGCTTTTCTACCCCAGGAAATGCTCAACTTCATAGGCTCCACCACTTTTCCCAACTATGGTGGAATGGTGCCCTCTAGTCTCGAAGTCAGTCTAGTTGAGAATGGTCAGTTTCTCAAATGCCCTACAAATACTGTTCTTGGAGAGACAAGTAAAGGAAATAGAAATCTCAATCAAGAGATTGGATCTGATCAAGCCCAAAGTGAGATTGTACCACAAGCTGAAATTCAAAATCCACACGAGATTTGTTCATATCCCAAGCACCAATAATGTGATGATGGATTCTCTGAAACATACACACGCAAGAGTCATCGAAGGACTAAAATCCCCGCCAAATATGTTTAATATGAATATGGTAGCTTGGAATGCGGGGGGTATAGCCCGACCTTACTTCAAAAAATCTTTACCTGTGCCAAACCCACCAACCAGACTTTTTCATTGTCACTGAGACACGAGTGAGTAGAGGGAATACTGAAAAAATTGTGAGAGCCCTGCCATTCGACCACTGGGTACCAATGGAACCGGAAGGATTCTCTGGGGGTGTATTAGTACTCTGGAATTCGCACGTGAATTTCGAAGTGGTAATGCAAAATAAGCAGGGCATCCATGGAGTGTTGTAGGTACCTTCTAGTTCACTACCTACTTTGTTTATCTCTGCAATATATGGTAATCCTGATATTAATGTGCATAAATCGTTATGGCAAGATCTTGTCACTATTGCTGGTACTATGAGTCTTCCTTGGCTAGCAATCGGTGACTTTAATGATATGTGCAATAACTTTGAGAAGCTTGGCTTTGTTTGCATGGCTTTGTTTAATGATTGTTTGCATGATAGCAACTTATTGGATCTTGGTTTTGTTGGTCAACGCTTCAATTGGACGAACAAAAGCAAGGATTTTCCTATCCTTGAGAGACTTGATCGAGCGGTAGCAAATGTCAGTTGGATTAATTGTTTTCCAGATTGCCTTGTTACTCATCTCCCTCGCCTCTCTTCAGACCACTGCCCTATCCTTTTAGATACTGATTCAACAAAATTGCCCAAAGGTAAAAAAACCATTTAGATTTGAACCAATGTGGTTAATGGAGCCTAGTTTGGTTATCTGGTAAATGATGAGTGGGTGAATGTGAATATGCCTTTGAATGAAAAAATTAACCATTTTGGGCTGGCTGTTGACAATTGGAATAAATCGATTTTCGGTAACATCTTCAAAAGGAAAAGAAATCTTATCGCTCGTCTTGATGGTGTGCAATCTAGTCTGTGTAGCTCCCCTAAATCTGATTTTCTGCATGATCTTGAAAGTGATTTAAATAAACAACTGAATCCCATTCTTGACCAAGAGGAACTTTTTTGGATAATGAAGTCACGCTGTAATTGGATTGTGGATGGTGATAGAAATACCACTTTTTTCATAATTCAGTTAAAATTAGAAGGAAAAAGACCAGAATTTGTTCACTTGTTGATGATGTTGGCAATGAATTAACTGAGCATGCTGCATTAACTGACTCTGTTGTGAAGTTTTTCCTTAATTTGTTTTCCATTGAAATGAGCTTTGCCCCCATACCCAGTAATGTTTTGTTTGCTGCAAGTACTAATACTATGCATCTGGCGTTTGCTCCTTCCTTTGTGGAAATAAAGCAAGCACTGTTTGGGTTGGGATCTTACAAAGCCCCAGGCCCAATTGGATTGCATGCAATATTTTTCCAAAAACATTGGGACCAGATTAACTTAGATGTGATTCCATTTATCCAAAATGTTTTCAAAGATTGCTGATTTCCTACTGAGTTGAATAACTTCTACATCAGTTTGATCCCGAAGATTGACAAACCTACTCATATCAAGCAGTATAGGCCAATTAGACTTTGCAACACTTTATACAAAATTACTAAGATTTTGGTAAGTAGACTTAGGCCTTACTTGCATGATTTGATTTCTCCATATCAAAACAGCTTTATACCAGGTAGAGGATCTGAGATTAATGTGATTGTTGCAAATGAAATCCTGCATTCAATGAAACAGAAAAAAGGAAAAAAAAGGCTTTTTGCTTTGAAAATAGATTTGGAGAAGGCTTATGATAGGTTGGAATGGAGTTTTATAAGAAATTGTTTGCATTTCTTCAAACTTGATGAAAATTTCATTAAACTTATCATGCACTGCATTACTACTTCCACTGCTTCTGTCTTAGTTAATGGTAACACCACTGATTGGTTTAAACCAACAAGGGGGATTAGGCAGGGTGATCCTTTGTCACCCTACATTTTTATTCTTTGTATGGAAATGTTGTCTAGACTAATTCATGACGCATGTAATAAATCTAATTGGGATCCTTTTCTTGTTGGAAAAAAGAAGCTGCCTATATCTCACTTGTTATTTGCGGATGATCTGATTATTTTTGGCGAAGCCAATGAACATACTATTGAGAGTGTGATTGATACTTTAGATGTTCTCTGTGATGTATCGGGTCAAAAGGTGAGTAATGAAAAAAGTAAACTGTATTCCTCCCCCAATACTAGTAGGGAATGTATAGAGTTTGCTGAGGGTATCACTGGTGTCAAACAGAGTTCTGATCTTGGTATCTATCTAGGTTTTCCTTTGTCACCTCTTAGGCCCAGGATGAGTAAAGTCCATTTTATCATTAAGAATGTGAAAAATAAACTTTCTAACTGGAAGACTAAGTGTCTAACCAAAGCAGGAAAAATTTGTTTGATTAACTCCACTCTAAATTCAATTCCTTCTTACTACATGCAAAATCTGGTTCTTCCTGCTGCTTTGCTAGATGAATTAGATAAAACAGTAGTGAATTTTTTGTGGGGTGATCACGAGGACAAAAAGAAATTGCACCTAGTTAATAGAGACTTAGTCTTTAAGCCTAAAAAAGAGGGGGTCCGGGGATCAGAAGCAATAGGGTCATGAACCAAGTTATGATGACTAAGCTCAACTGGAAACTAATGAAAGATAATGATACTCTAGCACAACAGGTGCTGAAGAGTAAATACATCTATAATAGAGTTAAGCCTATTGATAAACATGGCTCTCATATTTAGCAGAATTTTGAACATGGCTGGGAACAGTTTAATGACAACATTTTCTAGGTTGTGAGAGATCGTAAAATATTTTCCTTTTGGGATGACAATTGGACTTATCTTGGCCCTCTTCGAGCTGTGATTCATGGCCCTTTTGTGACTGAGGAGAATGATTTAAAAGTTAGTAGCTGCATTATAGATAAGCATTGGAATTTCAATTGTTTGTCTTTTATACTACCTGATTTTGTGATAGAAAAAATTCTGGAAGTTCCTTTGTCTTCTTATGATTGCTCTGATTTCCGTACTTGTTTGCTGGTAGATAATAATAAGTTTGATGCTGGAAGAGCCTATGATTCATTGGTCAAGAAAGGGCATAATGATGTTGATAATTCATGGATTTGGAAAATTAAAACTCTTCCAAAAATGCAGTTTTTTGTATGGGTGTCTTGGTATGATAAAAATGCTCATAATGTCACTCTTGCTAGAAGGGGAATGTTTCCAGATGCTAGTTGCACTTACTGTCATACTTGCGATGAAAACATTCTGCATGGCCTTAGAGATTGTCCTGCTATTGCTCACATATGGAACAACTATGATATCTCTGATACCTTTTTTTATTGATGATCTTCAAACTTGGCTCCTTAACAATCTTACCTCAAAAAAATCCATCAACTCTCTCCCCTGGCCTACTCTGTTTTCTTTTCTGATCTGGAATGCTTGGACAACCAGAAACAATTTCATTTTTGATAACCCTATCCCTCCAACTGAGATTTAGCTACGAGGTGTTACTGTAAGGGCCTTGGAATTTTGGGCCTTACTGGATCAACCTCACAAGCATGTCAAGAAGAAAGAGTTAGTGTCATTAAAGTGGGAACCTCCTCCCGTGGACTGGTTGAACCTTAATTGTGATTCTACTTTTAATGACACAACTTCAGTATCAAGTATTGCAGATGCTCTAAGGGCTCATGATTCAAGCTGGGTTAAAGGGTTTTTCAAAGTGATCAGAGCATCAAGTGTGGTTGCAGCAGAACTCCTAGCAATCAGAGAAGCATTGATATTTGTTAACTCACAAAATTGGTCAATAGTTGTAATCGAGTCTGATTCTGTTAGTTGTTCAACTACTCAACCAAGTTGTTATGCATCGAGATAAACTGTTGAATATCATATTGGAGTGCAGGGGGTTGATGGAGCGGATGAAGGATATTAAGATCATCCAATGTTATAGAGAAAAGAACCAACTGGCGGATGCTACTGCACATTATGCTGTCTAGATCTACTTCATGTAGTAAGACAATTATTTTGAACTCAATTCCTGAATCTTGCTATAACTTCTTTAGCAATGATTGTAATGGGCTTCCTTGCCCAAGACTTGTTATTCCGTAGTTAATTTAAATTGTTCATTTGCATAAAAAAAAAAGAGTCTCATGAATCTCCTTCAATATGCGAATTTCTTTTGGAACCTGCGATTTTTTTTTACAACAGTTAACCTACAAATGAGACCATAATACCTCAAATTCATCGCCAGAAATGTTATCGCTATCATCCGTCATATCGTCAAAGATATTGTCACTATCCTCCATCATTAAATTGTATTCAATATGTTGAATCCAATAAAAAGATTGATTTTTTTTGATAATTTTTGGGTCTACTGAGAAGTTTCAATTAAAGAAGTGGTGAAGAGAGTAAAAAAGAGGCTCTCGATCAACCTTTCATAATATATATTAGGGGTGTTTTGGGGAACCAAAAATAAAAGTTGGTGACGTTTAGTAATTTGGTAGCTTCGTTTAGCACCACTCATAAATATATAGTTGTTCCTATTAAAAGAATTGCTCATCTGAAATTGAGAGACATGATTATTTATTTGTATTTCCCTCTGACCAAAAATGAGTCTACAATACACTTGGACTCTTTTATCCATAACTTAATTTTCCTTAATTTAGTTTAGTTTAGTTTAGTTCAGTTCAGTTCATGTATAACTTTATCACTCAAATAAATTTCTATTCTGAAATAAATTCATAATGATAACTATGTTATTGGTAAGACTTCAAATCATATTTTCAAATGAGTCAAATATGTTTGGCGAGTTTTAGATAGTTAAAGGTTAAGCTTAAAAAATTAATTTAGTTCAATTCATTTCTAACTGAAAATAAGAAAGTCGTAGGCCAATCATGGTGAAATGTATCTAAATTACAGAAGATGGTCTAAAATATAAGTAGGAGTATATATTTAACTGATCCCTCTGGACAGGCGAGCGTCCTTCATTTTTATGGGGCAATGAGCTAATCTTATTATGGAGAAACAAAACTAAGTAGCGACCACGAAGACGAAGTAAATTGCGCATATATAGGTAACCAAAAAAAAAAAAGAAAAGGAGGCGCATATATAGCTAATCTGGAGATTTCACAAGATTTAATTTTCTTTTTTTGGTTCACGAGTCACAACTAATGGTATTCACTGTCGACCACAATGATTATTTTCGCGCGTTGCCTTATAGGCACCTCATAGGGTGTACTACTAACCAAGAAATTTAAAGTTATTCTATGCTCAAGGCAAGGTTCGAACCCTCAACATTGGTTAAGGATGAATGAGTCTCTATCAGTCGACCACACCTTGGTTACAAGATTTAATATTGACGTGGTTAATTAAAGTTCACAAATGATCAAGTAGGCAATTTTTATCCTCTTTTTCTGGTCTTTTTCATGCTCAATTTACAATAAACGAATTATGGCTGGAAATGTGCCAAAGAGATATGATCTTCACGTCTAATAACAAAAGTTCAAGTTGAAATTAGTCCCCCTTCTCTTCCTCTCTTTCTTTTTCCTTTAAATTTTCTCTCTGGGTACTAGTCAACTATGACATACTGACCCAAAGAATAACAAAAGAAATAAAAAGATGGTTCGTATCCTAATAAAAAAAAAATTGAAATGCAAACTAAATACTAAATTAGATAGGTGAACTACAAAAAAAATAAAAAAAATTAGATAGGTGAACTATGTAAGAAAGTCATCATCTTCAGCGTGTCCCATCCAAAGAATCATCTTGGGCGTGTCTTACCTCACAACTTAGCGTTGACTCAACCAACACCAAATTATTTTATTTTATTTTATCAAAACCAACACTAAAACTTTGATCTCCAGCTTTTATCTTGGAAGGAAAGACAAAGGACGTGTTGACGATTTCATAAACATTCAAATTACTAACACTTTTCATAACCTAACGATTAAACTATGAATTAGTGTTAATCACTATTATATGCGATTTGGGGAACTTTCTAAAGCTCACTGGACTTTCCGATTACTAACCTCCAAACTCAATCATGCTTTGACATTAAGATATCATTTCATAAACATTGATAGGTAATTAATGGACATTTGAGTCGCACAATAGTAGAAAATGTGTGTGTTCTCACTTCTTTCCTCTTTGGGCGTGGCTAAAGGGCACTTCCTAATGCACGACCTCGGGTATTTCACGAATTAATTTGTGTAGGTGTTCCCCATTTGGTGTACAAGTTGCAACTTGTTTACCAGTGAGTCAATACCTATTAGGTTAAATGTATTAGAAAGTTAGGATGTTGTTAATTTTCAAAATTCTTATATATGCCATGCTATTTTTCTCGCTTTTTTAACACTTGAAACTTAGACATAACTCCTCTAATCCAAACATTTCGTACAAGCTAAACCTGAATTTTATATTTTGATCTACTTGAAACATAGACATTAGACATAACTTTTCCAAACAGACACTTTGAACGTGTCTTCCTAGATGTTTACTTAAATATAAACAAGTGAAGAAGATGTTGACCAAGTTGTGTTGCAAGCTTAACTAACGCCTACCAAACTAAGTAGGCCTTTCAGCAAATTGGAAACGCAGAGAAAATTTCAAAGTCATCTCTTTCAAAACTCACTACAAGGTCATCCTTTGCACATATATATTTAGCAACACTTTCCCCATTTTCATGACACTTTTGTTCATCCAAATGCTCTTAATTAGCTAGCTAATTAACCACATAATCCACCATGGTCCGTTCATTTCCCTACCATGGCATGGATTCACACTACTTCCACAACTCCGTCCCCATAGCCTTCGGCCTCTTTGTTTCCGTCTTTGCCCTTGTTGCCCTTTGTGCCAAACGCGGTACTAAGACTCCTAAGAGCTACGAGAATGACTTATACGAGCGACCAAGGTCCCCCTTAGCCACACCTAAGAGACTCTTGACGAATATAACCAATCTTAAGATCGCCAACAATAACAATAACAATAACAATAACAATAACAAGAAGAACGCGGGGGAGGAAAGTCAACGGATGGTTGGTGACAAGGGCGCGTTTGGAGAAGGCGGATTGTGGCAGAAGAATATATTGATGGGAGAAAAATGTCAGCCCCTCGAATTTTCGGGGGTGATTTATTATGATAATTATGGGCATAGGGTGTCTGAAATTCCCAGGTCTACTAGAGCTGGTGGATCTCCCTTGCATACCAGTTTTTCTTTTCCTGTAGCCACTCATCATTCCAGCTAGAGATCAGAGAACAAGATGTTCTCTTTTTAATTATGTACAAAACGGGATTTTTCTCTGAAATGGAAATAGATGAGGTGTTTTGACATAAGCCATATCATGTTGTAATTTGCCCAAGATTTATAACATGTAGATTGAACTTTGATTAGAAACTTTTGTTTACAAAGTTTTGATTTGCCCTGTTATTTGGGTTTTATGATTGGTCTATGTATGGATGTTTTTGTTTTAATGCCCCTGTTAAATTAAAAACAGAGCAAGAAGGGCACATAATCTTTTTCTTTTTCTTTTTCTTTTTCTTTTTCTTTTTCTTTTTCTTTTTGGCACAATCATAATCATTGGTCAGTCAATGTTCTGTGTTTGTAGAGACTTTGCTCCGAAACAATGTTTGACTTTCACATTTCATAATCTCTTTAATTTTTATTTTATTTTAAAGAATTTCATAATCATAAATTCATAATACAATCGATTTTATTGCCAACCAAATAAAGTGCAATCTTGTAAGGTTTCCCTCCCTTTTTTTCTTCTTCCCTTGCATATTATAGTGTATCTGTGTATGTGACTTGGAGGAAAAAAAAAAAACAAATTTTTTTGTGTAGCGCAATTGTGGCCACAAATGCAAATTAGTTGACATCTACAATGTTTCTTCTTTTATTTTTAGGGGAAGATACTTCATTAGCTAAACTACTTGACATCTACAATGTTTAAGATGTCAATGTGAGTATAATAATTAGTCACTACACGAGCAGTATGTTAAATTATAACAAAAAAAACTATAGTTACCAAGAGTGCAATGATGGTTGAGAACAATACCTCTAGCATCTTATCCACCAAAAACAATGATTGTTGATTTGTTGCTATGGAAATAATTTATATTCAAAATTAAATATATGAAATGATAATACTTGATTGGATTCTAAGCAACTTGTGATGAAGAAAAAGGGGAAGCAGATAGTGCACGTATGATACAACTGCTAATACACCTATAAAAATGCTACAACTGCAAGCGAATAGTAGTTTATAAGTTAGGGCTGGTAAAATTTGACCCAACCCGAGAATCGATCCATACCGACCCGAAAAGTTTGGGTCTTGAACAAAGAATTCCAACCCGAAACCCGATACTTACCGAACCCGAAAAACCGACATTTATTGGATCAAACCCGAACCTGCTCTGGGTCGATCCGTTGGGTTGAGGCTTTCAAAACAAGACATATCAGCATGAGAAAAGTGAATGACAAAAAGGTTAATCATATCAGAATTTCTTACATATTAACCAATTTTGACATATGTAGTTTCAGATTTCTCTTTAATAAGGGTTTTTCTAATCCTTTTGAACGATCTTGACTAATTGTTACATAGGTAGCGGTTTGATACTTCGTATGCATTAGTAAAAACATAATTACTTGTAAAAAGTTTACGAAATAGTTTTCAAGTAGATTAAAACCATATATATTATGTCTAATAACATTATAGTGTGCAACTTTTTTATTATAAAGTTGAAAATAGAATTAATTATGCAATTATAACCTAATTAAAAAATAAATGCACAACCCGTTGGGTCGACCCGAACCCGAACGCTCTGGGTCATGAACAAGCATTTCCCAACCCGAAACCGAAATGACCCGACTTGTAAATAACCCGACCAAAACTGACCCGATCTGAACCCGACCTGACCGACCCGTTTGCCACCTCTATTTATAAGCACCATTTTAAAATAGTAATAATTGTTCACTTATTAAACTATTAACATTTGTTGTCTTTTTAAGTCTTCAAAGATGCACAAAGGTTGATAGGAAGTAACGGGACAATGTTTAAGGATGTACAAAGATTGATAGGAATCTTATTGTACTCCACAAAACTAAATAATGAATAATACTAAATGAGAAAAAAGTACATGAGTCGAACTTAATTTAAGTAAATCGGGTCTAAAATAAAGAGGGAAAAAACACACCCAAATGATGAGTTAATTTTGTTTTTTTGGGTTCACATTAACGGTATTGGATATCCACTGTCGATCATACTGACTATCTCTCTGCGCTGACTTACAGACACCTCAAAGATGAGACAACTGACCAAAAAATTTAAAACTACTCTAAAACTCCATGCATAACATGAAATTCCACCTTAATTAAGAAAGAATAGACAATGAATGAGTTCCTACACTCAAATCAGTCCTCCTGACTTAAATCATAAATGATGAGCGTTCGGCAACGAACTTTTTGGGTAGCACTCGCCTTTCATGTTCAAACAGTTTACCAAAAAACCATCACATTCACATCCACTTCGTTTAAAGGAAGAAAAACTGATACGGTACAACACCATCCCAGATTTCCAATTGAAACTCTGTTACCTATACCAAAATGACTGTTTCTCTCTCTTCAACTTCTAACCTACTCACATTTCATCCGTATTCATCTCCATCAAACCCTAATCTTGATCTTACCCATCCAAAGTTCCCAAGAGGCAGAAGAACAATTGGAAGCAAAACTGGAGCTTCAATTATTGTTGCAGCTACTTCTAATAATGAAATTGCCTCAGAAAATTCGACCAAGTTGGTCACTTTTTTGGGAAAGGGAGGTTCTGGAAAAACTACTGCTGCTGTTTTTGCCGCAAAGGTTAATCCACATTGCCTTTAAATTCTGGGTTAATTCAAAAATATGTACATGATTGTTTTCTTGATTCTCTGACTTTAGTAGTTGGGTAAATAGCATTGTTTCAGTGCTTGTTTGTTTAAAGTTGTTTACTTTTTGGTGATTTTTTTATGTTTTGTACAAATATGGTCATTTGAAGTTTGTGTTTATGTGATGGTGGTATTGTTTTAATTTCAAGCCATTGATGTGTTAAAGGGTTTTAAGTTATCAATAGGATTAAGAGAGAGATGTGGAGAATTGGGTAGTAAAGCTATAGGGAAGATTGGCTATTGCGGTGCTCAATTTTACATTCAAATGATTGTGTTGAACGAGTCTGTTTTGTCATACCCATGATTCCCAAAAATCAATCCAATGAGTTCTTCTTCACACTTCTGAGTACCGAGTGAAGCAAGGAAAAAAGCCCAAATACTGGAACTTCCATGATTGAAACAATTGGCTGAATCCCGTAAAATCGTTTCATAGGAGTTCATTATCTATCTATTCAAGTCATGTGAGTGCAGTGAAGCCCCTTTATGCGGATTAAGTATTGTAGGGCAGTGCTTGGTTTGAGAAGATGGCACCTGGTCATCAGAGCTTAGCCATCAGCCCATCCGTAAGTACATCACTTCAATACGGTTCCTGCAAACTTGCCCAACCCTCTATTTAAAAAGACTATTAAAGTTGATAACACAGTTACTGCACCTTGTCCTGTGTTGCATCTGATTGATATCAATCAGTCAATCTCTCTTCTGTAATACTTGGAGATGACCAAGTAAAAATGAATGAGCAATATCCTTGAGAAAAGTTCACGGATTTTTACCATTTCTTTGCCCCTCAGTCCGAGCAAACTTGGTTTTATGTTGCTCTTGATTTTGGCGTAGGCAATTGATTTATCTTTTTATGTTTTTAGATGAGTACATTTGGTGGTGTTAGTTTAGCCTACATATTTTGAACTGTTTGCTTTTTTCAGTGGAGGGATAGCTCCTGATCTCAATTGTTAACGATGTGTTTATCTTGTAGTCAGCACTATGCAAAAGCAGGTTTTAGCACATGCTTGGTGACACATTCCCTGGACCTTGCAGCTGAATACTTTCTGAATTGCAAAATTGGAATTGATCCTGCCATCTGTAGCAACAACCTTTCAGCTGTTAGGTTGGAAACAACTAAAGTGTGTTTATATTACTTTCTCTTTGGCCTTCCTTTGATAGAGAGGATTAACCAATTCTTTGTGCTCAAGCTAGTCTGCTTTTGATAAATGCAGATGCTTCTTGATCCACTGAAGCGGCTGAAGGAAGCTGATGCACGTGTTAATTTGTCCCAGGGGGTTCTTGAAGGGGTGGGTATGTGAGTATATATCACGCTTGTTTCATAGAGCTGTGAGATATATGATTACTCAAAGTTCAATTTTAAATCATTGCTTATTAATGTTATTATAGATTGTGGGGGAAGAGCTTGGGGTGCTTCCTGGAATGGATTCTATATTTTCGGCTCTTGCGCTTGAAAAGTTTGTGGGATTTCTAGGAGATAAAGCTCGCCGAAGTCAGTTTGGGAAGAAGTTTGATGTAGTCGTATACGATGGCATAAGTACTGAGGAAACTTTGCGAATGATGAGTGCTGCAAATAATGCAAGGTAAGGAGATTCTGTACCCCCCCCCCCCCCCCACCACCAACAAAAAACTGCCTTCTGAAAGAATAAAATGGGAGGGAGAATACATTCCCTGTAGTGATGGTCTCATCATTGTCCTGGTATTGACTGGTACCCTACTTTCTGCAGGCTGTATGTTAAGTATCTACGTAGCGTAGCTGAAAAGACTGATTTTGGAAGATTAGCTGGTCCCTCACTTTTGAGACTGGTTGATGAGGCCACGGATTTAAATGGTAGTAATGGGAAATCGAGTTCAGAAATATTGGATTCTCTTGAAAGACTTCTTGAGGTAGTGAAGCTCCGTATCCTACAATGACCATTACTTGTAGGAGACTAGTACTTATGGCAATTGGTTTTTTATCTTCAGAGAGGAGCTTCTGCTTTTGGAGATCCGCAGAAATTTGGCTGCTACATTGTGGCAGATCCATGCAATCAAATTTCTGTAAATACTGCGTTGCGATATTGGGGCTGTGCAATCCAAGCTGGTTCAAATATTTCTGGTGCATTTGGCATAGCTTCACATCAGTCATCGGAAAGTGTCCATAATAGCTTCTCCCCTTTGCAATTTGCTTTGATTCCAGATCTCTCCAAAAATTCTCCTCTGGACTGGGATATGATCCTTTCGGAATCACAGAGTAAGGATGCAAGAGATCTTCTGTATCTGCCAAAGGAGAAGGCAAGGAATGTGATATCACCGGTCAAGTTTGATCCTGCAAAAAGATGCATAACCCTTTCTATGCCTGGTTTTGACAAGTCAGAGATCAAGCTCTATCAGGTAGGCCATTGCTATTTCCTCTGCTTGATGTCTCATGTCTGGTTACACCATATGAAACAAAATAGTAACTTTTAAGATATGTGAAAATATGAATTTTGTTTCTGCTCCCGAAGTACGACAACCTGGTCCTCTCTCTCAAGTGAAGTGAGATTATTTGTCGGCCAAAGATGAAAACTTGACACCTCAATTTACAAGACTTTAATCTCTTTAGCTACTATTTTGACAATTAGATATTTAGTAATGATATTGTGACGGGCTAATGTCTTGAGTTGATGCCTATAAGGGCATAGTTCACTGTGTCACCTTGTTAAGTACAGCATATAAATTGTTAAATGCTCTACAAACTACCAAGCATTGATAGATTTCAATATGCATGTCAAGCATGCTACAATTGGTCAAGGAAGGAAACTGTGCCTTCCTTCCCATATGCATATCTAAATTTGTGACAGCATAAATGTGATCAAACATGTGAAGTTGTTGCTTCTGACCTCATGCCAGTTCGTTAGTCCCTTTCACTTGCACCTTTTCTTGCTTTTTGCAGTTTGCATCCATTTTGTTACTATGATCCTTAAAATCTGTCGTGATAATGTGTTACTTTTAAAATGCAGTATCGGGGTGGATCTGAGTTGTTGGTGGAAGCCGGAGACCAGAGAAGGGTCATTGCGCTACCTCGTGAAATTCAAGGGAAGGTTGGAGGTGCCAAGTTTACAGACAGAACACTTGTAATTACAATGCGGTAGTCTTAATTCTCCCAAGGCATTTGGTACAGGACATGGCTGAAGTCGAGTTGTATGTGGCACTTCCTTCTGTCCTTGTACTTTTTAGTGGTAGCACTTTGTCGGATGTCGAATTATTGTATAACATTAACCAAGTGATACAGCTTCATAGAAAGTAACACAGCATGTGTAATGAGTTTCTTCAAAAGACCAGGAAGGCTTTTACACTGATTGCTAGGAGTATGAGGCAAACTTCTATTCAGTACTTTTTGTTGCAGTCTTGAAACGATTCTTCAGCTTATCCTGCAACCCACTGGCCTAAACCCAACAGTCAATAAAGGGCCCCTGAAGCCCACTCCATTTATACTTCTTGGTTGGGTCAAGCCCACCAATTAGCCGAACAAATAAAAAAAAAATCTCCTGCCTTACTGCCTTTCACATTTTTGCTCGTCTACTGCCTTTCACATGATTTGTATAAAATGCCTTACAAACTTCACTTTCTATAAAGTATAAACCAAAGCAGCAAAACAACCAGATGTTTGATTAATGACCCCTTGCCCAGTAATTTATATTGATTCTCAAGTCCTTCGTCATTTTATGTCTTTCTAATGAGTCAATGTCTGACATCGACACGATAACACAACACGAAAATGACCAAACAAATGAAAATCTTTTTGGAGAAGAAAATGGCTTCCCTCATGTTTCGTTTTCAGCAATCCAGCATGTGAAGTCCGAGATTTTAGTTCAATCTACTACTATTGTCTACTTCTACCTTCGAGCTGCAAATGTTCAACCTCTATGATCCTGAATTCCTGATGCATCCTCTCCAAAAGTAATTGGGGAGGGGAGGGGGGGGTTGTATGATTGTTAATTAGCCTTTCACTTGTATAAATACTATTTCCCTTTACCTTTTGGCCTCAGCAAAACTTATGGGTGTACAAGATCACTGACATGCCGTAAGTTTACAAATATGAGAAAGATGTATAGGAGAATGGTATATAAATCGAGTGTTTGGGAGGGAGCAAAGAATTAGAGCTGTCTTCCCCCATCATACTTGCGTCTTATCATCTTCAGCCGATTGCGTGTGAACACGGTTTCTCAAGTCTTCAAATGCTTTCATACTTTCAGCATCAAAACCTCCCGCGAACTATGCAAGGGGAAAAAATGAATATAAAGATATTTGAGAAGAGCATGAGAAAAGGTCATATTTCATGGTACAATTTCAATCCGCAGTTATGATAATATCACAGAATGAACTTAATTTATTCCAGAACTAGAACATACCTGATGCACACGAAATGCAAACCGAATGCCTTGTAGGAGTATGAATTCTCTATTTGGTTCCTTTTCAGGTCCACTTAGTGCATCAAGCTCTGCTGCTACGCGCTTCATGTACTTCTTCGCTAACTGTACTGATGACAGCTTGATCTGAAACCAAAAGACCAGCATTTGTCAATATATATGTTCCCTTTCTTGCAGAATTCTTTTAAACAACAACCAACCAGGCATATTTCTGAATATCAGAATAACACATATTCGACAAAAATGCCTAACCTTGCCAACGACTCCTGTGTCCATTAACCAATTAACAGGAATTCCAAACTCCTTGTATCTTGACATAGCCATGTCTCGTGTACGCAATAGCGCATACACACTTTGTTCAACCCTGCATGAGGAGATTCGATGGTTAAGCTTCAGTTTAATAGTACAGTACGTTAAATGGTTCTCTTAAATTTACTTACAATTGATGTGAGCATTCATACAGAAATTATGATAAAGAATTCACTACTTTACTATAAAAAAATAAATAAATAAAAATTCACTACTTACTTTTCAAGCATATTGTACATCTTTTTCAGAGCCTTTTCACAGGGAATGTTGGGGTCATCTTCATAAGATGTAACTCTCTTCTCCAACTTCATCAAATCTTGATATTCAAATGAAGCTTCTCTTAATGCATCTGCTTTCCCCTCAGGCCAGTCAAAGTGCTTGAGAACTGCCCTCTCATCAACCTTAATAGAACAAGAAGTAAAAAGAATTACATAACACCCATGTTCATCCCACAAAAATAGTAGTAATTGGGTTAGAGTTGGGATTGCACAGATAAGCTTTCGTGATTTGTATCTAATATCAGATACAGGAGCATAATGTAACTGATAGGGCAAAGGACTAAAGTCCATGGATATCCGAGGCAGAGTCGGTAAAGTATGATTTATGAATGCTCAGAGGCAAAGCAGCTGATCATCCACTAATGGATCGGTTTCTTCTCCATATTAAGAAGTTATGCTCATAGGTCCAGTTACCCTATTTCAATCACTACTTCCAGTTACATAATGAAGGGGCGGAGTCTAAATCACTCTACTCCAAGAGGACTCAATGATATTGTGTACTGTAAATACGATACATGTCCTGTCACTTGTGATTATCTGCATACGACTTGTAATTGTAATAATACAAGAGAGCAAGTCATGAATACAAAAAATAAAGGAAGAACGGATGCATACCAAGAAGGAAAGTTCTTCATCTAGCCAGTTCACAAATGTGACCAGGTCCTCTATGTCGGTGAAAGAAGATGCTCGGACTTCAGCTGCTAATGACTGAACAAAATCTCCTTGAGTTTCCACATCGGCTTTAACCTGGTTCAGCCAAACAAACAGAAGTCCTCCTTAGAGTCAAACAATTGGGTAGAGCTGCTTTCAAAACCAAATCAGCAGCAGGAAACCAATCACCAAATACAAACTTGGTTAAGACTTACTGCTAAGAGGAAGGTTGATCTGTTCTGAATCTCGCCAATCATATTGCTCCTTGCATCAGCTGTATTAGAAGTTGATGATGTCAAAGCTGGTGTTTCTTTCTTTCCCTCACGTTTCATTAAGCTCTGGTAAAATTCAACAACTTCTGGAGCTCGATGAACCTTGTCACCTCCTCCTGCCCCTCTTGATAGGCCACCTGGTGGCGGAGGCGGTGGAGGTGGTCCACCAGGAGCGCGAGGTGGTGGCGGTGGTGGTGGTGGGCCCCCTGATGGGACACCACCTGGCACATTAGCATTTCCACCAATAGCATTGGCTCCAGATGGTCTAGGCGGGGGCCGTGGCACCCTAGGTGGCCTTTTCTCGATCTGTTCAAGTTTCATTTTCGTCACCATCGGAGACTCAGCCACCTTGTTATCAGTAGATTGGACACCAGAATCGCTAGAAACAATAACCTTCTCCTTTAACTGAGTAAGCTTTGGTGGCAAAGCAGATTTGTCTCTCATTACCTTAGGCTCCTGGCTCAAACCTGACTTGTCCCCAAACTTTTCAGCTCTAGCTTTCTCAGCTTTTTCCTTAAGCTGTTTTTCCCTCTCCAGTGCTAGCTTGTGTCGGTCTTTGTAAGCAGGATACTTCTCATCGACTGTTTCAACTGATCTCGACATCAACTGGAATGACGAAGCAACATTGTTCAGTGCATCACTAGAAGGAACCCTTGTTCTAATGCTTGGGAGGTCTGGGGTTTCAGAATATCCATCCATTTCCTGTTCTGCCTTTCCAAATGAAGTTATTGCAACACTGTCACTTGCATTCCTTAGCATCAAGGATTCCAATGGCCCCCTTTGTTTCTGACTCATGCTAGACCTGCTTCTTGTAGTGTCTCCTGAAAAAGATCTAGCTGGAGATGAAAGGGCGCTTGAATCATCCTTGCTTTTCCCCCATTTCTTTAGCTTTTGAATTAAGCTTGGTTTCCTACTAAGAGTACTGTATTTACTTGTGGAGCTGTCCATTGACATAGTGTCAAAGTCCTCACTTCCCGGAGATGATGGTTGAGAGAAATTGCTCTCGAGATCTGTATCCCCTTGTCCCCGTTCTGACCCTGCATATTCTAACATCAGCTGCTTGGCCTTCTCTTGAGATTTCGGGCTTAGATTCTTGTTAAGCTCACGAGCTGACATCTTCCCAGCAGGTGTCTGATAGTTTCGGAGCTCAAATCTCAAGCATGCATTGACCCACCGCAAGTACACCAACTCTTCAACTTCACTAAATCTGTTCATCTGAAGTCCTTCAACCTGTTTTAGCAAGTCTTCATTCGTATGCTTTAACTCGTTGACCTCCTCCCTCACCTTTGCAACCATTTCAGTCTGCAGAAGCACAGAAAGTTGAATCAGGGGAATCTTGGCCAAAACCACTTGTAAAATTACTTATTTTTCAGAAACCACTCGTAAGTAAACATAGAAAGTTAAATGCCCTCAAACCCTGAGTGGAATCGTTATAATGCTATGTAATCCATGCCAGAGCAATGTTGTTTTGGTTCAAAGGAAAATTTACCAGTAAGGGAGAGGATGGCATTAAAGGAACTAAACTGCAGGTGTAAACTTCAAATCTTATTCTTACAACTGTATAGCTCGTTTTAGGACTATACGAGTACGACTATATGTAGTGGCTCAATCATTACCATTTTAGTTCTTACAGAAACGAGTTCACTATTTGAAAGAAAATGCTCCTATTATGTACATTTGATTTCTTATCAATATACATTTTCTTTATCTAAAAAACTATTTGAAGTAAAGTGAATTCATTTCCTTGTTGGAGAACAAGGGCCAAAAGAATGCAAACCAAAATAAGAAATGCATGTAAGAAAATAACATCAGCACTTCCTAACCTCTGTCATGTTGGATAGGGTAGCTGCTTTGGACTCTGCAACATCCAATTTAACCATCAAGTCGCGCTTTTCATGCTGAAGCTCTATGTTCTTTCTCTTGAGCTCTGATAATTCTACCTCCAACTTTTTGACAGCATTTAATTTCTTATCAACATCAGAATCTCTCTTGTAGGCTTCTTCCTCCTTAGCCTGCAAGCCAGTGACTTGCTGTTTAAGCAGCAAAAGTTGGGCCTTGGTCTGATTTGCTTGAAGCTGAATTTGCCTCTGAAGTTCCTTAATTTTGTTCCTTGCTACGTCAAGCTCCTTCCGAGCTGAAGCTCCCAGCTCAATCTCTTCTTGTAGCTTTTTCCTCTCTGCCTCCAATGAGTTAATGGTAACTTTCAGCATGTCCATCTCCACAGTCTTGATCTTGAGCTGCTTTTGAAGCTCCATAATGTCAGATTCCTGTTCTTTCATACCATAATATTCCAGCAATTCGCCTTCCAGTCTCACTTCTCTCTCCTCCAAATCCTTCACTAGGCTACGCAACCTTTCCAGTTCAGTTGCATTATTTGCCATCTCCTCATCATAAATTCTCTGACGATCAGCCTTGGAGCCATTATCTTCCTCAAATTTGTCTTCTGGTACTGGAAATCCAATCTGCCCAGATAGAAGTTCTTCAAACTCATCTTCTCCAATGTCAAATGTAATACTATTGCGAGGGTTTATTTCGCCGCTTATTAATTTAACCTCCTCTTCTTCCTCTTCCTGCTCCTGCAACATAAATATGAATTACTCACTCATCTCCAAAAACTCTCAATACTCTTAAAGAGAGAAAGAGCTCTAAACTAGGGAAATTAGACATTGCAAATTGCTATACTACCTCCTCTTTGCGGACACCATTAAAGTATTCAAGCTTTTCCTCTTCCTGCTCCTGAATTTGATTGTCTTCAATGCTTGGTTCATCATTGTCTGGGTTCAATTGTTTGGATAAGAATAACACAAGTTAGAAAAGACAGAATCTTTTCAAAAGGACATAGAAAAGCACAGATAGAGATTGAAGAAAAACACAATCATCAATATTGTCAACCCAAAGGAAAGAGATTGACTACACTACTCCTTTAGAATTACTCATAGAAATCAAAATTTTATGAACAAAATACCTGTGGGATTGACTGAGGATTCTTGTTTAGGCTTTGGACCTTTAACGTTAATCTGCCTAACGGTGTAGGCTGCAATGGAAGCGGCGACCACCAAGCCTAACCTGGCTATCATGTAGATAGACTTGGCAACAAAGTCTTATTCTTCCAATCAACTATGAAAAAAACACAGTTCCTGCATAACCCATCAACCATCTTCCCTCAATACCATAACTCATAATCCACTGACATCAACCCATTTGCAACCAACTGGACTCAAGATTCCAATTCTGCAAAAGGTAATTGCAAATAACGTCCGATTACATAAACTGTGAAGCTCTATGATAAAGGACCACAGTGTCACATAAGCATGTCAGAGTAGAAAAAACTTGCATAATATGCAAGACCTTGAGATAAGTGAAGCTCCAACTATCATGCCAAAATGTACAGCAACCACCAATAACTAGTGGCTTATCTTTTCTAAGGAAGGTGTGAGAAAGTTGCTAAATAGATGAGCTTTCAACATATATAATTCTTTTCCTGGGGAGGAATATATACAGTTAAAAACAGTTGGCTAACAGAGAAAGGGCTCAATCTAAGGTAAAACAGGATAGAAAAGGCCTAAGTAAGCCTTCAGTTGTTTGGTTCATTCCTGACTATCAATCTATGTTTTAGTACTAGTAGGGGAAAGAAAAAAGAATTTGGGCTCAGAAAATAGTGTTTGTCTCTAGTTAAATGAGATAAGTTGTCAGTCTGAGGCCCTAATTCCCAAGCAATAAATAACAGCTTACTTGTTCCAATCAAATTCAGAGTTCATGGAATAAGACATGTATGCACCCAAAAGAAAGGTTTATAGGTTAATCACCAGCATAAGGAGAATCTCATCTTAATAGGATAGAGAGTCCTAATTATTATTATAGAAAAATTAAACCAGCAAATATGTGGATAAATCATGACCATCTGATCCACCTTAATTAAGTGCCAAAATTTGTATCTGCTACTCTCCAATGGACCCAAAGAGACAACCACTTAGTTAACACAATTTGATTGCTTAATTTGATTGGCTAATGACAAAAGAGGGCAAGAGATTAATGACATAATAAGACTTGGAAAAGCATATGGTGGACTTATAAAAGATGAGGCTGTCATTCAGCTCCTTAGCTGTTTAGCCTGTTTGTTGATGAAGTGGTCCATAGAATGCAGCCAAAAGAAAGGGGGGTGAGACTAAACTTTTATGAGAGATTTTGACACCCATCTTCCATGTACCGTGGTGCCTTTTTGGCTTTTCTGGGGTATTCTTCTTTTGGAAGTTTCTGATGTTTTCACTAGCCAAGAGGAGAAACTCTCTCACTCTCTCTCCCTAAAAACATCGTTTTATTTTATTTATTTCCAGTTAGATTTCCCTTGAAATTTAGCATAATAAATTCACCGTCAAAAATATTTTTTTTTTGTTTGGCAATAGATTAGTTACATGCCTATACGAGTCTGCATTGCATAATTCATATTAACACTTAAGTATGGCCGAAAATATTTCTTAAGTATGAATCATATGAGTATGACAAGTGCAAAATAATACTCCTGTTATAATAAGTTAATTTTCACAATAGATTATTTTTTCATGTTGGACAAAGATAAAAATAGTAAAAAAAAAAGCGAGAAAGTAGCAAATTACCCCCATGACTTATAATTACTGTGCAATCTACCTCCTTAAGTTTCACTTGTAGCAATTAACTCTCACAAGTAATACAATTAGTGCAATTAACTCCTACTGTAATTTTCCGGCATAACTGTCGCCGGAAAACTGACCTTTTTTCGTGGCGCTGAACAGATTGGTCGTTTGAAGCTTTGAGCAACTCTGTCTGACATTGCTCTCAGTAGATCCAGACTACACCCAAGTCAAAATGAAAGAATTTTTTTTTTTAAATAATCATGTCTAGTGCTCCTAGCCTAAGCTGATTAGTGATAACATCAATTCAGGGCAATCAGACATTGGATATTTTCTACCCATACAAGTGGCTATCATCACTCTTAATTGACACAACTCCAGATTTCCAATATCTGATAATTTGAAAGTTAATAAATGACGAAGAAAATGGACAACCACAATTGCAAATCATGGTTTCAACCCCCTTTAAAATATTAGAGGTGGGCTTCATAGGGGTGCCATGGTGCGCTCTTTACTTATGAATCACTGTACTTTATATCTATTGATGTGTGGTGCAGATATAGAAGCCACCGATCCGAGGAGGTAATGAGGTGGGCTGGGCAATGGAAACGCAGAGGAAAGAGAGAAGAGAGAGAAATACTGGGGAATATGAATATCAAGAACAATATATGTCACTTTTCCGGTGAAAATTTTGCCGGAGACTTATAGCAGGAGTTAATTGTACTAATTTTATGACTCGTGGGAGTTAATTGCTACAAATGAAACATAAGGGGCTAAATTGTACAGTAGTTATAAGTCATGGGGCTAATTTGCTACTTTCGCCAAAAAAAAAGGTATGTAACCTACAAAATCAAAAGAAAAAGAAAACAAGAAGAAAAAAAAAGCAAAACAAATGCAACATGATGTGTAAAACTAGAAGGTCTAGAACTGTTATAATACCTTTTTTCAGCTAAAATTGTGCTGCAATTCATTGATATCTGTCATAATCATTCACATTGTCAAATGCCATATATTTATGAAGAGGGTCTCTATCTGTAGAGGATAGGGTACAATTCAATGGCCAGAAATGGAGCACGTTGATGGTTTCTGAAGGGTGACCTGGAAAGAACGGCATAGATTGGTTTCCTCAGTTGATAATTCCTATTTGGCCAACCTAAGGACTCAAAGAGATAGCAAATGTAAGATTAGCACACATTCCCTTGCCTCACCTGCCACACAACCATCCAAAATGTTATCCAGAGCACTATTTTGGCTCTAAGCCTTGCTTGTCTTATTACTTAATTAACTAATTATACTTTCATGCCCACATTATTACTGATTCTTTTTCAGATAAATCCAGTAACATCAGAAACAACTTGGAGAATTGGCTACCATTTGGCCCTGGGTTTTAGCCTTGATGATGCCAGCATGTTGAACCAATTGAAGTATAGATGCCAAGTAAATCAATAATAATAAAAATAAATTTCTCTTCAATGAACTATTTTTTCATTTATAATTTTAAATAAACACTACACTACACATAGGATAGACATTAGAAATATAATGCCCATTTAGAAGACAGTGTATGAAGAGGACTATCTTAAAGGCAAATTTTATTGTACAGTCATCAGGCCAGCTATGCTATATGGGGCGGAGTGTTGGCCGGTGAGGCAGGTGCATGTGCAGAAGATGCGGGTGACCGAGATGAGGATGCTTCGTTGGATGTGCAACTCTACAAGAAGAGATAGAATTAGGAACGAAGTGTTGAGAGGCAAGGTGGGAGTGACCGATATCGACAACAAGATGCGAGAAACAAGGCTTAGGTGGCTTGGGCATGTGAGGAGGAGACATCTTGATGCACCGGTGAGAAGGTGTGAGAGAATTACACTTAGAGATTGTAAACGAAGACGAGGACGCCCGAAGAAGACTTGGGAAGAGGTAATCAGGCAGGATTCGACCCGTCTAGATCTTACCGAGGACTTGGTCCTAGATAGGAGAGTATGGCGTAGCAGGATCCGTGTAGAGGATCCGCGTTAGATTAGGGTTGTGCATTGGCTAGTACTAGGGGTTGACTCAGTTTGTTTATAGCCTGTAGCGTCTACTTCACTTTAGGTTGCTCAGTAAGTAGAATCTTGTGCTAGTATGTTTACTGATTTACTTTCCTTGCCCTTCTGATCATTCTTTACTGCTTTAAAAAAAAAAAAAAAAAAAAACCGTTTTCAAATGCATTTTCAAAAAAAAAAAAAAAAAAAAAGTTTTTGTGGGTCTCTCGGAAACAGTCTCTCTTCTAGGCGACTAGTTAGGGGTAAGACTGCGTACATCTGGACCTCCCCAGACCCCGCCCTAGGCGGGACACTTACTGGGTTGTTGTTGTTGTTGTTGTTGTTGTTGTATGAAGAGGACTATCTTGATCCAAAAAGAAAACTTTAGTGTAACTATAATGCCTGGGACACATGCATGCTCTTATATGGTAATGTAATGTCAACCTATACTCTTATGTCTGTTGGAGCTACCTTTCTCATTGAAAATCTCCCTTCTTCCAAATAAGACCTTATGGCATTCATTAACTGAAAAAGGCTATATACACCAATTGCCTTGTTCAATGTTGCAAAACAAATATATACTGATTATTTGACCTTAAAAGTCGGTTTCACAATTCCATGGTCGAAGTTCATGCCTTAAAAGTTTAATGGAAAGCTTAATTTGAAACGGAGGGAGTACTACTTTTTTTTGAAGGAAATTCACTAATTTGTTTTTCTATTGTCATAGTAAAGGTATGTTTCACATAGCTACATTCCTTTTTTTGGGCAATTTGAAACGGAGAGAGTACTACTTTTTTTGAAGGAAATTCACTAATTTGTTTTTATATTGTCATAGTAAAGGTATGTTGCACATAGCTACATTCTTTTTTTTGGGTAACATGAATGTACGAGCTTCGATTGACTTTATAGGCCTTGAAATTGACGACCTGAAAATTTTCCAGTGACCTTAAAGAGGCTCAAAAGTCAAACCTAAACAAATCTCCAACCTTGACATAGTATTTTCCTTGACCTTTATAAAAGCTTATTTCCCATCTCTCTCTTGCCCACTACCCCCTATCCCTTGCACCAAACCCAACATTTCAAAAGTCTAATCATCTTATCCGTATCACAATCTTCTATTCCCACTAAACAAATGTTCCCAAAAATTTTACAAGTACCATCAATTTTCATATATTTTTTTCTATGTAAAAGAGCACTTGATTAGTTGCTCTTTATTTATCTTTTTTCTATTTTCATGCTTACCCAACTATCCATATTAGTAGTGTAGTAGCACCTTTTTTTAGATAAGATAGTAGCACTAATCAACCCAATTAAAGAACAGAAAGTCTAGTAGCATTAATCAAAGATATAGCCAACCACCTACAAAGCTATTGTATGTCACCATGTTCATTTTCAACAAACAAACAACAACAACAACCCAGTAGATGTCCCGCCAAGAACGGAATCTGGAGAGGTCCAGATGTACGCAGCCTTACCCCCTAACTACTCGCCTAGTAGGAAGGCTGTTTCCGAAAATTTTCAACGAACAAACAAACTATTAAATGAAGACTGCCAATTTCTAAGATTTGTAAGTACAAGTTTTAGATTTCTTGTAGACTAATTCCTTGCTACAAAATGTATAACCTATCACTAATCAGTAATCACAGGCCCATGCATTCAACTTCCTCTCTTCTTTTCCTTCAGTCATATTTGGTTTCATTGTTGGTGCCCCACAAATCAAACTATCAAAGGGACCACACCAACAAGGTTTTCTCATAAATTGTGCCTAATATTCTCAATTTTTAAGGTTGAAAACTGAAACTCCCAAATTCTGTATTGAAGATATGAGATGTCTAAGTCCTTGCTTCAATGCCATGGCAAGCAACTACCTCACCTCCAGTAATGCTTCAACAATAATAAGCAGAAGAAAATTAATATTAACCACATAACATTGCCATTCTAAATTTGCCCAAAAGAGAAATTCCTTACTTAAACCATTGAAAGATCATTTCTTTATCAATAAACATTGCACAATATCCATAAGCATTAAAAAAAATTGTTTCCCATTTCAAAGTTGACTACAAATTAATGAAGCAACTAGTATATATAGTAAGAAAAGAACACGAATACTTACAAATTAGGGAATTCATCGATCAAAAATGTCAAATTGGACCTCCAAAATCTCATATTACTTGCGTCAGAATCTTCGGGTGTAGCTCAAATCAAATGCGAAAACACTCAAATAGCGAGAGAGAGTTTTCAGTTTTCACATTCAGTTAAGCAAGAGAGAGAGAGAGAGAGAGAGAGAGAGAGAGAGAGAGAGAGGGAGAGAGAGATTTTGGTGAAATTAAAGCTTGAAAGCTGAAACGCTCAATGGGGGAAAGGAATAGGCGGGTGTTGAACGTTTGATTTTCGAAACTACTGTTGTAGGTCCGTTGGCCTTGGTGGCCTAATTTTGGTGTTTGGATATTGAAACTCTGTTGACTATTTAGTGGCCTACTAAGCATACTAGTTTGACCTAAAGTTCAGAGCCTTCTTTCTTTCTTCTGTTTTCTTTAGTTTTTTCTCATCTTATTTATCAAAGGGAAAAGATGGCTTTGTGACTAATCTACATCAAAAAAGATAGCCACTATAATAACAATAATAGTAATTGTAATAATAATAATATTGTATATACCTACTATTACTAATGGCATATGTACTCACATTCTTATTAGACTGGAGACAGCCAATGAGGTCTTGACCTGGTGGTTAGAATTGGATGATTTTTCAAATGATCATGTTTCATGTATTGTACCGTATGTATAAAGGATAAGGTCTTTTGTGCGTAACATATTACAAATTACTACACTATTAAGAAAATTAGACATTTGATGTAAGATGTATAAGGGGTTAGTGTATGCAAGTTTCTGGTTTTTGAAGTTTCTCCAAGAATTATTGTCAGTTTAAGGTGAGATATGTCCTCTTAGATCTTGAAGATCAGGATATCAAATATGAAAACATCAGAAACATCATAAATTTTGAGCTGCTACTCTCTCCTCTTTATAATGTTTCTCATCCAGCAAGTGATGTTCATCATCATAAATCTCTGGTACATCCTCTATGTTATATCTCTGCAATTTTGGTTGTCCGTTTGGTGGCTCTCCTCTCCTTTCTATGCTTGTGACGTCGAATGGCATCTTCCTCTTCTTTCTCCAAATGCAACTGCTGGATGATACCAGCAGCACTTCGATGTCGACCATGTTTGTGCTTGTCCTTGTGGACATGGTGCAGGTGTTGGTTGTGTTCATTTAACCGGTGTGCATGGTGATGCCCATGGTCACCATGAGTCCTCCTGTGTTTATACTGATTCGGGGCATGCCTATAATGATGGTGAGCTTGACGTTTCTTGTGATGAACCTGACGATGATCAATGTCAAGTTTGTGTTGTCTTTTGATGTTTTTGTGCCTCGGATCATGTTGACAGCAATGATCTTCCCAAAAGTCATACAGAGGATCAAAGAGACCCTTTTGATGCAAAAGCCATAGCAGCACAAGCACTGAACACCCCAAACTATTCAGTTCTGATAGTATACCAAATAATATACTTCATATGGAATGATTCTGAGAAAAGTTGGCTTTTATTACCTGTAGGAAATATGGACAAAAATAGGGCCTGCATGATTACCCAACTCATGCATACATATTGAATGTGGCAATGGAAGTTCCAGAACACTTGCTTCTGATCAAAACAAGAAGTAGAAAGAGCATTGATCAGAAAACTAAACAATGGAGTTATTCAATGGTTGTGTTACATCTCATGTTGTGGACGGAATTAATGTTTTGACACTAGTTATGTTTGCTGAAATTGACAAAAACTTCTTCTGATGAAATGATGAATTTAGCAACAGCCTCCAGCTACACTATCATATTCAAACCTGTTAGTCCCTAGATTTTGACAGCAAAAAATATGCATTTAAGTAACCTTAACGAAATAATCTTTCCAGCAAGACAAACATTTCTTGTTTGTTAAACGAGGATGTCCATGATCAAATGGTACTGATCACCAGCGATGACTCACATACCTGGGCTATCAATTTGAGCCTCTTGGTTACCAAACAGAAAAAAAGAACAAAACATTCTTGAAACCAGATAAAATCAGCACACATATCTGAAACAATATTCAATCAGAGTACCTGCAGCTTTTGCCTGCTATGAAGTCTGACAAACCAAACCAGAATTTGTTCCATATGTCTTTAATAGATTCAAAGAAGCCTGTTTTGTTAGATTTCGGTTGCTGTAAAGGGACGCCCTGTAATATGCTAAGCAAATGAATTATGTCTGTGATTACTGAAAGTGTTGAGCTCGTATCATGTATAACTGGAACTAGAAGTGTGTCATTCTCTTTGTGGAAATAATCACTGCCAGACCAAAATTACTTGTACCTGTGTTCCATTTTCAATAACTGTGGCCGTAGTGGTGAACTGGCATTCAGCTCTGTCAACTTCATTAAATTCCGAGTCTTTTAGAATTGCTGCATTCAGGTGAAATCTTGCACTTAGATACCACTGCGTTAGTTTCTAGGCTACCCCATAGCTCGCCCAAATTATGAAAGCAAAAATCATCGAAGTAGCAAGTATTTCTACCTGAACACGAATATTTGGCTGCTTGATCAGTGGTTGGGTCAACTTTGAAAGATCTCATGACAACCTCTTCTGGCTTCATGATAAAGAACTGTTCCTGCAAGCATATGTTTGTGCAATCAGTATTCAGTAATACAAATTATGATATGAATGGTGAACTACAAGGGGTATTTGCTAGAGTAAGTACCTCCATATATGTAACGCCTCTTGAGCAATCGAACTGCATAAGATCAAATGAAAGTCCATACTTTCAGAGTGGATTTGTAAATAGCCATAAAAGAGAGTATTTTTCATTGAAAGGTTACATTTCAAGTTTTAATATCAACTGCCTCAAATATTGCGCAATGATATTGTCACAATGATATTGCACAATGAATATAAAAAGCTTCAACAGAAAACAACTCAATACACTTGCTTGCTTGGCATGGCTGAGACAAGTGAGCAATCCCTGGCCCTGTTGCCCTCACCACACCAAAAAATTGATATTATTTTAGTTGTAGGATATGGACACTAAAAGAGTCATCTAGATCATGTTCCATTGGCTTATATGATGTTGACAGGAGTTGATTGTTCCACAAAATCAGAACACCCCATAAGTACAATCAGTTTCACAACTACAACATACTCAGAAGTTCCTTTTGTCACTGATGAAACAGAGACAATGTCACTACAACACTCAGGTCTTTGGCGATATAAGAACTAGTAACCAAGCTTGAGAAACAGACAATACCATGCAAATATTGTAGGAGTAAAATCTAGTAAATACCGTCAAGCTATATGATGCCTCCACTTTGCCAACATTCTTTGTTGTGATCTTTGCAATCCCAAACTGAGCTAGAGCTTCAAAGGTAGGGATGGTGATGCCTAAAATTTTCCCAGGGCTCCTGGAACACAGTTGTGCAACACAGACTCCACATTGTTATAGCAAACTAAGAAAACACAAGCACATGCAAGCATAAAGGGGCATAGTAGACATGATCATGTTTCTTTCGTAAGAGAGCAGCACCATATGAATTGACAACTACAACAATCACCGTATGGTAACAGCTTGCCGACTAATAGATAGAAGCTCGAAGAAGAATACTAACCTTTGGTACACATATTCCATGTCATCTGCTCTTAATTCTATCAGGAGATTGGTATTAATAGCTTCGGTTATTCCAATCGAAAATGAATGAGACCCTGCACCCTGCACAAATTTGCGGTTAAATACAATTCATGACAGAATTCATCCAAGATCATATGAAATACGAATTAACAGGAACTCAACTGGGTGCTCATTTATCCTTTCAAATCTTCCAACCACACCATATAACGGTGGCTGATTCCTGCCAATTCGATTCTTGTCAGCCTGAGAAACAGTTTGCAATGTCAGAATACACTGAAACACAACAAGGAAGACATGAATCAAAGAAAACTTTCATAGTTACTACTGGTAAACAACTAAACATATAATATCCTCTTCCTAATGCTACCCTTCGCAAACATATCTTTGAGCTTCTAGCCATACTGAATCGCGGAAGAGGTCCTGATCAATCTTGGTTACAAACCATGCAAAGTGGACTAACTACAGAATGGGGAGAGCAGTAAAGGATGCTATGATCAGGTAGAGATCGCCGTAAAGGACAACACGAAGGCAGAACTCAATGGGTATGAATCTTGCTGATCCCTTCTATTTTTGATGACCAGCCGGACAGGTCCTCATAACTTTTTCTCCAAACCTGCCTTGTTCCATTAATTTTTACCGGCACTATATCCAGGTGGACATGCGGAGATATGGAGAAGGCTAGAAACAGAGAAGTATGTAAACAAACACAACTATGAAACTTTGCATGCAACTTATTGCCTCAATTACCCTTAACAACTTCAAAGAGTCAATAATATGCAAAAACCAAAGAAAGGTAAGATGAAAAGCATCATAGCTACTTATTATTTTCAGCTTGTGGTACTAACTTCGTGAAAATTCCACAGCTGGTTGTGCAAGCAGCTCCAGTATGGGGAGGAGCAGAAATCTGACTGGCCGTTAAAGGCCTCGTAACTGACTCCAATTTTATTACATTCAAGGCCATCCAATGTGAATCTCACTCTCTCAAGTAGCATCCACATAGAAACATTCCTTCCCAGGTCTGGAGGCTGACCCGGTCCACCCTTCACAAACACAAAATAAAATAAAAGGTGCTTTCATTAGTATAACAAGCTGTGGCAGCAAAGCTAGCATGTTTTGCTGTAGACACATCAGAAACAGACATACCTGCCTTGGTATCACAAGGTAGAAGTCCTCAAACGATGGAATATTAGTATAACCAACAAAGTCCCCAACAAGATTCACTCGGAGAAAGTTGTCACCAGATACTGCTGTTCGGTTCTCAGGACCAACGACGACTTCCTGGTATGAGATCTTCATCCGTTAGAACACTCATTATCTAGGAAATGTTTGATTAACAGATGTTGAGGATGATGACAGTAATAGTAATATCCAGGAACCAAAAAAATAAGAAGGAAAACAAAAACGAAATTTGATTTTGACAACAGTGGATGAGAATCATTTCCTTTGTATTACAATTAAACATCATGATAGACAAACAGTCAAACCAGCTATTCATCCATGCATACCAGGCAATATAAAAACATAGAAGAAGAAAATATGCACTTGGGTAGCCTGATTTTAGGAGGTCCATTAATGCCTGTTGCTAACCAATATTAAAAAACAAAAAAAAAAAAAAAAAAAAAACTAAGAAGCAGGCGAGAAGAGGGAATTAGAAAATATCACAAGAACGTACATTTAAAAGACCTTCACCGAGAATACTCACAGGATCACAAGTGAGAGAAGACTTACAATATGGTGCACAGAGATAAATGAAGGTTTTCAAAAATGGTAGGCTTCTTTTGTGCAACAATCTAAACATATTGAATACATCCATGGAATGTACTAAACAATAAGGAAGAGAAAGGCTTCAGTAAAGCAGCCACACAAAATAATGACATCACAACTTACAGAAACTTTTGATCCCGTCTTGACTTCAATTCGAACACTAAATCCCACTGATCTCTGTCCAATACCTAAAACATGGAACCTGAGTAACATAGAAAAGGGTTATCAAGATACATCAATAAATTGAATAAAGCTCAACAAACAGGAATTGCAACTAGGTAACTGCAATGAAAACACATAAATCTAAAGGCATACAAGAGATGCCGCCGAAACCAACAGCTCAAGCAGCAAAATACTTGATCCTTTAGGCTAATATCAACAATACTCCATGATAAAATCATGCCAACAGGAAAATATTTTGCTTACACTAAAGATCCTTTTCTTTTTGCTTTTCATTGGCTAAGCTGTGAAATAATGTTTTATTAAATGGATTAACTACTTGACTATAGACATAAGTTAGCAGAAACCACTGGCAACAATTTAAGTCCTTTGCTTAACAAGAGAAGCCAGGAGTTTAAAAGGTATATATTAACAAATAAAGAAGAAGAAACATGAACAACAGAACATACCAATCCCCAGGGAATCGTAGGCAATGTGCAGTATTTGCCTTCCCCTTTACCATCTTGTCAACTGATAGAGAAAACCCACATGAGATAAAGACAAACCTTTAAACTCAGTCCTCTATATATGTAAATACTGAGCTTGTTTGCTTAATATCAGGGACTTACAGAAGTTTCCACATGAAGAAGGTACTCGTCTCCTATCCCCACAAGGAGCAGATTGGCTGGAGGTATTAGAAATTGATGTAAAGAAGATCAGAAAGGAATAGGAGAAGTAAAAAACAATGACATCTTTCAGAATCATTGTAGCAACTATAGATAGCATGTAGGAAACTTGGAAAATGATCTTTCAGAGTCAGGTTTTCCAGCTTTACTTCCCCAAGTCTGACAAATCTCTAATGTTGTACGAAGTGTTCAAAGTTGGTTTTCTGTCTGGGACTTGTAACAACAAACTTGTGGACCTCTGGCTGTTTGAACTTTGAACAACAGATTTTGTTAGACGTCATTTTGAAGAACATTACCTGACCTTGATCGTTTCGCAACCTTTAAAACAGATGATGAAGAAGTGAGTCATATCCATACACCTATATTTGAGTTCATAGACTTAGTCATTTAACTCTGATAATCTTTCAGCTAGGCAAGCGTCAACAACTACTTCAAACCCCAATTCTTGAAGATAGATTTTTTTTTTTTCTTTCAATTCTGTCGAACATGAAATTACAATTCTTTGTAGATAGACAAGAAAGGAGGTGATAGAAACTAAACTTAGACATGGGGAATATAGTATCATATAAAATTTCTTACAATTCTTCATATGTACAGATGTACTAGAGGAAAATGGAATTATAGTGGATATAGGAGCAATAAAGAAAATTTAAGGAGCATAACGAATATAAACTTTGAAGCTCAGAGTTCAAATGAGTTGGACACACCAAATCGGAAAATGAAAGTTGACAGAATGATAATGATAAGACCATGAGACAACCATCAAATAGAACAACAATATTTATAGAAGAATAAGACAACTATCAAATAGAAAAACAATGAAGGACAGTAACTCTGTGTCAGAAACCATCAAAGGCATATCAGCATAGCAGAGCACCCAAGTCAGATCTTTCCACATACACACGGGTTAAGAGGGAGAAGGTGGCACAGCACAGGAAAGCAAGTGGGCAAGAAAAAGAGAGAGCTTGCCTCTCACATATCTGCACAACGTGTGCACCAGCTTCTGGCTCACACTTGCGTGTCTTGACATAGAATTCCTGGGGTTTATAGGGGACATCCTGAAAATGTGGTTCTGAAATTTGTCACATAATCAACAAACTAGCTATAGGATCTGGCATGGTACATTAAGTAACCTACAAGAGGAGGAGACAGAAAGCAAGAACTGAACAAATTAGAGACAGCATAATTTTGAAATGTTCAAACATAGAATTAAATGTCATTGCCTTTACAATCAGTACATCTTCGAACACAACCAAACATTCAGCAAAACTATCCTTCCTTTTATCATTTAAATTTCGTTTGAGTTGGTCAGCATATTTGAGCACAAGGGTACACATAAAAGCGACAAAATGTTCCTGATGTCCTGGTCATTTACTTATTTAAGAGTTGCTCAGAAAACAGGAAAGATTGATAACTTATTGTTTTGCAAAAGATTGCATCCAAAAAGGTGATAACTGATAACACATCCAACAATATTATCCTCCCTTTCATCCCTCTAAATTAAGTCTGACTTGGTTAACATATCTAAGCACAACTGAATATATTACATATAAGCGACAAAAATCGTGATTTCCTTATCAAATAACTTATCTAAGTGTGCTATTCAAAGAACAAGTGTCAATGACAACGTTGTACTGACCGGAAATCAATATCTTTACTATAATAAGGAAAGAAAATTGAAGAAATGAACAGAGCAATAGAAGAAATTATTTAGCAGAAGCAGGAATATGTGCACTATGAGTCACCATACTCGTATATATGTTAGCTCGAACACTGCATAAGCAGCAGACTTGTTGACAGTAATCACAGGAGGAACTCGTATAGTCTGCATCTTGTTAGTAGAATTCTCCTCCACCTCTGCAACCTCTGCCACAATGGAGGCTTCACCTCCACTCTAAAAACAAACAGTGCAAGTTACATGTTAAAGAATACTATAAAATCAAGACCTTCATAACAAATATAACTCATTACTTGACCTCACTTGTTAGTTGTCACGGCAGTATGAATTATCAACCTACAACACCAAACTACTTTAGTCTAGAAACTTTCTACTCTGATAAGCCACTAATCCCATATTTTGCTCTCACTTACCATTCTAGGTTGTCCAAGAATAATTATTCACTTTTTACTCACTGTTACCACATAATCGCATTAAATCTCAATCTGGTTCGGTATAAAAAGGCTTCCAAATACTATTATTTATGTAAAGAGCAGAATTATATTCATACATTCCTGTAAGACATCTATCTCCAATCAAACACAGCATAAGGTAGAAAAGAAAAGTCCTAACTTAAAAATTTTTTGCTCAGCATAAAAGCCCTACAAAACAGGATTGAAAGGATTATACATACTGAATTACTAGGGATAGCCATGTTGACGAGGATCTTGTGGGTACAGTTTAGGCGACCGTTCATGCTATCAGACTCTTTCGCTGAAGACTTCTCACACTTTTCAAGTTTCGATTACGACAAAATTTGCACTGCCTCTCCCAATTGCCACCCATTTCTTCTGTTGTTATGGATTACAAAAGAAGACAAGCAATTGAATGACAGTAACACTAACACCATAACCGATACCCTGCACATCACTCCCTGCCAAACCAAATTTAGAGAGGTAAGAGAGGAAACATTAGCTAGGTTGATGATTTGTTTACCAATCACTAGCCAATAGCCATTACTAGGCAACGACATTCACAAATAGGGGTGCATAAAAAGCGATTCCAACACCAAAGGGTACTCCTGACCATACAACCAGAATCAATTTACTTTTTAACAATCATAACAAAGTAGTCACCCCTTAGTTCATCCATTAGGGTCTCATTATATTGTTAACAAGGGCCAAAAGGGATCCTATTGGTGTTCATGTAGTACAAATGATCACACTGCTAAACCCCATCAGGCCATCACTTTGCTCCATTTGAAATCGTCGATACAACTTAGTAAATCCCATAGATAGTCATCATATCATATACAACTAACCAGAAGAAAGCGCGAAAATGCACAATCAACCATCTTCATCATCATTTGGCTCTTCGCCAATTCTAACAAAGTACTTAGCAAACAACATTCATACTCCACCAAACTTCACACATGAATCCAATGTCATCACAAAAATGAATAACCCATCAAACCAGTAATAAAAAATAATTCACATTTATTTAGTACTAATCATAATTAGTGGCATAATTAAGCAGTATTAGATCTATTTCACCCCAAATCAACTCCAAATCAATACACCAGAATAAACATGCAAAATTAAGCCACCCGTACACAGAAGGTCTAAAATGATTCAACAAACCACATATATGTTCGTACTAGCTAGGACATAAGAACATGATACTAGTTCATTATTTTACCAATATGACATTATATAATATAAATCAAAAGTGAAGTCACATAATTTCACATGAAAATCATTGGGTTCATGTGCTTAAATAAAATTACATGAACATCAAGCGGGAATTCTTCGTTTAGCGTAAGAAATGAGTCATCAAACAATAATGAATCAAAATCAAAATATAACAATCCTAAATTCTGAAAGCCACAGGAGGGAGAGAGAGAGAGAGAGAGAAATGGAAAGGAAACCAACTGACCTTCGTGTTTCAAAATTATTATTGCGCGCTAACCGGATTCTCAACGGGTAGAGACCTCTTTCATGGAACTACCGTGCCCCGGCCGCATTTACTCATTTTATTTTAATTTTTTTGGGTAAATTACACTGAGGTATAGTGAGGTTTGGCAAAATTACAGAGAGGTATATCCACGTTTAACTAAATACACCGAGGTATATTCTTGACCACTTTTTGACCATTGACCAAAGTCAAACTAATTTTTGGACTTAAATACCCCTAGTACACCTCATTGAAAGTGTTTAGAAAAATATTGTGCAATGATTTTCCACTTTTTTCCTTTTTATTTAGTTTTTTATTTTGAAAGAACTGCACCATAAATTAATAAATTTCGTGGCTCGATTTAAACAATTCTCTTATCATGCAAAAATGACTACACAAGTCTAATCGTGTGTCTGCACCGAAAAAAAAGCTATCGATCTAAAGTTATCAGAGATGCCAATTATATGTCGATCTTGGTAACAATTTGATCACGATTTGTCACAATCAGCAAAAGAAATACGAGCATGCATTGTAAAGTAAGTGGGAAATTATTGGACAATAATTTTTCTATAAACTTTCAATGAGGTATACTAGGAGTATTTATGTCCAGAAATTAGTTTGACTTTGGTCAATGGTCAAAAAGTGGTCAGGAGTATACCTCAGTGTATTTAGTCAAATGTGAGTATACCTCTCTGTAATTTTACCAAACATCAGTATACCTCAGTGTAATTTACCCTAATTTTTTTAATTCCTAATTTTTTTACAACCTACCGTATCATTTTTTGTCCAAACTTTTTGAAGTCTTACTAGGAATTTTGGGACAAAAGAAGCCAAGCTGATTGAAATATATAAAACTTCTATACGACGGCCTTTTCGTAATTTTTGGGGAAACGGGGGTCACTTTTTAATGAAATAAGGGTCACTGCTTACCATAAGTGACCCCTACATTGCTAAAAGGTGACCCACCTTTATGTGAGTCGGTCTTCAACAAGACTTGCTGATAAAAATAAGAGCACTATTTAAATATATATGGATCATTTGAGTCTTGTTTTACTAAACAATGACATTTGTCATACCAAAAGTGATAGAAAGACCATTTTATTCAAGTTTTTTTTGTTTAAAAGAAAAAGAAGCCAAACGAATCCGTGATTTTCAAGTTCACGGTAACTAAGGACGGAGTAAAATTTTATTTATATTTATTATTTTGTGATAATAATGTTTTTTTATCATAATAATGTTATTAAATTATTCATTTTGAGAAATAGAGTAATTATAATTTCCACTAGTTCTTCCGTTCTTGTTGTATGGAACAAAACAGAGGCCAAATATCATTTGGACGCGATGGCGGATGCACTCAATTAGTTGAGTGTTCTACTGACTCCACTTGGATAGAAAAAAAATTGAAATTCCTCTTTGAAAATATAAAAATAATAAAAAAATTAATTACCTATAAATTTGCCCCACTTACTCGTGACTCTACTTGGTGACCCATGACCCATTACTAAAGAGTGAACTATTTATAACATTTTTCTGGATTTGCTACGAAGAGTAGTCGAAAGAATTTAGGTGCTAAAATAAGCAATGGTGTTACATGATTGAATTCACTTTTGCGGAGTCTGTAGTCGGATCAGCAGTGCTTTCGGCCTTGGTGGTGAAGACGAGCAAGTAGCAACTCCCAACACTGATTACATGTTTGGTCCTGGTGAATCTGGGCTAACACTACAGGACGATCGAAATGTAATTTTATTCACAAACATGACCAAAACAATTTAGCTTCCCTTGCAAGTCCATGGAACAACATGACTGGCTTTGAACTGCGGCCATGGGAAGATGAAGTAAAACCGGCCATATGGAGTTTCGAATCATAGGGAGCGCAGGGATACGACGAACCTTGGCTTTGTGAAAACAATGTAATCCGTAGGGCGTTGTCGATACAATTTTACAGCAATGGTCATGGACTTCTTTGATACAGGTGCTCTTCGAAAAGCAGTCAACACTACATGGGTCACACTCATACCCAAGAAGGGTGCTCGGCTCACTAAGCTGCATAACTTTCGACGATCAAGAAAGCGAAGCCAAAGGTGAATGGGGAAACCAGAACTGCTTCTGTTGCAGAGGGACAAATCCTCGATATTGACTGTATTGTTCATCCTTCCAAAAATATATCTAATCAAAAGGATGACATGCTAAATTAATGGTAAAAGGGTCTGAATTGCAACAAATTTAGAAACTTAGGGTACATTTGTTCAGAATAAATAAAAAAGGTAAAGGTATGCATTACTATTCTAACCCACCCAAAGCTTGGGGCTAAAAATGTTTACACAATCAGCAGCCACATCTATGAAAATGGTCAACTAAGAGATGGCACTGCAATCTTGCTGCAATAACTAGTTCAACAATAAAAATACACTCTGTTGCAATGCATTAAAGGTGGACATTTTTAACTACATGTAAACTGGAGTATATGATTCAATATGATACACACAGCATCTGCTAGCATAATCCCCTATCTCTAGCACCACTAACTCTTAAATACTTGTCCTAACTATAAAAAAAAATCTTCAATGCTTAGCCTAGTTTCAACCACTACAAGTTTCATGAGTCGTCCTCACAAGTTTCAGCAACAGCTATCTCGGAGTCTAATTTGTTTATAAAATGCTCACTAACATGTTTTGCCACTGAAATCATGTCAAGGATGACACTTGGATCAACACCTGCTCCCCCACGCTTGGTGAGACCACATATAAGGCCCTGCCTGTTGATTGAGACGGTAATTGCTGAACTCATTTGGGACTCCTCCTCTGCAGTTGCATCTACTATATAGTGTTTCCCCACCTACAGAATGCAGAAAAGAATAGGTAAATCATTAACCATCCAAAACAAGCGTACGTTCACAGAAAACATGTTTTTGCTTTAGGCAAGAAAGTCATAGTGGAAGATGGCAAGTGCTATACCTTAGTTAATGTAATTATGACTGGGATTGAAGAAGTGTCAAATTGTAGAAATTCTTCATCACTAACATCAACTTCAGGTTGATGATCAGCGGCATCAGCCGCAATGACATTAACTTTTGGAATTCCAGTATTGCTCAATGCAGCCTGTAAAGAAAGAGGAATATAAGCTAACAGGTTCTCTAAACAGAAGACAAGTTTAGCTCTTTACATCATCAGTAGCACAGTAAAGAGCTGTGACAAGGAAGCAGAGATCTGTTTCACATCTACAGCAGCATTCTTTTCCTCCATCCTTTGTCTTTTAAACTGTGAATTACCATCCAAACCTTTTGTCACCTGACATCTATTCATATAAGTTGGTATGAAACCTTTTCAAACTCCAAAGAAAAATGAAAATAATGGCTTCATATATTTACACATCTGCTCACGTGAGCACCTCAAATCGGTAGGTACACCCAACTCACACTAGGATTTGACTTGGGAATTGGAAATACGAGAAAGAACTATCTTTGTATCAACCTATCTCATCAGGAGGAAACCCCTCTGTTCCTCTTCTACATTCCAACCAAAAATGGAATAACTCAATAACTATAAAGGAGCTCTTGTGTCATTCCTACTATTTGTTCGTAAAGGACAGTGGGGTCAGGGGTGGACTCACTAGCTGCTCATACTAGACTAATTTTCACACCTTGGCCAGAATAAAATAAATAAATAAAAGCAAATTATAGTGGGAGGGGCTTTGGCAGATTTTAAGATGTGGAGTGACTAAAGACACCAAATTAGTCCGGTGTACATTCAACAAAATGTTGACAGTGCACATATATCATTTTACAGAAAGACAAGGGGTAGTACCTTGATTGCAGCACCTAAGGCATCCAGCAAATTTCCATCTGAACTAACCACAAGGCCATCAATATAAAGATCCCAACAAACCTTCCCTTCCACAATGGATAGAGATGAAAGATCAATTCCAGCTCCTGAAACAATATTCAATTAACGTCTCCACACTGTCCACAATAAACAGTACTGGCATCTGAAATGAGAGATGCAAGAATCAGATACACTACCTGCTCCACTTTTACCGCCCAAAAGGCAGCGCCGAAGATCAACTGCAAGTTCTGTCGATAATGCCTCACCCCCTTTGCCCTATGTGACATAAATGTAGAATTAACTATTCAACACTCCTTTATTCAGAGTCATTAACAGAACACGCACATCTTCACTTCTTTTTAAAGAGAATTCTAAATTATTTAAAACACAATGGACTTCAATGAGGGGGAGATTGAAGCAAGATTGAACATAATGCAGGTTATGGTGTATATACAGGAGAAAGAGCAGTTGGGATAACTTTTTTCTCTTTTTGTTTTAAAGACAACAATAAGCACCAAAATTCAAACATCAGATAAAAGCAACAACGCAAAACCTCCCAAGATAGATAGCTATGCAGTTACGCTATGTTTATCAGAAATCTAGCCCAATTTTTGTAATCTAATAATAGGATTAAGTTAAAGGTAACAATCACCAGAAAAGAGAAGTATAAACAGACAAAAACCTGGAACATAGGTGCGGCAGTAGCACTGCAATCAATATGTATAGACACCTTTCCTTTATCAGGTTGAGAGGAATTCGGTCTTCCTAGTTCAGCCTGCATTAAGATTACATGAACAGAATAAGGAACAACAATTCATTCACAAACCCAAAAAGAATACCTTAACACACTGTGGTAGAATACCTTAACACTGGCAATAACATCTGTTCCCCCTATCCTTACTCTTGCTGAACCATTTGCCTGTCAATGAAGCCCATATGAGAAAAGAAATCTCATTACTCAATTTTGCGAAATATTGCTCTTTCTCAAAAGGGCTCTTCTTATGAATGATGAGCATCTAAAGAATTAGTTGTGAGACTATTACTTTTGGAGGAACTAAGAAGTGCTATCTATCTAGTCTTACCTGTGGAATGACACCAGTTGCAACAGTGATGGGTCGATAACTCAATCGTTTTCGACCATCACAGCGAAGATCTTGAGCAATCCCACCTCGTATGAATTGCTTTTCTCCTATTGATAGTCCCACCATGCTGTTAATTAGTAAAAACGAGTTAGATGGAAATACGAGAATATGGTCAGCAAGGTAATTCAGTCCAGTGCATCCCAGATACTAGAATCCCTAACTGAACCCAAGTTTAGGAAAAGACTATAGTCCCACAAATAGGGAGAATAAAAGAAAATATTATTCAACAATTAGAAATGAATTGCAGCAATCAAGATTCAAGTTTTACAGCTTATAATCCCTAAATTAAGGCCTCCATCACCAACACAAGTTATTACTATAATTTTGGGATTTAGGTTTAGCTACAGATTTTATTTTTTTCTTGTCAAGATTAACATGTACAGTGTCTTTCAAAAAAAAATTGGCACTCTCCTTTTGGGAGTTAGAAATGTAACAATTTCTCAACTGGAAATGACCAGTAAAGAAGGGAAATTTTACCAACCTGTTTTAAAAAATATTTTTTTTTTTTTTTGGTTCCGAATTCAGCTGATACATTCAGCAAGAATCAAGCATAAATGAACAAACCCTAATTCAAAGTGCGACCAAAAAAACAAATTCGAAACTAAGCTCATCCTCGTAGTATTTAACTATTTCAATCCAAAATTCGAAGAAAATTGGAACAAATATAAACCCTAATTTCAAAGTTCAACCAGTAAATCAACATTAATATACTCCTTTCAATATTTGGACCCAAAAATTCGAAGCATATTAAGCGAATTCGAAACGCACCTCAAAAAAGCTAATACTCAGTTTGAAGAGAGAGAAAAAATCGACGGCGTGGAGGTACGGAGAGAGTGAGTGTCTGTGGGAGCCGAAGGAGTGAGCGAGGGTTGGAGAGGGCGGGAGGCGTAAGCTTCAATTTTACCACTCCAAAGACCAAAATGTCAGCCAACAAGTTGAAAAAAAAAGAATAAATTGGCAAAAACAAAAATTAGAAAAAGAAAGAAATTTCATTTCCTTTTTCTTTTTAGATTTTTGTGATGTGTATTAAAAAGGAGTTCCACTCTGCACAGTGGTCCTAATGCCAAACGACAATTGTATTTGAGATTTAGGAACTACTTAATACGTGTGGATTATATATGTCACGGCTAATGGGTCTTTTGATAAAAACCTGTTTTAAAGGGGAGATAAAATTTTCCATGACTTTAGTTAAAAGTTTTTGCCATACATAGTTTTATGATTATATTCACTGTTCAACAGCAAATAGCTTCACAAGAAATGGGAACTTAATAGCTCAACGCTTTATGTCAAGCAACAAGGCTTTGCTATAATATATACACAGTCAAAATCATGTTCAATTTGCTCAGCATGAATACAATGTCATGCAAATAGATGAGACGGCCCTCCCAATCTAATCACAAATGTACAAGGTCCCCAATACAGGTTACTGTATTACTTTTATTAGTTATTATAGATACACATGCGATTTAAACAACAAACAGAAGCACTCTGACTAAGTTTTCCTGGAACAAATAATTGAACAAATTCCTACTCCTGAACCCTCTCTCTTAGGGAGTATTCACTATCCCAGGTCCATCGTCGCCTCACCTCTTCAAGAACCTTCCAACGAGCTTGGCTTTTCCTTGCTTCATCTTCTATCCAAGATCTGCATCAAGTTCCATGACAATCCATAACAATATTAATGCGTATTTGCAAAGTTAGGAAACCTAAAATGTCTTTCCTTATTTTTCGGTAAAAATTTAACATGTGGTCTAGACTCTCTAATGGAGCGAAGTTTAATTACAAAAGAGCCTAGTGAAATCAAAAGATAACTGTAGGCAATCCAGGATTTATTGGACCAAGAACATCTTAAACAAATTCTGGTGAATGGTTGTCTTAAGAGTATACAATGGAAGTATGATAAAACTTTCATTGTATTCTTCAAATCTTAATCAAATTCTTATCTTTGAAATCATGTGCTGCAGCTATTTCATGTCAAAAAAAGTGTGATAAAACGGAACATCAAAACAGCTGTCCAGAAAACAGACAAAGTCAGGTTGAAGAAAACAAAAAATGATGCAAAATTGAGGCACTTTGAATGTAAGATGGAAACTTCCACGAACTCATGCATTGAAGTCACTGGAGGAATGGTTTCGTAGATATCAATCTTCTGAGCAGGGGCAGACTATAAATATGATACTATGACTCCTCACTGTATTCCTTCTTTTAAACAGGCTTGACTGCCGAATAAATTTTTCTCTGTAATTAATCATCAACCACTCCTCTTCCTACTAAAAGTGGATGCTCAAATCAGTTCAAAAGTATCGCTGCCATAGCTCTAGTATAAAATACGCAATTTTAGCAAACCGAAATTTGATGGTACCCATAATGTGTAGAAACTCTATCAAAATGAGCCGGTCCAAACAAATCCTTGATACGTAAAAGTTATGTATGCTAAAATAACTATACATAAAACAGTACCACAAAAAAAAAAAAATGCAAAATTGATTGCGAAGCTTTACCTCAAGATTCGAAGAGCTTCAATCTCAGCCTCAAGCAGAGATTTTGCATCAAGTATTCCTTCCCTCTTATTTTGCAAATCACCACGAAGAGTTTGTACAGTTTCCTCCACAGTAATTTGTTCAGCCCTCCCTGACACAAGCTTCTCAGACATTTCACTGACATCCTCTTTCAGACCTTTTAAAAGTTGTTGCTGGCAGTCCATAGCTGCTTTCTCCTTCAAATACCCATTAAAAGCAGCCTCCTGAAGAACCTTCTCCTGTTCCAATTCTTTGAGGGCATCCATGTATACTTGCTGCACCTCCAAACCATGAGTTCTCTCCTCTTCTATCTTTTCAGTCCAATACTTGTCTATCTCCCCTCGATCAATCAACTCACGTCTAATTTCTTCTTTAGCAGCCTGCCTGGAAGATTTCTCGGCTTGTAGTCTTAGCAATTCAGTATCAATTGCTTCTGTCATCCGGCCGCTTGTGAGTGCAACAGCAGCTTGTGCCACTGTTGAAGGTTTATTTGGTTGAAGACGTCTAATTTTCCCTGCAAAGAGACAACAGAGGTTTAGCATATTTACCATGGTGCATCGACATGCACAGAAGCCAGTAAAAGCTTAACAATGTGTCTGAGAAGCAATTAATACTGAATTGTTCGAAATCCAGTAAAAGCTTAACAACTTGGTGCATCTGAGAAACAATGTGTCTCTTTACTCTATGAGCATACAGCAAAGGTGCGCAGGAAATTGCAACAAACCAAAAACTTAATAAAGTACGTTCATATACAAGAAGCAAATCTAGTCTACCAACTCATGTGAAGCAAATATTCATAGATAAAAATAATTATTTCTAGGAAGCCCGACCAGCAAGAGGAGGGAGGGGAGGAAGGAGGGTTGAAAGGAACCTACCAAAAACTTTCCTAAGCAGGCTTTTGTCCGCAGCAAGCATGTCCATAACAAGTCCTGGCCATCTATCTGAGCTTACCTCCCTCACATCCAATAGGTCCAGTTTTGTTTTCAGTATCTGGACTGTTAAAATGTCAGGTTTTTTGAAGTGTTGAAAAGCGATAAGGTTAAGTCTGGCAAAGTTCCATCAGAACTTTTGGAAATACTTGGAATATTTTCGACATTATTCAAAATACTTCTACCTCTTGATTTCCTGTCATGGCAAAATCATACTCCAGCTGGGCTCTCCAATCTATTAAATCACGCCGTGATACAAATCTGCAACATCAAATTATTAATCAAAGTTGTCAAAGTTCTGAATCAGAAGCCACAATTCTCCTCTGCTACTCATAAGAGCATACAGTTTAAATATACATTAGGTGAGCTTGATGAGTACCTTTCAGGAGAAAAATTCATGCCTCCATCATCTAGATCATACTGTGGCGATAGTTTACTCAACACAACACCAGCTTCTGCCAATGCTGAAATCAAACAACACCTAAGTTAGATAACTCAAATTACTTTGTTAGCATACAGCACAGCATAAGATTGAATATTACCTTGAATGGATTCAGAATCCTGGTCTCCAATAGCCACATCCTCGTATGCAGAAATTATAGATCCAGAGAGGGCAACTGTCGTGGTTATCTTGTACTTTGGGTTCCTACAAGGAAAGTATAACTTAGAGAAACACACAATATCGAGGTCTTTAAAGTCATCACCTCTGTGATTCTGAAGGCGAAATTTCAGGTGTTGCAAGAAATAGAGAGCAATAAGGTACCTCTCCAATAACGAACTTGCTCGAATTAACCATCTTGCATATTCTCTCCGACTACAGAGCTCATCAGCCTTGACATCTTCATCTACAATCTGCAAACCTTAACCACATTCCAGATGGTTACTCTTAAAAACTCAATTCGAAGTTTCAAAGAATGGAACAAAATTCTGTCAATAGCAGCCACATCTTAAGCCTGGTCAATTTGTCATTGAAGCAAAAGAAAATTGTTTAACAACATACAAGACAACCAATAACAAATGGGCTAGAAATTCCCAGCATACAATGGCATCAGTCACATATAAGCTAGAAATGCATAACTCGATCAACTCATCATCTGCCCTGAAACTTCAATATGTGGATGACCAAGAGAACAGGGATCACAGTTTCTTTTAGATAACATGTGCATCCAAGCTTTGCTTGACTAACTCCATGGGCCCTGAAGTTAACTTGCAGGAAAACCTCCAGTGGCTCTGAGGGGACTCGAACCTGAGACAGCTGGAATAGATCTCAGAGGTCTCAGCTGAGCTACCTCCTCAGGGTGAACAGGGATCACAGTTGATCTTAGCTTATACTCCAAGTTTTAAAAGATTGATCACCATTTGCAGTGTAAGGTCCATACAGGTTACAAAAGTAGTCAAAAGATGAATCACTCCATCCAAGTTAAAAATAAATTATTTAGCATCATGAAATTGATTCACAATAGCCCCAAAATAGCAAATGAAATAAAATCTAAAATATTGTAGTTTTGGTAATGACCACCACATGTTGAATCAATAACTTCAAAAAGAGATTTCAAAAGAAAAGTGTGTGTTGTGTGAGTCTGAGCCAGAAAGTTTGGCTCATATGTTTTTCCAGTGTACATTTACACACGGAGTCTGGAGGAGGATTTTGAGCTGGATGCAGATTGATAGGCAGGTTCTTCCCTGGGAAGCTGAGTGCTTATATGTGCTGAAACAGGTGAGGAAGAAAACTGCTGCTGCTAGCGTGCTAAAAAAGAGCTTTGCACATACTGTTTATGTTGTGTGGATTGAACGTAATATGAGGATTTTTCAAGGGAAGCAGATGACAACTCAAGCACTAGCCAGACAGGTTCAAGTGCAGATGTTTGTCCGAGCTCGAAAGAATGCAAATCTTCTAAATATTCTTGAGAGTTTACCTGTGTAATTCTTTAGATGGTTGTATCAGTGTTTACATTTCTTTTTTCAGCAAGGTGGTGGGATGCCTTAGTGATGATACCCTTCCTAAAAGGTGAGCATCATTTTGGTCATCTCCCCATGTTTTGCTTTGAGAATGGGATGTAGGTGAGAGTGTGTTGCAAGTGTAACACTTGAGAGGTTCTGTTTTCATGCGGAACCCGTGCTGTAATTGGCTTCTGGTGATTAATGAAATCTTTAATTACCAAAAAAAAAAGAAATTTCAAAAGAAAACAGCAAGACACTGCATCATAGCTATCAGGTTTAAGAAGCTGCTCAAATGACAATACCATTTCATTTGTGATAAGAAAAGGAATTTTATTAAGTCATATGACAATATCATACATGTATTGTCACACAATGTTCCTAGAAACTAACCTTCAATTTCTTCAATACTTTTAGAGCTTCTTGTTGATTGGAATCCACAGAAACAGTGATGACCCGAGATAGGCGCTTCTCTGCAAATTTTAACCTTTATCAGTGGCGTAACAATTTAAAAAAATCAATTAAGAAAAGATAAGCTATCTAAACTCCAAATTAAACAAAACCCAACCCTTACAATTTCTTTTTGGTTTTATTTGGGTGTGGATAGCGGGCGTCCTAGTCGCAACTGAACAGAACCTCAAGGAAAGTCCCAACAAGATTTATGCTTGCTCTTACCATTGGCTACATAGAGCAACACTACCCACATTATTCGACCATCAATACGACAATATCTTGGTCTCAATGGCATAAGGAAACTCAAACAATAAGCTGCCCAAACTCCAAACTCCAAACTCCAAGTAAACCATACCCATTCCACACCTTTTTCTATTTGTGGTTTCTTTTAGGGGTTCAACTAGAGAGAACAACCCGCAAACAAATTTTAACCATTTAGTGCTTGTTTGGTTAACATAGGAAGTGGAAATTTGAAGTTCCAATTCTTTTTCGAATTTTTGGCTACAAAAGTACCTTGAGTTGTCCACTTTTTGTGGGAAACCACCTTATAAACTCTTTGTTTTGTCAAAAAACACCTTTTATCACACTTTTCTTTGTTAACCAAGACCAATTAACGGTTTTACATTCATTTTGTAAGTATAAAATTATTTCCCGTCGTGCCCCTACCTTTAACACCCCCTCCCTCTCCTACACACCTTCACACAGCTATTTCTTCTCTCCTACTAACCTCATCTCTGTCCCCAAATGCAATCCCCTCTTTATATACAAAGCTTCAACATCATCATCAACCTCTATCCCCCTTAGAGGAGAGGGCACCCAATCGAAATGAGTATCATGCATAAACAATTTCACTATAAGAGCACTTTCACCATCTCCATGGAGAAATGGGAAGTTGGAATCAAAGACTGAGATCAAAAAAGGTAATCAGATATACGAAAGCAAGAAAATTGGACGGAAGAGCGAGCATAGGAAGGTGGTGGATGGTTTGAGGTTGAGGTTGGTGGCGTGACGGTGAACAGGGCCATGAAACTAGGAGAAATATTTTCTCCTATTTTGGTCTGATGTAGAAGTTTTGAGAAATGCAATTAAACAGTAAATACTAAATACAGATGAACCAACCCCCGGATTGAACACTTGATGGATCAAAATTGGAATAGCGTTGGAATTTTGTTATGAAATAAAGGAAGTTGGAATTTTGTTATGAAATAAAGGAGGTTGGAATTTTGAAATAAAGGAAGTTGGAATTTTGTTATGAAATAAAGGAAGTTGGAATTTTGTGTAGAGAGAGAGAGAGAGAGAGAGAGAGAGAGAGAGGCAATCAATCCACAACCGTCATTCATCGTCATCAAACAACCACCACCACTTTCTGAAAAATTGTCATTTGGGCGTAATTCGTCTAATAATAGTAAACGGAGTAATTATTAACTCAATTGCTAAAATTTTGAGTTGAATCATGCACATCAATTGCATTGGGGCTGTTTTTATTTGACGTTCTTGGATTGAATTTGTAAATTTGTATTGAAAATTGTTATGGTATAGTATACTTTAAGCTTCACAGTCGTGGATGGAGCAAAGAGAGAAAGAATGAAGGTGAAGGAGGGAAGAGAGTTGCAAGGGTAAAGGATGGGGTCGTATGATGGAAAATTAATTTAAAAGTTAACAAATGCAACCCCAAACCCTTCAAGTTCTCTTGCTTAACAAACTTTTGAGTGATAAAAGATGCTTTTAGACAAAAAACAATACTTATAAGGTTCTTTTTTCCAACAAAAAGTGGAAAACTTAGATATTTTCCGACCAATAATCCTTCTTATTTTGCTAATTTCGTAGGAAGTTCCAAGTCACATGTATTATGTACCACTACAGACTATTTCGGGAGCTCCTAAAATTGTTTGGATGCCAACAAGGGAAGTAACTTTGCATAGAAATTTCCACTTACCTATGGGAAGTAGCTAATTCACTTCCTCCATTTTGTGGGAAGTGGGAATTCATAGGAAATTCTACTGCCCACATTTTACAAACTTTTTGTGCTTGTTTGGTTGATGGTTGTAAAGCACAAAAGTGTCATTTCCCGGGCAGTATAATTTCCTTCTTGTTTGGTTGACAGAAAAACACAAGATGTAACTTCCCGGAAATAGAGGAAGTTGCTTACCAATCCCCCCTTGGTAAGTAAAACTTCCGAAATCAATTCCCATGAAGTTGAGATTTCTTTTTTCAACCAAACAAGATTGGACACTTCCATGGAATTTTATTTACTATGAATTGGTACTTCCAATGGGAAGTACTTTCCATGGTGAACGAAACGACCACTTTGTCAACCGAACAAGAACTAACAAGACGTTTGCAAGGACCCAACCTTTCAACTTTTGGAGGTTTAACCGTTTAAGGACCTAAACTTTTTTCTTGAAGGTTTAAGAACCTATGACTCACCTTCACTAAAAAAAATCAAAGCAGAAAACATGGAAAGTTAGGTCCTTGCATACCTTTTAATTCAGCCAAAGAGCTCAAACTACTTTGCACTTCCTAGAAATGTCTACTTTCCATGTTTTGCAAAGCCAATTAAACAACCCACAACAACCTCCCTGCATTGCCTAACCCGCAATATCCCACCCTTACCCTCGGCCCCCGCCACCCAACCAAGGCATTTGCTTGAGAAAATTTTAAGTAAAGCTAGCACCTAAAGATCTCTTGCACTACTCAAGTAATTTATCTAATCTCTTAACATATAACTACAATGTCCAACAAAGAAGCTGCACTTAGAAAATAGCATACTACATACTACTATTGTACCTGTTATCATGGAAGTCTCAGTAACCACGTCATTCACCTCAACCTCAACACTCTTCAAAACCGCATTATCCTCATTAAGTCCATCATCGTCAGCATTTGTTTCCGCCACTTCAGTAGCCGATGGCGTCGTAGAAACTTGAATTGAACTTCTAAACGGCAGTCTGAACCCTAATTTCCAAAATCACACCCCAACAGAACGTCAAATTACAAATAGTAATAATGATGATGACAAAAACACGTCGAAATTAAATATTAATAATAGAGAGAGAGAGAGAGAGAGAGACCGTTTTTCGTTAGTGAGAATTGAGCTATGGCGGCAACCACAAGAGCAATTGAAGTACCAATACCGGCAACCAAAAACTTCGGAAAACCTAAACAAAATTACTCAAAAAAAAATCACTAAAATGCATTTGAAGGAACAAAAAAAGAAATAAAATTATAGATAAAGTGCGTATCTTATGTAATGTACCTGTGTTTTTTCTGTTAATTGGAGTTTCAGTTTGGGGAAAATTCCAGCCATTAAAATCGTCGTTTTCAGAATCGTTTGTAGATGCCCAGGATAAAATGTTGGAGTAATTAGTATCATTATTATTATCGGAAATGGTGGAAGAAGATCGGAGAGTGGAGATAGTGAAACTACGATGGCTGGGGAGAAAAAATGGGAAAGGAGAAGTGGTGATGAGGAATTTGCTATGGTGACGATGAGAGAGAGAGAGGCGATTGGTGAGGAGAGAGAGTGAAGTGGATGAAAATGATGAAGTGCACATTTGGTGAAAAACTAGGGTTCTATAGGTTTTTGGGGTGAATGGTATTGGAGAGAGAGAGAGAGAGAGTGTATGTGTGTGTGGAGAGTGAAGAGACCAAATAGTTCCCAGAACCATAGAAGACAGGAGTACAAGACCAAAGGGTCTGGGTTCTGGGACGTTTTTCCTTCCCTTTTTTTCCTTCTCCTTTTCCTTTTCTTTTTCCTTTTCCTTTTAGAACTACATTGATACTAGGTGGATGCCCGTAAGTATGCCCGTGTATGATTATATAATAAAATTAATATAACTTGATTATTAATCTCATCAAAAAATCAAAGTGTAATTATCACTTATGAAAAACTATTAATAATATATGGATAAATATTTATATAATCCATTTAATATCATGAATGCCATATAATAAGATTACTATGACTTTATAGGGCATCTTATCTAATTTAAACTCTTATCATCAATTTCAATTAACTATTTTAATTAACTCATCTCATATGTTACATGATCCAAGAGGTAATAGTTTCAAAGTCTTTCTATGCTTGATGTTGATACGTCAATGCTCTTATGTTGATATAAGTGTACAACTAACCTTCCAAAGATATGATCATTCTTTTATGGTAAAATCAGTTTAAATGTCTAATGTATACATAACTACTTTTCAAAAAATAAAGAAGTTTTAGACTTAAACCTTAGAATAGCAAAATATATTTTAATACTTGCTTGTTTTTTCAAAGTTATATGCCGTCAAAGTACTGCCTTGAAGAACGCAAAAAGTCCAATGTAAATTTATTTGTGGTCCGAAAGGAGTACATTAATAATTATATAGTTGAAGGGAACATAGTTGGAGCCCTAAAATAACATTGGGGGATCAATATATTACGTACAGTTATAAAATTATACGTGATAATGGTACAGTTTCCTACTAAGGTTGGATCTAGAATCATTTTAGATTCATTATTTATTTCTTTATTGTACACATACTCTTTTTACTATATTTTACCTTGAGATTGTTTTTTAAATTTTTATAACTAATATATGTATCTTTTCTCTTATTTTTAAATTGCAACTCTTTAGTTCTGTCAGCATGTCAAGCTAATTACCTTTTCAGGTGGGCGCATCTTACGTTGTAAATTAATAGAACATACTACAAATGAATCTCATTTTAAAGGATATTTCGTACTCGTTCCAATGGTGTAAGAAGTTTAATTTCTTAAGCGGTGAAAGTAAAGTTATATGATTTTTAAAATCTAATAGTCTACTCTTTAATAATTTAGGAAAGTATAACTTTAGTATATATTCTATACCAAAACCTCTAATTAATAGTGTACTCTTTAACGGTTTAGGAAAGTATAACTTTAGTATATATATATTCTATACCAAAACATAAAATTCTATTTTATATATATATTAAAATTTTATTACAATGGCTTGCTTAGGTGGACGCCTTCAATGCTGTCAGAAAATGCCTCTAATATATAGATACTAGTTTGAAAACCCGTGCGATGCACGGGTTACGTTAAATATTTATAATTAATATTTTTCATTCGGTAAATAGGCATCGAAGTATATAAACACCGAAGTACCTGCTAAAAGGTAACTTTTAATAGATTATAATCGTGCACATTTTTAGTTGATTATAATCATGCATATTTTTTATTTGATCCGCTGAAAAGTAACTATTAGTTAATTATAATCATGCACATTTTATATTTCACTTGTATTATTCGGTACATATTGTTTAGAGCCAAAAGATACTTCAACTTTGTGATTAGAAAATAGAAATCATTATTTTTTATGCTCAACTCGAAAAGATCAAGTACTACATTATAGTGTGTTCATTAAACTAACATCCTAAAGCAATGTGATATCCATCTCTCCAATACTCCAACCCTATTAAGATAGCTAAACTTCTATGTGCATTATTTTCCAATGTACACATATTACCCAGTGCAATCTATTATCTGTTTTATATATATATATATATATATATATATATATATATATATATATATATATATATATATATATATATATATATATATATATATATATATATATATATAAGTGAATAAGCACAATTGCTAGAAGAACACGTAGGCATCTACATAGGCGTTCCTATTATCATTAGTTGACACGTGTAATCCAAGTCATACTAACAATTAATGCAGTACATTAATACTTTGAATTGATCCAAACATTATTAACTCATGATTCAATGTATGTTGTTAATTTAATTAGTTTGACTATTAAGTGGTTAATTGATGTACTTTGGAAAATTAATGTATTGTTACTGTTGAAATTTTTGAGGATTAAGTACAAATCTGTACCGAGCCAAATCAAACTATTCGATTTGGAGTGAACATTTAGATTGACATTTAAATTGAAATTTTAGTTTTGACTTGGGCTTATCTATTTAGAGTTCCAATTCTAAAAATTTCAACTTAAATTTAATGCATCCATTTGATACTTACGGTTTTTTTTCTTCTGATTGGGCTGTATACTAGAGTAAATTGTACTAACAAAATAACAGTAGTATGGTAGTAGTAGTGGTAGTGATATTTTGTACTAGATATTGAACACAGATATTGGAATAAATTGCAATAAAAATAATAAACAAGTTAGGCTACACAAACCAGCGGATCTATATCTTCAAAACGATAAAATGAGAAATTGTATATTTTCTGTATTTTGCCTTGCAATTGATGCAATATGGTTTGTACCATATTAAGGAAAATATTCATAAAAGATAATTTTTATATCCAGATATGACATATGCGAAAAATATTTTAAAAATTTTTATATATAAAAATATTTATAGAGAGGGGCTATTCCGACTTATTGGGTTTAGTCCACAACTAATTAAGTGAATTGCTAAATACCGCCCCTTTTTACTAGCTACCGCCCCCCCTTCCAATTTTACCCTCACCCACCCCTCTTCCTCACTCACTCTCACTCATCCACTCTCACTCATCCTCTCTTCCTCACTCACTCTCACTCATCCTCTCTTCCTCACTCATCCTCACCACCACACCATCACACCGGCAACCACCACCACCACCACCACGACCATGTCAAGTGCTAGCGGCAGCGGCGGCAGAGGTTTCGACGGCGAGGGAGGCGGCGACCGACGGCGCGGGGGGGGTAACTTTTCGAATTTTTTTTTTTTTTTTTTTTTGAATTGAATTTTTTTTGCCTTGAATTGAATATTTTTTGCCTTGAATTGAATCGTGAAGTTATGAATTGAAGTTGTGTTTTTTTTTTTTTTTTTTTTTTTGCGTCGATCGTCTGCCGATCTCGACTCACCCAAGGGTGAGTCGTCTGCCGATCTCGACTCGCCCAAGGGTAGTCGTCGGTCGCAGACGACTCACCCTTGGGTGAGTCGAGATAGGCAGACGACTCCCCCTTGGGTGAGTCGCCAGTCTGAGGCGACTCACCCAAGGGTGAGTCGAGATCGGCCGACGACTCACCCTTGGGTGAGTCGTCTGAGACCAGACGACCGACACAAAAAAAAATTATTTATTATTATTATTATTATTATTATTATTATTATTATTTATTGTTTATTGTTATTATTATTATTATTATTATTATTATTTATCGTTATTATTATTATTATTATTGATTATTGTTTAATTAATTAAAAATGTGAAATGATAGATGGGAGGAGCCGGTAAATCGGTGCCTCGGTTATTTAGTGAACTAGCTGGTTCAGGACCGCGTCACACGAGGACGCGCGGGATTGATGCCTCTGTACGGAGACAGAGAGAGGCAGTTCGGATGAGGGGCTGAGCAAGACGATTACGCAACTAGCGAGTTCTACTCCGGTGAGCAAGACGATGATCAGATTGGCGTCGAATTATCCCCAGATTGGCGCGTGGTGAAGGGCAGAGGCGGTAGGTTTGTTAGTACTGGGTCGTCCAGTACTGGCAAACGATCTAGAGCGGAGGACGACACTACGTGGCTTGTTACAGAGCCTGTGCCCGGTGGGCCGGCGGATGATAGCGTCATACCGAGCTTCCTGGGCCACGTAGCGTCTCGTATGTGGAATGGAGAGATGAGGGGTCTCTTGAAGTGTCAGAACCGATGGAATGTTTGTCAGCGGCTGAGTCAGTGGCGAGCGGAGATGTCGGCCGAGATGAGGGCCCAGATCGAGGGGACTGGGTTATCACACCTGGCAGACATTATGTTCAGACATATTGACTTCCCCCTGATATCTGCATTCGTGGAAAGGTGGCAGCCGGATACGAACTCGTTCCACATGCCGTTCGGAGAGATGACGATCATGTTGCACGATGTATGGCATATTCTTCGGATTCCTGTAGACGGAGAGCTCGTTTCCAATGAGGGACGGGATGGGCAGCTGCAGACGGCGGCCATGGAGGTTCTCGGGGTCAGCCCAGAAGAACTGATGTGTAGCCACTGGCAGGGCGGTGCGGTCCTCACGGAGTCGGTTTTTGAGCTTTGCCGTGAGCAAATAGATGACATCCAGGCGACAGCTTGGATGTGGTTACTTATTGGATCCACCTTGTTTGTCGACAAGAGTGGTAACCGTATTAGACCCTCCTGCGTGATGGAGGTGATGGACGACGGTGTCGATACGGTGCATGACTTCTCTTGGGGATCTGCTGCCCTCGCCTTCCTATATCGTCAGCTCGGTATAGCTAGTCGCGGGGATTCTCAGGGCATCTGCGGATGCCTAACTCTCCTGCAGGCATGGATATACGAGTACTTTCCCTGCTTCCGACCTCATCGGGAGCGGATGGTTGTCGGGGACGACGAGGCTCCCCGTGCGTCCGTATGGAGTGCCCTGGCTGAGGGCAAGGACATGGGTCGACTGGACTCCTTACGTAGACGCTTGGATCATCTGTGAGCGACAGAGGTACGTCATTTAGTTATCGGTGTTCATGATTTATTTCGTCGTTTGCTATGTTTTTTTACTTCACCGTAACTTTCAACATTTCTACGTAGGTGGTGTGGCTGCCGTACGGTTCTAACCCGGCAGTATCTGTACCGAGGACTGTATTCATGGGGTGGCTACAGTATCGGGATATTATCGAACCGTACATGCCTGGTCGTTGTTTACGACAAATCGGGTACGTACAGAGTATCCCAACCCCGATCTTTAGGCCAGTCAAAGCGATCAGGTCATGGAGCAGTCGTTCGTACAAGGTTGTCTTCCCCGAACGGATCTCATCTGATGCTTGGCGTATGTTCCCGGGATTTTACATTCTTGGTCTCCATGGGTTTCAGGCATCCACGTCAGATCCCACAGCATGTACGGATGACTACCTCGCATGGTACTACCTTCACTCCCACCCTCGGCTGATACGTGACGCTGCAGCACCTGTGATTCCTCCACGATCCAACAACGATTATGTAAGTGATTAACTAAACTAAAATATATTTTTTTTTTACGTATTACATATCTCTGAACTCACACTCATTGTTACTTTTTTGCAGTGGGTGAATCGTCTAGCCGTCTTACATGAGCAGGCCATTACTTTGATTCCTCCGGAGCAAGCGGAAGGTACTCGATCCCAAATGGACGAGTATATGAGAGATTGGCGGGCTGCCAAATGATGTATTGACCCTAGATGAATTTGTTATTATAAGAGTTTCATTGTTATTGTTATTATTTATTTGTGTTATTGTAATTTGTTGTTTCTTATTTACATTTTTTGTTTTATTGTAATTTGTTGTTTTATTTACCTCCAATAATCACGACCACTCTCCACATGCAAAATATAACAATCACACAAAAATGTGACAATGATATAAGTATAACAATCACGCAAAACATTCAATTACGTCGACCTCGCTAAACGATCCCAATGTGCTCTTCGCGTAACATACATTTGCTCCCAACCAGCGACACTATCAGAACGGAAAGTAAACCATGCTTCGCATATCGGAGGAACAGGGAAATCTGAGGCTAAATCCAGACGGATATAATGGGAATACGAATCACCTAAATGACACATGACAATTTCCCTACTTGGACGTGTAGCAGTCGAAGGTGCTTGGAACGGTAGCACTGTGTAACAAGAATATAACCCCCTTCCGCTGCCGTATCCGAATAACATAATCGCTGCATTGAAGAGGTTGGCAATCGGGAACAAATCCTCAATTACTGTCATCCAGTGATCATCGTTACGCGCACCTCCGTCCCACATAATACGGCGGTAACCAGCGTCGACCCCTTCAACGTATAAGTTTTCGTACAATGCTCGGTTAGCTAAGAGTTCGTGTGCAATGCAAACTCTCGCCACTCGCCATTGCTCTTGGTCTCCGAAAATGTAGTCCGCAATGACACGGAAACCGCAATTACCATCCCCAAGCACATCGAGATATCCTTCAATGAAAGGTACGATGATTCCCGGAATTTTGTTAACATGATAGAATTCAGTGATATCTATTGCGTGTCCAGCTGCAAGACAATATAATAGAAAGTCAATAATAGTACTTATCAAAAAGTAACAACATTATGTACATGTTAATAAATTATGGGTTTTCATACCAGTACTGTTTACGAAGTTACTCGATGAGGATGAGGTACGACCACGCCCGCGGCTCGAACTGGATGACCTAGGGCGACCACGACCCCTCTAGGAGTACTCCCATGAACTAGGATCACGTCTGGTAGAGGAACTCCCTCTCGGTCGACCTGTGACTGTCGTGTTCGCTTCCGGCTCGACGTAACTCGCTTCCTCAGGATGAAGCTGCTCATTCATAAGGACAGATATGTTGCGCACAACTGCCGGGTCGCTTGAGTTAACCTCGTCGACCAGAGACCGAAAGTATCGATGGTCCTCAGATGGATGCTCAGTCATGTCAAGCGTAGCTATCTCCACTGCATCACTAATAACGAGTGTTCGCCAAAATTTGTGGACACTATTCAAGCTAATTGGCGTGCCCGTATCCGTGGCCGTTTTCAACTCACACGCACACGGGATCTGATGAGTGGATCTCAATACACAACCGCAACGATCAAATACTTGGTGACTCAATTCTCTCATCCTGTTCAGCTCAGCCAATAATATTTGTAAGCAGTAATGGGAAACATACCCGGTCAGATAGTTGAATGGGAAACCCGAGTACACCACACTTCTTCGTCTTCTGCACTCTTCAAGTGTGTACTTGATCTCAGTTATTTGTGACTCGATTGACTTGTTGACCTTGTTCCAAACATTGTCCAAAGCTCCAGTTGAGGAGTTCAACCACTGTTTTAGCGCGGCATGTGCACTCTCCACCCTGCAAGTCGTAGTGTTGCCAAGGTGTAGCACCTTATTCGTCCACGCAGCCACAAACATCTCTTTGTGTCTCAGCCAGGTCTCCTCTACATAGGATATCACGTGAGGGTAAGTCCTCCAACTAACCTTCATCGTACGCACTGCTCTATCATACGCAGCTTCTGTGGAAGCTTCCATGATAATTTTCCACCTCCCATTCTTGAACCTCTACGCGACGGCCTTATCTTTTCCACAAAGTCTGTACACTTTGTCTTCAACGACTTTGTTAATGTGCCATGTACAGAGCAAATGGGCACTCTCGGGAAATATCTCTCTAATAGGTGTCATCAACCCTAGCTCACGATTGGTCACAATTGCTGTTGGGTGTACATCATTTCCAATAAGCATCCTCAACTTATCTAAGACCCACGCATAGCTTGCCTGAGTCTCATCCTTCATATTGGCATAAGCTATGAGGAAGTTCTTATTGGTTGGAGTCATCCCCACTATCTCAACAAACGACATCTTATACTTGTTTGTATTGTACGTGGAATCTAAGCCAATCAACCAACGAAAAGACCGAAGTAACTGAATTGATGTAGGGTGTGCCATGAACATGTGAGTTACCTCATTAGTAGCTCGGTCGGCTCTTGTCCAATGTACGTACTTATTCGCCACAGCTAAATGATGAAACTGACCAATGACATCTCTCTCTTCAAAATCAAGTTTCCTTATACGATCTCTGTGGTTGTACACATGCCGTCTAGTTGCATTGTCCTCGGGAAATTTTTCCTTAATCGCGGCCAAGATAGCACATGGCTTTGTTTGTGCCGAAGTCATGTCACGAACGAGTTTCTTTGACCCAGGACTAAGACCACTCATCTGACGATATCCCTCAGGATACACAGCAAAGTCATGGTTGTGCGTACCCCTAGTCCCAGGCAATGTGACAATCATCCAACTACTGGACCCATACACTTGCCGAGCTCTCAACTGGAACGTACATTTACAAGCCTTTGTTTTCGATTTCTTCCGAGCAGCAGTATCTAAGTCTCTTAATTCCCCTCTGTAGCGTTCACCTCGATTGCATTTTAACAATTTTACGCTTCCACTCTTCTTGTGTGACGAAATTATCAACTCAAACCCGATAGTAAGTGCAATTTGTTTTGCCCAATTAATTGCATCTGTATCACTATCAAATAACTCATCAGTGACGAAATGCGTACTGTAATCAACACCATCACCACCGAACCGCTCCAAAGGAATCTAACGAAAACAACGAAAACAATGTTAGCTTAATCTTAAATTCAAACAATAAATAATAATAATAATAATAATAATAATAATAATAATAATAATAATAATAATAATAATAATAATAATAATAAATAATAATAATAATTTTTTTTTTTGTGTCTGTCGATCGTCGATCTCGACTCACCCTTGGGTGAGTCGTCTGCTACAGGCAACCAACCCAAGGGTGAGTCGTCTATTGATCTCGACTCGCCCAAGGGTGAGTCGCCTGTAGCGGACGACTCACCCAAGGGTGAGTCGCGATCGACAGACGACTCCCCTTGGGTGGGTCGCCTGTAGCAGACGACTCACCCAAGGGTGAGTCGAAAATCTCATACGACCGTGCAAAAAAAATGCGCAAAAAAAATTAATTTTACCTCCGCCACCGTCGACGGCACTTCTTCATCGCCGGCAGACATCCGCGGGTTGCTTGAGTGAATGTTGATGAAGGTTGGGTATGAGAGTGGGTGGTAGAGTGGGAGAGAAGTGGTGTGAGAGTTAGAGAGGGAGAGAGGGAGAGGATGAGTGAAAAATTAAAAAAGGACAAAATTGGAATTTTGGGGGGCGGTACCTAGTAATTTAGGGGCGGCATTTAGTAACACCCTATGATGAGATTTTTTTTCCTTTGATATCCGACTAATAGTTGAATCAAAGGGGAAAAAAAAACCCAACTAATAATATGCGTACATCAAATACTTACATTTCACCCACACTTTATACTCTATAAGTCTAGTATTGTACCTCTAAAAAGTTTATACTTAAATTGCAACTTTTTAGTTGTGTCAATAGTATAAGTCTTGTAGTACCTACATGTTAATACGCCTCTAACCTCGTGCACAAAGTTGTTGATTCTCTAGCTTCCTTGCTTGCAGAAATCAAATATCAAGTTAGTAACTTCTTGAGGCATTTTAAGCATACGAACCTAGTATATTGACAAAGAGCAATTAGTCCAACAATAGTATAAGTCTTGTAATACCTATGTGCAATGCACGGGTTCATATTAATAATGCTCTCGTATATGATATTTAATATTCAATATAAAACTGTTATTTCAATAGCTTATAATACATTTTTCTAATAAATAAATACATTATAATCCAACAACTTCAATTGAATATATAAATTAGTACAGTAATCACTATAAATATCAATTAAATAAATGCATTAGTTACGACAACCCACATTTCGAGATAATCTTACATGTTATTATTTTTTCAAACATGTAGAAAAATTTATATTTCTTTTTAAATATTTGATGAAGGTATATAACTCGTATAAAACTCTAGAGGTCTATCACAACTCAAACTCTTATATTCATTATCCTAATCTCCTTTTATTCATTATATTTTCTTCATACATAGACAGTGGCGGATCCACTCTTCACCGAGTGGATTCCGCCGAACCCGCTTGAATTTTTTTGTTAAAAAATCCTTTATAAATTAAAAATTTTCAATACAATAATTAAGAATTGTCCTATGTATTATAAAGGGTAAACTCACTTAACTTGATTTCTGCATCCTCCACTGTACATAGACATTATATGTAGTAACACTACTTCAGTAGAATAACATCTAAAAATTCATCGTAACATCCCTTCAAAAAAATCACGTACAAATAATTAGCTAATCAAGATGCACAAACTCCTACTACATATTGATAACTAAAGTCTAAACTTCTATGTACCTCTAGTATTGCTTAATGCATTACTCTCCCTCAACTTCTAATGTTTTGTAAAATACTCCTAAAATCCTAAATAAAATACTACTATCTACCCAATGCTACTGACAACACTTTGGGTTGTAACTAATTACTCTTTTTTTTTTGGGTCTTTTCCAAGGATATCCACCGTCGACCACAGTGACTAATCCTCTCGCCCCAACTGTCAGCACATTAAGCGGTAGGGAGATGGTCAAGGGATTTTTTCCATTCGCAAGAGTTGGGATTCGAACCTCCAACCACTTGTTTAAGGGATGAAGTGCTGAACCACTACACCAACTCATCTTGGTTAACTAATTACTCTTTTATGCATGGAGTATCTAATGTCCTGATTACTACTACTAAAAAAATAAAATAATCAGGCCAAGAGGTTTTCTCCCAGGTACACTAAACATTGTAGTTTACAACAACCCAATTTCTTGTTAGGATAAGTCTTTTCAGAAGGCTTGATCACTTAGGCGTCCTACTCTCCTACCCCTTCCCTGTTATTGTATTTCTTATTCAAAGACAAGAAAAGTTTGGGATAAAACATGTAACTTCATTCGATTCCCAAATAAGACATGCATATGCACGTATCTTATTGCACCTCTCAAACTCTCATGTACGGAGATTATAACAAATTTTAGTCGCCAATCGAAGGAGCACTTTGCAAAGACGGGTAAAAAATGATGGTCGAGTGCATGATTTATATAGGTGTCATGGATAGAGTTTGTGTTAGCTAAGAACAAATATCAGACTATGTGTTCATAATGGTACAAAGTCCTATGCTCTTTGATGATGTGGCATAGCTCAATGCTCTTCCATAGGTATATGGTCGTTTAAATTAGCAATTAACCATATGATATCAGTTTCTTGCCAACACTGCTGGACCTATTACATTCCCAAACTCCGCAAACTTTATTACTATTTACCCATTTGATCTTGAGCTACAATAATTTGTATGAAAAAATCAGTCAAGAAAAAAACAATGTATACTACCGAGAAAAACAAAATAAAAGTACAAAACATATTTTACCTTATATTCTTTGTGTAGCATACGGGTAAATTATATGTACATGCTTTCTTTCCCCCGATATGTGATATCTAATACAGTTTCCTTGGGAAGTATATGCAGTACAACGCAGCAAAAAGAATCAATATTAGAATCACAATATTAAAATCAGAATTAGAACCAAAAAAGAAACCAAATTACAACTTTGATATGATCCATTTTCGAATGATCAACCATGAAGACGGAAACATAGCAAATAAAACAAACAATAATGGGGATGGTGGGGATATGAACGTGATATGTGAGGGAGGGGAGGGTGGAGTTTTATGGGAGAGTGACCTTGTGCAGATAGAATTCCATCCAAGTTCATCTTGTTTGCATTAGTTTCCTACTCTAATTCTAGTTCTTCAAAGTGATATAGGAATGTCGCACAGGTTTAGTGGCAATTTAAATGTTGGTATGTCATCTTTATATACTTTTTCGGGGGGTTAAGAAATGTCATTTTTATAAAACTTTTAAGATTATTCCGTCAAATTGCTATTAGGTTAGAGATATGAGATCATATGACTATAATACAATACAGTAGATTCTTTTTCTTTTCTTTTTTGAGAAGAATACAGTAGATTCTTGTGTTATCCTAAATTGAAAATACAACATCTTTTACAAAAAAATATTTCTGAGCTCATATATTTGCAGTACAGAGTTGAGATATCCTGGAAACACAATATGCTACCAATTCGTCAAAGTTGTTGCATGTTCCACATATCTTACTACTTCCTCCATTTTGAAAAAACTTTAACGTTTATGTTTTGAAGGTCAAACAAAGTTTGACCATTGATTTATGAAAAATATATAAGGATTTATAATGTAAAATACTATTGTTACCCTCCTCAATTTACATTGCTAAAGATTAAATTAAACCATCGTTGAATTGAAAATAGTAAATCTTTATGTTCAAATTAAATGTGTACAAAACAAAAAATAATATATACTAATATCAGCATGAATTGGAATTGTTTGAATAAAGAAGAAATATTACTTACATTAATATTCTTGCTACACCATCTTTGGAACTTTAAATTCATAATACCACACATGCATATAAGAAAATAAATAAATAAATTATTAGTCTAATCAACAAAATCACATTGTACATTAGATTTTTTTTTTTTTTTTTTTTGGTCTTTGCCAAGAGTATCCACCGTCGATCACAGTGACTAATCCTCTCGCTCCAACTGTCAGCACACTAAGAGGTAGGGGGCTGGTCAAGGGATTTTTTCCATTCGCAAGAGTTGGGATTCGAAACCCCAACCATTTATTTAAGGGATGAAGTGCTGAACCACTACACTAACCATCTTGGTTACATTAGATTTAAGCATGAATAGAATAAACGACGATGCAAATAACTACAAATAATGGCAATCAATATTTTCAATGTTTTAAAAATCAATATTTCCAAAGTAGGCTATGGTCTATGGAGCAAAAGAAACAGCGGTTTGGTGTGGAGTTCGAGATGCAAGTTGATATGGGATTGGAGGAGAGTAAATTAAACTTTTTTAATGTAATCAAAATGGCTTTATAACCTAGTAGACTATGAAGTATCCTAATGCTATTATATTACCAAGTCTACTAACGGAGACATTCAGAATAATTGGAATTGGATGAATGTACAATCTATTAAGTTTCTTATCACTATTATACCACTAACAATATTATCTTTCAACATATTCTATTTAATTTATTTTCTAAAATTATTGTCTGCATGCCTCAAAACTCAAGAAATATGCCAACTTTATATATATAGAAGAGATTATGATTTGTTTCACATGAAAAACACTATCCATTTTTTGTTGACCTTTGTATTTGAATTTATCTTTTTTATTGGGGGGCGGTGAGAGGGGGTCTGGGTCTCATTGCTTTAGAGTTGTTAAGGGGTGGGGTATTTGTTAGCCTGAAGGCTCGATCCCAAGCCAAGGTTGTGGAATCGGGAGGAAGCTCTAACAGTATTGAGATATTCCCTTGCCATTATCCTTATTCTTAAGTGTTTGCTCTTGTTCATTCTCAGTTCTTCCTAAAAAGTTTTCGTCAAATTCCGAATAAAGTTTAGTTCAGTAAAACCTCGGTTCATGCAAGTATAAAATGAGTATAGTTTTATCGATTCTTAATACCGATTCACTAAAAACAAGCTCAATTTAGTAAGCTTGAGTTTATTTCAGTAACAAGTAATTAGGTTTAGTTTTGCGCAAAGAAGTTTATTAGTAAAAATGACGTGAAGAGATCACGGCCTCAGACTCATCAAGTAGTACTAGGGTTTGGGTTATTTACTTCAACTAGGTTTTATCCCCGTGCTTTGCACAGGCTCGTAAAATAATTTTATTTTATGCCACCTTCATTTGTAATGAGATTGGACTAAGCTTAGATAGATATGTACACTCATTTTAATAAGTAATTCAATTAGTGAAAAAAATGAATAAACTCATTCTGCATTAACGGTATATGTGCCTTAAAAGTTGATAGCACATGCTCATTTTATACCCCACAACTAAAACTATGTGACAAAGTTGAGCACATGTGGAGTCTATGTGTCATTTTCACACGAATATTTCCTCTTATGTGACGTCCTACGTGTCAGGTGTCACCACCACATGGAAAGAACCCAACTTTTATAGGACATATATATCTCGTTTTGAAGCATTGTTTAGATCCAATTCCACGGAGAAGATTTATAATTTTTTGACTTACGTAACTAAAGTTATTTTATTTTGTAATTTAGAAATATGCTAATAAATATGTAATTAAGTCAACTAATGATGAGACATTAATGATGGATGATGTGTCATGCTGCATGGCAAGTTTGTGCTTACGTGTCATTCTTGCACGACGTGGCTCGCCTATGTGGCATCCCACGTGTCGGCACCACACGAAGAAGGACCCAGTTATATATATATATATATATATATATATATATATATATATATATATATATATATATATATATATATATATATATATATATATATATATATATATATATATATATATATATATATATATATATATATATATATATATACTAGGTTTTATCCCCGTGCTTTGTACGGGCTCGTAAAATACTTCTATGAACATATTGAATAATATAATGCTTAAAAAATTGGAAGTAAAATTATTAATATTATTGATAAAAATATATTTTATTTTATTTTATTTTTTCAAAGATTTCTATCCATGTTATGCATCATAATAATTCTTAAATAAATGATATTTTCATTCCACCTTCATTTGTAATGAGATTGGACTAAATATATATAGAGAGTAAAAACACTATATATACACTAATTTTAATAAGCAATTCAATTAATGATAAAAAAAGTTTAAACTCATTCTGCAATAACAGTATATTTGTACTAAAAGTTTGATACCATGCTCTTTTTATATCGTACAACTAAAACTACGTGAGAAAGTTGTGCACATGTGGCGTTTATGTATCATCTTCACACGAACATTCCCTCTGATGTGACATTTACGGCCGCATGGAAATGACCCAACTTTTATCGGACACATATACATATATATCTCATTCTGAAGCGTTTTTCAAATCCAATCCAACGGAGTCAGGTTTATAATTTTTTGACTTACGTAACTAAAGTTATTCTATTTTATAATTTAAAAAAATGTTAATAAATATGTAATTAATTCAACTAATGATAAGACATTAATGGTGGATGATGTGTTATGCTACGTGGCAAGTTTATGCTGACGTGTCGGCTTACGTGTCATGCCCACGCGATGTGGCGCGTCTACGTGGCGTCCCACGTGTCGGCACCACACGAAGAAGGACCCAATTATATATATATATATATATATATATATATATATATATATATATATATATATATATATATATATATATATATATATATATATATATATATAATCAACATACAGTTAAAATCCTACAAAATCTTATTACTAGTAACTAATCCTAAATTTTAGTTGTTGCCAATTAGTGATAACACACTTGAGCTTCAATTGAGTCAAGATTTGATGCAATTGAGGTTGTTTTATAGTCATTTTGACCTTTGAGAAAGAAATAACTCAAGGAAATCCAATTACACAGCTCACCATAGTTAAATAGAGTTTATATACATATAACAATGCTGACAAAGTTTCTTTGGAGTGAAAAAAAGTCATTCCTCTACAACTTGCCTGAGTATTACAAACTGTTCCTGATACACTTCCCTGCCTTCTAATTTCATAGACATTTAAGCAAGTAGACTAGTGTTTTCCATTTGAGTATATGACTAGTTTAATACCCGTACGATGCACGGCATTAATTAAATATTAAATGTTTTTTAAATATGTTTTTTTATTTATATAAAACAAAGTAAGCAGTATTTATCCCCTATATTTGTACCTCCAACTCATTCATGATAAGAGTTCTTCACTGCACCAAGCCTTATGTTAGCCGGCACGCATCTGCTATAAAATTGATCATCTTCCTTCATACACCAAGTAGTGGAAATTTCTTAGCAAATTTTAAATTGTGTTGTCAAAATCTTCTAGGTATTTCAGGATATAATACTGAGAAGGCCATAGAAGTTAACACCTTCATTATTAACTTATTTTTGACCTCCCTGAATGACCATATAAACAAATAAAGAGTTTGTAATGTCAGATTCGAGAAGGCAGCTTATGAACTTTCTGCATATCACTGGCCATGTACTGATGTACTACAGGACATTCAATGATTATATCAAAAAGGTCATGAGATTTAGCTACTCTAACTCAAACTGCAAAAATGGAATTTTGTAACTTACAAAGCCAAGCCTGGATTTGAACAGATTGAATGCTTGCTCAGCCAACTACACTTGCTAATATATGAAAACTCAAAAGAAACCAATAGTTGCATAGCCAAATCTAAACAGTAGCCAACTGTATTTGGATAGATTGAATGCTTGCTCAGCTACCCATCTTAATGCTTCTGTTTCCGCAACAGCCTCGACACATCAGGTGGGAAGCACCAATTTATCAAGTTGCTAAAAGCAGCTACAAACTCAACATTAGTCTTCCTTTTACAATGCGTAGGGCATATCGGTACTAAACAGATAGTAAATACTCCATTTGTTAGTATATACAGGAATAAAATATCAAAACTACAATATCAAGAGAAACACAAATGTACCTCAATTTCTCTTCAAAAATAATCGTGTCTTATCCCACTTTGCCAATTTCCTCTCCTCTAACCAAACGATAAAAAAGTTCACCTAAACAGTTCAAGAATAATCAGAAAATAATAATTTTAAGCAATGTAACAGAGTAAAATTCTCTGCTTGCCTTTTAACTCTCTAAGCACAATGGTTGTTGTATGTTTCTATCCTTCATTGAGCGTATAATCTGAAATTCAGTGACACAATCTCACCATATACTTTTCATCTCAATTACCATTTCATATACATTGAGTCACCTCAACTATTCTAGTATAACTTCTTTTATTATGATATCCTGCACAAAACTCTTGTAACGTACTTAACATAACAAAAACAGAAACTAAAAATGCACGAAATATTTCCCTAAAAAAAAAAAAAAATGCACCAAATATGACAAAACTAAAAACATAAATATATCAGAAGTAATATGGATAGATATACCATTGTAAAGCATGACAGTAAGAATTCCCTCAAAAAAAAAAAACAAAACATGACAGTAAGAGTATAATCCATTTACTTTAAACTGTTGAAGGATCTTTTTGTGCAAGTTCTAGTTTTCTAGATGTTATAATTTGTTGCTATTGGCACTTGCCAGTGCATAAACCACAATCTTGCTGTAGATCCCTTCATTCCCATTAACCATTTAGGCCACCTACTGTATTCAACATGCCAGAGGGGTTTTCAGCCAGTCTTTCGACATGAGTAAAATCTGGAAAAGAGTAACAATTGAAAAACAGATTAGCAGTCCTAACCGGAATTTGCATCATTGTTAACCTGTCTCTAGCCAACAGCAAGCCACAACAACCCTAGTTTAAACATTGACGATGAGAAACTTTCACAGTGGGGTGCTTTTTGCAATTGGAGAAACCGACATGATCGGATGCAATACAGGGTCAAGGTTGACTACAGATATTTGCTATTTACTTCACCTGGAGCCTGCTGGAGGGCTCATTGAAGAGTGATGTGTTACTACATGTTCAGTTGAATGACCAAAGTCCCCAAGGTTTTTATAGACATAGTATAATGACCAAAGTCCCCAAGAAAAATAAAACACCTTTATTTGTTAGTAGTCCATTTTTTAAATACAGAAACAGAGTATAATTCCATCACACCAAAACATAGAGCATTAGAGCATCAGGGGGGGGGGGGAGAGAGAAAAAGAAGAAGAAAAATTGTGGCAAGTTTTTCAAAGAGACAAACGTACCTGAATGATAGCAGATTGATAGCACCTACAAAACCCTCATAATATAAAAAGAACCTAATGAAATTACAATAAAACAAATAAACCAAAAAAAAAAACATATCTTAAGAAACTCATGATACCTTTGATTTTGAGCATTGAAATCATCTAAATCAAGCCAAAATGCGGCAAAATCCAAGCAATATTCGGGATCGATGGCAAAATTGGTTGAACAAATGGCTGCAGATTAACGACGGCGAGGAAAACGAAAAACATTGATGGGATATCTGGCCAAATAAGGAAAATGCATCACAGATGACTTCAACAAAACCAAAATTCCAAATTAAAACAATTTCTCCAGTACCTAATAAAAATACAAGGAATTTCAGATAGAAAAGAAGCGAGAAAAGAGAGAATTGAAGAAAGAGAAAGAAATACCAGAACTGCAGAAAGTAGGGAGATCCTTCAGTTTGATGGCGATTCGATTTGACGCCATGAGGAAACCCTAAACCCTGAAATTAGAGAAGAGAGATGAAGATTACGATGCGTCAAACAGCGTGGAAGAAGACGGACTGAAAATAGAAATTGCAACGTTTCAGTTTCCAATATAATAATAAATGACCCACTGCACCTCCAGGTCCCAAAATCAACCTCTCACGGCTCCCAGGCAAGAACACAGTAGAGGAGACATTGTTTAGGTCAATTAATTACAGGGGCTAGTTTGGGCGGGAAAGAAACTCACCAGAGCGCGCCATGTCAGCAAGAATGAAGTCAGCAATGGCCAGAATTTAGTATATAGTTATTATTATAGATAGATTTTTGAAGGATAAATTAAACTTGGTACCGGTGGACAGCGCTGTTCATGTTCTGGTTCGGACCGGACTTTTAGACTGGACCGACCCGGCTAAGACCGGACCGGTCGAGACTGATCATGCTTTTGAGTTCGCATAATGTTAGTTATTCTCTGAAATGAAATCTTACGTCTTGAGTTCGACTATGTTTTACCTTCCAGTTATATCTTCTCTTTTCTTGGCTCTTTACTGAAAACAGGTTGTATAGAGGTTGGCTGGATGTATTGGATGTGAAATCAAAATGTATTGTTGGGAGGAAGTATAGAAGAGGTAAATAACCTGACTTTTCTTACTCAAGTTTTTGATAAGTTATACTCCATCCAATACACGGGAAAACTAAAATAATATGTCCTTTGGTTGGATGGGTGAGAAACCCAAACGTTCTAAGAATCAAGATTTCGTTTCTTTTTTACAACTATTGGCTTAATAAATGAAAAACTAACAGGCTTACAAACTAAGTCTGTTATTTTGCTGGATGGGTAAGAAACTGTAGCTATACTTTTTTTCTTTTAACATTAAAGCCAAAGTAAGCTATGGAAGAGTTTATATATCCTACTTTTTACAAGCTACATTTGATAGCTTGAATGATGAGGAGGGTGGTCTGATATTTGAAGAATCGAGCAATACATTTGGTTACTTTGTGTCAACTAAGTGAAATTATTCAAACTTCATATAACCTATAAAATAATACCCCAAACCTCATAGTACCCAAGTGAATTTTTTCACAAATGTAAAAGGATGTGTTACATTAAAAGCATCATAGTTAAGTTTATCTACTTTTTAAGAATGATTTGATAAGTTCAAGCAATCACAAGCTAATACAAATATTACATTATGACAACATCACCTCTCTAATAATACAACCTAAATCCGCCATTTTAAAACTAAAAAAAATAAAAACAGAGTTTCACTCTAGTAAAGAGTCTCAGCCACTCCCCCTACACAAATAAACCACTCCTTTAGTCCACTATCCACCCCATGTTCCCATACATGTACAACTCAATGACCTCCATGTCCACTTCATCTCATCATCTGTATCTATTCATGATATGATCTAAACATAATTCTTCTAAGCTTTGTGCGTTGTTAATGTAAACTTCTACAGGTGTCTTGCTTTGCCATACATACCTGCTTTCTGCTTATACAGTATATAAGGATGATAGAATTCACCATCCACATACATTCATGCAAAAAGTAAGAAGATAGGAGAATTTTTTTTACTCATACCAATTATTGATAATTAAAAGATGGTAGAAAAGAAAACATAGGAATATAATATAATCAGTTGAATAAGTTTATGAAACCAAAAGAAAGGAGAGAACAAACTTAAAATGTGCAAGGAAGGAGCTAAAAACGGGGGGAGCAAATTTTTTATCCTTTCAAACATGTAATTTAAAAAACATAGTAGTATATTGTTAGTATATTAAAATCGATTACATGAATGAACCAACATTTACATTATTTAAATCAAGTATTGGCTACACAATAATAATTTTCTCTTGAAATAACATGCTACACAGACCACGGTACACATGCATAAATTGAAATACATAATCTTTATATACATAAAAAAGAAAAACTAGTTAAAAAAAGAATAATATATATACATCATCTTTATATACATAATCTTCACATATTAAAGCGAGTAATACATTGTTCATTGTTTCATCCCTTTAATTTTTTTAAAGTAGGCAAGAAAGCAGACTCTTTATCTTATTATTATATGGGTGTGGATGTGACCTAAAACTTATAACAACAAACAATAACCAATGAGTCTCGATCTCCCAACCTAGAATTTTGGTGGGTGAAAATTTTACCACTTAAACTCCGATCTTTTACTTGTTCCATCCCCATAATGACCTTTAACTCTATACTTTGCTGATATAAATACGTACTTCTTATTCTTATTTTTTATTTTTTTTGGACAATCGTATTAACAACTATTTGATTATATCATTCTCGTACACTATCTTGAGTATTTGCCATCACCTTATATCAAAGGAGTATAAGGAGTGGAAAAAAAAAAACTTCACAAAAATTTACATGTTGAATTTGTCAATAAACATATTCATGATAACTAAAATCTGAATTTGGTGAAATAAAATAGGGACGAATTACTTTCATAGAAAGACACTTTCAGGTGTAGTACTCAAAAACCTACATCTATAAACATGCGATAAATAACTTGTTAATTTAGTGTAATCAGAATAACGATTAATGCTATTCAAATAAAAAAAAAATAAGAATAGAAGAATATAAAGGAGAACATTGAAGATGTGGCAGAATGTGATACATGTAGGTATAATATAAGGAACGGCAAAGGGATTTAATAGGATTAAATAGCATTGGCAATTTTATCTTTTATTTTTTGAGTTGTAATAGGTTTCTATGTCTTCTTTCATAATTTTATCTCTTTTATTTTCTTTATCTAATTTTAATTTTAAATTTCTCAAATTATTTATTTCGTTGATTGATTGATTGAATATTGATATTTGATTACCATTCAAACTTAATTTTTTCCTCACAAAATTATTTTTGTCATATTAAATTATTCTCCTAATACGTGGCGCTCCCTAAAATTTTTGCTAATGTGGCAGACCTCAATACTCCAGAAAAATGTCTCCTTTATATATATGTTCTAAACGTATTGTATATGCATCTCGTTATGAAGTATTTTTCGATCTAATTCTGATGGTGTAATTTTCGTTATTTTTTGAGATGTATAGAAATATTATACATGATTTTGAATATTTGACGAAAATTAACCTCTCAAAAATCCTAAATAGTAAGGATGCTAAGACTCCTAAACTTTGCACCAATTGTTTTTGTTATTATCTAAGACTACTAAACGTATTACACCAGTTTTTTTTTGTCATTATTCCCGCTTAGTTGTCGCGCTCTTAATTTATGGTTCCCGCTTAGCCAATATAAACTATTGGGCCATTTTCTCAATTTTGTTTTTTTTCTTCAAATAAGTGTAACTTTTAACTCCGATATGCGTATGAGGTGATTTTTTTTAATCCACTTAACTTTTCGAGATCTACGCAATTATGTTAGCAAATTTCATTTTTTAGATAAAACAGTTTTCTAGGAAATTTGTTTTCCATTATAACCAAACAACGGAATATGTGAACGGAAATACATTTTACACTCTGAAAATGATTTTCCGCCAACCAAACAGAGCCTAAACGTTACATACCTGTATCAGAAATCTTAAAACCTGATGTACATTTCGAACTGTAGCAGTGTAGCATATCATCACATTGTATAGGTTCAGGGGCTGACCAGTGACCACCGCATTCTCCCAAGTGGAGACAACATCACGCTTCATGTAAAAGAGAAGAGTTAGCCTTCCTTCTGAGTGAACTCTACTGAATCCATTACAGAAAAAGCATTCCTTCTCGACCACTTAAGACAGTCAGTTCACATTAATTTGTTCAAAATCGAGGGAAAAAGGTGATGTTAGTTTATGGACTTGTATGATAAATGATAAATCCTTAGCTGTATACTCTGTATTGAAGATCTTCAGCATATGGATAGGTATTGTAAAAAACTTAAAAGAGGAGATTAAAAAGCTGCTCAACCCCAAACAAAGCTCTGATTTTGGCCTTAGGACCAAATTCTACTCAATAATTTTAGTAACCGTAGAAGATCCAAACACGGTTATTCTCATAGACAAGAGCATATATAGTAAATATTGTAGGCACGAAAAAAATGTTCATGTGCCATGTCGGAAATTAAATGGGTCAAAGTCAAACTATGACTCATAAATAAGCATTTTTGAGATAATTAAATTAATTCTTGTAGGTAAATTAGATACCTATTTTAATTAATTAATTTTTCTCTAATAATGGTTAAAAGCCTAAAAATGGGCCTTGAATTATTAAAGTTGGGTCGTGACTACCAAGTCCAACCTGAAACCCTATGATTCAACTCTCTCTATGAATACAGCTCCCTAGACTCATTTAGAGGTTCTTCAGGCAGACTCCAGTCAAACTCCAGTCGGCCTGCAGAAGGAGAATTCCGGAGATCTGAAGATCCAGACGCTCCATTATTCATCCATTCTTTCTAAGGAGATTGAAAGCTCTAAGCTTTGAAGATCAAATTCATTCCTTCCAAGGAGATTGAAGCCTCTAAGCTTTGAAGATCAAATCCAATCCTTCCAAGGAGATTGAAGCCTCTAATCATTGAACGTGATCAAGCCTCAAATCCGGCCTACGTTCGACAAATCAAATCAAGCCTTTGGACGAGATCAAGTCAATTACAATCCTTGTTCAATAAATCAAATCAAACATCTGAGCACGATCAAGCAATCAAGTTCGGCCCGAGTTCAGTCAATCAATTCCAAGTCAAGTGAAGATCGAATCAGGGATCAAATTAGAGATTGTAACTCATATTCAATATCAATAAAATTAACATATTTGTTCATATATTTTGTCTCTGTTATTTATTTTCAGATACGAAATTTGTGTTTACAAATTTTGGCACGCTCGGTGGGACCATCTATACCCCTCATCTCTTTCTTTGCAAGTTCAAACATTTAAGCATATTTAACCATGGTGTCTAAGGATTTCATTTCCGGCGGATCAAATAAGTTCGTAGGATCTAACTCTTACAATATTCAAGTAAAAGCCGATTGGAAGACGATTAGTCAATAGATGATTATTATGCTTTAAGCAATGCAATCCTATCGGAGGAATCGTTGGAGTCTTCTCACCTAATTGACGTTTCCTGCATGACAATCGAAGTGCAGACCATCGAGGAACAATTGGCGGATATGAAGAAAATTGTCGCAAAACTCATCAAAGACATTGAAGAAAAGGATAACCAAATCGCCAGTTTGATCAAAAAGTTGGAGAAACGCCCAAAGGAAGATATATCTGGCGATGAAAGTGATGGAGACTCTGCTGGAAGTTTCAAGTCATCAAAAAGTGCAAAGTCTAAAAAGAAATCCGAAGGTTCAATTTCTATCTTGCAAATCAAGGAGTTGATCGAAAACACTGTGAAGGCTCAAATCAAAGGAGAGTCTTATGACAAACACTCCTACAAGAAGCCGTATACCAAAAGGATTGATCGTCTACGAATGCCTGCAGGTTATCAACCACTCAAGTTTCAACTATTCGATGGAAAAGGGTAACCCCAAACAGCATGTTGCTCATTTCATCGAGACATGCAATAGTGCAGGTACAGATGGCGATCTACTTGTTAAACAATTCGTCTGTTCTCTCAAAGGCGTTGCATTTGATTGGTACACAAACTTGGCTGCTAAATTCATTGATAGTTGGGAGCAAATGGAAGGAGAATTTTTAAATCGCTTCTATAGCACCCGCCGTGTTGTAAGCATGACGGAACTTATCGCCACTAAACAGCTGCAGGAAGAGCTAGTCGTCGACTTTATCAATCGTTGGCGATCTTTAAGTCTAGAATGCAAAGACCATCTATCTGAGGCATCCGCAGTGGCAATGTGCATAAAAGGAATGGATTGGGACTTGCGCTACATCCTTCAAGTAATAAAGCCTAAAACATTTCAAGAATTGGCGACTCGAGCTCATGACATGGAGCTCACTATCAACAACTATGGAGATTATTATTCATCAAACGAGGATGGTGACTTCGCAAGTATGAAGCGCCTTACAAGTCAAGAGGAAGATTATTCGTCTCCAGATGAAAACGAAGATAAAGATGACGACTCTGCAGGGGTGTCCTCGGAGCCAAACTCTTCATGAAAAGTATGGAGAAGGTGCAACTTCCAGCTCGGGGGCAAGTATGAAGTGTGTCCTCTTTCAGATAAAACGAGTAAATTCAAGGAAGTTGGCCTACAGTAATGTCCATCAAGCAAATGCAAGAAAGTGGGCATGCAGTAATGTCAAACAATCAAATTAAAAGAATTTGACCTGCAGCAAATAAAACAAGCAAATTCAAATGACTTAGTGTCATTCAAGCAAATTAAAGCAAGTTGGCATACAACAAATTCAAACAATAAATGAAAGGAAGTTGGCCTACAGCAAATTCAATAGTGAAGCCAAGGAAGTCCTATGCATGAGTATAAACTGCACACACAAAAAAAAAGTATCAAGATTTGGAGAAAGCTCATAAGCACCAAGTCCAATTCAACATACGAGTTGTAATATCTGGAGAAAGCTCTCAAGCACAAGAAAATCAGACCAAAGTATGCAAAGGGACGTGGAGCAAGCTTTTAAACACCGTGTCTACTTCAAATACGCAAGTATCAAGATTTGGAGGAAGCTCTCAAGCACCATAACTCAACCAAATTATTCAAGCAACGAGATATGGAGGAAGCTCCCATGCACCATAGCTCAACTAAAATGATGCAAAAGACGAAGATATGGAGAAAGCTTACAAGCACCATAACTGTGTCGTACTCCTAGCCCACAAGAGTGTAAACTGTAATTGCGTCAAAAAAAAAAAAATGTGAACTACGTTGGCTTGATCTTGCAACGTTGCAAGTACATAGGCAGTTTGAATAACTGGTTTATTCAAGTGCAGCCATACCCAAAAAAAAATCAACTATGCCTTGATGACTTCCAAGTCATATGGCATAATACAAACTTGTTAGCTCGTAGTCCTCCAAGTTAAATTCCAATTCAAGGTGAAATCACCCAATTTTCATATTCTGAAGTTAACGTTTTAAATATCATCTATATGATCATCTGGTGGAAGTGTTATAATACAACAGAGTGCATGGAGTGTATCATTAGGATGTCATCAATATTGCTATGTTTGATCTTTGATCATCAAAGGTTAATGATAACTTCGCAACTGGCGAACAGCAATAAGGTGAGGTTGGGAATCAATCATCAAGCAGACCGTCCATTGTACTGTCGCCTTTTAACGGTTTCAGGTCGCTCCATCACTACATCACCGATCAGTGCACATAAGCTTCGTTTAATGGCGAAACGACAATGCTTGATTGGCACAGCAAAGCATACATGTCAACAGCAATAAACGGTAGGCCAAGTCGTCATAAGTGGCTTGACACGGAGCAAACAAGGCTGGGACATGACTTCTTGCATGGGGCTTCTACGTCCCGAGTCACTAGTATGATATTGGGCACCATGCCACCAGGCCATGGTAGCACTTAAATGGCTTCATTGCAAGATCAAGATCAACTTCAAATAGGGTGCGTGAGATGGCAAGATGGCGACAAGTCATTATGATAGCAAGGCTTCATTTCCTTCATATGGTTTTTGGCTTCATGCTTCACATCTGGTTATAGGCTTGTTATTGACTCGAACGGACAATGGAAATGATGAGTGATCTGCTACATGCTATGGCTCTCCATTGAACTGATTCGCCGGTGATGAGTTGGCTATTGACTTAAATAGGCAGGATTGGATGACAATTGGAAAACGGGCTCTCCGGAAATGGATGCGGCAGCTTCAGGCTTCAATCATGTTCGATTTAGCATGCCAAGTCTCCAAGGGGAAGTCTGATTCAGTGGGACGACTCGATATAGAGTCTCCAAGTTGTACCCTTCAACATGAAGTCCCTGCACAAAAAAAAAAAAAAAAAAGAAAAAAAAAAAAAGAAAAATTCCACAACAATCCCGTAGCGGTAGCGTCGATGATCCACCATGTGTTCGGTTCTGGCTCAGAGCGAGTTCGGAAAAGGCAATGTCACCTCCATGGCTTGACAACAAGTTTGCTTGTCTTCAGCAGGAATGCGCAGGTCGAGGCGGAGGGTTAAGTCTCCATCCGTTTCTATTTATAGCCAAACAAAAATTTGAGGAGTAGAAGTGAGAGTCCTACTATACTTTCGCTTTGACTTTGCTGCCGAACTGCCTCAAAAATAGTGGTTGAATGTATCAACCACACTGATGGAGTTGTTAGAGAGAGTTCTATCTCTAATAAAATACTCATAGCATCAAGTCTAAAGTGTCAGATTAGCACTAAGATTATGATTGAAAAATGGGCAACGTGTAAGTCAAGCTGCCTAACACTTGATTTCCGTTGGCACAAATTGCAAACCTTGTGGCAAATTGCAATCTTCTTTGTTGAAGCTTGAAAGTACTTCGGTCAACCCACCCCCCAAAAAAAAAAAAGAAATTGCTTGAATACAAGTTTTACTATAGTTTCGAGACCTGACCATGCTTAAACACCTATATTGTGTACATGACTAACTCTCGAGGGGGGCAATTTATAGGCACGAAAAAAATGTTCATGTGCCATGTCGGAAATTAAATGGGTCAAAGTCATACTATGACTCATAAATAAGCATTTTTGAGATAATTAAATTAATTCTTGTAGGTAAATTAGATACCTATTTTAATTAATTAATTTTTCTCTAATAATGGTTAAAAGCCTAAAAATGGGCCTTGAATTATTAAAGTTGGGTCGTGACTACCAAGTCCATGAAACATGACCCATGACTACCAAGTCTAACCTGAAACCCTATGATTCAACTCTCTATAAATACAGCTCCCTAGACTCATTTAGAGGTTCTTCAGGCAGACTCCAGCTGGCCTGCAGAAGGAGAATTCCGGAGACCTGAAGATCCAGACGCTCCATTATTCATCCATTCCTTCTAAGTTTTGAAGATCAAATTCATTCCTTCCAAGGAGATTGAAGCCTCTAAGCTTTGAAGATCAAATCCATTCCTTCCAAGGAGATTGAAGCCTCTAAACTTTGAAGATCATTCATTGAACGTGATCAAGCCTCAAATCCGGCCTACTTTCAACAAATCAAATCAAGCATTTGGACGAGATCAAGTCAATTACGACCCTTGTTCAATAAATCAAATCAAACATCTGAGCACGATCAAGCCATTAAGTTCGGCCCGAGTTCAGTCAATCAAATCAAAGTCAAGTGAAGATCGAATCAGGGGATCAAATTAGAGATTGTAACTCATATTCAATATCAATAAAATTAACATATTTGTTCATATATTTTGTCTCTGTTATTTATTTTTAGATACAAAATTTGTGTTTACACATATATAATAGATATTGTGGCTGTGCATGCATCATGATGCTCATCCTTGCAAGTGATCTGATCTGGGATGTTTATATGCAGAACCAATCTGAGAAAACTATATATTTCAAATATACACGAGGTGCAGCCATGGCGCACGTAGTAAGCGTGGGATTCAGGGTCATTACCCTTACAAGATCTGAATTCCACACATATTTTTGGAATTTGCAACAATTTCCTTGAAATCATCATGCTGCTGGTTGATCCATCAATCTTAGCTTCATTAACTGCATGAGAAATTAGTAACACAAATCACCATTATACCTTATCAATATTTAATTATATTTCAAAGAAAAAACATAAAATCAAGGAAACATGCATGACTAGGTGATGTACAGATATTGTTGGAGACAAATTGATGAGATATTGTTTATTTACCAGATGCGAATGCAATAAGCACAACGAAGAAAGCAAGTTTAACTACAGATCTTTCCATTTCTCTTAGGCTCCGTTTGATTTACCTGGATAAAACTGATCTGAACTGAACTGAACTGATTTTTTAAACTTGACCGTTAACCATTTAAAATTTGTCCAAACATAGTCAATATTGGACTCATTTGAAAGTATGCTTTGAGGTCTTTCCGATGACATAATTATCATCATGAAATTATTTCGGAATAAAAAGTTATATGAGTGCTAAAGTTACGCATAAACTGAACTGAACTGAACTGAATTTAAGGAAAATTAAGGTGAATCAAACAGAGCCTTAGTAGATGTAAATTTGTACTTAATTAACTATAGCAAAAGAGTTGTACAGTATTTGTGATCGAATTGATGACTCAAATTCAGCTATTTATAGATGTGTGAATGAATGATTTAATCAACACATCTCTGATTATTATGCACATGTCGCATTATCTTACTACTACTCACTTAAAATCTCGATCAATGATTAGTATTAACTATTTTATTTTGCATCACCAACTAGTATTAGCTATCTACTTAAGCAAAGTCAACATAATTACGATAATAGTAGAATATGTTCTCAAAATATTGTTTATCTTCCAAACCTCAAAGACATGCGTTCCCTCAACTTTCCAACTTCTCTCTTTATACAAAAGAAACTATCAACTTAAGTTAAGTGAACACTCAACATTATGAAGATAATAGTATAGAATACGTTCTCATTATATTATTTATCTTCCAATTACCCCAAAGACGGGCAGGTGCATACCCTCTACTTTTCTCCAACTACCCCTAGGTGGTGTTTACTTGCTTGTAATCAAATGCAATGTAATGCAATCATTTTGTAGGATAGATATGAGGTGGAAAAGGAAGGAAGGGGATAGGAAAAGTGAGATTAATTACACCATCTAAATTAAAGTAATCATCATTACATTGGAAAAATTGAGAAATTGTGATTAAATTGGATAATGCAATCAACCCCATTTTTTCCATCCCTTTCCTCCCACTTATTCACTTTTCACCCAACATCTACTCTATAAAATGATTGCATTGCATTTGATAGCAAACAAGTAAACAAGCCCTTATTGTTTTGGGGATCATAGGATGAGGTTGGAGCACAAGTGGCCAATAATAAGTGTCCCATACTCATAATTCAGTAGTCAAGGGTTTAAATTCTCATCCATGTAGAGAGAATAAGTTATCCTCCACCATTCTTTACCGGGAAGTCTGCTCCTATGCTTGAACTTATTAGCCCATGTTAGATGGGTTGGCTTGTTCGGTATATGTGATTTGCAGGCTATTGCATTGCATGCGTCCTTGTAGCAAAAAAAAAAGGTATTGTTTTAGAGGCCCATGTAGATGTAGATGATTCTCTCCAATCAATCCCTCAATATCACACATAATATAAGTCAACAATTTTTTTTTCTTTTATTATTGGTCTTTATGAGTTACTCTATTACTTATTACACCAAAACACTACACCATTTTATTAGAAGCCGGGGATCTTGATGCTCATCTATTATTTTAACTCTTTCCTACCATTAATTTATTTTTATATGTTCTGGCCATCAAATCCAACGTTGTTTTTATGGTGGACTTGAAAACGAGACTCATTGAAAATTTAGTATGGTATTGAATCTTATGGTCAAGATCCTGACCCATTATCGCCGCAGGAATTTGCCCATTGATCAAGTAATTGGAGAGGGATTCGATGTGTTGCCTTGGAGTCAAGAAGGCTCATCAGTATTAACAGAATTGCAATTCTTAATGTTTCCCAGCCTTCCTTAGGTGCCTCTCTGCCTGTAGGAGAAAAGAAGCAGGTGTCAATACATGAACATGATTTTGTGTTTTGTTTTCAAAAATTCTATGGTTTCTGTTATTGACTGACAGTCTTGTCTCTTGATTCAAGTGAGGTTGTTACATTAGCCATTTTGACAGGGAAAGAACCCAGAGAATTAGGGAAATACCATTAAACAGCTCACCATAGTCAATTATGTGTTTATATACAAGTAACAATAGTGAACTAGTTACCATGGAGGCAAATAACCCATTGCTTTACAACTTGCCTGGATATATTACAAAATGTTCCAACATACACTTCCCTGTCTTCTAATTTTCTTAACATTTGAGCTAGTGTTTTCCATTTGAGTATATGATTTTTGAGGGATAAATTTGGTACTGCTGGTATCTGGGTGAAACAGCAGCCAATATTAGTAGGCCACTGAGAAGCGCTAAGCTCAGTCCAAGGCTATTGACAAAGAAGGATTCTAAACCATGTTTCGGAACATTTCTCTTTGCTTGGATAAATGTCAATTTCTCTAGCAGCCCTGTCTCTGCAGTTGCAACAGCTAAACCATAGGTATAGAGGCCGAGAAAGACGTGCCATGGCAGAATCGTCACTCTCACTCTGCGCGTCTCTCCTCTATGCCAAAAGCTCAGGAAACCAATCATCCACTGTATAAGCAAAGATGAACAAACGTCGTTACACACCTGTATCAGAAGTCTTATAAACAGGCGTGTATGTCGAAATGTAGCATATCATCACACTGATAGCCCCACTCTTGTTCACACAGTAGTGGACTAGTGGCTGATCATCAACCACCACATTCTCTCTAGGGGAGACAACATCATGGTTCATGTAAAAAATAAGAGCCTTCTGAGTGAACTCTACTGAATCCATTATCCATCACAGACAAACCGCTCCTTCTCAACCACTTACAAAGTTCACATTTGTTCAAATGCTGGGGAAGATCAATGTCATGCTTATACGACTTGCACCGATAAATCCTTTATCCTTAAGTGTACTGAAAATCGGGGTCTTGTAGAAAACTTAAGAGATCGAAGAGATTAAAAAGTTGCTCAACCCCAAACAAAGCTCTGATTTTGGCCTTAGAATCAAATTCTACTCAATTGTCTACTATGTCTCCCACCATAAGTCCACAACAAGGTTTTGATTACAGCCTGATGGCCTTAATTTTTATAAGCATAAAAAGAAAGGAAAACACTAATACCCTGGTATGTGATTTATTATGAGTATATGAATTTGCCAGCTCAAATATAAGTTGGAACATCAAACTGAAAAAGAGACAAGGGAGAGAGAGAGAATTCAAAGACAGAAATCAAACCTGAAGAGCAAAAAGGGAGACACAAATCAAACCCATCCAAGAATGGAGGCTGTAGAAATTGGCCACAATCCTATCTTGGCCTTGGAATTTTGTCCAAATCCCAAAAATCCCACATGCCAAGGCCACTCCTTGCATTCCCAAATGCACTGTTTTCTTCATATTTCTTGATCCTGGAAGCCACTTATGAACCAAAATAGCTGATAAAAAATCCCCCAAAAAAAAAAACCACAAAAGCAATCAAATTAAACCCATTTTGAGGGAAACAAAGAAAAAAAATTTTATAATGCGAGTGTCATTCTTAATTACCTTCTCCGCTGATAATTATGAACCCAATTACCATTAGCAAAGGATGAAGAACCTGAAAAACCCAGAAAATCCCACATTGTTAACATCAATTTAAGCTCAAAACAAGCACATTGTTTCCGAGAGAGAGAGAGAGAGAGAGAGGTGAGGGTAAAAGGCTTACAGCATAGATAAAGTGGTTGGGGATTGAAGGAGAGTAGGGAATGAAGCTTGTTTTGAAGGCAAGAACCCAGATAAGAACGAGCATTGCTACTAAAAGACCTGATATTCTGGTACATACAAAAAGGGAAAGTAATGGAAATGACATTGTTGTGTTTCAATTTGTTCAAACTGTTAGATATGATGCACTCAACTTCACTCAAAAGAATGTAAAACAAATACAGGGAAACTGCAATTGTAGCCACTGACTGGTAAAGAGTACAAAATATATTTGTGAGTTTTTTTTTTTTTTTTTGCTCATCATCTTTGTGAGTTAAAGGACACAAAATAAGCTATAACGGGCATAAAAGAGTAAAGGAGAGTGGGACAGAGTGACACACTACTGTCTAATACTTCAACAGTTTACCTGTATTGGGAATGAATGATTGTTTCAGAAAGACTCATCAGTCATCAGTCTTTTTTTTCGTGTTTCTTTTGTTTATCTAAATCACCCTACATTTTAGTTTTAATCACCCTTGAGCCTTGAGATTAACAACAAACAAAAAAAAATAAAATTGAAATACTGATACGGAGCTAATTAGATAACTCAAAGTAACTGTTCCATAGATTTATCTGGCACTGAAACATGTTTGATACACAGACACATCCAAAAGGGTGTCAGAGCAGTTTTTGAGGCATATCTTTTTCTTTTGTAAACAATATTTCAAGACATAATTGATACATTGAGACACTATTGACATGTCATTCCAGATTGCACATGCACACAGGCACGGTTACCGCAAAACAACATTTACTATAACAATTCAGTTAGTGTGTCCCGCCCAAGGCCCGAAGGCGGAGTTTGGAGAGGTCAAGACATACGCAGTCTTATCCCTACCTAGGTTAGGTATGGGAAAATAACATATATAGCGTATAAAACACTTTATAGGTGCCATGTTTGGGTGTCGATATTGTCGTGTTTGCGTGTCTTACACACGAAACTACACCTATCTAAGGTGTCGACGTGTAAGAGATGTTATTCAACTTAAAATAAATCTGTTTTGACGTATTTATTCTCTTCAAGTGTAAGGGTGCTCTACCCACAAGGTTGATTTGCACATACAGTTTTATAAAGCTCCAATGCCCTCATGAGTCATGAGAATCATGACCCTCTCTCTCTCTTTCTGAATAATGACATTGAAATTCTCAATTAACTAAAAAAATATATAAAGGACGTGTTCTTTTCACTGAACTGGACTAGACTGAACTCCACTGTAATCTGTATGAGAGAAAAAGTAGTTCACATCACATCACATCACTAAACTCATTACTGAGTGAGTGAAAAATAACACACCCAAAGTTGAAAGCCCTTAAACCATTTCAAAGCCCTGTATCTTGATTCTCACATCAGTTCCACTTACCACATCTAATTTAGATCCTAACAGGTCCTCGACGGTTTCAAATCCAAGCGCCCCTAGTTGTACGATTAAGTGACCGTTATTTTCTCTATCCATCGACAACATCGACTTTTCCAAGCATAGTGTTAGGTTCCGCCCCTTACACATTGTAATTTACTGCTTTCCTTTACTTTCCTTGTAATGTCACATGTCTCTAAGGCGCTTCCTGCGTGTTGAGCCTTGGACATGTCTTTAAGCTTTCTAGTTCCTTCCTACCATGTCTCTAAGGCGCTTCCTGTGTGTCGACCCTTGGACATGTCTTTAAGCTTTCTAGTCTTTTTACTTTTAGGAGTAGATGTTGAGTATGAAAGTTATGCACTCTTGATGTCTACTCCTGTCAGAATGAATAAAGCTCTAAGGACTCTTTATGGGGGAATCAGTCCTCCATATCGATGTATTGATGTCAATGCTTATTGTTGTTAAACTGTGTTGATTGCTTTCATCATCCAACCTCTCTCTCAAACTCCGTCCCTCCCTCACTCTCTTGTGTCCACGGATACCTCGAAGACGTTCCTTGTGTACGACTGACACTCTTGTCGCTAGGAGACAAGAGCGCGCCGCACGTTCCGCAACTTGAAAAGGCGGACCGTGATAGTTGGTATCAGAGCGCAGCTATAGAAGCACGCTCAGTGAAAGGTTTCTAGACTCGAATCCGAAACCATGGTGAACATGGAAGAGCTAGAGAAAATTGTGATCGAGCAGGATGCCCGGATCGATGCATTGGAGGCCGAAATGCATGAGATGTGCTCCGTAAGCTTACGGGAGGAGCTTGACCACATCCACAATCAAATTCAATCGTTGTGGGATCAGTGTACTACGATCACCAAGGTCGTTGCTAGCGGTAATGGTGGATCAGGGTCGAGAGGGGTGAAGCCCCCTCAGCCCTGGACATACAGTGGAGCCAGAGACTCCAAGGAAGTAGACAACTTTGTCTTCGACCTAGAACAATACTTCCGAGTCAGTGGACTGGAAGAGGACTAGAAGGTCGACACCGCGGTCATGTACCTTGTGGATGACGCGAAGTTGTGGTGGCGTTCGAAGTATGCCGAAATCGAAGCCAAAACTCTGAAAATAGACACATGGGAAGAGTTTAAGAAGGCACTCAACGACCAGTTCTACCCCGAGAACACTGAGTTCATTGCCCGAAGGAAGTTAAAGACCATCAAGCATACAGGGAGCATCCGAGACTATGTGAAGGAGTACTCGGCGTGCATGCTTGAAATCAAGGACATGAGCGACAAGGATCGTATGTTCAACTTCATCGATGGGCTGAAAGAGTGGGCTCAACGTGAGTTGAACAGACAGAAGCTAGACACCTTGTCGGCTGCTATAAGCGTGGCCGAACGGCTCTTTGACAACCAGCTAGGGAAAGAGATCCCACCGAAGAAAGGGCCAACAGGGCCGAGTTCGATTGTGAACCGAGCAGCGTCATCTGGCTCCCAGACAGGCTCGAACAATGCTTGAAATTACAACGGGGGTAATTACAGTGGTGGAAATAATAGATATGGGAACGTGGGAGGAGTATCTCCTAGACTAGCACCCTACCGGCCCCCAGGTTCAACCTCGTCGTTCAATCGGACAGAAACGTCCACGGCAAGATGGCCGTCGAAGTTGAGTTGCTACAACTGCAAAGGGCCACACAAACACACCGAGTGCCCTCCAACAGAATCTATCCAAGATGTCTGTGGAATCTGATGGCACCAATGAAGGAGAGACAAGCAGAAACAATGAAATGGATGAGGATGAGATACCACACATGGGAGCTGTTCATTTACTGGGCGCCCTGAGGAGTGATGAGACCTCCCTAAAGCCCAAGTTGACTGAGTTCATGTGCGTCGACGTAGTGATCAATGGACGTAGCACTCGAGCAATGGTTGACACCGGTGCCACCCATAACTTCGTGGCCGACACTGAAGCAGAGAGATTGGGACTGAAGCTGGACCGCGCTGGCGGCAGCATGAAGACCGTGAACTCGGCAGCAAGACCTATTCATGGGATTTCCAAGGGAGTCTTCACTTGGATAAGGGAGTGGAGTGGTCGATTGGACATTACTGTGACTCCACTAGATGATTTTAAGATGGTATTGGGTATGGACTTCCTCCGCACGTCTAAAGTGGTGCCCATGCCCCATTTGAGTTCCTTGTTGTTGATGGGTGACAGCCCATGTCTTGTGAAAGCGTCGAACGTTAAGGTTGAGAATAGACGGGGACAGATGCTCTCGTCACTGCAGTTTAAGAAGGGACTTAGAAGATGTGAACTGTCGTTCCTGGCTACTTTGTCGATGAAGGAAGATTGTAGGGATGAGAACACGCCTTCAGAGGTAGTGAGACTGCTTGATGGATTCAAGGACATCTTACCTGATGATCTACCCCAAGTCTTCCCCTCTCATCCGTCGATCATCAGATCGATTTGATCCCAGGAGTAGCGCCGCCCGCTCGTAGCCCTTACAGGATGGGACCTCCCGAGCTAGCTGAACTGAGGAAATAGTTGGATGGTCTATTGAAGGGAGGATTCATCCGGCCGTTCTCTATGGGGCTCCGGTGTTGTTTCAGAAGAAGCAAGATGGAACTCTCCGGCTGTGTATTGACTAGCGGGCACTCAACAAGTTGACGGTGAGGAATCACTATCTTATTCCGTTGATTGCTGACTTGTTCGATCAACTTAGCGATGCTGTGTACTTTACGAAGCTTGATCTGAGGTCGGGGTACCATCAAGGTCGTATCTCAGAAGGGGACGAGCCGAAGACATCTTGTGTGATGAGATATGGGGCTTTTGAGTGGTTAGTGATGCCCTTTGGACTGACGAACGCTCCTGCAACATTCTGCACTTTGATGAACCATGTCTTCCATGGGTACTTGGATAAGTTCGTGGTAGTATACCTCGATGATATTGTGATCTACAGCTAGGGCTGCACAAGAATAGGTCCAGACCTGGTATTTAGATCGGACCTAACTGAACCGGGTCAGACCTAGACCGAACCTAATGTATTCGGTTAGGTCCACAGTCCAGCTTTTATAAAATTTCGGTTTAGGTCCTGTTTGGTCTTTTTTCCGGTTTAGACCTGATTGGAACCGAACGAACCTGGTTGGACTGAAAACCTTTAAATTATAAAAAAAAATATATATATAAAAAAGTGGTTTTAGGGGCTTTCTGAGATGAAAACCTTTGATTTTTGATTTTTGATTTTTTTAAATTCATTCTTACATTGCTTAAACATATTAAGGCTTGTTCGGACTTTTATTGTGTTTTTTTTTTTTTTTGTGTGTGTGTTGTTTACTTGCTTGGAATTGATTATTATTTGGTCAATTTTTTTATGAGTAATAATAAAAATCGTATTGGAGCTCAAAAAAATTCAGGTCCGTTAGGTCCATTCAGGTTCGGTCCAGGTTTTCCAGGTTCGGTTAGGTCCAAGACCTATTGTATTTAGGTTAGGTCCTCGGTCCACCAATTGACTAGATTCAGGTTCGGTCCGGTTCGGCTAGGTTCCGGACCTATGTGCAGCCCTATTTACAGCAAGACCATGAGTGAACACCTAGAACACTTAAGACTTGTGTTCGAAAAATTGCGCGAGCACCACCTCTTCGTGAAGCCAGAGAAGTGTTCGTTTGCACAAGAGGAAATTAGTTTTCTTGGTCACTTCGTAGGAAAGGAGAAGATGCGCATGGATCCTAAGGAAGTCTCGGCCATCAAGGAGTGGCAGCCTCCGAAGAATGTCTCTGAGCTCCGTTCCTTCCTTGACCTTGCTAATTACTACCGGCGTTTCATTGCAGGGTATTCTGGTATTGTGGCTCCCCTCACAGACTTGCTCAAGAAGTGTGAAGGTTGGAATTGGGCCGAATCACAGAATGAGGCGTTCGAGAATTTGAAGAAGATGGTAACCAGGGATCCGGTGTTGGCTCTCCCTGATGTCACAAAACCTTTCGAGGTCGAGACTGATGCCTCAGAATTTGCCCTCGGGGGAGTTCTACTTCAAGAAGGGCACCCAGTTGCTTTTGAGAGCCGCAAGCTGAATGGGGCCGAGAAGCGGTATGCCGCTCAAGAGAAGGAGTTACTGGCAATTGTACATTGCTTAAGGGTCTGGAGACACTATCTTCTGGGTTCAAATTTCCTCGTTCGCACAGACAACACCGCGGCGAGCCATTTCTTAACCCAACCAAGACTCACCGGTCGACAAGCTCGGTGGCAAGAATCTCTTGCGGAATTTGATGTGGAGTTCACATACAGACCTGGGGTCAACAACAAGGTCGCAGACGCTCTCAGTCGTCGCGCCGACTTCGCTGCATTGAAGCAGATGGCTCACTTGTCGGCAAGTCATGTGACCACTACAATCCGTGACCAGATCAAGCAGCATCTGGGTCAGGATACGATGGCGAAGACCATCGAACAACTCATTAAAGAAGGGAAGATGCGACGATTCTGGATAGAAGATGGCCTTATCTTCACAAAGGGACATAGGTTGTATGTTCCCAGGGCCGAGGGCCTCCGGAGAAAATTGCTGAGTGAATGTCATGACACCCTCTGGGCAGGACACCCAGGGTGGCAACGAACTTTGAGCTTGTTAAAGCAAGGGTATTTCTGGCCCCAGATGAAGGATGATGTAATGAGCTATACTCGGACGTGTCTCGTGTGTCAGCAAGACAAGCCAGATCGATTCAAGCCGGGCGGCTTGCTAAACCCGCTCGCAGTGCCGACTAGACCACGGGAGAGTGTCTCCATGGACTTCATCAATTGTTTATCGAAGGTCGGACCCTTGTCGGCGATTATGGTGATAGTGGATCGGTTCTCGAAGTATGCCACGTTCATCCCAATGCCGAAAGCGACCGGGGCAGAAGAGACAATCGTCCTCTTTTTCAAACACATTGTCAAGTACTGGGGGCTGCCGAGGAGCATTGTGAGTGACCGAGACCCTCGGTTCACAAGCATCTTTTGGGGTGAACTCTTCAAGCTTCTTGGGTCAGAGGTAAACATGTCTTCAGCATACCATCCCCAGACGGATGGACAGACATAAAGGTTCAACGGGCTCCTCGAAGAATACCTTCGACACTTCGTGAGCGCTAACCAGAGAGAGTGGGTGAGACTGCTAGATGTAGCCCAACTCTGCTTCAATTCTCAGAAGAGCTCCTCGTCCAATAGGAGTCCCTTCGAAGTTGTCACAGGACAGCAACCTCTCCTACCGCACACAGTGGATGATCACTACAAGGGCCGAAGCAAGAAAACCTATGATTTCACCAGAGAGTGGAAGCAAAACACTGACATTGCTCGCAGTTACTTAGAAAAGGCTTCAAAACACTTGAAGAAATGGGCTGATCAGAAGAGAAGGCCACTAGAGTTCGAAGTGGGAGACCTAGTGATGGTGAAGATCCTTCCAGAGCAGATGAGGTTCCTTAGAGGAAGTGACAAGCGGTTGGTCCGCAAATATGAAGGCCCCATCCTTATCCCAAAAAGGTTGGGCAACACGGCTTACAAAGTGGAACCCCCGACTTGGATGAAAGTACACCATGTCTTTCATGTGAGTCGCATAAAGCCGTACCATGCAGATCCAGAAGACTCCGCCCGCAACAAGTCTCACCGGGCCAACATCCACACACCAAGCCGTTCCGACACTTGATGACTGAATCACGTCGCCGAGGACGTCGACAACTTTAGTGGGGGAGAATGTTAGGTTCCGCCCCTTACACCTTGTAATTTACTGCTTTCCTTTACTTTCCTTGTAATGTCACATGTCTCTAAGGCGCTTCCTGCGTGTTGACCATTGAACATGTCTTTAAGCTTTCTAGTTCCTTCCTAACATGTCTCTAAGGCGCTTCCTGCGTGTCGACCCTTGGACATGTCTTTAAGCTTTTTTTTTACTTTTAGGAGTAGATGTTGAGTATGAAAGTTATGCACTCTTGATGTCTACTCCTGTCAGAATGTATAAAACTCTAAGGACTCTTTATGGGGGAATCAGTCCTCCATATTGATGTATTGATGTCAATGCTTGTTGTTGTTAAACTGTGTTGATTGCTTTCATCATCCAACCCCTCTCTCAAACTCCGTCCCTCCCTCACTCTCTTGTGTCCACGGACACCCCGAAGACGTTCCTTGTGTATGGCTGGCACTCTCGCCGCTAGGAGACAAGAGCGCGCCGCACATCCCGCAACTTGAAAAGGCAGACCGTGACACATAGCCTCTTCGACGACAACAGAAGCCACATATCCTTATTAGGAATAACCCTTGAATTGTCGTGTATAGAGCAGGGCAATTACAATAGTGCACCATCATAGGATTGCCAAAACAAAGCATCCACAGAAGGGAGAGAGAAAGAGGGTGACACTCTACTTGAGTTTGGGTTTGTCGACTTGCTGCTATTGACAACTTATTGTTCTTATTAGTTTTATCTGCCAATCGAGATGGCTGGCCTAAGCTGGGCCCAAATTTAACAAAGAAAGGAGGTCTTATTGGAGTTGGCATTTTCGAACATTTTATTCACTTGGCATGAACAAATGATAACACTGGATACAATGTCATACAACTGCATTAGTAATCAAGCAGAAAGAAGGAGCTGAAATTTAGCTCAGCTTTCAACGGAAACTCACTAATCACAATAACTTATTTCATTTCACATCACTGAGCAATTTTACATCGATGTATCTACACAAGTTTTGCATTGACAATTTTTCTTTCTGCACTAACTGCTTGCTTATGAGCTCCACCGGTAAATATGAATAAAGGGAAACAAACCAGAACACAAGCAAAGGGCAGAAATAGACAAACCATACTTGCTAACCAAATCGAAGGTTAGCAAGCAGAAATGAAGCCCTGTACCAGTCAATTCGAAGAGAAACTTGGGCATTGGCATCATCAGTTAAGACATGAGGAGAAGTTGCACCAGTCCTAATCAAGAAGTCCGAGTAGACATACCACGCCCTCGTCCCCTCCCATAGCCATAACCCCTTCCATAATAACCACCACGTCCACGACCCCCGCGATTGGGTCCCCTGCCACCACGCCCACCTCGATATCTCGCAAAATCACCAAACGTCTACAGCCAACAACAAATAATCATTTTCAAAGAGATATAGACCCAAATATCACTATCAGAATTAAGCTGAAAACACAGAAAACATACCTCTGCATCTATCTTCAACTGCTCAGAAAATTTTGTCCTCCCACTTTGTGAATCACGGTCAAGAGTGTTGCAAGAGAGGGTATCAAAGAAGTCGTCTTTATTGTAAACAAGCTGCCAATATCACAGTATAAAATTAAACTTTGACACGAAAGAGGGGGTATTGAGAATCAAATTTCAAGCTAACATGTGATATCTTCATTATTGATGCATGAAAGGATGGAATGAGAAGTATGTTTGGATACATGATGTTCATATGACAGTTTTCTAGATGTACCTTGTCAATCTTTGGCAAATCCTCTTCACCTTCCTCTTCAAAACCATCCTCGCCATTAACCGTGGCATTTCCCTCCTTGTCTTTGGAGTGGGAGTTGTTACTCTTGCCAAGATCACCCCACACTTCGTCCTTTTTGAATTTTTCATTCATGGCAATAAAATCGAAATCCTCAGTAAATCTTGTCACTGCATGTGAACTCTGCAAGAAAAAACTGCATTTTACTTCCATTGATTACTCTCAAAAGTAATTGTATTTCTCTGAGGGTATCATTCCGATATCCCTTGGAAGATGGATGTATAAATTTTACCAATTTCCGAAAGAAACAAAAAGAATACTTGAAAGTAGTAATGATCAATTCCCAAGTCTTTATAACTCTCGAAAGAACAATCATCAAAGCAAATGAAAATTTTACATCCCAAAATATTCTTCTTTTTTTGTTTTCTATTCACATCCCAAAATATCCTATATTGATGAGACACAGCTTGATTTTTCTGAGCAAACCATGGACATGGGGGGAGTTTCAAACACATCAAATGGAGCATCACATTGATGAGCTATGAGATGAGATTTTTGATTTTTGACAGAATTAAAATCTCATGAGCATAGGCACTGCACAGAGCTGCATAGCTATCACTAAGACCTCATACAGATGCACAATGGACAAACTAGAAGGTGTTATCTTCCACTAAAACTGAATAAGCAATTTTACTGAAGCAATGAGATTAAAAATGTGACTGAACACTGAAGCCATTCAAATTATCGAAATATATGATGAACGGGAAAACATAATCCAATCAATTGAATTGGAGAAAAAATGATGCACAAAAGAGAACTCTCTCCTACAAACTGTTGTTGAACCATATAATGCATTTTGCAAGCATATAAAGAGAACTACAATTGCGAATACCTACCAATCGAATATTAAAATTCAATCAAACAAAAAAAATTATAAAAGACAAATTTGCAAGGTAAGACATGAACAGATGGAGAGTATATATTACCCCACTTCCTCTTCCTCTCTCACGTCCCCTGTAGTTGTAACTATGTCGTTGGAAGGGAGCTCCATTAGGCTACACATGAGAAAATTCACCACATCAGGGAAAGTTGTCTAAAACAGGCTACATAAACATCAACATCAACATCAACATCAACCCAGTGCCTTTAAAGACGATCCCACACCGAGGTGGGATAAGGGGGGGTCAGGCGTACGCAGCCTCACCCCTAAGGGAACAGAAACGCGTTTTCCTTGACTCTGATCTCAAGGGAGTCAGAGACGCTATGGACATAAATACTAACAAATCAATGCAGCTCACACAATGAATTTCAAGATAGCCAACAAATCAAGCTCGAGGGGCCACAAAATCACTATGATTATGCACGAGCTATAAGGGGAGGGTGAAGATGCACGAGGAGGACAGGAGCACGAAAGGGCAAAGGCAACCAAGAGATAAACCAGTGAATTCAAAGTCAAGGTCAATGTGGAAAACTATCAAAGACTTCTCTTATGATGAGGTATAGCTACCGCAATGAGAGTACAAAGCTATAAAGAACCTTGATAGAAAATTTATAGGAGACATTCAAGTAAAAGAATGTAAAAAACAGAAAGCAACAAGGTCACATCTCACTTAAACTAAACCAATCATCATAAAAGTCAAGTGTGATGTCATCCATCGCCAATCACCATAAAAGTTAACTGTGATGTCATCCCTCGTAGAAAGTAAAAACCGAAAGCAGCAAGGTCAGATCGCACTTAAACTAAACCAATCATCAGAAAAGTCAAGTGTGCTATCCACCGCCAATCATCAGAAATAGCTTGACTTCATTTCCTTTCCCGCTTCCAGCCTGATAGCTTGCACTCTCACTCTATTTTGAGAAATGAGTCACATGCATTTCAAAATTTATTTCAAGCAATCAAATGACAATTTAATACAGCGACAGCAAGAGACTTTTCATTCAGACACAAAAAAATGCTCCAGGAAGAGTACCCAACATGAAGCAACAGAAAAGGCAGAAGCTTCATAGAACACTAAATGCCAAACCCATTGGCTTTACTTGACACTTGTCTAGTTGTCTCCCACAAGTGCAAAGCAACACAAGTTTGTTGAGCACCAACTTAGTCATGAACCCAGCCATTCTATTACACAAGTATAAAGATAATACACTATGGACTTCACTGCGGCTACTCCCACAAAACTGTAAGTAGGGTGTAAATGAACTGCTACTCTCATAGAACAGTTTTGACTCCAGCTCACATAAAGCTTGTTCGAGTTTGAAAATTTAGAAGCTTGTCTAATAATCGAGCTTGAACATGAACAAATGTGTGCTCGTTCATTTGTGTTTATGAACAACTAGTTTATTTGCTCAATCATAGGCTCATTTATGTTCGTATGCTCGGTCAAGGCTCATTTATTCGCTAAATTTCAAGCATTTTGCTAAATATAATCCTTTATTTTCTATATTATTTATGTTTATATAGGTAACATTAACATTGTTTAGCAACTAGACAACTATTAAATAATTTCTAGGCTATATGAAATTAAAAACAAGGGAATACTCGGCTTAGCTCGTTTAGATCTCTAACTGCAACTTTCATCTCACTGCTTTCACATATTTGAAGGACTCTTCTACTGTAGTCTTTAAAGGTTTAGGTTTTACCATGATAAAACAAAGTATTCAATGATCCCCTTACATGTGGTTACTGCCTTACTGGTTTTGAGAGACAGGCAAGTAGGCAGTAAGTACCAAACTAAGAAATGACTTTTGTAACTTGAATTATAAGATAAGCACATCTGCACATGTGATTATGTTGCTCTGTTTCTAGAACTTGGAAGCTTCGTTCTTTCAAGCTTAGCATTCGAAATTGTTGGAGTTATTCACCTACTGTAAAGGGTCAACTGTCAAATATCAGGTGTCAAGTGAAGGATTTCTTGCATTAAACTGAGCCGGCTCGGTGAACCCTAGGGATCGACTCGGTCAAAGCTCAGCTCGCACAGCTTCGGTAGTCTGGTTTTGCCCCTATTTGAGTGGCACCATAATTTGTTTTTAGGAAATTATCTTCTTTTTTTTTAGGATTTACTCATTTTATAATGGGCAAGGATCACTGATACAGATCTATTTACTTTAAGTTTGTAATAGTGAGCTTTCGAGCCAAGCCACGAGCCTAACTAGAGCCGAGCCGAGACTTAAAACTTTTGGCTCGTCAAGCCCGAGCCAGGTGTAACCGAGTTGAGCTAAGCTTTGTGAGCTAAGTTACACGCCTAAATATAGCCTTACCAGATTGCAATTATAGTACATTCAAGTTAACATGAAACCAACCAGAAGGAACAAGAAATTAGATAGATGCCGCACCTTATGGAAAGCACGTGACGCTGGTGGAAGTGGCAAAATTGGTGGCTGTGCTTCCTTCACAACTTGCACCTTTGGTTCTGATGATGATGACGACGATGACACTTGAACAACTTCCACATCTTTTTGTGTTTCTTGTGAAGGAGATGAAGTAATTGGTATTTGTCCAGACTGCAAGAGCTGATCTGGGGTGACCAAAGTAGGTGTTGGGCTCTCCGTAGAGCTTGGAGCCAAAGAACTGATCAGAGAGGGTACTGTTTGAGAAATGCTGAGGCTCTGCAAGCTTGAATCAGAAACTGCATTCATTGTGCTAGAGGTTGTTGATACCACAGCACTAGCATCTGGAGCGGAAATTGTCAATGAAGATAATGAAGGGAAGTTGGGTGTCGAGTAGAGAGCGGAATTGAGAGCCTTCGGAACCGTAGAACTGGATAATGTTTCAGATGCTAGACTGGTGGATGGCATAGGAGGTAAGTTGAATTGGGGTAAAGACGTTGAAGTGCTGGAATTGCTACCAGAGGTGACCAAACTAGGAGGAATCTCTGGCAATTTTGAGCCAGGCAAGTTTGTAGCTCCTCCAGATAAAGAGGGATTGAATCCGGGATATTGCAATTGCTGCTGCAAAGAAGGTGGCATAGAGAGTCCATGGGGTGGTCGGAGCAAAGTTTGCTGGGGCAAATGAGGAAGCCCGTTTTGAGGGCCATAAAACCCAGGCCAATACATAGGCATGGGGAGCCCACCACCATTTACTCCAGGAGGAGGTGATGGTCCCCATGATCCTAAATTTCCACCAGGTTGGTATAAAGGTAGGGCACCCTGAAAACTCGAACCAGGGTGTCCAAGCTGTGGAGCATGAGCATTGACATCGGCTGTAGATGAACTAACAGCCGGTGGGATATTTGTAGCTGTCGAAGATGGACGAGGATAGTGTGACTGCAAAAAAGAAGCCAGAATCATACGAACAACTTATTGAGAAGACGAACAACTTGAAAAATATACCATAAGAGTTGTGATCTCAATACCTGAATGATAGCAGGATCATTATCGATTGATGAAGATGATGATGATGCCTGAACGGGAGGAGATGATTTTACCTGTAAATCCTGCATATAGAAGATCAAAAGAATTAAAAGATCAATTTTAAAGCTTCAAACTGATTTGTGTAAACCAAGTTAGCAGTCACCAGATCACGTACGGCAGGAAAGAACGGACATACTTATAAAGTTCTAAAACTGATATGGACCCAATCACCCAGTCAAAGATATGATGAATCCATTCGAACAATAACTTTCTTGCTTCACAGCTTATCCAGGTGAACCTCCAAAATTTTCTACAGCATTAAATAGTAATAATGGGAAACCTATAAACCTAAGATTCATGACAAGTCAAGTTTACCATGAACAGAATTCCTGAAAACCAAATATCAAAATAAATATGCTTTGTTCTTAGTTTTAGAAGGACTTGGCTGTTTGTCTCTTCCCTCGCAATTTTGCAAGGAACTAACAAATTATTAGAGCTGAATGCACTACTAGAAATAAATGTTAAGGAAGGAAACTAGATGATTTAAAGGAATGGGAAATGCACACAAAGTTAAGATGCATGACAAGTCAAGTTTACCATGATCAAATTCCTAAAGACCTCTTTCAAAAAAAAAAAGAATTCCTAAAGACCCAATATCAAAACAAATATGCTTTGTTCTTAGTTTTAGAAAGAAAAGGCTGTTTGTCACTTCCCTAGCAATTGTGCAAGGAACTAACAAATTATTAGAGCTGAATGCACTACTAGAAATAAATGTTAAGGAAAGAAACTAGATGATTTAAGGACTACGAAATGCACACAAAGGAGTAGTAATCCTAGTATTATGATGGTTCAATCTAAATATTCCACAAATGGACTGCATTCAGGCATTGAATGTCAAATGTGAATGACTATAGATCCTACCCCATTTCAAATTTCTTCTCCAAAAACTGCACTTACTGGTGCTGCAAAACTTTTTGCTTGCTTATTGAGTTTAATAATTCTTTTGCTGGTAGAGGGAGAATGAGAGCAAGCCTTTTGCTTTATAGTTTTTGCTTTTAACCAGTACTGGTAGTGATAGCAAGCAACTACATAATGGTATGAGCTATGAGTGAATCTGCTCATCAAGGGCAGAAACAAGCAAGCAGCAATTTGAAACAATCAGTTTCAGTCTTTCAGAGCATGTCACCCTAGATGAAAATGATCAAAACTAGTTTAGCGCCTAGAGTAAATACATGACTCAGTACTTCATTACCAAAGCAACCACTGGATTCATTATATTGCAATACCACATAACACTAACAGTACTGTGTATGTATTACCTTGATGTCACTACCGCGAAAAAGTATATATTCGTAGACTTTATCGCTTGGGGCAACCTGCGGACCATCCTTTTTTCTTCCTTCAGTTCCAAATGATCTTACTGCAAGATGGGCAAAAAAGAAACTCATATTGAGTTTATGTACAATCTCAACAGCTCGTACTATCTCTAAATTTAAGCACAAAGAAATATGATACTAAGGACTCAGCAAACCAGAGACAAATGAAATTGATCGATGACCCAAATATCACAAAGGGAAAAACTAGCGATCCTCAAATATGAATTCTAGCCAATAAGCTCCTTCAGAAAAACGACTGAATTCTGAAAGGAGGCTTGGAATGGGAAATCACATTCTCTTCCAATTACCCAAGTATTCATCAGTTGTCCACCTTACATAACGCGCCATTACTGAATTTTATTGCAGCACTGGTGTTTATTGGGAGTTCCATCTCCGGAGGAGCCAATTTGATCCCAAGTGGGGGAGCTCAACACTTTGGTCTTCAGTGTTCTGGATATCATTCATCTGCCTGATTGCTGAGATGCTCGAACCGAGATGGGGATTCTTCTCGGATCTTCACATGGTAATACTTCCTTAACCATCGTAGCCTGTTTCTAACTTGATTTGGAAGCCTAAGGCGACACCTTAAGATACGGACCTTGGTTTGGACTTTGGACTTTGGCTCTAGGTAGAATGAACACTGATGTTGCAGGCTGCCACTTATTTCTCCCTCCAATCTGGATCAAATCTCCCTCCAAATGTTTGTGTGATGTTCTTACAATATAGTGAGACGTGCTCCCACTTATTTCTAGATTGTCATATGGCTCGTTCATAGTGAGGAAGGTTGTTTAAGTTACAGGGGTGGTTTGGGTGTGCCCTGCTACTATTATCCAACATTTGGGGGACGGGGGAAGGGGAAGTTACATTTGAGGTGTGCAGTCATAGCAATATTGCGGTGCTTGTACCTTGAGAGCATCTCACGGGTATTTTCCGGGTGTCCCACACGACAAATTTAGTCAGGAACAGGATGTGTATTTGGCTTCGCTTTGGGCCAAGGAGGTTGGGTTGGGGCTTTCAGAAGGAGATTTCACTGATCTTCGGCGACTTTGGGGTCCCTTGTAATTAGATGCTTAATTGAGGACTTCTTGTTCTCCTAGGATGTAATCTAGGTTTGCTACATTAATAGACCTTTATTCTTACATTTTACTAACGAAAAAAACAGGATTTCCTGTTTTATTTGATACATAAAATTTTATTAAGCCTGAAAGGGTGAAGCAAGTACAAAGTGAGAGGACAAGGAGTCCTCAAAATAAAAGAAAAAACAAAATTACAAACCACCCCAGTGACGTTGCATGTACTTGGCCCATAGAGAAGCCAAGTACACCACCCGATCCCACACAAAACCAAGAGGCTTAGAGACCCCACTAAATCCGTGATTTTCGCTCCAAGCAAACGCACTGGAAGATTGCGAAGATGGCACACCGCAAAAGTATCTAATTCCCCTTGCCCCTACCTAGGACTTCCTGTTAAATTTGATGCTTAATTGTGAACTTCTTGTCCTCACCTTGTGGATAGTGGATTGCAACTAGTTGCATTCACGCATTTCAAAACAAAGCCCCCCCTTCCCATTTCCCACCCTTCCAGATCCCACATGTAAAATCAATAGATGAAACATGAAAGGCATCATATAATCAAATTTTGAGAAAGAAAGGTTATCAAAATAATAGTAACACAAATTTATTGTACAAATGATAAGCAAAGCAATGCTAAAACCACCATTATAGAAACACCTCATTTGACCTGAGAAGCTGCCGTCATCATCCTAAAAAACCTCAAGTAAACCATTTTATAAGGGGGAACTGCCTCTATTAGTGTCAACACTTGTTGTATCTGAAATTCTTAATACACAAACTAATTCTCTCACAACTGGAGCACGATCAAAGTATCACAATTTCGCATTTTTGCACACTTCAAAACACCAGCACCATTATTTCACACATATCAATCTATCATTCAACTGAGCATAAGACACAATCACATATTCATTCACAAAATTTTCAAATTCTATATACCCTAATTATCACTACATTGAGTATATCCTCAATTCTAACTTCTTCCTTATATCAAAAGGGCCATTAAGGCTAAACCCACATCATATAGAACCACCTCATCTAACCTGGAACCCTATCATCATCATTAAAAAAAAACCTAACTTCCTCCATTAGTGTCAGTACTTGTTGTATCTGAATACTTAAACTAAACATTTCACAACAGGAACAGCAAGCAAATTGAAAATAAATTCCCAGTATTTCACACTTCAAATTAACAGCACCACCATTTTACAAAAATATAATTCAACCAAACATAAGACACAATCACATATCCAATCACCAAATTTCCAAATTCCATAACCCTAATTACCACTACAATAACCTCCTTCACCTCAATCCTAACCCTAAAAACATAAACCTAAATTCATCTAGCAATAAACTAATCACAAATAGAGAAACTAAGAGCAAAAAAGAGCGCGATTTGATTGAATTAGAGAAATGACTTACCGTTACGCAAGCCAATACTAGATTCATCGGTATTGATGCTGTATAAAATGCCTTCATATCTGATCTCACTCTTCGATGTCAGACTAATTAAGCTCCCGATATATGAATCAGCCGACGATGTCGTTTTCGAAGCTTCGGCCGCCATGGTTAATGGTTCTTTTTTATCAGTTATGAACGGAACTTACCATGAGATAGAGGAGAGAGAGAGAATTGGGGATTAGAGAGGGATGTTTGGGGAGTTAGTTCTGGTTGACTCTATGCAGAGCTTTTAAAAAAAAAAAAAGGAAATGGAAAAATTGGTGTTGGTGATAATGGTTAGGGTTTTGATTTGATATTGACGCAAATTCATGAGCATCTTTCCTCTCTGATCTGATAATGGTTAAGGTTTTAAGATGAGTCATGCATAGATAGATTTTTTGGTTTACGGAATACTACTGAAATAATACTGAAGTAATATTTCTCATACATATCTTTTCAAACAAAAAGGTGTGATTTTAGGATTAAAAACTTTGTGTCAAATAAAAGTATTGGGTTTTACTATCAAAAAAAAAAAAAAAAGTATTGAAGTTTGGACCTATGATAGGTGGTAACGAGTAGGGACTCATCCGTTTTTAATCTATTGAAAATTGTTGACAATGGTGAAATCATGAAGAAAAGGAAATTTAGAGAGAGAGAGAGAGAAGTTGTATATTGATTGCAGACTGAATGAAATGAATTGTTGTTACAGTGATATGCCTTATATATGTACATCATTACAATAGCTGAGTTGGCACACTCTAACAAACTCTGTAACTAACTCTTATTCCTACCCCCCCCCCCCTCAAGCTGGAGGATGTGAAGGACTGAGCACTCCCAGCTTGCTCAGAAGATGGTGATGTTGCTTTCCAGGCAGACTTTTGGTAAAAAGATCAGCAAGTTGTTCAGTGGTATGAACATAGGAGTAATAAGGCCTTCTTGTAGTTTTTCGCGTACAAAATGGCAATCCAAGTCGATGTGCTTCGTACATTCATGGAAGACTGGATTCTTAGCTATGTATATAGCTGCCTGGCTGTCACATTTGAGAGGCACAGGTATAACTGATGTGACTGTTAGCTCGTGAAGAAGTCTTGTAAGCCAGGATAACTCTGCTGTAACTCGTCTTATACTTCTATACTCAGCTTCTGAGAACTGAGGGAAACTGTAGGCTGTTTCTTAGACTTCTAGGAAATAGGTGAGCCTCCTAATATGATGTAATATCCACTGACTGACCTCCTAGTGGAAGGACAGACAACCCAGTCAGAGTCACAATAGACCTTTAAAGACAAAGAATCTGAGGCATTAAAGAACAACCCTTGAGCAGGATCCTTGCTCAGGTACTTGAGTGTATGAAGAGCTGCACTCATATGAGAATCTCTGGGAGTTTGCATGAACTGACTAAGTAACTGAACAGCAAAGGCAATGTCTGGTCTTGTATTTGTCAAATAATTTAATTTTCCTACCAAAGTTCTGTAGGAAGTAGGATCAGAAAGCAAAGAACCTGTATCTGGTGTCAACTTAAGATTGGATTCCAAAGGACTAATGACAGTTTGTGTGTGCTTGATATCAAATTCTTTGAGTAACTCAAGAGTGAACTTCCTCTGTGTCATAACCAAACCAGAAGCCTCTTCACATATCTCCATGCCAAGAAAATAATTAAGAAACCCTAAATCCTTAATCGTGAAAGCAGAATCCAAGAATTGTTTTAAATGAGCAATCTCATCATCATTGTTGCCAGTGACAACAATATCATCAACATAAACAGCAACCAAAACCATAGAAGAGCCAATTTTCTTATGAAAAAGAGATTAATCATTTTTGGAACTCTGATAACCCTAGGATCTCAAAGCTTCAGACAATTTTGCATACCATTGGCGAGATGCTTGTTTTAGTCCATCGAGGGACTTCTTGAGTTTGCAAACTTGATTTGGTTGTGACAGCTTCAAACCAAGTGGGGGTACCATATATATATATCCTCATCAAGCTCTCCATGTAGAAAAGCATTATTAACATCTAATTGGTGCAATTTTCATCCTTTCTTTACTGCTGTTGCAATTAAACTCCTGATTGTAGTCATCTTTACAACAGGGGAAAAGGTCTCAATGAAGTCAATCCCTGCAACTTGAGTAAATCCTCTAATGACCAGCCTAGCCTTGAACCTCTCTATTGTGCCATCTGACCTGTATTTGACAGTATACACTCACTTACAAGAGATGGGCTTCTTTCCAGCAGGTAAAGCAACTAAATCCCAAGTTTGGTTAGTGAGCAAAGCATCAAACTCCTTGTCCATGGCCTGTTGCCAGGCAGGATCCTTAACTGCTTGTTCATAAGACACAGGTGCATGCACATTATCTATTGTGTTCAACAGCTGCTGACTAGGTATAGTAAGGGCATTGCAACAAAGAATTTTAGGTTCAGAATTTGTGGAGGTAATAGTATGAGCACATATGTGAGAATCAGAAGAAACATGATGACACATATAATATTTCAGATAAACTGGAGCTTGATGTGTTCTGGTAGACCTTCTGGGTTCCAAAACTGGTGAATGAGTGTCCTGTTCAAGAGAAGAAGCAGCGGGAGAATGTGTTTGGAGATGTGTATCAGGAGAATGGGGTTGGATAATAGGTTCAGAATTAGGAGGAGGAGGATTAGTAGGAAAAGGATCAGTATATGAAGGATAAGAGGGAAACTTGAAGGGAGACAAAATGGATGAAGGATGGTGAAAAGAAAATATGGTTTCATGAAAAACCACATCTCTAGACACTAGAACTTGTTTTGTGGTGAGATTTAGAATCTTGTATGCTTTCTTTCCAAAGGGATAACTTAAGAACACACATGGTGTGGCTCTAGGTTTGAATTTGTCTCTGGATCTTTTCAATGTGGAAACATAGCACAAGCTGCCAAAAGACTTGATATGAGAGTAAGTAGGAGACTTGCTAAACAGGAGATGAAAAGGAGTAGCTCCTTTAAGAATTCTAGAAGAGAACCTATTGATGAGGTACGTAGAGGTAAGAATACACTCACCCCAATACTGGATAGGGAGATTAGACTGAAACAAGAGAGCCCTAGCAGTTTCAAGTAAGTGCTTGTGTTTTCTCTCCACAACACCATTTTGTTGTGGAGTATCTACACAGCTGGTTTGATGAATGATGCCTTGAGAAAGGAAATAGGCAGTAGCTTCTTTACTTAAACCCAACTCTAAAGCATTATCTGACCTTACAGTTTGGATGTTAGTATGAAATTGTGTTTGTACCATAGAAGAAAAGGCTTTAATTAGCTCAAGAGCATTGCTCTTGCAATGTAAAAGATGAGTCCAAGTAGCACGACTGAAATCATCTACAATGGTGATGAAATAGCTATGTCCATCGTAAGTTTTAGTATGATAAGGACCCCAAAGATCTATATGAATTAATTCAAACAAGTGAGTTGAATGAATTTCACTATCAGGAAAAGGCATTCTATGTTGTCTTGCCTTAGGACAAACATCACAAGGAAAATCAGTGTTTATATCACATTTAGGATCAAGTAGTGACATGCATTTGAGTTTGTGATAAGGAATATGACCTAATTTCTTATGCCATAGAGTGGCAGAATTATTACAAGAAGCATTACAATAAGCATGTTCATGAGAAGAAACAGAATCTGTAAAAGAACTGAGAGGATCTGAACAGGACACAACATTATTCACCAATGAATCTTTAGGTTGCATATGAAGAAGGTAGAGTCCTCCTCTTGATTCACCAAGTTCCAGTGGCCTCTTCAGAGAAGGGCCCTGCAACAAGCAAGCACAAGGTGTAAAGGTGGCATGATATTGTGTTTGGGATACAAGTTTGCCTACTGATAACAAATTGTATTTAAAATCAGGCACATAAAGAACATCAATTATAGATATATCCCTGGTGATAGGTATAGTCCCTTTTTGATTAACGGAAACATTATGTCCATTGGGTAAGGTAATGGAATATGGATTGGGTAAGTGTTTAAGGCTAGTAAACAGGCTCTGATCATAACACATATGATCAGTAGCCCATGTGTCAATGATCCAAGGTTTTGTAGCAACAAGAACACAACTAGAACATGTGCAAGAAACTGATATATTATGAGCAGAGTAATTAAAGATACCTGCAAAAGTAGTGTCACTGATTGCCTGATGAGCAGCAGCATGATATGGTTGAATTTGCTTGGTTTGAGTACCATGAGTATTTAGAAGGGCCATTAACTGACCAATATGTTTTTGAGAAAATCCAGTCACATTTCCCTGACTTCCCTGATAGGTTGACCCAGAACTGCCTTCATCTTGTTGACCAACATTATGAGTACTCTCAACAATAGCAGCAACTCTCTTCCCCTGATAAGTATTCTTGAAGTGTGCAGGAAAGCCATGAATCTTATAACACTGACTTATGAGGTGACCAGGCTTTTTACAGTTATTGCATGACACAGAGGGTTTGACATCATCATTCCTCAAGAATGGTCTTTTCTCATCAGGTCTCATCGTTATAGCATCATTTCTTCCCCTTTGAAACTGATTACCCTTATAACCCCCAGCACCACCAGCATAAAAAGATGCAGAATCAGATATAAGCTGTGTTCTAGTTCTAATTTCTCTTTGTTTTTCTTCCTGAAGAAGCATGGAATAAGCTTGACTAACTGAGGGCAAGGGTTTCATCATAAGAATCTATCCCCTAATTCGCTTATAATCAGAGTTTAAGCCCATTAAAAATTGAATTAGCCGCTAATCTTGTTCTAATTTGTTCCAAGCCACAGTTCTATCACAAGTATAAGGAGGCAAGGTAGACAGATTACTCAATTCATCCCAAATTCGTTTAATCTTGGTAAAATAAGTACTAATATCATCAGATCCTTGATCAAGAGAAGTTAAATCTTTCTGATATTGGAATAAGCTGGTACCGCTACTTTGATCAAAACGCTCATCAAGTTCATTCCAGATTTCGTTAGCAGATGAAGCATACAATATACTACCAGCAATTTCTTTGGAGAGAGAATTTAAAATCCAAGAAGTTACCATATCATTGCAACGCTGCCAATACGCCAGAAGAGGGGAATTTGCTTCTGGTTTCGAGCTATCGCCATTAACGAAGCTCAATTTATTCTTTGCAGAAAGCGCGATCATCATACTCTTCTTCCAACTACCGAATCCATTACTGTCAAATGATTGAGCAACTAAATTCATCCCTGGATGATCAGATGGATGAAGATATAAGGGATCAGAATGAGTTATAGACATGATTAAGCAGAAGCTTTTGACCTAATCGAAAATTGAATGATTAATTCCCTAATTTGTTACGAGCTAGAGTAATTGACGAATTCAAGCCAAATACTTGAAAGAGAAATGAAATTGTTATGTGATTTTGTGTTTTAGCTAGATTGTTGATGATACATATCAAACAATCGAATCGAAAAAAAATTAAAGTGAAAAATTAGGGATTTATGAGCTCAAATGGCTCTGATACCATGTTGACAATGGTGAAATCATGAAGAAAAGGAAATTTAGAGAGAGAGAGAGAGAGAGAGAGAGAGAGAGAGAGAGAGAGAGAGAAGCTGTATATTGATTGCAGACTGAATGAAATGAATTGTTGTTACAGTGATATGCCTTGTATATGTATATCATTACAATAGGTGAGCTGGCACACTCTAACAAACTCTGTAACTAACTCTTATTCCTACAAAAATTGAGATCCTTGATTTATTTTGGGAATAATTGAATAACAAATTCTCATAAACATGTGTAATTCCAAAACTTTGTGTCAAATGAAACCAAGTAACCAATGGAGGTCTAGTTGAGTGGTAAAAACTCATTTATTCTTAATCAAGATCGAGGATTTGAATCTCGCCTTAGGCGTGAAGCAATATAAAAAAATAATCACAATAGTGCACTATGGGTACTCTTACTCCTGTGTTGATTTTCATATTTTTCAGGAAGCAAACATGTGATTTACATAACTTACAAAAAATAATTGACTGAAAGAGACATTCTTAGCAAAAGCTAGTCTAGTCTAATTCAAATGAACTAGTGAAATTTATTACCGTCAATAGAAAATTTACTTTCCTTTTTCTTCCATCCGTCTTTTTTCATATATTCTACGAATAAAATTCAACCAATCCTCCTTATTTTTAGGGGTGTGTAAGATTAGAGGGCAAATTCTTAACTACACTAGTCAATTAGTACAAAAACTTGTATGGTGGACCAATAAGGTAAATCTTTTTAAATATACTCTCTATGTTCCTAAATATTTACACTAGTGTGCTTGGTCCACGGTGGACTAAGTCCACACAAGACATGCTAGTCAATTAGATACTCATCGACCCAATAAATTAGGTCGTAAAATAAGTGTTGTAACTTGTGAGCCTATTACAATAATCAAGTCTAGCCCATAATTTGATGTTGTGATGCATATAGTCAAGAACCCATGGTTTAAGAGGATAACAAATCTATATGGTATCACCATATATAACACCAGAAATGTTCTGATGAAGAAGCGCATGCATGCCTAGCACGAAATACTCCACACAAATGAATTGAACAATTAAAAACACCGCGCACTGGATAAGAAATCCGTCCAGAAAAAGAATCTTATAAAATCTCAAGTAAACAATTGTATGTCGAAATGCTTGCAAACCACAATGTAATAATTTAATGTTCTAAAAACGTAATTAGTTTTGATAAATAATGTAATTATTAGGAAATTATTATCGTAAATACTTTATAGTTTCCTAGTTAGCTTAGGTTTGTATCTAGCCCCATTATCTTGTAACATCTTTGTAATTGCTCAGTATATATTGATAATGATATACAGTAGACTCTCAAGGGGAATTTACCCAACAATATGGTATCAGAACCTACTTCTCAAACCCTACCTCTCTCTCTCAAATAGCCGTGCAACAACCACGTCTTGGTCGTCCCTTCCTCCGTTGCTGCTGTTGCCGCTCCCGGTCCTGCCCTCGTGCCGACCACCTGCTGTCCCCTTCAGCCCACGCTTCCGCCAGCGCCCGTCTCCCTCCATCATGGCCTCTACCCGTGATCCCTGCTCTCTCCCTCTTGGTATTCCTTCTTCCTGCTACTTCCTTTCGTCCCCTTTCCTTATTTTATTACTTGCTTGCTTTGTTTTATTGTTATTGTTATGGCTATTGGTGATCATGATAATCCCCCAACACCTCCCCCCTCCTCCCCCCCCCCCCTCTCCACCCGGACCACCAACTGAAAGATCATATGGAATTCACAATATTAAAACCTATACTCCCTTAACCCTTGACTTAGCTCATCTTAATTATGATGCTTGGAGAGAACTTTTTGAAACTCATTGCTTAAGTTTCGGTGTGATGGGACATATAGATGGTACCTCTGTAGCCTCGGGACCCAATGATATTGAGTGGAAAAAAGTGGATGATTTTGTCAAACTTTGGATCTATGGAACTATAACGCCTAGTCTCCTTACATTAATTCTCGAACCAAAAGTTACGGCTCGCACCCTTTGGCTTAGTCTAGAGCAATTGTTCCGTAATAACAAAGATGCCCGTGCCCTCCAATTACAAAATAAATTAATTAATATTGAGATGGGTGACATGTCCGTTCATGACTATTGCCATAGAATCAAAACCATCACTGATTTGCTTGAAAATATTGATAGTCCCGTTCCTGAACGTCAAATTGTTAGCCATGCCATAAATGGATTGTCCGACAAGTTTGAAAATATTTATAATGTCATCCAACACCACAAATCGTTTCAAATTTTCTCCAATGTTGGTCCATGCTTCTTTTAGAGGGACAACGTCTTGCCAAAGCTCCAAAAAGTCAACCCCGCCATACCGACCACTCCTCCTCCTCCATGGTCCTTTATTCCCAATCCCAACCTCTCTATCCCTACCAATACCCGTCCCCCCCTCCCACTGCCTACCCCGCCCAGCCCCCTGCTGCCTACCAACCTCCTGCTGCCTACCCCCCACCACCACCTCTGCCTACCCCGCTAAGCCGCCCTCCTACCAGGCCGCTCAGCCGTACCCTATGTCCTTCCCCACCTACCACTACAACAAATGGTCACTTGCGCCACTATAATAATTGTGGTTGTCATATGAAATTTCTGTGGCAAAAGCACTTAGCCACGAGAAATTTTCTCGTGACCTGTCGTGGCCTATAAGGTCGTGGCAATCTATTTAGCCACGGTTAAAGCACTCTTGTGGCTATAACGAGAAGTCTTGCCACAGTTTTGTCAGTGACACGTTAACATCTTGCCACTAAAGGAGTCGCGGAATATTTCAATTAGCTACGAGAATTTTTGTGGCGGGTTGATTTAATAGCTACAACTACACTAGTGGCTAAGTAAACATGAAAAATGAAATAAGAAAAACCTTAGAATTGTTGATAGTGAGTCTTGAACTTGAGACCTCTTGAAGTTTATAAGTGACTCAAACCATCTATGCTAAACTTCTTATATGATTAAAGTATGGACATTATTAAATTTAGATTGTTATTACATGGAAAAAAATATCGACATCCACAAAATTTCTCGTGGCAAACTAGTCAATTCTGTAGCAAAATTTGTAAATGGCCACGAAAAAAAATATTTGGTGGCAATTTGGCCACACAAGTGTATTTCTGTGGCAATTTAGCCACGAAGTTATTCCACTCGTAGCGATTTTTCAAAGATGGCCACACTTTTGTTTTCCCGTGGAAAAACAAGCATAAAATTATTTTGCCCATGGCAATTTTCTTGGAAATGGCCATGAAATAATTTTCCGTGGCAATTTCAAGAAACCCGAAAAAGTTGGCCACAAATTTTGACCTCCCATAGTGAAATTCGTGGCCCAAGTGACTAATTGTTGTAGTGTACCCACCCACTTACCCGGTTGCCCCTCCCTCGCAACCGTCCCTCTCCCTCATAACCACGGCTGGCCCCACCACCACAAACAACCCTGCCCCTGCCCCAACCCAAGCCAACACCCACAAGGGTGGTCGTAACAATAACAGGAACAACAAGCACAAGGCTGGTTGCAGCTCCGACGCCCGGCAGCAGGCCCAACCCACGACATCTTAGCCCACTTGGCCCAGTTTTTGGGTCCCGACCTTCGCCCTGCCGGGGGGGTGGCCGCACCAGGTGCCGACCTCCCCCGCGCCGCCTGCCCAGCATGCCACCACTCCTGCTCACGGTGGCGCTGGGATCTTAGGCCCTGCTCCGCCTGGCCCAAGCCCAGGCCGTCAGCCCTGAGGCACCATGTCCCGCCTTGGCCCCGCCATGGACCTGGTTCGCCCAGGCGCCTACTTCTGCCTACTCCACCAATGTGGAGCCCACCTCTTTACCACAGGTCTTCAACACTTTGGCCCTTCAGGATCCCGGTCAAGCCGGGTGGTACATGGATACAGGTGCAACTGCCCACTTGAGGTCCCAACTATGTATGCTTAGACCGTTTTTAATTCGAGCATTGCTGATTCGGTAACTGTTGGTGATGGTTCCCAAATTCCTGTGACATGTATGGGCAACACTTATATCCCCTCCACTTCCCGTCCTCTCCATCTCCAAAATGTCTTTATCGCCCCCCACATCATTAAAAACCTTGTGTCTGTGCGTCGTTTCATTAGAGATAATTGGTGTGCCGTTGAATTTAACTCTTTTGGCTTTTATGTGAAGGACTTTCTGACGAAGCACCATCTTCTCCGATGTGATAGCACCGGGGAACTCTATCCAGTAACAAACAACTTTTCCACCACTACATCTCCCACAGCTCTCCTCATGTGCAGCCGATCCACTTGGCATCAACGTTGACGAAGCACCATCTCCTCCGATGTGATAGCACCGGGGAACTCTATCCAGTAACAAACAACTCTTCCACCACTACATCTCCCACAGCTCTCCTCATGTGCAGCCGATCCACTTGGCATCAACGTTTGGGGCACCCCCGGCGACTCTATCATTCAATCCTTAGATAATGTAATTATTAGGAAATTATTATTGTAAATACTTTATAGTTTCCTAGTTAGCTTAGGTTTGTATCTACGCCCATTATCTTGTAACCTGTTTGTAATCCCTCAGTATATATTGATAATGATATACAGTAAACCTTCAAGGGGAATTTACCAAACAATAAGTTTTACATTTGTTGTAGCTAATCAGATTACAACTATAGCAAACTCTTTGCAGTACAAAGACATCACCCATGGAGACTATATATAGCAGCCTCTAAGCCAAGTACTACTAAAATTACGTATCACTCCCAAATAGGACCCTTAACAATCACAACACCACTATAAAGCCACTACCAATTTATTAATTTTAAACGTGAAAATTTTCTAACAGTTCCGTCTAATATTTCATAGCAACTTAGCTTGCAACATTGACAAAGAGTTGTTCATGCAATTAACTTCAATGCCGCAAAGACTTTCTCCTCTCTTTCAGATGGAGCTTGAGTAGTAGTAAGAAATTCAAGTCCAAAGAGGCTCCCATTGCAACAGACATCTTTCTTCTAAAAGGGAAGGATCGGTATTATTATTATGATCAGAAGACGCTACTACTGTTGGCAGCAGCAGAGAGCTTGTAGTAGTAAACACAAGTTTTGGACCTTCCTTTTGCAGATTATTGTGGAGTGATGAAGCTACAACATTTGAGTGATTTGGGGGCTGGTACCGCGGTCCACATTTTGCAACACTGCTAATCAGGTCCCGGAAACATGGTTGCTCAACTGTTTCCAAGGGAAGATTGTTAAATTTAAAGAAATTCATCACCAAAATATCTGTTTGTCTTCTGATCTCTTCTCCAACAAGCAGCTCTGGAGCTTCAGTAATGCCGGGAGGTGCACATGGACAAGGACGAATACCACCACCTTTTTCGCCAGACAAATGGTGAGTAATCCTGTTAACTCCCCCTGTATAAACTACGCCACAGTAGTTACAAATAAAACCCTTATTTGTTTCCTTTACATGCTCCCAAATTGGGTCCTTCCTCCTACCCCCTCTTCCCTGCAAAAGATAATAAATGATCAATGATCTTGCCAAACAAGCCCATTTTGGCCAGATTGTTGGCGCAATTGGATTGTTGGACTTGTGTGATAATCGGGTGAGTACAACCGGATACCTAATAGGATAATTAAGACAATTTGAAATTAGTGATTGATTTCTTTCTCACTCAATTTTAGTTCAAAAGGGGGAGATGTGTAAAGCATTTGGTGAGGGCCTAGAGCTGGCAAAATTTGAGTTTGGCTGAAATTCGATCTACTAAAGACCCGACTCAAATTATGATTAGACTTGATTAGTATTAGGCCCCGAAACCTGAGGTCTATAAAGGAAAATTGTTCAAATCTAATAAACGGCCCAAATCCAACTTGTTCGGATAGTGACCTGATATGGTGATAACCAGAATTCAAAATTTTCCAACCTAAACCCGACCTAAGAGACCCATTTGCCATGGATATATAAGTGAGACCCACTTAAAGATATAAGAGATGTTACACCACAAATTCATCTCTCTGGAAATAAATACTTCAATTTAGGATAATTTAAAAAGAAAAGTTGGAACTTCAATTTGGGATGGAGAGACTAAATGTGAAAAATAAAATCACACTCAATGAAACTAAAAAATTAATATAAATAAAGTATTGGTTCTGCACGAAAAAGTAACGGTTTTTGGCACAAGCACAACCATCACCACAAGAGAATGACTGCTAGTTTGAAATCAATAGTGTCTAAATTAATGTCTACTCAGACTCAGTACTTACCTTCTGTTCACTAGTCGAAGCCATGAAAAGTAACTTGCAAACTCCTTCTATTTCGTTGTTTCGTCAGCCTATATTCCATTAATAAGACATCCATGTAAAACTGATGTTGGGCTAGACTAAAATTACAGAAAAATAATGCATCCCACAAAACACAAAGAAAATGGTACCAGAAATAATAAGAAAATCAATAACCACTTTTAAACTCACGAATTTAGTTTAAAATACACATCAATGTTTTGTTTTTTGTTTTTTAAAAGTACATACACAACACTGCTTCTCTTCAACTTCTTTTTACTGAACTTATCTGGACAAAACTGAATTGAGCTGAAATTTACTGAACTGAAAATTTGTGAACAGAACATATTTTTACTGAATTTACAATTACAAAGAGTAAAATTGTACTTTGATTTATTGAACTGGAACTGAAATTTATTGAAAACTAGATTTCATTTCGTACCCGTACAATACACGGGTTCTTGTTTATCATGCATACTCTGTTATTAGAAGAAATATAATAAAAATTTTAATCATATCATTATATAAAGTTGAATAATAGGAGTAGCAAAGAACAATAAGAGTAATATTTTTATCAACAAAAAAAAACACATTTAACAAAGAAATTACATTTTTAGTGAATGTATAATATATATTTTTTTTGGATAATAAATATAATACTTATGTTACTTATTTCTTATTAAAATAAAATAAATTATTTTTAATTTCTTTCTAATCACCCATGCATTTATGACTATTTATTACCTATTCAATGCTGGGTGAGAACTCAATTTTACATATATATTGATTTCGGGGAGAAGTTGAAAATAACAGGGTCTAAATGAGACATTGAACCGAACACTACAGTAATATCGAATCAATAACATGTAATTGACTCAAAAGAGTAAATAGCTTAAGCTGCAGAAAACACACCTGAAGCTCAAGGCTGAAATTGTTCAACTGATGACGATACCAGTCACCAGATCTGGAGAATAGAAGAGTAGAGTACGTTTTATTCTCTTTCTGCTGCTGTAATTTTACCAAATAAAACAAACAAAATTTGATACATTCTATGAAGAAGAGAAAATAAGGGAAGAGAACGTTTTATTCAAAAACGAATAAAGTTAGGATACGCGTTTTCCCTCGCGGCCTCACCTACACGCGGCTAGGTGACTCGGGCTAATGCAGCGGACGCCATATCACCGTATCTTTTTATTCTTTGCGCATAGGCTTTTTCTAAACTCATTGTGAAAGTATCTATGGGTGGGTATGAAGTCATCTCAATATGAGACCACTTATATTAAGTTATTAGCAGATCTTGTGTGGACTTAGTCTACCGTGGACCAAGTAATTTTGAGGGGTGGCTCCAGGTGAAGTAGGGGGATGGTTACAGGTGAAGTAATTTTGAGGGGTGGTTCTAGGTGAAGTAAGGGGTGGCTCCGGATAAAGTAGAGGTTGGCTTAGGTGAAGTAGGGGTGGTGCAAAGTATAAATTTGAGGGGTAGCTCTAGGTGAAGTAGGGGTGGCTCCACTTTTAGAAAAAGGTGGCTCCAGATAAAGTAGGGGGTAACTCCAAATATTGGTCCACCATGAACTAAGTCCACATAAATTTTTATATTAAGTTATTAATCTGATATTAGCATGAAATCAGGCTTATTTGAGGCCCCTTATATTAAAATAGTCTCATATTAGACGAATAACTCCAATCATTGTCAATTTGTTGTGGTTTTGGGCTTCAATGAAGTAAACACTCTCTTATTTAATAGACCTAATGAGAAAAAAATTACTCCTTGTCAATTTGTCCTAAATGAGACTCCCCTTATTATACAAAGGGAACTAGGAGAAAAAAATGTTCACTTGTTTCATCGAAGAACCACCGTAACAAGTGGCAAAAACATAATTAAAAATCCTTTATAAAATCATTTTTTAAATTTAATATTAAAAAAATGTTTTATGTATTTGGAAAAGAATACGCCCTTTAAATTAATTTCTGAATCTATCATTGAATTCTGAATCTATCACTGAATGTAACGGATTTAATTTTGCCATTTCAATTTTCAACCATTACAGCCACTTATATAAGTATATCCATTAACAAGTCATAGAAGTCAAATTTGATGAATAGCCTATGGCAGGTACATAATATTATTAGGGTCCTATCCAGAAAAAACTGCCAAAAAATCGAGAAAAAAGACTTTTAGTTTAGTAACCGTATCGAAAAAATAATTTAAAAAGCGGTTCGTTAATTGTAATGGCAATATTATCAGTTTACGGTTACGATTTGTCAAATTACCCAAAAGGTTAACCGAAAATATAAAAATGTGAAAGTTTAAACAAATTCGTTTATTTCTGCTAATTGGCATGCAGGTATGTTCTACTGTACAGTTCCAAAGACATGATTCTCCTTAAAACTTTACATTTCTGTAATTTGCTCTTGCACTGCGCGCTGAAAGAAAAGTGATCTGTTGGTAGTATAGATATAGTTTTCAATTTTGAAGTTCAAGTTTGATACTTCCTTTGTCCTATGAAAATTTTTACATTAGTTTTTTAAGGTCAAAATTTACAAACTTTTAAAATAAATATGTCAAAAGATATAAAGATTTGTAATGTAAAAATGCTTTTGTTAGATTCATTTTTAAAAATACGTTTGAGAAATCATAATTTATATATTCAAATAATTGCAGTTATTAATAGTCAAAGTAGTGTCTTAGAAACCGTGAAAAAGCTAGTGTAAAGATTTTCATGGGACGGAGGAATTATGATTTTGTTGATTGTATGAGATGAATCCTTACAGACTTAGGGTGCATTTGTTAGAGTTGAACTTACCAAAACTGAACTGAATTTAACATCACTAAACTGGACACAACTTAATTGAATTGAACACAATTTGATAGGTGAGATAAAAGTATTTTTCAAAACCCAGCACCACTGAACATCATTTAACTGAATATAAAATTATTGAATTGACACCTGAACTGAACTGAACTGACCGTGTAAGCTCTAACAAAGGCACCCTTACACTAATGTCATTATGTTTGAGCTTCACGCACGTCAAAACTAACTAGGACTGATTAGGACGATTGTGTTGCCCACATTTTTTATTTATAGAATGCCATTTTCAGCTTAGTCAATTGTTAATATTATTATTTTGAAGTAATTTTAACTCTCCAAAATTCATTATAAAGTAAAAGTAATTTGTTAGCCGTGTAACCGTACCAAAAATTTGTTTAACTGAGGTATTGACTAATTGGAATGTTCGGTATGGTTACCGTTCGACTTTTTGTCAAACTGAAATATTCGATAAGCAAGCGTATCGAAATCAATTTCAGTACAGTTAACTTCTTTTGCTAAGTTGTTTTATGAGTAGTTGAGATGCTCTGTTGTCCTTTTTTGTTTGATTCCCCATCCTTTTTGTAATAGCTAAATCTCTGTATACTCTTGTGATTTGATCACCCTTCATAGAAGGTAGGTTTAAAGAGCAAGTCTGATACGAGATTGTGTACTAGCAGCCTGTTGCTAGAGAGGAGGGAAGAGTGTTTTAGTCTTGGTGATTATGTACTCATTGTAATATCTGAAAACTTTTTGGAAGTAATGAAATTCAAACTTATATTCCAAAAAAAAAACTATTCATGAACACCCCTTACATTATGTCAATGAGCAGGTCTTGGCCAAGTGGTAAAGATTAGGGTTGTTCATTTTCCGGTCTGGACCGGATCGGTCCGGACCGACCCGGCTGAGACTGGTTTTATTTTTAGACCGGCTAGACCGTGTTTCGGTCCGGTCCGGTCCAGTCCAAAATCCTGTCCGGTTTGGACCGGATGGCAAATTGATGTGAAATGCTAAAAATCGGTCATGGGCGTTTTTTTTTAAAAACCGGTCCGGTCCAGTCTCAGACCGAATATGAGTGGTCCGGTCCGGTCCGGGTCTGGACCGATGAACAGCGCTAGTAAAGACTGAGCCCCTAAGTACATTAGGTCCCAGATTCAAATTTCCCCTCCTCCATTATATGTAAATTTATTATACTGGCCTCTGTACCTCCCTTGAACCCAAAAGGAAAAAAAAAAAAAAAACTATCCATGAACACCCCTTACATTATGTGGTATTGTTATAGATAAATCGACAATAGCCAAAACCTGAGATATGCTGGCAAGTTCTTCAACGAAGAGGGAAAAAATAAGCGAATAAGTCAACTGAGATGTACAATTGCAAATGAGTCACTCTTTCAGTTAAAGTAAAGAACGAATCCGCATACAAAAAAAAAAAAAAAGTAAAGTAAAGAACGAATGAAACGAATTACTCGTTCAATTTGTCTAAAAGTGAGATACAATTGCAAATGAGTGAAGTCTTTCCGATATTGGAAAGAACGAATTAAACGAATTATTCGTTCAATTCGTCTAATACAGAGATACACTTGCAAATGATTCTCTCTTTCTTTTTATTTTTTTATTTTTTTATTTTTTTTTTTATTGAAGCCAAGATTGCAAACGCATTTCTATAGATGAATCATATGACGAACGGTTCTTTTCAACTGGTTTTCAATTTTGCCTAGTTTTTTTCAGTTTTGCCCATATTTCATGAGTTACCAGTTACAAAAACAGTTTTCCTCAATTTTGCCCAATTTGACTCAATTTTGTCCAGTTTTTTCCAGTTCGATATTTTAACATATTAAACATAATAATTAAATATAAAATATATTTGATCAAAAAATAAAAATAAATATATGCATTGACTTTGTATTTAAACATGAACAAAATCCCTTGTCATAATAATAATAACAAAAATAATAATAGTTATAATAATAATATTTTTTTTTAATAATACTTTTATTACTTTTGTTATTTTTTTATTAGTGTAGTATTATTATTATTAATTTATTGCTATTGTTATTGATATTGTTAATGTAATAATTAATGTTTTTATTAATATTTTATTATTATTATTATTATTATTATTATTATTATTATTATTATTATTATTATTATTATTATTATTATTATTAAGAAAATAATTAAATATACAAAATTTCCAGTTTCTCCTAGTTTTCCTCATTTTCTCCCACTTTGACCCAATTTTCCCCAGTTTCTTCAGTTTTTCCCAATTTTTCCCAGTTACCAGTTAGACTTTCCAGTTTGCCTAGTTTCTTTCAGTTACCACTCACCAGTCACCAGTTACCATTTGAAAAGAACGAGCCCGACATTAGACGAGCAACAACGAGTTTCCAAAGCGATGATTTACCTTCCAAAGCTGCACATGTACAAGCTCATGGGTCACTTTGTTTTCTTCCCTACGAACAAACAAAAAGGACACATGCACTAGTAAAATCCAACAACAAATCAAATATATCATCTTTTTTTTGCTACTCAAAATAAGGGTGCAAGTGAATGACGGCTAAGGTACCACTACGTAATGTTCGAACTCTCGTGTTTCAACCACGAACTTATCAGACTAACGAAATAACTAGCACAACTACTGGCCCGTCAATGTAGGCACGTAGCACCAACAATTGGCTAGTACAGTTCCTAGAAGCCAGCAGACACTAGGCATGGGGGGAATAGGGATTCGAATCCATAACCCTGCCTTACCAAACCACTTGGGAGTAAGTTTAGGACTACTAAACCGCCGCCATTTTTGGTCTAACATTAGGGTGTTGTTTGGCAGGGAGGACAATCGTTTTCAACTGAAAAATATTTTCAGTGTAAAATGAATCGATGTTCACATCATCTGTTTTTTAATAATAATATAAAGGAAAATAATTTTCCTAAAAGAATAATTTTCCTTCCAATCATTTTAATTTTAAATTTTAGTAGTAAAAAAAATAAAATAAGCTAATTTAGCAGCATAGATCTCGAAAACTTAGGTGGATTCAAAAAAAAATAAATACCTCGAACACATATCGAAATAAAAATTTATACTTATTTGAAAAAAAAATAATATTGAGAAAGAGGTTCAAAAGCTCGGCATGAGGCCCGATCAAGTCGAGTGCGGATCTAATTTTGTTGCCCGAAATCCCGACAACTCGACTCGATGTCAGGTCCACTGTGTATTAGTGCTCTGGGATATGTTGACACATAAACGGAAAACTTTTTTCCTTTCTTTTTAAAACGAAAACATTTTCAGCCCCTATCGATGAAAATATTTTTCCCCTGAAAATCATTTTTCCTCTTTTGGTAAAACAAACAACGGAAAATGAGATTGTACTTTTTCCCCTACTAAACGGAGCCTAATTGCATGCAAGACATACACACTATCAAAAATAAATCGCAAAAACTTGAATGCGGCCGCGTGTAGTGACGTCATCATTTTTTTTTAACTTTTCTTGTTGCTGCGTTGTCCATGGCCACTGTTGTAAATAGCAGATCTTCTTCTTTCTCTCTCTTAGCAAATCCATGGCGACTCCGTGGTCTCAATCTTGGTAAATACCATGTTTTCTCTTTCCTTCGAAATCAATCACGTGATTCCCATGGTATCGCGTTCTTTCTCTCTCCTCTGGAATCAACAAGAAAGAAACTGAAATAATCGGCGTTTTCAAAATGTTAGATGTTAATTGTTTCAGGAGATTGAAGTTAGAAGGCACATAAAGGCTAAATCTGAGTCAAATTCGCCACAGAAGGAAAGAAATTGGTGTTTTCACATAAAGATGGTGGTGTTTGATCGCAAATTGTTGTCAATGGAGATTGTTGTTGTTGGTGGTGGTGGTGGAGGAGGAGGATTGGTAGATATGGTGGTGTTAGAGGATTGGTGTAAATGGTGGTGTTTTCTAGCTAACATCATTGACATATTTGTGTTGTTGCTACTGAGCGAATCATGTTGTTGGTGGTGTAGGATTCGTGTTCTTATTGGGCTAAAAATTGAGAACAATGGATTAGAAATCAATAGTGCAAGGCGTACTAATACCAGTGCACTAAAAACTAATACTATTGGAGCAAATAGTGATACTACAAGGCAAAAAGGTATTAGTGCAAGGCGTACTAAAACCTTGATACACAGTGGTCAAAACTGATACCAACATTATTTAGTAAATTTGTTTTGCTAACACATGAATGTTACAAGTTGTTGAATGTTATCAATAGATTCTTTGGCTATTTATATATGTTCTCTGTATTGGCAGTATCAGTTATAATATCTATTGTATTTGTTTACTATTTGTGGTATTGTTTTTAATATCTGTAGTATCAATTTTAATTTCTGTGGTATTAGTTTTTGAATATGTGGTATGAGTTTTAACATCTGCAGTTTTAGTTTAAATATCTGTGGTATTAGTTTTAATATCTGTGGTATTAGTTATAATGTATGTGGTATCTGTTGTATTAGTTTTTGAATGTGTGCTATTAGTGATATTTCTGTTCCAGTGAGCAATGGAATCAGTTAAGTTCATAGTTTGTCGTATCTCAAACTGTATCGAGTCAGAAATCTGGCAGAGTTTCCTTTGAACTTGGACATCCCAGTTATCGACTTTTCAAAAACCTGTTCAAACAGAAAATTGCTACAAAACCAACTCTAGTCTTTTAACCAAATACAGGGCTTCATTGCCACATCCACTCATACCATCTTTAAAACATAACAAAAACATACCTGATATAAAATATATGATATAAGGTCACCCAAACTTGATACTAAAGCAGATACTTGATGAAAATCTATTCATTGGATAAAACTAAAACACATGTTTGCTGTTTGAGTGACTGAAAAACACATCTAGCAATATACTAAAACATTTACAACTTTAGTTCCATAATTTTGTCATTTCTCTTTTTTCTTTTCCTTTTTCTTGGCCTCAGCAACTTGCTTTTTTTCTTCTTTCTCCTTCTTCTTCTCTTATGCTCTTTGCTGCTTCTTTTCCTCAGCTTCCTTCTTGTGCTCTTCGGCAATCATGTTGATTAATGTAGGCTTAGGGTCCTTGAAAGCCCTCACTTTTTAAAGTATTGCATCTCTGCAATTTGGAACTATAGTAATTAAAATATGATATCTCAAGCAAACAATATGATACTAGACACACTGCATTTGATACTAGATAGCATGTGTGTGTTAGGAAGTGACACTTGCTTGTGTATGCACTTGTTTGACAAAGTATGATACCTCAAGCAAACAATATGATACTACACGCACTGCATTTAATACTAGCTAGCATGTGTGTGTTAGAAAGTGATACTTGCTTGTGTATGCACTTGTTTGAAAAAGTATGATACCTTTAAGCACACAATATGATACTAGACACACTGCATTTGATACTAGCTAGCATGTGTGTGTTAGAAAGTGAGACTTGCTTGTGTATGCACTTGTTTGACAAAGTATGATACCTTAAGCACACTATATGATACTAACACACTGCATTTGATGCTAGCTAGCATGTCTGTGTTAGAAAGTAAGACTTGCTTGTTTGTGTTGAGTAAATATTCAAGAAGTAAAAAAAATACTACATTGATGATATATAATACCAGACACAAAAAGAAATACATAGCTGTGTTAAAATGTTTGTGGTATCAGTTTTATTTCCTGTAGTATCAGTTTAAATATATGTGGTATCAATTTTAAAATTCCCAACAACTCTTTTGATCACAACAACCATTCATCTATTTAGGTTCAAATACAATCTCTTATAATAAACTTACATAGACCTAAATTTGAGGCATAGATAGACCTAAATTCGTGTAAATATGGATATTAAGTAATACTAACTTAAATACATATACTTATGAGCATTTTAAATCACTTACTTCACAATCATTATTTCCAATTCACAAATCTAGACTTAAGGACATGTTGTATAGAGCCATACACATTCATACAAGAATCACAAACACTAAATTTGTTAATTATTGCTAACAAATAAATATTTTGATAATGTAGATCAAAAATTTTCATGTTATCTTAACCACGTAAAAAACTGATACTTACAAGCAAAAAGCTGATACTTTTGAGAGAAAATATGATACGTCTAGGTAACAATCTGATACCTCTAAGTCAGAAACGGATACTTATAATCAATACTCTGAAAATTCGACTCAAACATAAGCAAAATTATTCAATAATCTAAAAAACTTGATTCACCAGAAATTGAATCCTTAATTGCTGAAATAATAAATCTCAATGTACAATCAGTAGTGGAGACAACAATGAATTCAAAAGTAAACCCTAACTCAATCTAAAACTAGCATAAAGTAGCAAAATTAAGGCATATATCGCAATTTGTTCCCCATTTTAATGGTGAATTCGAATTCAAATGATTATAGAATCACAATAAAAAAAATCAATCCTTGACTAAAATCAAATACATACCTGTTAATTTCGAATTTGCTTTGCCATTAGAGCGATAGAGCGCGAGGAGAGAGAGAGATAGAGAGCAAAGAGAGAGAGAGGGAGGAGAGAGAAAACGTGAGGTGGGCGAGAGTGAGAAAGTATTTGGGGTTCTGTTTTTTTTTTTTTGTTTTCTTTTTGTTTAATTGAGCTGGTGGGTTTTCATCTAGCCTGATATAATAGGCGTGTGTGTTTGTATTGTTTGGTTATGTCACTAAGAGCCCTCCCCTTAAGGCGGTCTCACAGAAGACGGATTGAAAATAAATAAATGCTAGACACTTGTCTAGAGTCTAGACCCTTTACTTCGAGCCTTCAACGCAGCAATTGCAAATGCGTACTCTTTCACATAAAGGAAAGAACGAACGAAACGAATTATTCGTTCAATTCGCCTAATACTGAGCTTGTGTGACTCTAAGACAAGGAAAAGAAGTGCAGGTAATTTGAACAGAATAGAAACGAACGAAACGAACTATACGTACATTTGAAAATCTGAGCTCCACTTACCTGGTCATGCATGCAATTTTTCATCAAGCTAGTCTATAAATAAATGCTCGCTCCTCCCCTGCTTGTATCAATGCATAATCTCATATAGCCCGAACAAATCACTACACTCCCCTGCTTCACAAAAAGGATAGAGATCTTGAATTGAGCATCTACCTAGCTTGGAGAAATTAAACATGCCTGAGGGTACTAATCCATCACCGGAAATGCGGCCAGGAATACCAACAACACAGATGGAAGGTTAGTCTTAATTCACACTATCCACCATTTACATACTTCATACTCCATCTGTCCCAAGTTTATCTTTATACTGGACTTTTTAAAATCAAAGTTTGTAAACTTTGACCACTTACTTATTTGTGAAAAGTTACAAAGTTTTACAATGTGATAATAATATTGCTAGATTCATGCATTTTAAATAGTATTTTCAAAATATCATCTTATTATAAAAAGTTCTATAATTATGAAATCATAAATATTCATGGTCAAAATAGTGTCTTGAAAATCGTAAAAGTCCAATGTAAAGATAAACTTAGTACGGTGGGAGTATATCTATTTCAATTATATCATCAAAGTCATCTAAGGTTGTTTTCCATTAGATGGAAATAGAATACTTTCATGTCCCTGCTACCAACATTATTATTATTCATCTCTTGTATCAGTGGCGGATCTATAACCAAGTGGATTTCATAGAACCCACTTAGAGCATTCTTTTTTTCCCAAAATTTCCTTTATAAATTTATTTATTTCATACAATTTTAACAAAATACTTTATATATTAGAAGGGTGTGCACTCTCTTAAATTGAATTCTGAATTATCCGCCACTGTCTTGGATGGATGGTGGTAAAGATATATTCCTCCAAGTTCAAAATATGGTGCAAGAGACCATGTATTAATTAAACGAATAATAATAATAATTCGTTCGAGAGGGGAAGGTAAAGCCGTGTAGGTGGTGGTATTCGTGGTGGCCGTGATGGGTGTTGGAAGAGGTGGTGTAGTAGACTAGTAGGATTGGTGTGTTTTCTGGCTGAGAAAAAAAAACGAATTATACATTTTATACCTTTTTTTTTTTGACAGATAAATTATTGGGTTTTTCCTTTATTTGTGAGGGATTGAATCATTTTATCACATAAAATCTCATTTTCTGACAAAAAACAATATTAAGCCGTGTAGGTGTAGCGTGTAGGTGTTGGTGTTGGTGTTGGTGTTGGTGTTCCTCTGTTTGGCGTGGGTGGGTGTTGCATGAACGTTGGTTAGTTGTTGGAGTTGGCGGGCGTTTTGGCTGATCAGGATAAAACGAATTATACGTTCTTTACTTCTTCATTCTTTTTTCTTTTCTTTTAATTTTTTTGGTTATTTTCGTTACAAGTTATGAAAAGATCGTCTTAAATAGGTTTTATATTGAAAATCTCCACTTCCGTCAAAGATGAAGATACATCAAAGGAAGCACATGGTTACTATGCATGTTGGGAGTCGCACCGAGGTATCCTTGTCAATTGTCTTGTTAGCAAAAATTGTGTTGTTATTATTAATTTAGTATATTCTAAGGTTATTTTAATTATAGATGTCGTATGACTTTTCTATTAATGAAAATTTTCTATTCCCCTCTAAAAAAAGAAAAAATAAGTTTTTTGTGTTTTCTTTATGTGTGAAAGAGTTCAATATTGTAATTTTACCAGCCACCTAAAATCTCATATGTTGGTTAGTTGGTATAGAATTTACTGAAACATTATCAACCAAAATCATTTTAAAATAATAAGTTTTGTAAAATCATTGGCCAGGACTCCCAGGAGGAATAAAATACAGTAGCACTCGTTCATCATAGAGTAACTAGATTGTTAGTGTTACTAAGTTGTTTCACTTAGTTACTCCCTCCGTCCCACAATATAGGTCGTTTTAGAAAATTGGTTTTTTCCCATATTATAAGTTATTTTAGAGTTCCAATAAAATATTTATTATTTGTTACCCATTCTACCATTGTTTCACATTAATTCATTAATTGCTCACTTTATTTGTAAATCTAAAATCAAGGGGTAAACTAGTTAAGTTCAATTATTTTTGCTAGAATTGAGATTATTTAATAACTTTTTTAATTCGTATACAAAAACCTTAAACGACTTATATTATGGGACGGAGGGAGTACAAAATAACCTCGATTTTAGAAGTATGATTACATTAAAGTCTTTAATTATCTCTTAACCAACATTTCTCATCGGATTTTTAAATGACGGATAACAATTCTGCAAGAAATGTCAGGGCAAACTCTCCGGGGAACAAAGCATTCCTTTTCCTCATGAAAATGTTATGCATTTTAGTTCAAGTGAAATATCAAGGGAGACATCGTTAAAACGCATCCGATCCTAGTCTACACCTTCATAATGGTTCTTTTCCTATATGTTGGAGCTCTTCTGGCTGCTGATGAACCTGAAAACATACCTAGACTTCAATCTACAATGAATGACATCGCATGTTTATTGGGAGCTCTTGCAAACATCTTACTATTGTTCATGCGAAAACCAGTTCTTGGTTGGATAGCTCTTGTTATCTGGGTCCTCTTTCTCATTGCAGCTACTTGTAGAATTTACAAACACTTAAATGAACTAGTTCCAGGGGCTTCTATACTGACATTTTTCAATGCTTGGGTGGATATGTTTTTTCAATGGATTTCTCGTGAGAGTACAATTGAAGAAGTCGTCTTTTCTGATCAAGTGTAAGAGGTGTATGTATGATGACCTAGTCTGTATTAGAGCTGTAGGATCGGCTTTGGTTGTGTTCGTGTTTGATTGCGTTGTCAAATTTTAGTTAGAATACAGTCTAGGAACAATTAGTCTATCAGAATGACCTTTGAGGAAGTTTGTATTAGAGCCGTTGGGGTTAAGTTCGTGTCGTGACATGTCAGCTATTGAAAGCTCCAGTTTGTATTGATAATTTGGTGTTATACATAAAAAGTGTTGTAGTTTGTTGTAGAGGTGGGAACATTGTCGACATCCACCCACCCCCAAAACTCAATATAGTAAAATGTCGGACTGATTCTATATTATTGCAAGTTTGTGGCTCCACCAAGATAAAAGAGCAATTGAGACTGGAATATTGCATTGGGTAGGTACTGCAGGGAAGGTGACAAAGAGTCCAGGGGGTGGTCGGAGCAAAGTTTGCGAGGGAAATGAGGAAGCCCGTTTGGAGGGCCATAAAAGCCAGGCCTACATATATAGGCATGGCAAGCCCACCACCATTTACGCCAGGAGGAGGTGATGGTTCCCATGATCCACCAGGTTGGTAAAGAGGTAGAGCACCTTAGAAAGTTGAACCAGAGAGCATGAGCATGAACATCGGCTGTAGATGAACTAACAGCCGGTGGCATGTTTGTAGCAGGATGAGGATAGTATGACTACAAGTCTGAAACTAAAAAACAAAAAGCAAAAAATCAGAATGAGAATCAGATGAACAACTAATTGAAATAATGAACTTCGATAGTAGATATACTTTAAGAGCCGTGATCTCAATACCTGAATTATAGCACGATCATCATCGACTGATGAAGATGACATGACGATGCCTGAACAGAGGAGATGATTGCTTCTGATCCTGCAAGTAGAAGATAGAAAGAATTAGAGAAAAGATCAAGTGACCAACTTTAAGTTTATAATTGATGTGTGTCAGCACAAAGCAGTCAGCAGATCAGTTGACAGGGAAGAATGAAGCCATTTGAGAATTTTTCTTGCTTGAAAGCTTTTCCAGGTGAACCTCCAGTATGTTTCTACAGAATTAAATAGCAACAATGGGAAATCCTGTTAACCTAAGATGTATGACAAGTCAAGCACCATAATCAAAATTTCCCCAAAGCTAAACATAGAAACAAATATGCTTCTTCTTGGTTTTAGAAAGAGTAGGCTGTTTGTCATTTTCCTTACAATTGTGCAAAGAAATAACAATACCATACCTGAATCCACTACTAGAAATAAATGTTACGGAAAGAAAAAATGATTCAGGAACTAGCAAATCCACACAGAGAAGATGATAGTCCTACTTAGGGCTGTTCATGTTCCGGTCCGGACCGGACCGACCCGGCTGAGACCGGATCTACTTTTAGACCGGTCAGACCGGGTTTCGGTCCGGTCCGGTCTGGACCGGATGGCGAATTGATGCTAAATACTAAAAAAATGATCATGGGATTACACCCAGGCCTTAGATCAAGACTTTGTATCAAGACAAGCTGGTTCAATTTAAAATATTCCACAAATGGATTACACCCAGGCCTTATCAAGACTTTGAATCACAATAAATCCTAATCCATTTCCAAAATCTTTCCTAAAACTGCACTTGCTGCTGCAGTAGAACTTTTTGTTGCCTTTTGGGTTTAATAATTTTTTAGTTGATAGAGAGCGAACAGGCATTTCGCTCTATAATGTCACGAAATATTGATAGCCTAACTTCAAGAGTACTGGTAGCAACCCATAGCAGTACAAGCTATGAATGAATCTGTTCATCATGGAGAGAAACAAGCAAGCAGCTAATCACACAATTCAGTTTCAAAACATGTCACCCTAGAATCTAATGGCGATTAGAAGTTGACAACTAGTTTAACGCCTTGAGGAAAACATACACGACTCCCATACTTCATTAGCAAAGCAGCCTGGATTCATTGATTTGTAATATCAAATACAATTAACCCGCTGAACATCCTTTTTTATTCCTTCATTCCAAGGATCTTACTACAATATGAGCAAAAATAAAACTCATAATCAGTTTATGTACAATCTCAACAACTTGTACTATCTTTACAATTTAGACACAAAGAAATATGGTACTATCTTTACAATTTAGACACAAAGAAATATGGTACTAAAGACTCGGCAAACTAGAGACGAATGAAATTGCTCTCGTGACCCAAATATCACAATGGAAGAAAAACCAACCGATCCTCAGATACGAAATCTAGCTATCAAGCTCAGGGGCGGATCTAGTTAAGAGGCACCGATGGCCATGGACACCGGTTGGTAAAAAAATTTCTTTACATTTTGTCAAAATCTAGGTTAAAAATCTCATATAACCTATTATTGGACACCGTAAATAAGAGACAATAACGACTAAAATGTAGATGGACACCTGTATTAAAAATTGCTAGATCCGATATTCAAGCTCATTCAGCAAAAATGATTGGATTCTGGGAGGATGCTTAGATTCGGATATCCCATTCCCTTCATAATGCACCAATTACTGAGTTTTATTCCAGCCCTGGCAGTTCTTGGTATCTCCATCTCCGGAGTTGGGCAGTGGGGGAGCTGACCACTTTGGTCAGTGTTCTGGACCCCATTCATCTGACTGATTGTCGAGATGTTCAAATACAGATGATGGATTCTTCTGACATTGTCTCGTAGGGAAGCCTAAGGTTAACCAACTTAGCCTACCTCCACAACTCCCTTTTCCCTGTTTCTAACTTAAGGAGTGTGCCTTCGTTTGGATCTTAGAATCTAGGTAGAATCAAGTATTGAACACTCATGATGACATGTTGCAGCGGAGACACCCTCACTGGAATCTGTTTCCGATGTTTATGTGATCTACTAAGGATAGCGAGACGTGCTCCCACTTGTTTTCGCACTGTGATATGGCTCGTTCATTGTGGGGTTAGGCTGTTTGCTTTCCATAAGGGAGGTTTCGGCTGCTACTATTATCCAACATCCGCAGATTATGAGATGAGATATGGCCGGGGTTGAGGTGTGAAGTCATGGAAATATTATGGTGTTTGTGGCGTCCCATTCTAGGCATATAACCTAAATAATTCACAACAGGATCAGCAAGCAAATTGAAAATAACTTCTTTTGACTTGGAACCTATCATCATCGTCATCAGAAAAACTTAACTAACTCTATCAGTGTCAGAATTTGTTGTATCTGAATCAATTAACTATATAGTTTACAACAGGAGCATCAAGCAAATTGAAAATAACTTCCCAGATATCACCATTTTACACTTCAAATTAACAGCATCATTACCATTCAAATAATTTCCCTAGGTATGACACTTTAAATTCCCAGATAATCTACATATATAAATCAACTCAACATGACACATAACCACATATTCATTCACCAAAATTTCAAATCGTTATACCCTAATTACAACTACAAAAAGCTCCTTCTCCTCAATCATAAATTCATAACCCTAAAAACACAAAACTCAATTCATCTAGCAATAGACTAATCATAAATTAGGAAAATACGAACACAATAAAGTGCGATTAGAGAGAAAATGAAATTGGAGAAATGAATTACCGTTACGCAAGCCAATACTTGATTCATTGGTATAGATCCTGTTTAAAATGCCTTCGTATCTGATCTCACTCTTCGATGTCAGACTAATTAAGCTCCCGATGTATGTATGAATCTGCCGACGATGTCGTTTTTGAAGCTTCGGCCGCCATTGTTAATGGTTCTTCTTATCAGTTACGATTAGGAACTCACCATGAGAGAGAGGAGAGAGAAAAATAATGTTAGTTTTTGTTGACTATGACTATTGGCAGAGCCCGAAAAATGATTGAAGCCTGAAGGTGTGTTCTGTTTCCAAAAAAAAAAAAAAAAAAAAAAAAAAACGACTTGGTCTTTGTTTTGTTTTATTTGATGCAAGAGATCACGTGGATCGTCACTGGTCCTGATTTGAGATGCTGCTGGAACCTCGTGCGGGTGACATTTTTTTTTTTTTTTTGGGTGACATTGATGATTAAGGTTTATGTGCTCCTCAGCTCTTTGGCCTTTTAGGCATGTGTTTTAGATTTTTTTTATAGTGGCTTGAAATAGTAGTGTGAAAATTTTGGCACCCATTATTGCTGTTGATAGTCGGCAAAAGCTGACGCCATGGGATAACACGATATGAATTGGACATGAAATAATAAATGTGATAGTGTTGAAATTTTGAATCTAAAATGGCAGTGTTGAGATTTTTAACAAGATTAGTTAAATTGTTCGACACGAGTTAACGTGTTTAGTTAAATGGATTAGCGTAGTATTGACATTTTAAACACGAAATTAAAACACTCTGACATGATTATTCAAAAATGTCGAGAAGTAAACTACGAAGTAATAAAAGTATTAAAAAAATAGAGCTTACATCTACAATATCCATTAGTCCTTTGATTAATACATTAATGGGCGCTTTAATAAGGAATTCAAATTTTAATTTTTGTTTTTTTTTCTTCTTCTTATGTTATATATATCTTTAAAAGAGTTTAGATAAGATTTTTAAACTGGTTAAGCAGAATATAACATGATTATTAAATGGAATTGATTAGTGTATAATATTTTCGATTAATAAATGGGTCATGTATGTTAGTGTCGTCGAGAGGGGTTTTTTTTTTTTATAATTCAAGGTGTAATTTTATTAATCAATCAAGCTCAAATCTGTGAAATTACACCTTATGCACACACCTCTAAGTCGTCGAGAGGTTTATGACACGAATATACAATTATCTTTGACACGACTCAAGAAAAAACACGACACGACTCGACTTATTTATCAACTCTACCTAATTTGATGCGTGCAGCTACAAAAACTTACGAGTACAAGCATGTTTCTTTCGAGAATGCTTTACTTAGGTGCTTGATTGAACTAGTTTAATATGCCTATTTTTCATGTTTGTCCGCTCTACTAAATGTCATGGTTTCGTGCTGGAAGTTGTGAATTTCGCTCTTATTTATCGATCTATGGTAAGTATTTTCAGGTTTTAGCTTTGGAAAAAAAGAAGTTTACATGTAACCTGAGTAGGCTGAGTTGTTTTGGTTAGTCAAGATGCATATAGATAATGCATTATAGATTAGTTTGTCGTCACCCAAACTCTTAAAAAATAACTAACTTATTAACGAGATAAGTATAAAAAAGATTAAGAAAAGAAAAGGGTTTTCTGTTTTTAAGTTTGTGTGCAAAAGCCTCCATACTTTAATTTAATTTCTAGCATGTTAGTTTATGTAGGTTTATCATCCAACATAACATGTTTTAATTAATCTCGTTAACTCGAACTTCGATTTAAGCTTTTGCTTGATATAGCCTAGCTTGTAAATAACTTATTTTTGTTGACTCAATAGAAGTGAGGTGTCAAAAAAAGACTTTTATATCCTAATTAGTAGGTTTTTTTTTTGTTTAACCACATGTTCACCTAAGTTTTTTGGGCCAAGGCTAATCATGTTCGTATCGGGTTGGTCCACGAAAGGGTAAAATGCTCCCACTAAATAATTTTTCCATTCGCAAGATTTAAACTCTCGACATTGCTTAAGGGATAAGAGTGGCGAACCACTCACACTAACGTACCACTTAAGTGGTATCCTAATTAGTAGTTTAGAGTACCTGATTTCCTTGGTGACTTCCATAGGTCTATTTTTATTTATTTTATCTTTCATCAAAAAACTTGTAGAGTTGTGCTTAGATGTCTCTGTAAAACCAAAAGGGGCAAGCATAGTGGTGACGAGCTCGACAATGATATAAATATGTAAATACTACGAATAATGAAATACTACGAATTATAATCAAGAAGGTGTGGTTGAGTGGTAGGGACTCATCCATTCTTAACCAAGGTCGAGGGTTTGAATCTCGTCTTGGGCATAAAGCAGCTTTAAATTCCTTGGCCAGCTGTCCCACCCTTTGAGGTGTCTACAAGCCAGCGCGAGAGATAGTCACTGTGGTCGACGGTGAAACCCTTGATCGTGAACCAAAAAAAAAAAAAAAAGAAATACTACGGATTATAAATAATGTGCACATTATGGCGATTATGCTATGAAGTCGGAATATTCGTCTACAACAACAAGAAGAGGAAAAAGTATCAATTTAATATTTCTCATATGTTTCTAAGACCATGCGTAGAGATGATGAACCATTCAATATTGCGCAAAAGTGTTGGATGCTATGTAGAATTCAACTATGAAACAAATTTAAAACATGAGTTTGCGAAGGTACATCGGATCATGTTTGGATCTCAATACACTTACACTTTGAGCACTTTGGTGGTGTTTACTTGCAATCAAATGCAATGCAATTCAATTACTTTATAGGGTAGATGTTACGTGGAAAAGAAAGGAGCAGGAGGAAAGAGAAGAGAAAAATGTAATTGATTACACCATGCATCCAAAGTAATGGTCATTACATGGGAAAAGTTAAGAAATTGTGATTACATTAGATAATGCAATCAACCGCATTTTTCCCATCCTTCTCCTCCCACTCCTTTACTTTTCACCCCACACGCCTACCCTATAAAATGATTGTATTGCGTTGCATTTGATTGCAAGCAAGTAAACGAGCCCTGTCTAGGATATGTTCTCCCCAACTTGTTTTTGTTTATATTTATTGTTGAATATTTATTTATGTTGAATGTAGTTAAATTTTGTTAAACTTTTTGAAGTTTGTTTATTCTACTGAATTTTGTTGAATTTCGTTGAATTTTGTTGAAGTCTGTTTATTCTACTAAATTTTGTCTAACTTTGTTGAATTTTGTTAATTCAAGTGATTTTTCTAAATAGTGTGTATGTTGGTTTGTTTAACGTCGTTGTTGAATTTTGTTTATTACTGAATTTTGTTGAAGTTTGTTGAATTTTGTTAAACTTTATTAATTTTTGTTTATTACTGAATTTGAGTTCGAAAGATGTGCTTTTAAATGTTTTATGTTGATATAGGTGAAGTATTTTTCTATGCACAATGCTTTTAGTTACATAAAAGTTAAAAACAGAGATATGTTTTTCATCTTTTTTTTATGGGACAAAAGAGAGAGATATTCTTCATGACTTTTTAATTTGTTTTATTTCTGAAAACAAGAATAAAATGGAGTTTGTAAATTTATAAATTTACAGGTGTATGTTTTCATATAAAAAATGGGTGTTGGATATATGCGAACTAAAACCAAAAATTAGAGAGAATAGGATGAAACTAGGAAAATTATATAGTACAAAGTCAAAATAGATAAATATAAGGAAAACGGGAAAAATACATTAAAAATGCAAAAAAAACTCATTTAAGAGATTAGGGTTGTTGGGCAATGTTATTACCAGGCTAAAAAACACTATTACCGGGTTATTTGATGACAATTTATGTGATATATGATGGAAATAAAAGTACTAACCTTTTGATATTGAATATGGCAATAGTGTTTTATCGTATGACAATTGTACTTAACAATAGAAGAGATAAAAATGAGAAATAGGGAAAAAAGAAAGTAGCAGGGTGCAAACGAGCCGATACACTCGTGAGCGGCGGCTCGTGAACATGTTCGGTCAAAACTCGTTCAATAATAAACGAGTCGAGGACGAACACCAATTCAACGCTTGGTTAGTAAACAAGTTGAGCACGAGCATTTACCTACTCGGTTCATTTAATATTTCATGGGTTATAAAATAATGCCTTCAAAGTGTGTATACTAACGAGCAGCTCGTGAACGACTCGGTCAAAACTCCCTTAATAATAAACAACTCGAGCACGAGCCGAGCACCAATATGATGCTCGATTAATAACTGAGCCGAATACGAACACAACAGTACTCTGCTCGACTCGGCACATTTACACCTCTAAAAGAAGGAAAGGCGAAATAAAAAATGAAATACGAAATTTGGACACGAAGAGTATATTATCGGCCGACCTCAATTTTTCACTCCTGTTTATTTCAAGCGGACTTGAAGATCTAATCAATTTTCGAGAATTAAAAACCAAAATCAACAGTGAGGGGCCCACACTGTTACACTATAGAGAATTAAACGAGTGAAACCGCAAACTTCAAACGACACTTAAAAGTACCATATCGGAGTTTCCTGGTTATCACACAATGCATGATTATTAGTGAATCATTTCAAATTAAATTCCAATCCTATCTAAATCTTCCATCACCTATATATATACTGAAGTATAAGTTTGTCCAAAGAACTCAATACCCATTAGTAATCAGAAGCAGAAAAAGTAGAAGAAGAAGAAAGAATGCCTGAGGATAGTGCCATCTGTTAGAAAAATAGTACTGTAAAGCCAAAATTAAACAAAGAAAACAAGAATGAATGTGGGCCGAATGATTTACTGTAAAATAAAATTGTTGTGTCGTGGTACGAAGGCCACTGCCTTAGAAGCGATTTCGCCCGAACTAGTGCAGTCAGAATAAGGCGTCGCCCCCCAAGGTTAGCACAACGCTCCTCTATTCCGTGCACTCGGAATGGAAGAGATGGAACTCTAGAAAACAATACTACTCAGTTGGTTTTTTGTGTGGAAGAAAATCGGTTTTGTTGGTATATCAAACTAATACAACATTCAGCAAATAAATAACCAAAGAAGAGGATTCTGTAACTGGTGTAATCAAGCCAGTCATTAAACCATGGAGGAAATCAAGGGATGCCATTAAAACGAAATCGTAACGTTTTATTTTGAACAACTGAAGAGTTGGATTCGTAATTCTCAGTTACGACCCGGCCCAAAAAGAAGACCCCACCACACCGCGCACGTGTCACGAACCGAACGGACGGACGGCGGCGGCGGCGCGCGCGTTGGAGAGTCTCCTTTCCAACTCAACTAAACCATACTAAAACATTGGAGTATATAAACCAATGAACCTTTTGTAAAACTACCAATGTGGGACAAAACCTTTTACTCACAAAGAGAAACCCACTTGCAAATATCTTGAAGCTTGGCATTCTTTCCAACATTCCCCCACAAATGCAAAGGTTTTAAGAAAACAAATTTTAAACAACTGAGCAGTAAAAGGTTTGACACTTAAGTGCTGGTACTTATGAAGTTTGAACTAACACATAGTGAATGGAGGCTAGTCTCTAATCTAGTGGAGTGAATTACTCTTGAACTCCCTAGATCAAAGAAATACCTGCAAACACATATCTTACCTTAGATTTATTTCGAGTTCCGCGATAAATACCAAAAGCGCATATAAGGCCATACGCTTCCTTGGGACGCTCATGAGTGCCTTAGAAAAAATAACCCAATATCTTTCATAGAAGGCGGCCACACCTTCACACTCACGTAGGTGATTCCATCAAGTCTATCTCTAATAGACCATCCATAACCTGGACTATGAAATCATTAAGAGCAAGTAAATGCTCATCCTCCAATAAAGTCATGCGGTGAATCCATCAAGTCCGTCTCAAAGGACCACCCAACAATAGAGCTATAGATTCATTAAGAGCAATATGCTCAACCTCACGAATGTACAACATATGCCATAGGGATGAGAACATGTACAAAAATATGAGTCTTTCCATGGCTTCGTTAGACCATAATTACTTGTGTGAACAAGATTAGGTGTCCACCATGAATTCCTCAACCAATGGGTTTTAGACCCATCCCCCTCGACGTGTCTAGGACCAATTTCCTATTGAGTCCTTTAGTTAATGGATCAGCCAAGTTCCTCTCGGACCTTACATACTCCATAGAGAGTACGCCAGTCTCAATCAAAAGTCTCACAGCATCATGCCTAATGCGTATATGTCTTCTCTTACCATTATACGCTTTATTCTTTGCAATACAAATTGCAGCCTGTGAGTCACAAAGTAGAGAAACAGGAGGAGTAGGTTTACCCCAAAAAGGTAAATCAGCCAGTAGGACTCTCAACCACTCGGCCTCTTGTCCTGCCAAATCAAGAGCAATAAATTCCGATTCCATAGTGGATCGAGCAATAACGGATTGTTTAGTAGATTTCCATGATATGGCAGCACCACCTAGAGTGAATACATATCCACTAGTAGAACTTATTTCATCATTATTAGTTACCCAATTAGCATCACAATATCCCTCCAACACGGAAGGGAAACCAACATAATGCAAACCCAAGTCCATGGTACCTCTCAAGTACCTAAGTAAACGTCTAAGAGCAAACCAGTGCTCCCTACTTGGGTTATGGGTATATCTACTAAGTCTACTAACTGCATATGCAATATCAGGCCGAGTACAATTCATAAGAAACATTAAACTCCCAATTATCTTAGCATAATCAGATTGTGAAACACTTTCTTCTTTATTTTTCCTCAAAGTTATGCTAGCATCATAGGGAGTTCTTACTGGCAATACTTCAAAGCCATCAAATTTCTTCAAAACTTTCTCTACATAATGTGATTGTGTTAAAATGAAACCCTTTTCAGTTTTATTAACCTTAACACCTAAAATCACATCAACTTCACCCAAATCCTTCATTTCAAAATGGGAGGAAAGGAAATTTTTAGTTTCATTAATGGCATTCATGTGTGTACTACAAAGCAACATATCATCTACATATAAGCAAATGATTACGCAATCAGAACCAAACAATTTAGTATACACACATGTATCCGATCCATTAGGCACAAAACCAAACCCAAGCAAAGTTTTATGAAGTTTATCATACCACTGTTTTGGTGCTTGTTTAAGGCCATATAAAGATTTCTTAAGTCTACACACTTTATGTTCTTCACCAGGAACAATAAAACCAGGAGGTTGTTCCATATAAATTTCTTCTTCTAAGTCGCCATGTAGAAAAGCCGTCTTTACATCCATTTGATGTACAAGTAAATTATGAATAGAGGCTAATGCAAACAAAGTTCGAATAGTGGCGATCTTAGTGACAGGTGAATATGTATAAAAGAAATCTTCACCAAATTTCTGTTTAAACCCTTTAATCACAAGTCTAGCCTTAAACCTTTGAATTGAACCGTCAGCATTCAGTTTCTTAGTGAAAACCCATTTACAACCAATGGAAGAAAACCCTTTAGGTAGATTTACCAATTCCCAAGTGTGATTAGACATAATAGATTCTAATTCACTATTCATAGCATCTTTCCAGAAACTAGCATTAATTGATCCCACAGCTTCCTCATAAGTTTTGGGATACTCATCAATCATATAAGCATACAACAAAGGCTCACATAATTTATCCAAATCCTGAATTTCAACAAGATAAGTAATAAAATCAGGACCAAAACTAGTTTCTATTCTACGTCTTTGCTAGTTCGAATTACAGGTAATTCTGTTGTAACAGTAACAGCAGGCAAAGACATAGGAACAGAAGCAGGAACAACATGGAAAATATCATTTTTCTTCATAGGAAAAATATGCTCAAAAAAATCAGCATCTCTAGATTCACATATAGTTCTATCACTCATATTCATGAATCTATAAGCAGCACTATTAAGAGCATAACAAATAAACACACAATCAATGGTTTTAGAACCAATATTAGTACGTTTAAAATCTGGTAGACCAACCTTAGCAAGACACCCCCACACTTTCAAGTATTTAAGGTTAGGCGCATAGCCTTTCCATAATTCATAAGGGGTTTTGTCTAATTTCTTATGAGGCACGCGATTAAGCAAATAATTAGAGGACAAAACGGCCTCCCCCCACATGCTCTCAGGTAACCCTGAACTTAAAAGCATAGCATTCATCATGTTCTTAAGGGTCCTATTCTTGCGCTCGGCAATCCCATTTTGTTGTGGGGTATAAGGAGCGGAGAGCTCATGTATGATACCATTTTTCTCACAAACTTCCTTCAAGAAGGTTGTACCATACTCTCCACCCCTATCGGATCTTAATCGTTTTATTTTCCTATCTAACTGATTTTCTACTTCCGCTTTGTAAATCAGAAACATTTTTTCAGCCTCATCTTTAGTCCTTAAAAGATATACCTGGGTATATCTCGAATGGTCATCAACAAAAGTTATATAATATCTTTTGCCACTTCTACTCTCAGTGTTTTTAAAGTCAGCTAAATCTGTATGAATTAATTCTAATAATTCAGTTACTCTCTCGGTTACAGATTTAAATGATTTTCTGGCATGTTTAGCTTCTACACAAATTTCACATTTAAAGAAACCATTGTCCACCAAATTAGGAATCAAGTTCATGCTTTTTAGCATTTTAACAGAATTGAGATTTAGATGTCCTAATCTAGCATGCCAAAGATCAATGGACTCAACAATATAAGCAGAAGTAGAAGCTTTATTAGTAACGTCCTCGATAACGACAGAGTCTAAAACAAATTGCCCCCCATTCAGATAGCCCTTCCCCACATATTCTCCATTACGGGTTAATACAAGTTTATCAGCATTAAAAACTAACTTAACACCAGCTTTGTTAAGAAGTACACCCGAAATTAAGTTCCTGCAAAGAGAAGGCACATAAAGCACATTTATTAAAGCTAAAGATTTTCCAGAAGTTAATTTCAGAAATATCTTCCCTTTACCAAGCACCTCGGAACTACTAGAGTTACCCATGAACACCTGTTCACCATCACCAGCATTCTGAAAATCAGAAAATAGGGTCCTGTTGGCACAAAAGTGCCTAGAGGCACCAGTGTCAACAATCCATTCAGTATTGTTACTGACCAGGTTCACCTCAGAAATGACAGCAGCAATGACATCTCCAGATTCAGCAATGTTGGCCTGGTTGCGGGGCTGGTCCTGGTTGTTCTGTCCATCTCTGCGTTTGAAGCATTGATGAGCTCTATGTCCAGGTTTTCCGCACACGAGCCTAGGTTGTTGTTTCTGGATCTTGCCGTACTTCTTGAAAGGTCCAGACTTCTTGTTGTTGTGTGGTTTCTATCCCATCTTAGAGTTTCCAGCAGCATTAGACCTGTCAAATTTAGCACCAGAAGATTCCACAAGGTTAGCCTTAACAGAAAGTTCATTGACAGAGGAAGAGGAACCCTTCTCCTTGAGGCGGTTTGCCTCCTCGATCTTCATATGTCCGATTAATTCCTGCAAGGTCATATCTCTCTTCTTGTGTTTGAGATGAGCCCGGTAGTTTGTCCAAGATTCGGGCAGCTTATGAATCAGGACATTAGCCTGCAGCACTTCACACATTTTCATCCCCTCAAGGAGGATATCAGCAACAAGGTTTTCATATTGATGAACTTGTGGCATGATAGGTTTGTCATCCACCAACTTGAACTCTAACCAGTCTCCAGTCACGTACTTCTTCTTCCCAGCATCATCAGCACCGTATTTCAACTCAAGTGTCTCCCATATAGACTTAGCCGATTTGTTTTTAATGAACAGATCAAAAATCGGATTAGCCATATGAGATAACATATGTCCACGAGCCATCTTGTTGTCCTTATTATACTTCTCAATGACCCCAACATCATCCACCCTATCCTTGTCCTTCTTTTGCCCCGGAGAGGCATCAAGGACCACTGACGGAGTCACAGGAGTGGAAGGTTCAGCAGCAGTAGTTTGAGTGGGAGCATCGGAAAATAGAACATAATCAACCTCCAACTGTTCAAGAAAAATCAGAACCTTTTGTGACCATCTCTTGTAATTAGAACCATCAAGAGCTTCGAGTTTGGAGAGATCAGGGATGAATTTCGAAAGAGAGGCCATTTGTGGTGGTAATACAGTAGATAAAATCGCTTCTAAATTGTTAGAAAAATAGTACTGTAAAGCCAAAATTAAACAAAGAAAACAAGAATGAATGTGGGCCGAATGATTTACTGTAAAATAAAATTGTTGTGTCGTGGTACGAAGGCCACTGCCTTAGAAGCGATTTCGCCCGGACTAGTGCAGTCAGAACAAAGCGTCGCCCCCCAAGGTTAGCACAACGCTCCTCTATTCCGTGCACTCGGAATGGAAGAGATGGAACTCTAGAAAACAATACTGCTCAGTTGGTTTTTTGTGTGGAAGAAAATCGATTTTCTTGGTATATCAAACTGATACAACATTCAGCAAATAAATAACCAAAGAAGAGAATTCTGTAACTGGTGTAATCAAGCCAGTCATTAAACCATGGAGGAAATCAAGGGATGCCATTAAAACGAAATCGTAACGTTTTGTTTTGAACAACTGAAGAGTTGGATTCGTAATTCTCAGTTACGACCCGGCCCAAAAAGAAGACCCCACCCCACCCCCCCGCGCACGTGTCACGAACCGAACGGACGGACGACGGCGGCGGCGCGCGCGTGGGAGAGTCTCCTTTCCAACTCAACTAAACCATACTAAAACATTGGAGTATATAAACCAATAAACCTTTTGTAAAACTACCAATGTGAGACAAAACCTTTTACTCACAAAGAGAAACCCACTTGCAAATATCTTAAAGCTTGGCATTCTTTCCAACCCTCATGCCAAGCTTGGCATTCTTTCTAAATCTTCCATCACCTATATATATACTGAAGTATAAGTTTGTCCAAAGAACTCAATACCCATTAGTAATCAGAAGCAGAAAAAGTAGAAGAAGAAGAAAGAATGCCTGAGGATAGTGCCATCTTTTGAAATGGCGCCAGAAGTAACCACGTAGATCAAAGGTGAGTCTTAAAGGTTTTTTTTTTTTTTTTTTTTTTTTTTTTTTTTTTTTTTTTTTTTTGTGGGTGGGTAAAGTGAGTCTTAATTAATTCACAGCATATCTTTGAGCTTGTGTTTTTCTATATATTGTTTATTTAAATTAAAAGTAGATGTAGTTTATTTATTTATTTATTTAGTTTTTGTGTCAAATTAAACTGATCTTATTTAAAAAAACTTGTATAAAACAGTGAGACGAGAATGACTTTTTAGTTTATAGTGAAATAAGGGTTATTGTTCATTACAAGTGACGCCTCATTTTCAAACAATGACACCATTTTATTGTGAGTTGATCTCACACAAGACTTACTCATTGAATTAGCTTATTTATTTCAATGACAGGGTAAATTCTCAATCATTAAATAGGGGTCTGGAATAAACCTGAAACGAAGGTCACTTTTTAGTTTGCACAGAAATAAGGGTAGGTTACTATTTATTACAAAGTGATCCTTACATTTCTAAACAGCGACTCAATTTTATTGTGAGTTGATTTTATACAAGACTTCCTCATTGAATTAGCTGCAAATTAAGTTCTTCAATTGCTCATTCATTTCAATGACAGGGTAAATTCTCAACCATTGTGGAACAGAGCATTTATATCACTTATGCAAGTGTTATGCAATCTCTTACAACTGAAATATCTGTTAGGGAAATTCGAGATTGCACACCAATATTCTTTTTGGAAGGAAACGTTGAATTGGTAGGTATAACATAGTGTTGGCAGGAAGTTTTAATTGGAAGAAATTTGGTAGTATAAGGGCTCTTGAACGGCATCTTACAAAGAGTTTTGGCCTTGGTAGAAGATAATTTTGGTAGTAAAATAATATTAATATTGGTGGGGAGAATATTATTATTATGAGGAAGTAATTGTTCATCAAGCAGTTTCCTATTTTTGTTAGGTGATCAGTAGTAATTTGGAAAGGAGGAGATTTCCTAATTGTGGTTGTGGTAGGAGTCTTTTGAAAGCCTATAAATATAGAGGGTGGTAGATTGAAGAAGTTGGCTCAGCCCCAAGGTAGAGAGAGAGCTCCCTTATTGTACTTAAAGAGTGGAAGAGTGATGTGAAGGGTTTCTAGCTTTGACCTTAAAAGCTATGTGGAGGGTTTCTAGCTTTGACCTCAAAAGCTAGGTTATGAGGAAGGGGACGGTTTTGTGGTTTTTCCGTGCATAAAGCCATATATGGGGTAGTAGTAGTTGAAGGGTTGGGATGCCATCAAAGATATGAGTGTGTGAGGGGGTAGGGTCACTTACTAGTTAGAGGAGATTGAGATGTTAGTATTTGAGTGTCTATTCGATGTAACTCTATCTTTGATGATGATTAGTAGTGAATTTGTGGTTCTTGGTTTTTCCCCTAGTCGAGAGGGGTTTTTCACGTTGAATATTGTGTGTGTTTATTTATCTTGTGTATTTTATTTATTGTGCTTCCGCTGCGGTTAAAGTAGTATGGTAGTGGGGCGAAAAATCCCCAACAAGTGGTATCAGAGCGTATGGTTGGAGATCCTGTGATGAAGATGAAGATGTGGTGAAGCAAGATGGAGAATTACTCGAGATCGTAGATAATTAAAGTTGAAATTTTGAAGATCAAAGATGGTGCCGATGTTGAAGATTGCGAGCGGGTTATTGAAGAGTAAAAGGAATATGAAGATGAGTAGTAGAGGATGGAGCTCGAGGGGAGGCGTCGCAGTATTGTTAGTTGATCGAGTTGAAGAAAGTATATTGGCATAAGGGGAGGTTTGTTAGGGAAATTCGAGATTGCACACCAATATTCTCTTTGGAAGGAAACGTTGAATTGGCAGGTATAGCATAGTGTTGGCAGGAAGTTTTAATTGGAAGAAATTCGGTAGTATAAGGGCTCTTGAACGGCATCTTACAAAGAGTTTTGGCCTTGGTAGAAGATAATTTTGGTAGTAAAATAATATTAATATTGGTGGGGAGAATATTATTATTATGAGGAAGTAATTGTTCGTCAAGCAGTTTCCTATTTGTGTTAGGGGATCAGTAGTAATTTGGAAAGGAGGAGATTTTCTAATTGTGGTTGTAGTAGGAGTCTTTTGGAAGCCTATAAATATAAATGGTGGTAGATTGAAGAAGTTGACACAGCCCCAAGGTAGAGAGAGAGCTCCCTTGTTGCAGTTGAAGAGTGGAAGAGTGGAACAGTGATGTGAAGGGTTTCTAGCTTTGACCTTAAAAGCTATGTGGAGGGTTTCTAGCTTTGACCTCGAAAGCTAGGTTATGAGGAAGGGGACCGTTTTGTGGCTTTTCCGTGCATAAAGCCATATATGGGGTAGTAGTAGTTGAAGTGTTGGGATGCCATCAAAGATATGAGTGCGTGAGGGGGTAGGGTCACTTACTAGCTAGAGGAGATTGAGATGTTAGTATTTGAGTGTCTATCGATGTAACTCTATCTTTAATGATGATTAGTAGTGAATTTGTGGTTCGTGGTTTTTCCCCTAGTTGAGAGAGGTTTTCCACGTTAAATACTGTGTGTGTTTATTTATCTTGTGTATTTTATTTATGTGCTTTCGCTGTGGTTAAAGTAGTATGGTAGTGGGGCGAAAAATCCCCAACAATATCAAGGACAAGGAGTTCATGTCATCAATGTCTTCGAGGCACATTCAATATTGATCTACACGTTCATAATTGTTCTTTTCGTATATATTTCATCATATTTGGCTAGTCATGAATCTACGTTCCTAAGGTACCATTCAACATTATTGAGGTACACCTCTCGTTTTTCGGGAGCGCTTGCGAATGTAATACTATTAATCATGTTAGAACCATTATTTGGGTGGATAGCTCTTATTGTATGGGCTCTCTTCTTGATGATAGCAGCTCGTAGAATTCTCAATCAGTTGCGCAAACGGATTTTCGACGTTGTTAGACAGACATTGTTTGCCATGTTGATGAGCTTGATGGTTCAGAAGTTTACGATGTTGAGCTTGATGGTTGTTCAGACATTTGCCATGTTGAGCTTGACGATGGTTCCTCATAGTTTGAGGAATCAAGAACCTCGGTTACCTCTATAACACAATGGATTACTTGCATAAAGTTTTGTTTTTACTCATAGTCTCCATTATTTCACATGTAGAAATTATTTGTTTGTTGAAGAGTAATATTTTTCCTTCGTAAATGTTGCAATCCATAGGTGCTCTTTTTTCTTTTTTTCTCTTTTTAAGGGAGTTGTATAAGGAGCTTTGGAGATACAGACCATGTATGGTTTTCTATATTCTTTTATAGTTTTATAATAAATTTTTGGGAATATCGACATCATTATTCAAAATCTCTGGACTATTACAAATTTAATGGCGTCAAATCGCTAGTGTATACTATTGGGATATATATTAGTTTACCTACCGGGTAGTCTACCCGGGTGATGTGTGAATTGGTGATTGGCTGGGTTTTCATATTTTGTTTTTTAAGTTGAAAATAATTTATATGAGTTCCAATGTACATGCTTATATTTCTTGTCCACATCACCTGGGTAGACTACCCGGTGGATAAACTAAACATTCTCCTCAGCAAATTGTTCTCCCCAATAAGTTGACTATTATTATAACCTAATATAGTGTAAATTAAAATACAATACTTAAAAAAATTATAATTGACTTATAAAAAGTTACAATAGTAATATATATTAAAAACATTGAGTGGAAAGGATTAATCTAAGTATAATTGTCAGGTGAACACTAATGAACGTGTCAATATGATGAGTAACCTTTTAAAGCAATTGACATCAATATTTTAATGTGGCATAACCAACTCACATATGAACTCAACAATAACAATAAGCTCAAAGTCCCAATTTTATATACACTTGTTCTTGTAAACTTCATTCCTCACATCCGCACAAGGGAGCTCAAGCATACTGCATACTACCTGAATGATAGCAGGATCATCATCGATTGATGAAGATGAAGATGAAGATGAAGATGAAGATGAAGATGAAGATGATGCCTGAACAGGAGGAGATGGTGGCACTTATAAATCCTGCAACTAGAAAATAGAAACAATTAGAGAAAAGATCAAGTGACCAATTTCCAAGTCTACAATTGATGTGTGTCAGCACTAGCACTCATCAGCAGATCAAGTGTGGCAGGGAAAAATGAAGCCATTTGATCGTTATGTGGGCTTGGGTTTGATTACATTGACAGTGTATTGGGATTGGACAAATGAAGCCTAGCCTATGTTATTCTCTTATTGACGCCAGCCCAGTTAAGTAATTGTTTCTTTCTTTTTTCTTTTTTCTGAAGTAAAATAAGCATATTCCCCATCAAAATTTAAATTTCATTTCTTTTGAATTTACAGTCAACTAACATCGAGCATTACATTGTATATATAAACCACATCACATCCTCCACATCCTCTCGCCCCCTTCATCAAAACGCGCAAATACAATACGAGGAAAACACAGAATAAAGTGTGTTTCGAGCCATAGCAGAGTAGTCTTGGATCAATCGTGGAGAATGCATCCAGCAAATGATGCCAGAAATGCAAATCAAAGGTTATAATTAATTAGCTCTCTTCATCTTTTCCTTTCTCTCTCTATATATATTTATTGTGCTATATTCCACTCGATCATGAGTAGGAGTGAGTACTAGTACTCTAGTAGACTAGTTGTTGTTATTGTTGTTGTTGTTGGTTGTGAGAATGGGTGTAATTCCCCTTGAGGGATTAGTGTTGTATTAGTCTCTTTATATAGTAATTACATGGAACAATTCAGAAGATTTCAATAGTATACAAGTATAATCTAGAATACTCTAGGTATCATCTAGAGAAATACAAATATAATTAATGCTCTACATACAAAGAGGAATATTTACATATTCTAAATTATTTACATTATCACACATCCGCAGTCGAAGCGGGAGAAGGGCGGACGCTTAGACTAGAGCGAAAATCATTAAAAAGAGTGGATGGAAGGCCCTTCGTAAAGATGTCCGCATATTGAGAACTGGAAGGGACGTGAAGAACACGAACATGGCCCAAAGCTACCTTCTCACGTACAAAATGAATGTCAATCTCTATATGTTTTGTGCGTTTGTGTTGAACTGGATTAGTAGACAAGTACACGACACTGACATTATCACAATACACCAAGGTGGCCTGAGTGAGGGGACAATGAAGCTCTAGGAGCAAGTTGCGAATCCAACAGGTCTCAGCAACTGCGTTGGCGACACCCTGATATTCGGCTTCAGCGCTAGATCGAGAAATAGTAGCTTAGCGCTTAGAAGACCAAGATAGAAGATTATTACCCAAAAACACACAATACCCCGATGTGGAGCGTCGGGTATCAGGACAACCACCCCAGTCAGCATCAGAATACGCAATGAGGCCGGTGGTAGTGGATGGATAAAGATGGAGGCCATGATCTATGGTGCCCCGAACATATCGGAGAATGAGTTTGAGAGCATTGAAATGGGGCTCTCGAGGATCATGCATAAAGAGGCAGATCTGCTGGACAACATATGAAAGATCAGGTCGAGTGAAGGTGAGATACTGCAATGCACCGACAAGACTACGGTAGAGAGAAGGATCCTCAACTGGAGGACCCGAAGGACCAAGTTTGGACTTCGTATCAACAGGGGTGGTGCAAGGCTTGCAATTGGCCATATTGGCACGATCAAGTATCTCAAGAGCATATTTTTGTTGGGAGAGGAAAAGACCGTCCTTGGTGCGGGTTACAGCGATCCCAAGAAAATAGTGTAGAGAACCTAAATCACTCATGGCAAACTCAGAACTGAGAGAGGAGATGATACATTGAAGAAGTGTGTCTGAGGAAGCTGTGAGTATGATGTCATCAACATAAAGTAATAAGAATGCCATGTCATTCTTGTGGCAGTAGATGAAGAGAGAAGAATCAGAGACACTATGTTGGAAGCCGATACGGGCCATATACTCGGCGAATCGCTGATACCAGGCACGGGGAGCCTGTTTGAGGCCATACAACGATTTGCGGAGACGACACACATAATCAGGATGAACAGGGTCAACAAATCCAGGAGGTTGATGCATGTAGACAGTCTCCTGTAGGGTCCCATGGAGAAATGCATTTTTCACGTCCAATAGATGAATCAGACAGGAACGGGAGAGGGCAAGGCTTAATACAGTGCGAATGGTAGCTGGTTTGACAACTGGACTGAAAGTTTCATCACAATCAATACCAGGACGTTGAGACTTACCATTGGCAACCATACGAGCCTTGTACCGCTCCAGGGACCCATCAGAATTAAATTTGTGCTTGTATAACCACATAGAATGTACCATATTAACTCCGGGAGGGCGGGGTTCCAAGATCCAAGTTCCGTTTTTAATAAGAGCATCATATTCGGCCTGCATAGCTGCACGCCAGTTTGGATCCTTGAGCGCTTGAATATGTGAACGAGGAATAGGTGAAAGGGTAGAGGTAAGAAGGTTAAGTTTTTGGATGGGTTTAAAAAAGCCATGTTGACCTCGGGTAACCATGCAGTGAGTGGGCTGGGGAGGGGGAGGTGGTGGGGGAGGAGGTGGTGGGGGAGGAGGTGTAGAGTTGGTCGATGTAGGGGTGGGAGACTCATTAGATCCCTGGTCGTTTGTGGGAGAAATGGGGGGAGATAAGGAGCTGGCGGTAGGGCTGGCGGTAGGGCTGGTGGGCGAAGATGGAGTCACCCCTGGAGGGGGGAGAGACGTATCCACCTGTGGCACCGGCTGGGGAACACTCGGAGACTCAAGAAGAGAGCGAGAGATAGGTGAGACATCAGAGGAGAGATCAAGAAAGTCATATGTGGAGGGTGGTGTGGAGGAAATAGAAGCGAAAGGAAATACGGCCTCGTCAAACGTGACATGACGAGAGGTGATAATTTTACGAGTCTGAAGGTCAAGACAACGATAACCCCGATGATTAGCAGGGTAACCAAGGAAGACACATGGTGTGGACCTGGGAGCTAATTTGTGAGGGGTGGAGGAAGAGAGATTAGGATAACATCCAAAGACCCTACGATGAGAGTGAGAGACGGGTTTGTTGAAGAGTTTAGAGAAAGGTATGTCATTTTGGATTGTGGTGGATGGGAGGATATTAAGAAGATGAGTAGCCATGTGGAGAGTTTCAACCCAATAAGTCGATGAGAGGTGAGCCTGAAAAAGAAGGGTTCGGACAATATTATTGATGGTGCGTATCATCCGTTCGGACTTCCCATTTTGTTGGGAGGTGCGTGGGCATGAAAAACGAACCACCATCCCGTTTGTGGCAAAAAGATCATGAAGTGGGGTATTATCGAATTCACAGTCATGGTCACATTGAAAAGCTTTTATTTCGCGATTAAATTGAGTGTGAACATAAGCACGAAAATTAGGAGAAATGATCCAGAAAAATAACATAATATTTTATTCCACTTACACTAGAAATGGGAGAGGTACAAAGATCTGAATGAATTATATCAAATGGAGAGTCTACGAGAGACTCAGAACGATAAAATGGAAGTCTAACATGTTTCCCTAGTTGACATGCATGACATAAGGTGGAATGTTTGTCCTTTTTATTACAAGAAATAAAACCCCTAGAAACTAAAGACTGGAGAACTGTGTCACCCAGGTGACCCAAACGACGGTGCCAGGTGGAGTGGCTGGTGGTGAGGAGAGCGGTAGGTGGAGCTGCGGAAGGTGTGGGAGTGGCGGGATAGAGGTCGCTGTCACTATCATATCGGAGTAGCATTTTCCGCGTCAAAAGATCATTCACAGTAAAGCCATTAGGGTCAAATTCAACAGAACACTTATTATCTCTAACAAATTGACGAACAGAAATAAGATTTTTAATAATTTTTGGGGACATAAGCACATTTTGAAGGTAAAGGGGACGATTGGGATTAGGTAAACAAGTGGAGCCCATATGAGTTACAGGTATCAAGGATCCGTCACCAACTATAACAGAATTAGTGATGCTTTTATTAAAAACGGAACTTAGATTACCTGGTGTGAACGTCAAGTGGGCGGAGGCCCCTGTATCCATATACCAACCGGCATCACCGGTATCCTGGAGAGAAAGAGTGTTGAAGGCTTGCGGAAGAGAAGTGGTTGGTGCAATTGGAGCAGCATAGTGGTTGGCGGGCGCAGGTGGAAACCAAGTCCATGGTGGTGGGACGGTGGCCGAGAATGCATAAGGGGTGGCGTGTGGGCCCCGTCCGAGCACGCCGGGCGCAGGGGAGGGCGCCGGAACACGTGCCGAGGAAGGCTGAGGGGTGGCGATTGAAGTGTTAGGCTGGTGCCAAGCAGGGGCTACGGGCCAAGGTGGCGGCCAGTAGAAGGGTGGCCAGACCGGTTGTGCGGGTTGAGTCACATTTTGTGAGGTTGTAACTTGCTGTGTTGTGGAGTTATGGCGCCCACTACCATTACGACACCCTTTGTAATTGTTCTTTTTGTTATTATCGGCGTGACGGGGCATTGAGGGTGGTGGGGTAGATTGGGCTTCCGGTTGTGAGAGGGTAGGGTGAAGAGGATAGTGGAGGAGGATGAGTGATCAGTGTGGGAGGCTATGGGTTGTCGTGGTTTGGAAAGACGTTGTTCCTCGAGGAGGAGCATTGAACGAGCTTGAAGAAAAGAGGGGAACGATTGCGGTAGCGAATGATGGGTCCCATATGTTCAAATTTCGAATTGAGACCATTTATAAGGTAAGTGACAAGATTCTTATCCGGGACAGGTGTCAATATTGGCAAGAAGGTCAGAAAGGGTTTTAATGCGGTTGCAATAGTCATGAACAGAGGACTCACCCATTTCAATATTGCGAAGCTCGTTGTCAAGCTGAATTGCACGAGCATCTTTGTTATCGCGGAAGAGATTTTCAAGGCTAAGCCATACGTCACGAGCAGTATCACCTTTCTTGAGAATCATTTGGAGAAGAGACTTGGTGATAGTACCATAAATCCACAATTTGGCAATGCCATCAAGACGTTTCCACTCCATGTCATTTGCACCCGAAGGGATGGAAGTGCCGTCAAGATGACCAAGAACCCCAAAACTCAAGCAATGAGTTTCAAATAATTCTCTCCATGCATCATATTTGAGTTCGTCAAGGTCTAAGATAAGGGGTATATAGGCCTTGATGTTGTTGATGCCATAAGGCTTTTCAGGATTGATGGGTGGAGGAGGGTTGGTATTCTCTCCGGCCATGAGAATTTATTTTTTTATTTATTTTTTATTTTTATTTTTTTGTGTGTGTGTGTGTGTGTGTGTGTGTGTGTTGTTTAAAAGAAAAGATGGGTTGTAAAATGAATGGGATAAAATGGACTTTAAGGGTAATAGGTAATAAGTGGGTTGTAGGTAAAAAGTCTTGGAGACTTAAATGGAATGGGAAAAGGTAGTAAGTGGCTGGAAGGTGAAAGGAAAAGAGGATAAGGTGGTTTAAAGGTTTAAGTCACGTGGGAAGACAGAAAGGTTTTTATTTTTATTTTTATTTTTAATTTTATTTATTTTTTTTGAACAGATGAAAAGAAATAAAAGATGGGGCTTTTAGTTTTGTGAAATAGAGTACAGTAGAAGTGACGAGAGGAGTGGGAAATGAAAGGAGTGAGATATTAAAGGAGTGAGATATTAGAGGAGTGAGAGAGCACTGAGAGCCGAGTATGAAGGTTGGGTGGGTGGCGAGTAACGACAGCAGAGGAAACGGATCTAGGAGATCGGAGTTGGGACGGCGAAACTGTATCGACGTTCAGACCGTGACTGATGAGAAGGAGGTGACGATTTGGTAAGGTCGCCGGTCGAGAGGGATCCGGTGTCCTGGGCTGGTTGTTGGCCCGAGCAGCTGGGGTGACAGAGGAGCAGGGAGGATGAAAAGTAGAGAGGGAGGAGCGGTGCGTGTTTTGGTGGTGGTGAGGGGACACAGGCACAGGAGAGAGAAAGGGATTAGAGAGAAAAATTAGAGAAAGTTAGAGAGTGATTAGAGGGAGGTTTAGGAAGGGAAGCTCTGATACCATGAAAATGGGTGTAATTCCCCTTGAGGGATTAGTGTTGTATTGGTCTCTTTATATAGTAATTACATGGAACAATCCAGAAGATTACAATAGTATACAAGTATAATCTAGAATACTCTAAGTATAATCTAGAGAAATACAAATATAGTTAATGCTCTACATACAAAGAGTTGTTGTTGTTGTTTTTGATGTTGTTGCTGCTGGTGTTGTTGTTATTGTTGTTGTTGTTGTTGGTTTTTGTTGTTGTTGTTGTTGTTGGTGGTGTTGTTGTTGTAGCCACCAGTTCTGGAAGGCTTGCCGGGCTCGGTAGGGGTTCCGGAAGGCTTCCCGGGCTCGGTAGGGTGTTGTTGTTGTTGTAGCCACCAGTTCCGGAAGGCTTGAATTGCCGGGCTCGGTAGGGGTTCCGGAAGGATTGCCGGGCTCGGTAGGGGTTCTGGCGGGCCTGTTCTTCACCCCAATGTAGTTAACCTGCCGATTAAGTCACTGCGGGAGGTTGCCCGGACCCTTGTCCGAACGACACAACTGCCTAGCAAACTAAACCATTTTTTCCATTTTTCCTCATGGGCGCATTTTTTTTTAAAACTTTTTTTTAGGGTATCTAATTTATTTTATTACCCTCTACTTCGGGTTAGTATTAGCATTTTTTTTTATATAATTATTATTTTAGTATTATGATGTGAAATAAGTAACAAAACAGAAATTAACCTTTGATAGTATCACACAAAGGGATCTTGTTCAAGAATCACTCAAGAACAACTCACGAATCACTCGTAAGGGTTTCAACCTGAATCACTTAGTTTGAGGGGTAAATACTCACGTATTCAATAATTAATCATCAAAGCACGAGTTTACAGTAGCAAAGATCTCCCCTATTTATAGACAAAGAAATCTAAAGCTATTCGGAATCCTAATCCTAGTCCAAATAGGAAACTAACTACGAAACTGACTACAATTGGAAAACGAGCTAATTAACAGCTTTCCTAATACCTAGTGGACTTCTAATACTAATAACAATCAGATTATTACTCTCCTAAACATATTCTAACTAATTAAGGAAATACTAAACGAAATCGAACTAAACAACTGATTACCTAGCGCCCAAGGCTCAAAACCGCTGGAACAGTTTTGCGCTGTAACTTCAATTGCCTTTTCAACTCCGTTACGTTCTGAATATGGAAAAACTCAAAGCACGGGAGTTTTAGATGTCGTTTTCAGCTTTCTACAGAACTTTGAATCACCATGATCCCATGTCGTATGAGTGAGTTATGATCAAAATACGAACCAGTGTAGAAGTTGTCAAAATTACGGGAATCCTGATAACGAATGTGATCATATAATAAGAGCTTTAATCCCGACCTTGTATGGCAACTCCATGTAATTATCTTTATAGGAGTCAATTTAATGCATAACCACCAAAGGAACTCGATGTAAACAAGAATATATGTTCTCTTGCTAGTTCCTTGGTTGTTCTGTTTACTTTGCACACTTGCTCCCGCATCATATTAGTGTATTTTTTTAGGGGTGAAAGTTTGGACTTTGGATTGGATTATGGCCTAGTCCAAATCCAATCCAAACTAATTTTGGACTCAGATTTTTGAGTCTGAATCCAATCCGAACTATTTTCTCTAATCTAATCCGATCCGAATAGTCCAATTTTTCCTGATTTTTTTAGAACAATGTTCATTATTTAGTAAAAAAAAGTTCATTGACAAGTTACTAGTACAAATGATAAATAGATAACATTGTCCAAGTCAATTAAATGTCTAAATCTACATCGTTAATTAAAAAATATATATAAATAGCTGATGTATTGAGTGAGTTGTTTGACCTTAGGTAGCTGATCTAGGGTTTTTTTCTCTTACTTTATATATGCCTTTTAGTTTGGGCTTTTGCGCTTTAATTAGTAGCTTAGGTTTTTATTTGGGATATATATATTTTTTGATTAAATATATATTCTTATAGATACTTATATAATTTTGGATTGGATTATTGGACTCGGAAAAGTTGAGTCTGAATCTAATCCAAAAATTCAAATAATCTTCATTTTAGTCCGAATCCAATCCGAAATCTGAAAATTGCTTTGTTTGGATTGGATTTTGGATTTAATCCAAATAAGTTTCACCCCTAGTACTTTTTTTTCCCCAAGAGTTGTTAACCCAAAATTACTGTTTAAAAAAAAAAAAAAAAACCATTGTTAGTATTTTTTTTTTTTGCTCATCTAATGTCAGTTATCTTAGGCTTTGTTTGATTTACCTGGAAAAAACTGAACTAAATTAATTTTTTTTAACTTGACCGTTAACGATTTAAAATTCTTTCAAATATATTCAATATTGGACTCATTTGAAAGTATACTTTCAGATCTTTCTGATGCCATATAGTTATCATCATTAATTTATTTCAGCATAAAAGTTATCTGAGTGATAAAGTTCCACATGAATTATTAAACTGAACAGAACTGAATTTGTCCACATGAATTATTAAACTGAACAGAACTGAATTTAACTAAAATTAAGTTGAATCAAACATAGGCTTAATATTAGTTTAGTACGACTTGAATAATGCTCTCCCATTGAGCGCCTGAATCGATCGCTGAAGGGTGTGTATTATTGATAATTTTTATTTTCTTTTTGTGTGTGTGTGTGTAAGGCAAACTAAGTAAATAGTAGGCCATTACAAGGGCCGGAAGATGTTACAAACACTTTCCCTGTCCCATAAGTACCTTTACATATTCTATATTGGTCCATTGCCAATAAACATCTACATTATCGTGAATGAAACAATTGAAAAAGTTAAAGTCTATTCTACCCTCACCCTTTCCAACCATTTACCCATGAAGTAATAAGCCTACTTGCAATTAAACCAGTGGAGCAAAAGTAGACATCACATATCATGCTCAACTTTTCTAAAATACCGTGTCAAAAGAATATGTTAATGTTTTTATGGAGAGAAGGGGGTATCACCTAAATGTGAGGGGAATGAGAATCGAACCACCAATCTTGAAGTTAGAAAGGAATATAGACTCAAAGCCAGCCACACCCACATTCTGGTTGTTGAATAAGCAAGATAACCAGACTCTTTGACCCAATACATCAGGCCCAAAGAGTCCACAACATTAAGGTTGAAGGGGATGAGTCTTGAAACTCCAACATAAGGTTGAAGGTGTGGGAGTTTAACCAACTAAACTCCCTACTTTTGCTCATGTATTGTTGTTTTACACAAAAACTTCTATAAGACTTCCGTAAGTTTTGTGAGACGAGAGTCACTTTTCAATGAAACAAGTATCACTGTTCACCACAAATAACCCCTACAATTCTAAATGACACCATTTTTATGTGAGTTGGTCTCACACAAGACTTGTTAGTTGTTTTATGATTTTCCTTCTATATATCTACTTTTATCCTTGAGATATTGGCAAATGTACAAAATACTCAATGGCTTCTTTGATGAAAAATTTATAAAAAATCGTCTATATTGCCTTCAAAATAATTACAAATCTGATTACTTGAGTGTTGTTGTGACTTGTAAATTCAACACTTAGCTTGCACCTCTGATCAAAATACCTGCTCATATCACATTTGGAGGAAAGAGTGGTGTTAGAAGGAGGATGGGGTTGAGGAGATAAATGTTGTAGGTTGTTGAGGGCAGGGGGGTTGAGAAGGAAATGTTTGTGACATAACTGAGAGGAAACCAATAAAATACATGAGATGATTATCAAAGGGATAAGAGGAGTTTTAAAGGCAAATTAAACGAATTTTCTATCAAAATAGTCATTGGGTTTGTCATTTGACAAAATTGGGTATGCTGTGCATTTGCCAAAATCTCAAGGACATAGCATGTAAAATGCAATAATAAGTAAGTGCATAACAACTTTAGTATGTTGGGAGGGTAAAATCGTCCAAAATTGATGTTCAAAGTTAATTTTGTATAAGGTGTACATTACCCATAAACCCAAAGAACATAGTGTGCAAGATATTTATTTTGTGGATACAGTGTGCATTTCGTCAAACTACAGATGACAGGGGTACACAATGTAATGTCTCTTTTCTTTTTTATTTATTTTTTGGGATGAGGTACCTGGGTCATTGTTGCATTATTAGTTTTTTCTTTTTTCCTTTCTTTTTTGAGTTTTTTACCCTGTTGCATTTTGGGCAATGCTGTTTTGTTCTCTCTGTCGCTGAATATAATTAGATTTGCTAAAATTGGACAACTTGAATACTCCAAAAACAAAACTGGAACCGGGTAAAAACCCAAAAAAGAAGAAAATAAACGCTCCAAAAAAATAAAATAAATGATAATCACTCTTCAATATATGTGGTCGGCATTTTAGTGTGTACCGTATGGCCTTTGAATGTGCTTGGTTCGGTGGATCCGGTGATAATTGAGTATGGATAAAAAGGTTTAGCTAACTGGTTGTGTTTAAAGTAATTAAGATGAGAGGTTTAGTGCTTGTTTGGTTGATCTAGATAATTAGTTTCTATGAGAAGTACCAATTTATAAAAAAGAAGATCATGGAAAGTGGCTAAACTTGTTTGGTTGTAAAAGAATTTTAATTTTATGAGATGTAATGTGGAAAGTAGCACTTATTTTTTTTTTTTTTTGGGGGGGTGGGGGGGGTGGTAAGCAACTTCTTCATTTTGGGGCAAGTCACTTCTTGTACGAAGTTAATTCCCGTGTTTTTGTCAACCAAAACATATGGAGATTTTACACTTCTTATGTTAGTTAGTTTACTTGCTTGCAATGCAATCATTCTATAGAGTAAATGAAGGGTGAAAAGTGAAGGAGTGAGAGGAAAGCGATGAGAAAAATGGGGTTGATTGCATTGGACGTTGCTACACATACACTCAGTGTATGATTTTTTTATACACTTTACACCCAGAGCGTCCATGTGGCCAAATTGAGGAATCTTTTTTATTTTGTGGGAGGGAAAGTAGGCACCTCTTTTTTTCACTATTGGAGGGAGTTTTGCCACCAAAAACAGAATTAGGAGGGAAGAATATGAGAAGTCTACTACCATTAATGCTTGTTATTGGAAAAGCAAAAATCTAACATTGATATTATCAACAAAGAAGGGAAAGGATGACTAACCTAATTCAGAAAACTAATTGAGAATCCTAAATATTGTTGTTCATATTATCCGGCGGCCGGTATTCAAACTTTCCGGCGACTTATTTTAAAAAAAAATTAATTGATTTCGCATTCCATTGTTCAAACTTTCCGGCGACATACTTCCTTCAAGATCTCCATTATTTTCGCCGACCCATTATGAATTTGCCGGCTTCAATTTTCCGACCACCAGTTTTTTAATTGGTGGATTAATTTTCCGACCGACAAGTTTTTAAATTACTGGGTTAATTTTCCGGCAAGAGAGTCCATTATTTTCGTCGACCATTGTTAAATTTGATTAGCAGTTGATTAATTATCTTCAATCTGGGTTGATTTTATTTTGGGCACAAATTTAACTCCGACGACCATTGCCGGCGACGTCCCTCCATTGCTACAGCGTACAGGTATTTTCTTTGGCATGACTTTCTATAATGTTTAGTAGCAAAAAATCCATGATGTATAATGGTTAAAAGTATATTGCTTGGTAGCAAAAAATACCATGATATTATCATGTGGGTAGCAAAATGTGTTCATGTAGCAACGAAATAGAAGTTTATGATATTATCATTTGGGTAGCAAAATGGGTTCATGTAGCAACGAAATGGAAGTTGTGGAAAGATAACCATGTAATATTTATACTCTTAATGGGCTATCAAGCCTATCACTAATAATATTATCATTATAAATATTTTATTGAATAAGTCTTGAACTTAATTTATCAATATAAATATTGTTATCAGTGTTAACATTAATATTATAAAAATAGATATTTTATTGAATAAGTTTTTAACTTAAGTTATTAATATATAGTATATTGTAAGCAAATACTGCAATCGCGATGTGGAATGATTTTAAAATTGTATTATGTGGTAGCTAAATAACGCTCCATAGTAACGTAATTGAGCTGAAACGATAGAACCACGTTCTTGTTGGTGTGATTTCCTGAATCAGTGTTTACATTAATATTATAGATATAGATATTTTCTGCAATAAGTTTTGAACTTAATTTATTAATATGAATATTGTAAGCAAATAGCGTTAAGGAACTGTCGAATGAGGTTTAAATTGTATTATGTGGTAGCTAAATAAGGCTTCATAGTAACATACTTGAGCTGAAACTATAGAACCATGTTCCTGTTGGTCTGATTTCCCTATTTACCACAATGCCGGGAAATGGCAATTGACCTTAATGTGGATGCCCTCAATGAACCTGAGTTCATTGAAGAAACAACTGATAGTGAAAATATTGAAAAACAAAGGTACACTTTCGTCCTCTATATGTACAGATTGCATATGGTAAATGTATAAGTTGGTAGGTTGTGTTGATTCATTTTTTCTATTCAGGACTAATGCAGAGAAAGACATACCAACGCCAGAGAAAGAGTTACTTGATCCTTTTTGTGGAATGATTTTCCCCTCAGGAGAGGAGTTTGCTATTTTCTGCCACAAATATGCATATCATATGGGGTTCGAATTATTCATAAGGTCCAACACAATACTAAAGGAGTACAAGGACAAAGGAGTGTCAAGGACGAACCCCGATAATCCTCCACGGTACCATATGGCAAGGAGGCTGAGGTTTGCGTGCAAAAAGGGGGGTGAAAAGCAAAGTGAAAAGTCATCAGTTACTGGGTGCAAGGTTGTTATCGAAGGGTACTCACAAAAGGGAGATTTTGTTTTGACAAACTGTCAACTTACTCACAACCACACCACTGACCCAAATAATAGCCGCTTCATGATATTTTACCGTCAGGTCGATCAATATCACAAGAAGAAGATGCTGGTCAATGCCGCAGCAGGAATCCCCATTTCAAAGAATTTCCTGTCCATTGTGGTGCAGTACGGAGGGTATGAGAACGTTCCGTTCGCCGAGAAGGACTTGTGGAACGTAGTGAATACTGCACGCCGTATGAGTAGGCTGGGGGGGATGCAATTGCCCTTGAGCAGTACTTTGGCAGTATGCGTGATGATAATCCTGACTTCCACTGTGATATCCAGAGGGATGACAAAGGGAGGCTTTGCAACATGTTTTGGGCGGACGCAAGATGTAGGGCTGCTGCAAAGGACTTTGGGGACGTCATCACATTCGACACGACTCACTTGGTTAATTTGTATCGTATGCCATTTGCTCCTTTTACCGGTGTAAATCACCACGGATCATCGATTTGCTTGGATGCAGCCCTGATATAGCACGAAGACTCTGACACGTTCAAGTGGGTGTTCAACAACTAGATTACATGCATGGGCAGGGCGCCCCTAGCAATACTAACCGATTAGTGCAAGGCTATTGGCAAGGCAGTGAAGGATGCATTTCCTAAAGAAACGCATCACAGGTTGTGTCTTTGGCATATACTTGAAAATGCAAGGAGGAATTTGAAACACCGTAAGGACAACGAAGCCCTACTCGTAGCAATGAAGAAGACCGTGCATGAGTCCTTCAGTTTGGAAGAGTTTGAGGAAGGATGGAATGTGACGGTGGAGGAATTTGGTCTGCAGAATGAACCGTGGATAAAAGAAACGTACGAAACCCGAGAGTTTTGGGTTCCTGGATACTGAAGAAAGACCTTTTGGGCCGGTATGTCCTCAACACAGAGGAGTGAAGGTATCAACTACTTTTTTAAGAACTACGTAAACTGTCACACCGGCCTAACAGAGTTTATTAAGCAGTTCGAGCTGGCAATTAGCAGAAAGGTCGAGGCTAAGAAACAGTATACAACAGCTAGCTATGACAGACCATTAAAACACGACCCTAACATCACAGTGGAGGTGGTGTTTCATATGTTATACATGAACGCTAAGTTCAAGGAGGTGCAAAATGAGGTGTACGGCTTTGTGCACACAAACGTGACCAAGGTATCAACGGATGGGGGTGACAATGTTATGGTTTATGAAGCAATTGAAAAGATAGTTGACACAGAACGGCCATACTGGACCAAGCCGCGCAAAACATTCGCGGTCACATTGGATAAGTCGGCTGGGATATTCGAATGCACGTGTAGGAACTTCGAGTTCTGTGGTATACTTTGCAAGCACATAATTCGTTGTATTGAGCTTGAGGACATCAACTACATCCCAGAGCGATACAAAAAGAATCAATGGAGAAAGGACATAGTTAGGGACTACGAGCGAGTGAAAGTAAAGTACTATAATCCGGATACGTCAGATAGGGTTAAGATGTCAATGAATGTGACTTTAGAGAACGACTACATCCGCACACTAGCACTGAGCACCAGAGAAGCATACGATATCTATAAGAAAGAAAACGAATCCATGCGCAAGAAGTTGGAGTGTGCCCTTGGGATAGACGACAAATATTTATCATCTTGCAGGGTGTATGGCAAGCGCAGGGTAATGTCACAGCTAGAGAACGAGAGGTATATTATAAGGAAGAGAAAGCTTGCTGAAAAAGAAGGCGATATAAAGGACCCCGTCCCGAAGAAACACCCCGGGAGGCCGCAAGTTCATAGGCAAAAGCATCATACGGAGCATGGATTCACTGCGAAAAAGGCCAGCCCCAAGAAGGGCAATCAGACGTCTCCCAATAAGAAGAGCAATCAGACGTCTCCCAATAAGACCCCTCCCATGAAGACGAGAAAACAATTGAGGGAGGAGCAGCTGTCCATAAATTCAGTGAGTATATATCTTAGTAGTGTAATAACAAATTACAACTGTTCTATTTTACATGGTCAGAAATGGATATGCGTTATAAGTGTATGCGCTCGTAGCAAAATGTACTAAATTGTGGTATTTCTTTTCTTAATACAGAAAGTAATACATAGTGTTTTAAATAGTGATATGGCGGGTGGGGATCTTGATCCATATCAAGTTCACAAGTCGAATAACAATGTAAGTTAGTTAGTTTTTATCAGTCGTATAATTATTTCCACATTTATGTGCTCATTTCAATCTACGTCAAACAAGTTGGCACGTCTGGTGTTGCGAGACAGGTTTCTACTCCTGCTACTCCTAGTTACGCGGGACATGCTACTCCTAGTTACGTATTCGAAACAGCTTATGGAAGACTTGGTTGTGTCAGTGGTAGTCAGACCTATTCCATTCATCAAGGACCTGGATTCAACCCTAACATTGTGTATCCCAGTCCAAGTTTCTGCGGTGCGTATATTTTATGCTGCATAGAATGAGTTTTGTTACTATTGTATGGTACTAATATATTTAATATTTGTTGCAGTCGTCAAGCCATCAATCTATATACCACTTGGGCGGGAATTGAAAATATTGACGGATGAATGATGGATGAAGGGTTATTGTTATGGATTAGTAGCGGCGTCACAAATTGTGCATTTCAATAACACAGATTTAAATTTTTGAATATTTTTGATATGTTTATTTTATTAAATCTATAGTATTTGGAACTCAAATTACTGACGGATGAATGATGGATGAAGGTTTACCTATAGTTTGCTTTGTTATGGATAAGTAGTAACCTCACAAATTGTGGGTTTCAATGTCAAAGATTTACAGCATAATTATGAATCGATATGCTTATTACATTAAATTTTGAAAGAATGTGTGACAATTCTAACATTCGAAGGGAATAACTCGAAAATATCAATAGAACTGTAAATTGAAATATTTGTTACTACAAAATCCATGTTTGCTACAAAATCAAGCATCTAATACTAAACAAGAGAACTAGCAAATGAAACATTTGTTACTATATACAACATTTTTTTCTACCATATTTCTTCCCATTCCCACAACTATCATACTAAACATTAGTACAATAACATTAGAAATGAACACGAATTTCCCTGCAGCACCGACACACTGGGCAGTGAGAGCCTCTTTCCTCCAGATATGAACTTAATGAGTATTCTTCATGCCATCCTCGATCCGGATCATGATCAAATTCGAATGGGCACTCCATTACTTCCGATACTGGAAAGACAAGGGCATCGAGATGTTGAGAAGTGAAAGTCCAATTTAACCCATGAATAAAACTTGAAAAAAGTTTCTCCTCCCCTCGACGATCCCTACTCCACCATACTGTATGTATGTTCTGCCCATCATCTCGATCCCCCTCTTGACCATCGCTTCGTCTCCACTTATTAACAGGAGCATGCTGCACACAAACATTGCCACCATATCGCCACTTCGTGCTGCCATTTCTACGTATTCTCGCCCTTGACGGATCCTCCCATGATAGATATACATACGCTGCAAAATGTAGTACGAGTAGAAGATTAATATGTGAAAAATAAATGATATCCTTGTACAATTTAGCAAGGGTTCACATACAAGGCCAAGTTTCAACAGAACAAGTGTGTTGTTGTTCCTAGCACATCTATAGAGGAATGAAAGAGTTGTCATGATGGTAGGGTACTCCACAATCATTGAAATATCCGCTCGGTGAAGGACACTACTTCCATGACCCACGTCATACAACTTTTTGCAGCTGCAAATTAACAAAACAAGGTTTAGCTACTAAATAAAATTACGGGTATTCAAAAACAACTAAATTGCCAAATCGCACCTTAGCCAACAATTCATTAGATCAACCAGGGACAAACTTCCAACACGACCAAGAATATTTTCCAAAAGAGGATGAGGGAGATCGAGCAGGTTGATCCCACCCATTGCATGTACTCTAGAAAATTCACATCGCTCTTCTCTCCTTTGATCAGGTATGAAAATAACTGTCATATTACATTCACCAAACAGATTATTAGCGAGTTTGCTACTATGAATAACAAATAAGAAATCTGTGGTAATTCTTTCGCTACCAAATAAAAAGACAATGACAAATCATGTAATGTGTTTTCTACCAAGTACGTAGGTTCCGATATAACTTTTGGCATTTTAAACTAAGAAATCAGTTGTAAGTATTTTGGTACGAACTCACAAATTCAAAAACACATAACGTACTGTGTTTGCTACCAAATAAGCAGTTTCCAAAATGAAAATTACTAACAAATCAGGTGTTTGAATAAGTATCTTAATTGCTTTTGATTTCTTTTTGAATTAGAGTTGCAAACCATTTAGTTTCCCGACGGGCCCTGCACATAGTGCATGTCGGAAATTCATCCTCAAAAACCAAAGAAAATAGTCAACCAAAGGTTCTCTTAGAACATCATAATGATCTTACGAACTGGCAATTTTGGGCTTGGTATGGGAGAAAAAGGAGAGGTAGGCATAGTTTGCAATGGGCAAGGAAACTTCCTAAATATAAAATGGTCATAGAAGAAGTAGCAAAACTCATGTATGCTCCGTATTCCATCCACAATGCCTCTTCCACCAAACTGTCTAAATAATCTATCCATCATTTCCATTCCAGTGTTTACGCTTTCGTTATCTGCACTTAACAAGAAAAGGAGGCTCAATACATATTTTGCCGACACGTTACCATGGTCAGCTGCCTTTTTTATTTCCCTTTGGCCTTCTTTGTAATTCCTCTGGACAAAATATTTATGCTACACAGGATAATAAAAGTCCAATCAATACTATAACTCAAAGTTTTACCATAACAACGTCTAATGACAAAAAATTAAACGTACCATTCCTATCCTGTGCATGGCACCAGTATTGTCGTTCCTTACGCAATCATCCAAGAAAGAACGCGTCGTAATGTGATCGGGGGAATGAGGAACACCCGATACGTTCACTCTTTGATAGACACCCAGTGAAGTACCAATTGATTTGAGTTGACGGCAACTGTCAACTGATAATGACATACCATCACCAGCATTGCAACAGGTCAGAGGCAGAAACATTCTCCAACTCGGCCAACAATATCTTCCACCAACGACTTTGGAAGATCTAACAAATATTTTTCCTCCCTCGCTAGCGGTTCTTCATCGCTCTTATCCGCTACCCATTTCCCTTTGTCCTCCCTAGTTAACTTTCGCTTTCTTGGAGGCATCTTGAGGAATGCAACTTCTTTGGTGAAGGAAATATATGATATCGGAGGAGATAGTTTGGTTCTATTTATAGAGGTTTTCATTTCATTCGGTTGTTTTTAGCCAAAAAAAAAAAATAACTTCATGCCGTTTCACAATACTGATAACCGTTTTTGTGAGTGGCGAACTATCATTTATAGGTAGCATAATGCGCGGAAATAAAATAAACTCACTTGTAGCAATTCATGTCGATTCAGAAATTAACCTCTTTCATAGGTAGCATAATTGCACATAAATGTAGCACTATCCAAGGAAATAAACCAGTTTAAAAAATAAATTAAACATCCCAAAAATACTTTCCCAATAATAATAAAACCAAAATTTCCATTTAACAGAATGAAAATGTTGTTTTTTACAAATATATGAATCTAAAATAATGGGAATACTACTTAATATAATTAAGTAATATTTTGGTGCAGACATCAATCTGTATGACAGTATGACACTTGAGCGGTCATTGAATATAACATAAAATTGTTACTAAATAGACGATTGTTTGCTACAATATTTCTTCCCAATCCAACAGCTATCATACTAAACATCAATACAAACATTATAATAAAATGAAAAGCTTGTTACTAGTTATTGCACTGTTTGCTACCCAATCCAGCATATATCATGCTAAACAGCATAACAATCAAATGAAACATTTGTTACTAAATATCACAAGGTTTGTTATCATGTTTCTTCCTAATCCCACATCTATTGAGTACTAAACATTCCAGTACAAACATTAGAAGTGTAGTTGAATTTCCCTACGGCACCGACACACTGGGCAGCGAGGGCCTATGTCCTCCAGATATATAATTGATGAGTAATCTTCATCCCATTGACGATCTGGGTCATGTTTAAGTTGGAGAGGACATGGCAACTCTGGCAAGTTAATAGCATCGGGATGTTTTAGAGTCCATTGTAAGCCAGGATGAAAACGTTCCCACGTTCTCCTCCCCTCGACGATCGCTTTTCAGCCAAATTCTCTGTATGTTCTGCCCATCATCTCGATCCCGGCCCCCTTGTCACCATTGCTTCGTCTCCACTTATTAACATGAGTATGCTGCACACATACATGGCCACCATATCGCCACTTCGTGCTGCCATTTCTACGTATTCTCGCCCTTGACGAATCCTCCCATGAAAAATAAACATACGCTGCAAAATGTAATTTAAGATCAACATGTGAAAAACAAAGGATCCCCTTATGTACAATATAAACAAGGGATTATATACCAGCCTAAGTTTCAACAGAGCAAGTGGGTTGCCTTTCCTAGCACATCTATAGAGGAATGACAGCGGCCTCATGGTGGTAGGGAATTCAATTATCCCTGACACGTCTGCTCGATAAAGGACACTCTTTCCATGCCCCACGTTATACAACCTTTTGCAACTATCAATTAACAAAACAAAGTTTAGCTACTAAATGAAATTTAGGTGTTGATGAACAATTAAATGGCAGAATCGCACCTTAGCCAACAATTTAGCAGATCAACGAGTGACAAGCTTCCAACATGACCAAGAGTATTTTCCAATAGAGGAAGAGGGAGATCCAGAAGGTTAATCCCACCCACTGCATGTACTCTAGGAAATTTACGTCGCTCTTCTCTCCTTTGATCAGGTGTAAAAACAACTGTAATATTCCATTCACCAAACAGATTATTAGCAAGTTTGCTACTGTGAATGACAATTAAGAAATCAGTGGCCATTGTTTTGCTACCAAATAAAAAAAATCAATGACAATTCTTGTAGGATTTTTGCTACCAAATAAGCAGGTTCCGAAGTAACTTTGGCATTTCAAACTAAGAAATCAATAGTAAATATTTTGCTACCAAATCAACAAATCAAAAACACATCATATAATGTGCTTGTTACCAAATAAGCAGGTTTAGAATAAGTTGACCATTTAAAAAAAAAAACAAATCAGCGGTAATTATTTTCCTACCAAATCAAATACTCAACAACAGATCATGTAATGTGTTTGCTACCAAATAAGCGGGTTCCAAAATAAGCATGTACCAAAAAAGATTAACTTTTGACAATTTGTTTCTAACAACAACTAACAAATAAAGAGTTTAATTTAGTATCTTAACCGTCTCCAATATGTGTAGCAATTCGATGTGCAAACCATTTGGTTTCACGACGGCATCTGCACATAGTGTATCGAGGAAATTCATCCTCCACAAACCATACAAAACTCTGAATCCAAGCTCCATGTACAAGAGCATAATGATCTTTGCGGACTGGCAATAGTGGCCTTCGAATTGATATTTGAGAATAAGGGATAGGTTTAGTTTGCAATGGGCATGGAAACTTCCGAAATGTAAAATGATCAGAGATGAAGTAATTGAACTCATCTATGCTCTCCCTTCCCTGCACGATGCCTCGTCCGCCAAACTGTCTAAAATAATCTATCCATCATTTCCATTCCAATGTTTACGCTTTCGTCATCTGGACTTAGTAAGAGAAGCATACTCAATACATAATTTGCCGATACATGACCAAGTTTAGCGGCCTTTTCTATTTCATGTTGGCCTTCTGCGAAATTCCTTTGGATAAAATAAGTATGCTGCAGAGGATAAAAATAATACTAATCAATACTAGAACTTAATTATGGGGCTAGTTTGTGCATGATAACACAACAACAAAACATACCATTCCTATCCTGTGCATGACGCCAGGGTTGCCATTATTTACGCATTCATCCAAGAAAGAACGGGCGGCCCTGTCTTCTGGGGAATGCAGAACACCCGATATGTTTACTCTTTTATACACAAAATGTGAAGAACCAATGGATTTGAGTTCACGACAACTGACAATTAAGGATGTGACAAACAGAATTATAACTTGCTAAACGGAATCAACAAACAAACATACTGATCATGATTCATGACATACCATCGCCTGCATTGCAGCAGGTCGGAAGCAGAGGATTCTCCAACTCGGCCGACAATGTCTTCGACCAGCGACGGAGGAAGATCTAACAAGCTTCTTTGCTCCGTCACTTGTGGTTTTTCATCAGTCTCATCCGCTACCCATTTTCCTTTATCCTTCCTTGTTAACTTTCACTTTTTTTGAGGCATCTTCACCAAATTTGAATTTTTCGGTCAAGAAATTGTATGATATCGGTGTATAGAGTGTTTGATTGTATTTATAGCGTTTCCAATAGGTGTTTATAAAGAAACTAAATCATTTCATTGTCGTATGGCACATCTAATAACCGTTTTCCATAGTAGCAAAGGTTGGTCTTTAGGTAGCATAATGGCCTTTCAAATAACAAATGCGTTGAAAGAAACAAAATATTTATTGTTTAGTTACACCATATTGATAAGTACAATTGATAAGTATAATATTGGGAACGTGAACTTAATTAAAGTTAACAGTAAATAATGCTGAAGGGTATCAGAAAATGGAAAGTGCTTTGAAAAACACAGAAAAACGTTTGCAATCACCAAAAGAGCATTTATTATTATTTCAATATTATTTCAAAAAAACAAAAAAAAATGGTTTAAACGTATCAATTCATCTCGATTCAGCATGCTACTAATTGCTTTTCATGTAGCAACATTAACCATATATATGCACAACGCACAGGAAATTATATCATTTTAAACAGTAAAAAAAAGAAAACTACCCAAAAATCCATTACAAATTCTAAGAAAAACAATTATGGATTTAACAGAATGCGAATATAGTTTTACGAATAGGATGGGAATATCAAATATTGTTCATGCTCGGTTAAAAATAGAAAATATATATATTTACTTTTGGTTTAAACGACAAAAACTAATATTTATTGGGAAGGTTAATGTAATTATGGTTAAAAAAAGGTAAGAGGGATCGAAACTGGAAAGTGACATTGATAATTGAGCAAAACGTTTGGAATCACGATACGAGTTTTGAATTAGTTTTCTTTTACGATAAGAATAGTAGCAAAAGTACTAGCCAAAGTAGTGTTCTCTTACAAGTCAGAGATGTATATGGTAGCAAAAAGGACACCACAGAAAGGTTAATAAAAATAACCCTCCACCTACTCTAATTGGTATCATTATTATCTTCATTATCTCTTATAAATTGACTTGCAACCACTTTGTTCTTTAGAGGGTTATAAATTATAAATTAAAAATTAAAAATTCTACCTCAATTGCATCTGTGATTACGGCTCCAAGTAAGAGGGTTACCAAAGAGGATAAAGGGAAAGGTGTCGATGAGGGAGATGATGGGACACCCTCTTTGGGTGCTTTGAATATGCTTGATCTACCTGATGGGGTGTTAGAAGAGATTATCGTTAAAGTGGCTACTTGTTCTTCAATCAATCTACTTCAATGCAGGCTAAGGTTGTGGACACTCTGTTTTATTCTTTTCTTTAATTTTTTCATTTATTCTCCCGTTGTTTTATAATTCCCTGTTATGTTCCATTCCATTAATTTGATTTGAATCTAGTTACTGATTAAGTTGATGATTTACAACAGTGCTTCCAAACTGAACAAACTGGGTCAAGGGCCTAACGTATTCCGTAACGCAAACACAACACAAGTGCCCTACTACCCACTCAACACAACTGCGCGTAAGTTTCTCTATCTATGCGCGCGATACAAAAACCCGGATGCTTGCTACAAGATTGGGACGATATGCAATCTATTGAATTATAGTTGTTCCAATTATGTCTTTATTCCAACGATTTTATACACTGTTATTTAAGCTTCTTACCTAAGTTTTACTTCCGTTCTCTTCAGAACCTGTTCTTCTTTCAGAACAGATTTGAGCTGGGGCAATGGTACATATCAAGGGTAGCAGATGAAAGTCATATGTTGGCCTCATATATGTCAAGCATGATCTTCCTAACCACTAAAGGTCCTGTGACGGTAGACAAAGGGATATACATGATGGGCAATACATACAGAAAGTTCAAAGGGAAAGGCATTGTTGAGGGAAGGAGAAGTCTGTATCGCTTTTGCCCGATTTATATTAGGAGAATGCTGAAACGTGACAGATTTGAAATCCCAATTTTGTCTTGCCCCCTTGCAGCTGTTCACGACCCTGACCGAGGTTGGGGTGAACACGACAACTACAATTCTGATCTTGAAGACATTGGTCCTAACTGCCCAGTCTGCAGAAGCCGCAGGGGAATCATGTTTTTCTTTTCCTACATATGATAAGTTCGCTTCTCATATGCTGAACAAGTAAAATGTATCCCTAGTAGCAAAATTCTACTATCTAGTATCCGTTTTTCTTATGGTTAGAAACATATTACTATGTCGGATTTTGGTAGCAAATGTTATGGTTTTGTAATGGAATTTTCTTAAAAGTTATCGAATCGCTATGGCATCATAATTAATTTCAAATTTCGTTGAAAAGTCGCACCTCATCCATATCATCGCTTTTAAATATGGGACATCAGTCATCACTCTACATAATATTTTTACTGATAAAATTTTAAACCATGTTTTGCAATTTTAAATATGGCTCCACGAAAGCGATTTACGAAGAAAAAGAAAAGCAAAGGACAGGTTGAGATAAATGCTGATATAGAAGACATTGGTCCTCATTGTCCAGATTGCAGATGCTCTAAAGAACTTGACTGGTTTTATACATATAGAATGTAGGCTTAGTAACAAAAAACATGTTGAGTTCTCTAGGGGAATAGATTATCTTATAGATTTGTATAACTTTCTGCCAAAAAAAAAAAAAAAAAAACAATGTTATTGGTATGTCCTCTATGGTTTCCCTACTTATGAAATAAGTTGAGTTCTCATATGTTGAACAAGTAATATGTATCCCTTGTATCAAAATATTGTGGTATCTAGCATCCGTTATTCTTATGATTAGAAACATATTACTATGTCAGATTTTGGTAGCAAATGTTATGGTTTTGTAATGGAATTTTCTTAAAAATTATCGAATTGCTATGGCATTATTATTAATTTCAAATTTCGTTGAAAATTCGCACCTCATTAAAGCCTTTATCGATCTATCGCTTATAAATATGGGACATCAGTCATCACTCTACTTAATTTGTACTGATCAAAATTTAAACCATCTTTTCAATTTTGAATATGGCTCCACAAAAGCGATTTACCAAGAAACAGAAAGGCAAAGGACAGGTTGAGGTTGATGGTTTGGCTGATTCAAAATTGCTTTGTCTGCCAGATGAATTGTTAGAAATAATTGTGATTAAAGTAGGGAGTTCTTCCTCAATCGATTTAGTTAATTGCAAGCTAAGGTGATAAATGATTTACTCTTTAAATAGTACTCTTCATGGTTTTCTTGTTTTTTATTTGGATTTCTATAATGTTTTGGATGTATCTATACCACAGCGCTCGCCGATTGAACGAAGTTGGCCGAAGGCCGGCCGTCTATCAAAAAGCAGACATCTCTGAAGTGCCAATTGACCTACAGATTAAGAGGGCGTATTTTTATCTATTCAAATGTGCGCGAAACAAAAACCCTGCTGCTGCCTTTGAACTTGGGATGGTAATACAGTCATTGCTTAAATTATATTATTCCCGATTAATGTCTGCAAACATCTTGTTCTAATTTCGCCCTCTGCAGGAATTCTACTTCTATGGGATCAATCAGCTCGACCAAGGACAATGGTACCTATCTGATGCAGTCAATTTGGGGCATATGGAGGCGTTTTATATGCTTAGCATTATCTTACTTTTGATATGGTACAAAAAAATTGGAAATCTGGAGGCAGGGATACACACGATGGATAAGCTGTACAGGCAGTTCAAAGGCAGAGGCATAGTTGTTGGAAGGAGAATTACTTTCATCTGTCTGTATCCTCTTAGGCAAAATTTTCTTCATTTCAGGTATCCAAGTTTGGTCTGCCACGATGTCGATATTCATCGCTCCAAATGGGAACAACTAGACTATTACAATGCTGATATAGAAGACATTGGTCCTCATTGTCCAGTTTGCAGATGCTCCAAGGAACTTGACTGTCTTTGGTAGCAAAATGGTATAAAAACTATTTAGACGGTTGTAATACAGCGAACTTCATTTGGACCTAATAATTTTTATTCTTTTTTGGGTAGTGTAAGTCCTTAAATGGTGTCGCCATAATCGATAATTTAGGCCCCTGGAAAAAAATCTAAATCGATTATTTCCAAATAATAAAGTGGTAATTATGTTACATTTTTAAAAACCATTTTATAATAGTAACAAAGTCCAACAATTATATTTACGTCATATTTTTAAAAACCATTTTATAATAGTAACAAAGTCCAACAATTATATTTGCGTCACATTTTTAAAAACCATTTTATAATAGTAACAAAGTCCAACAATTAAACCTGGGTAAACACCACTTCACATATTGGTAACAAACAATTGCACCTCGGTCAAATAATTTTCATATATTGGTAACGAAATTGGTATTTGATTTCTGATTGAATACACATTGAAAAAATATATATTATATTATGGCAAAAATTCATTTGGAATTACCCATGCGCATTCATTTCTTTTTTGAATTTGCATGGGGATTGACAATTTGTATTCTGAGAATAGAGGAAGGGCTGTAAAAAAAAGTCGTGCTGGCATTTATTGAATTTTCGAATGAAAACAACTTTAAAAAATAAAAAAAATAGCAGTTTGTGTTATTATTAGTAGCAGAAAGTGTGTCTGACAGAAGTTGAACCGTCACTAACCTTTAAACGTTGTAAAATCTGTTTATAAATATGCCTTAAGACTCCATACATCAATCATTTCAAAGTGTACTTATCATAGGCCTTTGTGAGTGATTTTAATCTTTGCCTTTGTGACTGATTATGGCACCAAAAAAGCGGTTCTCAAATGCCGGGAAAGGGAAATTGGAGAAATGGGTTAAGGGGAAATGGGAATTAGGGAGATGGGTAAACGGGGAGTGGGTGAAGAAACTGACACTGGAAGAGGAAAGTTTGAATGACCCCGATGGAATGAATCTAATTGAACTTCCTGACAATATACTGGAAGATATAATGGCCAAAGTTAGGAGTTATTCCGCAAAGGATCTACTTCATTGTAGGCTAAGGTACGGAAATTACTCTGTAATACAATATCTAATCCTCGAATGATATATTTTTTCTTCAATGACAGTTGCAAAGAACTGGATGCTATTGGCAAAAGGAAGATCATCTATAAAGAGGTTGACGTTTCATGAGTTCCCTATTACCCATACGACAAGACCGCTAGTGCATTCCTCTATAAATGCGCGCCGAAAAAAGAACCCTGGAGCTTGCTACAAAATTGGGACGGTATAAATACGATTGCTATTTTATCATTTAAATGAGATAAAACAAAATTGTTAGACGTATCTGATTAATTTTCGTATTTTACAGCACAAGTATTTTTACCAGAATAGATTCGTTGAAGGGAAGCGTTTTATACAACAGACGGCAGAATTGGGGCATGTGGGTGCGTCGTATGTGTGGAGTATGGTCTGCTTACTTAGTCGAGACAATGCTGAGGTGAACAGAGAGATACAAAAGATGGAAGAGACATGCCAAAAGTTCAAGGGTATAGGCATTGTTGAGGGTAGGAGAAGCTTGTATTGTGCGTGTCCTTATCATCGTAGGAACTCTCTTACGGGAAGACGATTTGTAATCCCCGAATTGCGCTGCCCCTTAGCACCTGTTCATGATCCGGATCGAGGATGGGATGAGGGTCAACGTTTCACCCCTGTCCTTGAGGATATTGGCCCTCACTGCCCATTATGCAGGTGCAGGAGGGAATTAGACTTCTTTTACGCTTATATTTAATTTTAGTGATGGACCTGTAGTGATGGACCTAATAGCAAAACACTTCCTATCAACAGCAAAAACGTTTATTAAGGTATCATGATTTTGTAATAGTTGGGGTGTTATTTGCTATTAGCAAAATTTGAATTTGAACTTTTATTGGACGGAGTATTAATTGTATTTCCAACTTATCGCATTGGTAATTTAAACAGCGTAATGTTATCATAATTGCCCTTTATTTATATTCATATTATATTTATATGTGGCACAACAACCTTTTTATTTTCATATTTCTCTTGTCATTCAAGTTCTTTTCTCCTCTACCTCCAAAACTACTTCAGTACTCTAGAGCTCTGCCATAGCCATAAGTGGGGTAAATGTACCCACAACTCCCACATCTCAGGGATCGTCGTCGCGATCAGGTCACAGGTGGTGGACATACAAGAATATTCAATTTGCCCCTAATGGTGAAGTGTTGTGCTACTGTAACCGTCCATCTCCTCTACAAACATGCACAAGACCAGACAGGGATGGAATGCAGTTTTATGGTTGCTCGCGTTGGATGGTGAGTCATAATTGAAAACTTGAGTAATTTAATTTTTGTTCACTAACTCCATTTTTCTCACACTTAAGGGTTTCTGACAAAATCGATTTTGCAGACAGTTACTAAATGTAAGTTTTTTCCTTGGGACTTTGAAATTGAGTTTGCTCAGCGGTTGATAGAGAAAGAGGCAGCCATTGATGAAGCCCTGGCTACAATCAAGGATTTAAAAGAGGTCAAGTTGCAACTAGAGGCAAAAACTGGCAAACTGAAAGCTAAAAATCAACAATTGGAGGGCAGAATCAACACCTTCCACCTTTGTATGTGGATTGTTGTAGGCGTAGCTCTTTTGATTTGTCTGTTCAAAGCCTGACTGATTGTTGGCATAATTATCTATTTTGGGGAATACTAATCTCTTTCGCTCATGGGCATGTGGCTCGTGAATCTTTTGGATTAGGAGTAGTTGAAGTGGTTTTATTATTATCACTAGAAGTTACATGTCTATTAGAAGCCTATTTGGTAGCAAACTGGGTGAGCTCGATATCAATAATAATCTGTGTTTCCTGTTATCTGTATTCTGTGGTAGAGAAATTGGTAACAACCATATATTGTTGTATTTGCATTGTCAATTTTGAAACAATCAAATATATGAAGTTTTGTTAGCAAAATCAGACATATGGTCTCAAGATATTCGGATATTACCAATTGTTTAAGTAGTTTTGGTAGCCAAAATAAGGCATATGGTCGCAAGATATTCATTTATTACCCACTGTTTTAGTAGTTTATGTAGCAACTTCATCTACATCAAAATATTGTAAATTAACAAGATATTCATATATTACCCATTCTTGATGTACTAATAAAAGTAATATGGCAACAAGGTTGTATGTAGCCCCATTAGATGCAACACTTAATCATCACATAACTAACAAGGACATGGCTTTGGATTTCCTCACGGTATGCCATATGTGACATCTGCAACTGTCTGTAGCAAAAGGAGTGAAAAAACAAGTTAGTAAAACAGTGGATGGAGTGTAATGGATATGATAGTACCAATACAACCCTCAATGATATTCACCTCAGCCGCGCCATATTGACCATCAGGTCCCCAGTCAACCTTCAATGCCAACTCAATATCATCCTGGTTCAAAGAATCAACTTTGCATCCTGTTCCAGCCCAATCTAAGCCTTGTCCGTTGCTGATCTTAAGTTTATCTATATATATTATCTGTCAAACGACAGTTGTTACAAGTGCTGCATTGTTGATTTAGTATTAAAAAAATAACTTAGTTGTGATCAAAAAAATAAATAGCAAGACTCACCGCCAATAAAAGGGTACAACCTCCAAATCCTCCATTCGAGTATTCGAATTTGTTAGCATATTTGACCAACCACTTCAATGTATATGTAGCCCAGTTGTAACGACGTGCCTGACTTGCTAAACTCAGTACATTCAAGTGCAGTGGGCTGATCACCCGTTTTTGTGTAGGACACAACAAAACCCCAAGTGTATACAATAAGAAGTGAGTTTGGAACTTCGTTTTGTCGTCCCTTTCCTTGAAAGTCATTCCAAATACCACTTTCTCACAAATTCCACCATAGTTGTTTGTTGTGTACTCGTTCTTCAATTTCTTCCCTTCACTATTCGTCCGTTTTTGTATATCTATGGGCAACAGATACGGGTGTGCAGGAACTCCAAGGACCCATCAAACAATATCCCTATCTACAAGGACATATTCACTATCTCTGATTTTCAGCTTCTTTGTGTCAGGATCAAGTCTTCCTGTTAGCCAATGTCCAAAATAGGATCAGTTGTATGAATGGACATCCGAAACAAACTGACGAATCCCATTTCTTCCACCCAACCCTTCTGCTCTTCTGTCAACTTTTGAATTAGTTTGAAAAACCTTTCAGTATTGCAACCCATGCACAGGTCCACCTGTGACTCAGGACAACCAAATCACAAATAAATACATATGACTAGTAGAAGGACTAGAACAACAATATAGTAGCAAAACATTCAGTATCATTCTTGATAAACCTAACTTATACAGTAGGCACATTAGTAACATAGATAACACATACCTTGAAAATGCAACAAAAAACCCAATTAAAAATAAGACTAAATAGCAAACAATAAACCACAAATTCATTAAAACACAATCATAATAAACAACTTGGCACATATCGTTTTAAAATAATAAATTTACAAATACGCAGATCAGTAACAATCCATCTTAGTAGCAAAATCAAACCAACAGTGATTGTAATAACCCAAAAATTTTTAAGTATGCTTAGTGAATAATCTAGTGATTTATTAAACTAATAATGATTTATTAGAAGATAATTAAATAATTTATTTAATTATTATTTTATTAATTTTTGGATTTTATTTATTAAAAAAAAGGAAGAAAAAAAAAGACACTTGTCATAACCCTTTCATGCTTGACACTTGTCTATCAAAAATCCCTACAACTTATCCTCTCTCTCCACCTTATTTTATTGCCTAAACTAAAATCATCTACTTTTGCTCACTACTCTCCTTCACTAAACCACCATCAAAAACATTTCTCACTCTCTCTCTCTTTAATATTTTATTCTCTCTCTTTATTATTTTATTCTCTAAAATAATGCCACTCCTTATTTTATTCTCTTTACTTCCAACACTCCAATTATAAAATTGGAGCCTTCTCCTTCATCAGACTATCATCACCATCTACCTCATATGGTCGATTATCACCTTTCTCCACCAATATTTTTCATGCTTCATTCCACTCTCAAATTCCTTAACAATTTGTAGAAGTTTAATGCTAATTTCAAGGTAGTAAACTCAAATGGGGGAAACTTCCTTTCCATTCTCCCCAGTTGCAAACACAGAGTAGTCTGCCAATGAGGTCTTGGCCTAGTGGTAAAGACTGAGGCTCTGAGTACATTAGGTCCTAGGTTCGAATCTCCCCTCCCCCGTTGTATGTAAATTTATTATAGTGGCAAGTAGTCTTAACTTTGATCAATCGAGCAGAATGCAAGCAGCAAATGATCCCAGCAGAAATGCGAATAATGAAAGGTTAAGCTCTCTTCATCTTTTCCTCTCTCTCTCTCTCTCTAGACCACCCCATCAGTAGGACTGTAGGAGCAGTTGTTGTTGTTGTTGTTGTTATGGGAGTGATCTGACACCAATGCCAGGCCCGGCGGGGGGGTCTGACGGGCCTCTTCTTCATTCCGATGTAGGCCTGCGCTAAGGGCCAGACCATTGGGTCAGCCATGTTTGTATGTGGGTTGGGTCAGGCATGAGTCGGACCGGCCCGTTTTGGCACCTTTTAAAATTTTAAAAAGTGCTTTCTAATAATAAAGTTTTTTTTGGGTTGGTCCATTTGTGACCTTGTATGCCTCATCTAATTTTTAGATGGGTTGACCCATATTGACCCGTTCATTTTTAAAGTGGAGCGGATGAATATGATGTTAAAAGAAAGGAAACAGTTCAACTGGATATTTTTGTGTTGTTTAATGTATCTTGAGATCATGAAATCTTCACTAATTTAACATCTCTTGCTCGTTGGTTTTGTCTATTATTATTTCAGTGAAAATAACACAGCAAGAATTGGTAATAGGGCAAACCCTAACTCAGGGTGGAACAAATCATTCCTCTTCATTATGCAAATGCTAGGGAGTCTCCTCCAAGTGAAATATCAAGGGCAAGGAGAAGATGTTATCACTGTCTTCGAAACGTATCCAATACAAGTATACACCTTCGTAATTGTTCTTTTTCTTTATATTACAACATATTTGGCAACTGAGGAACAACCTGAGTTGCTTAACTACAATTCTACATTGAATCTCGTCACTCGTCTGTTGGGAGCTCTTGCAATCAGATTTTTATTATTCATGCTAGAACCAGTTCTTGGCTGGATAGCTTTCGCTATCTGGGTTCCGTTCTTCATGGCAGCAGCTCACAGAATTTACAGTCACTTAACCGAACTGATCATCCCATACATACCTATACCGACATTTCTCAATTCTTGGGCAGATAGTTTTCGACGTCTGATTTTTCGTGATGACAATGGAACTGAAGAAGTTGTTCAAAGACGTCCTGAGGTATGACAAAGACTATGTACGTGATACACCTCAAAATTGATCACAGCCCATGTAAAAAGGACCAATTAGCTCTACTTAATTAAGCCCATTTCCACTTAACATATATCATTGTAATAATTCATTTGAGAAGGGATATCGATTAATATGAATTTGCTTTCTTCCTTAGCTCTCTAGCTATGGCTTTATTTTCTCTTTCTCTCTTTATGTTGATTTGCAAATCCAATTTATCCCTAAAATATCAAAAACAGTCCCAATTAATCCCTAAGGATGACTAACTAGCTTTCTTTTTCTTCTTTTTTTTCTTTTTTTTTTTATTTTTGCCTATTATCATGGAATTTTGTATCATTATTCAGCAGTGTAAAATGTATTACATACGTAATATAACAATATGACCTCTGGAGAGGAAGAATAAAGTTTTAAATATAAAGGAGATAAAGTTTTAAATATACAGGAGATATTGATGATCTTTACACATTAAGAGACCAGCAGCACTCTAGCTGATTGTAAGGAAAGATAATTCTGGTATAGTCTATGCCGTAAATGTTTTCTCTGGTGTTTATTAAGTCTCCATTTGATTCACCTGAAAAAAATTGAACTGAGTTGAAATAAATTGATCTGAACTGAATTAATATTTTTAACTTGACCATTAACCATTTAAAATTCGTCCAAACAAATTCAATATTGGACTCATTTGAAAGTATGCTTTGACATCTTTTCCGATGACATAGTTATCACAATTAATTTCTTTCGAAATAAAAAGTTATCTAAGCGATGAAGTTACACATGAAATGAACTGAACTGAATTTAAGTAAAATTAAGTTGAATCAAACAAAACATAAGTAAATTTGATAAATTACCAAAAAAAAAGTTCTCGTAATGCATGTTTGGTGATCCTCAGCTCAATCTATCTTCAGGTGCTTGCTTTCTGCCCCTCACTTTCACTATGTTTGGGAACTTTGTGAATGAAGAAAAGTATAGAAAAGTAAATCGGTGGAAATCTACATAGAGGAAAAACTGTGGATATCTTATTATATCCACTTGTTTGGTTCATCACTATATCAAGGTTGTTGAAATGTAGCAGATTTACACCATTTTCTTTTGTTTGGTTTGTTAGTTTAGAAAATCTATTATAGAATAGAGGCTTCATTTTAAGATTACCTCATATATTCATAGATTTTTCATAGTTTTTAAGGGGAAAATTATAGAAATCTAATTGGGCAAATTATAACTAGGAGATTTCCTGTAATCTCCATACTTTAAATTTTTAAGAGTTGTCCTTAATTAGTAACAACTAAACAAAGTAAATTTAAAGATTTTTATATATTTTCTATAGTTTTACTTCAATTTGCTCATCAGTATGAAGTTCCCAAACACCATGTTTGTCTTTCTTGTTTTATGTTAATTAAGTATCTATTTTCTTAAAGAACTAAGGGTTAATTTCTTAAAAAAAAGACGGTACAAGTGAATGGCGACTTGGGTTAAAAATTTTGAGCTACTGAAGAATCAAAGGTCCAGCCCAGCTGTTAGTGGGGGCCCATTCCCCCTATAGCTCATAAGCTAAATCCGCCACTGCAAGCAAGTACCTACTCAAACTCATGTCAAATCCTCGAGAAGGATTTCGGGAGGAAAAGTAGGCGCCTTTAGTTATTGTTTGGTTAATTAGTAGGGGATTGCTTAATGTAAATCGTAAATTGCTTAACGTAATTATTTTTTTCCAATAGTACCCTTAATTAATTTCCAACCTGGTTACCCCCCCTCTCTCTCTCCCTCTCCTCTCCCTCCCTCTCCTTTTCAATGTCTGAGTGGCTGCCATAACCGCCACCACATGGAAACCCCTACCAACAAAAACCTCACCACTCACCACCCTCACTAACCACCACCATCGACCCTCACGAACCACCCTCATCACGAACCACCACCACCGACCCTCACAAACTACCACCACCAAACCTCACCACCGACCCTCACGAACCACCACCCTCCAACTTCTCAACCCACCTCTATTTTCGAACCATCACCACCCCACCTTCAATCCCGACCACCCCGAGCCCAGAAAAAGCCGACCACCCCGAACCCAGAAAAGCCGACCATCACAACATTATTGCCACCTTCTCTAGCCACCTCGTCAGCCCCAAACCGTTGCCACCCCCAATCAAGCCCCACCCCGCGTCGAATCACCACCGAATACCACCCAACCCCCTGCCCCCGACCCTCCCCGTCGACCGACGACCACGCCTCCTCCCAACCCCACCACAAACTCAAAACCCAATCTCTCTCTCTCTCTCTCTCTCCACCACAAAAGCCCTGTCACCCCGACGCCCCCAACCCCATTCACCCCGACGTCCCCGACCCCAGCCCATGTCACCCCGCCGCCTATTAACCCTAGTCCGCCACCCAACAACACCCTCCAATAAACTTTAACCTAGCACCCACAAAACCCTAAAACAATTAATGTTTAAAAAAAAAACTAATCTAAATTATAATAATTACCCCAGTATCATCATTAATTTGATCAGATATATTGTCTTGATCAAAAAAGTCATCTATATTGATTGAGTAGAGGGAACGATGAGAGAGAGAAAAATGAAGAGGAAGGGGAGGCTCCTTTACAAATAAAAAGGGTAGTTTGGGAAGTTTTGTGTAAAAAAGATTTACGTTAAGCAATTTCGAATTAGTATCATGGGAAGTAAGTTTTCTCGGAAGGTGCTAATTCATGAAAAATACAAGTTCATGGGAAGTGCTCAATTTAACAAATTAATTATTAACGTATAAAGTCATCAGAATTTTGTTAGGGAGATATTAAAACAGGAGATCGACAAACCCAAACTAAAATTTAAAAATTTTGGGATTTTAATATAGTTTTTTACAGTATTTTCTAACATTTTTTGGTGTTGCGTGTACAAAGCCAACTCCATATCCATTCCACCACTCAGATAACACTTTCAAAATTCATCCCTACCCCACCACCTACAGAACCCTCTACATACCCACTTCACCAAAGACGGGGTTGCCAGACTGTATTCACCTTTACCCGTCCGGCCACTGCAATCCCCCTACACACAACACACACGGAGAAATGAATTTCATAATTTTAAAAGGAAAATGAAATGGAAATAAAGAACAAAATCGACTATAGTCATTAAATAATCAACCATTTAACTATTTTTTGGGTGCAAAATCAACAATTTTACTTTAGAACACATATAGAAACAACAATGCTTATAAGTTATCCGCAACCATGCATAAACGATATCTTGCAATTTCATTAAATAGATATTTGATAGTTTGATTCACCTTTTATTACCAATAAGAATGATAAGTTGGAGTGATAATATTGAACATATTAACAGTAGTACACTGATGTGATGGATTCAATAAGAACATCATGCTTGACCAATTTAAAAGCTTGATTGTGTACTAACCTTGTTGATCGCCACAGTAGAATTGTAATTACATCCGATCCACACCCACGTAATTTCCTATTCCCAGCATGAACATAATAAGACTACAACCAAAGAGAAATGATAAAATTATTATTTACCAATTGAGCAAAAGAAGAACTCACATCTTTAGTCCGGGTAATTAAAAATCAAAAAAGGGTAAATGTAACCCAACAATAATGAATAATCTCGACCTGCAATTTAGTAAAGAATGAGAGAGTTTAAAGCAGCTAGGAGTAAAATGTAAAGACACACCTCAAATCAGGGCTCAAATTATTCCAAGCTGAACATAATGAAATCTGATTAGTTAATTGAATCTGTCAGATGTTTTAGTGGGCCAGGCCTTATATTATTAAAAAGGAGAAATATTAGACTGGGTAAGGTGTGAACTCCTGATCGAGAGGTGTGTTTCTAATTTTTATTAGCAGCATAATTATGCATTCATTCTTTGAGTAACCGTTTGGTCACCGTTTTTGATTTTCCTTTCAGATCTTCTGTTCTTTGTTTCTCTCTCACTGAGTATCTGCGTGTTGGGAACTCGAAATTAAGTGGATATATATGGAATTATGGATGTATTCCAATTCTGCTGCGCTTCTTCTAATTCTTATTAAGCTCTATCAACAAGGGTTTTTTTTAATTGAAGAGCTATCAACAAGGTTAGTAAAAAAGCTTTTCGATTTGTCTAGCATCTATGAATTCTGATCCCCTAACTCATAGTACTATTTTTTTGGCCCATACATCACATATAGTATTATGTTTGGGGTGGGTTTTTTTTTTTCCACTCACTAAGTAATTGGTTCAATTCAGTAAACATTATATTGCTCCAATTTTATTTTATTTTTTAAATATCCTATAAAAAATTGAAATTAAAAAAAAAAGTATTACCCCAATTAATGAATTTTAATAGTTGTACATTTAATTGCCAAAGTGAATGAGAAATTGGCCCCATGGTTAAAACCCAAGTCTTGAATGTATAGTTTTCATTAAAAATAAAAAGGGTTTATATATATCAAGAGGCTGTAATTCTATACTTTGTAGAGTATTTGTGAATTTAATTAGGAGCTTACATGTGAATAATGTCATGTTTTGAGTAATTTACTAAAACAAAAATGGTGTATAAATGGTCATGAGTATGCTCTAGTAATTAAATTATTATTTACATTTCTTAAAATACAATTTGCAATTATTTAATTTAATTTGTTGTTCAATAGTTAACTTTTCAATCATCCATTTATAATAAGCAATATATGACTAGTTACTATACACATATAGGTAATTAATGTGATAATTGTCACATTTTGAGTAAAAAATTGTGTAATATGTTGACGAATATTTCATAAAAACAATTACACCTTAGGATAAAATTTAGAAAAAGTTATGGAAGCTCATGGTTACCTGTAACAAGAATTTATTTTTCGGACAACTTTGGTAACACCTAAAGCCCACATTGTGAGATCGTGAGAGTTGTTATAGTGAATTGCTAAATACCGCCCCTTTTTACTAGCTACCGCCCCCCCAATTTCCAATTTTACCCTCACCCCTTTTCCTCACTCACTCTCACTCATCCTCTCTTCCTCACTCACTCTCACTCATCCTCTCTTCCTCACTCACTCTCACTCATCCTCACCACCACACCATCACACCGGCAACCACCACCACCACCACCACCACCACCACCACCATGTCAGGGGCTAGCGGCAGCGGCGGAGGCTTCGATGGCGAGGGAGGCGGCGACCGACGGCATCGCGGGGGGGTAACTTTTCGATTTTTTTTTTTTTTTTTTGAATTGAATTTTTTTTGCTTTGAATTGAATTTTTTTTGCCTTGAATTGAAATTTTTTTGCCTTGAATTGAATCGCGAACTTATGAATTGAAGTTGTGTTGAATTTTTTTTTTTTTTTGCGTCGATCGTCTGCCGATCTCGACTCACCCTAGGGTGAGTCGTCTGAGACCGGCGACTAACCCTTGGGTGAGTCGTCTGAGACCGGCGACTCACCTTTGGGTGAGTCGTCTGAGACTGGCGACTCGCCCAAGGGTGAGTCACCGGTCGCAGACGACTCACCCAAGGGTGAGTCGAGATCGGCCGACGACTCACCCAAAGGTGAGTCGCCGGTCTCAGACGACTCACCCAAGGGTGAGTCGAGATCGGCCGACGACTCACCCTTGGGTGAGTCGCCGGTCGCAGACGACCGACACAAAAAAAAAAATTATTATTTTATTATTATTATTATTATTATTATTATTATTATTATTATTTATTATTATTATTATTATTATTATTTATTGTTATTATTATTATTATTATTTATTGTTATTATTATTATTATTATTTATCGTTATTATTATTATTATTATTATTGATTATTGTTTAATTAATTAAAAATGTGAAATGATAGATGGGAGGAGCCGGTAAATCGGTGCCTCGGTTATTTAGTGAACTAGCTGGTTCAGGACCGCGTCACACGAGGACGCGCGGGATTGATGCCTCTGTACGGAGACAGAGAGAGGCAGTTCGGATGAGGGAGATGACTGCTGAGCAAGACGACACTAGCGAGTTCTACTCCGGGGATCAGTCCATGGACGATGATCAGATTGGCGTCGAATCATCCTCAGATTGGCACGTGGTGAAGGGCAGAGGCGGTAGGTTTGTTAGAACTGGGTCGTCCAGTACTAGCAAACGATCTAGAGCAGAGGACGACACTACGTGGCTTGTTACAGAGCCTGTGGAGGGTGGGCCGGCGGATGATAGCGTCATACCGAGCTTCCTGGGGCACGTAGCGTCTCGTGTGTGGAATGGAGAGACGAGGGGTCTCTTGAAGTGTCAGAACCGATTCAATGTCTGTCAGCGGCTGAGTCAGTGGCGAGCGGAGATGTCGGCCGAGATGAGGGCCCGGATCGAGGGGACTAGGTTATCACACCTGGCAGACATTATGTTCAGACATATTGACTTCCCCCTGATATCTGCATTCGTTGAAAGGTGACAGCCGGATACGAACTCGTTCCACATGCCGTTCGGAGAGATGACGATCATGTTGCACGATGTATGGCATATTCTTCGGATTCCTGTAGACGGACGGGATGGGCAGCTGCAGATGGCGGCCATGGAGGTTCTCAGGGTCAGCCGAGAGGAACTGATGTGTAGCCACTGGCAGGGCGGTGCGGTCCTCACGGAGTCGGTTTTTGAGCTTTGTCGTGAGCAAGTGGAGGACAACCAGGCGACAGCTTGGATGTGGTTACTTATTGGATCCACCTTGTTTGTCGACAAGAGTGGTAACCGTATTAGACCCTCCTGCGTGATGGAGGTGATGGACGACGGTGTCGATACGGTGCATGACTTCTCCTGGGGATCTGCTGCCCTCGCCTTCCTATATCGTCAGCTCGGTATAGCTAGTCGCGGGGATTCTCAGGGCATCTGCGGATGCCTAACTCTCCTCCAGGCATGGATATACGAGTACTTTCCCTGCTTCCGACCTCATCGGGAGCGGATGGTTGTCGGGGACGACGAGGCTCCCCGTGCGTCCGTATGGAGTGCCCAGGCTGAGGGCAAGGACGTGGTTCGATTGCACTCCTTACGTAGACACTTGGATCATCTGCGAGCGACAGAGGTACGTCATTTAGTTATCGGTGTTCATGATTTATTTCGTCGTTTGCTATGTTTTTTTACTTCACCGTAACTTTCAACATTTCTACGTAGGTGGTGTGGCTGCCGTACGGTTCTAACCCGGCAGTATCTATACCGAGGACTGTATTCATGGGGTGGCTACAGTATCGGGATATTATCGAACCGTACATGCCTGGTCGTTGTTTACGACAAATCGGGTACGTACAGAGTATCCCTTCCCCGATCTTTAGGCCAGTCAAAGCAATCAGGTCATGGAGCAGTCGTTCGTATAAGGTTGTCTTCCCCGAACGGATCTCATCTGATGCTTGGCGTATGTTCCCGGGATTTTACATTCTTGGTCTCCATGGGTTTCAGGCATCCACGTCAGATCCCACAGCATGTACGGATGACTACCTCGCATGGTACTACCTTCACTCCCACCCTCGGCTGATACCTGACGCTGCAGCACCTGTGATTCCTCCACGATCCAACAGCGATTATGTAAGTGATTAACTAAAATATATATTTTTTTACGTATTACATATCTCTGAACTCACACTCATTGTTACTTTTTTGCAGTGGGTGAATCGTCTAGCCGTCGCAGCTGAGTCTTTCATTAGTTTGATTCCTCCGGAGCAAGCGGAAGGTTCTCGATCGATTATGGACGAGTATATGAGAGATTGGCGGGCTGCCAAATGATGTATTGACCCTAGATGAATTTGTTATATATTTATATAAGAGTTTCATTGTTATTGTTATTTATTTATTTGTGTTATTGTAATTGTTATTTACATTTTTTCTTTTATTGTAATTTGTTGTTTTATTTACCTCCAATAATCACGACCACTCTCCACATGCAAAATATAACAATCACACAAAAATGTGACAATGATATAAGTATAACAATCACGCAAAACATTCAATTACGTCGACCTCGCTAAACGATCCCAATGTGCTCTTCGCCTAACATACATTTGCTCCCAACCAGCGACACTATCAGAACGGGAAGTAAACCATGCTGCGCATATCGGAGGAACAGGGAAATCTGAGGCTAAATCCAGATGGATATAATGCTCGTACGAATCACCTAAATGACACATGACAATTTCCCTACTTGGACGTGTAGCAGTCGAAGGTGCTTGCAACGGTAGCACTGTGTAACAAGAATATAACCCCCTTCCGCTGCCGTATCCGAATAACATAATCGCTGCATTGAAGAGGTTGGCAATCGGGAACAAATCCTCAATTACTATCATCCAGTGATCATAGTTACACACACCTCCGTCCCACATAATACGGCGGTAACCAGCGTCGACCCCTTCAACGTATAGGGTTTCGTACAATGCTCGGTTAGCTAAGAGTTCGTGTGCAATGCAAACTCTCGACAATCGCCATTGCTCTTGGTCTCCGAAAACGTAGTCCGCAATGACACGGAAACCGCAATTACCATCCCCAAGCACATCGAGATATCCTTCAATGAAAGGTATGATGATTCCCGAAATTTTGTTAACATGATAGAATTCAGTGATATCTATTCCGTGTCCAGCTGCAAGACAATATAATAGAAAGTCATTAATAGTACTTATCAAAAAGTAATTAACAACATTATGTACATGTTAATAAATTATGGGTTTTCATACCAGTACTCCGCACGACGTTACTCGATGAGGATGAGCTACGACCACGCCCGCGGCTCGAACTGGATGACCTAGGGCGACCACGACCCCTCTGGGAGTACTCCCATGAACTAGGATCACGTCTGGTAGAGGAACTCCCTCTCGGTCGACCTCTGACTGTCGTGTTCGCTTCCGGCTCGACGTAATTCGCTTCCTCAGGATGAAGCTGCTCATTCATAAGGACAGATATGTTGCGCACAACTGTCGGGTCGCTTGAGTTAACCTCGTCGACCAGAGACTGAAAGTATCGATGGTCCTCAGATGGATGCTCAGTCATGTCAAGCGTAGCTATCTCCACTGCATCACTAATAACGAGTGTTCGCCAAAATTTGTGGACACTATTCAAGCTAATTGGCGTGCCCGTATCCGTGGCCGTTTTCAACTCACACGCACACGGGATCTGATGAGTGGATCTCAATACACAACCGCAACGATCAAATACTTGGTGACTCAATTCTCTCATCCTGTTCAGCTCAGCCCATAATATTTGTAAGCAGTAATGGGAAACATACCCGGTCAGATAGTTCAATGGGAAACCCGAGTACATCACACTTCTTCGTCTTCTGCACTCTTCAAGTGTGTACTTGATCTCAGTTATTTGTGACTCGATTGACTTGTTGACCTTGTTCCAAACATTATCCAAAGCTCCAGTTGAGGAGTTCAACCACTGTTTTAGCGCGGCATGTGCACTCTCCACCCTGCAAGTCGTAGTGTTGCCAAGGTGTAGCACCTTATTCGTCCACGCAGCCACAAACATCTCTTTGTATCTCAGCCAGGTCTCCTCTACATAGGATATCACGTGAGGGTAACTCCTCCAACTATCCTTCATCTGACGCACTACTCTATCGTACGCAGCTTCTGTGGAAGCTTCCATGATAATTTTCCACCTCCCGTTCTTGAACCTCTGCGCGACAAGCTTATCTTTTCCACAAAGTCTGTACACTTTGTCTTCAACGACTTTGTTAATGTGCCATGTACAGAGCAAATTGGCACTCTCGGGAAATATCTCTCTAATAGGTCTCATCAACCCTAACTCACGATCGGTCACAATTGCTGTTGGGTGTACATCATTTCTAATAAGCATCCTCAACTTATCTAAGACCCACGCATAGCTTGCCTGAATCTCATCCTTCATAATGGCATAAGCTATGAGGAAGTTCTTATTGCTTTCATCCCCACTATCTCAAGAAACGGCATCTTATACTTGTTTGTTTTGTACGTGGAATCTAAGCCAATCAACCAAGGAAAAGATCGAAGTAACTGAATTGATGTAGGGTGTGCCATGAACACGTGAGTTACCTCATTAGTAGCTCGGTCGGCTCTTGTCCAATGTACGTACTTATTCTCCATAGCTAAATGATGAAACTGACCAATGACATCTCTCTCTTCAAAATCAAGTTTCCTTATACGATCTCTGTGGTTGTACACATGCCGTCTAGTTGCATTGTCCTCGGGAAATTTTTCCTGAATAGCGGCCAAGATAGCACATGGCTTTGTTTGTGCCGAAGTCATGTCACGAACGAGTTTCTTTGACCCAGGACTAAGACCACTCATCTGACGATATCCCTCAGGAAACACAGCAAAGTCATGGTTGTGCGTACCCCTAATCCCAGGCAATGTGACAATCATCCAACTATTGGACCCATACACTTGCCGAGCTCTTAACTGGAACGTACATTTACAAGCCTTTGTTTTCGATTTCTTCCGAGCAGCAGTATCTAAGTCTCTTAATTCCCCTCTGTAGCGTTCACCTCGATTGCATTTTAACAATTTTACGCTTCCATTCTTCTTGTGTGACGAAATTATCAACTCAAACCCGATAGTAAAGGCAATTTGTTTTGCCCAATTAGTTGCATCTGTATCACTATCAAATAACTCATCAGTGACGAAATGCGTACTGTAATCAACACCATCACCACCGAACCGCTCCAAAGGAACCTAACGAAAACAACGAAAACAATGTTAGCTTAATCTTAAATTCAAACAATATTAATAATAACAATAAATAATAATAATAATAATAATAATAACAATAAATAATAATAATAATAATAATAACAATAAATAATAATAATAATAATAATAATAATAATAATAATAATAATAATAAAAAATAATAATAATAATTTTTTTTGTGTCTGTCGGTCGTCGATCTCGACTCACCCAAGGGTGAGTCGTCCGCCACCGGCGACCAACCCAAGGGTGAGTCGTCTGTTGATCTCGACTCGCCCTTGGGTGAGTCGCCTGTAGCAGACGACTCAGCCTGGGAGAGTCGAGATCCGCAGGCGACTCGCCCTTGGGTGGGTCGCCGTTCGCGGACGACTCACCCAAGGGTGAGTCGAATACCTTAGACGACCGTGCAAAAAAAATGCGCAAAAAAAAAAAAATTTACCTCCGCCACCGTCGACGACACTTCCCGGTCGCCGGCAGACATCCGCGGGTTGCTTGAGTGTTGATGAAGGTTGGGTATGAGAGTGAGTGGTAGAGTGGGAGAAAGAGAGGGAGAATTGGTGTGAGAGTTAGAGAGGCAGAGGATGAGTGAAAAATTAATAAAGGGCAAAATTGGAATTTTGGGGGGCAGTAGCTAGTAATTTAGGGGCGGCATTTAGTAACACCCTTGTTAGTGATATAATGTGTTCAAAAGTGATTTGTTCTTTTTATTACAAACCACCAACATATACATATTTTGGGCTTAAGTGACTAGTTATATGGGCCAGGCCTGTTCGTGAATTTACCATCGTAGTGGGTTATGTTACAATGGTATTGGGTTGCTGTGATAAAAATTAAACTATAGCAATCCATATAGTACATATATACCACTACAACATAAGTCACTACAATGGGAAGTTCCTCTTGTCCTCTTAAGAAGCGCTTGGCTGAGGTCAACCAAATTTCAGACTTTAACCCAATCAGTAGTTCAGTACGCTCTTGTATATTGTCCTACGATGACTAGGCCATTTTAATGAACCCTGAGTGTTGTTGTGTTGGCACACGATTTGGCCTGGTAGCTTCCGTCATTCAGTCCCCCCAGCTCGGCGAGGTAGCTCGAGACCTCCAACGAATGTGATAAATGCGCAAAATGAGCTATTAGGATGTTAATCCGGATATAACCAACAATGATGTCCCTATTTGGTTAAGTAAAAGTTATCCTTTCCTTTGTTCTCGATCAATAGGACACACGCCCACCTAAAACAACATATTGGCTCGAGGAGTTCGATGAATGCCATTTTAATAGCTATTTATTGGACTTTTCTCTTTTACCTAAACATCACTTGATAGAGACTTTAACGTATAAGGCTACACTACAATGCAAGCAAAAGCAACAAGTCAATTATAGTCTCAGGATTACAATTTATTGTAATCCCCCAATCTCTCACTCCTTCCATCTCCACTCTCTCTCCTTCCACCCTCACCCACATTCTCTCTCGTCCTCTTCCTCTTCTCCAGCGCCGCCCCCACCACCACGACCACCGCCTCACCTCCACCTCCCTGGCCACCGTCGTGGTCGGCGCTGGCCGGAGACCACGACGGTGGCCCCCACCAGCCCAACTCCTCCCCTCCCCCCTCTCTCCTCCCCTCACCCCCAAACGCCTCCCCACCACTGCTACCACCACCGCTTGCCTCACCTCCACCTCCCCGGCCACCGTCGTGGTCGGCGTTGGCCAGAGACCATGACGGTGGCCCCCACCAGCCCACCCCTCCCCTCCCCTCCCCTCCCCTCCCCCTCTCTCTCCTCCCCTCACCCCCCAAACCCTTATTTTCTCTCTCCTCACCACCTCACCACCCCACTGCCCCACCACCCCTGCCCCGGCCACGGATGAGGTCGACTCCGGCGGTCGACCTCAGCCGTGACCTCCCCCAGCCACCACCTCCCCTCCCCGCTCCCCCACCAGAAAAGTAATCAAAAACCCTAAAAATATTCGAAAACCCCAAAAAAAATTCGTAAACTCAAGAAACGACACCCTAGGGTCGAGATTGGACCAAATTGGGGCGTGGTAAACCCTAAAATGACTTGATTCGACTTGAATTTGAATGGAAAAATGCAAAAAAAAAAAAAAAAAAAAAGAAGAAGAGAGAGAGAGGGTTGGGGGCGCGTGGATCTCACGCGCCGGCAGGTGAACGTGTGAAACCCACGCGCGCATCTAGGATTAGGTTGCTCCCTAATCACGAGATCAGGCAATAATTTGAGGGCGAAAGCATAACAAAAAAAAAAAAAAAAAGATCGACATACATAAGTGGAAACCTTATTCTTGAACTTGAGAGATAAGACTCAAGGGTTTAAACTTTACTATATTTGGCACTTGAAGAGCACTTGGTTGGACTTGATAGAGTTGGGGACAAACCCCCCAATGACACACATTTTACATTCCTCATCACGTACCTCTTTAAGTCATTAGATAGGCTACAACTAGAATCTAACTAGGTCATTTTACCTTAATTGGACTCCTAATACAATTACGAAACTACAACTCAATAATCTTTTTACCTGCATAACAATACTTGCCGTAGAACTAGACTCTTAATTTAAGCTAACCGAAATACTAAACGTGGAGATGCTAGGTCCAACACTATCCATTCCTAGCTACTCATCTATCATTCAATTCTTATACGTCAGGACGTATCTGAACAGCTCTGTCTTCACTTCTTGTACTAGGAAATATCAGATGACAGAAAATAATCTGCCCAATTACTGAAAAATGTCTCAATAGGAATGTCGCGAATGAGTTTCTTTAAGTGAGTGTATATTCTAGGAGCCCTTGAGAGGAGGAAAAGAACCCAGATGCATATAAAAATCCAGCCAAGAAGTAGGTTGAGCGTGAATAACAAAATCATGATTGCAAGAATTCCCAAGGGAGGTGCCATGTGATTAAATGTGGAATGGTACCTAAGGAAACAAGGTACAAATCTTGCCAAATGCGTTGCAACATAAACTAAAAGTACAGTTGTGAAGACGTTGATCAGTACCATTGGATAGTAGTGGTTTTCGACTCGGTCGTCCGCCGGTTGCACCTGGCTTAGATATTGAAGAAGACCGGCTAATATTTGCATGACGAAAATGATTGAAAGGTTCCATTGAGAATAATATTTTTCCAGGAGAATACGTGCCTCGTTGTTTTCACTGAAATTATTAAAACATCCAATTGGTATCAGAATTAAATGGCATATGTTAAACTTCATGTCTTTTTATACCATATAAGAAAGGAAATAGAGAGTATAAAACAAATATGTTTAGAGTAAGAGTAGTAGTAGACATTGATCGTCAGTTTAGAGTAAGAGTGTTTGGATAGGGCAATTGATTTGAATTTCTACGATTTCAAATTCAAGAATTTCATTCCAAATTTCACGTTTGGCAAATCACATAATTTCAAAAGTATGGAGGTTTCATTTTTTTGAGAGAAAAAATTATGGAGATTTGCTAATTCACTAAAGTTGAGGTGGGTGGATGAAGATGAAGTTGGGGAGGAGAGAGACTGAGGAAAGAGGAGAGATAAAGTGGAGGTTGCTTATGGTGGAGGAGAGAGAGAGAGAAACTGTGTGTGTCGGGACCGCAGGTAGAGGTAGGGGTGTTCATGGTAGGTTACCGAACCAAAAGGTTGACTTCTTCGGTTGACCGATATTTCGGTTCGCCAATTTCGTGAACTGTAACCTTAACTGAAAATACAAGTTAATCGACTTTCGGTTAATCAATTTTTCCGGTTCGGTTATAAGGTTAACCAAAAACCGTACTTAAATGATTTTTATAGTATAATTAGTTACTTTTAGACATATGCAAAAAAAAATAAAGCTAAATTTACAATTTAGATTCGATAAAACATAGTCAAAATAATAAAGAAATATAAAAAGCATGAATTCTTAGGCCTTGTTTGGTAGGATGTAAGATAGCATGGGAAATGCAAGTTCCATGTAAGTTGTTAAAATTTCATTGTTTGGTTCATCAACTTCCTTGGAAGTGGAATTTAGCTATGTAACTTACTTCCCAAGAGACATGGGAAGTTGCTTATAGGGGGGCTAGGTAAGTGGAACTTCTCATGCTTCTACCACCCAAATTACACATGTGCCCATAAAAAGCTAATACATATGTAAATAAATGAGGGTAATTATGTCATTTTGCATTTCTTCCAAGAAAGTCCATTTTATCAACCAAACAATATAATTTTCATGAAATTTCAACTTACCTATATAACTTTAATTTTCATGGATTTGCAACTTTCATAGAAAGTTTACTCCCATGAACCAAACAAGGCTAGTTGTTAAACCTTACATACCAACTTTATATTTAAAGTTTGTATAAAAACATAATAAAATATTGATGGAAAAAGTTTTAAAATATATTTTTCGATTTTTTGTAATCGAAATCTCCAAAATTGTGAACCTAAACCGAACTGAGAAACCGAAAAAATATGTTGTTCGGTTAACCGAACCACTTTAAACGAAAAAATAGGTTCGGTTAACCGAATTTTCGATACGGTTTTACGGTTTGATTTTTGGTTACGGTTTTTTTTGAATACCGCTAATTAGAGAAGTGGGGTAGTAGTCTTGGGCTGGATTTGAAATGATGCCCTTTTAACTCATGCATTTGAAATCCAAAATTTACAAGGCTTTTAACGCTGGTTCGGGATTTTTTTTTCTCATTCAACGCCGCACGCTGGTTCGGGATTTGGCCGAATTCCAACATCTGAAATTTTTGGCCATCCAAACGCTTAAAATTTGGATCAAATCGGCATTACAATATCTTGTGTGCACTTAATTCACAGTGGACCAAAGATCAAATCTTTTTAAAAAATACCAATCATATTCCTAAAAGATTTGGACTATATTCTTGATTAACCCTTTAGCCCATAGTGTACTAAGTCCACACAAGACGAGCTAAATCAGCATATTGAAAGTTTTGAAAATTCATTATAAGGAATCAACGGTACGGTCAGTATCCCCAAAATTCATATGACTAATACAACACATATATACCTAGGGCTGTTTATAAGCGAATATCTGAAATTTCGGATAGTAAATTTTGATATCCGAATCCGTATTCAAAATTTCGGATACTCGGATATTCGAAATAGTTAATCTTTTTCTATTTTAATTAACTTTAATTTGGTTATTTTGGGTTTTTCGGATATCCGAATCCGAAATTATCCAAAATTTATCCATAAAATACAAAAAAAAATGGATTTCGGATATCCATATCGAAAATATCCGAAATTACGATTTTTCGGATATCTGAAATTTTCAAAGTTGATATCCGAATCCGATCGGATATCCGAAATTTCAAATATCTATTTTTCGGATATTTTCGAATCAGATTTTCGAATTGAATAGTCAGATACAAATTCTTTTGAACAGCCACTGTAGAACACCACGAACAAGATGACAACAAATATATACCACCCTGAGTCAGCGCCAAAGCTAGCTCTAAACTCGCAGTCTGTAGGGCCCGTTTGGTTGAAAAAACACCAGAAAATTACAGAGCTGGATTTTAGCAAGAATGCTTTTTGGTTGCAAATCCATGACCTTAACTGGGCAAAATTTTCACCAAAAAATGCAATTTAATTGGTAGGAGGTATGGAATCCCTTTGGGAACAGACACTGTGTCTGATGACAAAATGCTCTCTAGGGGTTTTTTGAGAGTTAAAGTTATCTTCGATTTAACAAAACCTCTCCCTAGAGGTTTTAACTTCATGAACAATGATGGGCGAAAAAATTGGGTAAGCATCAAGATAGAAAGGCTGTCAGACTATTGCTATAGCTGCGGAAGGCTAAGTCATGACCTGGATGAGTGTACAATCAACCCCCCACCGAGGTTCAAAGAGCCAGAGCCTGGTTATATGAACAATAGGAGAGCATATGATCTAAGGGACTGGAATGCTCCTCTAATTCCTACCCAGAAGATAATGTCAGAAGAATAACAAAAGGAGACTGAGTCTTTGGACCCTGAGGTAAGAAACAGAAGTGGTTTGTTTGTAGCACCCCCAATGAGAGAACCTAATGGTATCCCAGTGGGTAACTATCATGGATATGAGATTAACAGACCTATCAGCGAGGTAAGACAAGGAATGGGACAGGGTTCCTTCGAGGTGACAAAGGAGACCTTACAAAGATTAAGACAGGGGACTCTTGAAGTCATAAGGAGCGTTGGGGTGATTGAGAAATATACGGTGCAACCAGCTGAGAGATACATGGAAACTGAAGGGAAACAAAAGAATCTAAGGGGAGAAGAAGAAAAGTCAGGCTTTGCACAGGCTTGGCTCCCCAGGCTGCCAAAAGAAAAGATCAACAAGAAGATGTTATCTTGCAGGGAAAATATCGAGAAGGAGATACAATACTCCACGAGGGTCCAAGGTCAGACTTTTGAAAAGCAAGAGGATGCTAATTCTGGAGAATTGACACCCTGGAACATGAACAATCCCCTTCCAGGGGATGATATCCCTACAACCTCTACCAAACAAGGACCAAAAAATAAGCCTTTACCCCCTAGCACCACAAAAACACCACCACAAGCCTTCTCCTCCCCTGTGTCTAGAAGACTATCACCCTTCAAAGCCCTAAGAATCAACGAGCCTGCATCTTCTGCTAGCTGTGGTTCACCTGAGCTCTCTCCAAACCAAAGGGTAAGCAAACTGGAACACAACCCTATGGTTACTGCAGCCTTAAACAGAATGATGTTGAAGAGAAAAAATGAGGAAAAAGAGAGTTCACCAAATCCCAGACTCATGAAATCCCTTAAAAGTTTGATAGAGCTACCTTTACTACCACCTGATGAAGAGACTGAGAAGGAGCCTGACCCTTATGGAGAAATGCCAGGAATAATGTCAAAGAAAGACTACAGATCCCAGAAAAAGCTCAAGAGACAGATTATAGCAAGGAAAATAGAAGAAAGGATTACTGGAGAAACTAATGCTTACCAAGAACTACTTATGCAGTTTGATGCTCTGAATGATAAGGCTGAGGAGGCGGGCCATGCCATGCTCCCAACTCCCCAATGTTAGCAATCTTCTGGAACTGTCGGGGTTTGGGGCGACCCGCGACAATGGTTCACTTGATGGCCCTGGCTCGGAAATATAATCCCAATATTTTGTTCATCTCCGAGACCACGAATAAAGAACAAAAGACCTTAGAGCTGCTAAGGCCTCTGGGATTTGACAATGTAGCTTCTGTGTCCTCAGCTGGGAAGTCTGGTGGTTTAGTTGTCTTATGGAATAATGACTGTGATGCTGAATTAGTCATTAAGAGTGATCAACTGTGTATGCTGAGGATTGTAGATGGTGATACTGGTAAAGATTGGAATTTGATGATGATATACAGGTCTCCAAACCACCCTGATTAAAATGCCTTTTGGGAAGGAGTGGAAATAATAGTCAGACACTACAACAAGCCAATGTGTATTGCTGGTGATTTCAATGCTATAACCTCACTGGAGGAGAGGTGGGGAGGTACTGCATCAAACTTTGTGATGAAGAATGATCTCAAAAATCAGATTGCCTCTCTTAAACTCATGGATCTTGGGTTTCATGGCAACTCTTATACCTGGTTCAAATGGAAAGAGGGCAGGATAATCCTAAAGGGAAGATTAGATAGAATTCTCCGCAATACTAAGTGGAGAGACATATTTAAGCAAGCTACTATTAAGCATGATACATCTATCTTCTCTGATCACGCACCACACATTCTCAGCTTTAAAGGGGAGAAAGATCTTGGTCCAAAACCTTTCAAGTTTGAAGCAATGTGGCTTCGTGATAAAGGGTGCAAGGATACTATAGAGGAAGCTTGGAGGTCTGAGCCTACTAGATCGTGGGGATTTAGACTGAAGGAAAAATTGAAGATAACAAAAAATGCTCTTAAAAAGTGGAACAAAGAATGTTTTGGGAACGTCCCAGAGAAGATCAAATCCCTAAAAGGGAAAATTGATAATATTCAGCTGAGGGGTAACAATAGCAAGTCAGGGGAAAATGAAAGTCAACTGCAGAGTAAGCTGGCAGAACTTTATGTGAGGGAATCCGAGATGCACAAGCAGAGATCCAGGGTGCATTTCATGAGAGAAGGAGACTTGAATACCAGATTTTTCCACATGATGACTATAAGTAGAAGAAGGAGGAACTCCATAGATGCTCTGAAACTTGAGAATGGTAAGTGGACTGAGGATTACAAAGAAATCACAAAAGCTTTCCTTAATTACTTTGAGGAACTTTTCCATACTGAGAATCCAGGTACTCCTGACAACCTCTCTGATTTATTTCCAAGCATCATTACTGATTCTGAAAATTTGGAACTATGTAAAATTCCCACTGTTGATGAGATTCTGTTTGTGATTGACTGTATGCATCCCTCAAAATCCCCTGGGCCCGATGGTTTCTCTGCTATGTTTTATCAGAAGTTTTGGCCTACTATAAGGGTTAATGTGGTTGAAATGATCCAAACTTTCTTTAGGGAAGGATTTCTACTTAGAGACCTCAATCATACCTTTATAGCCATCATTCCCAAAAGTGACAAAGCCTCAATAGTTAGAGACTTCAGACCTATATCCCTGTGTAATGTGTCTTACAAAGTGATTTCTAAGATCCTGGCAAATAGGCTGAAAATCCACCTTGATAAAATTGTTAGTCCCTTCCAGTCTGCTATTGTTCCTGGAAGAATTATATCTGATAATACCATTATGATTAATGAGGTGCTGCACACTATGAATAAATCCTCAACAAAAGGGGGTCTGATGGCCCTCAAAATTGATATGGCTAAAGCCTATGATAAAGTGGAGTGGTCATGCATTGAAGGGATTCTTATTTCCCTGGGGTTCTCCCAATATTTTGTTCAATTAGTGATGTAGTGTGTTACTACATCCTCTTTCTCTGTGTTGGTTAGTGGGAGACCTCAAGGGTATTTCAAACCCAAAAGAGGTCTGAGACAAGGGGACCCTCTCTCCCCCTTCCTTTTTGTAATGGTTATGGAGCTTCTCTCAAGACTGATAAAGAAGAAAAAAGATGAGAAAGTGTGGAAAGGCATTGCCATAGCCAGAAGTTGCCCTGCCATTAGTCATTTGCTTTATGCAGATGACTTAGTAATTTTCAGTCAGGCCAATGAAACAAATGCTGAGGCTATCCAGGATACCCTGAATGAGATGGAGAAGTACTCAGGCTTGGGGGCAAATTATCTGAAATCTGGCATCTTTTTCAGTAAAAAAAACAAAGAGTCGGAATAAACAGAGAGTCAATAGAATTCTCAAGCTGAGAAAAATGGAAAAATCTGTTGTATACTTGGGTCTTCCTTTTTCCAAGAATGATGGAAAGAAAAAAAGATTTAGCTTTCTGCTTGATAGACTCCAGAAGAAATTTCAGAGCTGGAAATCTAAAACTCTGTCTTATGCAGGTAGAACTACCCTGCTACAGGCTATAGCTGCCTCAATCCTTGTGTATGCAATGAGCACTAACATCCTACCAAAAATCCTGTGCCATGAACTTGATGCAGGCATGAGAGACTTTTGGTGGGGTTTTAACAGCAACAAAAAAGGGATTTATTACAAGGCTTGGAAGAAGATGTGCCAACCATATGCCAGGGGGGACTGAACCTCAAGAGAATGGAAGATGTGAATGCTGCACTTCAAGCAAAGATTGCCTGGCAACTGTTAAGTGATAAGAACAAGCTGTGGATTCAGCACTGCAAACAGAAGTACCGCAGAAGGCATGAGCCTTACTTTGTTAAACCACAGGCTGCTGACTCTGGGCAATGGAAGGAGATTCTGCAGGGAAGAGAAATTGTTAAAGAAGGCTACTGCTACCTGGTGGGAGATGGGAAGAATATTAACATATGGACGGAACCCTGGGTCCCGTTCATTGAGAGCTTCAAACCCCAAGCTAGAGGGAAAGAGATACCTGAGATAACATATGTCTTTGAACTGATTAGGGAAAACAAGTGGAACACTGAAATCATTCATGAAATCTTTGAAGAGGAGAGTGCAAGTGCAATCCTTAAGATCAAGCTACCCACACAAGGAAAGCAAGACACAAAACTCTGGATTACGGAAAAAAATGGTGAGTTTACTGTGAAAAGTGCTTACAGAACTATAATGGAGACAACAGGAGATGAAGCTAGCAGTTATGACCAGGGCTTTTGGAAAAAATTCTAGAGAATCAAAATCCCACATAGGATGAGGATGTTCATGTGGAGATTGACTACTCACTGCATACCAACTAGATCAAAAATCAGGAATAGAATCTCAGATGCAGATGGAGAGTGCATCAAGAGTGCATCATCTGTAATGATCAGGAAGAGACGACCTTACATCTCTTTTTTCTCTATGAATGTGCTAAGATAGTCTGGTTCCATGTCATGGGGATAAGAACTGATTTACTGGACGAGAAGCAATGGTTAAAAGCATGCCTAAACCCTGCAAAGCACCTTGCATACCCTGAAGATATGGAAGATGAGTTCACAAGGAAGAGTATTATCATACTTGATTGTATCTGGCAAGAAAGGAACAACACTCTTCACTCAGGAATGATGGCAGACCCTGGAAACATTATCAGGAAAGTCACAAAGAGGTGGACTGAGATAAGAGAGACATGGGAAAGACAGGAAGAAATTCATTGTATGCAGAGAAGGGAATTACATGAGGAGAAGCCACCCAAAGCTGCACAGTTCTGCACTGATGCGGCAGTTAGAGAGAATGAAAGCTTTATTGTGTGGGTGATGTTTGACCACAATAGAAGAGTGCTGAAGGCTGCTGCAGCTAAGAGCAGTGCCACTGAGGCGTCTGAAGCGGAACTGGATGCTATAATGCAGATATTTAAAGATAACACTGAAGACGAGATTGCAAACAAGAAGATATTGACGGATGCCAAGACTTGTGTGGACCAGCTGAAGAAGGGAGCACCTTTTCCTTGGAGAAATAGGAATACTTTTGAAACAATTTCTATGGCCTGTAATAATCTAAACTGTAGTGTTAATTTCATTTCTAGGAACTTTAACTCTTTGGCTCATTTCCTTGCAAAGTGGGCAGCCTCACACAACCATGTCGGTTTGTTTGATGAGGTTTTCACCCATAATGCATGGAAAGAAAATCTTGTAACACCTGGAGGAAACTAGTAATGAGAAGAAGGCGTTAGATGAGCAAAAAAAAAAAGTTCTGCTTTTATAGGCATGGGGCGTGGGACATGATCACGTATTCACATGAACCTTCATAAAGGAATTTCTTTTATTTTTTTAAAAACCTTGACTTGACTAGAGCTATAACACACAATTTAGGGATGCCGACGCCAAAGTTTATGTCACCAGACTCCCTTCCGTGTGTAAAGAGAAGCAAGAATGCCCAAACATGGGCCAAATAGTCAGCTACACCCTATTCCACCTCTCTTTTTTTCTTTTTTTTTTAGGTGCTCTTTTTTTCTTTTTTTTTTGGTGCTCTTTTTCTATTTCTTTCTTCTTCTTTTTTTTTAACAAGATGTGGTGCTCTTTTTCGAAGAGGGCCAAAGTTACGTCTGCTCTGCACTAGTACTATTTTTAGGAAAATACACAAAAATAATTCGTAATTTACCACGAGTTATAAAAATAATTAAAAACTTTAAAATTCACGAAAATTCTCTCAAATTTCACTCTGTCACATAATAACAGTTTAATAACTAATGGTATTAGCCGTTCGTCATTAAATTATTTTTGTGTTGCATCAATGAGTTGACAGTTGGCGTTTCAGAATTTTTTTCCCTTTTTTTCCTTCTAATTTGAATCTATAAAGTTTATCAGCGATCTTCCTAGAAAAACGGGTTGAACCAAATTGAGCTAAATTGATTTTATTCAGCTTGACTATTAACCTTTTTTTTATCACCCAACACAATTTAAACTTTATTTATCGACTGAATGTCTTTAACCAAGAGTGGTAGACAATCAACAAGATATACACCTCTATTCCTATAGAGTCAACGGTCAATCATAGCTAAAATTGATACTTAACTCCATTTCTGGTGCTACAGGTGATCGGCAGATTCTCGTCAATGGTCTATTGCAAAACTAAACTCTCTAGCGGAACCTGTCCCAAAAAAGAATTCACACAGCGGTTGGTGATTTAAGCTATCTTAATCTTTGTATGTCGGGCAATACTTGGTTTATCCATCGGAGAGATTATTCATATGATGTGTACTATAAAACAAATTTGGATATTGAAATTTTAATAAATAATTTCCAATTTAGAAAACAAAATACCAAAAAATAGCCAATTAACATTTCACATTTTAAGTGGGTTGTTTACCCGATGGGTAAACTAATTTTTCCCCCTTGATGCCCGTGCGTTGCATAGTTTGTGATTTACGCTATTTAATCTCATCGTAAATCAAAGTATAAATAAGCATATCGTTCTATTGTAATAAAGGTAAAATAGTGGCTCTAACAAAAAAAAATGTTTATAGTTTGGTACTTTAAATGTCAAATCTTGGAGTATATAATTTAAAAAAAAAAGAATTATTAAAGTACGTTTCGCGCTTTTTTCATTGGCGTAAGATATTTGAATTTTTGAAGCGTAAAATAAAAGTTATACGCATCTCAATATTTTGTTATCTCCAATGATTTAATGCTATAATTTAATATTCTCTCTTTCCTAACTTACATATATGGTTTATTATTGTTAGGTGGAAGCCTTCTATATATGCTCTCAGAGTATGTCTCCTTTATATATATACTAGTTATGAAGCTCATGCGATGTACGAGTTCATGTTAATAAACTCAAATTTGATATTCAATATACAATATGTATACTTTAAATTGTTGCCTCATTAGCTTAAATAACATTAAAAGATTAGTAGTTATGATTAAAAGCTTATACTTTAAAAGATTTGTAGTTGTAGACTGAATGATAGAGTTTAATATTTTTTAATTTATTCTAATTTTGTTCATACCATATCCAATACTTTTTATTAATAGTTAAGATTATTAGAAAAAGAATGCTTGTTGAGTTGTTGGGATTGCTATTTATATGGACTGGTTATGACTGGTTTGTTGTATGGTTTGTGAACGTCCTCAGTGTAGAGAAAGTCTTGATTGTACATTTGTACTAGAGTTAAAGCAAATAGCTAGCCAGGTCAGTGGGGTTAGGAAAGTAAGCGATTGTGGTTTGAAAGGGATTGTATGTTTGGAAAATTAACGATTGCTGTCTATTTAGCATTTAGGATAGATGCCAGTATCGTACGTGTTTATTTGTATTGCATGTCCTATGTAATTATGTACTCCCTCCGTTGTAGATTGAGCTTTATGTTGGACTTTTTGAGTCAAACTTTACAAAATTTGACTTTTGATTTGTCAAAGAAATATGAAGATTTATAATACCAAAATAGTATTCTTCATTCATTTTTAAATGTACTTTCACAATATCATACTTTTTATAATTTGGATATTAATATAATTATAATTATTGATAGTCAAAGTGTTATCTCGTAGACCGCGTAAAAATAAACAAGAAGCTCAATTTGGAACGGAGGGAGTATGTGTGTTTGTGTGAAGAAGCTCAATTTGGAACGGAGGGAGTATGTGTGTTTGTGTGAAGAAGCTCAATTTAGAACAGAGGGAGCATGTGTATTTGTGTGATGAGGGTATGTATACGGAACTAACAGCTCTCCAAGGACCTGTACTTTAAGTTTTTGAAGGTCCAAGGACCTGAACTATTATTTTGAAGGTTCAAGGACCTGTGTTTACTTTTCCTGCCAAAATATGATGTGGCAAGTTCATCAATTATGAAAAAAGTTTGGGAAAATGTTGGGGCTTTTTATTTGATGAAAAAAATATGAATTGACTAAATAACCCTCAACTTAAAACACTACACAACAACAAAATTGGTAGTTCTGGGAAAGTGGTCAAGCCCTTGCAGATTTTGTACCCCTCTGAAATTCCTCTTGCAAATGCATTTGAGCAGCTTGAGGATGGCCTAGCTATTTCTCTTGCAGAGGCTAAGGCAACCTCAAAGTTGCTTATGCATAGCAATGAGGAGGATGATGATCTGCTTGGAGAGGAATTTGATGATATGGTGGGAATACCATGTTACCCCATCAGCGAGCTGGGCCTGGAAACAGGTATGCATCAGCAGAGAAATATTTAGAAGTGGTTAAGCACAGCAGAGAAATACTGGGAAATACACTATCAAAAATGGATATGATTGGTTGTCTCCTGCTGTTCAGAAAATTCCATGGGCAAAGTGAGTCTGGAATAGGCTAAACCAGCCTAAACATGCCTTCATTACGTGGGTTGCTGCATTGGATAGATTGCAGACTAAAGAAAGATTGAAAAAAATCAATGTTTGTACTGATGACCTGTGTCTTCTTTGTGGTACAGCTACTGAAACTTCTCGCCATCTCTTCTTTGAATGCCCATACAGCTTGAATTGTTGGGAGAGACTAAAAACCTGGCTGCATATTACAACTACTCATGTTGATGTATGGAGAGTACTTAAATGGACAAGCAGGAAGCCTAGTTTTGTTAGTCGTGTGCTGTGTGCAGGTGTTGTGAGCCTTATCTACCACATCTGGAGGTGTAGAAATACAGCATACTGGAACATTTGGTGCTTCACCCTTCTGTGATTTTTCGCAAGTTAAAGCTTGACATGAAGGCTAGGATTATTGCTGTAATTCCTAGGAAAACATCCCAAAAGGATAGAGCTTGGTTTAATGCTTTATGAATTATTTGCTGTTACTTGTTTCTGTAATGTCACTCTCTGAATGAGATTGGAAAACTCTGTAAGACAGAAGGGTATGCCCTTCTTAGCTTGTAATTCTTCCATTTTCGTAATAAAATTAATTACTTACCAAAAAAAAAAAATTGATGATATGACCCCAGAAGGCTCCTTCCACTCCATGCAGTCCAACAATTCCCTGCTGAAGCAGATCATCCAACTGGATGTTGATGGCACTACTGCTGCCTCTCTCCCAATTCTGCTCATTCTGAAACATCTAAGAGGAGGATCAGTATTTTTGCAAGTGTTGATTCGGCCTCTAGCTCTCTGAAGAGAGCAAGAAATTGATCTTAAGTAATCTGTCAGCCAATTGATGCCTTCTAAATAGTATTTTTATGAATAAATTTGCTTTTTGGAATGTAAGAGGGGTGGGTAGAAAAGATGTTGATGAAGAGGTAAAATTAGTTTGTAAGCTTCATCATGTGAACTTGGTTGCTTTGGCTGAAACCAAGGTTCAATATGATCCCTCTCTAGCCCTTATGCATCAATTTGGCTTTAGTATGTTTGATTTTATCCCTTGTGTGGGATTTTTAGGTGGAATTTGGATCCTTTGGCTGCATAATCTACTTGATGTAACTGTTTTATTTAAGGAAGTTCGTTTCTTAGCAATCCTTGTTAATGATTTCATCTGCTCCCCTCCCCTTGTGATAGTATTCTGTTATGCCCCTGCACAAGCCTCTCATAAACAACAATTTTGGCAAGATTTATATGATTATGTGTCTACTCTTTCTTGTCCTTTTATTCTGATGGGTGATTTTAATGAGATATGTTCTGTTACAGAAAAATTTGGAGGTGTTGTACCTCACAACAACAGGTTTGAAAGATTGGTATCCTTTAAATTTAAAGCTAATGTTATATAAATTCCTTTTGCTGATAGCACATATACCTGGAGGAAGAAGAAGGCAGGACTTAATAATGTAGTGGAAAGACTTGATAGGGTTTTAACTTCCCCTTCTATATTAGCAAGTTATCCTCTTATGCATGTTACTCATCATGATTTTCGCTCCTCAGACCATTGTCCAATTATTTTAAATTTGAATCATCAACGCAATTTTACTCCATTTCCTTTCAAGTTTGAATCTACTTGGATCAATCATAAAGATTATGAGCAACTAGTACGCAAAGCCTGGTGTACTAGAAGCAATGGATCTCAAATGTTTCAATTGTTACAAAAAACAAAGAACTTGAAAAAGCTCTCCAAGAATTGGGCTAAACTCAAGTTTGGTAACATAACTAGACAGCTAAAGGAAGTTGAGGGACAAATTATAGTGTCCAAAGTAAGCTTATTTCAGCACCTTCCAATGCAAGATTGATCACTGCACAAGATAATCTTACAAGAAAAAAAGCTACTCATTAATTTTAACCGTCACTACTGGCATCAAAGAGCTCGGGAAAAAAACCTGGCTCTTGACGATAGAAATACAACCTATTTTCAAACAAAGGCCACTATTAGAAAAAGTAAAAAACGTATTATTGAATTTGTAAGCAATGAAGGTGTCCATTTTACGGAACCTACAAGTATTAGAAGTGAAATAACTAAGGAATTCAAGGCTAGATTTCATAAAGATAATAACTGCCATATTAATGTTGATATAGATTTACAAGATATTTCCAAAGAGATTACAGATGAGGACAACAACAATTTAACTAAACATGTCTCTGATGACGTAATCAAAGAAGCAGTATTTATTGTTGGCACCTAATAAGTCTCCAGGCCCGGATGGATTTCCCGCGGTTTTTTATCAAACATACCGAAGTATCATAGGGCCTTCAGTTATCCGAGCAGTTAAAGCTTTCTCTTTTTTTTCAGGAAAAATTCTAAAAGAAATAAACCAAACCTTTATAGCTTTAATTCCAAAGATTGATAATCCCAATGCAGCAAACCATTTTAGACCTATTAGTTTGTGCTCCTCTATATATAAAATTATTTCAAAGATCATGACATGTAGACTTAAGAGCGTCATTGGAAAATTAATTCACCCCTTACAAGGAGCATTTGTTGCAGACCGATGTATCCAAGATAATATTTTAATTGCACATGAGGTTTTCTACTCATTCCGATCTAAGCAAGGAAAAAGTGGATGGCTTGGAATCAAGCTAGATATGGAAAAAGCATATGATAGATTGGATTGGAATTTTATTATTCAGGTCTTTAAAAAGTTTGGTTTTAATGATGTATGGATAGGATGGATCACAGAATGTCTCACCTCAGTATCCTTTTCTGTACTTGTTAACAATTCCCCTGGATCTACATTTGTACCTTCCAGAGGTATCAGACAAGGGGACCCTTTGCCCCCTTATATTTTTATTCTCTGTGCAGAAGTGCTAGCCCGAAGGCTACAGCGGGAAAGCGATAGCTCTAATAAAAGTATAGGCATAAAAAAATCTGTCATGATGCTGATAAATTACCTTTTCTTACTTTTGCAGATGACACAATGATTTTTGCACAGGCCACAAATCAAAGTTGCCATACTATAAAGGAGATTCTGGATTTTATCACTGTAAAATGTCGGGCCAGAAAATCAATTTTGACAAATCAGCATTCCAGTGCACAAAGAATATTACACGACCAATGATAGAAACTTTCAAAGGAATATTGCTTATGAGCCATTCAGCAAGTTTGGATAAATATTTAGGGTGTCCAATTATCAATGAAAGGGTTAATGCTAACACCTTTGAGGATGTTCTGACACGTACGCAGAATAATCTTTCAAAATGGAAAGTCAATGCACTTTCCCATGCAGGACGTGTAACACTCATCCAAGCAAACTTGGCAGCTATTCCTATCTATACAATGCAAAGTTTTATGTTGCCACAAACTTCACTTAATAAGCTAGATAAAATAAACAGAAATTTCCTTTGGAATAAAGCTTCGGATTGTTCGTCGCCTAATTTGATAGGCTGGGACAAAGTATGTCGGCCAAAAAAATTAGGAGGTCTAGGTTTAAAAAAGCGGAAGCAACTAATAAGGCTATATGAATGAAATTAATATGGAAAATTTTCACGTAGCCTGAAAGTAAATGGGTGAGACTTATCAACCATAAATACCTTAAAGGAACGAATATCCTAGAATTTGCAAAGGGGAAGAAAAATTCTTGGCAGTGGAAAAATCTTCTTAAAGTTCGGGACATGGTTAAAAGTGGGATCAGGTGGCAAGTAGGTAACGGCCACGATATCAAATTCTGGACTGACTGCTGGGTGTCCCCACTACCGCTTTTAGAAATATTTCATGATGATCTTTCTGATGATCCTCTTTTTGATATTTCCATTCATGTTAGTTGTTTTATCAACAATGGTAATTGGGATTCTATTCTACTTACTAGAGTGGTTTCCCAAGAGACAATAAAAGCTATTTTAGGTATCCCGCTACCTTATAATGAAGTACCTGACAAATTTCACTGGAGTTTGTCTGCTGACGGGAAATTTTCTTGCAAATCTGCATCATGGATTACCCAGGGAAACTTGGATAAAATCAACACCAAGTGCGAATTCAGCTGGATTTGGGATTTAAATATTCCTCCCAAAGTCAAAATTTTTCTTTGGAAGCTTTGTCTAGATGGTCTTCCAACTAAGAAAAGACTTGAGCAAAGTAAAGTTTATGTACCTCAAGAATGTGTTTTCTGTAATCACTACTGTGAAGATAAGTTTCATCTATTCTTCGACTGTGCAAATTTAGTGCAAACAGTTAAAGAAACTGAAATAATGTGCAATGTCAAATTACTAGTGGATGGTTGTCACTTGCCTTCATTCACTTACCGTCTCAACCACCTCAAAGAAAATCTTCCAGAGTCAAACTTAAACCTCCTTATTATGACTTGGTGGATGTTTTGGTTTGCTAGAAATAAGGTTATTTTTAATGACCTAGTAACGAACCCTTTTCAGATTGCAATATCTAGCAAAATAAGCTTTCTTGAATGGCAAGCTCTTTCGACAAAGGATCTAGAATTTGATACCAGGGGAGCTTTTCCTAATACACATATTAAAAAGGGCCCCCGATAAAATATTAAATGGGAACCTTCCAGACAAGATTATGTAAAGCTAAATTTTGATGGATCAAAGATTAACAATCACCAAGCTTCTGCAGGATTTGTAATACGAAATGCAAGGGGAGAAGTCCTCTCTCTTGGTGCTAAGGCATGTGGCACAAGCTCCATACTTACGGCGAAAGCAATTGGCTTACGAGAAGGAGAACGATTGAGGGAGATAACATGGCGGTGATTAAAGCTATTAGAGGGGAATGGCATATTCCTTGAAAAATTGAAAATATCATCATTGACACTAAGAAGGATCTCCACTTTTTTGAAAGGGTGGAAGTACTTCATTGCTACAGAGAAGCTAATTCTGTTGCAGATTTTATGGCTCAATTTGGCCATTCGTGTCAATTCTTGTGCTCTTGGTCGAGTTCCTTCGATCAGTCCCTAACTAATTTATTGGAAAGGGACATTTTAGGCTAACCTCTTGAGCTTGCCTGGTTATCTTGCCTTTTCAAAAAAAAAACAAAAAAAAAATATAAAAAATAAAAAAAATAAAACAAACCCCAAGCTCCTGCTACTCTACCCATCATCCTCTTTCTTCTTTTCCTCTATCCTCCAATCCCCCCAAACCTCCATAGTTACATACAAGAATCAAGAAAGCAACATATTGCAATCAAGCGACAAACAATTATAAGATAAAAAAAATATACATCAATATTCATCCACAAACATTCTTCCAAGAGAACTAGAGTAAGAACAAAGTGTAAACCCTAACTTTGTACCTGGGTTCTTAATCCAGATCCCTATTATCGCCTCCCAAACCCAAATTCTCTCTCCTCCCCAAATCGGAAATCCCCAGTTCCCCCAAAGTACCACACCCCTTGCGTTATAGTGTAAAGAATCTGAAGGGTTTATTCAAACCCAGATTCATTAACATTCTAACCCACTTCATTTTCATTTTCGCTCAAATATTTACCAAATTAGAGATAGGCAGAATACATCCAATTTCCAATTTTGAATCAAAAATTAACCAAAACCGCTCCTCGGGCCTCTCCCTGAAGAATTTAAACCAATTACCAAATCTCCCTCTTCCTTTGTCTCCTCTTTGGTTCGGGACTGGTGGCAAAAATAAAAAAAAAGGTATGCTACCCTACCCAATCCCAGAAATTAAAGAAAATCCAAAACCCCCAAACCCTGATTTCCACCCTCTTTTGTAATATTTCACAATCCCATGAATTGAATTTAACCAGAATTCACCCATCAAAGGAAGAGGTCTCTGAACATGAATTGGTAGGAGAGAGAAATTGAGTTGTTTTGGATTATTGTTTAGAGAATCAGTAATGAATCCAGTGATGCGTTTTGGGTTTTTGAAGATGAACCCCAAGGATCTTGATTGTAACAAAAATTCAAAGTAATGGTGGATTTTTTGGCTAAGCAAAAGTACTGGTGGATGGGGTTGGAAATTTATTGCGTGAGAAGACCATGGGTTGAGCTTCCATTGCTAAAGTTCTTTTTGGTTCAGGAGTGAAACCAAAATAGGAGGGTAATTTGGGTGTTTCATTTTGTCTTCTGTTTCAATATTATAAATTCGTTTTCCTGCTTTGATTTTAAACTTTTTGGCCATTTTCTTATATCCATCTATCGGAAAAGTAATTACAAGTCGTTGAACCTTCAAAAAAATAGTTAAGGTCCTCCGACCTTCAAAAACTTAAAGTACAGGCCTTCTCGAAATTGCTGCAAACTTTGTAATTAAGAAAGTACAAAAATCTAAAAGAAAGTGAGGAGAGAGAAGAGAAGGTTGGCGGCTGGGGCCTTCGACTTTGGGACTGGATACAAAAATCGCCAGTTAGAATGATATACACGGCCGACGGGTATCTTTATGATATCCTTATTTTGTGTGGTTTCTATTTTATTTTCAGCTTTGACTTTTTTATTTGCAGTTTAATTTTATTAATTTTACTTAAATTCAGTTCAGTTCAGTTCAGTTCAGTTTATGCGTAATTATGTTATCGAAAAGATCTCAAAATATATTTTTAAATGAGTCTAATATTGACTATGTTTGGAAAAATTTTAAATGGTTAACGATCAAGTTTAAAAAATCAATTCATTTCAGCTCAGTTTATTTCAGTTCAGTTCAGATCAGTTTTATTCAGGTGAATCAAATGGAGACTTAATTTTGGACATCCTTGTATTAGTTTTTCGATTTTACGTATCCCTTTTCAATAGTATGTGTCAATTTATTATAAAAATAAATATAACTCAAAGTATCACTTTTATACTTGAAATATTAGTTTTTCAATCCTACACGTAACATATTATGAATATTATGTATCACTTTTATATTAAAAATATAAATAAATAAAAAAGAAAAAAAATTAAAGTATTAGTTTTAGACTTATTAGTATTAGTTTTGCAATCTTGCGTATCAATCTTTGAATATTATGTATCAAATTATTATTACAATTTTAAGCTAATATATGATATTGTGATATTGGCGATGTTCTAAATTAAGAGATTAAAGTGAATCGTTTGAAATAAAGGTAATTCTTTCTAACTACAACTGATACTCCAAGAGGTAAAAGTGATACCGCATAGCAGAAAAGTGATACTGGAAAAAATAAAAGAAATATGATACTCACAAACTAAAAGTTATACTCCAAGAGCTAAAAAAAGTAACATTGTATAAAATAAAAGTGATATTGTATGAACGAAAAATAATACTCCAAGAACTAAAAGTGATACTACATATTAGAATAATGATACTAGAATAAATCAAAGTATGTGTGTTTTTTTTTTTTTGGAAATTAACAGATAATTTGTATTAATCACCATGATAAGTTACAAAGTAGGACCTATCTCAGGGCACATATTACAAGCTTACAACATAAGAAAAACCAAGGGTCTCTCCCAGACATGAAGGAGACTAAACACAGCTACACCAACCTGAATAAAATCACAACCAAGAAATATTAAAAGTACAAAATGTCTCCTATGAGGCCGCCTCAAGGTGAGGTTCTCTCTATAACCAAGAATGGCATAAGCATGACGTCATGCTTGTTAGAGGTTAGAGGCGGCCTCACCTTGAGGCCGCCTCATACGAGTTTTTGTGCTAAAAGTAAAGCACTGTTTTTACATCACAAGCTCTCAAGGAAGCATGACACTTTTTGGTTTCTCTGGGCTGGCACACAGCCGTGGAAATTGATTTGTAGAATCATTATTCCAGTTGTATCCCATTTGTAATGCTGCAACTCTCACATGCCTTCCTCTTGTGCTCTTTAACACCCAAGCTAACTCCTGCTGCCACACACCTCTAGTAAAGGAGCAAGCAAAAAAGAGGTGTGGAAGAGTTTCATCTTGTGCTTTACACAACACACATGCTGCAAAACATTGCATCCCCTAAACGATCAGTCTATCATTGGTATCAATTGCCCTTGCAGTACCAACCAGATAATAAACACATGTTTTGGTGGTGCCAAGTTTGAACAAGTAAGGTTCTTCCAATAAACATTGTCAACAAGCCCTCACAAAGTAGTATTAGCTTTAATTTGTGGATGCTGAATTTGCGTTGTTTCAATACTAAATTCCAAAACTTGATTCTTCTCCATCTACCAGACTTTTACTTCAAACAAGTAAAAACAAAAGTAATATTTCAGAAAAAAAACTGATACTTTATCACAAAAAACTAATACTAAAAACAATATGTATTTTTTATAGCATTTGCAATAATAGGCCACAAAAATATATTAAGAAGAAAAATAAATTGTTACTTGTCAGTCAAAAAGTAATGCCCAATAGGCTAAGAACGGGTACATAAAGTAACCACTTTGACAATATTGTGCTTGATAACATAATGATACATCAAAGCAAAATACTGATACCGTTAGTACAAAAACTAATTCCAATAGTGAAACTCATAATACATGACATATTTCGACCACAAATAAAAAATCGAGGCATAGATACACCTAAATTTGTGTTAATTAATATGCATACTAAGTAATACTAACTAAAATACATATACTTATGAGCATTTTAAAGCACTCACCTCACAATCATTTCCCATTCACAAATCAAGACTTAAGAAATTAAGAACATGTTGTATAAAGCCATACACATTCATACAAGAATCACAAACACTAATTTTCTTAATTTTTCCTAACAAATAAATATTTGATAATGTAAATTAAATATTTTCATGTTATTTTAATCACGTAACAAAGTGATGCTTACACGCAAAAAACTGATACTTTTGAGAGGAATATGATACATCTAGGTAATAATCTGATACCTTTAAGATAGAAACTGATACTAATACTCAAAACTCTGAAAATTCGATTCAAACAAGAAAAACTGCATAAAACTTGATTCACCATAAATTAAAACCCTAACATGATGAAATAAATCTCAATGTTCAACCAATAGTGGAGAAAACAATGAATTCAATAGTAAAACCCTAACTCATTCTAAAAGTAGCATAAAAGTAGCAAAAGTTTGCCATATATCGCAATTTGTTCCCTATTTCAATGGTAAATTCGAAATCAAATGATTTATAGAATCACAATCAACAAAATCACTCCTCAACTCAAATCAAATACATACTTGTTAATTGCTTTGAGTTTGTCTTCGCCATGAGAGAGAGAGAGAGAGACAAAGAAAGGGGGGGGGGGAGAGAGAGGGAGGGAGGAGAGAGAGAAAACGTGAGAAGAGAGAGTGTGTGTGTTTAATGCTTTATTTAATTTGTCTACGTTTATGTTTTTGTTTGGGTTTGGTGGAGATTGGGACGCGGGCCTGGGCTTCTAACCTTCTACTATGCATAAGGCCTCACCTTGAGGCGGCTTCACAGGAGACGAGTTGTTCGCAAAAACTTGAATGCGGCGGCCTCAAGCTGCGATGCATTTGGTGACGTCAGCGTAACGGTTTTTTTTTCCTCCTCGCTCAAAACACAAGGCAACGGTTATTTTGCTCAACGCAACTCAAGCACAGTCATCTCTCTCGCGTTTCTCTTCAATCATCTCATCGGATTATTTCGCTCACTCTCTCGCGTTTCTCAGCCGATTTGCTTGTTCTTCTGATTTCGCATTGAGGTAAATTATACTGATTTTATAATCAGGTAATTTAATTATTTCGATTTGTCAATTCATGCTGATTTTGAGCTTGTTCAATCGCGAAAATCAGATTTTAGGGCTAGATTTTGGAGATGCCTAATTCAGATGATGATGTGGTTGTTGAGCACACAAAAGATGGTGATGTGGTTGAATCTGAAGGTTAGTGTTAATTTGATGTTAATATACTTGTTAATTATAGTCGTTTTCTATTTGTTTATTTTCAATTTTGTAGTCAGTCTGTTGTTATCAATGTGTCAATGTGAATTTTATGCAAGTTATTATATAAATGTGATACGTGATAGGATAAAAGTATACCTTAGATGCTTTATGATCTAATGAGCCAATGTATATGTGATTTTTGCTCTAATGTTAATGCTATACCTGTGGTTGATAATTGATTTGTGATTTAATGAGCCAATTAATTTTGTACAATCTGTTAATGTTATACCAGTGGTTGATAAAATTTGATTTGTGATTTAGTGAGCCAATAATGTGCAGGTTTATGCATACCAGTGGTTGATAATTTGATTTGTGATTTAATGAGCCAATAATGTGCAGTTTTATGCAAGTTACTATTAATATGTGATACCTGATAGGCTAAAAGTGATACATGGATGGCTTAAAGTAATACCTGTATGTATATAGTATTCAAGTTACTATAAACATGTGATACTAGTATTCAAGTTACTATATACATGTGATACCTAATAGGATAAAAGTGATACATGAATGGATTAAAGTAATACCTGTCATGTATATAGTTTTGATAAAACCTGCCTGTATGTATATAGTATGCAAGTTACTATTAACATGTGATACCTGATAGGATACAAGTGATACATGGATGAATTAAAGTAATACCTGTATGTGTCAAAATGCAGTTCATGCAAGTAAAAGGTTTTTTGATATCTCAGCTGATGTAAATTCTATTGTTGTAGATAAAAGGCATACTAAGATAGCCAACAGTTTGGATTTTGATGTAGTTGGATCAATTTTGGGTGTAATGAAGGCTACTATTGATGAGATCTATGACTTGTATTGTTCTCATGCAAGTGCTTGTGATTTTAGTGTTAGGAAACACTCTACCCGTTATAATTCTGAAGGTTTAGTCAAAGAAAAATACTTAGTATTCTCTTGTCAAGGGTTTAGACCTGCTAAATTACCCCCTATCATTAGTACATATTCCAAGGATTTAAAAGGGAAAAGTAAAAGGGTTGTTCCTTATACAAGAACAGGTTGCAATGCAGGAATTAGGATAAAACCTATTAGTAATGGGCGTTATGAAGTTGTTTCTCATGTTATAGAGCATAATCATGCTTTGACTAGGCCTAAATGAGGTTATTTACATCACTCTGAGAGGAGGATTCCTGATGCAAAGGGGGGAGTAATAGTAGGTAATATTGCAAGTGGATTGACAGCCACACAATCCTTTCATTGTTTGGCACATGATTCTGGCGGTGTTAAGCATGTTGGTCATACAATAAAGGACCACTTGAATTATGTCAATCGTTGGAAGATGAAATCTATTGAAGGAGGAGATGCCCAAGCCGTGATTGATATGCTTTACCAACAAGCTGCTGAAGAGGAAGACTTTTTCGTTAGAGTGAGAGTTGATGAGTTGGAAAGGTTGTGTAATCTTTTCTGGAGAGATTCAATGATGAGGGAGGATTATAACATTTATGGAGATGTGACTGTTTTTGAAACCACGTATTGAACAAATAGGTATAATCTGATTTGTGCACCTTTTGTTGGCATAAACAACCATTGGAAGAATGTCATGTTTGGTTGTGCTTTTCTTATTGATGAGACGACTGATTCATTTGAATGGTTATTTAATACATTCAAAAAGTCAATGGGTGGTAAGTGTCTTGTAACCATCTTCACTGACCAAGATCAGGCCATGTCAAAAGCCATTGAACAGGTATTACTATTACTCATTTCAGTATCACTTTCACTTTCTGAGGTATTATTTTTTTTTATGTAGTATCACTTTTGCAGTCGTTCCCTGATACAGGCACAGGTTGTGCTTGTGGCATTTGCAGCAGAATGCTGTGCGTTATTATGGTGTTCTGAAGACTGACCCTAGTTTTAATGAGGCTTTATTTCAAGCACTGTTTGTATCGTTGTGTCGCTCCAGAGGATTTTGAACAAGCATGGACTTCAATGATGCCAAAGTATGGGTTGGATGGCGAGGAGCATATCTCGTTTAGGCGTTTCTATGATTCGAAAGAAAAGTGGTGCACTGCACTAAGCAAGGATTTCTTTTCGGATGGAATTTTATCGTCCCAAAGAAGTGAAAGCACCAATCATGCTGTTGGTTTCCAGGCTAGTAAAACAACTACCCTAACCGAGTTTTTTGATATTTTCAAGAAAACAATGGAACGCTGGAGGTTGGCTGAAGAGAATGATGAATTTCAGTGTGAGAGGTCAGAACTGTGTTCTGTTATGCCTATTGAGAATGGTTTGTTGAAGCATGCTGGTCAGGTTTACACTTTGACTCTTTTCAAAGATTTTGAGAATGAATTTATGAAGTGTTTGGCTACAATTGCGCAATTAGTGTATACGTTGGACACTACATTTGTGTATGATGTGTCTTTTGAAGGTCAAGTTGTTGCTCAATGCGTGACATTTGATAGTATAAATCACTATATTTCTTATTCATGCAAAAAGTTCGAAGAATGTGGTTGGTTCTGTTTCCATGCGATAAGGATTCTTCATATGCATTCTGTTACTTCAATACCAGAAAGGTATATTTCAAAGAGGTGGACGAAGTATGCCAATAATGAAGTTTGGAATAAGTTCAATAAAGACTACAGTAGTTCTATGAAGCGTAAGGATATTTTACCTTGGCGTCATGCTATTGCTCGTAAGAACGGTTCAGCAATGAAGTGTCTCGATGATATATGCAGTCGCGCTGTTGTTTCGATTGGTGAAATTCTTTCTACTGATGTAGCTTGTACGGAACATTCTCATCAGCATTCTACTGATACTGATCAGCATCCTTTGATTTTGGATCCCACTCGTGTTGTTACAAAAGGCAGAAGGAAAAGGATCAAAGGTCATTTTGATGATAATAAAGCAAAGAAGGCAAAGAAGACTGTTCTAAAGACAAAGGATCAAGGATCAAGTGCTGCTGCAGTGAGAGAGTTTGGTTCCAAGTCTCCAACTGTGAATTAATTTTGAGAGACTTCTTTATCATTAGAATTGATACCATGTTTAGATAGTTGATATAAAGGTCTTCTAAACCTGATACTTCAGTGTAAAAACTCGATACACAGTGGTCAAAACTGATACCAACATCATTTAGTAAATTTGTTTTGTTAAGACATGAATGTTACAAGTTGTTGAAGGTTATTATCAATAGATTCTTTGGCTATTCATATATGTTCTCTGTATTCTTTGGTTATTTATAATATCTATTGTATTAGTTTATTATTTGTGGTATTAGTTTTAATATCTATGGTATCAGTTTGAATATCTGTGGTATTAGTTTTTGAATGTGTGATATCAGTTTTAACATCTGCGGTCTTAGTTATAATATTTGTGGTATCTATTGTATTAGTTTTGAATGTGCTTTTAGTGATATTTCGGTTCCAGTGAGCAATGGAATCAGTTAAGTTCATACTTTGTCGTATTTCAAGCCGTATCAAGTCGGAAATACGGCAGAGTTTCCTTTGAATTTGGGCATCCCAAGTTATCGACTTTTCAAAAACCTGTTCAAAGAGAAAAGTACAAGCAAATTCAACTCTAGTCTTCTAACCAAACCAAGGCTTCATTGCCACATCCACTCATACCATCTTTAAAACATAACAAAAGCATACATGAGATGAAATATATGATACCAGGTCACCCAAACTTGATACTAAAGCAGATACTTGATGAAGTTCTATTCATAATATAAAACTAAAACACTTGTTTGTTGTTTTAGTTAATAAAAAACACATCTAGCAATATACTAAAATATTAGTTCAACTCATTTACAACTTTGCTTCCATAATCTTTCATTCCTCTTCCATTTTATCTTTCTTTTCGTCTTTCTTGGCCTCGGCAACTTGCTTTTCCTTCTTCTTCTCTTTTGCTTTTTGTTTCTTCTTTTGCTCAGCTTCTTTCTTCTGTTCTTTAGCAATCACGTTGACTAATGAAGGTTTATTGTACTTGAAACCCCTAACTTTTATCAGCATTTCACCTCTAGCTCTGTTCACATCACTAAGGACAAGGGTTGCACATATCCTTGCTCGGAGGTAACGCCGATAAAGAGCCTTGAAGTAAAAAAAGATAGTTTTTAGGGAAAGTAGTACGAGAAATAGAAAAAACTGATACAACATACAGAGAGATTAATACCGATGTCAATAGTGGTTCCACATAGATTTCACCCATGAAGTATTCCATGTGGTGCATCATGAAAACACCACAGTCGACATCTATTCTAGAAGTTTGCCACTTAAATGGGATGTTTTCCAAATCAAAACTGGCAAGGGGTAGACTAAGCTTTTTCTCCAAGAAATTGTTCATTTGTTGTATCTAATAAACAATAAATTACAAAGGTTAGGGAAAAATATATAAGCAAACTGATGTAGTATGTGAAGTTACTCTGAGTAAAATAATTTACCACGATTGTCGTGGCTGTTACAAAGTCATGTTTCCTCGTTTTGTATTTTCTATTGTCCAAAAGTTGGACCTCCTGCAGCTTGAAATTATATACAAGAGCCAGAAAGTGCTTATGTAGAAGGATTGGGACAAAAATCTAGCATGTGAAAAGTAATACAACGAAGATTAAAAATGATACAGCAAACATAAAAACTTATAGTATATAAAATAAAATTATTGCAAGTACACATGAAAACTAATACCATAGATAAGAAAAATGATACTACGTATATGAAATGTGATACAGCACATGAAAACTTATAGTGCACATTTGAAAATGATACAACACATGAAATCTGATACAATAAGCACAAAAACTAATACGTCGGTAATGAAAATCAATACCAAAACTATAATAAGCACATGTAATCTTCTATCCAGTCTTCTGGTGGTTCCCAGCTAAGTCCAGCAGTTTGCATCTGTGAGCTCCAACGTTTTCCCTAATCAACTCTGTTAATAGTCTCATCTGTGATGCAACTCTAGGTTGCAAATTCTAGTGAGCAATAGAGTTCCAATCTAACTTCTCCTAATTAAACAATAAGCTCCAAGTTTGGTCCTGTCAACAAGTCGGGATCACTAATACCTATAACTTGTTTGTGCACCTAAAATGATATAGATACAATGACCATGCTTGACCTAAAATGATCACTAATATGTGCACAAGTTTTGGAAAAGTGATACTGCCTCCCATTGTGGATCTTTGTTGTGTAACAGGAAAATGCCAAATGAGTCAATAATTCTTGTCTCGAGTTCTTTTATTTCCCGTTCATGTATCTCCGATCCTTTGCTTCCTTTTTAGATTCAGCTCCTTTCTTAAGTCCCTCTTCAATGCTTGGTCCTTTCTTATTCTCATCCTTCATAAGTTGTATCATAAGTTCCAAAGGTTGCTATCATAGGAAAAAATGTTATGAGTTAGTGTTCCATATGAAAAAAAAGAAAAATGTAGAATTCAAAACTTACAGCATGTCCAAGTCCAAAGAAAAATCTCTGCGGCTTCTTCTCAATGCTCTCTTTATTTCTCTCTTTGTGATTCAGATACAATAACCATGCTTGAGCTATACTGGAGTGTATCATCATATGCTGGTCTAATGTCCCCATGTCATCCCTTCTTACAATGTAATTGCATTTACGACGACACACTTGAGGACAATCATATTCGATCAAGTTTTCACTGTATTATTCAAAAAAAGAAACAAAAAAGGAAGAAAAAGGTGACATTTCAGCTACATATAGCAATACTAAAGCACCGGGCTTTAACATGTCAATTCTGATCCAATTGCCAAAGTACGCACTTGTTTGACAAAGTATGATACCTCAAACAAACAACATGATACAATGAATACTGCATTTAATACTAGCTTGCTAGCATGTGTGTGAGAAAATGATGCTTGTGAATACACTTGTTTGACAACGTATGATACCTCAAACAAACAATATGATATAAGAGACACTGCATTTTGATACTAGCTACCATGTGTATGTGAGAAAGTGAAAGTTGTGATACCTCAAGCAAACAATATGATACAAAAATACTGCATTTTGATACTAGCTAGCATGTGAGTTAGAAAGTGAAATTTACCTTTCGACTACTGAGTTATGCTTGAGAAGACAGTAGTCAGCGACTTCTTTTTGCAGATTACTCATTTGGGACATGAGACTTGTGTTCTTTTTCATCAAATTTGACAAAAAAAGTACCTCATCATGTTCAGGCCATTGATCGAATAGCTGAGAGTTCTCTGATTTGTCCTTCACACTTGAACAATGGATGTCCTTGATGATCTTTGTCATTTCTTCCTCTGCCTCCTTTGACATTTTGGCTGCTTTTGTACTATTGTCCTCACCTTCGGAATCTGTTTCTTCATTTACAAAGACATCATGCGCATCTTCAAAAATCAGCATGTGGTTGTGGTTGTGGTTGTGGTGGCGTTGGCGTTGATTTGAAAAGTTCCCAGTTAGGCTCCACCAACACACCCTTTCCAGGTTTTTGATTTACCCTGAACTTGAATTTCATGATCTTCTTTTTCGCAACATTTTCAACTTTCATTTCAGGCTGATGCACTTGTTGATTAGCATTTCTTGATGATTCCGGCTGATCCCCTGGTGCTTGACTTGACCACTTGTCAAATGGAGGCAGCTTCCTTGTCCACTCCCATAGCATTCTAGTAAGAATATCGTCTATTTTGCTCACAACAGCATGATTGCTTAAGAAATTTTGTGAATCAGATTATGTCTCAACAAGGGTAGAAATTGATGTTGCTTGGCAGCCATCAATTTTCTGTTTCAGCATCTCTATTCTGTACTTTCAGATGCCCGCAACCACTTCCAAATCTCTCCTCAAAAGCATGTATTGCTCAGAAACATCCTACAACATATCGTTAATGAAAATTGGTACAACAAAAAATAAATCTAATACTACACACATGAAAACACTACCACACATATAATCACATTTATTAAAACTAGTACAACAAATCAAATCTGATACCAGTTGGAAAACAGGCAAAAGTTATATGACAAATATATGTAGTATAATAAGATATAAGTGACAATTTATAAAAATTAATACCATAGAGTTACAAGTAATACTTTACTTATGGAAACTCATACTACATGTCAACACTTAAAACTGGTGCAGCTCTTGCTATCTCAGCATCAGTTGGTAAACCCCTTGGATGATCAAACTTTATCTTCCAAGTGGGAATGTTTATTGTTCCCTTTTTTCTTTGGTTCAGCTCTTGTTACTAGGAATGTTTGAAGATCAAACTCCCCTTTGCCAAATTTTAGAGCTTCTTTCTCTGCACCTTTGTTGCCTCTTTTTGTTGCCTCTCTTTCTTCTTTTATTCTAGCTTTCAGTTCAGCAGTCCCCCAGTGCTTGATGAGTGGTAGTGATGATGCATTACGCTTCCCTTGCCACTTATGTCGTTGAAGGTATGCCAACTGTAATACGATTAGACATCCACTGACATATTTTATTTTAGGGTGTGTATTATACAAGTCCACCTTCTTGCATAAGCGTTCTAGAACATAGGTGCACCAGTCCATTTTTGAAATATTCTCAACATCTTGTAGAGACTTCATGACATCAAACTTAATGTTCGTGTTTCCTATTGGTGCTAGAAAGCTTGTCAGAGCATATAGAACAAAGAGCTTCTTGAAGAAAGCTCCACCATTAACTTCACTACGTATAAGTTCGGGAAGTCTATTCACAGACACAATGCCAGTTAATTCATGTTCCTCGAACTTTGGGTCGGAGATGGGCTCTTCATCATCACTTCTAAGGAGAACTGGGTTACCCTCGTTCCTTGGCAACAAGAATATGTCATGGACATCATCGGCTATGATGGAAAACTTCACATGATCATCAATTGTTAGAACTCTTGTTAATCCACAGAAATGAGCTATCAACCATCTCAATATCCCTAGGGGTAGGGATTCAAGTTTCATCACTAATAGACCCCCAAATCCAATCTTCTTAACATCCTCAATATGTCTTGGATTCAGTTCTTTTGTTAAACGAACAAACTGTCTTGGTCTACAAGTATGCTTGAGTTCTCTGCTGCAATTTGAAATTATAGTAACTAAAATATGATACCCCAAGCAAACAATTTGATACTAGACACACTGCATTTGATGCTAGCTAGCATGTGTGTGTTAGAAAGTGATACTTGCTTGTGTATGCACTTCTTTGACAAAGTATGACGCCTCAAGCACACAATATGATACTAGACACACTGCATTTGATGCTAGCTAGCATGTGTGTGTTAAAAAGTGAGACTTACTTGTGAATTCACTTGTTTCACAAAGTATGATACCTCAAACAAACAATATGATACTAGACGTACTGCATTTGATACTAGCTAGCATGTGTGTGTTAGAAAGTGATACTGATAGCTCATAAATAAAAAATAAACTGGAATAACAATATTTGCTACCTCATTATTTAAATCTGATTTATTTGAATATATAGCTACAATATCACACTATAAAACCCATTAAATTAATTAATTAATTTTCAAGGACAAGGAACGCATTACTGTTCAACATCAGAAGCAAACCAGAAACGGAGACAACATAAGGCATCAAACAGCAGAAAAACAACACAACAATACTAGCTGCACATACTGCAAACCGCAGACAACAGGCAACACAACAAACAACAAACAACATACAACACCAGCAAACAGCAGACAACAGCACTAGCAGCACATAAGAAGTCAACATCAACAGCAACGACAAAACAACAAGATCAAGAACACAACAACATCAACGAAAACACAACAACATCAACAACCCAACAGCATCAGAACAACACCAGCAGCACATCAATAGGAGGAAAAAAGGAAAGGTCCATGTAATACCTTTTAGGTTTTGCTTGCCTTTGTTTCCTTCTGGGTCTTCTCCCTCACTGTGATCTTCTTCTTCTTGTTCTACTTCTTCTTCCACTTTTTCTTTTCCTTTCTTTCGTGCCATTTGTGCTTGTACTGAAATGTTTTTCTTCTCACCACTGATTCAAAAAAGCACATGCTCTTAGCTGTCAGATTGATCACTAAAAAACCTTTAATACCATATTGAACATTGCAAGGAATAATATAATAATTTCCCTGTACTTCACCCACCATAGAATATTTTTTTTTATAATTTGTACCTCATACAAAACATATAATACTGTAACAGAATTATTTGATACAAAGAAGAAATATTTGATACAAGGAAAGAGTTGAGTTATGTGATACCTTCTAGGGGTTTTCTCAACCTTGTTCTTTTACTTCCCTTTCTGAGCAGTCGTTGATTTCTTCTCTGGAAGAGTAGGTCTCTTCTCTGTTGCAGTTGTTTTCTTCTTTGTTTCCTTTGGATTATTCACTCTCACTTTCTTTGCCTTATTCTGCCCATCATCTTTCTCTAAATTTCTTTTTCTCCCCCAACCCTTCTTATTAGTCTCAGAAGGGTGAAGAATAGTTGTTTCTGAAATCACTTTCTTTGCCTTCTTTTGTTGATCATCTCCTTTTTCTTTCAGTTCTTCCTCAGACTCATCATTTTCTTCTTCTGGTTCATCTTCCTCAGCCACATCATTCTCTTATTCTGGTTCTTCTTCGTCAGTGTCATCATTCTCTTGTTCATCTTCTTCAGTCTCATCATTCTCTTCTTCCGGTTCATCTTCCTCAGTCTCATCATTCTCTTGTTCTGGTTTTTCATTGCCAGTCTCATCATTCTCAGTTTCTGGTTCTTCTTCTTCTGATTCTTCCTCAGTCTTATCCTTTGTTCTCCTACCAACTTTATGTTCCTGTTTCTTGGGAACAACTTTTTGTTTTTGTTTCTTGGGAGATGTCTTCTTCGGAGGATTACGGTTTACCAGAGTCATACTAATCCGGGTTTGTATTGTCTTTTTAGGAGATGAAGAACTTGGTGCAGTTTCTGGAATGTAAACAGAAGTCAAGTCATACCACAAGTAGTGAATAATGATATTATCATAACTCATACCAGAAACAAAATAACTAATACCACACTTATACAAACCAGTACTAGACATGGAAACTGAGACAACATTTAGCATGTAGCATGTTAGAGCACCTAAACAGTCTTGAGTGGATTGATACTGCTCATATAAGTTCAAGGACCTTTCAAGCATCCCCCAAAGTTGAGTTTGAGGTGACATTCTCCGCAAGTGTACGGAAATATCGAAGTAATATATAAGATATCGTGTCTCAAGAGAGCGAGGGCTTCAATTACCAAAATCTCTAAAATCAAGAAAGCTAAGCAAATTCAGGTAAAAGTAATGTTGATTTAATTTAACTAAACCTAAAGCTAAGCTAAGATGACAAAATAAGATGAGAGGAAAGAGCAATCACAATTTTAAGAATCAAGATTGAAGGCTAGAGTTGGGGGTTCACCCAACTAATGATGTTCTAATGCAATGAATGTTATGAGAGCATGCAATCAAATGGTTAATGCAAGGGAACGATTAGAACTCAAATAACCCAAGGCCTCTTTCAAGGTCCAAAGGAAGCACCTAACTCAAAATAACCACCTATTTTCATGGGATTAGATTAAAATAGGTCCATTAAGTCCAAACTAATCAATAAGTTCCCAAGGTGATTCATCCTACTTTCGTGGCTAAATCTCCTTGATAGGTTAGTAAGACCCCTCACAATCAACCTTCCCCTTTCGATTTTAGATTAATTGATCAAAATAAAGCCATAAACTCATTTAGGCATTTCATCAAACACTTGGGGTGCATACTACCAAATAAGCAATTACCCAAATAATAACATTCAAAATATATCATCCAAGCATTAAAAACACCATAGTTGGGCTAATCCCAACTCTAATAAGAGAGATTAGCCACTAAACATCATAAAGTCATTAACTTTAATTAACCAAAACATAATATTCAACATGAGAAATAAGTAAAAGAAGAGAGAAAAAGAGGAGAGAGAAGGGTCAAGAAGATCTTACAAAGGTCTTCAATAATCTTCTCCAAACAAAGTTTAATTACCATAATAATCTTAAGCAAGGAAGTTCTTAAACCTAAAAATGGAGGCTAGACCTTTTTAGAGAGCTAATACTAGGTTTAGAATAAGATAGGATGAGTTTTAATGAGTTTCCCAAAATTAGGCTTATAAAGAGGAGTTTTACAAGTGAAAAAGTTGAAAATCCAAGCTGATATGGCGAACCCCGGGCTGGTCGGCGCGAACCCCGGGCAGGTCGTGGTTCGCCCTGATGGCTATAAATGAGATACAAGGTAGAGACCGAACCCTAGGAATGTTGGGGTTGGAAGTTTCAGGTCGTGGTTGACCCTGGGAGCTTTCAATCTCCATTTCCTTGACTCTTGAAGGTGAACCGCGACCATGTTTGAGACATGGCTTGCCCGTGATTCATCCCTTGGACTCATTCTTGATTCTTCTTCGCGCTCTTTGATCGTTCTCACTCATGTTCAGGTCTCTTTCACATTCTCCTCAACGTGCTTGAGATCATTCCACCAACAAGATGACACATTTTTGCTTGTAATTTGCTCTCTACTAGATCAAACAAACCAAAAGCGTAAACTAGAACAAAAGGGAATAAAACTAATAAAAGAGACTGAAAATCATCAATTAACCTAAGAAACTAGAACTAAAATCTACCAAAAATATATACAAATGAGTGCTTAACATGAGGCAGTTTCATAGTGGTTGAACTAATTAGTTTCATAGTGGTTGCCAAACAATATGCATTTCTTTTCGTATGTGAAATAATAGGCAACAGAAATATATTAAGAAACAAAATAAATTAATACTTGTGAGTCAAAAAGTGATACCTCATAGACTAAGAACCGATACTTAAAGTAATCACTTTGACAATATTGAGCCTGATAATAGAAAGATACATCTAAGCTAAAAACTGATACTGTTGATACAAAAACTAATATTGATAGTGAAATTTATAGTACATGAGCATATTTTGGACCAAAAATAAAAATCGAGGCATAGCTTTAACTAAATTTGTGATGATAGGGATCTCAGCAGTTGGCTGCTGCCCATCCCAGAGAGACAGAAATCTGATACTAAGAAAAATGAAGACAAATAAAAACTGATACAACATATAAGAAATCTTATACTATACATAATAAATCTGATACAAACATTTAAAATTTGTATAGTTAAGACAAAATGATAGCACATACAAAAAAAAATGATACAACATGAAAACTAATACTACAAAGGACACTAATACAAAATAGACGAAATCAATAGACGAAATCAATCTTCTTTTCAGAATGTTGATGATTGACTATTATAGTTAAATAATCAATACCTATCTTCCCTTTTCCTTGTTCTACATCAGAACAGTATGTAAATTAGAATAGATGAGTGCAGAAGGTGCCCTATTTCAATCAGCACTATCATAATTCATACGATAATGCACATTCAAGTATCAAACACAGTAAGACCACATTAGACAGAGCAACAAGAAACACTATCATAATTCATACGAGAAACAAAATAACTAATACCTCAGATATGGAAACTAATACAACATACAACAAAATTAATACTATACAAACAAATTACTTATTTACTTATAAAACGCAAATTATGGTTACCATCAGTAACAAAAATCAATACCAGAATTCAAATAAGTGAAAATGATACTTGTAAACTAAAACCTAGATACTGATACTCCTAATAATAGATCTACCTAAAAGCATGACCTAGTACCTCACAATTTCGAAAAGAAACTGAAATCTAAGTAAAATTTGATGGAATTTAAAGTAACAAAATAGTGATACTGTCCATTTTTCTTTGTCTTGTATTTGGCTTCTTCACGACATTCTTTTCCTTCGCCATTGATGTTAAACAGTTGAGCTCAAAAAAGAGACCGAATCCAGGTCAAAAATTGAGTTTTCGTGGAAATTTAAACACAAAATTGAGCTTGAAACCGATTTTGCGCTCGGAAGTAGCTACTTCCGCGAATTTGAACAACGAAATCGTGATTTTAAGGAGAGAGAGTGTGAGCATAACCGTTTGAGGAGAGTGTGTGTGTGTGTTTACTGCTCCAATTAATTTGTCGGCGTTTTTTATTTTGTTTGGGCTAGGTGGGACGCGCGTTTTTTATTCTGTTTGGGTTGGGTATAGTAATTCCTAGGGTCTGGGCTTCTGGACTTTTAGTTCACAAAGAGAACTCACCTTGTGACGGCCTTACAGGAAACGGATTGATTGTTATATACCCAACTTGTATCACACATTAGAACTATAGCTTCAACATAGTCAAAAAGTGGCAAACAAAAGTTCCAAAGTGCCACTGGGAAGACATCTACAGGTATTATTGACATGGTTTGAGAGAGTGCTTAGTGAGAAGTCAAATTTTAAATCCCCAAAAAATAAAAATCCAATTGAAACTAACATACAATCAAGAAAAATAAAAAAGACACAAGTTATTGCAAACAACTTTCGCTACTCTAATCTGAGATGCAGTGAAAATAAAAATGCTAGTGACCTATATGACTAGTTTTCAAAGTCGATAGTCTAAATGACCGGAAGACTGAACGTTAATGGTCTATATGATCTTTATTGACTAAGTAAAAGTTCGGTTTAATATAAAAAAATAGAAATAAAATATTTAACTTATCCATAGTTATCATTATTAGTTAGGATACTTTTGGGTCACCTCAATAGGGAGATAAATCAAATCTAAACCCTAATGTACATAACACTTAAGTTTTAACCATAGAACCAAATCATCCTTGGTTTACTTCACATATATGTATTTTATTTTACAATTTCAAAGTTATTTCTCCCTTTTAAATATAGACTTTTTAGCTTTTTATTTGAATGAGTAGAAATAGAGCGACAAATTCCATGTGCTACGAATTGTTAAACATGTTAAGCTTGGGTCAAACATTTACAAGTTTGACCTTACATTTCTAGTAAAAAAAAAATTACACAAAACTCTTACAAGACAGTCTTTTCTTAACTTTCGGTGACACATTTAGATGAATCAAATATTACAGTTCATAATAAATAACCCATACATTTTTAAATAATGACCCACTTTAGAAATGAGTTAGACTCCATTTAATTCACCTGGAAAATACTGAACTAAAATGGACTGAACTGAACTGAACCAAATTGATTATTTTAACTTGACCTTTTAAGTTTTAACCATTTAAAATTCATCCAAACATTTTCAATACATTCACTCATTTGAAAGTACGCTTTGAGATCTTTCCGATTACATAGTTATCATCATTAATTTATTTCGGAATAAAGTTATCTAGTAATAAAGTTACACATAAACTGAACTGGTCTGAATTTAGGTAAAATTAAGTAGAATCAAAGAGAGCCTTAACGCTCTTCCCCTTTTTCTCTCTCTCCTTCCCCCCAAAGAAACCCTAGCCCCATTTTGGTTTAGGGGCTGACATTAGCTATTTTTTGCTAATGGTAAGCCCCAATTCTTTTTGTTTCATTGTTTTGTTCTGTTACCTAGTTTTATTAAGTCGAATAATATCAGTCTCTCCATTTGTGAGGGTAAGTTTGTCCCATTAGTTGGGTTCGACTGTCTCTCACTTTTTGAAAGTATTTTTCGTTTTATGATAAAACTCTATTCCAGATGAAGAAAAAAAAATACATAAAAGCAAAATTTTCAGTTTTCTCCAGTTTTTTCCAGTAAGTTCTAGTTTTCTTTAGTTTGTTTTATTTTTTTTTCAATTTTTTCCACTTTGTTCCAGTTTTCAGTTAAAAGTTACACTTTTATCGAATTTGTTCCAATTTTCTTCAGTTTATTCTAGAGTAGTTTTTAGTATTCAGTTTTCGGTCTAAAAAAACATGTCCTTACTCTTATAGTCCTATTTTAGCAACCCCCGGCCCCAAGCAAAAAAGTGAAAATAACTCGTCACTCAAAAACTCCCAAGCCCAAGAGTCCAACATCCAAAGTTAAGTGAGTTCCAAATTCCAATCAATTTTTCTCTCAAAACAGAAAAAGAAAAAACAAATTCCAATCAATTAGCTTGTCTTTCCTTGTTTTGTCACTCTCTTCTCCCGTTCACAACAACCGGACTTCGCTTTTCTCCGACCGGCGACCGGAATTTCCTGTTCACTAACATTAGGCTACTCGAGGAGAGAGAAATCCCAAGAATCAATAAATATTCTCTCAGAATTCCTCATTTTCAGTATTAGTAGCCAGGTACAAGTTTTCAATTGGCACTCTACTCTAGCACTTCTTTTTAATTTTTAATGCAAAGTTCATTTTATGTTCTTGTTAACTCATATGCAATCTTGTAATGTATCTGTGAACCAGTTCATAAAACAAGAACTCATATCTGGGAGAATTTGAAGAATCATTAAAGAAAATGGACAGCTTTTCAAATGCTTTCTCGGTCTTGGCACTCGAGGATGGTGAAGAGCCCTCTTCTACTAGTGGTTCAGGTATTTCATTTCTTCAATTCGTTCTTGTTTAATGTCCAACTGCATGAATTTGTTTTGGGGTTCTTTTTGATTAGCAAATGTTGAAATCGTTTTGTTGAATTTGGTATTTTTGGGTCAGAATTGGGTTTGTTAACTTTGTTTCAGGGTATATGTGGGCAATTTTAAAAAATTAGCTTGTTTTAGTATGAAAAAGTTGTAAAAGAAGTGAACCCATGATTCTTGATTTTGCATGAAAGTTTGAAAATTGGGGTATGGGATCTCTGTGAAAGAAAATGTTTCATTTGGGTTTAGGGTTTGAGATTATGTTACTTGTAGCACAGTATGTTGGAGGTAGATGCATCCTTATCTGATTAGTGATTATACATTTTTATCTTTTGGATGTATCTTGTCAACTTTCAAGTCCTGTTGAAATTATGTATGAGTACTACTTGATTAGTATCTCCATATGTTGAATCGCCGTTCATTTTGACTGGAGAAGTGATTATAATGCATCTTGGATGCTTTGTTAAGCTTATCTACTTAATTCATTCAAGTTAAAGATTCTGCTGTAAAGATATAGGAGGGTTTGGTGTATGGAGAGCAAGGCTATCTCGGTGGCCTTGACAAAAGGCCAAATTTCCTGAAAAGGAAGAAACTGGGGAAGTATGAAGGAAAAGGAAAAGAGGATTATAGATCTTGCTCAACGGCCATAATAGCCTTCTGTTGGTGGAAGTGGGAAAAGAATCCTAAGTAAATAGGTATGGAAGCTATAAATGTAAACCAAAATCAAATCTGTGGAAGCATTGGTTATACATTTCTATTAGTCTTGACTCTAGGGATTTTTTTTGCTATATACTTCCACAGTTCGTCCCTGGGAATTTCCTAAAGAATTCTTTATAATGTGGTTGCCTTCTTCTAGTTTCTCTCAAGCAAGATGTACGACACTCATCCTGTAAATAATTTTCCCACATTCCTGTTGTGTTGTTTAGCACTCTCTACTTGATTGTCTCTCCTTTTCGACCTCTCCTTCTCTATTCTTATGCTTAACTGCTATTGGCCATTAGAACCTCTTGATTCCATTTCTCATCCCTGCGTCATCTTTTTTCCTTTGGTACTAGGAATCTTCTGTAACAGAGTGATGCTAAATCGAAACTCATTAAAAAACTATTGTTCATTTGATTGCAGTTGCAAGACAAGGATCTGTCTTATAAAATAAGGTCAAAAATATTCATTGCAGTTGACTTGATCCATAATACATCATTTTCATGGCTACAGAATTTATTTGTAAAGACTATACTGCTGTTAAGTATATTCAAATTGTCATACACTATACCCTGATAAGCAATCTCTTGCTGATGAAATCCTTCTGATGCAGGGGAGAGTGTGAATAATGGTAAAAGCTCAAGTGACAAGCTCGTTAATGAAAATGGGAATGACAAAGAACCAAAATATGGTGTTCCCTCAACAGAGTACAAGTTACCCCTTGTTTGGATTGACCTAGAAATGACGGGTAAGTTGGCATGGTAAAAATCTGATAGTGACACATGGTGACCGAATTTTCATTGTTTATCTACTCTTTTGTGCCTTTAAATTAAACTTCAATCACCCGACACGGAAAACCTGCTCCTGGAATGCATGGATCCCAAGGGACATCACGACTGTCTATATTTATATATTTTTTTCCTCCTTTTGTATCATACTCCATGCACTACATGCAGTTTGTATTCTAAGAAAAAGGCATGTATGAGAACAAAAATATAGTGATGTTTCTTCTAGTGATGCTTTTGGCGTTAAATTGGACCTCAGCTTGAAAATTTAGTGATCACTACAAGAACCTCAACTTTTGTGTTGCTTGAGTTTAAGGACCTCAGCTTTTCACTTAAGTTTAAGCCTTGAGGATGTCTATACAGTTCTAAAGGGACAAATATTACATATGTCTTCCAATCATCATTAAATACTCTGAAATACAAGGTAAAAAAAGAAAGAAAGATAGAATAAATACTGTTCTATTCCGTATTACCAGTTTATCACAGGGAAAAAAAATCCCTACCTACTCCTAACTTAAACATCTTGTTTCATCAGATCTGGGGGCAGAGGGAGAAGAAGTAGCTAGTCAGTTGCATGGCGCTGCCTTTTTTTAATTAATTTTTATTTTAAATACATTGTATTGAGTGTAGTGCTTGCAGTTTCATCATCTAGGAAACTCTGTACAAGCATCTATAAAAGGCCTAGCTATGGAATGGAAACCTAAGAACAAATTAACATTCACAATCTCATGCTAGTTCTATATATGCCTCCCATATATTTTCTCAGATCATAACCTCATACCAAATCTTAAAACTTCCAACTTTCTGAGAGATGTAGCACAAGCATGGTTAATACAAAAGATGAACAGCTTCCTTGGCATTCCTCTTAAAATTTCCCTTCCATTCTCTCTGTACCAAGTAGATTCTCTAGCAATCTGTAATTCATGGGAGTGCGTAATGCTACCATCTACGGAATAACTTCTATTATAGATAAAGCAGAATAACTGCATTAAGAAGTTCACTGTTCCTGTTACCTTCTGGATAATCACAGCTTTAAGAACTTCACAATTTCTTTTACATTGGACTTGGTCTAAGTGAATGTCGCATGGATATTGCCGTTACTTTTGTGGGTTTTGTACATGCTTACAACTTATAAGTATTCTAAATGTAGCTTTCTGTGGAGAATCAAATAATTGAACATATTCAGATCCGCTGCTCAGGCATGGTTTAGTTTAGCCATGTTTATCTCCATCTAGAACGTGTATCTAGTACAATGCTGATTTTGTGAATCAATAGCTGATGATTCATTAGAACAAATTGGGCATGTATACCAATGCTTCATGGTCTTGAATTTTTCTTCTTTGCTTCTGTGCAGGTTTAAACATTGAAGTTGATCGAATAATAGAAATTGCTTGTATAATTACAGACGGCAGTTTGTCTAAATCTGTAGAGGTGAGACCAAATTTACTTCTAAGCGTTGTAGTTTCTTTGACTTTTGTTCCATGATACACTAAGCTGCAAAGCACTTCACTTGTGAATTCTTGCACATGTCTAGTATATTAACTATGGTTTTCCTGCTAGTTGTAGCCTTTTGTTGCAGTTTTTTCAACAATAAATGAATAGTTTTTTGTGCTTTTATTTGTGAAAAAGCAGAATTTTATGCAATGGAAGTGGTGAGTACAGTTCCTAAATGACAAACCAGTTGTATATATCTAACCTGGGCCTACTGAGTAGGCACTAAGCAGTTACTCTTTGGACTACTAGCAAGTTTCAGAAAACATGCTTTGCGCTTATTTGTTTAACCCTTACCCACTATCTGCTACTGTCATGTTCTATGTCCTTCCATTTGTATTGTCGCCATGATCGTTGACTGGAATTTCCCCATTTCATGCACGTGCGCATTTGTTAATAGAGGTTTTACTAGACTAATAGGTATACTTTTACTAAACTGGTTGTCAGAGCTTTAATATGGTGTTCTTTTGGTTCATGATTCTATGTCTAGGGCCCAGATTTGGTTATCCACCAATCAAAGGAATGTATGGACAAAATGGGTGAATGGTGTCAAGACCATCATGGAGCTAGTGGTAAGAATTGTATATCATTGTGGTCTATTTTATATGCTAACTTAATGCATTAAGGCGGGGTTTGGTTGGGGTTTGAAACGATTTGGCTATCAGTTTAAATATCCTTGTGGTCTATTTTGTGTTTGTTGTCTTCTGTTATTTTGTTTAACGTTTTTCTTTGCGCTCTGTTGTGGAAAACATCTGTAAAGTGACACTGGCTTATATTGCTGGGTATAATCACTGACATCTAAGGTCTATCCAGGGTTGACTGAAAAGGTTCTCCAGAGTACAATCAGTGAACGAGAAGCTGAGAAGCAGGTTCGCTGAAACTCACTTTTTATTAAACATCTTTCTTCTGTTTTGATGCCTATTTCATCTAAGTGATAAGTTTGACTTTCATGACGACAAAGATTACTGCTGGTATCAAAGTAGGGAACACCATACCTTAGTTTGTCATGATAAATATCCCTTGAGAAGAAATCTTGGTAAATATAGTAAGAGTGTTTCAAATATTCTGTAAGATGACGTTCGCTAAGTTTCTTGGCTATTTCCTATAGTCTATAATGGAATGGAAGAGTTTCATCTGGCTTTCAAGCTAGCATGGAATGAAGGGGGTTTATGTGGAAATTTATGCTTTGTAATGAAAGAAATACTTACATACTGGGGTTTCTTTGACACACAATGCACAGGAATCCCATCTTACATGAATTGTTTTTTTCTCCCACCCGGTACTCTTAGTCTCTTTCTATAGTTTACAAGTTTTTTCCAGTGGATTTATGGAGTGCCAGTGATTTAGAGACTAGCTGAAGTTCATAAGCAAAAGAAAACAGATGCAAGTCCATCTGGAAAGACTTTCAATATTAATGTTATGTAAGTAACGAAGGTGTTTGTCAACGATGAATTTGGGTATTAAGGCCCATGGAATGTGGGTAGGTATGTCCCTCAATAGGTTCCAACAAATCTTCTTCTTGTTTTCCCAAGTCACATTGTTATTTTATCTTTTAGTGATAGCGGGGAAATTAGCAACACAACTAGAAGAGAATTGAGCCCTGGTCCTCTGTTGTAGTGCATGACTCACTAGAGATGAGGCTATGTTACTAGGACTTGACAATCTCCCCATCTACATAACTACTGAAACACATGTGGAAGATTGCTGATGTTCTTTTGATGCATTGAGAAGTTCCCCCCCTCAAGGTTGGCCTTTGAAACATGTGCTTTTGTCCGAACATTATTATCCTTTTCCCAATTTGGGCTCATCCAATTTTGACCACTACAATCTATTCAGTTTTAGGAAATTTGCTTGCATTTTGGCCAAATTAATCTGGAATTTAGGTGTAACTGGGAGCAAAATAATTCCTATGCTTGATTTGCAATGTGAATCTTGGTTTGAAGAATTTCTTAATTATAAGAATTTATTATTCATCCCTACCTAAGTCTGCATGTGTATAGGGCATCAACTTTTTGGTGCATACCTATAAGGTATCGTGAAATTATGGTTCCATCTATATTACTTCTTTGGCAATATAGCAGATAAAATTTAATGTAAAAGCAGTAGATGTCAAGGAGGTCCAATAACTAAGTAATGTGTTTTTAATACCATAAAGAGTTCATCCTATGAACACAGTGAGTTAAGTTTGGCTTCGTGGACACCATTCATAATAAATGTAATGTGTTGACATTGCAGGTTATAGAATTCGTGAAGAAACATGTTGGTACATATACACCTCTTCTTGCGGGAAACTCAGTATATATGGATTATCTATTCCTTAAGGTACTTTGAAGTTATAATACTATAGAATACATAATCCTCCTTGTGCTGTTTCTATAAGGAGTTGGTACCATATTTGTTTTCCTTTACCTTTAGTTTTCCGTCAAAGTACCTGATTTTCAAAATTTTTCATTACTTTCTTTTACCTTGGAAAATTCCGTCTCAGTCATTGAAATTCAAGGAGTACTAAATATGCTTCTTGCCTTTTTCATTTCTTAATATCACATGTGATTGCATTTTCTATATCTCATGATGATTATGTGTTAGTATAAAAGCATACTACAGTTCTCTAAGTTGCATTTCACTTCATTCCTGAATGGAATGCATTGGCTTTGTCTGACTGGTCCCTTCTATGGAATTAGAGTGGCAAAAGTTTACCTCCTGTAAAGGTCATACCATCAAGTGATTGCTTGTCATGAGGCTCTTGCCTATGCTGAGGGTTCTTTACCCCTCCTCTCTCTTGTTTTTCTTTTTCTTTTCCTTGGGGAGGGGAGGGACTTGGGGGTGACGGGTGAGGGTGGAGTGGGTGTCTTGGAGATGCATGCAGGCTCTGACTCTTTTTGTTGGACTGTTGATTGGAAAAAGTAGTGGTTGTGGAGCTGCATCTGCACGTTTCTGGTTAGAAGTAGAGGAGAGTGAGATGTTTAATTTATCCACTATAATCCCAAGCTGCATAATTTCTCAATCACTTTGTTGTAGATGGATCTAAATTATCTCCCAATTACAGTATTTGGTAAAAACTTTCAATAAAGATGACATGATAACCTTTTTTTTCCTTTCTTTTTTGCCCTGGGAGTTGATTCTTCTTCGTTCCTTCATATACCTTTTCTTCTTCCTTTGAAATGGTTAAGAAAACATAGCATTACTAACCAGAAAGAATGGAATGTATAGGCACTAATGCCTGCCCAAACATGCCTCTCAACAAAACCTGCCGGGGAAAAAAAAAAGAAAAAAAAACTAATACTGGGACAGGAGCAAATAGTCTACACATAAGCCTTTGGAAATACTTAAAAAAACTTCTCCTTCTCCGGCTGTTTTCAGCTTTGATACGTATTTGGAACCTCTATTTTTTTTGACTGCAATCTTGCAGACTTCCCAGTTGTAGTGTATGTGAGGCAAAACCCAGTTCATCCCAGCTGAAAATTATTGGCTGCAAGTCTACTATCCAACTCTTTGGTGTTTATCATGCTTTTTGGAACAGAACATGTAGAGACAAATAATCAAGATATTTTTTATTTTTCTTCTTCTTTTTCCTTTTTTATTCTTTGACAAATACTGAGAATATGTGCCCCTGTAGGTGTGAATAAATCTCATTCTCTATAATCATGCCTGTAGCTGGGGTGTTTAGCCAAAATAAACGTTGAAACCTTGGTTGGATTGGAGCTATGTTGGATACTTTACTTGAAACACTTAATTGCATATGCATCATTGTATGACTAATGTTGATAACTTCAAAAAGGAAAGCATCTTGCATTATTTATATATGCTTCTATTGAACAACATTCGCTTCTTAGTCTGCAAATAGTTGAAAATAGTACTCAGGTTTCTTGTGAATCAATTGGATTTTGATTGTAGAGCCCAAATGCTAACCTAGTTCGTATTGCAGAAATATATGCCAGAATTGGCAAGTATTATTCCTCATGTCCTTGTTGATGTCAGCAGTGTCAAGGCGCTTAGCATCCGCTGGTATCCTAAAGGTAAAATTTCTCTCTCTATATATGTTCTGGATGCTACTGGCTTTTGCTAGGACATTTTTCCCTTTCCTATGACACTTGTCGAAATGAAATATTTCTTAGCATCAAGTAGTGAACTGCATCTTTGTATTATTGGTCATATGAAATGTAGCATCTGTGCAAATCTTATAAATGCTCTTAGCTGTCTATAAATATCGAGCTTTGCTGTGATTGTTAATGGGCTGTAGAATACTACACTATCCCGTTGCTTTTCCTCATTTTCTTTTACTTTCTGGCAATTAGTCAATCCATCATGCTTTGGGAGGAACAAGTTTGGGGATGTGTGACTTGAATCTACCGTTTGGTTTAAATTCAACTTTTTTCCTGTTTCAGACTTCTAGTTGTTTTGCCCATCAAAAATCTAATGCTCCCGCAAATACTTGTTTAGGGAATGCTATCTGTCTACCTGCAAAGTCCAGGTCCATATTTTTCTTCTGCTCCAAGGGTCCTCATCGTAGATTTCTGTCTCTGCTAGTATTGTCTAGTTAGGGGTAAGGGTATTTGCCTGTCTTCTCAATGAGAGTGAACTTGAAGGGGGTGGGGATACACTTACGGTAGATACTAATGTACTCACTCTTCCGTCTGATTAAGTGTAGAGACTATCTGTTTTATGTTGAAAAGCATGTTGATCATCCTTAATGATCACTACTCGCCATGAATAACTCAATGTCTTTCACTAGTTCCTCATGGATTCAAATATGAAGGCTTCTTAAAATACAAAGTGAGAAATATCCCTTCATTTGAGAAATCTAGAAGAAAAAACTTTGCACCGATCAGTAGTCATGGCTTCTGTTGCTATTTCCCTTGTAACTTATTCCTCTCCATTTTCTCTTTTATGGTTCACCAATGCTGTAATTTCTCCCATTTTGCTGATATTAGAAGGTTAGAACCAAGATTTTTTATTTTCCAGATATAATTTTTGACTTTTAATGGGTCGATTTTGTCTGTAGCTCTAGCACATCTTAGCCACTTATCGGCTTGATGTGATCCTGCAGTTTTGTGTATTATCAGTTGTATCATTGTCGGTTAGTGATGGTATATACATAAACCCTCCTCATGAAAGTTTTAGAGAAAATTTCCCTGTATATTAGAGAGTACATAATCTTTGGTTGCATTTTTCTTTTTCCTGAAGGTGTGGAGAGTAATATTGAATTTTTAACGGGAATATCATTTGGTATAGCTGCATGAAGTTAGAATAGCGTAAATTGAGTGGGATACTAGATGTTAGTATAGATTCTAATTCTAGGTCTTTGCCTAAGTACATGTTTGATCATCTTTTTGTCTACTTGGTGTTTCTGGATGTGATTGATTTCTCATGTCGCTTCTTTATATGCTCGTGATAGTCGTAAGCTTGTGCTCTGATCTTGTTATACTGCCTGCTTTTAAATGTGAGTCAACAGTTTCATCTTGTGGTTTTTTCCACAGCTCAGAGAAAGGCACCCCGAAAGGTGAACAAACACAGGGCTTTAGATGATATCAGAGAGAGCATAATGGAACTCAAATACTACAAAGAGAATATTTTTAAAGCATCCAAGAAATGATGCAGCAGTATTTTAGACCATGTGTATCTACATACCGAGTGCAGAGCCTTTGTTTATTAAACGTATGCCACATCAAAGCGTGGTTTACAAAGAACTGTACAGTAACAATTTTGAAGAACTTGTGAGAAATGGAGGCTGATCAGGTCCCTTGTATGGTTTGACTATTCGCTCTGTAAGATGAGGCTTACTGCAGAAAGCCTGACCATTGCCATGATTCGTGAAGACCGAAGAAAGAAGATTGGAGACTAATGAATGTTTGAACATGGAAAGTTCCTTGTGTATGGTGTGTTTCATAATAACTAATCTCTATGCCATATATGTCAGATTTCTTTTCGTTCCATTGTTTAAAATGCACAGCAGCCGTGTTATCAGAACGACTTCGTTTCTTGTTTACCAGGTACGCTGCACGACACAGTATGAGGTATGCACCCTAACATGCATGTCTGATGAGGGTAGAAACATCTCCGATAAAAAAATAAAAGAGAAAACATCTCTGTCCAACAATTAAATGAGCTTTGGTGATCAAGATGAAGCCCAAAGCAAACAAGAGGAAGCGAGTGCTTGAATAGCAGCTAAGACTAGGAGTTCATTTTTCTTATAAAACCTATTTATTTTACAATAACCACATTATAGATTAGGGTGTGTGACGAAAATAACAAAGGTAAGTAATTTTATTTTATCAATAATATTAGGAAAACTTGTCGAAAAGTAACTACCTCATAAAACCTGTTTCTTTTACAATAACTACTTTAGAAATTATTAGATGAGCTACTTCAAAAAAGTATTAGAAAGGAAAAAATGACTATTATTTGAATATTTTGCTCGGATAGAGTTTGAGCAAATTTGGATTCTGTATAATGATTACAGTATTGTCCTTTATTTCTTTTTATCACAATCCTTTTTTTTGTTTAAGGTAAATACCAGGGCAGGGGGATTATTCATTAAGTAAATCGAGTTTCGCCAAGGCAATGATGCCTTGCGGGAAATTACAAGTCCACACCTCTTCAATCCCGTCCTGTGGTCGCAATCTAGTTGCTAAGTGAGCCACAGTATTACCCACCCTTCGTACATGAGAAAAAGAAACACAATTGCAAGCGGAACACATAAATAAAATGTCATCTAAAAGTAAGCCACTCGTTGTCAGATCATCTCTTTGATCTTGAAGTTTTGTAATCAGACTCAGGGCATCTGACTCAAGCACAACACCCAGCATTCTCATTCTCAAACAGACTTCCATGCCAAATTTTGCTGCCTCCATCTCTGCCATCTCAGCTCCCCATCTTGCCTTCAATCTTCTCGAAGCCACCAAAATCAGCCTCCCCTGTGTGTCTCTTACAGCAACGCCGAGCCCTATAACACCATCCTCCAAAATAGTTGCGTCAGAGTTCAGTTTGAGCAAGTTTGGTGGTGGTTTAGTCCATTGACAAGCTGAGGCGAGCTTCGAATCCCTTATTTGAGGCATGAATATCTGCTGGGCATATTCTCTATAATCACGTACTAAGCGCAGAAAACCCATGGCTAAGTTATCCAGGTTGGTTGAAGTTCCTTTCATGACGAACTCATTCCTTGCTGTCCACATAGCCCACATCAATGTAGTGAGAACACAGAAATCCTCCTTCTTCAACTGTCTCGCAAACCAACTGATAATCTGTACAAACTCAGTGTTGGGGGCCTCATCAACTAGTTGCGCAAAGGAGCTTCTTCCCTACACTTCGTTCACAGCCTGACATTCAAAAATGGCATGTTTCATTTTTTCAGCGCCAGCTCCACAAATCACACATGTACCATCTCTACGTATGTGTCGATGACGCAGCAGATCATAGGTCGCCAGACAGCCCGTGCAAGCTCTCCATAGAAAATACTTGAGTTTAGGTGGTACTTCCATGCTCCAAATTAATTTCCATACATCCTCCGCCTCAGGGCCATGAGTACTTGCCCAGCCCTGTGTATGCCCCAGTTTACCAAGCCAATATGCCGATTTAACAGTAAAACAACCATCCTTCGCTGGCCACCAATATCGTGTATCTGCTGGTAGTCTCGAGCTCAAAGGAATTTCAAGTATGTCTGCAGCATCCACAGGATCAAAAGTGGCATCAATCGCCTCTGCGTTCCATCGCCCATTAGCAATATCAATCAGCTCTATGACCCTCATCTGCATATCTGAGCCACTCTTAGGCGTGGGAACTCTGGTAGCATTGTTTCCCGGGAGCCATGAATCTTCCCAAACATTAATCTCCGACCCATTACCTACTCTCCATTTCAGTCCGTCAAGTAGCTGAGCCTTGGCACCCCAAAGGCTGCGCCATGTGTAGCTAGGGTCATGGCCTCGGGCAGATTCAATAAAAGACAAGTGTGGGAAGTACTTAGCTTTCAAGGTCCGGTACAGCAGGGATTTGTTGTCCTTGATGAGACGCCATCCTTGTTTAGCAAGCATCGCCATATTGAACACTTTTAGATCTCTGAAGCCCATACCACCCATGCGTTTTGGTAGACACAAAAACTCCCAGCTCTTCCAATGCATCCCTTTCTCTTTGTTATGGGATCCCCACCAAAATTTTGCCATAAGGGAATGCATCTCTTCAATGAGGCCATCAGGAAGTTTAAAAATACTCATAGCATAAGTTGGGATCGCTTGAGCTACCGTCTTCATAAGGATCTCCTTCCCTGACTTCGATAAAAGTTTCTCCTTCCAACCTTGTAGCTTCTTCCATAGACGTTCCTTCAATGCAGCAAAGATAACTTTTTTTGCTGTCCCAATAATAGTCGGTAAACCCAAGTATTTGGCATAGTGATCCACCTCTCTCATATTCAAGACTCCCAACAGTTGGCTTTTTAAAGGCTGCTTCACATTTTTACTAAAAGCTACCTCTGATTTATGAAAGTTAATTTTCTGTCCAAATGCCCGTTCATAAATGCCAAAAATTTTGGCTAAAATAGAGCATTCCTCCAGAGTAGCTCGTGAGAACAAGACGCTGTCGTCAGCGAAAAAGAGGTGCGTTATGAAGAGAGCACCCGAACACACCGCCTTTCCATGAATCAACCCATCTCAAGCAGCTTTAACAATAAGTCTTGAGAACGCATCAGCCACCAAAATGAATAGGTAAGGCGAGATGGGGGCCCTGTGATGGTCTTACATCTCCCTTTGTTTTCCTATTAATAGCAACTGAAAAGGAGGTACTAGTCACACATCTCATCACACGTTCCACCCATTCTTCACTGAAGCCCATTCTTAACATCACCCTCTCTAGAAAGCCCCATTCGACCCGGTCATAGACTTTGTTCATGTCAAGCTTGATGGCCATCTCCCCTCTCTTCCCTGTCACTTTTCTCTTCATAGCATGGAAGACTTCAAACGCCACTAATACATTGTCAGTAATCAACCTATTTGAGACAAAAGCACTTTGATTCTCTGTAATAAGCTCTGGGAGGAAGCTTTTCAGTCTATTTGCAATTGTCTTCGAGCATATCTTGTATAGCACATTATACAAACTAATGGGTCGGAACTCCGTAATTTTCATCGGCTCCCTCACTTTTGGTATAAGCACGATTATAGTTTTGTTAATGTCAACAAGACTAGAATGTCCGTGCCAAACTCTTCTCACAAAATTAACCACATCACCACCCACAATATGCCAAAATTTTTGAAAAAATAGTGCATGCATACCATCACTCCCCGGAGCTTTCGTAGGGTGCATTTGAGAGAGAGCCTTGAACACCTCCTCTGCTGTAATTTCCGCATCAAGCATTGCATTCATCTCCGCTGTAACATTTCTCACTACCCCTTCCAATGCAGGCTCATACTCATTGTTGCCAGGTGAGGTGGATAAATTTTGATAAAAAGGCACAATCACCCCCTCCAGCTCTTCTTCCTCTTTTCTCCATATGCCTTTAGAGTCTTAGCTTCCAACCCCTTGACCGTATTTCTTTTTCTCCTTTGTCCAGCCTTGTGATGAAAGTACTGTGTATTTTTGTCCCCATCACGTAGCTCATTGGTCCTTGCCCGAATAAACCAATAAGATTCTTCCTCCTTATGTAGCTTATCAAGCTCCGCAACAAGTTCCTTACACCTCAAAAGCATATCTGCAGTTGGAGGTAGGGATTGGGTGGTCTTCAGCAGCCTCTCGACCTTTTTTATGTTATCTTTAATGTTCCCAAAGGTCGCTCTAGCCCATGAAGTAAGTCTCCTAGCGCACTCCTCAATTCTCCCAATAGTACCATCACCTACTCGGTTCTCCCACGCCTCCTTCACCACCTCCTGACATGTCTCATTTGAGAGCCACATTGGCTCAAACTTGAAAGGTTTGCGCCCCCTACGTCTTCGCCTTGGCTTCTTTGTAGAGAGGATGATGGGATTGTGGTCAGATTGGTATCTTGGTAGGTGTGAGACCTCCCAATACTCAAACACAGTACTCCACGGGTTATCTCCCATGAACCGATCAAGTCGCTCTCGAACAAAATGTGCGGGTGACGAGCCCGCTGCCATGTAAAAGGTGATCCTTTGTATCCCAGATCACGTAGACCACATAGATCAATGACCTCACGAAAAGCGTCCATCTTCCTCTCCCCACGTTCTGGTCCCCCCTCCTTCTCACTTTCGCTTACAATTTCATTAAAGTCACCAAAGAAAAGGAGCGGAAGGGGACTGTCATCTCGAATTTGTTGCATTAATTCCCATGTGAGATGTTTAGAATCTCTCTCAGGCCAGCCATAAATTCCATAGGCTCGCCAAAGAGCATTATCTTCAGTGTCTCGAAACTCTACAAGAAAATGATGCCGAGAATACGTGACTGGGAACACACACTCATCTCGCCACCAAAGTCCCATACCACCAAAGTTGCCATCACTACTCAAACAAACACCATCATAACCACAAGATCTTTTAATTCTATCTAAAACACTACTGTCAACCATCGTCTCCATCAAGAAAACGATATCCGAGCTATTTCTCCAACACCATGATCGGAGAGTATCAACTGTATGAGGGTTGCCCAACCCCCGGCAGTTCCAGCTCAAGATTTTCATTGTTGTTCGCGGGGTTGGTTGGCACCAACCTCCGCTACTTCAGTTAGACCTGCGTCATTTAGAATCTCTGCATTACACCTCATCTTCTTTCCCATATCATCAGCCATCTCAATTTCCAGCAACTCCACTGTCTCTTCTATCCCTCGCTTCATACACGTACTCACTTCCTCCCTACCACCCTCATGAGCCACTTTGTCTAGTCGTCTGGGGAGCTTCCGCCATGTCCCTTTCTTCGTGGGCTTTGGAGTAACAGAACCCACAGAAAAAGGTGAGGGTTGCGTGAGAGGAAGGGCATCTCCCCCAATTAACTTGTTTACTTCTCCCTCTTGGGCGTCACTATGAGCATTCACCCTTGGCGCCATTTGAGCAAGAACACTAGCATCTCTACTTACCCTACCTCTATCCATCTCCGGCAATGGAGTTATAAGCTCATGTGGAGGCGCCGCCTCAGCAACGTTCTGTTTCTCCCATCCCGCAGACTCTTCAAACACAAGTTTCCTTTCCATTGACACGACGACCGCCTCGGCACCGACATCTGAATTTTCTGACTCCCCTTGACCAACCCTTGTCTTCTCCAGGGGCACAACCTTCAATGTCGTCTTTGGTTTGTTCCCCATCATCAGCTTCATATCTTTTGGTTTTTGGTGAAAATTTATCTGCTTGGATTTCACCAAAAAGTCCACTTCCTCTCTCAGTTTCTCTCTTCCTTTACGTGGTGATGCCCGCAGCCATGGGCCCTACCCTTTCTCCCCTTCTTTGTCCTCTTCAAGATCACAGTCGCGTTCAATATGCCCAATCATGCCACAGACATAGCAATAATTGGGTAAACGCTCATACTTCCGTTCAACTTTCACCACTTTGCCCTTCTTATCTCGAATTTTTTGGTACAGTCGCAAGGGTTTTGTAACATCAACAACAACCCTAACCCTCCTAGATTTATCCCATTCAATCACGTCCTCCTCAACCTCCAGCACATCTCCCAAGCGAGATGCTATCTTTCTCACATCCTCCTTGGATCGACTCCCGTAGGGTAGGTCGTACAGCCTCACCCAAAAAGGGGATTGAGTTAGTACAGTTTGCAAGGGTTGTTCACAATCATTTATTTCCTTCATCAGGATCAAGTTATGATCAAAACTCCAAGGTCTTCCGTCTAGCACCTTTTCCTTATCCCTCCAATGGAAGAACTGGATCACAAACAAACTATTCTCAATAGGTCGGAAAATAGCCTTACCAGAGAGTTGCCACACTTGTCCCATCGTCCTCTTGAAAGCCTCAAAGTTGAAAGATCTTGTTGTTAAAATCTTTCCCACTACCGATAGTTCCAGTTTCTCATCTTTCGTAGACTCCTCCAAACCTCCCAAGTCTACAATATCATCTTCTTCTTCATTGTGTAGGTTCAGTTTCGAGCATTGTGTTGTTAGATCATCAGCCATTAGGGTTGGGTTGACCATCAAATCAGGAAAAATCTTGCAAAATCAAGGGCGGAACTCGCAAAAAGCAAGGGTTTTTGCCCTAGGGCAAGGGTTTCTCAAACTTGCATGAAAGTCGTGAGAGAGAGACTTGAGAAAGCAAGATTGAACTTCTGTTATTATTTTTGGTATTTATTTTTGACTTTTTATCACAATCCTTAAACGATTTTAATTTTTAAAATTGTATAATTTTATCTCTTTATTTCTCTTAATTTTCAAATTGGATCCTCTAATACGACTAAGTACCCCAAAGTTCTGCAGTCAATGAAAAACTCACGAAGTTACGAGTCAGGAGACAAACCAGAAGATTACTGTCACACGGTATAATTCAAACCTCTTGCCTCTCACACACACACACACACACACACACACACACACACTCTCTCTCTCTCTCTCTCTCTCTCTCTCTCTCTCTCTCTCTCTCTCTCTCCGGCTAGCCGTTACCTCCCGTCAATACCACCATCAAAAACCCCTCAATCGAATCACAGTTCCCCTATCTAGGGTTTCACTAACCCTAACCCTAAAATCCTAAATCACCAAATCACCAGCATCAATGTTCACGCCACAAAGAAAGGCGCCATGCACGCCAGCGACATCAACGCCAAAAACAAGCCCTAGGTTTGGCAAGGGCAAAGGTGTGGCCTTTATTGATGGGCCTTCGCCATTCGACCATGTGGGGAGATTGGAGAGAGAAAATGTTGCAGATTGGAGGAAGTTTAAAGAGGTTGGGCTGTTGGATGAGTCTGCTATGGAAAGGAAAGATAAAGAGGCTTTGGTTGATAAGGTTTCCAGGCTTGAGAAAGAGGTTAGTTTTGGGGTATTATGTTGATATATTTGATGGGTATGATTTGGAATTTGATTTAGTTTGATGGGTATGATTTGGAATTTTATTTTGTTTGATGGGTGTGGGTGTTTTGAGTTGATGTTTAGAAAAATTGATCTTTTTTCTTGAGTTGATATTTGGGAGTTGTGTGCAAATGGAACTTTATTGTGTATTCATCTTTAGTTTTGAAATTTGTTTTAGTTTAATAGGTATGGGTGTTACTTTAGTTGATATTTAGAAAAGGGAAGTGCTATTACTATTAATTTGTTGCTGGACAATGCTGTTTATCTGACTTATTTTTTATGTGAATAGCTCTTTGACTACCAATACAACATGGGATTATTGCTTATTGAAAAGAATAACTTAGTTGCCAAGAATGAAGAACTGGGGGAAGAAGTTTCTGAAGCATGGGAGATTCTCAAGCGAGAGCAGGCTGCTCATCTAATTGCTAATTCCGAAGCTGAGAAGCGCGGGGAGAATCTGAAGAAAGCGTTGGATATTGAAAAGAAGTTTGTAGTTGACGTATGTTCTACCTCTTTTTTGACCTTCCCCTTTTGTTGGTTGCACATCAGTTGATGTTTTTGTATATTTTTGGTCATATAATAATACTGATACATCAGAAATTTGTTACCAAGTAAGATCCGGGTACTTCGCTTGTACAAACCACTTTCAGTGGTAATAGTTTCTTTGACTGCACGAAATGGACTTAGGAACTGCACGAAATTGACTTAGGCTTAGAAAGACTCTTTATTTTATTTTCATTTTTTTTGCGTTGCGTTTGACATTAGTGACTGTTAATCTAATTTCAGCTTGAGAGGGTGTTGCGTGATATGCGTGAGGAACATATAAAAATCAAAGATTCATCAGAAACAACTATGGCTGATGTTAATGCTCGTATAGAAGTACTGGATAAAGAACGTTTGGAGATGGAAGGAAAGTCTCATTCAGTGAATGCCAAACTGGCTGAGGCAGACAGGAAGGCCTCTGAATTAGACAGAAAACTCCAAGATTTGGACGCTCGTGAGAGCATTCTTAAGAGGGAGCGTCTAACATTAACTCAAGAGTATGCATTTTGTTCAGATTTCCTGTCTCTCCCACTGTGACTGAATTGAAAACTATGTTAAAATTTTCTACGTTCCTGTCCATGTCTAGGCGAGAAGTCCATGAGTCAAATTTCCGAAAACAGAAGGAAGATTTGCTCGAGTGGGAGAGGAAACAACAAGAAGCAGAGCAAAGGCTTTGTGATAGTCGGAGAACCCTTAATGAGAGGGAGGAGAAGCTGCATGAAACTGATAGGACCTGCAAACAAAAGGAGAGTAAGCTTTAAGAGCTTCAACAGAAAATTGATTTGGCTAATGCAACTTTGAGAAGTATGGAAAATGATATAAACAATCAATCCGCAGACTTGACTTTGAAAGAGAAGGTTCGTTTCTGAATGACTGTTTCATATGTATGCATCTGTCGTCATGTATTTCATTTTCTTTGCGTTTGTTACTTCAGAAAGCTGAAGCTATGATAAGTGACCTAGAGATGAGAGAGAATCAACTACAAGAAAAGGAAGAACGACTTAATACAAGAGAAAGAGTAAGTTCTGGTTCCTTCCCAACAAATTGAGGTGCTTTCTGTTTTTTCATCTCGCTGTAGAGTTCCATTATTTGCTTAAGAGACCAAAAATGTTCTCTATTGGCTCTGTATGTTTTTTGACGAACTGTTGGCTCTGTATGCTGATGGTGAACTTATTGTAATCTTACATTACATGCATGGTTCGTTTCAATGTAGTTCTTTCCAGTATCCTCCTCCTGAAGATGTCATTGCATTTGAAACATAGCTCATGCTAGTTTAGGTCAGAGTACTTTAAGATATGAACAAGAAGCGACTTTTTGCCTTGATCTTCCCCTTGTGAATCGCCCATTTTCTCTTCTTCTTTTTGGGTGGGGGTGTGGTGGTTAGAGAAAGATAGATGATAACATCTACAGCATGTATTGTCTTTGGTCCAGCTACACTCTGTTCAAATATAACCGCATTTATTGTTTGCAATTGTAAGTTTTGTTCCCAGCGGGAAATCATTCGTAGGTTGTGCTCTGTATTCTGTGCAGATCCTTGGTCATGGTAATTGTATATTGTATTTTAGTTTTGTACAGTATGCCACAACTTGATTTTTATCATGTGTCATATTGTAAGGGGACGTTTTCTTATGTTCTCTCTTCAGGATCTTACTTCCGAAGTTATCGGAAATGACAACATATGATGTGCTGCGGATCCTTCATACTTCTCCTGTAGATAAATAGTCTCACTTCTTAAAACATTACCTGGGGGGGGGGGAGAATTACAACAAGTTTTATTCGTAGCTGAATTTTCAGGAAGGGGAGCATTAAGGCAGGTAGTGATTTCTCCTTTGCAATTTCCTGGAAATCTAGGGGATTTGTGAGTGGAAACAAGGATTGAAACACATTCTTAAGGCAACATAACTTTCTTGACCCTTCTCTCTTGAGCTCATGGTTACAAGAAAGAGACGCACATTCTGGATCTAATTGACCTGATCCATGCATAATTTGTTTGCAGAATCAGAGCTTTTATGAATTACATGGGGATGGGACTCTTGTGCTTATTTAGGTCTGTCTGTTCACTATATAACAGATACATTGGAAAAATGGCTATATAAAAGATGAAGTACCAAATATATTGTCAACTCTCTACGCATTCGGAGTATGGGTGTGCGGATTTGTGTAGTTTGAGGGTTTATTCCTTTGCTTTTGTGTGCTTGGACTGTGTTCATTTCATGGTATGTTAATTTCTAATGATAATAGGTCTTTCTGTCTTTTGCATGGATGTTTGGAGATATTTAACATGTGTAAAAAAAAAAAAAAACATGTGTAAACTTAATTATTCTAGTTTAATTAGTCAGATACTTGACAGTTTGTTATTGCCTATTGCTCACAGGCGGAGTTGGAGAAGCTCTTTGATGAGCACAAAGCTATGTTGGATGCTAAAACACATGAACTCGAGTTAGAAATTAAGCAAAAAAGAGAGTCCCTTGAGGAGGATTATGAAAGCAGAACAAGAGTGGTGTCTCAGAAAGAAATTGAAGTCAATCATCACGAGGAGAAGCTAGGTAAACGGGAACAACCACTGGACAAAAAGTCAGAGAGGGTGAATGAAAAAGAGAAGGATGTTGAAGTAAAGGTCAAAGCTTTGAAGGAGCAAGAAAAACATCTCAAAGCTGAAGAAAAAAGACTGGTGGGGGAGAAAAAACAACATAATGTTGAGAAAGAGTCTCTACAGAAGTTAAAAGATGAAATTGAAGTGTCGAGGACCAATGTAAAGAAACTGAAACTGCAGATTGAAGAAGACAGAACCAGCCTTGCAAATGTTAAGGAAGAGAGGTCAGAGTATCTTCGCTTGCAGTCGTCTTTGAAGGAAGAGATGGAGAATGTTAGGCGTCAAAATGAGCTAATCGTGAGGGAAGCTGAAGATTTGAAGCTGGAAAGAGAGAAGTTTGAGAAAGATTGGGAAGCATTGGATGACAAACGTGCTGCAGTGGATAATGACCTTAAGATGCTTGGTGAACTGAAAGTGAGCTTTGAAAAGTTACGGAAATCAGAGGAGAGATTTGAAAAGAAAAAAATTGAGACTGAAGAGTATCTTCGCCAGCAGAGAGATAGCATCAGACTTGAAAAAGAATCATTTGAAGCCACAGCGAAGCATGAGAAGCTAATGTTATCTCAAAATGCTGAAAACGACCGCAGCCTCTTGCTACAAGATTATGAAAGGCAGCTTCGGATTCTTGAAAGTGATATGCAGAAGAAACAGACGGAATGGGAGAAGGTAGTGCAGGAGAAGGAGAGAGCATTTGAAGAAATGAAGGAGAGAGAAATGAGAATGATCAAATAATTGAAGGAGATTTCTGAGAAGAAGAAGGAAGAAATGGAAACTGAGAGGCAAAGCATTGAAAAGGAAAGGCTGGAATTGGAATTGAACAAGAAGCAGTTGGAAGAAACCAATATTGAGATATCCAAAGACATTGAAGCTCTTGAAAATCATAGTCAAAAGCTGAAGAACCAGCGAGAACAGTTGATGACTGAGAGAGCCCAATTTGGTGCCTTTGTTGAGAAGATTAAGAGGTGCATGAACTGTGGTGATTCTGCTCAGGCATTCCTTGGCGAGACCTCAGAAGGAAACATGGTTGAACAACCAAAAGATGAGACGCTACATGCTGCCCGTAAGCGCAGTCGTTCCCAGACCTCGAGAATGACTGAAGGTGAAGAAGAGGATCATAGTGAAGGAAAGGATGATAGTGTCACAACTGGTGGTCAGAGGAAAAGATGACAGACAATAACTTCTACTTCACCAACTCCCGGCCAATAGTTTACCTCCTGTAAACGCATACCATCAAGTGATTGTTTCTCATGAGGCTCTTGCCTATGCTGAGGATTCTTCACCCTCCTCTCTCTGCTTTTAATTTCTTCCCGAGGGGGGGGGGGTGTGAATATGGGTGAGGGTGAGGGTGGGTTGGGTGTCTATCGAGATGCATGCAGCCTCTGACTCTTTCCGTTGGACCGTTGATTGGATAAGTATTGGTTGGTGAGCTACATGTTTTCAGGTTAGAAGTAGAGGGCAGTGATACTTAATATATCCACTATATACCTAAGCTGCATAATTTCTCAATCATTTTGCTGTGATGGATGTAAATTATCTCCCAATTACAGTATTTTGTAAAAAGTTTTAATGTAGATGACATGATAAACTATTTTTTCATTCATTTTTTCCATGGGAGTTGATTCTTCTTTATTCCTTTGTATTCCTTTTCTTCTTTCTTTTAAATTGTTTAAAGAACATATCATTACTAACCAGAAAGAATGGTATATACCTCTCAACAAAACCTGCCTCTCAACAGAATCAAATGACTGAACCCGAATACTGAACCCGGAACCCCCAAGTTTTAATGGTATTTGGCCCTGTAGGTGTGTCATTCTGATTGATGGACTCACCAGAATACTGAACCCGGAACCCCACTGTTATTCAAACTCCACTGAATGGAGACACTCACTGATCAGAGTCACAAAAACTAACCATTGTTTCCTAATTGATAAAGAGTACCGTGGGACACCACTGACAACAAATTACCTCACTTTAGGATAATTGCAACTCATTCTGTAACTAATGCTATTTCCTGTTTGTTCCATGATTCATGTAAACTGTAAAAGACTAAGATGGCTTTGTTTAGGAGAAAGCTCTGAGAAGAGAGATATGAAATCAGTAAAAAGGTACCTACCCCGAAAACATTGATCAGTTCATGTATTGAGTTAAATACAACTGAAAATCAATGCAAGTAAATAGACATGATAGTACAAACCACCACTTCAGGTGTCATGATCAGAACATGAGTGTGAATTGATTATTGCACTCTTATTGCGCAGGTGGTTGAGGCCCTTGGTAGCTCCTTCAATGTTCTCTCAAACGACATCAGACCTACTTTTAGAAAATCTCCAGGACTCGGCCGGCATATGATGACCAATTCCTTCAAAATCAATGCGTTTCTTAGAAGAAACTTGACCAAGTCTAGTTCCCGTTCTTTACCCCAGTATCCCTCTATCACTATTCTTTTGAGATGAGATTTGCAACACGAAGGAATTGCTTGAGTTGTCCTCCAACACCGAGGTTCCAACTCAACGGGCCACGAATTTTTGTCAAAAATATAACTAAGATCATAATAAAGTCCCTGCAAAGAAGAGAATGACAGGGAACATAGTTATACCATTGCCAAATAGTATTAACATTCCACGTATGTATGATAATCAAGAGGAAACCACACACGAACCTCTGGAAAAGCAAGTGTTTCTAAAAAAAGTGAACAGTTAAGAAATTCCAACAACACTTTATTCCACTCATTCGAAGCATGACCCAGCTCTAAAAACTTCAAATTATGAAACACAGGCAGCTGATCCTTTAAATTACCTAAATATAGAGTCTTCAACCAAAGAGTAACAAGCAATCAGTTTCACAGGTAATTCATCTAGAAACAGAACTAAGGATGAAAGGGCTTGAGAGACAAACCTCCATACACGAGCCTAGCAAAGATAAACGCTGAACATTAGACAATGGCTTGACAAGGCTAAGCATGCTCTGAAAAGGAGTCTCTAAAGACTTGTAGTACTTGGCTGATTGAAAAATATTGATTTTGGCTGTGACAAGAGCATTCATATTTGTGACAGAGTACTGAGACGCTACATTGTCAAGATAGCGAATATACAGCAAATTAGGAGTATCCACAAGCACAAGTTGACTGTTTTTTTGCCACTCACATTTATAGAGCAAATTTAAGTCCAATCTTTGAAGTGAAGGCGAAGAAATGGTTATGAAATCCGCATGCTTCCACCAACAGAGTTCTAGAGACTAGAGCAAGGTCTTCAAGTGAAGGACAACTCGAAACTAACGTTGTCACAACGTCGTCATCAGAAATGAAAACTGAGCCAAGGTGGAGGACTTTCAAGTTTGGCAGATGAAAATATGGCGAGATGGAAACTTCCTTAACATCAAGATTCACATCGATCTTCAACACCTCCAATGTTTCACAAGTGAAAATCTCCAAGGGCAACTTACTAGGTTTTTTCACATGAATGTAGAGGTCAAGCTCCTTAACCTGACGTGTTAACGGAAAACACATCCATGCATTAAGATCCGCGGGTTTCAAGTCAGGATGACACTTATCTCCACATCTATGGTGGAAATTCCCAAAATCATTCCACCTTTTGTCGTTCCCCCCAAATCAAAGTTTAAATTAACCTGGTTAGATGCTCAGTGGACTGGTAAGCTTGCAGTACACTATTGACAAATTTTGTAAAAGTAGGAAAGCATTCGATTAAATGGGACATTCCAAACAATGAGATATAGGTGAATCATCGAAGTCGAGACTTGTTAAACAACATGTGAAAACAAGCCTCTTTTTTTTTGAACAAACACTCGTAATAGCAGCATCCTTAGTTGGTGGCAAAGAAAATATTCGACTTATTAATTCATCTGGTAAATTGCTGATCCTGTCTACATGAGTACTCTTCACAATTTGCTCATCCCCTCGTTGTAAGGTCGTAGAACACAGTTTCAAGGTCAGATCCATACTCGTAACTCGTAAGTGCATCCTGAAGAACAAAATTCATGATTATCCAATGATATAGAAAGAACAAAAATGAAACAAACCAACAATGTAAATAATGTAATAGACAACAGATTAATGAGGAGATAAGAAATACCGTGGTTTCGTGTCTTGCCCAGTGTCCTGAATTCCAAATTCAACCTTGCAATTTAAATTGGTAGTTCCCCAAATTTATTTTGCAGGAAGCAGCACCACTAGATTAAGTAACTACCACAACAAAAAGCCATCACAGACACAACCTTTAGTACCCTTTAGACTAAAGTTTAGAGTACTTAACAAAAGTTGTTTGGCCTAGCTTTACCAGATGTTGTTTTGGACGACAAAAGCACAAACTAAGCCAAACACATCTAAGTTAAAATTCAAAAACTATAGAAAGGACCTCCTGTAATAGATTGGTGCTCTACTTCTGCTTCTACTTTTTAATATAGTACATGTTAATAAGCAATCTTCTTGATCCAGCAAATAACTTAATGAGGACTATCATGCACAATCAAGCCTTTATACTACGGCTCGTTTACTTGCTAGTAATGCAATTCAATAATTCTACAGAGTAGATATGGGGTAAAAACTGAAAAGTGAAGGAGCGGAAAAAGAAATTTGGGAAAAATGGGGTTGATTGTACCATCTGCTATTACAATCACAATTGGACTTTAACACATATAAAGATGATTACTTTAAATAATAGTGTAGTCAATCTCACTTTTCACATCTCTCCCGTCCTCTCCTTCCTTTCTCACCTCACATTCGATCACTCTATGAAATGATTATGTTGCATTGCATTAGTGACAAATAATCGTCATCTTAGTGTTACCCATTGGCAATACCTTGGAGGTTTCATGTTAATAGCACAAACCTTTATTTATGAAACGAAACAAGTTCTCAAGTGTAATGTAAATGGATTTGGAAGCAAGTGGATTGAGAATCAACGAGGTTCGAAAAAATATTAAACAGGATATGAAGAATTTCAACTGAAAGGGAAGTTACATAAGTAACATTATAAATCAATTGAAATAAATGTAGAAAACCAATAAGATCACAGTGGAATGTAATTAATGTATTATATGAAAGCAGAGGAGGTGTGGAGGATGAGGTTGTGTAGTCATCCCGTCTTCGATAAAGCTAGGCGGTTGGGTTACAATGGACTTTGCGTGTCTTCATGGCTAGTGTGAAAGAAAAGGGAGCATTTTTGAGGAGCTATTTTTGTTTACTTTTTATATTTTATGCTCGAGGAAGCAAAAGTGTTGATAGGAATGTAACCCTCTAAGTCTCAAAATTGGGGATAATACTTGTAATCAAAAATGGTTATGGGGGTGGGGTGGAGTGAATGCGGATGTAGGCATTTTCACCCCGCATGTAACCTATATACGGAATATATGTTTCTGAACTGAGTCTTACTGAACCGAACTAAGCATTAAATTGGAAATCTCTTAACCGGAAGAAACTATTCTTGAAGTGGATTCCACCAAAAATCTTGCCAGTTTAAACTTTTAAGGTGTCTTTCACCTCTCAAAAAAAACAAAAAAACGAAGGTGTCTCAAAATCTTTTCAAACTTGTACGGCTTACACCAGAGTTCCATCTTCTGCGGTGAAAAACTTCCAAATTCCAAGACATTAACAAGTTAAGAAACAAACCAGAAGATTACTGTCACAGTGTATTAATCACTTACCGAATAATTCAAACCCCTTCTCACACTCTCAACTCTCTCTCTCTCTCTCTCTCTCTCTCTCTCTCTCTCTACACTCTCCGGCTAGCCGTTACCTCCCACCAATACCACCATCAAGTACCCCTCAGCAAAATCACACTTCCCCAATCTAGGGTTTCATTAACCCTAAACCCCCAAAACCCCAAATCAGTATCATCATAAATCAATGTTCACGCCACAAAGAAAGGGTCCATGGAACCCAGCGACATCTACGCCAAGAACTGAACCAAGAACAAGCCCTAGGTTTGGCAACAGTGCAATTTCAAAGGGCAAAGGTGTGGCCTTTATTGATGGGCCTTCGCCACCGCCATTGGGTTCATTGGGGTTCGACAATGTGGGGAGATTGGAGAGAGAAAATGTTGAAGATTGGAGGAAGTTTAAGGAAGCTGGGTTGTTACATGAGTCTGCTATGGAAAGGAAAGATAAAGAGGCTTTGGTTGATAAAGTTTCCAGGCTTGAAAAAGAGGTTAGCATTTGTTATATTATGTTGAGACATTTGATGGTTTTGTCTAATATTTGTTCTAGTTTGATTGGTATGTTTAAAATTTGTTCAAGTTTGATGGGTATGGATGTTTTTGAGTTGATGTTTAAGAAAGGGAATTGGGTTTCTTTTTTTTAAATATATATTGGAGGTGGTTTCTGGGTGTTGGGTGAATGGGGACTTCATTGTGCGTACCCATCTGGGTTTGATTTATTTTGGGGCTAGTATGTGTTAATATGTGTAGAATTTTGATTGGTATGTTCAATTTTGTCTAGCTTGATGGGTATGTCTTGAAATTTGATTTAGTTTGATGGCTATTTGTGTTTTCTAATTTGATGTTCAGAAAAAAGGAATTGGATTTTTTTAATTTCTTGGAGGTGGTATTTGGGTATTCTGTGGAATGAAACTTTATTGTGTGTATTCATCTGTTACAATTTGATGGGTATGTCTTGAAGTTTGTTGTAGTTTGATGGGTATGGGACTATGGGTGTTTTTTGAGATGTTAACTAGATTAGGGGGAATTGGTGCTCTGTGAAATGAGACTTTGTTGTGTGTACTCATCTGAGTTTGATGTGTTTTGTGGTTAGTATGTGTAAAAGTTTGATGGGTATGTTTTGAAATTTTGTGTCTGAAGGGTATGTGTGTTCTTGAGTTGATGTTTAGAAAAGGGAATTGCTTTTTTTTTTTTTTTTTTTTTTTTTTTCTTAATTTTCAAAGTTCTTGGTGGTGGTATTTTGGTGTTCTGTGAAATGAGGACTTCGTTGTGTATTCATCTCGGTTTGATGTGTTTGTGGTTAGTATGTGTAAATTTTGTCTATTTGATGGGTATGTGTAAATTTTGTCTATTTGATGGGTATGTGTAAATTTTGTCTATTTGATGGGTATGTGTAAAATTCTATCTAGTATGGTTTGAAATTTGCTCTAGCTTGATGGGTATGGGTGTTTTTGGGTTGATATTTAGAGAAAAGGGGAATTGGGGTTTGCTTGGAAGTGGCATTTGGGTTTTCTGTGAAATGGAACTTTATTGTGTGTACTCATATGGGTTTAATGTTATTTGTGGTTAGTAATTGGTATGTATAGAAGTTGGATGGGCATGCTGTAAAATTTGTTCTTGATTGGGTTAGGGGGGGGGGGGGTGTTGTTGAGTTTGTTTTTTTTTTGCAGGAAGAAATACGAGAGAACTTAATGCTTATTATGGGTGTTTTTGAGTTGTTATATACACAGAGGGTATACAGTTTTGGGGTTTTCTTGGAGGTGGCATTTGGGTATTATCTGAAAAGCAACTTTGTTGTGTGTACTCATCTGGAGTTGATGTGTTGTGTTTGTGGGTTTACTGCTTTACTGCTTTATTGGTTTGACATTGTTTTGATTATTGTGTGGATTTGTGTTCATGCATAGTAATATTAGGTAAGAACTATGTTGGGAAGTTAGTAGTCTGGAGAGTTTGAAAGAAGCTTAAGTGTTCAATAGTAAACATGAAAGATGGTTGTCAATGTTGTGTAAAAGGAAGTGGAAAAATCATGTGCTAGTTCATTGTATGTGAAAAGCTAAACACACACACACACACACACTCAGCTGCTTCATAGGGTTCCATCAATGGCTATCTTACCCCATGGTTAAGATGAGGCAAAATGCAATTCTTCTTCCACTTTCAAAAGAAGATAAGATCTTAGATCAAATACTCTGACATATGAATATGTTTAGGGAGCTTTCGCGGTAACTTCATCGATGGTACCTACCAAATAAAAGGCCTGTTAGTAATAGAAGGACATTGATATTAAGTCAAAATTGTATAGTTTATATATGTAGTAATTAAAAAGGGAAGTGGTGTATCATATTATTGCTGTGTTATGTATTCATTTGTCAACCTCTAGCACTGCGGCTTTTGAGTAGTATATACTACTCCCTCCGGTCCATGGAAATCTTTACGCTTGGAGAATGGCACAAAGACCAAGGAAAATGTATTTGGGCACAGTAGTTCCAACCCTACCCTTAAGAGAGCATATGGGTGTTAAGAGAGAGAGTGGGGCTAAGGGAATATGGGCACATGGGGGTGAGAAGTAAGGAGGGGTGAAATAGGAAATGATTCTCAAACACAATACTATATAAGGAAACGTAAAGATTTCCCTGGGTCAAACATCAAAGGAAAGCGTAAAGATTTCTTTGGACCGGAGGGAGTTTTATTAGTATTAGTTTGTTGCTGGACAATGCTTTCTATCTTTATGTGGACGATGAATACTTTTTATCTGACTTACTTTTTATGTGAATAGCTATTTGACTACCAATACAACATGGGGTTGCTGATTATTGAAAAGAATAACTTGGTTGCCAAGAATGAAGAACTGGAGCAAGAAGTTTCTGAAGCTTGGGAGATTCTCAAGCGAGAACAGGCTGCTCATCTAATTGCTAATTCCGAAGCCGAGAAGCGTGGGGAGAATCTGAAGAAGGCGTTAGATATTGAAAAGAAGTGTGTAGTTGATGTATGTTCTACCTTTTCTTTGTTTTTTCCCCTTTGTTTGGTTGTACATTTAGATGTTTTTGTATATTTTTGCTCGTATAATAATACTGATGCATTAGAAATTTGTTCCCAATTAAGATCTGGGCCCTTTACTTGAACAAACCACTTTCAGTGATAATACTTTCTTTCATTGCACAAAATTGACATTAGGTGTAATTGATGGTATTATGAATTTTTGAGGCTCTGCCACTTGTCATCACCCTATGACTGCAGGAAGTTGACTTTGGCTTAGAAAGGCTCTTTGACCCTTAATTTTAGTTTCATATTTTTTTCTTTTTGTCTTGCATTTGACATTATTGACTGTTAATCTAAATGCAGCTTGAGAGGGCGTTGCATGATATGCGTGAGGAACATGCAAAAATCAAAGATTCATCGGAAACAACTGTGGCTGATGTTAATGCTCGTATAGAACTACTGGAGAAAAAACATCTGGAGATGGAAGGAAAGTCTCATTCAGTGAATGCCAAACTGGCTGAGGCAGATAGGAAGACCTCTGAATTAGACAGAAAACTCCAAGATTTGGACGCCCGTGAGAGCATTCTTAAGAGGGAGTGTCTAACATTAACACAAGAGTATGCATTTTGTTCAGATTTCTGTCTCTCTTCCTGTGACTAAATTGAATACTATGCGTTAATTTTCAACTTTCTTTCCCATGTTTAGGCGAGAAGTCCATGAGTCAAACTTTCGGAAACAGAAGGAAGATTTGCTTGAGTGGGAGAGGAAACTACAAGAAGCAGAGCAGAGGCTTTGTGACAGTCGGAGAACCCTTAATGAGAGGGAGGAGAAGCTGCATGAAACTGATAGGACCTGCAAACAAAAGGAGAGTAAGCTTCAAGAGCTTCAACAGAAGATTGATTTGGCTAATGCAACTTTGAGAAATATGGAAAATGATATAAACAATCAATCAGCAGACTTGAGTATGAAAGAGAAGGTCCGTTTCTGAATGACTGTTTTACATGTTGTTTTTTAATAGAAAACCTGGGCATCCAAGCTTTACTTGACTAATCCCATGGGCCCTGAAGTTAATGGCCAGGAGCCCAGGAAAACCTCCAGTGGCGCTGAGGGATCTCAAACCTGGGATCTGTGGAACAGATCTCAAAAGTCTTACCAACTGAGCTACCCTCTTAGGGTTTGAATGACTGTTTTACATGTATGCATATGTTGTCATGTACTTCACTTTCTTTGTGTGTATGATTTCAGAAAGCTGAAGCCATGATATGCGACCTAGAGATGAGAGAGAATCAATTACAAGAAAAGGAAGAACGACTTAATACAAGAGAAAGAGTAAGTTCTAATTCCTTCCCAACAAATTGAGGTGCTTTCTTGTTTTTTTTATCTTGCTGTAGAGTTCCATGACTTACTTGAGAGACCGCAAAATGTTCTCTATTGGCTCTCTATGTCTTTGTATGCTGACGGTGAACTTATTGTGATCTTCATGCATGCTCATTTCAGTGTAGTTCTTTCCAATATCCTCCTCCTGAAGCTGCTCATTGCATTTGAAACATAGCTCATGCTAGTCTAGGTCAGAAGTAATATAAAATATCAATTGGAACAAGAATTAACTTTTTGTCTTGATCTTGTTCCTCTTGTCCTCCAGCTCCTCCACCAACAGTTTCTTGTAAATCCCCCATTTTCTCTTCTTTTTGGGTGGGTGGGTGTGGTGGCTAGAGGAAGATTGATGATAACATCTACATCATGTATGGTCTTGGGTCCACTTACACTGGTGTTTGTGTGTTCAAGTATAAATGCATTTATACATAGGCTGTGTTCCCAGTGGGAAATTCATACATACGTTGCAACTGTAAGGTTTGGTCCCAGTGGGAAATTCATACATAGGTTGTGTTCTGTATTTTGTGCAGATTCTTGGGCATGGTAATTACCTAGTATTTGTACAGTATGCCATAACATGGTTTTTATCTTCATGTGTCATATTGTAAGGGGACGTTTATCTTCTCTTGAGGATCACAATCACTTTCAGAAATGACGATGTATAATGTCCTGTGAATCCTTTGTACTTCTCCTGTAGAACAATAGTCTCACTTCTTAAAACATTACCTAGGGGAGTGGGATGGTTATGGTTTTTTCCCTTGGAGCTAGATTCCTTGTAGCATAAAGTGAATTATAACAAGCTTTTTTCATAGCTGAATTTTCAGGAAGGGGGAGGGGGTTGATGGGAACAAAAAGCTAGGTAGTGATCTAACCTTTGCAATCTACTTCACATGTATCCTAATTTTTTTTCCTTTTACTACAAGGTCAGTCTGATACACATACAATTTGCATTTTGGAAGATGTTTGGCTAAGGCAATTGTCTGTTCTTGCAGGCCTTTTTGTAACTATAGTCTTCATCATATCTTAGTATTTAAACTGTGCTAGTATTTTATTTCTAATCCTTTGATACTGTTCATATGTCCTAAGACGTTATTTACTTTCTGATGCCACATTAATGGCAATCTGGACCCTCCCATGTGGTTCAAGAGGCAGAAAGATGAGCGCATTGACCTGCCTCATATTCGTGAGTGGAAACAAGGGTTGAAACACACTCTTAAGCATGTGTGTAATTCAACATAACTTTCTTGACCCTTCTCTCTTGAGCTCATGGTTACAAGAAAGAGACACAGTTCTCGGAACCAGAGCTTTTATGAATTACATGGGGATGGGACTGTTGTGCTTATTTGGGGCTGGCTGTTCACTATATAACAGAGACATTGGAAAATGGATATATGAAAGATACCAACTATCTATGCATTGCTAGTATAGGTGGGAGGATTTGTGTAGTTTGATGGTTTATTCCTTTGTTTTTTTGTGCTTGGACTGTGTAGTAAATTTCATGGTATGTTTATTGCTAATAATAGTAGGTCTTCCTGTCTTTTGCATGGATGTTTGGAGATATTTAACATGTTTAAACTTAACTATTCTAGTTTAGTCAGCCAGATAATTGACAGTTTGTTCATTGCCTATTGCTCACAGATGGAGTTGGAGAAGCTCCTTGGTGAGCACAAAGCTATGTTGAATGTTAAAACACATGAATTCGAGCTAGAAATTAAGCAAAAAAGAGAGTCCCTTGATGAGGATTATGAAAGCAGAACAAGAGTGGTGTCTCAGAAGGAAATTGAAGTCAATCATTACGAGGTGAAGCTAGGTAAGCGGGAACAAGCACTGGAAAAAAAGTCAGAGAGGGTGAAAGAAAGAGAGAAGGATGTTGAAGTAAAGGTCAAAGCTTTGAAGGACCAAGAAAAACATCTCAAAGCCGAAGAAAAAAGACTGGAGGGGGAGAAGAAACAACTTAATGTTGAGAAAGATTCTCTACAGAAGTTAAAAGATGATATTGAAGTGTCGAGGACCGATGTCAAGAAACTGAAACTGCAGATTGAAGAAGAGAGAACAAGCCTTGCAAATGTTAAGGAAGAGAGGTCAGAGTATCTTCGCTTGCAGTCATCTTTGAAGCAAGAGATGGAGAATGTTAGGCGTCAGAATGAGCTAATCGTGAGGGAAGCTGAAGATTTGAAGCTGGAAAGGGAGAAGTTTGAGAAAGATTGGGAAGCATTGGATGACAAACGTGTTGCTGTGGATAATGAGCTTAAGATGCTTGCTGAACAGAAGGTGAGCTTTGAAAAGTTGCGGAACTCAGAGGAGGAGAGATTGGAAAAGAAAAAAATTGAGACTGAAGAGTATCTTCAGCAGGAGAGAGATAGCATCAGACTTGAAAAAGAATCATTTGAAGCCACTATGAAGCATGAGAAGCTAATGCTATCTCAAAATACTGAAAACGAGCGCAGCCTCTGGCTACAAGATTATGAAAGGCAGCTTCGGATTCTTGAAAGTGATATGCAGAAGAAACAGACGGAATGGGAGAAGGTGGTGCAGGAGAAGGAGAGAGCATTTGAAGAAATGAAGGAGAGAGAAATGAGAAATATCAAATACTTGAAGGAGATTTCTGAGAAGAAGAAGGAAGAAATGGAAACTGAGAGGCAACGCATTGAAAAGGAAAGGCAGGAATTGGAATTGAACAAGAAGCAGTTTGAAGAAACCAATATTGAGATATCCAAAGATATCGAAGCTCTTGAAAATCTTAGTCAAAAGCTGAAGAACCAGCGAGAACAGTTGATGACTGAGCGAGCCCAATTTGGTGCCTTTGTTGAGAAGATCAAGAGGTGCATGAACTGTGGTGATTCTGCTCAGGCATTTCTTCGTCAAGGTTTCCAACTACCCACTGTGGAGATCTCTTCTCATTTGCCAACGGATTCTCGTCATGATCGGAAGGATGCCAAGGATGAGGTGTCTCCTTTTAGTGAGTTAAGTAAGAAGATCTCTTCTTCTGGACTTAACAAGGGGTCTTCTGAGTTTGGAGGACAGAGAAGCCTTATTCGTAAATGTGCTTCAATCATCTTTAGTTTGTCCCCTAATAAAGGGACTCAGGTTGCTGATGATCAAGTTGTGAAGTCTCCACATTCTTCTGCACATCTATGTACTAATGAAAATGAAGAAGCAGGTACTTCACTGCTCAATTCGGGTGAAGTAATTGCAAGAGCATCAACTTCTGCTAATGAATTTAGAAAAGTTAGTGTAGATAATACTCCATCAGTTGATGACTCCAATATTGGCAGTGAAGTACAAGGCATTCAGGAGTCTGAGAAATCTGATTTGAAGAGTGGCCGACAAAAGCCCGGAAGGAAACGTGGGCCTGGAGTTCGAAGGACACACTCGGTTAAAGAAGTAGTTGAGGATGCCAAGGCATTCCTTGGCGAGACCTCAAAAGGAAAGATGGTGGAACAGCCAAAAGAAGAGACCCTACATGCTGCCCATAAGCGCAGTCGTTCCCAGGCCTCAAGAATGACTGAAGGTGAAGAAGAGGAGGATCATAGTGAAGGAAAGGGTGATAGTGTCACAACTGGTGGTCGGAGGAAAAGACGACAGACAATGACTTCTACGTTACGAACTCCTGGCCAAAAACGATACAATCTTAGGCATCATACAAGGTAAGTCTATCGTGATTGTCTTTGTAAAGTCGATTAGTCAAAACTGAAAACTTTAACACTCAATAATACCTCCTTGCTAGTTCAATGAGTGTTTTTCCTTCCCCCGTGCGTGCTTAATTCTCCCTCCAAAATGTAGTCTGTACCGCCCTATAGTGATTTTAAACCCTTCCAGAAAATGGATACCAGGATAAACTTAAGACTTGGTGCTTCTTTTTAGGAGAAGGAGACTGCGTGTGATGCGCTGAGATAGAGTGAGTGGCATTTGTTTTTGGCACCGAGGGTGTTTTGTCTTTTTTGTTTGGTTTGGTAAATGATGTTGTGTTACACTTATTAATTGCCCTGGGTTAGTAGTACGCACATTAATGAGAAAGTGAGGAAGTTTTGAGACAATAACTCCTTGGAAAAGTAGATGTCATCTGTAATAAATAACCTCCACTAAGAGTAAATGTAATTACTTTTTTCTATATTCCACAGGGGTCGGCCATTTGTTTTGATTCAAGCTCTTCCTATTTTAGCTACTATGCTGAAAGGAGAGGGACAAAGCATGTTTAGTTCTAATTTGAGCCTAGGTTAGATATTTCTTAGAAGGGTGTGGGTTGTGATGCAATGTTATATGGAAGATAAACACAACTTTATAAGCTTATTTACGGGGGCAATCCATTAAATAGGTCTTCAATATAATTAGCAGTTTGGAATTTTAGAAGTTGCTAATGGGACAATTCTTTTGTATGAACGTAACTTGTGGATCACATTCTGATGCTAACATAGTATCTTAACATGCAACAGTTCAGGAACAGCAACTGCAGGAAAGGGCGTAGGTGGCGAGACTAAGAAGGATGGGAGGCTTTCCCTTGAGCGCACTAATCAACCTGCACCAGACCCTAATGATGCACCTGCTCAGTCATTGGATGTCACTACTGACACCGACAGAAGAGAGCCTGATGATGCACCTGCTCAGTCATTGGATGTCGCTACTGCAACCAACAGAAGATTGAAAGTGGTAGAAGTTTCAACCACGAGAAGTATTGAATTTTCATCTGATAGAATTGTCAGGGTGAGAAATTTTGATATTCTATGTTATTTTTAATGATGCAAATCTTTTTGTTTTGACTTTCGAGTGCTTTTGATGATAAAGTTTAATTATGTACCAACTGAGTAATTTTGTTTATGTCTGTGCAGTTTGATACAGCAGCCAAGGTAGTTGACAGTGATGTTGATGCTGCGAAATCAGTAGAGAATACTTCGTTGAGTGCAGAAGCGAAGTCAGCTGAAGATACGATGTTGAGTGAAGAGGTAAATGGGACTACAGAAAATATTAATGAAGATGATGGTGATGATGATGTGAGCATGTTCCAAGAGAATGAAGATGAGCACGGCGCCGATGATGATGATGATGATGATGATGGGGATGTAGGTGAAAATGAAGATGACTATGATCATCCGGGTCAAAAGTCCATTGGAAAGAAGCTTTGGAATTTTTTCACAACATGATTTACTGCCTGATGCCTGCTTCTTGTAATTACAAAATTCGGTCTACCTTACGCAGATTGCACTGTGATTATAAATGGGTTCAATTTTCATGGGCTCCAAGCTCCCCTTATAAAGAGGATAGAGCAGTCCTGATTCAGACCAACTTCTAATCTATTCTCCACAGAGAATACTATCAAATTTCTGAGTTTCGAGTCTCCAATTGAGATCGCAGTCTCGTTTTTGTGTCTCATCTATTATCTCAACCATCCGTGATATGGGCTTGCATTTAATGTAAACTAAATAAAAAAAATGACAATGTGCCAAATGTACAAGAACAATAAATGACACAAAATGGGACAGAAGATCTTTACTGATCATTCTCACCTCTTTATTCGTGAATCGTGATGGTGGATGGTGAACCAATTTTTTCTCTGGTGAGTGACCCTTCCATTCTTTCTATGTTGGGCCAAGGTCATAGTCATATTAAAAAAAAAAAAAAAAGACAAGAAGTCCAATTACTCTTGACTGTGTTTGATCCAATTTCTACAGTGCCTATTCGCTGGACCTGCGTCCAGCCAAGATGGCTGGACCAGGCCCAAACGAAAGGCGGGCGCGGGCCTTGCAAGTCCAAGTCTGTAGCAATAAAAAAAAAAAAAAAAAAAAAAAAAAAAAAAAAAAAAAAAAACCTTTCAAACGCTTCTTCTCTCTCGCGCTCTTCAGAAACCAAAACCTAACTCTCACTCTTCTCTCTCGCGCTCTCACTCTCGCTCTAACTGTCACCATCACTCTTCACTCTTCTCTCTTGCGCTCTCAACCTCCATTAACGCTTCTTCAGGTTTTAGAATTCTTCTCCAAAATTCTCTCACTCTCGCTCTCTCCCTCTCGCTCTCACCTCCATTAACCTGTTGATTTATAGGTTTGAACAAAAACAATGATTTGGCTTTTCAATTATATATTTAATCATTGTTCATTTGATGTTTCGATTATTTATTTGTTTAATTTTGTTTTGCAGATATTTCATAACTCACTTGTTCAAAGAACAATTTCATCCAAAAACAATGAGAACTAAGGTAATTATAATTTATTGTGGTTTTTGTTGAATAATTGTTGACAAATTAATATACAACTAGAAGTATAAAAATTAGTTGGTGTTATATGAACTTATGAACATTTACCTTCAAACTTATGAACATGTTGCTGGATCATTATGAACATGTGCAACCAAGGTTATGAACATGTGCAACCAAGGTTATGAACATGATCCTCAAACACTATGCATTATGAAAATATGATACTAGGTCTATGAACATATCCTACTAACTCTATGAACATTTGTTATAGCCCCTATGAACATATTATTGTAGCCCCTATGAACATGAGCCTGTAGTCTTATGAACATGTGTCATGTTTCACTTATTTGACTTGCTCAAAAACATTGTGTACATCTGTTGACTTCATTCAATGAACTCTTTGTGTAAACTATTGATGCAGGAGCAAGTGAGCAATTTAAAGAAAAGAACCAAGAAACAAGCAAAGGAACAAATACTCTTGAGTACATCGTGTTGCTTTTATGGTTATGCATTAATGTGGCTCCTACAAGCATGATTACATGGAGTTTCCATGCAAGGTCGGGAATAAAACTCTTGTTATATGATCACGTTCATTATGGAGAACCTCGTAATCTTGGCAGTTCTGACAGTTGTTTGTATTTTGGCCATAACTATCTCATACGAAATTTAAACGTGATGATTCAAATCTCTGTGCAAAGATACGATCGAGATCTATAACATTGATGCTTTGAGTTTTCTCTAATTCAAAGCGCAACATGGTCAAAAACGAGTTACAAGTTACGGAAAATTTTCCTTGCGCGCCAACGCAACGACTTTAGTTTAGTTATTGTGTCCTAGTTTATTTTAACTTGCTTTTAGCGTGATTTATTTCTTAGGAAAGTAATAATCTGGTTATTATTAGCATTATGAGTCCATTAGGTATTAGGAAAGCTGTTAATTAGCTCGTTTTACAATTGTAGTCAGTTTCGTAGTTAGTTTCCTATTTGGACTAGGATTAGGATTCCGAATAGCTTTAGATTTCTTTGTCTATAAATAGGGGAGAGCTTTGCTATTGTAAACTCGTGCTTTGATGATTAATGATTAATACGTGAGTATTTACCCCCTCAAATTGAGTGATTCAGTTTGAAACCCTTGTGTGTGATGCGCAAGTATTGTTCTTGAGTGATTCTTGAACGAAAATCCCAACCCCTTGAGTGATTCGAGAGGTATATCCCTTTTATGATTTTGTTTATCAAAAATACAGAAAATCCCTAAATAAATCACATCAACTATATGAACTACTAGACTAGTCAGTTAGGGTTCATGGCTATTTTACAATCTGTTCTTGTCACCTGAAAAATCTTGCTTGAGATTATGAACATTGGTAGATTAGTTTATGAACATTAGTTAGAAAGTTATGAGAACTAAGGTAAGTACAGCACAAACTGTTGTCCTTTTTGTTAATTCAGTATACAAAGCAGAAGTACAAAAATTACTAGTTAGAATTGTTGTTTATATGAACATTTTCTAAAAATTGGATGAACATATTGCAAAAAATTAATGAATTTATGGTAAAAAGATCTATAAACATATTTTGGTATCTTTATGAACATATGCTATTATCTCTATGAACATATGCTTGTTTGTTTATGAAGTAATTCTAGTAGCACTATGAAAAATTTGAAGTTTTTATTTAGTACTGAGATAGGAAATTTGATGAACAAAAGGTATAAAATTTATGAACATATTGTAAAAACTTATTGAACTTATGGTAAAAGGTTTATAAACAAAACTATTATCTCTGTGCGCATATGTTATATTATGAACATATGCTACCAAGGTTATTAACATGTTCCTCAAACTCTATATATTATGAAAATATGTTACTAGGTCTATGAACATATGCTAGTAGGTGTATGAACATATCCTATTAACTCTATGAACATGTGTTATAGCCCTTATGAATATGTGCTAGAATATTTACTATAAGGATTGTGAGATGTTTCTGGTGATAAACTATTGATGTTCATTTTTTTTATTTTCTCAAACGTTGTGTAGTTCAGTTGCTTATTCTGTCATGTTCACTTATTTGACTTGCTCAAAAACATTGTGTACATCTGTTGACTTCATTCAATGAACTATTTATGTAGCTTATATGAAGTACTAGATTAGTCTGTTAGTGTATAGTAGCAAAGTTCATGACTGTTTTACAAACTGTTTTTGTCACCTAGAAAATAATGCATGAGATTATGAACATTGGTAGATTTGTTTATGAACATTAGGTAGAAAGTTTACGAACATTGATGGAAACTTTATTAACATTCTGTTCGAGACTTGTGAAACTTGTTTTTGGTATAGTTGATGAACATATGTTGTTTTATTGTCTGTTTTTCAAAATCCAAGTTATAGGAAAAAAGAGAAGAACCAAAGTGAAAATGAAGAAAAATGTGCAAGAGGATGTTGAAGTGCCTCTTGTGGAAATTAAAAAGTGCAGAGGGAAACAAATGGTGATAAACTATTGATGTTCACTTTTTTTTTATTTTCTCAAACGTTGTTTAATTTAGTTGATTTTTCTGTCATGTTCACTTATTTGACTTGCTCAAAAACATTGTGTACATTTGATGACTTCATTAAATGAACAATTTGTGTAGCTTATATGAACTACTAGACTAGTCAGTTAGGGTATATGAACATATTGTTGTAGTTCTATGAATATATCCATTAGCTCTGTGAACTTATGCTAGGTTTAGCTTGTTGAACATATGATGTTGTCTTTATGAACATATGTTGGTATCATTATGAACATATGTTATTGTCTTTATGAACATATGCTTGTTAGTCTATTAACATTTGCTAGTAGCTCTATGAACATATGTTATTTACTATATGAACATATTGTTGTAGTTATATGAACATATCCATTAGCTCTGTGAACTTATGGTAGGTTTAGCTTGTTGAACATATGATGTTGTCTTTATAAACATATGGTTGTATCATCATGAACATATGATATTGTCTTTATGAACATATACTTGTTGGTCAACATTTGCTAGTAGCCCTATGAATTTAGTACTTAGAAAGAAAATGGTAGAAACCTTATGAACATTGTCACAACTAGTATCCCTGCTTCAAAGAGTTTATGTTATTTAATGTCACAAGAAATTTGGTTTCTAACACTGATTATTTATGAACATTGTTAAAAAAGTTTATGAACATTATGTAGCAATTTTATGAACATTGGTGGAAAGTTTATGAACATTTTTTTTACACTACTAAAACTTATTTTTAATGTAATAGTTAATGAACAAATGTTGTTTTCTTGTCTGTTTTTCAGAATCCAAGTTTTAGGGGAAAAGAGAAGCACGAAAGTGAAACTGAAGAAAATGAGCAAGATCAAGTTGAAGTGCCTCTTGTGGCACCTAAAAAGCGCAGGGGAAAACATATGGCAAAGAAAGCAGTTGTCGAAGAGATTGAGAGTGGTGATGACACAGATAGTGCTGATATGAACTACGAGCCATCTCCCATGCAAATTTGTAATGAGGAAAATAAGGACATTAAGATCAAACAAGAGAAGGGGAAGGAAATAGTTTTGCAAGAGACAAAACAGAGAGCTCCCAAAAGGAAACGTAAAAACGAAGTGGTTTTGTTGGAAGAAGGAAGGGAGAAGCAAGAAGGACAGGCTGAGACAGTACCAGATGAAGATTATATACGCACTAGAATGTCTCCTGTTAATTTGTTTAATCTAGTGCGTAAATAGAGCCCTAAGCAACGCGAGACAGTTAAAGAAATAGGCTTCGGGAATGTTTTCGACCTCAATTTGAAGAATTGTGATGGGAAGGTGTTGAAATATTTAGTTCAACATTTTGAGGTTGGGAGACTTGCAATAAGGCTTGAGAATGAGGAGCTACCTATCACTGCCTACGACGTTTGGAGAGTTCTGAATTTGCCTTTTGGAGGCAAAAAGATTGTTGAAGGAAGCAACAATGAAGAAGAGGACAGTTTGGAGTACACACAGCTTGTGAATGATTATAAAAAGAGATGGAAGTGTGATCAGGCTCACCCCAAGCTGAAGGTAAAGGTAAAAAACTTAGTGAGTCAAATGGGAAAAGAACTTGAGAAAATGAAGGATTTTGGCGATGATTTCAAGAGAGATTTCGTTGTCTACATTGTCAACTGTTTCTTGAATGGTCATAAAGCTAGATGGGCCAGATTGAGGATTTTTCAGTCACTCATTGATGTTAAGGACATAAAGAACTTTGATTGGTGTGATTACACTTTCAGAGCTCTTTTAGATTCTATAAAGGTGTGGCAAAACGACTGGAAAGATGGCAAAACCTCCTTTTTCACTGGACCTATCGTATTTCTAATGGTATGCCTTCCTAACCAAAATGTTATGTGCAATTTTTATGATCTATTATGATGTTTTGTATGATCTATAGTTGTATTTGTGTTCATTTGTTAGAAATTGGGTGAAAAGGGGGTAAAAAATTATTGAACTTATGGTAAAGCTCTATGAACATATCTTATTTACTATATGAACATATTGTTGTATCTCTATGAACATATCCTAGTAGCTTTGTGAACATATGCTAGGTTTAGCTTGTTTATTTTCATCCTTATGAGCATATAGGTTCAAACTTATGAACATGTTCTACAACAGTATGAACATATTTGTTGTAGGTGTATGAACTTGTACTAGTAGCTCTGTGAACTTATGCAAGAGCTACTAGTTGATACGTGTCGTTTGCGCATACAAATTCAAAAACCTTATTTCTATCACGAACATATAGATAACATAGCATAGGATAAATAAGGGTCGATCCCACGAGGACAGAAATTAATACTTGTTAACTTCAACTCTAATCCTAGTTCACAAATTATATAAAAGACATAACGGGGGGGTTTGATTGAAGAATTACTAAAACTAACAAAAACAGAAAATAAACTAACTATCCTGATATTTACAAGTGAAACAAGCATACAAATTACGCACATAAGTTCAAATCAATTTAGTTACCTAAATCGGATTTTGTCATTGACAACCAAGTTAATTAGTAGGTTAACTGTAGAGAATCTACCAGCTAGCTTCTCCCTATCTCCCTTTACTAGCTTGAACCAAACCAGCTCGATCCTAAGACTCAAAAATAGATAAATACTAGGAAGACATCATTAACCCTAGAATAATTAATCCAAGATAGCAAGAATGTAATTTTGTCTAGATCATGCAATGCCCTAATTAAGACCCAATCGTTCGACCAATTAACCTCTTAATTAGTTGCTACTAATTTGTTCATTCAATAGTATACGAACTAACGATTAAACGATAGCAATAGATTCACATTCAAACATAGAAGGACGTCTCCAGACCATATAAAACCATGAATCATAAATTAATTAACTCAAGCAACGCATGAATACCAAAATTAACTTGAATATATTAATTCTAAATTGAACTAATAAATTGTCTCAAACATCCAAACATAAATTTCTAAACTAAAGTTGAACACTTGAAAACAAATCAAACTTAGGACACTAGATACAAAGAGGTATTAGAGTAAGAGAGACTCATTCAATTTCTTAGCCCGGACTTGTAAACTTGAGCACCGCTTTGACCCAATAATTCAAGTTCCAAAATCCACCTCCAAATGTCACGAACCAGCTCGATTCCAATGGCTTGTAATCCTCTTGACTCTTACACTCTCCTTGGACTAGAACCTTTGTTTATTTGCTCTCAAGTTTATGTGTCTAATGTTCTGCTTGCCTATCGGTTCTGCTGAACGTCTCCCCCATTTTATGCTTGAGTTCCGTGATCTTTTTGGGATTAAACCAGAAGATAATCTTCCTATTAGTCGTGCAATATCTTCTAGTATTAGGGGTGTAGAGATCTTTCTTTGCTTGGGCATTAAGTTGTGCAAAAATTAGGAAAGTTAGGGCTGCAACAACTTATAGCATAATTTTGGCGTTGTTAAGGTCTATTTTGGGAAAGTCTAAAACGTAAAAGTTTTAGATATTCTTTTGGAATTTCCGTAGCATTTTGAATCATCCGAATCCGATCCCAAACGAAGAAGTTATGGCCAAAATACGAACTGCTGTCAAAACTGCTCCGAATTGCGAATTGGGCCGAATTTGCTCTCCTTTATTCCGCCAATATTACCTACACAATAAAAATATAGAAAATAGGCCTAAAACACAACAAAATATGAAAATATAAATTAAAAGGTAAAATACTAAATATTATCATAAACCCAAATAATAATGATCTAAAACTAATCAAAACATAACGATAATGAGGGACAAAATATGTATATCAAAGGACTTATCACTAGTACAAGAAAGTTTATAAACATTAGTACACTGATTTTGAACATTAGTGGAAATTTTATGAACATTATTGCTCAAACCCTTTGCATTGCTCAAAAGTATGCTACTACATCTATGACCATATGCTACTATGTCTATGAACATATCCTAATAAATCTATGAACATGTGTTGTAGGTCCTATGAATATATGCTTGTAGTCATTATTTATTTGTGCTTTTATGAACTGTTAGTTTCTATATAAATCAAAATTTGTTCTTTATGCAGTTGTTTTACTTTGAGAGAATGAGCTATGAGTTGACAAATCCACAAGCTAATCTTCCCATCTATTTGTTCATGGGACAAAGATAAGGCCGATAAACGAATAAAGGATAAGAAAGACATATGTGGATTTGGAAAAGTAATTGTTGTTCCATGGGGTGCAATCAAGGAGGATCACCCTAATAGACCTATTAGTGTAGATTCAAATGTAAGTAACATTTTCCTTGTTTTATATTTAATATGTTCTATGTGTTGCATCTTCAAACATTGCTCAGTTAATATTATGAACATTTTGCATTATGTTTATGAACATGTTATTGCATGATTTAGAACATTTGTCCTAACCTTATGAACATGTGGCACCAAAACCTTATGAACATGTGACTCCAACAATATGAACATGTAGATCAAACTTTATGAACATTTGCTTAACATTATTTTTATAAGGAAGGAGATTGAAATTTTTTTTTTTATTTGCTCAAAAGTTTGGTGTGGGATTAACTTTATGAACATGTAGCTCAAACCTTATGAACATGTAGTTCAAACTTATGAACATGTGGCATTAACTTTATGAACATGAAGTTCAAACATTATGAACATGTGGCATTAACTTTATGAACATGAAGTTCAAACATTATGAACATGTTTCTATATTATTATGATTATTTGGCACCAATATTATGAACATGTTTTCAAAAATCTTATGAACATGTATGACAGTGGTCAATCAAGGGGCTTAAGGTTTGAGCCTTTATGTTCTGGCATAGTTTGTTGTAGTAGCTAATCTGTTTTGATTTGATTTTCAAATTGTTTAGGTCTATGCTCAGAAAATAAGCTCGTTATTGAAGAGCTTGGCTAGCAATGCCTCTGAACTAGCAAAGACAATGAATGAATATGGACATCGCGGTCCAATTCCTGCTCTAAACAAGACCCTGAACAACTTTGCTGAATTCTTTTCAAGCCAAGCTCAAGCAAATACTGGAGAGAATGATGATGGAAGAGATTGGTTTGGAGAAGATGCATTTTATGATAATGAGTTGATGGATGAAACTGTTAAGGAGTGTCAAAAAGCCTTTGAGACAGGGTTCAAATGTGCTTTACGAACAAGACAATCAGCTGATGCATATGAACATTCAAGCCCTGGTGCAGACAAAGGAGGATCTCCAGGATCACCAAGAGAAAATGATGCTGCCACAAACCAGGAATCAAACCATGGAGATAGGGTTAGCGGAGAAAGAAAAGTTGCAGATGGAAAACTTCCCCCTGTAATACTCAAGCTGAGTAAAAAAGACAACGCAGCAAGGGAACGCATCTCTCCAACTGCACCAAGCTTTTTAATTGGCTTGACACCGCCAACAGAGAGCAACCCTGAAACAGACACCAACCCTGCAACAGAAGCAACAAAAAATGCAACAAAAGATGCAAGCAGTAACATAGTTGCTCCGCAGACTAGGGCAATAATGAATAAGTTCTTCACTAGAAGAAGACCTGCATCAAAGGCACCTAGATCAACAGAAGAAGAAGACAGAGGTGTTGGTTTAACAACAAGCACTGTAGAAAGATCTACAAATCAAGATGAAAGTGCAGTTGTGAACGACAAAGGGATCAATGAGGTTGCCAAATACGTTGACAAGCAAACTGGATTCCCTTAATTTCCTACTGGCCTCACACCACCAGCAGAAAATGAGGTTCTTGAAATTTCAAGGCATATTCGCATTCAAGTCCACAAGAGCAAGGGGGTGATGACAATGTGAATTCTTACACTAATATACTTCTCACTCCACCAACTATGAAGCTCCCAAGGGATCTTGATGAAAACCAAACTGACGATGATGATGATGATGATGATGAGGAGGAGGAGGAGGAGGAGGAGGAGGAGGAGGAGGAGGAGGAGGAGGAGTATGTTTAACAAAAATCTGTTTTTTGTCACCTGAAACTTCTTGTCTGGAATTATGAACATTGCTAGATTAGTTTATGAACATTATACTATTGTCTGGAATTCTTGTGGTTTTTCTTAAATAATTGTTGTCAAATTAGTATACAAGTAGAAGTATAAAAATTAGTTGGTGTTATATGTACTTCTTGAACTATTGATAAACTAAAGCTAAAAAGTTAATGAACATTATACTAATTTGACTTATGAACATTTACTTTCAAACTTATGAACATATTGCTGGAACATTATGAACATATGCTACCAAAGGTTATGAACATGTTCCTCAAACCTCTATAAATTATGAAAATATGTTACTAGGCCTATGAACATATCTTATAGGTCTATGAACATATGCTAGTAGGTCTATGAACATATCCTAGTAACTCTATGAACATGTTTTATAACCCTTATGAACATATGATTGTAGCAAGTATGAACATATGCTAGTAGGTCTATGAACATACCCTAGTAACTCAATGAACATGTTTTATAACCCTTATGAACATATGATTGTAGCAACTATGAACATATGCTAGTAGGTGTATGAACATATCCTTGTAACTCTATGAACATGTTTTATAACCCTTATGAACATATGATTGTAGCATTTATGAACATATGCTAGTAGGTGTATGAACATATCCTAGTAACTCTATCAACATGTGTTATAACCCTTATGAACATATGATTGTAACTATATGAACATATATATCTTCTATTTTTCAAAGGTCAATGGAGCATATTCAGACGATGAAAGCGAAGATGAAGTTTCAATTGTTGCTCGTCCAAAAAGGAATCCAAAAAATCTTCCGCTCATTCTGCGTTCTCCTTTCTGGACAAGCGCCCAAGGAAAAAGCTTAGAAGATGTTAGTGGGACTGAGAAGCTAGTCACCGAGTTGGCTTTTGTTGAGGGCCATCCGAACTTCTCATATGTGTAAGTGCTTTGTTAAAAAATGATTCCTTCCGATTTCTGTTTTAGCTTAACCCAAAGTCTTATTCAAATGAGCTTATGTATTTCTGAAAACAGTGAGCCAATATTTGTGTACAGTGAGCCAATATTTGTCTATCACAAGAAAAAACATGAAAACATTGTCTTTCGGGACATATGTTCATGGAGATGTGCTTGACATGTGGGCACTTAGGATGAATTTTAGAAACAAAAGACGTGGTGTATCAAAGCCAAACCGCCTTTTCTTCACACATTTTGTACATGTAAGTGTAAAAACATATGACATGTGCTATTATTATTATAATGATATGAACATATGCTATCATGTTTTTCATGAAATATTTAGTAGCTCTCTAAAAACCATGCATGTAAGTCAGTGAACATATGGTATACTCTATATGAACATATGTTGTTATATATATGAACATATCTTTAAAATGAACATGCATGGGATATATAATCTGTTTTGACACAATGAATGACAAATACTTATTTTGACAAGTTGTGTTAGATAAGACTATAATTAAATGTCAACTGAAGATCCACAAAAAAGCTATTCAGATTTTGGTAGCTGAGTCGATATGGAGTTGAAGGATTACTATCAGATAACTGACTTGAAGTCGGTTGATCTTGTAAGTACTAAATTCAATTGTTAAAGAACTTTTCAACCTATCATTTCTCAAAAACTCATTTGTATAATCTGCTTTGCTATGTTTCTTTCTCAGGTTTTCTTCATTGTTCCTACGCATGACCATTTCTATTTGGTTTGCATAAACTTCAAGCTTGGGAGGTATGAAATTATTGACAATACTACTCTGCCAAAAGGTGTGAAGCTTGAAGAGAAATATGGGGATACTCCTAGAGACTTGGTAAAATCAGTTCTAATCATCTGTATAGTTTGTTTATAAAAATATGATAGTATCTCTATGAACATGTGCTTGTAGCCCTATGAACATCTGCTAGTAACCTTATGAACATGTGGAATCAATCTTATGAAAATGTGGAATCAATCTCAATTCCTATGCTTTATGAAAAAATGCTAAGTAGGTCTATGAATAAATCCTAGTATCTCTATAAAATGTATTAGAATGTCTATGAACATGTTCTTGTAACTCTATGAACATCTTCTGGTATCCCTATGAACATCTGTTTGTAACCTTATGAACATGTTGCTGCGCCATTATGAACATGTGGAACAAAGCTTATGAACATGTTCCTCAAAACCAATGAACATATGTTTGTAACCTATGAACATGTGACTCTGACCCTATGAACATCTGCTAGTACCCTTATGAATATGTGCTGGAATGTTTACTTTAATAATTGTAAAAGCTTTCTAGTAATAAACTATTGACTATACTAATCATGCTAACCCTATGCACTTGATCTTTCAGCCTTTATCTTGCAGCATAGCTCATTGCTATAGCTATTCTTTTTTTTATTTGCTTTTTCAAGTTGTGTAGGTCTAGGCTAATTATGTGCGTAATTGATGGTCTTTTTGTTGTTCTTTGTAGGCTTTTGCTTATGGGCAATACTTAATGGAAAAAGGAATTGAAAAGGGCAACGAGATTTTTGAATATGAGCAACATGTGGTTAAAATGCCATGGAAAACCCAACGAAACAAAATAGATTGTGGCATTTATTGCATGAGGCATATGGAGAAATACTATGGAGATGAGGAAAATTGGGAATCGGGCTGAGAAAAAATGATGTAAGCTTGTTATTTAAACATCATTAATTTTATCTCAAAGAAACAAACATTTTCTGACTTTAGCTTGTTGTTTTTTTTATTTATTTTACAGAACACGGTGTTAATGAAGCTAAGAGCAAAATATTACGCAAAGCTTTTGATGAGCAGCGTGAATGAGTACAAGAACTATGTCATTCAAGATGCAAAAGTGTTGATGAAGGAGAGGAGACAAGAACAATGAAAATTCCTAGAATAGATTTTTTTGAAATTGAAGAACAATCTGTATAAATGCCCTATAATGTAAATTTTCCGAATACTTGTTTTTGAAATGCAACTATTATACAAAGCAAATAGTATACTCATGGGAGTGAATTCAACAAGCTAAGCTTTGTTGTGTGATGCCCTCACAAGGATAAAGATATGCATTGTACAATCTGTTTTGTCACCTTATAACTTGTCTGAATTTATGAATATTAGTAGGAAGTTAATGAACATTAGTACACTGTTTATGAACATTAGGTAAGATATTTATGAATATTAGTAAACTATTTATGAATATTAGTACACTATTTATGAACATTGGTGTAAAATTTATAAACAACAAAAAAGAAGTAAGTTTATGAACAATATCTGAAGGTTTGTGAACATTAGTGCAAGGTTTATGAACATTAGTACAAGGTTTATGAACACAGGTAGAAAAATTTATGAACATTGTTTTAGACAGATCTAAAAATTCTGACATGCTTGAAAACAGTAAAGTAAATTGAAAAAAACAATAGCAAAATAAAAATATGAGCAATTAGCATAGAACTTATAAACAACAAGAAAGAAGTAAGTTTATGAACATTAATTAAAAGTTTATGAACATTAGTACAATGTTTATGAACATTAGTAGAAAGAGTATGAACATTAGTAAAAGGTATATGAACACAAGAAGAAAAGTTTATGAACATTGTAATAAAGTTGTAAAAGAAAGTGATTTTATTCTGTTGTTCAGATAGTATTTGCTCTGAATAAGAGTTGAAATAAATGAATGAACAATTGTAAATACCTCTATGAACAATTGCACACAAATTTATACCTCTATGAACAATTGCAAATACCTCTATGAACAAATTGCACACAAATTTATGAACATATGCATATGACTTTATGAACAATTGCACACAAATTTATGAACATATGCACATGACTTTATGAACAATTATTATAGGGATGCTGAACTGACAGAAGTGGTTGCAGAATCAACCAAACATTAAGATTTTAACCTGAATTATGATCATATCAAGTCTTTATGAACTACATATAAATGAACTAAAGAGGTAAAGAACTCTGAATCTCATTAACAAACATATGAACATATGCATCAATCTCTGTGAACAAATGCATATATGGATATGAACATATGTTCTTTCCTTGCCTACAAATTGTTTTGTGAACAGCACTGCATCAGCAAAAGATACAGCAACTGTGCTACAGCAAAAAGTGCACAAACATCACTCTCTTACAAACATATCTGCAGCAGGATATAAAAGCTCTATGCACCAAGATATGTCAACATATGCATCAGACTCTATGAACATATGCTTGAAGCTCTATGAACATATGCATACATCTCTATGAACATTTAAAGCAATGACTAAAAAAATGAACATTTATAGCAATGAACATTAAAATAGTTACTTCCCAACAACATCTTTACAAATGAAGCTAAGTATATATCACTGTGCGATCTATTACATTTGAGTGTAAAACTATAGTAAAACTGATTTCCTTCATCAGCAACGTCTTGTTGCTTTCAAACAAAAAGTCATCCAAAAACATAACTTCTTTTCTTCTTTTCATCTGATACAGTCAGAGAGACACCTACGCAATCAAACAATTAAAATAGTCAAAAAGCAAAGCTTAAGCACAAACATGCAAATTCATAATCAAAAAGCTTAAGCACTAACCTGCAAATTAGCTCACAGATGTAGAAACAGGAACTGGAAGGGGTTTCAAACTTAAACCATGCATGAGATCAGAACTACCAGCAGCCGGATGAATAAGATACTCACCTTCATTGATAGGAGATAGAGGAGTTGAATGCAATGACGGCTTCACAGCTTTCTTTGTACGCACAACAGTTTTCAAAGCACTACGCTTGCGTGCTCTGATTTGCTTATATTTCTTTTCAATTATACTAACCCTACGTAAATTGTCGTCATCTTTGCCTTTTGCTCTACTACCACTGGGATTTTGAACATTGCATCTAGAATGCAAACCCTTTTGAAATGATTCTAAAGAATATAGGACCAACTTCAATAATGACATTTCTTTTGCTGTTTTGAAAGCTGCCTCACAATGCTCTTGAGCTTTACGATTATCTTAACTACCTGACAACAAAGTGACAAACTTCCTTACCATATGTGTCCTTCAAATAGAACCAGATTGGATATCCCCATTTAACGAAGCAATAGTACTGCAATCAACCATTTCACTTTCATCCTCCTTCTTCTTTAACCATCTCTTATTTATGTACATATCAGGTATGGTCTCTACACAGTTGATATTCATGATACGTAAACAATGACAACACAATATTCCAACCTCTATTATCATCTTGCAAGTGCAAAAAATTGAATGATTTTCTTGGTTGAATTGAACTTCATGCTTTATGATATCAACATCTGGAATCCAAACATGAAAAGTTACAATATTATTCTCAAACTTCACCCAAACCTGATGGCATGATGTACCCTTCATGTACTGTTCCTCAAATAGAAGAAAAATCTGGATGGTATAAATCTGTCTAGCAAATGAAAGAAGTTTGGCAGTGCTCACTGCCATATCAGGCAACCCTTGCCAGCATCTAAAATCCTCAGCTCTTTCTTTGCTTCTCCATTTAGATACAATGTCAGTAAAGGCACCATAAAAAGCCAAAAGTCCAGTGGTTTTATAAACTCTTTCATTCAATGCATGATGAGTACTTTCACTCCGTTGCGAGGATAATACACCACCAGAAAAATAATCTTTGTTAAAGGCTGGACACCACTTTTCTTTCACTAAAAATAACTTTTCTAACCAAGAGTTCTTATGACATTTATATGTAGAAACCAACCTGACAAAAAGAAAACAGTAAAGTAAATTGATTGAACAATTAGCATTAAACTTATGAACAACAAGAAGAAGTAAGCTGATGAACAATATCTGAAGGTTTGTGAATATTAGTGCAAGATTTATGAACATTAGTACAAGGTTTATGAACACAAGTAGAAAATTTTATGAACATTGTTTTAGACAGATCAAAATATTCTGACATGCTTGAAAACAGTAAAGTAAATTGAAAAAAACAATAGCAAAATAAAAAATGTGAGCAATTAGCATAGAACTTATAAACAACAAGAAAGAAGTAAGTTTATGAACATTAATTAAAGGTTTATGAACATTACTACAAGGTTTATGAACATTAGTAGGAGTATGAACATTAGTACAAGGTTTATGAACACAAGTAGAAAAGTTTGTGAACATCGTAATAGAGACATCAAAATCATTTTGACAAGCTTGTAAAACAGTAAAGTAAATTGAACAAACCATAGCAATAAAAGATGTATGAACATTTAGCATAAAACTTATGAACAACAAGAAAGAAGTAGGTTTATGAACATATCTAAAGGTTTATGAACATAGGTAGAAGTTTATGAACATTATACAGGCATCAAAATGATTCTGACATGCTTGAAAACAGTAAAGTAAATTGAAAAACCAGGGTAATAAAATGTATGAACAATTAGCACAAAACTTATGAACAACAAGAAAGAACTAAATGAACAACTGACAAGTAAACAGATTAACCATATATGTGCTTTGCACATGACCAGTTTTAATGCTTGTTTTCTATTTGTAAGTAAATATGTTTTATAGGGACTATGGTGCAGGGGAGAAACTCAAGTGATGTAAGCTTATGAAGATTATTTGAAGGTTTATGAACACTAGTACAAGATTTATGAACAAATGTGGAAAAGTTTATGAACATGGTTTTACAGGCATTACTTTTATGCATGGTTTGAAAATTCAATTTTTATGGTAAAAGTACCTTGTGCATTGCTTCTGAAACTCAGCCTCTGAATCGGTGTACTTCAGTAAATAGTTATGCAGATCAACAAAACCTTCATGATTCCTTAAATCTGGTATATTTCTTCTTAGAGTTTTCACCAATATGCCATACGCAAAGTCGATGCCTTGACTTAGGAAAAACATCTTTTATTGCAGCCGACATAGCAAAACTCTGATCTGTAATCAAAGTAACAGGTTGTTTGCCCCCATGGAAGTCAAGAAAGTGTCATACAGCCACAAAAAAGACTCGGTGCTCTCATTCAGCATTAATCCACAACCAAACATAATATTCAAACCATGCTCATTCATACCAACAAATGGACCACACATCATATTATATTTGTTAGTACGATAAGTTGTATCATGTACTATCAAATCCCCAAAAGACTCATACTGTTTCTTCATTTGTCCATCCCTCCAAAACAAACTACACATCTAGAATCAGAATCAACCTCAAAATCAAAAAAAAAAAAAAAAATCAGCTTCATTACTTCTCCGTTTCTTAAGAGTTTCTATCAAAGCATTTGAATAGCTCCCATCAAAATTCATCCTATCGTGCTTTGCCAAACTATTGTAAGCATCCCTAGAAGTGGATCCCAAATGTGGAGACCCCACACTTTGCTTCTTGAGCAATCTTATTCCATCAGCAATTGGGACACCGCTTTTCTTCAACATCAAAAGAAACATTAAATCATTCTTGGTTATTCCTCTTTAAGAACGAATAAGATGACGCTTGCTTGAAACACACAAAGAATGATTATGCTCAAGCACATGCTTCGAACAAATCCCTTAAGCATCAACATTAAATTTCACACATGCTTGGCAACCAGTGCGAGTATCGATCCTAGAATACGACCTAGTATGCTTGCGCTTACAATCTTTAACTCCTTTACTTGAATAATAAAACAACTTCATTAAAATATCAGTGGACCCAGCCTTACACCTCTGTTTTCCCTTTCTAATGCTAAAGCCCTTCCTATAAGCATAATCATTACACAATGCATAAGCTTCTTCAACATTCTTGCAAGTACGACCAACTAAATCTAAATTTTCAGATGGTCCTGTAAAATAGGAAATAATAAAGAACATATAAGCACAAAATAATATGTGTACTGTATGAACAAACAATATCAGATATATGAACAATTCACATATAAGATATGAACACAAGACTGTAAACAGAAGCAAGAGTAAAATTTGCAGGTTAAAAAGGCTATTTAGAGAAAGTATGGAAATGATGGCAACAGGACTGCTAGACAAACAGTGCAATACACTACTGCAAGTGGTTATAAACTTGTGTGTCTCTATGAACATGTAGTCAAAGCTCTATGAACATATGTGAGGAAGTTTATGAACATAATTGAGAAAGTCTATGACCACATGTTAGTAAGTCTATGAACAAACATGGTCAATCAAAAAGTTCAATGAGCATAAAAATAATGAATGAACAATCAAAAGTTCAGTGAGCATAAAAGAAAAACATAAACAAATATACAAAATATGAACATTCATATATAATATATGAACAAACAATTAATAGAAATGAACAATTAATGTATTACATATGAATAACCTAAAATTCATGAACCTATTAAGGTATAAAATACTTGGTTCGTCAACAGAAAAAAGTGCACAGTTAATTTCATCAACAATTTCTTCAGCATTTTGCTCAAGACCTTTTCCATAACCTTGCTGCGCAATACAAATTTCATCGACCATTGCTCCATTAGAAACTTCAAAAAATACCAAAAAAATGTAAAAACAATTATTGAACATCACAATTTAACAACAAGAAATGAACAAATAAAATCAAAATTTAATGAACAAATCAAATTGTCAAATATCAAACATTCAATATATCACATTTGAACATTTAATATATCAACAACATTCAATATATCAGATATGAACATTCAATATATCACATATGAACATCCAATATATGACCATATGAACATCACAATTTAAAGAACAACTAATGAACCAACTAAATCACATATGAACATCACAAATTTAAGAACTAATGAACAAATAAATCAGATATGAACATTCAATATATCAGAGTTGAACATTCAAATATAAAAGATATGAACAAAAACATACATTTACAGTATGAACATTCAACAAATCAAATATGAAAAAATAAAATATTATAAAATGAACAGTGCTTACACTACATATGAACATTCAATATATCAGAGTTGAACATTCAATATAAAAGATATGAACAAAAGCATACATTTACAATATGAACATTCAACAAATCAGATATGAACAAATAAATATTATAAAATGAACAATGCTTACACTACATATGAACATTCAATATATCAGAGTTGAACATTCAATAAAACAGATATGAACAAAAGCATACATTTACAATATGAACATTCAACAAATCAGATATGAATAAATAAATATTATAAAATGAACAATGCTTACACTACATATGAACAAATAAAACGAGAATTAATATACATTAAAACTATCAGATTAAATCAATTTAAATTAAATAAAAAAAAAGATAAATAACACAAAGAAAAGAACAATACCTATTTCCTCAATAGAACACCTAATTTGATCAACAATTTCTTCATCAGTTTTATGAAACCCTTTTCCATCAGATGGTAAACAATCTTCAACAATTGCAATGTCATCAACCAATGCACCAACAGGAACTTCAGTATCATCATCAACAACCATTGAATCACAAAAATCCATCAAAATTTAAGCTCAAAATAAGCAAAACTAAGCTCAAAAAATCGCGAAAGATATCGAAACTACAAAACGCGAGAATGGAGAGACTGAAAAAAAATCTGAATAATGGAGAGAGATGCCATGGATGAGGATGATTTCTGGTTTGCTTTAGGGTGTTTCAGTTTGTTCAAACACGAAGAAGAGAGAGAAAAGATAAAAGAGGAGAGAGAAACGATTGTTGAGCGGGAGCGGGGAATGAAAAGAAATAGGGATTGAATTTTTTTATTAATAAAACATCCACACGTTTTAACATAATTACAACAATGTCATTGTGGTCCATCCAAGTTGGATGGACTTAAGTCCATATAAAAATTTTAAAAGTTTTAGTTATTCAGCATACTTTCCGATTAATGTCTTTTGCTGAATATAGTAACCTAACGAAGAGGTCAATGGCAGTTGGGAACCAAAACAATAACGGGTTCCCTTCAGTTGTGGCTATTTAGTTAGTTGCAAATAGGGCATGAAACGGGTACTTGATAGTTGTTGCATTTTCTTAGACAAAGTAAAGATGGAAAATGACATGTCAACGGTGTTAGACCTCTGCTAAATAACCAGGACCCAAGCTCTACTATGGCACTGCGGCATAGCTACTACTAGCCTTACTAGGGTGGGCTTGCTCCCTCTTGTTTATCCTTCATTTTGGCTGCAATTATTAATACAATAAGGGATAAACAAGAGCACACAGCAATGCACATCGAGCGTATTCTTTTCCATTGAGCTTTACTAAACTGAACTGAATCTAACACAGCTAAATTGAATAATTTTATAATAAGTAGGTAAAACTAGATCAATGAATTGAAATGAACTTAACCGTCCTAAAACAAATGAAAAAAAACACACCCATCATGAACATTTTTTTTTTGGTGTTGGAAGGACATAGATGAAGATAGGAATCGAACCCTCTTAACCTCATCCTTGTGTATGGAGAACAATATTTCTAAGTTCTAACTATTGGAGCATATCTTCGATCCCTTAGTTATGAATTAACACAATATAACTAACTTCTTCATCTAATCATAATATAACCATGTGAAAATCGACCCAAAGTTAACAAAGCACAAAACATGAACATATAACCATGTCAAAATCAACCCAAAGTTAATACAGAACAAAACATGAACATAACGCGTTAACCTGATTTGTCACAATTTTGACTTTCGCGGTATTGCCTTCTTCTTCTTTTTTAAATTTTTACTTTTCCTTTATCATTTTCTTTTATCTTTTTCTAAATAGGGAGTACTTGCAATCGTACGTGGTCCAAGCCCTTCATTGCTCCAAAGGCAATATTAATTGCAGGGTACGATTTTATTTGATGATCTATATAGCTTCTCATCTTTACCGGTCCCCCAACTGTGTTGGAGAGGCTACAAGTAACACAAAAAAGAGTAGTACAATGTACAATTTTTTCATGTAACTTTTTACCACTACAAAAGAGCTACTGAATGAGCCATAGAGCCCATAGTACTGTACACATGAATGTATTAAGAATTGCAGTGGCCTTATCTAAATTGATCAGTATCTAAGGTTGGCCTGAAATAGAGTTTTTTATTTTAGCAAAAAGAATATTTGAGAGAGTATTATTGATTTTAAATTAAATACTCAGTACCACTATAACTAATTAACTCAGTGTGTGTTCTTTTTCACTTATTGGACCTTACTCAATCAGTGAAAATAAGTGGCAAGACCTTACTCAATTAGTGAGAATCAGTGGCTAGACCTTATTGAATCAGTGAGAATCAGTGGTAGGACCTTACTCAATCAGTGGTAGGACCCACATTCCTACTCATAGAATCAGTGACAGGACCTTATTGAATCAGTGAGAATCAGTAAAAGGACCTTACTGAATCAGTGGAAATCAGTGGCAGGACCTTACTCAATCAATGAGAATCAGTGACAAGACCTTACTCAATCAATAACAATCAGTGGAAATAAGTGGAAAAGAACGCACCCTCAGTACTGTTCTCTGATAATTGTATTGTATTTGTTATTAGAGTTGAATTCTTTTTGTTGAAAGTACATATACATTTGTATAATTTAAACTACAAGTTATACTTAAGAGGAATGACACACAACACACTAGCTAAAGTGATAATGATCGACGGATGGAAAAATAAACAACAAATTAAAGAATGTACTAGTTGATCAACTAGCCAACTTTAACCCTTCGCAGTAGGTGAGAAATTCGGTTTACTTGTATTTGTGACTAAACGGTTTTTGCCAAATTATTGGCTTAATAAAAGTTATATTAAGTTATCAAAAGAAAAAGAAGAATGTACTAGTACGATTGACATGAGAGAATATTGTGGACGAATTGAGGATTATAATAATGAAAATTAAAATAAAGATTGATTATACTACTGGAAAAAAAATCAAATTTTCCTTTTTTAAGTGAGAAGATAGATCAAGTTTATTGCGGAAAATATATGCGTTTTTAATAACTTAATTGGGATAATATAAGTTTCCTACAAGGAAGAAAAAAGAAAGGGGGTATGAGTTAGAAATAAATTGTGATAATTTAGTAATTTAGAGAATATATATTTATCAACCAAAAAATTCAATTAAAAAAATACATACACCTCGATCAAGTTCGTATATAATAGGATACATATGAAATTTTATTGCATTAGAACATTATTAACATCATTGCATTGCAACAATTAGTAAAGCCTCCATGTAATAAATCGATTAAAAATTTTCCTATAATCAAATGAAAATGACTTAAGGAGACGTGACATATATTTTGTTGAATCATCTTATTTTGTCAATATAAGTTGACCTTTTTTTTAAAGATGGATTATATTTAGGCTAAGTGAAAGGGTATGTAATTAAACATGTTAAATACATACTATTTCAATTATAGTGGTTCTCTATAAGTGAGCAGCAGGGATCTAAATTCCATTAGGAGTTTGGAAATTTGTTTACTTAATCGGGTGTGATCTTTTTTGTTATATTGGCGGATTGACTGAACTTAACTAAACTGAATCAATTACTGAAAAAGTGAAAATGAACACACCCATAAAAAGAGATATGTAATCTAAAGGAAGGAAGGAAAAAACAAAAGAAAAAAAAAAAAAAGGCAATAAAGTTGTTTTGCAGATCTGCTGTAGTCGAAGCATTACACAAGGATAGGATGTCATCTAATGTACTTATTACAGCTTAGACAGGGAGAGTCAGAAATCGATCTTTTGCCACGAGTAAAAATCATAAAAACCCAAAATTTACTTGCATAAATAAATTATTAACAACTAGACTGTTTGCCAAAACTTTTTTTTTTGGCTGCAGTACTACCTTGATTTGTTTCAGAGATATACACAGTACGAAGCTTAGAACACCACCAAACAGCCCATCAGGCTTAAAACCATCCTTTGTTTTTGCATGCAATATTTTTCTCTTTCTTCATCTTTTGTATGAAAAACAAACAAATGGTCCCCTTAAAAAAGGTAAGGCAAATGAAATGAACCCCACAATAAAAATCCAGAGTTTGCTAGCTAGGTTCTTTTTCCCTTTAACTAATCTCATTCCCTTTGGCCTTAACATTTCTCTTTCTTGCCATAACTTCTCCAACCACCACCAAGTCTTCTGCATATTTTTAGTTAGAAGCCTACATCATCATGTACTCCTGTCTTGCAAGGGTGGTAATAGGTCGCACGATGCATAGAACAATAATGATATTAATGGGTGTGTTGATTAGGCCTAGACAAGTTAGAATTTTATCTTTTGGGGACCATTGAAAGAGAAATTTATCATAGGAAGAAATAATTAGAGTGAGAGAGCTATAAGAAATGAAGGACTAAGAGCATGCATATGAACTAATTAGAGTGAGGGCTATATATGAAATGAAGGCCTCATTAGCATGAGGCGATACAGACACGGATATGACGAGTATGGGCACGAATGAGTGGTTCTAGGTCTGGATTCCTAATAAAGATAAATCATGGTCAGGCACAACAAAAATTTGAATAAAATTTGAAACAGTTTAGGCATACACGACATGAATACGACTGACACATAGGTGTGTTCTTTTCTACTTATTGGACCTTACTCAATCAGTGGAAATCAGTAGCAAGACCTCACTCAATCAGTGGGAATCAGTGGCAGGATCTCATTGAATCAGTGAGAATCAGTGGCAGAACCTTATTCAATCAGTGGAAATCAGTGGTAGGACCCACATTTCTACTCACAGAATTAGTGGCAGGACTTTATTGAATCAGTGAGAATAAGTGGAAGGACCTTACTCAATCAGTGGGAATCAGTGACAGGACCTTACTCAATCAGTGGAAATCAGTGGGAGTACCTTACTCAATCAGTGAAAATCAATGGAAAAGAACGCACCCATAGTATAGGTCCACCTTTAGAATGAGGTGACACGACACGATACGATACGAAACCCACCATGCATAAGCATGATATATATATTTTTTGGCCACAACATCCTGCAAATCACGAAAGCACGGCACGAGCACGATCTGAGCACAACACGAAACCATCTTTAATATGAACAATGCACGTGCCTAGTTCAGTTCTCTCTTAGATAATACATATCAATTTAGTCTAGTTCAGTTCAAATCTATTTAGCTCAATTAGGTGGTTTTCAATTAAGACTTAACATTTTGACATAATTACCCATTAGTGTTGGCCTATTGCCAAATAACTATGGATTATGCTATTTTCCACTCAAATGAACCGAACTAAATAGTACTACCACACTAAATTTAACACTACCACACTAAGCTAAATCGGTTATCAAATAAGCGAAGAAGGACACACTCGTAAGTACATTACTACATTTTTCATTTATATTTTATTAGATATAAGGATGATCTCAAGTTGCTATTTTCACTGAATCAACTGATAAAACTAGCTATAGTATATATATACTAATAAGGGGCTAGTATAGTTTTTAGAAGTCAGCATGTAAAACTTAAAAGGTATGGGAAATAGGAATTCGAACTCATGACATTGCTTACCAAATCATTTGGAAATAAGCTTGGAATCACTAAACTATCACCCTCATTAGTAGCTACAATTGATTTAGAGAGCTTACCAAGCAGGCAAACTGACACGGCCAAAATCCCTATGCTAAGTTGCTAACCGTAAAGTGCTACGTAGCCCCTTTAGAGCACTTATTTGAGTTATTTCGCTTGTGGTTCTTAAATGGACCACATCAATTGCAAAATAAACCGTTCGTACTCAAATAACTCCATAGTTGTGGTTTCTGATTAGTAAGTAGATCACAAGACTACCCAAGAAAAGAACAACACTGCAAAACCAGCAGCCCCTATAAAAGGTTTCTGATTTCTCAGATTTCACTTTCATAGCCCAACCCCCCCTTCACTTAATACACATCTTTAACTCTTCTGATCATTTTTTTTCTCTCTCCATCTTTTTATTATTATCAATTTATCATTACCATAAATTACTCTACTTTAGAAGCATTAATAACTGTGCTCTTTTTTCTTTTTCTGCTTCTCATCCTGTTATTATTAAGAACCCTTTTTCCCCCTTCTATTCTTTTACACTTTCCTTAGCTTTTCTACAAAACAGCTCTGTTTCTCTCCTCTGTTTTCTTTACTCTGTTTTTCTCTGTTTTCATGCAAATGGGTTCTTCTTCTTTTTTTCAAAAGATGGTAAATTTCTTCTGAATTTGAACTGATTGGGTTTGTGTTAACAGCAATGAGGACTTTGAACACAACTTTCTGGGTTGTTTTCTCTCTCTTCATCCTTTCCATGGATGGTTGTTGGTGGTGTGATGGAGAAACAGGAGATGATGTTTCAGCTCCAATGGAGAAAACAGAACAAGAAGCTCTTTATTCTGCAATTCAAGGCTTTGTGGGTAATTGGTGGAATGGCTCAGATCTCTTTCCTGACCCTTGTGGGTGGACTCCCATTCAGGTACAAAAAATTTCATCTTTGGCACTAAAAATAAAATTAATAAAACAATTTGGAAAAAAAAATTTCAATTTTTTTTATTTGTCAAAATTGTTAAATTGCATAAATGTTAAATCAATGTACTTTTTCTGCTGAGCATATACTGTATAATTGTACTTTCATAATCCATAATTCCATGTGTCATTTCAGCATTATTTATCCTAGTCCATCGAAAAACTGAAATTGCTTTTCTATGGCATGTGCTCAAATTGAGGGTACTTGTAGATTTTTTGCAGCCTTCCAAGTGCATGTTTGATCAATATTTTATCTTTTACTGTTCAACAGTTTTGAAGTATAATCCAAAAATTCTAATATCCTTATATACTAAGAAAACATTATGATTAAGATTTTGTTGGTGTTCCTTCAAAAATTATTTTTTCTTTTTTGGAAAAACCTAGCAAGTACAGTAGGTTTGTGCATTTTCTATATGCACAAAGAACTACTTGGCTGAAGTATCTAATTTCATTTTCCTTATTTTGAGTTAATTATAAATAATTTTGTGCCTTTTCTATGTGGAATTTAGTACAGTAGCTATAATGGCTACTAGCATTGCATGTAAAGACTTTGCAACAGTTGAAATCTGATGATTAATGAGATAAGAAAATATAATTTGTTGCTCATTAAACTATATTTGTCCTCATTCTTCTTGTCTGAAAGTGTCATGGAATCATTTAGAAGCATTTGCATTACTATCTTGTTGGCTTTTTGCTGAACTATATAATTTGATTTTAATTATCGATAAACATGTGATTAACAAATGCTGCCATTGTTGTGGCACACAAGAACCAATAACTGGCTTGATATAGATATGCATGTGCAGATTTTCTATGGTGTGAGTACATTTTTGTTGATTATGCTCTTTTCATTTGCCATTTCTGCGAAAAAGGTTGTAGGTTGGAGTTTCCATTTTTCCATTGTCATTCTATTCTTTTTTCTACTCTTGGCAACAAAACTCATCATCATAAATTCATAATGAATTTTTTTTGGTTATGTGCAAAATGATTAATTCCACATCTTTGAAATGATTTCTGCCACTTCAAAAAGTTTCCAACTTTATAACCATTTTGATAAAGAAAGCCATTGCTAATTTCATGCAAATTTCCAAAGTTTGATGCATCATACAGTTACTGAGTTATCTCTTATTTTGTTCCATGTTTGTGAAACAACCCTTTTCTTCTAGTTGTTGTATTATTGAATCATCATCATACAATTCTGGCAGTGTAGATAAAAAGTTTGATTTTTTCAAATGTATGCATTTTTAGATAACACAAACTGGTGGAATTCTGTTCTGCAGGGTGTTTCATGTGATATCCAGGATGGACTTTGGTATGTCACTGAGCTTAACATTGGACCAATCCATGATAATTCCCTCACATGTGCCCAAAAAACTGAATTTAGGCCACAATTATTCAAGCTTAATCATCTCAAATCGCTATCGTTTTTCGAGTGCTTCACTTCTCAACATAATCCAATCACCTTGCCTACAGCTAACTGGGAAATGTTAGCTGCAAGCTTAGAGTCATTAGAGTTTCGCTCGAATCCAAGCCTCATTGGACCTATCCCTTATGTGTTTGGTAACCTCCAACATCTACAGTCCTTGGTGCTAATTGAAAATGGATTTACAGGCAAAGTACCTACAAATATTGGGAATTTGGGTTACTTGAAGAGATTAGTCCTCTCTGGGAATAAAGTTATTGGTCGAATTCCTGATAGTCTAGGCACACTCACTGAGCTCTTGATCCTTGATTTGAGCAGAAATTCACTATCTGGGTACTTGCCTTCTTCAATTGGGTACCTAAATTCACTACTGAAACTTGATTTGAGCAACAATATGTTGGAGGGTAATATCCCAAGAGAGATTGGCAAATTGAAGAATCTGACATTATTGGATCTTAGGAGCAACAGTTTCACTGGTGGGTTGACATCTACACTTGAAGAAATGGATTCATTGCAAGAATTGGTCTTGTCAAACAACCCAATAGGTGGTGACATAAAAAATGTGGATTGGCAAAAATTGCAGAATTTGGTTATTTTGGACCTCTCAAATTTTGGTTTGGCAGGTGAAATTCCAAAGTCTATGGCAAAGCTGAAGAAGTTGAGATACGTGGGCCTTGGTAACAACAAACTCACAGGGAATTTGCCACAAATTCTAGCAAATATGCCCAGTGTTAATGCAATTTATGTAAATGGGAATAATCTGACAGGTGTGCTGAAGTTTTCTGAAGAGTTCTATGGGAAATTAGGGAGAAGATTTGGGGCTTGGAACAACAGTAATCTTTGTTATCCACCTGAGCTAATGTTATCCGGGCATGCCCCACTTGGTGTGGAGCCTTGCAAGTCAGAAGATATTATGGTTGATCCGGTTTTGAAAACCGAATTGGGAAACGGATACGGATATGGTAGTCAACAACAACAACAACGACCCAATGTGGATCCCGCCAAGGATGGTTTGTGGGGAGGATATGGGAACCTAAACCCGTGTATAATATCCTCTTTGGGTTTGTCAAGGAGTGGAATTGATGGTGTTTGGTGGGTTTTTCTGGTAGAAATATTTGTATTGGTTTTGTTATGGAATTATTTCTCATAGTTTGTGTTTTGCAAGTATTATAGTAGCTGTTTGTGGGCAAAACCGCAAAAAGCATAGTATTTCTCTTGTTTTGTTTTGGTTTTTCTTTTTTTGTGGGAATTTAGGTGTAAATGTCCTTTACCTTACCTCTCTTTATCATGTCATTAATGATTAATGGTGAAGCTAACATTTATTCTCCTGCAATAAGGTCATCTATAGGTCATGTCAAAACAGGTAGTGTTCTTGATCAGTAAATACCACATCCTAATTAATTACCATCTGTCATAGGTGAAAAGTGAAGGAATATGGTTAAAGCATTGGGGGACCATGAGTGGTAAAAGATTGGTAGCAAAGATTGCTAGATGAGTTGGTACATATACCACAGCTGTAACAATTCACTATATTCATATTGCATGTACCAATTGGTTGTTAAATGCTCAAGAGTCATGAGTCTCATGACATAGTTGACGAGTAAACATGACTATAAATGGAATAATCTTTAGGCTTAGGAAGGGAAGGCTGCACATTGTTACAACTACTAGTAATAAAGCCCGTGCGTTGCACGGGTTGAGTGAAATGTCTGTATATTTAGTATTGATTTTGTAAAATACGCACACTAACATGTCTATTTAAAAAAAATCATAAATAATTTCTAATTGACTATAGTTATGCATGCTATATAGTGATGCTAGTTTCATGCTATCATTATTAGTGATTTAGATCGATCTCTCTTTTATTTTTCACGCCCCTCGAATCATCAAGATTTGCTAGAATAAATAAGAAAGCTTGAAAGCAAAGAGATGTAGGGAGAATAAAGCGTGAGAAAATGTTCAAAAAAATAGAGAAGTGACTATGTGAGGCATTTAATAAAAAAAGATATTAGTTATCATAATCCTCCTAAAATACAATTAGGGTTCTAACCAAATTGCACCTTTGAAAATGGTTACTTTAAAATCGTTGTTAGATCGATGTTCAATTACTATATATCATACCGGAGGAGCCTTGAATCAATGCGATAACCTCTCGATAAAATTAGATATACATGAAGCATTCAACTTTCATTAGTCTCCAGTTACATTCATGTCAACTTTTGGCCTTGTAGTCTCGTAGATAGCAAATAGAGAGGCAAATTAATAAAATGTGAATGTGAACATGAGGAGAGGCATATATCACATTCTCCACTTTGTTTTTCTTCCAATATTCTGAAATATATTTTCTAGCTTATGGCTTGCTTTTAATTTCTTTTGTTGAGACTAATTGCTTAGGTGATGCAACTTAGTAATCAAACTTGTGCTATGCACGTACTTGAAATATATTTGCTCAAATTTATCTTCAAGTCATTTTTACATGTTTCTTATACATATTGTAAATGAATATCGTTTTAAGGTACTTTTCGATGAGAATCTGATGATTTAAGAAATTATTTTTTTAGACATGTAGAAAAAGTTATATTTGATTTTATAAATATTTGACAGAGATCTAACATAGCTCCTATAAAACTCTAGAGGTCTATCACAACTCAAGCTCTATATTTCATTTCCTAACCTTTATTTATTTTTTGTTTAATTACGTGCTTAGATGACATTCCTATGTGGCGTGATGCCCGTGGGATGCACAATTATTGTTTTTGTTTTTCTTTTATTAGTAAATATCATATTTCAAAATTTATATACTGAAATTAATATTGTAACACAATCTTACACGTTTACTGTAAACATATTGTAAATGCATCTCATTTCGAAGTACTTTTCGATACGAATATGATGGTGTAAATATTATTATTTTTAAAGATGTGTAGGATAGTTATATACTAATAAAAGAAAAACAAAAACAACAATTGTGCATCCCACGGGCATCACGCCACATAGGAATGTCATCTAAGCACGTAATTAAACAAAAAATAAATAAAGGTTAGGAAATGAAATATATATATATATATATATATATATATATATATATATATATATATATATATATATATATATATATATATATATATATATATATTAAGTTTGAATATTAGACAAAGATAGAGTAGTTATGATGCCAATAAAACTCTAACTATTTAGCACAATTAAATCTCTCTTTTTCATTATCCGAAACTTTATTACTATGAAATTTCTTTATATTATATTTTGATTGATATGTTAAAAATAGTTTTAGTTGGCAATTGATTTGGGGTATACTAATTACTAAGTTACTAACGTGTGAAAAATCTCCTTTTTCTTTTCTTGTTTCTATTTCAATTTATTTTTAATTTTTTGTTCAAAGTATGTGTTATGAGTGTGTGTTACTTTGATTTCATTGTTTAATATGCTCTCTTATGTGGCATGCTCTTAAAAATATCGCTTAGGTGGCTAAAGATTTTTGCTCATTTTTTATTTTCAGCCTTAATTTTATTGTTAATATTATTATTTTTACTTATTTATAGGATCCAACATATACATGCGATCTTACATGTTTCTTATACATATTGTATATGCATCTCGTTGTAAAGTATTTTTCGAGGCGAATTTGATGGTATAAAAGTTATTATTTTTTGAGATGTAAAGAAAAAGTTATATATGATTTCAAATATTTGACAGAGTTCTAGTATAACTCTTATAAAACTCTAGAGGTCTATCACAACTCAAAAATCCTAACCAGTAAGGATTCTAAGAGTCCTAAACGTCTTACACCAGTTAGTTTTTGTCTTTATCTTCGCTTAGGTGGCGCGCTCTTAAAATTCTCGCCTACGTGGCATGCCTCATTGCTCTCCGAAAATGCCTCCTTTATATCTATATACTACTTTTAAAGCCCGTGTGCTGCACGAGTTGAGTGAACTATTGTGAATTATTATTTATTCAGTAATATAGTGATACTAACATGCACATTAAAATGTTATACACAATCTAAGAGTTTTAAATTTTACTAACTTTACAATATATATTTCTAATATCTATTCAACAAAATATTTTTTTGAATTGACACTTAAGAAAAGTAACAACAATGTAAAGGTAGATATCATAGTCATCCTATACGCCTTTATTATCTTCCATTGTAAAAAAAAGGTTCTTTTTTTAGTCTTCACATAATAATTTGTAATCCTTGGTTCGTGCCTCAAATCAAGAACAACCCGTGATAGAAAACCAAAGCATTATTCCTACTTGCATTAAATATAAGCGGTACTTAGGGCTTCTTACAATAGTGGGTCGATCAAAAAAAGCTCTCGGTGGCTCTCTAAAAGCGAGATTGTGGAGTAAACTTCAAGGTTGGAAAGGCTTGTTGTTGTTAAAAGCGGGTAGAGAAGTGATGATTAAGGCGGTGGCCCAAGCAGTCCCTACGTATGTGATGAGTGTTTTCAAACTTCCAACAAGTTTTTTTAATGAGGTACGCTCTATGATTTCGCAATTTTTCTGGGGTCAAAAAAAAGATGAACGCAAGATCCATTGGCTTTCATGGTCCAAGTTATGTAAACCTAAAAGCGAATGGGGTTTGGGGTTCCGAGATATGAAAATGTTCAACTGGGCTCTCCTCGCTAAGAAATCTTGGCGACTTGTTAATGGTGAGAGCGGTCTTCTAGGTGAGATGTTAAAGGCTCGTTACTATCCGAATGGGGACTTTATGTCCTCCTCGTTTGGGAACAACCCAAGCTACTCATGGCGTGGGATCTGGGAGGCAAAGTGGGTGAAGGGTTTATATTGGAGAATTGGTAATGGGCAGCGGGTACGTGCATGGGATGACCCTTGGTAACCTGGGCATGGATCTCATAAACTGATAACCCCAAGGAACCCAATGCTTGAGTCGTGCTTTGTAGCTGAATTTATCGAATCCGCGCTGCGTGTTTGGCGTCAAGACTTAGTGAAGTCATGCTTCTTACCAGTTGATGCTGACATAATTTTATCCATCCCATTAAGCTTTCGCTTACCAGTTGATCAACCTTATTGGAGTTGGGAAAAGAATGGTTTGTTCTCGGTGCGTAGTGCTTATCATGGCATTATGGCTAGTAATAATAATGAGCAGGTGACGTCTTCATCCTCTGTAGATAACTCCTTATGGAACAAGATTTGGTCGTGCAATGTCCTCCCTAGGACAAAAATGTTTGTGTGGAGGGCAAGTAATGAAGCCTTACAACAAGAGCGGGTCTTCACCGTCGTGTGGAAACAATTAGTGAGGTGTGCAATCGGTGTCCCAATCATCTCGAGACCGGACTTCATGCTCTGCGGGATTGTCCACTTGCCCAAGCTATATGGGAGGAGAGCGATATCATGGTGAAGGAGGGTGGTGCGCGATGTTTTCGTGACTGGATCGAACTAGCTAAAACTGAGCTGGAGACTGAAGACTTTAGACGCTTCTGTGTAGTCACTTGGGCTATCTGGGAGACACGCAATAAGCGGATTTTTGAAGGCTTGGTTCGAATGCCCAATGAAGTGATGAGTTATGTTGAGAAGACTATTGGGGAGTTAGACGCTGAGCTGCAAGCTTCGAAACCGAAGGCTCCTCGTGGTCGTCATTGTGGCAGATGGACGGCTCCGAGTACAGGGAAAGTGAAGATTAATGTTGATTCAGGGCGCTTAGATGATGTTGGCATGTCCTTGGGGATCATTTGCAGGGATGCTCAAGGCGTTCCTATTATTGGGGCGACTATGAACTTCATGGAGGTGTGTGATGTTGTTGTTGCAGAAGCTCGAGCCGTGGTGCAGGGGATGCAGCTTGCTCATAATTATGAGTTCGATCATGTGGTAGTGGAAACTGATAGTTTGGTAGTTTTTAATGCTTTGAATAAATTAAGTAGTGGGTCTACTAGTTTTTATTTACTTATAGATGATGCCTTAGCGTTGATGCGTTGTTTTCGTAGTGTGTCGTGGTCTTTTGTTAAGCGTGATGGTAACCGAGTTGCCCATGAGCTAGCACATGTGCAGCCATGGGAGGAGGGGTGTCGTTTTTGGGAAGAGTCTTTCCCATCGAATGTTGTTGTTGCCCTTTCGCATGATTTTGAAGTTTTAATGGAAGATCGGTGATCGCTTGTCGATCTTTCACTCAAAAAAAAAATATAAGCGAGTTGTACGACAAAGTTACAAATTTATTATACCTTACGTTCAATTATCCCAAAATAATTAATCAGCCATAATAATCCAAAAAAAAAGTTGCGCATTTTTTTACGTCATAAAATATACTACTAAAATACTAAAATCATGCATTAAGAAAACAAAGAAGAATACATATGCGAAAGTAGAATGTTGATTTTTTTACTATTATTTGTACTTAATTATAACCAAGTAACCAACTTCTCCAAAGCTTACAAGATGAATCATGTTTTGGTGTCACGAATATGATTCATAAATCTAAATAAAAACTTCTCGATGCAGATTAATTGTATAGATAAAGAGGGAAAACAAAGCCATAATAGACTAATAGTATGGTTAGTTGCACAATATTTTAAAAAATAAATAAATAAATAAAAAACCTAAAATCATGAAGAAAAAACTCATCAAGTGAAAAATGGGTTGAGTAAATGTCTCTAAATATTCCAATAGTATATTTACTCGCGGGGGAACTAAAACTTTTGTTAGCACACTGCTAATCTACTATCAATTGTGCCTCCTGTAAGACCAAGTCAAGTACTCTGATTTAAAATCATCCCAATTATAATCAAGATATTCTCCAAAAACTTTATGACCTTTTGTTACCTATTTAATACCACCTCGGTGAGGACATATATATATGGTCTTGCATGATTTTACAAGTGGGTGCTCCTATTTGAAACCCTCGTATAAGTAGTTGTCTAGCTAGCACATGTTTGCATTTAATAAATATATACCTAGCTAAGTCATTACGTCAAATTGATGAAGGCCAGTCAATCAGATGCAAAGATTATTCCTTATGACCATCCATATGCCTAAACCCCATTATTATAACATTTGTCTTTAATTTATAGTAGTTCCTTGAGTGCTTTTACTATGCTATATGGATTAATATATGTCTTTTAATATACGGATATAGTTACTTCATGGAATGGATATGACCATGCATATGTTTTCTTGTTGATGGAAGGTCATTAATGCACCTGTGTGTGTATGAGATTTATTTAATTGTGATATATAATTGTGATCGCAACTCATGACAACTTTCACCGCTCATCTAGTTACATACTGTCTAGCATCCAGTAGAGGTTTGATTAGTAATTAGCTTTGATTCGATTATCCAGTAAGAGCCTGAGGGACTCTATTTGATCTATTAGTGTCTTTACAGCTTCATGATTAATTAGTTTGCTGTATCGATATATATATATATATATATATGCTTGGTGGTATTGTATCTAGTACTATTTGTTAAATTGCAGAAACCCAATATACAGGTAAGCTCTTAATTGGGTTTTATTAAATCAAGTGTTTTCGTCTTGTTTATTATTCTCGACCCTAATATACCGAAGATGAGACTTTGCGTCCAGATTTGATTGTATGTGTTAGCCCCAAATTATCCAACTGTATGGCGATGTAATTACCTGGAGTTTTTATTGCGTCATTTGACATAATTTGTGAGCAGTGGGCTCGTTTCTTTTAGTATATTATTATATATGACTATGATTAAATGTACTTTTGGAGGTATGAATATTATTTTATGAATAGTCTCGCAGACTAATTGTTTCAATGTATTCATTCTGAAGATAAGTGTATATACAAAGAAGCTCTAAAGGCCTACAAATTGAAACAATGACGAAAAGATTAATTATGAATAGTACAAATCATGTTTTACGAGACTTGTTTATGACTTTACACCCCTATATAAAAGAAATTATTTATAAGTGATCACGCGAATCACAAAAAGGGAAAATCTCCAATAAGATTGAAATTGGATGATGCAAAATCATGACCTGAAGCTCATGATTATATTGATATTATAATATATACATGAACCAACAGTTCATGAAATTTTGGACCAAAAGTTCCACAAAGAAATCGTGTCAAGTTTCGTAAATTTTTACAAGGACGAAACAATCCTTTGTCCTGAAGTCCAAAGTTGGATCGGGGAGTATATGTCCATGAAAATAGATAATTATTGATAGTGATATCACAAAATGGGTATCTATGATTAAATAAATGAGAAATTATTTGATGGTACAATTATCATGGCCTGAAGTTCATGATTATAGATTGATATAGTTACCCACTTGACTATACAATTTATGTAACTTGGGTTGGAAACCCCCAAAAGCTGCAAGTTCAATTTGGATAATACAATGATGAAATAAATCTTTAGCCTGAAGTCCAAAGTTGAGTGAAAAAATATGTGTATGCTTTACTTACAAGCTTGAAGCTTGTACCCCCATTTAATAAGTATATTGATTGGGACAATACTCTAATTGTCCTTTGGATTATTGTTTTTCCTACTATGCGTGAACGGAAAAGGGGGAGATAGAATGTGAATTGTAATTGCATTATTCAAATATGAGATAAACAACGTCATATTCTTTTTGTAAGAAAGAAAAAGTGTTGATTATATTAATGACCTTGTGCTATGACAATGGACTTGTACTTATTTAAAGAAAATTCATGCAATAGATAGATATGTCCATGGAGATTTATATGAACAAGTAGAGAACAAGCTCTAGAAGAGCATGAACTGTATCTCCCCTGAAAATGAAATGTCTTGCCATTAGAAAAGAGACATAAGTTATGTCGTTGTCACATCATACATCTGGCTAGAATCACGTGTAAATGACTACGTCAAAGTTGATTATTATTGAGCAATAGTTACATGAAATATTTTGTTGATGTGACAGTTTAGGCCATCCGGGTATGAAGACACCCGTTCTGAGAACCTGAAGTTTCTTTGAATGAATATATGATAATGTGCTCAAACTCCCTCGTGTTATATTACTATGATGTTTAAAGGAAAGACTGACGACGAGGTGGAGTATATATAGTTTCGAACGATAAAATTGTCTTATTCGAAAAGAGACAAGAGATATTGATTGCAACTTGTATATATCGATTGAGATTAAGTGGCCAGAAGATCACTTAAAAGATGAGTTGCATTGCATTATGTAAGTTCATTATAAAGTACGTTTTAAGCGTTTTTATCAATATTTTGGTCTCTTGTATGGGACAAATTATATGAGCACAGAGATAACCAACTGCCTATTATATGACTCCCTAAAATTATTATTCTCCACCAGAGAACTAATAAAGTGAAACTCATCAAGAAAAGATGAGAACGTGGTTGATCTAAGCTGAATTTCAATTTAATGAAATGCCCAATTATAACTGTCCATGAGAGATAGTTTTTTCAGCTTAGGGGGAGATAATAGAGGAAAGCTGAAGAAAACAGAGACATACATTAAAGTATGTATAATGTTCATCCTCATCTAAACCAGAAGTTCAGAACATGATATAAATTTGAGGTTCATATACGTACACATATATACTAGCTTTATTTCAAACCTCTATTTATTCAAGCAGGAAACTTTATGATTTGACTGTCGCACAACTATGACCCTTTGGGAGGCATATCGAGGCACAAATCGGTTGTAGAGATTCATGTTGTGAGAATTGAGATATCTTGCTAGTCATGTTAGAATTGATACACTTGAAGTGTAGAATATTGAGTTTACTTTCATTCAAATCAATTGAATATCGGTTCCTAACGAAAGTCTATTATACAAACATGGCAAGATCGTGCAGTTTGGTTGATACTCATGAAGAGTTTTGAAATATAAACAAGCTTTATAGCTTATATATATATACCCTTGAAGAGGTATGAATATCTGAATCAAAATAGATGGCCTATAAGAAAAAGGAAAAGGTACCTCCTAAGAAAATATTCAGATATCATTTTCCAGTACTGATGATGGATAAATAAAGTTGATTATGAGATTTCAATGATTAATACTTTAATACCGGTATATGAAGGAACCGATATGCATTCGCAAGATGCGATGGACATATGAATGGGATCATATTTATAAAGTCCATCTAAATGCCGACATATTATTGATTGGAAATAGAAAATGAGCTCATGGACCTGCAGTCCAACTGATCTATGGATTTAATATCCAAACTGTACAGTTTACATTATCGAGTTATACATTGTGTGCATATAGATTATAATTCATACGTCGTACATGTCACTATATTTTATATCTTATTTCTGTTTATTAACATTTATTAATTTCATCTCATGATGTATGCACACATTTTCATTGAAATGTAGTTGTGTAAGTTACTACATATTTTATAGGCGAAACCTATAAAAGGAGATGTTTACTCTTATGGTAAGTCAATCCCAGAAGGATTGAAGGTATAGTTCCTGAAGGACTCTAAATGTCTTATTGGATATGTATAATGACATATATGGACCTTTGAAAAAGTGGCTCCTGAAGAGCATATGAAATTATATGAACCTCTAATATTCAAAGTTACATAGGTCTATGAATCAATGACATACACGAATTATTTGTCTCAAATAAGTTGAATGAGAATGAGACAAAATATATTGTTGGATAGCATTCACGATTTGGATATGACGTGATGCAAGATACAAAAACCTCTTCATCAGAGTTTTGAATGTATTGGTTATTGTCTCAACCAGAAGTTTGAGCATGGTATGAGATTTTCAATCACAAAATAATCAGAACTTTCTCAAAGGTAGAGAGTTTATGTGAAGATCACAATTCTGATGACCTATTGGTGATATTTAATATATATTGAGATTGTTTTGGTCCTGAAGTACCATAATTATGAAATAGGTGATTCTTATGGTCCTGAAGTGCCATAGAATATTTTCTCTCATTCCTAAAATTACAAATATTTTGTGATGATATGAAAAATATGAGCAACGATTGATATTTCTAGATTGGATATTATTATGTTCCAAAATTGACCTCATGTGGAAGGTTTAAATCTGTTTTACTAAAAACCTCCCGAAGAAGGTGTATGTTAAATGGCTTGAAATTATGGAAATTGCTCATATATTGTGAAGTTCGATTAAAGGATGAGACTTTACACACTTCACATTTTTTTCATATTGCGTAGGTTTTTCCCATCGGGTTTTCCTAGCAAAGGTTTTGGTGAAGTAGTGGTTGTACTCTTTTTCCCTTCTTTGAGGTTTTTATCCTATTGGGTTTTACCTAACAAGGTTTTTAACGAGACAACATATAAAAAGGATATGTTATGGAATTTAGTTCCATGTTAATGTCTCCCTTTATGGATATACAATTGCTTGGGATGATATTGATGCAAATGAAAGTTATATACACCATATTCAAGGGAAATATTAAGTCATCGGAAGTATATTTTATAAATATCCAGGAATTCATGGAGTTTGCAAGTTCAACACATTTGTAGAGCACGTGATTCATTTTTGGAGACATTTCCTACTGAAGATCACAATTGAATCAACTTGAAGATCTAGACGGATATTGTCATGAGGGGGAGAAAATACGAGCTGCACTCTTTTTCCCTTAGCCATGATTTTGTCCCATTGGGTTTTCCAGGCAAGGTTTTTAATGAGGCAGCATTTCACGCGTATTGAAGAATAATGTACTCATTTTCCTTCACTAGGTTTTTGTCCCACTGGGTTTTCCTAGTAAGGTTGTAACGAGGCATGTTCTTTAGTGATGTACATCCAAGGGGGAGTGTTATGAAATATATTATATGTGGATGTACAATATTTTGTAGAGATACTGTACATAGATACTTACCATATATTGTACTAGGGTTCTTGCTCTCCAAGCAAAACCCTAACCCCTCTTGTACTATATATCCCTCTTATGAATAATACAGATACATCTTGCTCCCCTTTACTCTCTACTCTCTATCTCTCTAATTGTTTCACAATAATATCTTCATTCTCTAATAATCTTGGTTCCATGAAAGTTATTTGTATACTAAAAGATAAGAGAAAATTAAAGAGATAAAAGTCATATACAACCCTATATGTGGAACAAATTAATTAGAAAAATTTTAATTCCTGTTCTTTCATGTAATCATACAATTTAAATCTGTTAGTGATACATATCAAATATAAAAGGTATTTCCATGCTCTAATGAACTTTAATTTGCACACCTCTAAACAAAGGATCGGACAGTACACTACCCTTATGTAAGATGGGCCTTAAATCAATACAACAACTTGTCAATAAAACTTGTAAGTTGTAAGCATAACACATTTATAGTATTGATAAAAAAAAACATATTAGTTCTTCACACTATAACCCACAATATAAGATATCAATAAGAAAAGTAAAACATGAATTGGAAAATATAGATGATAAAATTTACCGTAAAATTACTTACTTGATAATTACGCTTAGCTAATGCCTGTATACAAAAATATAATTCAATTAGTTAAATTTACACTTTTACAATTATAACAATCCAGCAAAAAACCTATTACTACAAAGACATAGAAATAGTATACCCTGTGACATTTGACTGTAAACCTCGTGGTTAATGGACTAATATAACATGGCTACAAATTAAAATAAGTCATACAAATATTATACCCAAGATTTGATTGTAAACATAACGGTTGAATGGAGTAACATACTAACATGCATGGCTACAAAATAACATGATTCATTAGTAACTAAAAAAAAACAATATTCAAAATAGAAGGAAAAATAAAAGGATGATATATGTATGTAGGAGAGGGACTTACATATGATCTGATTATTTTATTTTATGGTTTAAGAATCATATGGACGTGTCCTTCTTATACTCTCATTGGAAGTTAATGTGATCTTACATCAAGATGATGATAGAAACTGTTTTTTTTTTTTAAAGTCTTTTAGTTCATATAGAAGTCTTTAATTTTTTGTTTACTTAGTCCTATGCTCTTTGATGATGTGGTGTGTCTCTGTTATCCCGAAAAATATCTCCTTATATGTTCTAAAGATATTGTAAATGCCTCTGGTTCTGAAATATTTTTCATTTCGAATCTGATGGTGTAATTTTTGTTATTTTTCGAGAAGTATAGAAAACGTTATATATGATTTTGAATATATGACGAATATCTGTTTTAACCCTCATAAAACTCAAGTGGATGCTAAGACTCCTAAACGTTTTAGAACTGTAGTTTTTTGTCTTTATTCTCTCTTAGGTGACGCGCTCTTAAAATTTTCGCCTACGTGGCACGCCTCATAGCACCCGAAATATGCCTCCATTATATATATATATATATATATATATATATATATATATATATATATATATATATATATATATATATATATATATATATATATATATATATATATATATATATATATAGATAGATAGATTCGGCAAGATTTCAAGTCTTACTTTTTTTTTTAATCATTAAATTTGATTTTATTCAACTTGGTATCAAAGCCCATACTAGCATCAGCTCTACTCCTTATCTGGGTTGAAGCTTCTCCCTCACGAATCTAATTATTGTCGGATAAATACTTCATGTTGGCGGTTTAGGATAGACCCATGAGGCCACAACTATTTCTTTCTGGAAAAACGCTATTGACTATTTTTTTGCTGGACCAACTCAACTCTTCGATCCAAACTTAAACCAAATGAAATTTTAAGGTATACAATAGCAATTGGTTGAAAGAATTTGAGGGGAAAAAGTTTGGTCACCGGAGATTGGGGTTAAGTGATGGCCCAAGCAAGAAGATAGGCTCGAAGGAAATTCGACTAGTGTGACAGAAAATGGGGTAGAAAAGAATTTGCCGCCCGAAATTTCGTCATCAAAGTTGTTGGAAATCGTTCACCCAAGCCGCCAGAATTCTTAACTTTGCGGGAGTAAAATTACCTAAACCATCAATCACTTTCTCTCCAAGATGTGCCCTGACCCCATTAATTCTTTAAAATTTTGGCCTTTTCTCTTTCAAATTCAAATAAAAATGAGTTAAAATTCATTTTAGTTTTTTCTTTATTATCACTTATCCCAACCAACCACATAGCGCCACATCAGCCGAATATGGGCCCCATAGGCCCCAGAAGCTTGAGTATACTACCTGCTAGATATAGGAAATTTAGTCGAGCGAAGACATACTAATGAACACAATCCATAGTTACTTGGCAACACACCAACACTAAGGGCATGTTCTTTTCAACTGGTTTTCAGTTTTGTCCAGTTTTTCCCAGTTTTTCTAGTTTTTCCCAGTTTGTCCCAATTTTCACCTGTTACCAGTTACAAAATACAGTTTTGTCCAGTTTTCCCCAATTTTTCCCAGTTTGACCCAATTTCTCCCAGTTTAGTCCAATTTTGATATTTTGACATATTAAACATAATACTTTAATATATAAGATTTTAAATCAAATTATAAAATTATTAAACATAATTATAGTAATAATAATAATAATAATAATAATAATAATAATAATAATAATAATATTATTATTATTATTATTATTATTATTTAATATTAATATTATTACTATTATTATTTTGCTATTATTATACTCTTATTATTCTAATTGGTGTAATTATTATAATTATTATTATTTATTATTATCATTATATATTTACTACTATCACTATTATTATTAATTTAATTATTAAAATTACTATTATTATTATTATTATTATTATTATTATTATTATTATTATTATTATTATTATTATTATTATTATTATTATTATTATTATTATTATTATTATTAAGAAAACAATCAAAAATAAAAAAATTCCAGTTTGTCCCAGCTTTTTTCCAGTTTCTCCCAGTTTGACTCAGTTTCTCCCAGTTACCAGTTAGACTTTCCAATTTTGTCCAATTTCTCCCAGTTACCGGTTAAAAAGAACGAGCCCTAAAATGTAATGATGGTCTAAATTCCGTCTTCTGGGCACCTGTGAGGGAATTGTCATGAATGGGTCCAATGTTAAGCTCAGTGACATACCAAAGTCCATCCTGAATATTTCATGAAACACCCTGCAGAACAGAATACCACTAGTTTGTGTATACATTTGACAAAAATCAAATTTTGTTTGTACATTGTAAAATTCAATAATCAGCTGCTATTTTAGTTGCTAACGTATATATAATCAGCTGATAAAATTAGTACCAATACTACAGTATTTACCCACAATCACAGCAATAGATAATCGGAAATATAAAATACAAGTATTCAAAAACAACACAAATAATTTTTGTGGAAAACCCCTCTTAATTAGGGGAAAAACCACGGTGCGTATCTCCGCGCACTAAACAATAATCAACTATGATAATCAAGAGTACAATCGGCAACAATCACAAGATCAATCAACAAGTAGGCAATCTATCTTTGGTACTAGTACAAATTGACAAACCCTAACTCAATTTGGTACTCCCACAAACCTAAAAATACACCCACAAATACCTGTTAATAACTAACCCGAAACACTGTCTGTCTCATCCATACCAACCAGGACTCACCTCTAATCACCTGACTCTCTATGTGTTTGCTGTTTTTGTGCTTGTGTCTCACGGCTTTCCGTCAAAATAAGGACGTCCCCCCTATATTAGTTGCTCTTCCAGCAACTTATCAAAAACCCCTTGTTACTTTGTGGGCCAAAGGAAGCCACCACAAGCCCAATGTCAAAAACATTGTCACGCAGCTTTCTTTTCCTTCTTTTTTCTGTTTTTGTTTTTCTTTTCTTTTGCTCTATTTTATTTCTTTACAAACTTAAATAAAATAAAACACAACTTAACAATAGTATTTGATGTTTGCGGCGTTACCTCAATAAATTCTCCCTCGACCCAAATCACCAAATGCCTCCACCTCGTCCAAGAAACGAACCTTTTTCTTGGCCTTGCTCCTCCCTACGCAATGACCCTCAACATAGCACAAGTTGTTCTCCGTCTTCCTCCCTTACGCAATCAAAATAGCACCATGATACACTTTGCACCACCATCCTGTACCAATGTATCTACACCCATGCGATGTCAACTCACCCAATGAAATCATGTTGACACGAGCATCGAGTACATACCTCACATTGTGGAAGGTTCTAGTCACACCACCATGGAACTCAATTCGGATGCTTCCCATCCTTTTGACCTTCATCTTACCACTCCCCATGTTGATGTCACCATACTCACCATCTTGGCACAAAGTATCAAACATACTTTGATCTCTACAAATGTGAAACGAAGCGTCGGAGTCCAACACCCAATTCTCTTGGCTTTCCTTCTTCTCATTATTACTAGCCAAGTGCAACTCATCATTAGCATCATAAGATATAACCACATTACAGGAACCGCTATCATCATCAATTTTGGTCTTACCCATCTTCTCTTGCGGCTGCTTGAAACTCTTCAAACATCTCTCATCTTTGGGCAACGACTCTGAAAAATGACCCTTCTCACCACAATAGTAACACTCCACGTTAGTAAAGTCTCTCGCGCGCGACTTCGATCTACTTCTCGGGCCATCTCCTCTTCTCTCATGATTCCTCCCTCTCTCGGACACCTCCGCAACTAGTACTCGATCTCCTCCATCACTTGAAGGGATACCATCAATCTGCAACATCATCCGATCATTCTCTCTCCAACACTGTTATTCCTTCATCTTGCGTAATCTATGTCCTCCGTACAAGTAATGTCTGCACAATGGGCCTGTAGGACTTCGGTAGTGAAGCCAACAATAACAATGCCTCCTCTTGATCGGAGATCTTCTCATCTGCATTTCTCAACTGACATACTAGCTGGTTAAAATTGTTAAAATTGTTTATGTGGTCCTACAACACTGTACCTTGCTCCATCTTGAGATGGTACAACTCATATCTCAAACAAAGCTTGTTAGTCAATGACTTTGATGCATATACACTCTGGAGCTTATCCAACAACTTCTTTGGATCTGTCTCAGTCAAGTAATTATACTTAATCTCCGGAGCCATAGCTAATCTAATAGTACTGGCAGCTTTCTTCTTCTTCGATGTCCATTGGGCATCGGTCACCCCAGTAGGCTTTACCTCATCTAAAGCCTCATCTAAGTTCTGTTGAACCAGCAAATCCTCAACAGTACTTTTCCACACAGTAAAATTGATTTTACCATCAAATAAAGAAATCTCAAATTTGGGCACACTACCCGACATCTTACTTGCATAAAATAATTCCTCCCTTCAACAAATACAGTAATTTTCCCACCACACGGATCCTACAACCAAAGCTCTGATACCAATTGTTAGGGGAAAACTATGCTATTTACCCACAATCACAGCAACAGTTAATCGGAAATATAAAGTGCAAAATCCAAAAACAACACAAACAAGTTTACATGGAAACCCCCTCTCAATTAGGGGAAAAACCACGATGCGGATCTCCACGCACTAGACAATAATCCACTATGATAATCAAGAGTACAATCGGCAACAATCACAAGATCAATCAACAAGTAGACAATCTATCTTTGGTACTAGTACAAATTGACAAAGCCTAATTCAATTTGGTACTCCCACAAACCCAAATATACACCTACAAATACCTGTTGATGACTAACCCGAAACACCGTATGTCCCCTTGCCGATGATCGTCTCAATTATCCTCACCCACAAGCTGTCTTCACGGTATCCATACCAACTGGGACTCACCTCTGATCACCTGGCTCTCTCTGTATGTTTGCTGTTTTTGTGCTTGTGTCTCACGGCTTTCCGTCAAAATAAGGACGTCCCCCTTATATTAGTTGCTCTTCCGGCAATTTATCAAAACCCCTTGTTACTTTATGGACCAAAGGCAAATAAAGCCACCACAAGCCCAATGTCAAAAACATTATCACGCCACTAACAACTTGTGTGGATTTAGTCTATGGTGGAGCAATATTTGGAGTCACCTTCTATTTCACCTGGAGTCACCTTCTATTTCACCTGAAGTCACCCCTCTTTAAAAGTGGAGTCACCCCTACTTCACCTAGAGTATACTTGGCACCACCCGGAGCCACCCCCTACTTTACCTAGAGCCACCCCTTAAAATTATTTCACCTGGAGCCACCCCCCTACTTTACCTGGAGCCACCTCTTAAATTTATTTCACCTGGAGCCACCCCCCTACTTTACTTGGAGCCACCCCCTACTTTACTTGGAGCCACCCCCTACTTCACCTGGAGCCACCTCTCAAAATTACTTGGTCCACGGTGGACTAAGTCCACACAAGACATGTTGTTCTTTTTCTTCTTTTTTCTGTTTTTTTTTTCTTTTCTTTTGTTCTATTTTATTTCCTTACAAACTTAAATAAAATAAAACACAACTTAATAATAGTATTTGATATTTGAGGCGTTACCTTAACATATAGTATATATACCAACAAGGGACTAGTATAGTTTTTAGAAGTCAGCAGGTACAACTTACAAGGTATGGGGGAATAGGAATTTGAACTCATGACACTACCTTATTAAGTTTAGAACCACTAGACCATCACCCTTGTTGGTAGCTACAGTTGAGTTAGAGAGCTTACCAAGCAGGCAAACTGACACGACCAAAATCCCTATCCTAAGTTGCTAACAGTAAAGAGCTACGTAGCCACTTTAGACTTTAGAGCACTTAGTTATTTCGCTTGTGGTTCTAAATGAACCACATCAATTGCAAAATAAACCATTCGTACTCAAATAACTCCATAGTATATATAGCAAGCTAGTTTTAAGCCTCTTTCTCTCTCCTTAAATGAAGTAGATAATTGTGGTTTCTGATTAGCAGATCACAAGACTGCCCAAGAAAAGAACAACACTGCAAAACCAGCAGCCCCTATAAAATGCTTGTGTATACATTTGACAAAAATCTTATCAATGATTCAATCTAATATATATATATATATAATATAGAACTAGGATCAGGTGCGAATCCACTTCTGTATACGAACAGTACGAACTTACAACATCAACCGTCAGATCAATAAATCAACGGCTGAGATCCTGTACACTAGCTCGGTGGTATTCTCGTAATAACATTGAAGTTTCTTTTGCCAAAAAGTAAAAGACATAAAACGCTGCTACAGTAATGCTTTGCTATTCTCGTTCGTTCTCAAGTCGTGCTCCACTCTTTCTCTTTCCTCAAACTCTACCCCAAGAACTCTAAATCCCAGCAAATCGCGAATAATTGTGAATTTGTGTTCGAATTCAAAGGTTGATTTCAAATTGCGAGATAACCTTCAGATTGCAAGGTATGATTTTTTATGACACTCACTAGTCACTATTGATTGTTAGGGTTTGAAATTTTTAGGGTTTTCTGTGGGGTAATTTTGAGTGAAAAATATTGATTTCTCTAACATCCTGGTAGCTTTTTGTCCTTTTAAACCATGAATTTTGCCCTTTGGAAGTTTAATGTTTGAAATCTGAATAAATCAAGAAGAATGTATTTTTGAAGCTTTTGTTAGTGATTTCAAAATTTTTGCTGATTAAAATGTTTAATTCAGTTATTTTGGAGATATACACATCTTGCTCATGAAGTTGCAGTGACCTTTTTGTCAATGTAGCTGAGTGATTCATTTTTGGAGTCCAATTCTATCGTGGTAGGCAAAGTGCCTCAACTTCATCTGATTTCCCCTTTTCTTTTGTGCTATTTTGGTCATAGCTTCGCATGTTTATGTCACGTTAAATGTTGAAATAAGAAGTATTATCATATCATGGGCCTGCCAAGCAATATCTTCTCTCTCAGTACAAGAAATTGTCTGTATAATAAAAAAAATTACTAGGTTCACAAAATGTGATGTTAAATGAGCAGAAAATGGTAATGAAAATTGATGACTAAGTTCAAAGATTTGGGTCCTTATTGCATTGCACATCCGTGATGTAAACCTTGCTTAACATTGATGCATAATTAACAAGTTGTTTGAGAGATGACACCCAGATGAAATCTTACCAATGAAGTTGCTTCAGCCTCAAAACTTCTGCATTCAATTTACCAAGGGGTGCTTAACTTTGATTTCAGAAAATGTAACAACCAATCCTCCTCTAACCAGTGATGATTTACAATTAAGTAATGATCAACACTTATAGCATTATTGTTGATGAACACAGAGTAGCATCTAAACACAGAGTAGTTATTTTGTAGATTTTTATTTTAGCTTCAAAGAACTAATAGTGTGTTAGTGAGTTGCTACGTCACTTAGCCTCGTAGTTGGCATCCATGGCTTTTATGCTGTTGCTTTCTAAGGCTGGTCACTTTTTATCTTTCTCTTGGACTACAATATTATTGCTATGGGTGATTAAGGTCTGCTCCCATTATGTTCGTTTTTTATTTCTTCTTGGACTCAAATTTGGGTTTTTATTGAAGTATATTTTAATGCTCTCCATTATTATGGAAATTTGGCAATAACACTTTATCAATTAATCGAACTTTTGTTTAGTAGGACTTTACTGGGTAGACTTGGGTGACATTGCTTTCATGTTTTCAACTAGATGGATTTTTAGGGGGTGTAGCTTTTACTGCTGGTGGTGGTCATCATTGCTTTGTTTACTTCACCTAATTGAATGTGACGAAACTATATGTGTTATTTAAGTGTTGCATTAAAGTACTCTAAACGAAAGAAAAAAGAGGGACTGGCATTCATACTATGGTCAACTTTTATTCATTGTAGGGTTAATATTTATTCATTGTAGGGTTAACTTAGGTTAACTTTTATTCATTGTAGGGTTAACTTTTATTGATAAAAGGGTTAAATTTGGATGATAATAGGGTTAATTTTTATAAATAATAAGGTTAACTCATGAAGGGTCTAGAAAAAGGAGCTCTTGTTAAGGTGAAATTCCATCAATCTTTGCTTTGGCAAACATTTAGAGGTGCTTGACATGTTACTTTGTTCCCTTTTCTCCACGTGTTTCACATAGAGTATGTAGGTTCCAAAAACAAGGCAAGAACCTGAGTATACGATTATGTGGAGTTGTGCTGCTAGTCTGGTATGGTAAGGGCAGTATTCTTGGTCTACTCAATCGGACAAATTTTTTTGTTGGTTGAGTGAGAGGTGTCACTTGAAGACGCTTAGTGTAACTAATCAACTTGAATCATGTAAATATAGTACCAATAGTTGAAGCTAGGAGTGTCCACTGATATTGTTCATTCAGGTGGTAGTCTATCCACCATGCTAGCAAGATAGATTAATACTGAAACATATTTTTCAGTGTGATAGGCGTGAAGCGGTATAGTGGATCAGTTGTTAAGTATTTCAAATTTTCAGCAGAGCATGTTTCAGTGCTCAATTCTTTGAACTTTGAGGCCATATAATGATCCCATTCTATTTGCAGGCCCTTCAAGTATTAATTTCTACCCTTCTTTTTAATTGGGCTACATTATTACCATCGCTGATTTTTTGTCTTTTCTTTAATACAGGTAGCTTTGTTAAAGAATCGTGTCAATGTTGCTAGTGGTACGCCAAGCAGGTAAGCATTTTTTTTGGTGGTAGTTGAGAAGGAATTTTATTTATTATCAAAAGGGTTAACGTTTATAGATAACATGATTAACTATTATATATAGTAGGATTAACTTTTATAGATAACATGGTTAACTTTAATTCAAAATAGGGTTAACTTTTAATCATGGAAGGGTTAACTGTTATGGAAACTAGGGTTTAACTTACATTCATAGTAAGGTGTTGTGTTAAGGTGTTTTTTCATATGATATTGCTAGTAGTATAATAAGATTTTTTATTTTTTTTGGGGTATATGATGCAATTTTATTAATCACCAGAGAAGTTTTGAACAAACAGAACCTCTCAAACAGAAAACTCACTTTACAAAATCCTCATTACCTCTTATAAATCAGTATCACGAAAGGCAAAGGCGCTCACACCTTCTAAGTGCTATAGTAGCTTAGGGTTCTTCTGTCATGAAAGTGAATTATCATAGAACTGACAAGCATCTCTAAACTCTGATTTGGTTTTGTTTTTGGTCATCTGGTTCCTGTTTTATGTTGTTGATTCAGTATTTTCCCTGTTTTCTCGTTGAAATCCATGCCTATATGATATTACCACATTCATTTGATGGAGACGTTGCTACAGAGTGAGATACTATTTTTAGAATGTTTCCTTTTTCTGTTTGCATTTGTTTGGCACGTCAGAGCCGTTAGTTGTTCGTCTTTAGTGTTTAGGTTTGTGCTTGTAATTTGGATGAAAGTACAATCATTGATTCATTGATGGACAATTATCTTATTATGATTGTGGCAGATATGCACACTTTTCTCTATATGATGGACATGGAAGTAGTTTAGCTACTGAGTATGCAAACCTACACATTTTTTACTGCCCTCCAGCAATAAGCATATTGAAAATGTCTTCATCATAGCACAGAGGTAGTAGCTATGAAACATACTTCAAAGTTACACATGCACAATGTAGCTAAATGGTTGAAGGAGGTCATTTTACAGGTTGATAATCTCAACTCCAACCTAACCTATTTGACTGGATCAGTTGCTTGTTTGTGCATGGTTGGATTTTAGAACTAATGACCAAATCTTCTTTCTTTACAGCAATCAGCACTTGTGCTAAATCCTTCTCGTTGATTTCGCTACACACTGGATCTAAAAAGGAGGAAGAGAAAGAACACAGGAGTAGGATAAGAGGCTAAGAGCTCATGCACATGTTGTTAGAGTGAGTACTAGAAAGTCAACTTTGAACTTTCTTATGTGCTAGTAGGGTTTTAACTTTTATTCCACAGTTGGGTTAACTTTTACTCTTAATGAGGTTAACTTTTTATTAATAATAGGATTAACTTTTATATATGATAGGGTTAAGTTTTTGTTCACACTAGGGCAATGTGATGGTGGTGAGAAGGAAAGAAGCAGATCTGAAGTGGGTATTTTTCATGAAGATACAAGAGAAAATGGTTCCAATTTACAGCTTCGCAAAAGTGAGAGAATGAAATATGATTTAGATATTGTAGTTCATGTGTGGGCATGTGGATGTGTGTATTCTTGTGTCTTTTGTTCTATAAGTCTTCTCTGTAAGCTTCTTTCATAAATAAAGTTGGTTATTCATGTATGCTTGTTACTTTGGCAAAATCCATTATATCCCTTTTATCCATCATTTTAATTTGTCATGGAGCAGTTTGTTTATAAGCATTTATCCAAGGTGCTAGCAAAGAGCTTTGTATACATGATTTAATTTATTATGCAATACTTGTGCTATTTGATTTGAGTATGTAAGAGTTGTTCTCTTATATACTAGCCTATTAGCTCAATTGGCAGAGCATTTGTGTAATTGCACAAAGGTTGTAGGTTCGATTCCTACATAGGCTTCCGATTCAAATCTGTTTGGTGGCAATAAAATAGTTTTTTTTTTTTGGTGAGATGGTAATGAGGTACCTTTTCCAGATGATAGTAGCTAGTGACAATATCTGGTGATGCTGCCCATTTGTCTGCAATCAGAAGTCAGACCAACGATGATTGGTTCATTAGCAAGCAATCAAATGAAGCGGGAAATAAGGGAGAAAACAATCATCTCAGGTTTATGGATGGAGATTGTATGACATCAGTTGCTGACCAGGTTGAGAAGAAAAAGAAAGATGTTATTGATGATTCCCTCATGATTCAGGGATGACTAATGGAAAACCAGCCTCAATCCATGAGGGCTGATATTAGCCTTGTTTCTGATATGGTTGAGGCTTCTCTTATTGAAAATGATATGGCACAAGTGCCACAGAAGAAATCTGAATCAGTTGGTTTCTATGAACCACTTGATCTTTACAAGGTTCGAGATCGTGATACAGTTCTAGAACAACCAGTGCCTTCTTGGACTGTAGAGATCGATGATGCAGATAATGCCTCAGTGAGTGATCCCATCGAGAAGCAATCTGATGCAGATGTATGTGCCGACTCAAACTTGACATCTAATGAAAAGGGTCCGAACAACAAAAAGATTGGACTGTCACCAAAACTTCAAGTAAAGATGCCTATAAACAAAGTTAACCTTGTTTTGAAACAAAGTTAACATTGTTTTGAAACAAAGTTAACCCTATTCTTAATAAAAGTTAACCTTATTCTGAATAAAAGTTAACCCTATTCTTAATAAAAGTTAACCTTAATTAAAGTTAACCTTAATAAAAGGATGTGGGTTCGAATCCCGCATAGGCTTTTGTTAGATACATGCAAGCTTTTTTACCCATGATAAACAGAAGCGAATGAAAATGATAGATTTTCCTCACACGCAGCATGTTAGTATACAATGCATTGATAGACTTTAGTAGACAATATGAACACATTGGTTAGTATTTTTGAACAAGGCAAATTCCAAGATATGAAAATTAATCACAACATATAAAACTTTGGCAGAAAGTTATCCAGGTTGATTATTTTTCCAATGAGACTCTACCAGAGAAACTGACCTTAACAGTCCACGTATGTTACTGTTGAGATGATAGGTTTGTACTTTGTACAACAACTAATCAGCCTATGTGGGATTCGAACCCACATTATTTGTGCTCTACCAGTTGAAACCACACGAAAGATTTCCTATTTTACTCTGAATTACAAACTGAAACCACACGAAGGCAATCTGTCTCTAAGACTATGCTAAACAGTCCACTATCACGAGCTACTTCTACCCCAAAGGGTGCTGCAATAGCCTCATTCAGCAAAACTGTACTGTACCCACTGTATCCCCTCCTTGTCTGCAATGGACGCTGCAACCATGATATCACCCACACAGACTCTAACAATCATGCCCATGCCCCTTCGGTTATCATCAAAGATGGTTGCATCAACATTTAATTTGTACCTATTTGTTGCTGTCCCTCAGGAAATTATTTCTAAAAGTCAACCTTATTGCCCTGAAAAAAAGGTAACCTTGTTATATATAAAAGTCGACTCTGTCTTGAAGAAAAGTTTCATTGGTTGTTTCAATCATACAATCCCCTATGAATGCATCAGCAAGCCACGGCCACTGCGTGAAACTATGGAGACAAGGAGGATCACCCATCACCAGGGTCCAAGAGTATCCTTTTGAGGTGACCTTCCTGTAGATATATAAGGCACACAACATGTCACTTTTATAAGACTATACTAATGCAACAGGTCGCTTTTATAAGACTCTACTATGGCGACAGATCACAAGTTAATGTTTTGGGAGATTGGAGTGTATTGAGCACTTGGTAGGATAAATTTCTAACACTCAAGTACAAGAGGGTTTCCCATGGTAAACTGACGCAAGCCATAAGAAGATTTAGAAACAAAATATTTCACAAGTGACCTCTTTGAGTTTCCTATGAATCTATTCTTTTTCCCACAATCTAGCAATTACAGACTTCCATGGCCTTAAATAAAGCAATAGATTAAAAAATATTCATAAAAACAGTTCTTACACAGCTTATACGAACCAAATTGGCATCCTCTTTCTTGAAAGAACCACTGCTTCTTAGCACATTCATGCCAAAAAACCAAATATTAGCCGCAAACAGAAATCACACAAGTGATCACAGAAATGCACGAGTGTTCCAAGGAAAAGAGATGCCTAAGAGCTGCTTAGAGCGGCAGATTCAGTTGCAGGTGTGTGTTAGAGCACAAGGTTGTCAGAAGCTGCAGACTTTCAAGAGTTATTGTGATGAGTTTAGCTCTAATTTTTTTCCCTGTGGTTGAGTTTATTTTCTTTGCAGTTAGTGTGTATTCACCTAGGTAGAAAGTGAAACCCTTCCAGGAAGGTGCGTATAGTTCCTGTGGTGCATTCAGGCAGGGTCTTAAAAAAAGAGCTCTTCTTATGGTCCATCACATTCAATCCAAAATAAAAGTTAACCTTCTTTAAAAACAAAGTTAGTCCTGTTCTAATAAAAGTTAACCCTTCAATGGATAAAAGTTAACCCTTTTATAAATAAAAGTTAACCCTTCAATGGATAAAAGGTAACCCTTTTATAAATAAAAGTTAACCCTTCAATGGACAAAAGGTAACCCAATCAGCTGGACTATGCTGCAAAGACCAAGAGCAGTCCAGAACCAGATAAATACGATGCTAAGATTGTAGCTACCCTCCATGATGCTCTCTCTAAGCTTCGTTGAAGTAAATTACCACTGTAACTTGTGTAATGTTGATGTTTAATCCGAGAAAATAACATTTTCTATGAATGAACCTTTCAATTTATGTGTAGTTAAGACAACATCAATGCACATGTTATTAATTACTAATGTTTATATTAGCATCAGCTTGAAACAAGGGCATTCTACATGTATTGACCTATAATTCAGCGGAGTACTATTGCACAAATATCAGATTGTGAGAGACAGAGAGTTAACAACAAACAAGTACTATTTCATAAATATGAGGTTGTGAGAGACAGAGAGTTAACAACACACAGGATAAGACACCGGTAAAGTAAGGTAGGAAAAAAAAAACACCAGGTGTAGAACTGAGGTTTACACTAAGAAAGCTACGGACAACAACATTAGCGGATAGTTTAAATTCTGATGTGGATGCTTGAGACAATGATACCACTACAACACCAATTATAGAAAGAGGAACCAGAGAAATACACTAAGCTCTTCAAGAATTCTACTAATTTGAAGCACAAAATCACTATAATCAACCCTAGAATTACCAATCCCCATTTTTTCCCAATAAACCCTAAAATCATTAACAAATTCAGATAATATAATATGAAGCAAGTCTCTCAAAAGTGACCAATCAAAATTTAAATCAACCTATAATACACAAAATACATTTGATTAGTCCACAATAATAGTCAAACCTATGTTTTAATTTGATCAACATAGCAGTTCAAAGCTTAATCAATGGCAACACTTGATTCACACTATACAGCGTGTCACATGTATCAACACTGAACAAAATTCCATTTCAAATGAAATAAAATAAATATCAACAATCAACAGAAAGACAAAGTAATTTCTTCATCGTATATCAATCCAACTGACAAACAAAATTACTCAAAAACGTTTTTAAATTAAGCAGTAAATCAGACTAAAATCAGCACAATGCATCGATTCGAATCAAATAAATGACGAAAATTTACTTACTTGATCGATTGAAGGGGCCAAAATCACGATTCGGCGAGTGGTAGAGACAGAAACTCAAGAGGAGAGAGAAAATGAGAGAGAAAATGGAGGAGGTATGAAAGCTTCTCTGTTTAGCGTTACTGCAGTCGTCGTTTTGGGGAAAGAGAGAGAAGGGAGTCAGGAGAGAGAGAAAGTGCACAGAGCGCGCGTTAAGAGGATTTCTTTTTCGCAATTAGATGAGCGATCCAGATTTAGTTCGTACAGTTCGTATATATTGAGTGGTTCACATCAGATCTGGACTCTCTCTCTCTATATATATATATATAATTTTGGGTAAAAGCGTCGATAATGTGACAAGTGTCACATAATGATTGGTTGTTGTTTATTTTGTGGTTTTTTTTTTGTTACGGAGAGTAATAAATTGTCATAAATAAAAATCCTATGATAAATGTTATAATTTGATCATATTTCTTATTTAATGCTATTTGAAATGAGATTAATGTACAATTTTAACCTTTTCAATTGTTAACTAATTAGGTAATGTAAGGATGTTAGATTTGACCATTAGTTGTTTATACTGAATCCTATTTGCATTAAAAATAAAAACTTTTTTTATGTATAGATGACGAATATTTGTGAAAATAGATGCACGTAATAAAATAAGTGTTACATAGTTGTGGGTATAAGTGCAGGTAACTACAAGTATCACATCTTGACAATTTATTTATATTTTGAGATAGTGAGTCCTCGCAACTCCTTTTTTTTTTCCTCCATTAGAAATAAGGTTAGACTTTTAACTTTCAAATTCTAATAGCAAAATACACATTAAGGGGCAATCATATCGGATCAAACCGGTTAAGGGTATAATCACCAATTTGACATGTGATTAAAAGTTTCAAGGAAATAATGACCTATCAAATAAAGTGATAAGCAAGGTCACATTTAGAGTGACACTAAGTTATATAATGGGGTATAATGGTAGGTTAGATGAACAATAATAGATATTATTATTTTATTATTTTGACAAATCATCGATAGATATTTTTGAGATAAGACAATTACTTAGGACAAGTATAACATTTTACTCCATCACCATTTTCATTTAAAAATATATTTGTATTATTTTAAAAAAAATAATCTAAATATATTAAAAATATAATTAAAAAAGATAGTCTGTGCGTAGCACGAACAAACTTCTAATATAGCATAAGATTTGATCCTGAGTCGGTTAAGCTTCAAAAGCTTGCTTTATCAACCGTGGAAGTGGAAGAAGTTTGTTTGAGTCAAACAAATCATGGTTTGTCATGATTAGGATTATCCTAACAATTAATGGTATGATACACACAAAATGGTGACAATTTAATTGACAAGCAAATTCTCCATTTTCTTAATCTGGCTTGTTTAACTTATTTGTTATTTCCCACTAGATTCAACTTATTTCTTAATTTTGACTATTTTTTCATTCAATCGCATCAGTTCAGTGTAATTGACCGCATGGATTTAAATGGTTCATTATTCTTTGTGCTTGGTGAGCTATGAGTGGATGAGCCCATGATAATGGTGACATTAGAGGGGAGTTTCTTCCTTCCATGGAAAGGGGATGGAGTCGGTTAATGGCATGAGATGGGTGTGAAGCGTACTGTTATTTCATATTTTAAAATTTAGGGGTATTTTAGAAACTTTGACTTTTAGTGTGTAGTATTGATTAAGTTAGAGTGTGGTATTTAGCACCATCCATTGGATATTGATGGCGAAACATGCCCCGAATTATCAAATTGGTTCTTAAAATGAACACGTTTTGACAATCTAGTCCTTTTAAAAACGCATGAGACAAGTTAGTCTTTTAAAACGTAATTATGTGCAGATTTTTCCTCTGAACCGGGTTTAGGTAGAATCTTGACTTAATTACATTTTTAATTCATCTATTGTATTTTCTTCTAATTTTGTTAATTTTAGTTCTATTTAATTATTTTCTTTTCTTATTTATAGTTCTCTTTATTTATTTATTTATCCTTTTCCCTTGTCCTTGTCACTTTAAAGTGCCCTCACTTGTGCTCCGGCGATTATGCCACCAAGTCGCCAACCATGGTCGACCCTCATCTCTCTCCTCATCTCCGACGACCTTTCCGCTCTCTCTAAAACCCACCATAAAACCTCATTATATTGCCGGAAAACTGACATCAGATTTTGGTATTTGCGCCGTTTACCGCCACCAAGTGAGCTCGTGAAAGTTGAGATTGTTCATTAATGGCGGCACCGTTGTTCATTAATGGCGGAACCACCACCACCCTCATCCACCATGGAATCACTCTCAAACTCAAAGACAACCAAAAAAACAATAAGCTTTTTCAGAAACCCAATGAAAAACAAGCACACTTCATTCAAATTTAATTCACATTATTCAGTAGCTCACAAGTCACAGAACAATAATGAAAATTCAATTCATCCTCCCAATCATATAATTGACCAAATTCAATAGCTCATATAACAATAAACAAAACCAAAATCTACTTCATTGTAGAGAGAGAAGGAGAATGACCCACGAAACTGTTCACTCATCAGCAAATTTCCAGAATTTCCAGTCAAGGTTCGGTAACCAGCTCTCTCCTCCGGTTGAACATTGGAAAACGGCGTCGTCTTCATCTTCGTTCCAGCTAATGCCGATTGTGGATACTCCGATGAGTTTCTGGCGGTGATGCTTATATGGCGAGGAGAGAGGTGATGAATTATATGGTGGGATTGGAGCTCAATAATGGAAGTCGAGGACATGGACACAGGACATAATTAACAATGAAAATCAAATGGCTTATGGTGTACAGATGAATGTGGGGGAAAATTTTGGAAGGTGAAAACAAGAGCTTTTGGTGTACAGATGAAGGTGGTGGAAGGATGGCTAGAATAGAAGAGAGATGTTGACATGGATGATTACTAAAGAAAAGGGAAAGGTAAAAAGTACAAAGAAAAGAAAAATGAGATAAATTAATGAAAAGAGAGAAAATAGAACTAAAATTAGGAAGAAAATATAAAAATGGTTAAAAAACGTAATTAAGGTCAAGATTCCCCCTAAACCCGGTTCAGAGGGGGAATCTGCACATAATTACATTTTAAAGGACTAACTTGTCTCATGCATTTTTAAAAGGACTAGATTGTCCAAGGGTGTTCATTTAAAGGACCAATTTGGTAATTCGGGGGCGAAACATGCTACAACTATTTTAGACAATTGTTACTGGACTAATCATCCAACGCTAGCATTTTGGAATATTTTACTTTCTAATGCGATGGGAGTGGTATTCGAGAGGAGGACCTCCTAATCGTTTTTCTTCCTTACTTTGAAAGGAAAAAAAAAAAAAAAAAAAAAAGAACAAGAATAAATAAATAGACAAAGAAATGTGAGGTAATGGTGGGGGAAAGGAGTAATGGGGATTGGGGAAGAAAAATAGAAAAATAATACTAGAAGGAAGGGAGTTAAGATGCCCAAAAGTCCAAAAGCGCAGAGACTACCTTTCGATCCCTCGACCATCACAAACTTACCAACAAGTAATCCATGTTCTACCAGCTACGCTACAATTTACACATTTGTAATATATACGCTAATATAATATCTATACAATTTTCAGATCCTAGGGGGACCACGGCCTCCGGTCCCCCCTTGTGTCCTTCCCTGGCTATGGCTATTATATTATGATGTAATTATTTCTTCCATGCATGTCGTCATTTCTAACGTAAGCCCCAAAGCTGAAAGAGAACCAAACCAGTTATTGTTTTGATTGCCTTTTGGCTACATTTAGCGTTATAGGTATAGTCAATTCCACCTTTTTGTATACACCAGAACCTAATAAGAAGCACCATAATAAATAATCTTAGCTCTTTATTTAAAATTCAGTTAAATATCTACCGTTGATTAGAATAATTTATATGTATTTATTATATTTGGCAACAAATCAACCAATGGAATATTATCATGCCCATCCATCATGTTAGATTGATCATGTCATGAATCATAGTCATGCCATCATACATCATAATCAACAAATTCCATCAGTTCGACTTGCTTTCCAATTCCCCCTCACAAACTCACCTCTTCTAAAAATACAAAAGCCCCCATTAACTCTCACTCTCCAGTTCTTTCTCCATCCTCATAGCACACACCCCATGCCCACCTCCTCCATGTTTCTCTCTCCTCTCTTTTCTTGTACTCCATGACATGTTATCAGACGGGTTTCTTGTGAATTGAGGAAAATAGGGGATTATTAAAATTTTGATTAAAATCGATGCCGGTTTCAATGGACATCCAGAGAAAAGAGGCGGTAAGGTGGTGGCACGCCCACGCCGACGGTGTCCGGGGGCAGGGCCATGGGGGCTGATCTGAATCATCTGATTCCTTTTTTGTATGATTTGCTATTTTGATTTGATTGTTTTATTCTATTTTTATTTTTGATTTGATATATGTTTTGTTTATAATTCCATTGCACATAACCCACTTTCATCTGTTTGGTTTTTTGTTTTGACCATTAAAAACGGGCGTTTATATACACCAACTTATATAAAAAATGGGGTCAATATTTGGAAATGTAAGGTCACTCACTTAGACTCCGTTTGATTCACGTGAATGAACTGATTTTAGGGTGAGATGTATTGTGTTACACACATTGATTACTAGAATAATGTTTCCAGATGACTTTAATTCTTAATTTTTTTTCTTATCAAATGAATATATATATATATATATATATATATATATATATATATATAAAGCTATTTAAATCTTTTGAAAAAAAATAGAGCTATTTAAATGGTTTCATATTTAAGTTAGGTAATATGTTAATTTGCTTGTTGAAATTTTGTTAGTCAATACCAATATGAGATTAACTTTATCTCGTAGCTAAATTTATAAGCTCAAAGTTAATAAAATTATTATTTTTCTTATGTAATCTTCTACAATAATTATGATTTAATTTGGCTTTACCAATAAATAAATAGTTTTACATAGTTTGAACTAATGGATAATTTAGTTGAAGCCAAATAGCTAATACGTCAACTAATTAATAGCTACTTACTTTTGGCATGACATAATTTAAGTTTAGTTATGACTAACATGGTTTTTAATAATGGTACTCCTTTTTTCTTTTTTTGTGTGTGCTAGTCTTTTGACAATGCATGGTACTCATTTGTTAAAGAATATACCTAAAACAAGTTGTAAATCCCTACATATAGTATGATATGTGCTTGTAACTGAACAACACCTTAAAATTTCGTACAATATGGAATAAAATTGTTATAAAGACAATAATGACAATGCTCATATACTTAGTACCACTAGACTTAATCGGATGTCAAACTTGTTTGGCAAGATTATTAACATTTCAAAATATTTGTATCATTTGGCGATCTAAGTATCTAAACGAGGTTGTTAATAAGTCGCGTCTAATTTTGTAATTGATCAAAACTTGTCGGTTATGAAAATGTCAATCTTAATATGCACTACTATGTAATTGTAACTTGCAACTATTGTGTACCATTCACGTAGTTGGGTTTGACTATCCTAATATCTAGTAAAAAAAATTATAAAATAAAAATAGTTGGGTATATTAACTAAAGTTATTAATATTTTTAAATAAAATTATATTTTATTAAGACCAAATTAAGCTAAAAATCAATTTGTTAATCCTAAAAAATAGAGTGGATCTGAATCATTTATCATCAAGTACAAAAAAGGTATTATCCAATCTCGTTGATGTAATTATAAAATGATTATGATGGTAAAAAAATGGTAAACCCATTAGATATACAAGCATCGTAGCATTTATAGAGCACAACAATGCAATACAAAGAACTAATATAAGCCACTTTTCTTACATTAGGAGCTAATAGTTTGTATTTTGTAGGGTGGTTAGGGCACCCTTATTGGTGTGCTTAGAGAGGAGAGAGAGGGTGTGCTTAAGGTGTGCTACACCAATATTTGGAATTCTTAGGCACACTCTCAAATAAGCACAATGCTTATTTAAGCACACTTGCTTAGATAAAAAAAAGGGACCCACAAAGGGAGGATGGAAGAAGGAGGCGAGGACCGCGTGTGAGAGATGGGTGGTATTAAAATCTTGTGGGGTAGATGGGTGGGGTTTTTTAAGCACTTTAGGGATAATTAAGTGTGTGCTTATTTGGGGGAGGTGTGCTTAAAAAGTGAGGAGAGAGTGTTGAATAGTGTTTTAAGCCACTTTGGATGTGCTACCAATAATGGTGCTCTTAGTAGTTCAGAGTGCGCCCGTTAGATTCGAGCTCCTTACTTCTTACCCTTTTGGGTTGCCCCATAATAATTAAGCATGAATATTAATAAGTTACTACCAAACTTATAATTGGTTAAAACCGATTTATTATTACAATGTCAATATTAATAATTTATAGAAACAAGCAACTAGTTTTTACCATTCATGGAATTGAGTTTGATTATTCTAACTTATACTAAATAATTTTAAGAAAATAAAAAAGATTGGTATTAATAGTTTTAATTTATATTTAAATAATTAAGGCTAAAAAAATTCAAGTTGTCAATTTAAAAAACTAATATTGAATCTAAATAAGTCACTATTACTACGAAATTGGTCTTACACAATCTAATTTGTAACAAAAATGTAATAACCACCATACAAACATCCTCATTATTGGACCACAATTATGCAATTATAAAATAGCAAGTATGAGTATGTTTTCTTCCCCAATCAATGTGATAACATTTTGCAGAAAATAAAACCATGTTCACGTTAAAGTTTACCATTTGTTGTTGAAACTGATAAAATAAAGCTATGAACACCTAAAATAACTTCATTGGTTTCGTGCAGATTGGTTTCCTAAAGAAATTATACTTTAATTTAGTAAACACTAAACTTAAGTTTGTTTATGACCATAGATGAAACACTGAGGTTATTAATGTAGTGCAAATGGGCTTAATTTCTAAATATATAAATATACTTAAAGCAAGTCACAAATAGGAACTACACCAAAAAAACACTTACGACAACGGTCGATTTAAGCCTACGACAACGGTTTCGACCGCGTGTGTCTCGAGCCTACGACAAGCATCGTAGCATTTATGGAGCACAATGATGCAATACAAAGAACTAATAGGAGCCACTTTTCTTCCATTAGGAGCTAATAGTTTGTAATTTGTAGGCTGATTAGTAGTTCAGAGTTGGGGCCCTTTAGATTCAAGCTCCTTATTCCTTACCCTTTTGGGTTGCCCCATAATAATTAAACATGAATATTAATAAGTTACTACCAAACTTATAATTGATTAAAATTAATTTATTAATACATTAGTCAATATTAATAATTTATAGTAAGTAGCAACTAGCTTTTACCATTCATGGAATTCGGTTTGATTATTCTAATTTATACTAAATAATTTTAAGAAAATAAATTGATTGGTATTAATCGTTCTAATTTATATTTAAATAATTAAGACTAAAAAATTCAAGTTGTCAATTTAAGAAACTAATATTGAATCTAAATAAGTTACTATCACTACGAAATTGGTTTTCCACAATTTTATTCTTATAATTTGTAACAAAAATGTAATAACCACCATACTAACACCCTCATTATTGGACCACAATTATGCAATTATAAAAGACCAAGTATGAGCATGTTTTCTTCCCCAATCAATGTGATAACATTTTGCAGAAAATAAAACCATGTTCATGTTAAGGTTTACCATTTGTTGTTGAAACTGATAAAATAAAGCTACGAACACCTAAAATAACTTCATTGGTTTCGTGCAGATTGGTTTCCTAAAGAAATTATACTTGAGTTTAGCAAACACTAAACTCAAGTTTGGTTATGACCATAGACGAAACACTGAGCTTATTAATGTAGTGCAAATGGGCTATACTTAAAGCAAGTCACAAATAGGCACTACACCAAAAAAACACCTAAGACAATGGTCGATTTAAGCCTACGACAGCGGTTTCGACCGCATTTGTCTCGAGCCTACGACAAGCATCATAGCATTTATGGAGCACATCGATGCAATACAAAGAACTAATAGGAGCCACTTTACTTCCATTAAGAGCTAATAGTTTGTATTTTGTAAGATTGTTAGTAGTTCAGAGTTGGGGCTCTTTAGATTCAAGCTCCTTACTCCTTACCTTTTTGGGTTGCCCTATAATAATTAAACATGAATATTAATAAGTTACTACCAAACTTATAATTGATTAAAACCAATTTATTATTACAATGTCAATATTAATAATTTATAGTAACTAGCAACTAGTTTTTACCATTCATGGAATTGGCTTTATATTCTAACTTATACTAAATAATTTTAAGAAAATAAAAAGATTGGTATTAATAGTTTTAATTTATATTTAAATAATTAAGAGTAAAAAAAAATTCAAGTTGTCAATTTAAGAAACTAATATTGAATCTAAATGAGTCACTATCACGTCGAAATTGGTCTTACACAATTTTATTGTTATAAATTGTAACAAAAATTTAGTGACCATTATACAAACACCCTCATTTGTGGACCACAACTATGCAATTATAAAAGAGCAAGTATGAGGCTGTTTTCTTCCCCAATAAATGTGATAAATGAACATCTTGCAGAAAAAAAAGTCATGTTCATGTTAAAGTTTAATATTTGTTGTTGAAACTGACAAAATAAAGCTACAACACCTAATATAACTTCATTGGTTTCGTGCAGATTGGTTTTCTAAAGAAATTATACTTTAATTTAGTAAACACTAAACTCAAATTTGGTTATGACCGCAGACGAAACACTGAACTTATTAATGTGGTGCAATTGAGCTTAATTTCTAAAAATATAAATATACTAAAAGCAAGTGACAAATAGGTCGGTACTCCAATAGTAAGGGCTCCTAAACTAGCGAGTCGAGTTTGAGTTGCGCTCATCTTGACTCGCCAAATTCTAACCCGAAACTAGAGAATTTTTGAAATATAGAACATTATGTATGTTGCACGCTCGCTTCAGTTTCACTATACTTGTAATTTTACCCCTTTATTTTTTCTTCTGTTTCAGACAATAAAAATTTTTTAATTTTTTTTGTAGTCTTGTAGATATCTAAGTTAACAAATATATAATAGATGAACAAATGGAAAAAAATTGACATAATTATCATTAAATTTGGAAAATTTTAACCTTTTTGTGTATCTAAATACTTATAAATTCCTTCAAAATATATAATGAGAAAATGAGTAGTACATGAGTTTATCTAGTTGATTCCAGGTCATATGTGCTTGATTTGTCTAAACTAGGTCTAGAGTTTAGCTTAATTGATCGTGAACAGCATCCCCAAACCTTGAGGCTTTGGATTATTGGATTTCTATTAACCCTTTGTGCCTATTCAAATAAGTGCGAGAATAAAAATGAATAGAAAATTGGTACTGTGGGGCACTTCAAGTAACACACGAGTCGACTCTCTAGATAAACGATGATAGAGTTGCATAATAATAATAATAATAATAATAATAATAATAATAATAATAATAATAATAATAATAATAATAATAATAATAATAATAATAATAATAATAATAATAATAATAATAATAATAATAATAATAATAATAATAATAATAATAATAGTTGTATTAGTAAATTAATAAATAAATAAATAACACAAAAAAACTTCTGTAAGAATTTCTTTCCGTAACTTATTGATGCCACTGAGTGACCCTACATTTTTAAATAATGACCCAATTTTTCTGTGAGTTGATCTCATACAAAACTTATACAATTAATAAACCTAAATTAAAAGGACAAAAAAATATAGGAATAGAAAAAGAAAAAAAAAAGACTAAAAACTTAAGGTTAAAAGAACAAATTGAAAAAGAAAGATTCTAGAAGGGACAAAGAAAAGGAGTAATGATACGTAAATGTCACAAGGAAGTGAGGAACTAAGAAAGTGCAGTACCAGATCGACAAAAAAAAAAAACGTTTTAAGTAACAACAAGAAATCTTTGTATGTTTACTGAAGAAATCTTTGTATGGGCTCAAGCAAGCTCCTAGGGCCTGGTACAAAAGATTTGCGGATTATGTTTCTACTATTGGGTTTACTAACAACAAGTCTGATCATTCTCTCTTCATCTACCATCACGGTAATGATATGGCTTACATTCTTTTATATGTGGACGATATTATCTTAACTGCTTCTTCTGATGCTCTTCGCAAGTCTTTCATATCTCTTCTCAACTTGGAATTTTCTATGAAAGATTTGGGGCCATTGAGTTATTTCTTGGGTATAGTTGTTAAGCGCCATGCAGGTGGTCTATTTCTATCTCAGTGTAAGTATGCAGAAGAGATTATAGAGCGTGCTGGCATGTCCTCTTGTAAGTCGTCCCCTACACCAGTTGACACTAAACCGAAGTTGAGTGATACTTCTAGCATACCGTATGCTGATCCATCCCATTATCGCAGCCTTGTCGGAGCCCTGCAATATCTCACTTTTACACGGCCCGACATTTCTTATGCATTGCAACAAATTTGTTTATTTATGCATAACCCGGTGGAGGAACATATGTATGCTCTCAAGCGCATTGTCCGCTATGTTCAGGGCACTCTTGACCATGGCCTGCATCTATATCCATCTTCGACAACCACTCTTATTTCTTATACAAATGCTGATTGGGGGGGGGGGGGGGGTCCCAATACCCGACGCTCCACATCTGGCTAATGTGTGTTTCTTGGTGATAATTTGATCTCTTGGTCCTCTAAACGACAAGCTACTTTGTCCCGTTCAAGTGCCGAAGCTGAGTACCGAGGGGTCGCCAATGTGGTGTCTGAGTCTTGTTGGTTACGAAACCTTCTTTTAGAGCTTCATTGTCCTATTCAGAAAGCTACATTGGTCTATTGTGATAATGTTAGTGCGATATATCTTTTGGGCAATCCTGTGCAACATCAGCGCACGAAACATATTGAGATGAATATTCATTTTGTTCGAGAAAAGGTTGCTCGCGGACAGGTACGCGTCTTACATGTTCCGTCCCAGTATCAAATTGCAGATATTTTTACGAAGGGTCTTCCTTTGGTCCTATTTGAAGATTTTCGGGACAGTCTCAGCGTACGACCGTCTCCCGCTTCGACTGCGGGGGTGTGATAGAATATATGTAAATATATTAACAAGGTGTATAATTAGTTTCCTGTATTATAGCCTAGAAAGTGTAGATTAGTTGGAGTTTAGTTTCCTGACTTATAGGATGAAACTCTATTGTATTGTTGTATATAACTGACGTTAGTCACTGAAATTAATCAAGGAATTAACTTCTTTCATCAAGAATAAGTGCCCTTCTTGGAAAAAGGGGGAGATGGAAGTATTAGTCACATGCATAAGATTATACCACCTGAACCAAAACAAGAATTACACAATAGCATTATGCGTTGTACATTACATTATTGTCTTAGGCTCTTAGCAAATAGGTTCTTGTTATTAATTTAATAGATTTACTTGAGATTTTATTAACTATTTAGGGAAATTTGACTTAAACATTTTTAAAAATTAAGTTTGATGGATATTTCATGTGAAACTTGCTAAAGTCTATAGATACTATCCACCCCTCAAAAAAAAAAGTCTATAGATACTACACAAAAACTTTTATAAGACGGTATTTTTGTAACTTTTGGTGAGACGATGGTCACTTTTTAATGAAATAAGGGTCACTACTTACCATAAGTGACCCCTAAATTTCTAAATAGTGACCCCATTTTCTGTGAGTTGGTCACATACAAGAGTTATTGTAGATACTATTTATAATCTCATTAGACCAAATAAATCATATTCTCTATTATTATTACTATCTATGATCTCATTAGAACAAAAACATCATACTGTAAAACAAACTAAAGTCTATATAAATATCATCCATAATCTCATTAGACCAAAAATATTCTATTATCAATAGACCAATAAACATTATATTGTCAATCCACAATATATATATTTTAAAAACATCCAACTCTAAAACATACTAAATTCTCTATAATTAAATACTATCCACAATCTTATTAGACAAAAACATCCTACTATTATTATACTCAAGCTTGTTTCAGCTACCAAACTCATGTAAATAAATTATTCTTGTGATTTTTTTATTTTCTTTTTAATTTATTGAAGCATTTCGTTTTTGTTCCTAACTATTTGAGCTTTTTATTTTTTATTTTTTTTGTAATAGGGATAACAATTCTGAAGAAAATGTCAAGGCAAACGCTCCGTGGAACTGGGCATTTATTTTCCTCACGACAGTTTTAGGCACTTTTGTTTGAGGTCAGGAAAATATAGTTAAATCACATCCCATCCTAATTCACACGTTCATATGTGTTGTTATACTGTATGCTATTACAAATATTTTTGCTAGTATGGTTATAAAGTTGGAAACTTTTTGAAGTAGCAGAAAGCATTCAACATCCATGTCAGATTATTCTCATTTACATAAATTGTACATAAATTGTACATATATTGCACTAACACTAACACTAACACTAACACTAACACTAGGCATATTTGCTAGAGTTTAAAAATATCCATATCTCATTAGTTTAAAAACATCCTACTTTTTATTATTACTATTATTTATAATCTCATTAGTTTAAAAACATCTTACTTTTTATTATTACTATTCATAATCTCAATATTTTAAAAATATTCTATTCTCTATTATTAATATCCATAATCTCCATAAAAACATCATACTCTTTATTATTAATTTATTATTATCCATAATCTCAATAGTTTAAAAACATCCTACTGTAAAACAAACTACGTTTGGAGAGTATACTGAGAGAACTTCCTTTGAAAGGCCACTCACTAGTGGTGTTGCCTATGCATTAAAAGTTCCTCACTCTGAGAGGGAGCAATTTGAGAAGCAGCAAGGATGGGCAATAAAGAAAATGGAACACGGTGATCAGAAGTTTGTATAATTAAATACTACTCTCTCCGGTTCACAGAAATCTCTACGCTTTCCTCTTATGTTTGGATCATGGAAATCTTTACGTTTTCTTATATAGTAGTGTATTTGAGAATCCTTTACTATTTTACCCTCCCACCTTCTCACCCCCATGTGCCTATTTTCACCACTCTCTCTCCACTAGCTACAAAAGTAAGGAAAGTAATACAAAAGCAAGGAAAGCAATAAATACCCATAAAAAAATATTATTTTTTCTCTCTTAACACCTCATGTGCTTTTTTAAGGGTAAAGTTGGAATTTTTGTGCTAAAAAGTATTTTCCTTAATATTTGTGTTATTCTCCAAACGTCAAGATTTCCGTGGATCGGAGGGAGTATATATAATATCATTAGACCAAAAACATTCTGCCATAATTTATTTACATGAAGTTGGTAGCTGAAACACGCCTCAGTTTTATGGTAGGATGTTTTTGGTCTAATGAGATTATGAATAGTATTTAATTATAGAAATTTTAATTTGTTTCACGGTCGGATGTTTTTAAACTAATGAGATTATGGATAGTAATAATAAAGAGTAAGATACTTTTAAACTATCAAGATTATGGATTGTAACACGGCTGTAGCAATCATTTTCAAGGCCCTGTGCTACAATAAAAAAATTAGGCCCCTAAAAAAGACATAATTTTTTTTAACAACCAGTTACAAATTGAATCAATCAGATATACTAGTTATACTAATCGATAACTAAATTACCAGATACTAGTACCCATAAACTGAAAATTCAACAAATAAAAAAAGTACCAATTTACCTTACAAATTATGATTTTCGGATGAGAAAGCCAGTCAAGAAGATCGAAGAAGATGAGAGGAAAAGAAGAGCAGAGCAGATACGATACAATTTCCGATATAAAATAAAAATGAGCCTTAAAAATGGAAAGAATGTGGTCTTCACTAAAAAAAGTAATCATAAAAGTGAACTAACTTGAAAAACAAAGAAAAGAAACATAAAATAAAATGCATAAAGAAGGAACTGCGTAAAGAAGAAAAGAGGAGCTAAAAATAAAAAATTCAGATTTGAGATAGAAAAAAAAGATGGCAGGAATTGAGACCGTGACCTCAAGACTTCAACAAGTTGTAGCATAAGCACAGAACAAATTTAGCTCTACTTTAATTATGTTTCATATCTATTGAAGATTATATTTTATTCATTTCAAAATCATGGGCCCCCAAATTTTGGGGGCTGTTCCATCGCCCACTCTGCACCCCTTAATTTACGGGTCTGGATTGTAATAATAGAGAGTAAGATATTTTTAAACTATTGAGATTATGGATAGTAGTAATAAAGTGAGAATATTTTTAAACTATTTAGATTGTGGATAGTAATAATAATAAAGAGTAGGATATTTTTTTAACTATTGAGATTATGAATAGTAATAATAAAGATTAGGATGTTTTTAAACTATTGAGATTATGGATACTAATAATAAAGAGTAGGATATTTTTATACTATTAAGATTATTGATAGTAATAATAAAGAGTATGATGAATGACCTTATGGATATTTATAGAAACTTTACTTAGGTTCACTTGATATTTCCATCAAACTTAATTTATCCATGTTCAAGTCAAATTTCCCTAAATAACTAGTAAACTCTAAGCTATTTCTATTGAAGTAATGACAATAATTCCAATTCTAAGAGACAACGTAAATTAAAGGCAATGAAAGAGTTTTATGGTAGGATATTTTTGGTCTAATGAGATTATGGATAATCTTTAAAGAGACTTTAGTTCGTTTCACAATAGAATGTTTATGGTCTAATGATTATGGATAATATTTATAGAGACTTTATTTTGTTTTACACTATGATATTTTTGGTCTACTGAGATTATGAATAGTAATAATAGAGAGTAAGATATTTTTAATCTAATGAGATTATGGATAGAACTCTTCAGAAAACTTACGCACTCCTGTCAGATTTTTCCCATTTACATAAATTTGCACATAAATTGCACTAACACTAGGCATATTTGCTAGAGTTTAAAAATATCCATAATCTCATTAGTTTTAAAATATCCTACTTTTTATTATTACTATCCATAATCTTAATATACCAAAAATATCTTACTCTCTAGTATTACTATTCATAATCTCATTACTAATGAATCACAATATTTCATGTGTTCTTTTATGAATCACATTTGGCTCAATATTAGAAAACTTAACCAAATAAAAAGACCTCGGGATTGTAGTTAAATTCTATTAAAAAGAAAAGGAAAAAAGACTATAGTTAAATATAAAATAAAAAAAATTGGTTCTTCCTTTGCTGGAATAAATTAAAGATAGAGAATTAATGCATATATGATCAAAGTGTGTAGATATGTTCCAATGTGCTACACTCAATTCACACATGAGTCTAACGCCCTAACAAATCTTCCTCTTCTTATGAAAAAAAAATAAAAAATATTCCTCTAATGTATGATGAGCCAATAACACATATTGCCCTTGAACTGAACAAGCCAATCCAATACATGACTTCCAATTCATAAGCCCAACTAGCTCCATGGAAATGAAGGTAGCACTCGAATCACCAGTACAAGCACCAACGGGTCACAATCCAAACCCAACTCAAGTGTTGTCTTCAACATGTGCAACAACCTTACTCCAAACCATCAACTATGAATTATGATACTGGCCACTTGTTAGTGGAGAGCATCCAGGAGGGAGTTCAAACTCAGTTTAACTCATAATTCAATTGAAATTACATTTGAAAATCAATTCGCCATAAAAGGAATAACCCTCATATGTTATACAGGAAAATCATCCGCAACAACCTTCTAATATAGGATAGTCAATTTACCCATAAACTTAACAAGTTGATATATAATCGAGTAAACTTACGAATGATTTAACTACTACTTCTTCTTCTTGTTGGTGGAAGTACATATATAACTTTATTAGACCCTACAAGAACTTCGATTTTGGATCACAAAAATATATGTAAGTAATAATTAGAAAATCGGACCATGGTAATTTCATCAAATTTGACCATTTACATATTCATTTTCCCTCCACAAACCTACAATGTGGTTATGCCATTTGTAAGACACGTCGACCAACTCCAAAAACTCCACAACATAAAAATGCCAAAACTGTCGCTCACTACTAAGGCCATAGAAGAACCTCGCTACATCCACGACTTCAAGGAATGACGTTACGCATTTAATTCTATTATAAATTTATAATACACAAGCTAAAATTGATGATAAGTATCACTCAAAAAAATAAAATAAAATGATGATAAGTACTTAGAATAATGAAGTAAATCGTGTTCTAAAAGTAGCCTTTGATTTGGTACTTAGAATAATTACCAAATTCAGATAGCTATCAATGTCAAAAGTAATTGTTTCACTAGACTTTTTATAACTCATTTTCGTACAAGGAAGTTTGCACGCAAAAGATTGCTGATTTTCTCATCTCTATCGCTTTTGCGGATCTTGAATAGTATTCCCTTTCCATATGTACAATTGTACATTTTCTTTTTTGGTGACACCTCTCCTTATGTACAGTGAATGGGGAACATAGTTACACAACCCACAACATTACACATAAAGAACTTAAGTAGGCTCTAATAAATATATGTGACACTGTGTTAAAATGAGTGAAGAATAGTGTTTAAGATTTGAAAAAGTTAAGGTTGAAATATCAATATATGAGTCAAGTAGAGTATTCATCCTAGTGACAATTAGTTTTAGAAACAACCTCACTTGACTCGCATGAGGTGTTGCTGGTCTTCCTCCATAAGCATTGTCCAGGCCCATCGAAAGTTTTATATGGTATTAGAGTCCAAGTCTGTCAATCCTAGGCTCAAGGCATTGTCCAGGTGTAGGTCAGTCAACACTTCAAGCTCCAAAGAGGCATTCGCATGCAAGGAAGTGTTAAAGTGAGTGAGAATTAGTGTTCCATATCTAAGAATTTGAGGTCCAAGTATCAAACATTTAAACATTTTTCCGCCTTTAAAGGAGGCACAAAATATTGCTTGCATACATTGAGAAAAAAAGAAAGGAAACTCTAAGTTCAATATATCCAAAGCCTAAATGTTAACCACTAACAAAACTTCCGGACTCAATTAATGAAGAACGTTTTCATCCTTGGGGGACATGCCAATTACCAAGTTAAACGATCAAAGGTTATAGAACTGAGGCCTTTTTATCTTCAACGAAATAGTGCGGGACAGTGAGAAACAAAACGGAATAGAACGTCGCAGAACATAATGACGCGGAATGGAATCTAACCGACACGGATAAAGAAACAAAATGTGAGACAAAATGAAGTACAAAATGCGGAACGGAATGGCGCGGATCAATGAAACAGAACAGAAGGCGACATGGAGACAACGAAAAGAACAAGGCCATGCTGCATTCCGTTCCGTTCTGTTCCACGCCCATCTGTTCCGTTTCGTTCCTCACCGTTCCACACCATTCCGTTGAAGAGAACATGACCTTAGGGTGTGTTCTTTTCCACTTATTGGACCTTACCCAATTAGTAAAAATAAGTGGCTAAACCTTATCCAATCAGTGGAAATCAGTGGCTAGACCGTATTGAATCAGTGAGAATAAGTGGCTAGACCATACTCAATCAGTGGAAATCAGTGGCAGGACTCACATTCCTCCTCACAGAATCAATAGCAGGACCTTACTGAATCAGTGAGAATTAGTGAAAGGATCTTACCGAATCAGTGGAAATCAGTGGCAGGACTCACATTCCTCCTCACAGAATCAATAGCAGGACCTTACTGAATCAGTGAGAATTAGTGAAAGGATCTTACCGAATCAGTGGAAATCAGTAGCAGGACGCCAAAACCTTACTCAATTAGTGGGAATAATAAGTGGCAGGACCTTGAATCAGTAGAAATAAGTGGAAAAGAACACACCTTTAGTCTAAGATTTTTTTTTTTTAAATAAACCTTGCATTCTAATTTTCTTTTGGGCATGTGTACTAATAACTTCAATTGAAAAGTTGGTTAAAACCCATCACATGAGGACGTCGTCTTTCTTACCTTCCCTTGAAAGTTGAAACATTGACGTTCTCATTATCACATATTCTTGTGAGTAGGCTTGAAAGAATATCATAAGCTATCGCCACGTAATGTCCTCTAAATTGAAAATCAATTTCAAGCAACTTTGTTCCACCAACATAAAATCATTAGATAACCACCTAATGAATTTGATCAATTTAAACAAGATTGACCTCATCTCTTACTTTTTTCGAAATGAAAGCAAATGAAAAAACAGCGGGGTAGGAGAAAAAGGAGAAAGCTTATTTTAATTTAATAAAGTAATATAATGCATTTCTCATCAACTTAGATTTCCATAATGTCTGCTGTCATCCACATACATTAAATACGATCGAATTGCAGTAAAGTTCTTAATGCCTTCCTTGAGGAAAGTTGAATTTCGATTTCATACGTACGAGATGACTTATGAGCACCACAAATTGGTCAACTTCAACGATCTTTCTCACTTGATTTTCTTGATTGTTTTGTTAGAAAATAGATTCTGATCACTTGAAATAAAAAAACTAAACATGTGACTTGTGAGGATAATGTATGCTACTAGCTAGCATTGTTTGATTAGATATGATCATAATCTATCAAAAGGCAAAATCGCAAAAGCGATTAGATTTTTCCCTTTTAAAGATGGGTTGCTTTTCAAAAAAATTCATATGAGGCGGCCTTAACGTGGAACATTTCAAACAAGTATGACGAAATGCTCACGTTATTTTTATTTATAGTGGTGACTTTATGTTGAGACCCCTCATAAAAAACTCGTTGGTTATTTTTTAGAAGTGCTCTTAAGGAACCAGTGTACCCCTTGTAACCCCCTACATCCGCCACTGAAAAGGAGAATAATCCTCTATCCAGTCTTCAAAACTTGTTTGGCTAAACTCATTGGCTACAATTATATGCAAAACATAAGATCGAATAAAAACTTGTGTAAGATTGTCTCCAATATGACTATATGAGACAGGTGACTTTCTATAATATAACTTCTTACACAGACACCTGAGTTGGCTGAATAGCTTACTTTTAGTATACCTTACATAAAACTTCAGATAAGAATAGGTAATAAAAATGATTATCAAGTTGGCTTCAGGCAAACGAAAAAAAAAAACCTTATGCCTCGCTAAATTGGGGTTCGGGCATTTCTCATACATATTTATTTTCTTTAATTAATCATATATAGCTTTTGATCCCATTATGTATTATTTAAGGTGAATTAATATTCTTTCATAAATCAGCAAAATTTTTTGAAATTCACGCGATCATGAGAAAGGATTTCTATAATTATATGTCTAAAATATTTGGAAAAAAAATCCAATCAGTAGCTAATTTGACACTTCCTAGTATTGACATTATGCACTTGAAGATGATGGCTAACTACGCTTAGCTTGTAATATGCACCACTCCTATAGTCCTATGTTTTAATTATCAAAAGTACATAAGAGCATGTCTACATGAAGCATTAATGGCTAACTACACGTATGCTTAGCTTGATAGGACTCCTATATTTTATCTGAAGAACATTCATATACATGTAGGCTGTAGCATTAATGGGATCAACAAGATCAATATTAACATAGTGCATGACATAAAATCCACCATCTGAGGTGGGACCTTAGATAAGTTTCATATCAAGCTCAAAATTGGAGGTTGGTTCTCAACTACTTCCTTATTAGCTTTGTTTTTTGTCAAATGAGAACCGAATTGATCAAACTGGAGTAAATTAAAGTAAACTAGTTAAGGTCTATTATAAATTAAAATTAAATTAAGGTGAGGATTTCAGGGGAAAAAAAGGGATTACGCTCTTTTTGGACAACCTCATAAATTCTACACTGAACCTTTATGGAGGGTGAATTGGACCCGAAACTTATCATTGGCGACTTTCTATATTAACTTTTAGACTTTTCGTTTGTCACCACACTATAGGCCTTGGGGGCAAACGTAATTTCAAAACTTATTTATAATAGGGGAAGAGACAATCTAATTTGATTTAGAATTGAAATTGAAATTGAAGTTGGAATATACTATGTTAAAAAACAATATAAATACAATAGAAAATTACATTTTAATTTGACCCAAAGAAAATTTTCAAGAAGGCAAGGCAATACCATTACTTAGACGGCACCTAACTCAACTTTATTAGTATTTTCCTTGACAAAGTTTTGAGTAAACATTAGTAATTTCCTATTTCCTTCGTTGACATTCAAACACAAATTCCTCTCTTCCCTATACATTACTAGAATAGTACAATTATATATTATAACATCAATTATATTTAATTACTCTTTTCAACTCCTTGACATTCTTCTAAATACATCCCCCAACCCCCATGCATATAAATAGTACAATCTACATAAAACACCAACTCTCCTATTAAAATTTCCCATAATATCCATCTCTCTAATTCTCTCTCTCTCTCTCTCTCTCTCTCTCCAATGGCTACTTCATCTACATCAACCTACAAACTCCTATTCCTTCATAAACTTGTACTAGTTTTATTATTACTCATTGTAAATTCATGTTCAGCAATAAGGCAAGGAAGAATGTTAGTGACAGAAAAAGATTCAACAACAAATACTTTAATTTTGAAGCATCAAAGAAGGAAGCATAATGATCAATTGGGCAACCCTGGCCTTGTGTTCAATTTCCTCCCTAAGGGACGCCGTATACCACCTTCCGGTCCATCTAAGAGACACAACTCCATGGTGGATTCTCTACACAACTAAGGGAATTGAAGAAGAAACAAGATCAAGATATGTACTTGCTCATTAGCTTAGGTTATATAGTTTTATGTCAAAGATTTATTCTTTTTTTTTTTCTTGGATTATTTTGTTTATTTTCTTTGTTTCATATACATGAGAGTATACCACAAAAAAGATCAGATCAAGTAGAGCTGTTTTTTTTTCCCTAGCATGGTTATTAAGGAGCCTTTATTAATATAGTAATATACTTATTATACACACATACATTTGATAATAATGTATAGGTCTTTTTGGAATCAAAGTAAATTGATTCTCTGTATTGAAACAACAATTGTAAACTACAATTTTGGAAAGCTATTATGACAAAACAGTAAAAGAAAGTTTCTTTTTTGGGTTTATTGGGTTTTTCTATTATATTCAATGCATAGTTTTGCTATATTGATGAACATAATTGTATGGTCATAAATCATGATTATTTTAATTTTTTTTTGGTGAAATGAATAATGATTATGTTATTATTATTGTTGTATGGCTTGTGGGTTTGCTTTTTCAACATTCGTGGCGTTGGTATAATAGTAATATTAGTATTGTATTCCAACAACCCGCACCTTTCTGATGTTTGACTTTGAATATTGAGAATTTTGAAGCATTCAAATTCCAAAAGGCCAAAATCATAGGATCTTCAACTACTTTAGTTACCTGTGCAAGACTTCATCAACATGTAGCTAGCTTAACTGCGTTTTGAGGTGAGCTTTGGTCGCTTTTTTTGTTTACCAAACATCATCCATGTTCACATCAAAACTGATCTTTCCTCATGAGAAATGATGTGGATTGACTAGCTTATTATATACAATTAAACACAATTTTATTATACGGAATACATAGGATTTCAAATTACAAAAATTTGTGTAAAATGGTCTTTTCATTTCATGTTGCAAGTTACATATCATCTCGTGTTATATAATTTCATATTGTCTCATAGCATATATAGTCCATTATGCAATATCAACCATTCAACGTTGCAAGATCCGTTTTGTTTTGCTTCTATCAATGAGACGTCAAACTGAAAACTAACTAAAAGAACATGCATGTTAGAAGATCACAATCGACCTATCACTATAGGGAAGTTTTTACACTATTGAGAATATTTAGAGTGTAAATTGGGAAGTAATTAGAATGAATGCTCCACCTTGCTAGCTAGAAGCCTAGAACTAAGGCTATGGTCCCTTTCACTTATCTAATAATCGGTTTATTCAATTTCGTAGAAAAAAACATACCCTAATTGTTTCTCGATTGTATTATATGGCACAACATATTAATTAATCAGGAAACTTGGTAAAAATAACATCAACTTTAAATGGTTGCGATTAATAAAACAAACTTTTATCAGTTGCGATTGTAGCACGAAGTTAATTATTTTTAACAATTAAATGACACCTCTGGCCAACAATTTTTCGGCAAGAGCATGACTAACCATGTGATTTGGTGATGTGTAAGAGGCCAAAATCACCTGAGTAGTCATACTCTCGCCGGAAACTGTTGGCCAAAGACAAGTACATGTACAATGTCATTTAATTGTTATAAAAATAACAATAATTCTATGGGTCTCTATTGGTGACCAAAAAAAATGTCTCTTTGTGATGTGGAGATTGCCATATCATCAAGACTATTAATTAGTTTGTCATCTCATAAGAATTGAAATACAAATATAAAATAGACTAAGGGCTTTTTGCAAAAATGATAAATAACATTAAGTAGGAAATTGTGATCTCATCATAAGTAATTAAAAAGGAATGTAATATTCTTTCTTCATTGATATAGGAGTAAATTATTCTGATTGAAATTGTTGTCATCTTTGTTACTTTCAACCTTTGTATTTATAACCATCTTTCCATCTTTTGTAGTTAAATGTTCAAATTCAATCTATCCATATCTAAAAATTTTCTTCCTTCTACTTCCTTTCATTTTTACTCAGGGTTGAAAATTATTAAAAAACAAAAAAAAACAGTGAATCTCATCTCACATAGTATTCTTTTACTTTCTGTTTAGTAAATAATAAACTCGGAAGAATTCTTAAGTTTTGTTTTAAAAAGTATGGTATTCCAATATTTTTATCACTTGCAACCTTCTACGTATTAGTAGGAAGCAAAAAAAGAAGACGAAGAAAAGACAAGTTGCAAAGCTAAACTTTCTTCTTTTTTTTAGTGAAGTTGCAAAACTATGCCAAACAAGAATTCAACCCACACCCTCCCATTCATATCCTTTGTTCATTTGGGTACATCCGTCCGGCAACTTGAGCTATATTCACTTTATACACAACACGAATTCAAGGTCTATCTACTCTAACGGCGTAGACAATAACAATTAACTTAATGAGTTAGTAGAAAATTAAAAGTAATATACAGTAAAATCGTAAAAGTATGTTGCAACATTATAATTTTTTAATTAGAGTATAATTTATATCAGCATTTTGATGCTTATATGAATTTATAATTATTATGTCTAGCAACAGCTAAAATGTAAATTATGATCCCCTTTAAAAAAAATATAATCTCTCTCTCTCTCTCTCTCTCTCTCTCTCTCTCTCTCTCTCTCTCTCTCTCTCTGTGTGTGTGTGTGTGTGTGTGTGTGTGTGCGCGCGCGCGTGTGTGTGTGTGTGTGTGTGTGTGTGTGTGTGTGTGTGTGTGTGTGTGTGTGTGTGTGTGTGTGTGTGTGTGTGTGTGTGTGTGTGTGTGTGTGTGTGTGTGTGTGTGTGTGTGTGTGTGTGTGTGTGTGTGTGTGAATGTTGTTACATGCTAGATTGACACATAAGCATGACATGTAAGCTAAGCTACCTCTACTATGTGACACGTAAGCAAATAAGCAAATTAAATGGTTTAATGTGTTCACACATGGTTTAATGTATTCACACATTGCATTTAAGCATCTATGTACAAGTTGACTTGATTTAATGTACATTTTTAATGCAAGTATCCTTTCAACGTATTTAGACAAAATGCATACTAGACAAATTCAAACATGTACGTGTAGTCGTTTACTAGCACTAGACAATTATGATGCTCAAGCTTATACATTTGTGGTACTTGGATACACCATGATTACAGCTAGCGAATAGAGTATGAGAAGATGGAGAACTAGATTTTTTATTTTGAGTCACGATCACGTGTTATATTATCTCCATTTAATCACATTAAAATAGTACGAATAAAAAATAAGGAAGAAAATTCAGATGTTTTTGTTCCAATAGAAAAAAAAATCTTATAGTTTGAATAATCGCAATGAAGATCAAACAACACTACAAAACTATTTTAAATACAATAAATAAATGATTTACTAGTATGAGAAAGATGGAGTAGCAAAATTTATCTGGATGTCCAATTATCAGAAAAATAGTAAAAACATGACAATATGATGAACTAAGTTAAAAGATTTCATATAATGAAATAATAAGCATTTGAGAATAAATATTTGAGAATCAATTTGCCGATGCTGAGCAACCGTAAATAGGAGTATGCTCAAATAGGTTCTCGGACACTTTATCAAACATATGGTTTTGATGATCAATGGTGTATTAGAGGTCTGATGCATGAGTGTGTTTTTTTTTTTAATTTTATTGAGTATTATGTTTCACTCGTATATGTGTGCATTTGGCTATATTTGTGAGTGATTCATAGGTCAGGTTTATGTTAATAGAATGTCTATCAAAGTGAAAAAAAAGAGAAGTTATCAATCCCTATTCTTTATTATTCGAAATAATTAATGCATTACCCAATATTCATTATAACTTTTACGAGAAAAATTATGCTATATTGTGCTATTTATTTGCACAAATGGTGTATATCATACTATCTAAATAAGTATATCTTATTGGTGAAAAAAAATCTACACATGAAAGTAGAAAGTGAAAAGATGTGATATCCCATCGTATTTATTTAATTGAAGGAATTACAAAAATATAAATTTTTTTATATGAACACAATTTTTTTTATAAAGACCGTGCAACGCACGGGAATATCACTAGTTATTTCTAATAACTAAAAAATAAAGTAAAATTATGAATCTATATGCATCCATCTTCATCAGTTACTATAAGTTACAATGACGAAATTTAAAGCTAATTATGAAACTATGTAGTAAAATTATGAACGTTTCTACTAAAATTAAGAGAGTACAAAGTAAAATTAGGATGGTGATGGTGTAACTAATCAATATTGTCTTCTCTCTTTAAAACTCAAACCTCAATCCTTTATCAATACTCTCTGTCCCTAAACTCTGGCCTATACCCGAAAGAATGGGTCGTTATTATTATTTTTCTATATTGAAATCATTGTTACTCCCTCTGTTCTATGAAACGTAAGATCTAAATTCTAATACTCATCCTAAACCCTAAGTTAGTACAATTATGAAATCTAAACCCTAAACTCTCAAAAAGTTAGAATACGCCAAAATAGATACAGTATTAGAAAGCATATGATAATATGTGATAGTCCTTAATACTTTTTGTGCCTACTTTGATTATATTTGATCTATCCACCAACTTCTTAACCCATTTATATGTTGTGGACAAATTAACCCTAAATCCTAACTATTTTAGTAGTTTGATGAAAAATCGTTGGAAAAGTTATCATCATTTTGTCATATAATATGGGATAGTCCCTAAATATTTTTTCCACCGTACGTATTGATTATTCTTATTATCATTGTCATCATTAATTCATTTTGGAAAATCATGCATGAGGTGTTTCATAATATGATAATACAAACTACAAGGTAAAATTCTCAATCTTGCAGTAAATTTAGATTTTTGAAGGAAAAATGTAAGAAACATTGTACATTGACTATAAAATTAAGATGTATGATGTAATGAATTGATTGAAACAATGTTTAGTAGAGCGATGAAACCTAAACAATTGAAGTCAAAATCTGTTATCTTATAAACTGGCTAATCGAGTATCAAGAAAATATATGGAAGAGTCCTTAAAAGCCTTGTCTAGTGTATATGATAATACAAAGTAAAGTAAAATTGACATCCCTATAGTAAAATTAAAATGCGCGTGTGTTGAAATTATATTATCTCAAGTAAAATGCAGGAATTATTGTAAGTACAATGATAGTAAAATTAGATAATGGATGTGATTGATAACTGAAAATGTAAGTACAATGTGGAAACCTAATTAGACTATAATAACAAAGTGCATTCTAATTTGAATAGTGAAGCACCTTACAATATTATAGTATGAAGTACACAGTAAATTGTCATTCCTTTGCATTTACATATTCTAATAATGATTTTCCTTGTCATCCATAAAATTTTATTATTATAAAGTAAAATGTAAAAAGTATTGTACAATTAGTAAAATTAGACTAATGGATGTGATTGATAAAAAAAATAAAAATAAAAAAAGAAGTAGTACAATGGATGTTGAAACCTACGCCCTATGCCACAAACTAAGAAACAGATGGAGTATCATAGAAACTTTTACACTGGATAGTCCATAAACATAAAGAAAACTGAATTAATGGATGTGATTGATAAAAAAAAAGATGTTTTTTACACATAAAAAAAATTTATATAACTACCTAATAAAATTAAGATGTATATGAGGGAAATTTAGTTTATTGGATGGTGAAATGTAAGGAGATTGTGCAATGATAGTAAAACCAAACTGATAAATGTGATTGATAAAAAGATGTTTTGTACTCATACAGAAAAATTATATAACTAGGTTCTCTTGTAAAAAAATAATGGAATATATGAAAAAAAATTGATAGAAAGTAAAAATTATTTAAAATTTATATATTGATAATAGATATATCTTTAAGTTCATAAATTTTTTTAAATACAATATTAAATGAGAAAATTATGATATTCAAATTTTCTAAGTGAAAAATAAAGAGGAAACAATATGAAAATAGTAAACTATGTTTTGTATAGTAAAATGATAAGATATACAATATAAAATTGAGAGTGTTGCAAGTACAATGTTTAATACACTTGCTGCTAAATTGTAAAGTATATTTTTTAAGGGAATGCAGGATCAACTTAAAAGTTTAATAAATTCAAAATCTTCAAATACATATTAAAAGACGAAAGACTGAAAGTACGCTACAAATTTGATTTTGGTGTAGTAAAATTATAAAATGTATAGTTAAAATCTAGAATTGTGCAAGTAAAATGTTTAGTACACTAGCTATTTTTGTAGAGCTGTTAAAAATTGGGTTTGGGTCAAACACGGGCCATACTTAACATGTTTTTTAAAACCCATGGATAGGATCAATAATTAAGCGGGCTTGAATCAAGCTAACGACTTGTCCATACCTTCCAACATCCCGGGCCGAATGGGCAGGTGCCATGAGCCAGTCGGTTCGTCCCAATTTTTTCTTCACATTTTACGTTTTTTGTCCAAGTGAACAAATTTTGACTATTGATTTGCGGAAAAAAATAAAATTTCATAGGCATGAAATTACTCTTCTTTGATTCATTTTAGATTATTTTTTTACAATATTAATTTTTTATAATTTTTTATATTTATATAATTAAAATTGTTAATTAGAATGTGGTCTTTGAAAACCGTGTAAAACCAAATGGAAAGATATGATAGGGATGGAGAAGGTATTATATTAGTTAATTCTATTGAGTTCACTATAAGGAATAAAGTACCAAAGCACAAAGTTAAAATCAATTACAAATTTGAAGTCCTCTTTTTTTTTTTCAAAACCTAAAAAAAAAGTTTAACTTTTCTTTTTCAAACCACAAAAATAAAAGTTTTAACATTTTCTTTCTTTATAAATTTGAGAACAAAATACTTTACTACCAGAAGAGAAACATGGTAAATACTTAATCAAAAGACTAAAAGAAGAGGAGATATAATTTTATTATTATTATTATTATTATTATTATTATTATTATTATTATTATTATTATTATTATTATTATTATTATTATTATTATTATTTGTTTCGGGGTTCTTTTCTGAGATGTCGACTCAAAGTGTGTCGAGGTGAAGGAGCTCCAGAGCTGAGGGCCTAAGCAGGCGACCTGCAAAATAGAATACGTAACTGCCCCGGGGGGTTTTTCGGGAGGGGGCCCCTCCGACAGTCAAGTCAGATGTTTTTGCAGGAAGAGAGAGAGAATCCTGAGAGAATACCTAGAAAGTTGTGCTAGAGAGAGAAAATCAAAAGTTACCTGAAATGACTAGTGACCGCATATTTATAGGACATCAGCTTTAGGGCACGCGATTCCGTACCCTGTCAGATGTCAGGCGGAAACCTTAGCGCCTCGATAAATGGGCTTGCCATTTACAGTATTTATGGGCCAGACCTGTCAGCTCAAATCATGCTGACGCGCTAAGGAATGTTCCTGGGATCATGAGGGGCTTCCTTATATAGGCCCTTGGCTGCCACGTGTCGGCCTGTGATTGGTCGTTGATCTTTGGACCCTCTCTGGTGACGTGGTGGTCAAGGGTTGGTCAAAATCCATATTTTGGGTCCCAATATTTAGCCCCTCGAATTATGTCAAAGGACGACCTTGAGTTTTGCATGATTCAAAAGAAGAGCGTGAATGTAGGCGAGTCCTCTTTAGGCCTGAGTTGGGCGAGCGCTCATTTTGGCCTGAGACGGGCGAGTGCTCCTTTGGCCTGAGACGGGCGAGTGCTCATTTTTGGCTTGAGACGGGCGAGTGCTCGGTTGACTTGAGTTAGGCGAGTGCTCAACCAAGAGCAGCCCCCATTTGAGGGCTGATGGTTGGGCGAGTCCCCTTTTGGCCTGAGTTGGGCGAGTGCTCAACCAAGAGAAGCCCCCATTTGAGGGCTGATGGTTGGGCGAGTCCTCTTTTGGCCTGAGTTGGGCGAGTGCTCAACCAAGAGCAGCCCCCAATTGAGGGCTGATGGTTGGGCGAGTCCTCTTTTGGCCTGAGTTGGGCGAGTGCTCAATCAAGAGCAGCCCTATTTGAGGGCTGATGATTGGGCGAGTCCTCTTTTGGCCTGAGTTGGGCGAGTGCTCAACCAAGAGCAGCCCCTATCTGAGGGTTGATGGTTGGGCGAGTCCTCTTTTGGCCTGAGTTGGGCGAGTGCTCAACCAAGAGCAGCTCCCATTTGAGGGCAGATGGTTGGGCGAGTCCTCTTTTGTCCTGAGTTGGGCGAGTGCTCAACCAAGAGCGGCCCCTATTTGAGGGCTAATGGTTGGGCGAGTCCTCTTTTGGCTGAGTTGGGCGAGTGCTCAACCAAGAGCGGCCCCTATTTGGGGGCTGATGGTTGGGCGAGTCCTTTTTTGGCCTGAGTTGGGCGAGTGCTCAACCAAGAGCAGCCCCTATTTGAGGGCTGATGGTTGGGCGAGTTGTGTTGTTTGTTAAGATAGGCGACCCCTAGGGAGTAAACAGGCTCCTGGGAAGGCCTAAGTGTTTAGCCAACTGTATGGGGATGAAGCCCCTATGATGGCGAGTCGTAATTTTATTGGAATAGGCGACACCTAGGGACTAAACAAGCCCTTGTGAGAGCCTAAATGTTTAGCCAATTGTATGGGGATGAAGCCCCTATGATGGCGAGTCGTAAATGTTATCGAAATAGGCGACCCCTAGGGACTAAATAAGCCCCTGGGAGAGCCTAAGTGTTTAGCCAACTGTATGGGGATGAAGCCCCTATGATGGCGAGTCGTAATTTTATTGAAATAGGCGACCCCTAGGGACTAAACAAGCCCCTGGGAGAGCCTAAGTGTTTAGCCAACTGTATGGGGATGAAGCCCCTATGATGGTGAGTTGTAGTTTTATTGATATAGGCGACCACTAGGGACTAAACAAGCCCCTAGGAGAGCCTAAGTGTTAGCCAACTGTATGGGGATGAAGCCCCTATGATGGCGAGTCATATATTCATTGAAATAGGCGACCCTTAGGGACTAAACAAGCCCCTGGGAGAGCCTAAGTGTTGAGATACTGTTCTCTCATAATGACCTCGTGGTTGTCACGTGGTGAGTTTACTGTTCCTCTATGAAAATCTTGTGATTATCACATGAGGGACTGACTGCTTCAATAATGGGCTGTGAATAGTAGTCCTTAAGATTGGGCCTTTAAGGACCTTTTTGGCCAAATTTGATCACGCGGAGGGGTTGACGTCAAGAACACTTAGTATTAATGCCTTGAAAACGTCATTTTCCCAATCACTTATCCATTTCCCAATCTTAGAGAAGGATTTTTAGAGAGAGAGAATCCCCTATTTCTCCCAAACTTTACCTTGATCTTCATCCTGTTCTTCATAGTTCTTCATATCTTCAACCAGATTCAAGTTAATTTCCATCAGGTACGCTCTTGTTTTTGTAACATACATGCTTTTAATCTTTCTTTTCTTCCCTGTTGTGCAAATAATGAGTTCTCCTCCCCTTAGTCATAGCGATTCTGTTGACTTGCCCTATATAAATAATGTGGATCTCCATTCGCCTGTTAATTCATATTGTTCTGAAAATTGTTCCACTAATAACCCTCACGCCTATAAAGTGGCGGATGAGAACATTCGCCCAATGTTGTACAATATAGCGGTAGAGAGCGAATTGAATAAAGAGGCTGGGGTAGAAGTCTCTTTAGCAGTTCCTTTATATGGTAGCGCTCGTACCGTTATATTTCCAGATGGCGATGGGGTTGAGTGGTCTGTGTCTAGTATTTCAAGTTGGGTTGATCCCCCTGTGAATTATCCTTGGCAAGTGACGAAGGCGAACGACTTACTGTAGGTGATTAAACATCCTGCTGTTAGAATAATGGCGGAGGAGGAAGTAGAGAAGCCCACGACGTCTGGGCAGTCGGGGGAGTCCGTTAACCAACAGCTCCCATCTATGGATCCAGATGACCCCCCTGCAAGTTACTTCATAGACCAGAAGTGGCATAAGAAGTTGTACGGTGTCGATAAATTTCTCAAGAGCTTCGCCTTTAACTATTTCATAAATTATCCTTATGAGTTGAAGCCTCCTGAAATGCTTCAAACGGTTAAGGAGCCGCCTAGGAGATGTATAGCCTTGTATAGGATCGCCTTCCAGTTAGGTCTTAGGCTTCCCCTTCACCCTTTTATTGTAGAGATATGTAGGTATTATGAGATAGTCCCTGCTCAACTCGCCCCAAACAGCTGGATGAACATCTTAAGTTTTATCGCCACCACCTTCTATAAAGGCTTGGAGTGTTCAATAGAAACGTTTGTGTTGACTCACTATATTACCAGAGTGAAAGATGTGGGTTGGTACACGATCTCCAATCGTAATCATGTATTGACTGCTCGTGAAAAGGCCAACAACAATCATGATTGGAAGCACCAGTTTTCTTTGTAAAGAACCATAAGAGCTGGCGGAGGCTGGGTCTTCCAACGGAATGGAACGACAATGTTGATATCCAGGCTAAGAATAAAATGATCACCCATCTTACTGTCGAGCAGTCTAAGGCGGTTCAACATTTTGAATGCAAGTTGAGGCCACATCCCAATCACCCTAACAACCCAAAAAAGTCGATCAGAAGGCATGTCAACTGGTTGCCTTGGAAGGATTACTTCAAAGACGACATCTTCTTGAGCCTCTGTCGCATTTCTTCTGTAGTAGACGCTGGTACTCGACCTTTCTTGACTTGGTGTTTTTTTGTATTCATATGGTACTGAATAATTTATACTTGCTCCTATGCAGGCCAAGCTGCAATCATGGTTGATCCTGCTAAAACTGGGGTTCTTTCCAAGGCGGAAGAGAAGGCCAGAGAGGCGGCTGAGCAGAGGAAGCTCCAGCAGCAGACCGTCTTGCAGGCGAGTCCCTTTTCTTTTACTTTGCAGGACTTCCCTTTTATTGGTTCTAACAGTTTCCACCTGCAGAAATTTAGCAAGAAGGGCGGCGAGTCCTCTGCAGCTGCTGGGGCTGCTAAGGCAAAACTTCCCCTTAGGTCCCCAAAGGGGAGCAAGGGCCAAGAGTCACTACCTGCTCCAGAAATGGGTGACATCCCTGCCCATAATGAGGGATCGCCCTCCCTGCAAGTCACCAGGGTGGTGTCCAAATCCAGGAAGACCGTGGCGAAGTTCCAAGGTGGCGGCCAAGAGAAAGCAGGAGGAAAAAACTGAGGAGATGAAGAAAAACCTTGCTGGGGTCCTTCTCACTGGGCTTTCTCCTTCTGCTTCTGAAGGGAGCGAGGATGACGATCTTACCATTCCTCCCCTCCTAAGAAAGCTAAGGTGGCGAGCCCCTCAGCTACCAATACCCTTTCCTCTGGGAGTCACAAAATAAAGCTCTCCATCAAAAGGAATACCGAGGCGAGTAGTCAGGAAGTGGTGAGGAGCCCAATCCAAGTCTCTGCCTCTCCCCCTCACCCTTACCGGGAGACTCCTGCGAACAGTCAGGTCGCCATCACAGGAGGTCTTGACGGCTGAGGATCGCGCTCATCTGAATGGCGAAGGAACTGATATCGACCTCCATTTGATGGAGAGTTATCTCGAGGTAAAGGGAGTGGAATTTTCATTACTTGGAGACTGTGACCTTGTACTAACTCTTCTTTCCTTTGCAGTTCACTTTGTGACCTTATACTAACTCTTCTCTCCTTTGCAGTTCACTCGCCGGTTGGTCCATCACAGCGAGAGGATGGCTTTAGTGAGAAAAGAGGCTTTTGCTGAAGAGAGGCGTGCTCGCGACTGCTGGGCCAAGATGGAGGAGGCCCAAAAGGACCTCAAGCTGACCAAGGAGGCGCTGGCCAAGGCGGATAAGGACAAGGGCGAATCCCAAGCCCTTTATGCCAAGGCCTTGAAGGATCTTGGGGAGAAGGATGCTCGCTTGGCTGAGTTGCAGGGCGAGCTCGACGGCTTGACCAAGAGGCTGGCGGAGGTTGAGGACGGCGACAGGGACCAGCTCCTTGTCAAGCAAGGCTATGACCTGGCCAAGAGCCTCCTTAGACCTGCTCTGGAGAAATACAGCCCCCTGGTCAACTGGGACGTTGAGTATCCTAAAATATCAGGTCATCTTAGGAAGAAGCTGAGGGAGTATCACCGTGAAGAGGATCGCCTTCGAGGGGCCTCAAACCCTGAGGCGGCTGGTACCTCTGAGGAAGGCACCTCCAAGGATCATTCTTCAGCTCCCGTCTCACCCAGCCAAGGCGGAGAGGACGCCCAGGGCACTCAACTGGAGACTTCTAATGCTGAAGGGCTTGAAGATGACCAGACTGGGGAGCAGTAGAGGAGCTCTTCCTTTTGTCAATGAGTGTGTGACCTGTACACACCTTGACCTGTTTACTTTTGGAATTTCGAACAATCTCACCATCTTGTAAATGCTAACTTTTAAATATGCCAAGCTTTGGGCCTGGTGGTCCCTTGGCCGTCGTTAATGAAATTTCCTTCATTTTCACCCTGTGTGCTTCCATTTGGATATTTGTGTTATTTTTGAATCGTAATAAGTTCATGAGCAGTGAGGACTATAGTAGGGCGACCTTGGGGAAGCCTCGTTTGGGCGAGTCCTAGGTATGGGCATAGCCACATTGCCCACTAATGGGTCCAATGGGACTTGATGCTAAGTTAGGCCCCTAGGTACATGGAGTCCAGTTGGGCGACCTTAGGAATGCCTCACTTGGGCGAGTCCTAGGTATGAGCATAGCCACATTGCCCAGTAATGGGTCCAGTGGGACTTGATGCTAAGTTAGGCCCATAGGTACATGGAGTACAGTTGGGCGACCTTAGGAATGCCTCACTTGGGCGAGTCCTAGGTATGACCATAGCCACATTGCCCACTAATGGGTCCAATGGGACTTGATGCTAAGGTAGGCCCATAGGTACATGGAGTACAGTTGGGCGACCTTAAGAATGCCTCCCTTGGGCGAGTCCTAGGTATGAGCATAGCCGCATTGCCACTAATGGGTCCAATGGGACTTGATGCTAAGTTAGGCCCATAGGTACATGGAGTACAGTTGGGCGACTTTAGGAACGCCTCACTTGGGCGACTCCTAGGTACAGGTATTACAATTACCACAATACAAGATAGTTTAAGGTTGTAAGTTTCCGTTGAGATTTGCAATACAAAGTGAGCAGTTATATACAAGCCGCCCCTGAAACTTACAAGATTAAAGCAGTAAATCTAAGGAGTTTTATTTTAACACTATCACCTAGATGTAGTACTTTCTCAGATTGTCAACATTTCAGGACCTTGGCAGTTCTTTACCCTCCAGAGTGGATAGGCGATAAGTGCCTTTCATGACTTCTTCAACGACTAGGTAGGGTCCTTCCCAATTGGCGGTCAGTTTACCATGGATCGTCCCTTGTCCAACAGCTTCAGTTTTTCGGAGGACCATGTCGCCTACTTGGAGTGGGCGAGCTTTGACACGCCTATTGTACTGTCTTGCCATTTGGACCTTGGTGATTGCTTGCTTTAAGACTGCGTTGCCCCTCACTTCAGGTAAGAGGTCTAGAGCCTCTGCCATAGCTAGGTCATTTTCTTCTTCGAATTCATTCATCCGCCATGTAGGCTCCTTGATCTCAACTGGCATGACAGCTTCTGAGCCATACACCAGCATGAATGGGCTCTCACCAGTTGCACTCTTCTCTGTAGTTCTTATGGCCCATAATATGCATTGTAACTCATCGACCCATTTGCCTTTGGCGTCATCGAGTTTCTTCTTTAGCCTGTTCAAAATCTGCTTATTGGCGGATTCAGCCTGGCCATTTGTCTGAGGGCGAGCTACTGATGTGAAAAGTGGTTTGACACCATGCTTGGTAAGGAAATCAGTGAGCTTGGGTGTGTCGAATTGCTTGCCGTTGTCAAATACCAGGTTCATGGGAACGCCAAACCTTGTGATAATGTTCTTCCAGGTGAACTTGGTTACGTCCTTCACAGTGATGTTTTTGGTGGACTCTGCTTCGACCCACTTGGTAAAATAATCCACTGCTACAAGGAGATATTTTCTTTGATACCGGCCCGTATGGAAAGTGCCCAGGATGTCCATTCCCCACTTGGAGAATGGCAGGGGTATTGAGATTGGCGTGAGCTTGTTTGCCGGCTGTCTATGGACTGGAGAAAACCTCTGGCATTTGTCACATTTTTTGACTAGCTCAGTTGGATCTGTACTGATTGTTGGCCAGTAGTACCCGGTGCGAAGCGCCTTCCCAGCTAAGGAACGGGCTCCCAGCTGGGCTGCGCAATCGCCTTCATGGATTTCTTTTAGTATGGCCTTCCCCTTTTCTGGGGTGAGGCACCTTAGTAAGGGCTGAGTGATACCCCTCTTGTACAGTAGTCCCTCATGATAGACAAACCATTCCGACTTTTTCTTGATCCTCTCAGCTTCTTCTTTGTCTTCTGGCAACATGTCATGTCTCAAGTATTGCACTATTGGGTCCATCCAACCCTCAGATCTGTCGAGCCATACGACCTGTTTATCTTCGATGGTCTTGTTAGGGAGTACTTCCCAAAACACGGATCTCGGGTGATCATTTTGGTGATGAACTGGCTAACTTGGCCAGGGCATCCGCCTCTTGGTTCTCAGACCTAGGGATGTGTTTGACTTCAAAATTGTCATACTTTTCAATCGCCTGTTTGACCTTGGCCAGGTATTTTTGCATGGTGTCCTCTCTGGCCTCATAGTCGCCATTTATGTGTCCTACAACCAGTTGAGAGTCTGTGAAGGCTTTGATGTATTTTGCCCCAGCAGCAAAGCACATTTCCGTTCCTGCCACCAATGCTTCATACTCGGCTTCATTGTTGGAGGCTGGGAATAGGAATCTCATAGCGTATTCGTACTTGTTATCCTCGGGGTTGATCATGATGATTCCGGCCCCGCTGCCATGCCATGTGGCCGAGCCATCGACGTACAGTCTCCAGAATTCAGCCGGCTCCTCTTTCTTATCAGGTCCAATAGTGCATTCCACTATAAAGTCGGAAAGGGCTTGTGCCTTGATGGCGCGGCGAGGTTCAAATTGTAACCCGTAGGGTCCTAACTCAACCGACCATTGTAGTATTCGACCCGAAAAGGTTGGATTCTCCAGTACTTTTTTCAAAGGTTGGTTTGTAAGTACCACGACTTGATGTGAATCGAAGTATGGTTTTAGCTTTCTGCTAGCCATGAGGAGGGCGAGGCCGAACTTCTCTATCTCAGGGTATCGAGTTTCAGCCCCCGCAAGGGCATGGCTAACATAGTAGACTGGGACCTGAATCGCCTCTCTTTCCACAATCAGGGCTGCGTTGATCGCCATTTCTGCTACTTGCAGATACAAGTATAGCACTTCTTTGGGGGCGGGGCTCACCATTCTCGGTAGTTGGGCCAAGTATTGTTTCAAATTATCGAACGCTGACTCTGCTTCGGGCGTCCATTCATACTTGCCTTTCTTCTTTAGTATATCAAAGAAAGGGAGACACCGCTCTGCTGATTTAGACATAAAACGTCTTAGGGCGGAGACACATCCTGTAAGTTTCTGTATCTCTTTAATATTTCTTGGGGCTTGCATGTCGATCACTGCTTGGACTTTGTCGGGGTTTGCATCTATTCCCTTTTGGCTGATGACATAGCCTAGGAATTTACCAGCCTCCACCCCAAAAGTACACTTCTTGGGGTTGAGTTTCATCCTGAACTTCCGCAAAGTCTCGAATGTCTCTTTGAGGTCGCTGATGTGGTCGACGGCTGTCACACTCTTCACTATCATATCATCGACATATGCTTCCATATTCCTTCCCAACTAATCAGCAAAAAGTTTGTTCACTAAGCGCTGGTAGGTGGCGCCAGCGTTTTTAAGTCCGAACGGCATTGCTGTGTAACAGAACAGACCTCGTTCCGTAACAAATGTTGTGTGCTCCTGGTCGTCGGGGTGAAGAGCTAGCTGATGGTAACCCAAAAAGGCATCCAGGAAGCTAAGGGCTGCGTGACCAGCCGTGGAGTCAACCATTCCTTTGATCCTGGGTAGAGGGAAGCTATCCTTAGGACACGCCTTGTTCAAGTCCGTGAACTCGACGCACATACGCCAGGAGCCGCCGGATTTCTTCACCATTACCACATTAGCCACCCACTCTGGGTATTGGCACTCTCTGATGAACCCCGCCTCTAGGAGTTTCTTGACCTCTCCTTGGACTGCGGCATTTTTCTCAGGGCCCAGATTTCTCTTTTTTTGTTTGACCGGTTTAATCCGAGGATCGACACTTAGTTTGTGGATGATGACTTCTAGGTCGATGTCAGGCATCTCTCCCACAAAGAATGCAAATATGTCCTGATACTCAATGAGGACCTGGTGGATCTTGCTTTGGGTTTCTTGACCAAGCATCCCCCCAACCCTCACTGTGCGCTCTGGGCGAGTGGAGTCTAGGGCAAGCTCTGTAACCTCCTCCATTGGCTCTGGGTGGTGCTCAAACTCAACCCTCGCATCGATCTCTATGGCATCGATTGACATAATACTTGGTTCCAACTCTTTGGGCGGCTCTGACTCTTCTAACTTCCGCTTTTTACCAGCTGGTGGGTCTTTGAGGGAGGCCTTGCTGCTCTCGGGAATGTCGGGGACATCTAATGGATCCGCCCTTATTGCGGGCTGGAGATTTAGGGAAGTGTAGTAATACTCTCTCGCCTCTGCCTGGCTTCCACATAGCTTACCCACTGTTCCATCATCACATTCGAACTTCAGCATTAGCATATGGGTGGCGATGACCGCTTTGATCTTGTTTAGGGTTGGTCGCCCAATAAGGGCGTTGTATGCCAATGGAACATCAAAGACAAGGAAATCGACATCGATAGTCCGTACTTTGTTGAGTTTCTTATCTCCCACTCTGACTTTCAGCTTGACAGTTCCCAACGGCTCGACGTTGTGGCCACTAAAGCCTACCACTAGGGAGGCGTATCTGAACATGGTTTCCTCGCCCCCTACAAGCTTTTGTAGGCAGTTAATGTGGATGACATCGGGTGAGCTGCCGGTGTCTATTAGAATTTTAGGATCAATCAGATCACTTATCTTCATTTGGACGACCAAGGGGTCGTCGTGGGGTAGGTGCAGGTCTTGTCTATCTTGCGCCTTGAAAGTCATTTCTGGCATTGTGAGGGGTTTCACCATCAAGTTTTGTCTAAGACTTCTAACATAGGTTTTTCTTCCAGCTACTGCCGGGCCTCCTGAGGCGAAACCTCCTGAAATTACTGCACAGAATTTCATGCTAGCGCTACCTTCCGCCTCGTCGATGGGTTTAACCGAATGCACAGTCTTGCCCTTTGCCTCCTTAAGGTACTTGTTCAGCTTGCCCTCTTTAGCCCATTCTCTCAGTACTCGATCAAGGAACCTGCACGTGTTTGTGCAATGGCCATGCTCTTTGTGGTACTCACAAAACTTTGCTTTGTTTCTGTATTGCTCGGGGGTTGTGAGTGGTGGAGGTATTGGCAAGGTCATTTGTTCCCTGATCTCCATAAATATGGTCCGTATATCTGTCTTGAAGGGTGAGGGCTCTTGCTCTTGGAACTTCCTTTCGGGCGCACGCCCTTGGGGGGGCTTCTTGTTTTTGGGCTTGTCATCAATGGTGAATGCTCGCTCATGGGCTTTTCTCTTTCTCGGCCTCTTGAGACCCACCAACTCGGTATCTGTGAGATAGGCGTTCACCTTTTGCATCAGGTAGGCGATTTGGCTAGCTTCGTCATTAAACCTCTTAAGGTAACTTCTGAGATTCTCATTTTCCTTCTGAACGATTCCCTGAAGATGGACGCTCATCTTCTTTTTTTGTCTATGTGCTATAAATCTGTCTGAAAATTCTCTGACCAGCTGGTCATAGGTATGGATGCTTGCTGGGTGAGGTTTTTGAGCCACCTCAAAGCTGCGCCCGTTAGGGTTGACTGGAAGTATCAACACCAGACCGCGTCACTTGCTGCTTGTAACATCATTTGGGATTCAAAGACAGCCAAGTGATCGTCTGGGTCTATTTTTCCAGCGTAAGAGGTCATCGAAGGCACTCTTGGTTTTGGGGGCATGGGAGCGTTCATAATGGCATCACTGAATGGTACAGGCATTAGTGGGAGCCTGCAGGAAGTGTTATCATTCTGAGGGCAAAGGTGATCGCTCAAAGGGCGGCTGCAGCCAGCCCCCTCGCCCTTTGGGGGGTTCGGATCATAACCGTCATAGTCAGCGTCATTATCCCCATAATTATCATATTTGCCCCCGTAGCCTGGGTTATATTCGCCCGCCCCATATTCATTACCCTCAAAGTCACCCTCTCCAAAATCTGAATAAATAGGGATGGGTTGTTTACCTTGGGACTTGGGCATGGATGACGCCTCCGAGGTGAGGTGAAGCGAAGGTTGGCTGTTTGCCAAGACCGGCGTGGAGGTCGACTTTGCCAGATGTTTCTGCTGCGAGTAGAGCAGTTACTTGTTGTTCAAATACACACGAGCGTCTACTTGGGAATGGCCCCCAGGGTGGGCGAGTCGTGAGTAGGTCTTCTGGGCGACCTGTGGGTCAATAGGCCTCTTGCCCTCACGCTTTGAGAGTTGGCGAGTGTCTTTTCCAGGGTTTGGGCGAGCCACCATAAAGGGGTCCTGGCGACCGGGAATTGTGAGAATATGACGACTTCCCGCCTGGCGCCCGCTTTGATTAGGGTTCTGGCGAGTCAACTATGACGCCTTTGGGCGAGGGGCGGCATAGAGCCTGGGTTGAGTCGCCGCGGCCACTTGAGCGAGCATCCTCGCCCCCTTTTTCATCACTCTATGGAAGAGATCCATCATAGATTTCTGCATGTTAAACATAGATTTCTGTATGGTATGCATGGATTTCTGTAGATGCTTTTCTGTGACAAACTGGACTTGACGAGTCGAGTGTCGACCCGAATGTCCTCTCGAGGATTGGGGAGTTTCACTAGATTGTACTGACTTTCTGGCCTCATCCTCTACACGGAAACCATCCTCTTCCAGGGTCGGCATCTGGTTCTGGTTGAGGGGTTGAGAGTTGAGGGGAGAAGAAAGTATGTAATCTCTGGATCTTGTGGAGTAGACCATTCAACAAAGGGCTCCCCACAGACGGCACCAATGTTTTGGGGTTCTTTTCTGAGAGGTTGACTCAAAGTGTGTCGAGGTGAGGGAGCTCCAGAGCTGAGGGCCTAAGCAGGCGACCTGCAAAATAGAACATGTAACTGCCCCAGGGGGGTTTTCCGGGAGGGGGCCCCTCCGACGGTCAAGTCAGATGTTTTTGCAGGAAGAGAGAGAGAATCCAGAGAGAACACCTAGAAAGTTGTGCTAGAGAGAGAAAATCAAAAGTTACCTGAAATGACTAGTGACCGCATATTTATAGGGCATCAGCTTTAGGGCACGCGATTCCGTACCCTGTCAGATGTCAGGCGGAAACCTCAGCGCCTCGATAAATGGGCCTGCCATTTACAGTATTTATGGACCAGACCTGTCAACTCAAATCATGCTGACGCGCTAAGTAATGTTCCCGGGATCATGGGGGCCTTCCTTATATAGCCCCTTGGCTGCCACGTGTCGACCTGTGATTGACCGTTGACCTTTGTACCCCCTCTGGTGACGTGGCGGTCAAGGGTTGGTCAAAATCCATATTTTGGGTCCCAACATTATTATTATTATTATTATTATTATTATTATTATTATTATTATTATTATTATTATTATTTGAATAGTAAGATACGCAATTTTATTTGAGGGGAGCAAAATCAGAGATATTGACTTTGCTGAATTTGCCAAATATATTCAGCTTCCTTCCTTTACTTATTTTTGCTAATATAGTAAACTTTCTCCTACTTTTCCACTCTTTAAGTTTGGTTCCTAATATAGCTTAACCAATAATACAACTCTTGTTTATTTGCTTAAACATCCTTATTTTATTTAATCTTGATTTTAACCCCTATGATAAAGCATGATAATTAATGTCTTTGACAATGTGGCAATTGCCACATCATAGAGAGAAACTATTTTATTGTCTCCAATGGAGACCTTTAACATTGTCCAATAAATAAAAATTGTGCTAAAATCACAACTGGTAAAAGTTTGTGTCATTAATTGCAATTTCATTAAAAGTGGGTGTTATTTTTATCAGTTTTTCCTTAATTAATTAATTAATCTAGTCCTTTGCTAGCTACTATGGTCTATGGCAAGCAACTTGGACGAGTGTTACGGGGCATAGAAGCCAAACATGTGAGTAGAGTTGAGTTGAGGATGCGTGTGTGGTACAACATAGAATTCTGCGCAAATTTCTCTACATTCCCTGAGGATCCAAATCTTAGCAACATGATACCCGGAAACAGGTTCGAACAAATGAAAGACTTATTCACACCAAATTTAATGTTCAAAGATTAAAACTATAAGTATACTCGTAGTCGTATAGCATTCGTGTCATTGTGTGTACTCTAATAAAGTAATAATCCCATGAGGTTTGACTCCCTCGTTCCCTTTTCATACCGGAAAGAAAAGCTATGAGGACTTTCTTGATAAATAATGTGTTTGGATGCTTTAGTATTTTCTTTCTCAAGTGTCCTAAAAAAGTTCACCTTATTTATTTAAAAGCACAGAACCCACTACTCCAATTTAAAGGTGGGGATTTGAAGAACAACACTTTGCTATTTCAGAGGATCTTCTCCCCTCCCGAGTTCAAAGATGTACATACCCTCCTCCTAAAAAGAGACTTAGTCAGCTACCCCCACCCAAAAAAGATTAAAAAAAAAAAAAAAACCTTCTTATGAAATAACTCCTCACATTATTCCAAGTTCCAACCAAAAGAAAATGAAAAAGGAAGAAAATAAATCCTCACTAGGCTATAGGATTTAGGAAGCCCGTCTTGTGTGGACTCAGTCCACACCGTAAACCAAGAAATAATCAAGGATATAGTGCAAATACTTTAGGGACGTAAAAGATATTTTTAAAAAAATTTGGTATTTTAGTCTACCGTGGACTAAGGCTCCGTTGTTTGGTTTACAATGATAAGGAAAATGGTTTTAAGGGGGAAAATCATTTTCACCCATGTAAGGTGTAAATGTTTTCCCTTCAAAATGAAGGGAAAACGGTATTCCGCTGGTGGGACACTATGTCCCCGGAGCACAAATTGAGGACTTGATCATCGGGTTTGGTTGTTGAGACTTCGGGTCATAAAAACAAACTCGCACCCGACTCGATTTGGCATCGGGCCGAACTTTCGGGCCACTTTCTCAATATTATTTTTTAAGTATAATTTTTGACTTTGATATGCGTTTGAGGTGATTTTTTTTTTTTTGAATCCGTCTAACTTTTTGAGATCGACACAACTATGTTAGTTGATATTATTTTTTATAAAAAGTAGTTTTTCAGGAAAATTGTTTTCCGTTGTAACCAAACAACGAAAATATGAACGGAAATAATTAGCTGAAAATCATTTTCAGTTGAAAACGATTTTCCGTCCAACCAAACAGAGCCTAAGTTCACACAAGCTTTTGTAGACTATAGGCTATCAAAATTGTTGATGCGGAATTGCTCACCTCTCAAATTGGCCCATGGGCCGTGGCGCAGGCCTGTCAATCAAGCATCAGCTTACTCTCTAGGGCGACCGAGCCCAATGTCAATGCGGTTCCAATATGTCCCTTGAGCTAAAATGGGCTTGTGATTGGTGTACCTACATTAATAAAAGGATCACATCAGTGAGCCCATAAAGCATACCATTAACTTAGCATTGGCCCGAACATCTTTTTACATGGTTTCAGATGTTTCGATGAAATATAGGAACCAATAAGAATTAAACCTTCAACATCCCCGTTTGGATAACACTTTTCAAGATTACTCGAGGATTTTTTAAATTCTTCTTTAATAATTTTGAGCAACCAATTGTATGATAGAGTTACTTCCTACAATAAGCATGAGACATGCCTAAAGGTAAATACAAAAAACCAATTCAATTGCTCTCGTGAATGTTGTAACCTACTGCTTATTCAGCTATCAATACATACGCTTTATGCACAACGACATAAGTATGTAAGTACTCTCGTCAACATAAACTTAATTGGGAATCACTTAGAGTTTGTTTCTTTTCACTTATTTATTAATCAATTCACTTAAGTTAAACTCATTAATAATATACTTATCCATTCATATATTAATATTTAATTCAGTATAATTTAATTTATCGATATTTTGTTCAGTTTAGTTTTGTTCAAACCAATTCGTGTGAAAATAAATATAGGTAGTGGAATCTAATTCAAATCCATCAATCGTGACATGGTGATCTGGCCTTTTTAATAATTAAAGTTCCTAGAAAAGCATGTTTAACTCTATCCTAAGCACGTTTTTTCAATTTATTATAGGAACCGTAGTAGTCTTTTCATAAGAAAGCTCAAAACCAAACATGCTTTCACTTTTTCCATGAAATGGGAGATATTTGATAATTGGGAGATCGAGCTGTGACAAATTTTGTAGAATCCCAATAGATCCGTAGTGTTTGCCCATGCACTGGCTTAACCCTACACTCTCTGAACTCTTCTCTGCTTTTATAGTTCTTTTCCTGTTTCTTTTGGGCACGATTATTAAGAAAAGCAAACTTTGAAACATAATTGACACTTTTGCCCTTAACATTATCACCTCACCTCTCTCTTTCCCCTGCCCCACTCTCTCCTGCCACCACCCAAAATTCCCCTTCTCCACCCACAGCTCACTACCACCACCTTCGTTTAATTTATCCATTTGGTACAATTCTGATGAACAATTCAAGCTTGCTTTCATCAGTTAAGCTATCGAAACGAATTTTATCCACCGCCTATTATCACCCAAAAAACGTAAAATCAGCAAAATCAATTTTCAAATCCTTCGTTCTTTTGGGTCTTGTTTTATACTGTAATTTTTGGATCCATTTGGTTTAAATGGAAATCCAAAATTGGAGGTTTATATATGGGCCTTACCTTTACTTGTAACAACTTGTACTTGAGCTAATTTGATCGAGTTGCAGATAGATCTTGAAAATAGAGTTGAGATTTCAGATGAGAGATGGAAGGAAAAAAGTGAGAGATGGGTTAGAAAGAAAATAAGGTCGAGATGAGAGAGAAAGCGGTGGGTCGAAAAGGGTGTACGGGTTGGTGATAGAGGAGAGATAAAGTGGTGGTGGTAAATGGTCAGGGGAGAGAGAGAGTAGGGGAGCTGAGGAGAGAGAAAATGAGTGAAGTGAGCTGAAATAAGTAAGGGTTATTCTAGTCATTTTGGCACAAAAAACTTACCAATAAAGAAAACAAGAAGCTTATTGTGGAACAGCCCAAAAAAGAATACAAAAAATTCATTTTAGAATAGAGGGAGTACTAAATAACTAGTACTTCCGACTTTAAGCATATTTCGGATAGGTAATAACGAGTTCAGCCTTTCATGATATGATAATTTCAATCTGCAATTTGTATTCTTAACACAAAAGGTTAGAGATGTGTATAAAATTACTTTTATGAGTGTGATTTTTTCTTTATTAAGGTGTGTTCTTTTTTACTTATTGTATCTTATCTAATCAGTGAAAATAAGTTTTAAGACCTTACGTAATTAATGGAAATTAGTGGAAGAATATTACCCAATCGGAGGAAATCAATGACAAGACTTTATCCAATCAGTGGGAATCAATGAAAAATGACACATCCCAGACTCAGTGATAGAACATTACCAAATCAGTGGTGGAATGTAATACCCCGTATTATTATTCATTTTAGACTAATAATTACTTAAAAAGAAAATGCAATTTCGTATTTTATTAATTAATTGGGCTCATAAATGTTTAAAGTGCCTAATTAATATTGGGTTTGGTTTTGGACTTAATTAAAATGTAATTGGGCAAAAACAAATAAAAGTATTTGGGCTCTATAATTTTCAAAAGTGGCCGAAAATTATAAGGCTTTATAGAACCTTATTTTCGGCCACCCTAGCCGAAAATAGGGGGAGGAATTTCTGAATTTTATTTTAAAAATTTGTTTCCTAAATTTTTGGTTAGTGGAGTGATTTTAGGAGAGGTTTTAGAAAAGAATAAGTTAAGATAAGGAAGGAATGTATTTGGACTCCTAAATACACTCAGCTTCCAAATTCAACTGACGCTTTACCAAATAAAAATAAAATAAAAAAACACACGTTACTCTCTCTCACTCTCACACGGCCGAATTCAAGGAGAAAAGAAAGAGAATTTTGACATTCTTTCACAATTCATCTTTCACAAAAACTTAAAAGAGGCGAACTTTTTCTATAGGTCCACTTTTGTCTTATGTGGTCCCTGTCCATTCTCCATATCTCTCATCTCCCATTAACGACAGTTTTACCCCATTTCTATTTCATTTCCCAGTATCTCTCTTCCTCCCCATTCTCTCTCTCTCTCTCTCTCTCTCTCTCTCTCTCTCTCTCACCCACAGTTTAAATACTCAATCCCTCCCACTCTCTCTCCTCCCCATCAATTAATTTGGGTTCACCAATGAATCGAAATTTCAGTAAGATGGTACAAGAAAGGTTTTGATTGACGAGTCGATGAACACAGAACTGTTGTGAGTGCTTTTGTGATGGTTCCATTGAATAATTGAGGGGCACAGGGGCACTGATGGTCGGGTTAGGGAAGGGTAGTACTATAGCACAGGAGAGAGAGTGGGGGAATTGGTTTGCGATTTGGCAAATGGGCTGCAATTGAATTGGGGGTATCTTTTCAATTTTTGCTTTTGTTTTTGGTCTGCAATCTATAGCAATTGAAGCATTAGGTAGATTGTTATTGAAGAAACAATGGTCTATTGTTGGTAGTGTTTGTTAGTGAATAATCTCAATTTCTCACAGTGTTGACTAATCTCAAATTCTCAATTCTAGTTATTTACCTTCACATCATCTTTCACCTATCTAGCTATTTATGTTGGATTGTTGATGGTGTTTACCGATGTTTAAGTCCTTTTGAATTTCTGGTTTGCTCCTGTTTTATGGCTTTTGTCTTTGTATAATTATTCAGATACATTGGATTTTTGTGATTCATTTTATGTGTGTGTGTTTTTCTGTTTTTATACGTATAAACGAATGATATTTGACTAAAGAAATGGGACAAATCTTTGTAAATTTAACTTTTAAAAAACTCTAGTGTCAGATTATTGATCTCTAGTGTTACTTTATTGATCTCTAGTGTTACTTTATTGATCTCTAGTGTTACTTTATTGAGAAAGTAGTGTTAGTTAATTTGAAACATGTTTTAATTTGTTGAGATGCAATTTGACATTATAAAACTACAGTGTCAGATTATTGATCTCTAGTGTTAGTTCATTGAGAAGTCGTGTTAGTAAATTTAAGGCATGTGTTTTAATTTGTTGAGATGCAATTTGATTTTTTAGAACTCCAATGTCAGATTATTGATTTGTAGTGTTAGATAATTGAGAAGGCAGTGTTACTTAACTTAATACATGTTTTAATTTGTTAAGATCATGAGATGCAATTTGACTTTGCAAAAATCCAGTGTCAAATTATTGATATGTAGTGCTAGTTTATTGAAATGTAGTGTTAGTTAATTTAAAGTTATGTTTTAATTTGTCCAGACGCAGTTTGACATTATAAAACTCCAGTGTCAAATTATTGATCTCTAGTGCTAGTTCATTGAAAAAGCAGTGTTAGTTAATTTAAAACATGTTCAATTTGTTGAGATGCAATTTAACATTATAAAACTCTAGTGTCAGATTATTGATATCTTGTGTTAGTTCATTGAGAAAGCAGTTTAGTAAATTGAAGGCATTTTTTAATTTGTTGAGATGCAATTTGACTTTTTAACACTCTAGTATCATATTATTGATTTTTAGTGTTAGATCATTGAGAAAGTAGTATTAGTTAACTTATGTCATGTTTTGATATGTTAAGATCATGAGATGCAATTTGACTTTTTAAAATCCAGTGTCAAATTATTGATATGTAGTGTTAATTTATTGAAGAGCAGTGTTAGTTAATAGAGAAAGTAGTGTTAATTAATTTAAGGCATGTGTTACTTTATTACCATGCAATTTGAGTTTATAAAATTTCAGTGTCAGTTTATGATTTTCTAGTATTAGTTCATTGAGAAAACAATATCAGTTTTTAACCAAGTAACAATTGAAAGGAAAGATAAAATGAATTTTAAAAAAAAAAAAAAAATAATAACTAGTCTAATGTGACCCAAAATGGGAGAAAAAGAAAAAATAAATTAAATATAGAAAGTTGAAAGTGAAAAACGTAGGAGATAAGGAATAAAAAAGGAAGAAAAAGAAAACAAAAAATCAAATGAAAGTTGAGCCTGCACAAATTCGAACTCAAGACCTGGGCCTATATTCGCTAACCACCTAACCAGTGTGGCAAGTTTCGCTGTATGTCAAATTATTACATGCAAGAAATAATCTCTCTAACAGAATAAACCAACAAAAAAAAAATTGGACCGCGCGACCCAGGCTCAACGCGCGACATGTGCATTTGCTTCTCACCCGCGCCCTACCGTATAGGGCGACCGTTTAAGAGAGTAATTGTTCATCTTTTGCTCAGTTTTAATCCTTTGATTTTCAAGTAAGTATTCTAAACTTGTTTTCTTTTATTCTTAAAAGTTTTAAATTGATTCAAGTATGAGTTTTATGAACCCTAGTTTTGTATGAGTAAACCCTAATTTATGTTTTGCCTAAGGTTTGCTAGATTCTATTGTTTTTGCATGATAGGATCATGATTAGGGTTGGGTTTGTTGTTTTATTGAATTGAATCAAAGTTTGAGTTTAAAAGGTTAGATTTTGTGATTTAATTAAATCTGGAAATTTATTAATTATTTGGATTTAATTAGATTTAGATTTGTTAAGTTGGATTAAAAAAAAAAAAAAAAAAAAAGATTGAGGCGTCACACGGCCGAACCTGCAGCGCCGTCGCTGGCGGCCGTGCGCCGCCAGGCGCCAGCCTGCAGGCCACCAGCGGGTCTAGTGATGGTGGTGTTGTTTTGGTGTTGACTTTTTTGACTTGTTAACTTGTTTTAGGGTTTTGGGAAGTTTCCTAATTTAGTTTATGCAAATTGTTTTTGGAAACTTTGAGCATGCATGAGTAACTGAAATTCCAGCAACTTAATTAATTTAATTAAGGGTACTAAATCATCTTTAAAGTTTAATAAAGTGGTTTAGAAGTCAAGATATTGACTATTGATGTATTGTGGATTTGTTAGGGCCCGTTGACCGCATGTGAACGTAAGGAGCTTACGTTAGTTTGTCGTGATTGCCTATTACTAAAGGTAATTCATTGTCGTAGATCATGTCTAGATGAATTATGTAGATTTTTGTCATAATTCATGTCTAGTGGAATTTGTATTCATTTGTCTAGTATTGGATTGAGAATGTTAATTCATATTTGGACTTGTGAGTATTTTGGAAAAAGGATAATTAATATTTATTTCCTTGTGATAATTCGTATAGAATTATATTAGTGAATGCATGTAATATGTTGGAAATTCACTTGGTGTAGCAATGTCTACTTGTTGATATTCATGTGTGAAGATGCATGATTTATCATGTTTATTGAATGAAAATTATGTTAATAATTGTTCAATTGGAATTTAGCTTGTATTGCTATTTTTGTATCATGTTAGTAAGCATGTGGATTTATGTTAGAAGCATGTTACTTCAATAAGGTGAAATGAACTTTGAGTATTGAGCTAGGTGGTTTTGAATTAAGGCCTAGATGCCCTTCATGTAAAATGTCATCGGAAATTGTAACCATATTGTGTTACTTGAGAATTGCCAAAATTATGTGATTTACTTGATTATGTGATCACCTTTGAATTGATTAATTGGGAGTTAAGATTTCTTTGTTAATGGATCCACCAAAGGGAGCGAATGAGAATTGTCACTTGTTGTGTTGAGTGGGTTCATATTCTGCGGTGTATGTCCCCAACGTACTAAAATCTTGTATCCATATATGATGATTGGGCGAGTAAGTTTTATTGTGAAACTATTCTTCTTGTAAACATAAGGGTTGAGAGAGGGTATGCATACTTAGGAACATCTACAAGTACTTCGGGAGTCACCTATACTCCCGGACGGTTGATCCCTCTTTTGCCACTGTGCACGAGACGATCCTATTGAGCCTTCTGCGGTTGGTTCCGACATTCTTACGATTCTCTTCTCTCTAATGAACTTGGCTAATGGTAATAATAAATAATGAGATTTATTATTTGGTGATTATGCGGGTCTCTACTTTTAAAGCATGTTGTCTTTATTTCTTAACGCGTGATTTTTATTTAATTAAGCATGTTGGCTTAACTTGGAGATTTAAATGGACTATGTGGTTATGAATTACTCAGTGTAGCTGATTGGTTGTTTTTCCTTTTTACTTGTGTTTGTTGTCCATTTCTCTTCAATAGTGGACCTATGATAAACGTATATGAAATTCGTCTATATGGGGGAGTAAATTGACAGGATTGTAGCTCGTGAGTTGAGAGCTAGTGAAGGCGAACCAAGAAGATTGTATATTTTCTAAAAACAATTTACTTTTAGTGTTTAGTTTGGAACTTCTTTATTATTGGGATTTTTATTTATTGTAACGAGATTAATTCTCTTGCATGAGAATTAATATTTTACTATTTTTATTTCATTTGGATTATTTGTTTTCAGTCTAGTTGGAAAAGATAGTTATTATTTAATTATCTAGTTTCTTTCTAGCCTTGTACTCCCTCCGTCCTTTGTTTACGCTCACAGTTTCCTTTTTGGTCAGTCCCTCATTTACGCTTACAATCCCTTATTTGGTAAAGTTTTGTTGGCGAAAATACTAAACTACCCTTCCCATCCTTCTTTATTTTGTAAATTAGCCCTCCCCAGTCCCCCCTAAGCCCTAACCCACTGACTTTCTCTCTCCTACCAAACCCAAGCTGCAATTGTCACAACTCACAGGTGCCTCGCCGGTGGCCGGATTTTTTTTCCCGTGGACATTCTTTCTCCTCCTCTTCACCGACTATCTCTCTCTCCACCTATTTGGGTATGATTGTGACGGTAGTTATCCATGCTGGACGGATCTGGTGGTTTTGTGGTGGTTTTGGCAGCAAGGGAATGGTGGTCTCGTGTTTCGGAGAGAGAAAGAGAGTGGGAATTTTGAGATGGGATTTTCATTTTGGGTGGTAGTGGGTGGTCTCGTGGTGGTGGTTATGCGTGCGCCGTGGTCGTCGTCGATGTGCCGTGATGGTCTAGTGGCCATCCGTGGGTGAGCGGTGATTTTGCTTGTACTGGTTAATTGGTTATGTGTGGTTATGGTGGATGGTGGTGGTAAGGGAGAGAGATTTGAGGAGAGAGAACGTGAGGATGAGATGGTTATGGTTGGTGGTTTGAGGGGAGAGAGGGAGAAAGGGCTTTTGGTGGTGGTGGAGGTGTTTTGAGGAGTGAGGAGAGAGATGAGCATTTACGGTGGTGGTGGAGATATTTTGAGGAGAGAGAAAATGGGGTGGACTGGTTTGGGTTTGGTGTCTGGTGGGTAACTTGGAAGGGGAGGAGAGAGAGTGAGAAGGGTGGGAAAGGGCATAAAGGGAAAAAGCATGCTAAAGTTTATTTTCATTAAAACCCGTGTCATTTGGGACTGTAAACATAAATATGGGACGGAGGAAGTATTTAATTTGAACATTAAATACGGTAATAGCGCTTCGAATTTCTAGGATTTTTTCGCTGCAACTCGTGATTTTAAATGGTTTTAAATTAAACGGAAATTCGGGGTGTTACATAGAACCTTATCGAATCCGTGGAAATCAATAATATGGCCTTACCCAATCACTAAGAATCAGTGACTGAACCTTACCCAATCAGTGAAAATCAGTGACTGAACCTTTCTCATTACTTAATCAATGAGAATTAGTGGAAATAAGTGGAAAAGAATGCATCCTCATTAGTTAGCCCTTAATTGAACTAAAATAATTGTTTTTTCCAATTTTTTTATTTTTTTTTTTTTATATTTTTGGGATATGTTTTCACTTTTACAATTTACATCCATAAACAAAATGATCATTATGGGCTAACTAATAGGCACATGACTAACAAGACGTGAAATTTGGAGGGAAAACTTTAACTTCTTCTGTCAAAAGAAGATAAATGAGACGATTTGGAAACTACAGATTCCTTGATTGACATTAGTGAAAACACGGATACCTTTTTTGCAATTAGCTTAAATTTCAGTTACCCTTTTTGAGATTTTTCCTTTTTAATAACACTTTGACTAACAAAAAAAAACGTTCTTTTTTTTTTCTCTTTTTTATTGCAACATTCTTGAACTTTGTGTTCCATTTTGTTATTCAACTAGTTACATTCCCGTGTGATGCACGGTTTGTGTGCTTATAACAACTAAAATATAATTATTAGTGCAAACTCGCAACAAATTTTTTGCCTATATCACATTTTGCTACGAAATTCCAAATGTATGGACCTCTCCCTTTCTGTACTTCAATCAAGTTTTTTTCTTTCCTATATAATTCTAGTTACATGCCCCGTGCGATGCACGATTTTATCCAAAATATATTTGGTTTCTCATTAAAAAGCCTTTTTGTTACTGATTTATTGGTGCAGTAATTTATTATATACTTTCCCTAATAGACATATAAGTGAAATGAATTTTCAGTGGAAATTATGACATTGAGATAAGAATTAAATTGTACTAATAGAAATACATGCACCTAAAGTATGTTATGACATGTCAATATTGCTTATGCGTTAAAGTCTACGTGTCAATCTGTTGGCGGTTGCACGATTAAAATAAAATACTTATTTATATAATTAGGAAAGTTGACATACTTTTTATATTTAATAATGAACTTGATAGACATACATTTCTCCAAACAAAAATATTTACATATCAAGCTTAGTGTTTTTTTTCTTTCCAATAGAAAGCAACTTATATATTTACCCATAGATTGCTTTACCTATATTGAAGAAACTAACACACCAGTAGTCGTTAGAGCATTTTCTTCATTTTTTAAATTATTTTAACTATAATTACAATATTTACAATAAGCATTTGGCACACCTTATTAGTACCTTTCAATATTCTATAGGTGTATCGTTGATTAGAGATAACATGATGAAGCTCTAAAGTATGCTACACATACATAGTATCACTTTGCAAGTCTTTGGTACATGCATTGTATTGGAGATAGAGACTTGGTCAATAATATGCATTAATACATGTGAAGAAAATTAGCATGGAACTACGAATTAATTATATTTAACTCCTAAATAATGTAATTAAATTATTTAAATTGATGCTTATGTGTCAATGTGTATTTATGAATGCTTACATGTCAATATCCATGCGTCAATCTAGCAATGTGCATCATTCACTTTTATATATATATACTAGTATGAACGAAAACGCCGCAGTAAGATAACAAAGTGGAAATCGGTTTCAATCATGGTTATTGGTTTGTCATCAATATGTTCCATAAGTGGAGGTGAGCACCTCCAACAAAGCAGGGCAGGATGATTTGGGCAGCCATCATCATTTTTCTCAAAGGAAAACATCAATCTATTAATGCAAGCTTGTAGAGAAGATATGGCCACGTGTGTGGAAGCGAATATACTATGTTTTAGATAGGTAAATAGCTTTAGTTTAAGAGTGTGTTTTTTTAGAGCTATTTTAGCATCGGTACGGTTTAGTTATGTGAATAATCGTTTACTAATCTATTTTAAATTAACTTATGCGCATTTTTCATGTATAGGGGGCAAGGGTTCTTCTGAGCCTCAGGACATTTTAAGGATGATTTATTCAAAATTTTGTTTTTCGTTCAAAAAGAATTGTTCACATTGACAAATGACAACCATCAAATAAAAAAAGATAAAATACAAATGGCATACCGCAGAGAATACTTTTTAATAGGAGTAATGGAGGGAGGAAAGCTTATTCCAAAATCCAAAATACAAACTTAGAGCTTGTTTTCTTTAGCTGAACCGAACTAAACTGAACAATTAAATAAAACTAAAACTTAATAGAAATGTACGGTATGAATGAAAAAATAGATAACACAAGCGAACTAAACTAAACTCCATCAAACTGAACTGAAACAAATCTAAAAAAGTGAAAAAGATTGTTACCTCCAAAATCCAATCATCTTCTACTAGCATAGAATATGACATTAACTACAATTAGCATATAGAATATTTAAAATGAAAACCAAGTACCAAACGCACGCGAATCAGACTTGTCAAAGATAGGAGGCAATGTTGGAGAAAATTGGTCTGCCTATTGCCATCAACTCCAACGTTCATTTCAAGACCTCATATTCCTCTTGTGATATTCAAAATCTAATTAACTTACAAAATTACTTTTTTTGAATCACCCTTACAAAATTTACTTATACATTATTGGTATAAATTAATGGCAAAAGAAGACATTCAAAAACATAGATGAACCATAAATTTCATTGAAGAAGATTGGACCAACAAAGCTATACATATTACATAAGAGATAGACCCTAATTTTAGACCACCCTAGTAGCTAACATAATACACCTCAAACCCATTACAATTTTTTCACCAAAAATTATGAAAATCAAAACATATTGATGATCCAATACTCCCCTAATATTAATCCTTAGGATACAACATTTCCCTTTTATACCATGATCAAAATTAACAACCCAAACCCAAACCCGAACCCTCAAACTCGGAGCACGTAAACACTAAGCTCAGGACCTCCATTTCCATCCGGGTTCATCATATAGAAAGCCTCACTCTCCTTAGACCCAACAATCCTCTCAAACTTAGCCCTCATATACATAAGCTCGCCTTCGGACCCAACCCGACCCACGGACCCGCCCTCGACACCACCACCCGGAAGAACACCGGCCCCCATCGTAATGGGCCCGACGGCTTGTAAAACCCGCCATTCATTAGGCCCACATTCCCTCTTCATAGCATACCCACATTTCTTCCCATTACAATAAGCCCTCCAAAGAGGCTCCTCTAGCAATTTCACCCCTTTTTTCTCCACCTTATTCTTGTCACATTCCAATGCTACCCTTACTAACCCAGACGCCATTTCTCTCACCAAAACGCTCGTTGGCGTCGAAAGCTCAATGAGAAAAGCAGGGCTAGATTTGGGATCTTCTTGAAAAGCAATGTGGACATGACCACGCCTGTAACCAAACAAAGTACCAACCACCTTAGAGCCAAGGGTAGAAGAGACTTTTCCTGACTTGCTCTTAGTGAACATTGACCTGAACTTAGAAACTGAGAGCTTTTTCTTAGGGACTATACTCGTAACACCACAAGATTTAAGTTCGAGTTCGAGCTCGAGCTCGCGATCTTCGGGTTTTGTCTCAGAAGGTAGGCTTGAGAAAGAATGAGAAGATGACTCAAGGCTAGTGAGAACCTCTTCATCATTGTAATCATCTTCATCATGATGAAGATGATCTTCAGGCTTCTTTTTCCAGTTGAAGTATCTCCTAGAAAAAGAGAAAGATGACTCATGAGGTGTTCTTGCCATTATTGTTTTCATCTTTTACAAGCAGAAATAATGCAGAGAGAGTTTAACAAATGGTGAGTTCTTATATGAGAGGGAGAAAAAGGATAAATTTGGAGATTTGCTTGTGTTGGGTTGTTGGCTTTTTATGTTGGGTTTTTGTGGTTATTAATAAATCTAATCTAAGTTTTTCATTTGTCAGAGATTGTGAGAGTGATTAGGGGGAAGTGAGGAGAGAGAAAGCTGACAAAAGGAAGGTGAGCAGCCACCACCCAACATAAGAAGAGACAATGAAGACAGGCTATGTAGTGGACAAACAGGAGTCCAGAAGAGGAGAGGAAAACAGAGAAGGGTAGTGAAAGGGAGACAGAGAAATTTGTTGAAAATGGAAATATGGTGGGAAATAGTAAAGCTTAAGGAGACAAAAGGTCTGTCACATTTAGCTTATATTTCGGGTTGGGTCCCAAGCAAAGAAAACAGGGACAGAGGAAGAAAAACAGTTTTTAAGTTAACAGTACTACTCTGTACTAGTACTTTCTCTGTATCCCTATGTTCACGGACAGTGATCTTAATACATTGAGCAAGAGTACTTTGTGCCTTGCACATGACAAGGCAAGGTCCTATTATCATGGATATATAAGTAGACTTGGCACGGGCGGGTCGGGTTCGGTTCGGGTTATAAACAAGTCGAGTCCTTTCGGGTCGAGTTTGTATCTGGTTTGGGTTCGGATTACCCAATGGGATTGACAAATGTTGTCTCACAACTTTCGGGTCGGGTCATTTCGGGTTCGAGCCTTTTCGGGTCGATCGTTGGGTTAGTTTTGCTAGCTCTATAGTATATAACATTGGTGTGATCTTTTTCACTTGTTGAACGTTGCCCAATCTGTGGAAATCAGTGGCAAAAAAGTCAAAGAATACATCCTTATATGGTTTGTTTTTTCCTAAAGTAAAGGTTTGTTCTTTTTCCACTTACTCACTAATGAATTCAGTTCAATTCAGTTCAATGACCTACTTTTTCTCTCATATATTACTATACAGTTCAGTGGAGAAGAACACACCCTAAATCCGATTATTTCCTCACTGAACCGTCTGAAGTGAACTTATTCTTAGTGGTAAAGCATATCACCTTGCTTATTCGATAAAGTTTTGGTATGTACCACATAATAGGATGAACCTCACACACCCCCTAAGTCGATGTTCCAAGAATCAATAGTCGCAAAACTCATTACATTGTCATAAGCATACAAATAATGCCTCCTAATGAAAGAGAGACATAATGCTTGACCAACATTGGAAATAGGATTACAAGGGCAGGTAAAAGACACACCAAACCATACCCACCAAAAGGACCAAAAAGAGCCCCATGGACCTAAAAATATTCGGGTCTCCAAATACAAATACATACTTGTATCCAATAACCCAAAAGTCCCAAACAAAACCCCACCAGTGCACCACCATCAAGCACTAACGCACGTATACCCATAATGACACTTGCTATTTTGACCCTTGTTTTCCTCATCCTTTTTTCCCTAATGTGATAATTAGCCAGCCGTGAATCCTTTTATCCATCTAAAATCAAGCCACCCTATATGTCATTCTATGATTCAGAAGCCTAACATTTTCCTTCTAGTGTGACTTTAGTAAAGGGGCTACTTTTAGGACACCAAATGGTCCTTTCATGTTTCCTCTCTTTTCATATCTTCAGTTTACTATCGTAACTTGCAGCTTGAAAAGGAAAAACATATTGTAGTCCTTTGTTCAAAAGAGTCACATATTGCTGCAAAGTTTGTCATCCTTGTTCAAAAGAGATGATACAATGAACTGTGTTTCAATATTGTCAAAATAAACCTACTATTATAATCATGATCATTGAGCCCATAAAAGTTACCATAAAAAAGAATGTGCCTGATATGACTTATCATTAAGGATTATCAAACCTTTTTTATTTTGGGGGGGGGGGGTTGGGGTTGGGGGTAAACATGGCTCCATATCGTGCCCGGGCCGTTCGTGCTTTGAAACAGTGTCATGTCATGCCGTGTTTATAGTTGTCGTTCTTCGTTCCCGTATCATGCCGACTCATGCAAAAGGTAAGCCCAAGTCGTGCCCGTGCTCGTGCCTATGTCGTGTCGTGCGTGTCGTGCCTAGGCTCTTTTAAAATTTCATCTAAATATTAGTTGTATAGTGTCGTGCCTGATCGTGCTTGACCGTGTTTTCAATTCAAAATCTGGGCCGGGCCCAGGCCCGCTCATTCGTCCACGTGCTTGTCCCGTGCCCAAACCGTATAAAAAGCGTATCGGGTCGTGCCGTGCCTCGTGCTAACCGTACCCAGTGCCATCTCTAGGGAGGTTTATTGAACTTTGGGGGTGTTACATTAATACTCCCACTGAATTGAACTCCAGTATAGTAATCCGTGAGAAAAAAGAAGATCATTAAACTAAACCAACCAATACTGAGTAAGTGGAAAAAAGCACACCCAGCATAACAGATCCATTTATCATAACAGATATTCCATTTATTACTATATAACAGATCCAAGGTAATCATCATCATAGAATTGGAGTATCTTGCCTGACCGCCCAGCATATGCACCACAAATGTATTAAATAAGGTAAAATCAGCATAAAGTCAGATTAACTTGACCCAAATCCAGTACTAAGCAAATATGACACATAAAATAAGCTTCTTCATGGGGCCTAAGCAAGTTCACAGATGACCTAACTGTAGATCAGAAACCAACCACAAGAAAAAAAAAATGGGAATTTTTTATAGGAAATTTGTGGGTGAACCCACTTAGTGCTGACCAAATTATAACAGAATAATTAAGATATTGAGATTTTGGGTTTGCTATTATATTGCATCAGGGGTTGGTGACATAAGATGAACTAGAAAAAAATACAAACAGTTGGAAAATTCTTACACCAAATAGAGGAGGATATCCTACTCTTTGGTAAATCCCACAATGAAACTTCCGAAGAGAAGTACATCACTTGATAACCAAGTGATGACTGATCCATTGTGCACAAAATCACATATATTTCTGTTTTTACTGCAAAATCAGCATGTTATAAGAAGCCTAGATTAAACTAAGCCTTAAAAGATCAATTAGATGGTTGCTAGAATAACTAACCAGTTAGCAGACCACTTAGATTTCTCTTCCATCAGATTAAGCTACTGTAACTTACAGGGGATAACTGATCAGGTCCTGAATGAGGGTCAGAAACTACCATAGTTGAAATGCAGAAATGGCCTCGCCATATTAGGTGACCTTCCATAATTGGGACTTCCTGGAATTGGCACACCTCTCGGGCTGAACGGCTCACTCGGACGAAAGTTATATGGCTGAGCTACCGGTGGACTTGATCCAGGGACAAAGTTATAAGACGGGGCTTGAATGTGACTCCTCGGCCTATATGCCCCATGCAGATGCCCATTGTTCATGGAATTTTTAGCATAATTTGGTCTGTTGTCAAATCTATTCCAGGAGGAAGCAGAACCAGGTGGACCTCTAGGTGTAGGTGCTGCCCAACGCCACTGATCAGCATTTTCTGGTATAGGGACATTAACTCCCGGAAAATCTACCATCTTCTTTTGAGATTTTTGTGCGTCTAGTGAAATGTCATTCTTCAAGCCAGCATCATTAGTTTCCTCATCACCAAAGATTGTAATTCCTGAAGGTTGATCCTCTTCTTCTCGATCTGATGAATAATGACATACACAGATGAGGAGCATAAAGGAAATTCCATTTCACCTTATGAAAGCAACTACTGTAAACTACATTGCATACTGGAATTACTTTTTTGTGATAATTGTTGCAATATTGTTATTCTTAAGTCAACATATCCCAGTTGTAAAAGTTTGACATTTTCAGCAAGACAAGAGTACTACTGCTGCAATTTTGTATGCAATCAACAATACTACACATCTATGTAATGTGTAAGCACTTAAGCAGTGAACTTGGGTCCAAGGTTCACAACGCACTTCAATTGACTGGTTACTTCTTTTTGCTTTTAGCTCCCTTTCTCCTTGAAATCCATATAATACTATAATACACACTTAGGGCAGGGCCTAGCTGTTACTTCTTTTTGCATTTGATCCCTTTCTCCTTGATATACATAAATAGACACAACTAGGGGCTAGAAGTTGAACAATACACTGGTAACAACTTGAATATAGTCGGTCAAAGCTTGTTTGTCAAGCAAACAAACGAACATGAACAACTTTTTGAGCTCGTCAAGCTCGAACACCATAGCATTTGACTTGATTATATAAAATCTTCAAGTAATGATTTTGTTTCCCTTTATATTTTATGCCTGACATGTAATTTAATTAGTTAAATATTGTATCAGTAGGTTAGAATTGAATTAATAATAAATGGAGTATTTGTTTCCGTGACTGTCATAAATATTTTGCCACTACATATAAAACTAACAAATTTAAGTTATGTTCATATGAACGAGCTCGATACTACTTTAGTTAATAACCAAAGGTTGTATATAGGAAGTTAAGCTAGGTCAAAGCTCGTTCATCAAGCAAATAAATGGAACATGAACACTTTGATACTCAGCTCATTAGACCCTTAGTTACACTTACACCTTAGTATATAAGTTGAGATATAGATGCGCTTTCAATTCCAAGCGTCCCATGATTTTACCTCTCTACGTTTATGGCTAGAATTAATACTTCCCTCTTTTAGTTATATTTTCTCTCATTTTGCATGTAGTTTAAATAGTTTATTTCTGACATAGTAGATTAGAAGGTACAAATATGCACTCATCAGGCTGAGTAAATCATCAGTAGAAAGCAAGTTTACTTCTATTACATGGGAAAAGAGCTGCTTACCTAAATATCCTAGTGGATATCCAAGTTCACGCATCCTGTTAAGCCATGGAGGTGGATCAAGCTCCTGTAAATCATAAAAGACTAGCAGATTAACTTCGAGAACTATCTTGTCGACAATATGGTAGTCTCATTCCCAGTATGACAAACCATTTGAATTACACAGTTTCACCAAGCGATAAGCAAAATGAACTCTTCATTCCAACAGATACTCAGGGCAACAATAACATAGTAATTGTATCAAAATGTACATCATGTATCATATCAAATTTCAAGAAACTGCTGGAGATAACATTAACTAATTGAGCAAACATGGAAATCAATAAGACTGACAACTTTGTTGGATGGAAAGAGACACGAGTATCAGAATCGTAAACACGGGACGGTGACATTTGTTCTAAACTGAAACATGGAAACACAAAATGAGAAAGAAATAGATTTTTTCCAACAAACTAATAAACTTTTGACTGACACGAACCATCTAGAACTCTTGCAGAACTCTTGCAGTGTTGCCCCAAGAGCCTGTTTGGGAAAACTCAACAGCCACAAAAACGTCTAGATATGCCCCATTAATTGAGGTGCAAAAAACACAGGAATTAGACTGATAGTGACTAACTACATAAGCTCTGTTCTTCTGTGTTTGCTAGTACAACAAAAAACTAAAAAGGACAAATGTAAAACTAAATAAAACTATAAGAGACCAACAATGTATGTCAATCAAGTTAAACAGCACAAGCAAACAAACTATGCCGGGGGGGGGGGGGCAAAAAGATGGAAAAAGAAGAACAGGAGATAGTAGTTTATACACTACTCAGCTTACTACACATCCAACCCCCTCGCCATAGCTTAAAAAGGAACAGGAATCTCTCCATGCAATATTTATGCACCAAGATAAAGATAAAGAGTACAAAAAACAAACCAAAAGTGCTGATTGTAGTAGGAGCTCAAATAATCAACTACCGGTCATGTTGTAGTTAACAATTAGGAAAAGTTCTAACCTCACTAGTCACTACATTCTCTAATGCAAAATGTTGTAGGAAATCGAAGAATCTACCACCGCGTTTATGTTGTATATAAAACAATATGAAAATTTTCAATGACTTACCTTGACTTTTGATGATGTTACATTAAGAAACTCCCTCCGTTATAGAAAAACCTTAACATTTACTTTTTCACGGTCTCTAATGCACTACTTTGACCATCAATATTAGTATTTTTATGAGTATATAAATAGTAAAAAAAATATGGTTTTCCAAATAGTAAACTTTGACCTTCAAAAAGTAAATATTAAGATTTTTCCAAAACGGAGGGAGTACATTGATGTTTTCGTAATATGTCAAAGGTACACTGTATTAGAAAATTGAAAGCACATATTTTGATCATCAAAATTGTGACAAGTCAAGTTTCCCCCAAATGACAATTTCCAATACTCAATTAGTTTTGGCTTTGAGACCAAAACTAAGGGAAAATAGGAACTAAAAATAAAATCAATCATTCAAGAAGGGCCTCTCTAACACCAACACTTAACCATGTCAATGAAACAATGCCATTTCATTTTATTGCCAACTCACATCTCACATTTTCTAAAATTGAAAACATTAAATTCAGTTAAGAATAGTCAAACAGGCATCCCAAGTATATCATTGAACTATTGAGGTACCCGTACCTTATTACTTTATTAGTTATTTTACTTAACAAACATAATGTTAGTAAGAGATAAATCAACAGAATTTAGTATCTTACCCCAAGACCCAGCAATTCCCTCGTTTCACCTGAAAGGGCACCTGGTTTAAGCCCATCAAACTTGCCACCAGGAGATTCCTGGTAATATCGGGTTGGGACACGAGGACCAGTCTGGCTCTTCTTACTTAAAAATTGTTTCCGAGCATTATGTACAGCAGCATTATTACGGGGCTTTGAGCATTCACCAAGTGCATGGTTAAACGAACCACAATTGAAGCAACGAGGAGCTTCACGTAAATCCCCGGTTCTAGGAAAGAGGGAAATGCAGATATTAATTTTCCAACATAAATCGCCAAAATTAAAGCTATAAAAACATAGCATGCAGAGCAGAAGTCAATGAGAAAATGTTTGCACAGCAATTCTAAGGCTCCATAGACCCGTTAAATATTTTAATCCGGCAAGGAACAAACATAATACCCCATCTACCAGTGAACATGACAACTATTCCGCGTACTGGCAGTTTCATTTTTTTATTTTAGTGTACAAGGACTCTCCAGCTTTATACATCCTGGACTCTAAGTACCATGTGAAGAGCTTTTGCCAATCATCATGCTCAAACTACAAAGACTTGCTACAGTTATTTGGTTTCACAATCAAGTAATTTTTTATTGGAACCGAATTTACAAACTCCCACCACGAGTTTTTATGTGGAGCACTTACATAGGTCATACATGCAAATTTTCCGAGAGATGTTACACCAACGGGTAAGTTTTGTGTGAGACCAACTCACAATAAAAAGGGGTTATTTAGAAATGCAGGGTCACATTTTATGGACCGTGACCCTTGTTTCACTTATATGTGACCCTCGTCTCACCGAAAGTTACGAAAAGACCGTCTTATAGAAGCTTTTGTATACACCATATTACATACTCATTTGTTTAAATATTTTTGATGGTTTAGAGGGCATATCAAATGAACACTAATAGATCAAATTATGAGTGTCTTATGGACTTGGAAATCGGAATGCATGATGAACTTGAAAAACGCAAATGACTCAGGAATGGGTGTTTCAAACTATAAATCCTCGTGACACTGAGAGATATTCATGACTCATGACTCATGAGTTATTCATGACTCATGACTTCAGACAAGATGTAAGTGGCTCCCTATATAGAGTTTTTGCATGAGGGCCCTACTTTAGTATTGGTTTGTTCCTTTTGAAATGGAGTAAATTCTAACCACCACCACCTCCCCCCCCCCACACACACACAAAGAAAGAAGAACAAGGCCATAGCAAATTAGCAATATTATCAGCAGCAGCTCAAAAAACAGAAGTACTACCATCAATCATTAGAACCAGGCATTTTCAGTTCACTTGTTTGAGGAATAGACAGGAGGGTGAGAGAGATAACAGATGCCCTGACCAGTGTCACATAATACATGGTACGTTTTGGTACGTGGAACGGGTACGGGAACGAAATTCGCTGCCTAAGTTGGGTAATGCATTGGGGAAGGGTTCAGCGAATTGTATTTTGCGGTACGCAGCACGACAATTCGGAACGCAATTCGCTGGGGGTTTGAGCGAATTATAGAACACTGGCCCCGACACATAACCCGCTATTCTAACTTTTGCTTCCCTCCCATCTCTCTTCCCAAATAAGGTATTATGGGATACTTCTTAGTAATAAGTTCTTACACTAGTCAATTCCAAAGGATCCCACTTCATATTTACAAAGAAGGGTCACAGAACTTCATACCTGTCGTCACTGATACTCTCATCAGAAGCCAAGCCAATAGCATACCCTCGATCATACAAAGATGAGCAACCATTCTCCATTAGTAAGGACTCCTTACGTTGCTTTTTTCTTACATGAACGTCCATTGCAAAAGACTAGCATCCAAAAGGACTAAAGGTCAAGAGATTACTTATAGAAGCTGCCAACTAAACAATTGAAGATATCACTCAATGCATGATGAGATTGTAAATAAACATTAGTAAAGGCCACCAAAGGCCCTATTTAATACTTCAAAAGAGTAAAGGCTTCTTGAACGTGTATGACAGAGAAACCACTTACTTTGTGACTCAATATAGATCTTATGAATTCAAAGTACTTTGATCACGAATCACTCTCTAATTTACCAAAACTAGTGACACAAAAAGCAACCTCTGAAGAACAACCTAAGCAATAAATATTATGAAAACATTTTCATTTCACTTTGTTACAATCTTCAAATTAGAAGGAAAAACATGATGCCATCTTTTCAAATCCAAAAAGTTCACGACCTTCTCAGTTTAGGCTACTTTTTGAAGCTAAGTAATTTTCTTTGACAGAAGGCAAAACATATGTATGCGGGACTACCTACAACTTTGGATGTAAAGTGGTCTGGATCAAGAAAAGAAGGGAACAAAGGAAACATACCACAGTCGAAAGCTTATCTGAACCAACATGTAATGCAGGGAAATAAGTTTCTTCACCAGACTCTAAAGAGTCAACAGGGTCCTGAAATTATGTTACAGAAAAATGTCAGTTGGAGAGGAAGACCTCCTTCTTCTTGTCCGTTGAAACAAAAAGGGGGAAAACTAACGAAAGAGTTTGACAGCTTGAAGAACAAAGCTCACCTCTGTTGAAGTGCAATGCTTGGCATGCCACTCAGACCAATGGTGTAGGAGTTCCTCAAGCTTCCTTTTGCTGGGGCTGCAATTAAAATATCATAACATTTATCTCTTTTAAGTATTCAGAAGTTTAGCTGTTAGAATCTCATGCTAATAATTACGGAGATATATCAACAGTTTATTCTTACCAACCTTGGTAAAGAACTAAAAAGTACACGGACAGATGATTCCTGTTTTATGCATACAGCTTGAGGTCTTTTAACCCCTGCTCAAGTTCACAAATCCAAACAGTGAACAGACCAAAGGTGTGTTAGGCAAGGCAGTCCACAAAAAAATGAGACGGAAGTTGCATAAAGATGTGAACATGATGAATCAGGAGTCCTTACCCAATAAACAGGCTGTATAAAGACCTAGATTGCCACCAAACTCAACCCCACAAAATCACCCATCCATAAGCCAAAAAATAAAAAAAATATTATAAACCCATCAAACAAACAAGGATAACCAAAAAGAAAATCAGTAAAAGATAAAAACAATAAAAAGAAAAATCTATTTCATCTTATTCTTAACCATGACAGGCGACAGCAGAACAATCAGGCAACTAGTACATTGGCTAGTGGCCTCATTGGTCTCCTACGTTGAAACCGTGATTTCTGCACTACTCTGTCATTCTACACCCTATTCGTCTGTGGTCAGGCTCTGTGTTGCGGAAACAAAAATTGGTCAAAACAGAGCTGACAAAGAACCAAAGCCCCTTCAATTTTGGAAGTGTTTCAGAATGAGTACATCAGAAACACACATGGCCATTGGGACAGCTCAATGATTTCTCAAAAAAAGACTCGTGCAAGGACCACCTCCATGTACTGTCTTCATCACCTATCTATCGGACTATCACCCTGCTCACGGAACTCTTCTAACCAAACTAATACAAAGGGGCAAAATGAAGAAATTTACTCCATAACTATGCGAATTACTCAGCCCAAGAGGGAGTATGAGCTAAAGGGAAAGAAAAATAGAAAAAAAGGTTGACAGGGCCCAAAAATTGGTCAAATTGGACTACTTTTTGGCTGGATAGAAAAGCAAGAGGGGGTGACAGCTAGGATTCCAATCTCTCTCCCCCCTCCCCTCATGGCCATGGACTGATTCTATAAGAATGAAAAAGTTAAGTGAAATCATTCAAGAATTTGAGCAAATGTTGCAGGCTCATAAAGTGTAACCTCAATTGCAAGTTAGAGTTTAGGATACACTTACCATGCATCTCGTCAACACCAAGTTCTTCCCTCTGCTCATCCCATTTAGTGCTATCTTGACCACTATTCTCAGACTGGACAATATCCACCTTCGTCAATTGGCTAATTGACAACGATTCAACCAATTCAGTGCTCTGTTTTGGTGGCTGGGCGCTCACATTTTTGTTTGGGTCTGTAACCATTGCTTCAGCACCCTGATTTTCTTCCTTCCTCTGTCCTAAATCCTCAATGTTGAAGATTCCATCAACATCATCACCAGACGTTTGAGATTCATTCGCATTTATTTCGACAATGGGGTTTTTCCCACCGAAATCATTTGAATCAACTGCGGCATGAAGGTGCATATCATCATCCAAAACCATCCTCTGCGGCGCAAAACCCTATGCCAAGATCAAGCTATACTCATAGAAGTTTCGTAGCTAATGTGGTAAGCAATTGAACAATACTGTGTCACACAAATTCAATGAGTGAACAATAAGTACGGTAAAGAGATTGTCGATTAGGAGAAACAAAACCATACATAATAAAGAAAACAAACAAAAGAATGTTGAACAGTACATTACAGACCAGTTGTAATGTGACCAGGTAAGTGGTTTGGCTAGGTAAGTTAACTTATCAAGACCCTAGGGCCCTAGGTAAGTGAAGCTTTCACAAAGTAGATTTTCTTGTTGTCAACCGAACAGTCTTGGGCATACTTACTGTAAAATACAACTTCCTGTGAGCCAATTCTTAACTACTTTAGAGTTTACTCTAAACCAAACAGGCAAAAGATCTCCACCTACTTAACATTGAGCAGGCACCAGTAATGTCTTAATCTGGGAACATGTTCTCCCTATTACAATCAGTAAACCACCCAATCCAAGCAGGCCGAACTGTGGAAACCCTTAACGGTACACCGTATCTTAGTGTCCACACAACTTCTCGCATAGAATAGTAAACAACATGTCAAGTACTTCCATCCCATGTTCCCTCAATCAAAATTCAGTTAATTGTCACTGCCAAGCTGAGCTACAGCTAAATAGCTCCCTTTGAATGTCAATCTCCCTTTGCTATCTTTACGAGAAAAACCGATCAAGTACTATTTGATTTGACCTCTAACAACAAACCACAATACATCTCAGTTTTATGCTTATTTAACCTAGCCCAACACCAAATTTAAACTCACAATAAACCCAGAAAACAAGAACAGCCTTATATTCCACTTGATCAACTTCGAAGCCAAATCTTTCGTCAAAAATCTGAATTAAGAATCAATCTTTTTCTTGTTCCATATCGTTAACAGGAAATCCTAACTGTTTCCTCACCGACAATCCTAAAATTAAAGATTACATTCAAATTTCACAAAATTACCAACAATTACTCACTAAATTGGACAAATGAACTCATTAATTTCAGTTAAAAAGTAAAAGAAACATCATAAACTAACAGAAAATTGAAGCATGAGCAACAAATCCGAAGTTATTACAGTGTTCAAGAGATAGTAATTGAAGTAAAGAAAATCCAAATGTTGATGCAAGAAAGCAGAAAAATAAAATTTAGTTTTTTCAAGAAATTATAGTTCGGAGTATTAGCTTTAGTTACCTGATGCCCTGATGGTGATGGTCGAGCGAGCTGAGTGGCGGAATAGAGTAGGGGAGAGAGAGAATTCAAAGAGGTTGCTTCACCCGCCCTGAGTAGAGTTGAGTAGCTGAAGAAAATGGAAGGTAGATGAAAGAGAGTCGCTGATATATCTTATGGGCAGGATGGTCATTTTGTATGAAACAAGGATGATGTAAAATATTAATGGGTGTGTTCTCGGTCCCCGAATTACCATATTGGTGAACACGTTTGGTCTCACCCCGTCCACATGCACGCTTAAAGCATATTCTAGTAACCAATAAGTGGTTGGTGTCAGTGGTTCGGCACTCTCATCCCTTAAGCAAGATCGAGGATTCGAATCTTGTGAACAGATAAATTATTTAGTAGGAGCACTTTACCCCTTCGTAGGCTGACCCGGCGCGAACAAGATTAGCCTTGGCCCAAAGGACTTAGGTGAACTTGTGGTTAAACGAAAAAAAGCATATTCTAATAGGATTTTCAACTTCTTTTTATTTTCTTGGTTTTTTTTTAGTAATGACCTAGTTTTGGCCCGGGCTTGGCCCGGATCAGTTTTTTTTATATGTTGTCAATTCTTTTAGGTATTATAGTAGATGTCTTAATTACACGGATGAGATAGCCATTTGATTAAGGGCATTTTCTCTTTTTTTAAAAAAAGAAAATAAGTAAATGTTCTAATTAAATAAGTTTTGATATTATCTATTTTTGTGACAATTTAGCTTAACAGATTAATCATACAATGAAAGTAACGAATGACATAACAACACATGACAATACAATAGTGATTTAAGCGCCACATGACAAACATAACAAATATCTCGAAGAAGTGTCACATGGCGAGGAGAAACTGTGTAGTCTATATGTTTTATAACTTCTACCGAACATTATAGAGTCAAATATAGGACATATGTATCTCATTTTGAAGTATTTTTCGAACCTGATGCAATGAAGTAATAATTATAATTTTTATAGTTGCGTAACAAAAGTTATTTGATTTTTTAACTTGAACAATAAGATAATAATTATGTCGTTTTGTATTTATTAAGTTAAATATATGTTTGACCCACACTTGCATGGGCGGCTTACGTGGCATTACCATACGAACTTGGGGGCTTAAGTGGTATCCCATATGTCAATCCGAAATGTGCCATGTGGCAAGTTTTAAAAGCGATGCACTGTGTTTTAATAGTAAGGTAAGATTGCCAACTTTAAGGAGGTAATTCTTTTTTTTTGAAATTAACTTTAAGTAAGTAATTGTACTAAGTAATTAATATAGCCTACCAGTAGAACTTTTACTTACTAAAAGCTTGTTGTTTCAATAGATCGGCTTATTTAGAGGCATAAACGATTATCAATCGAGTATCTTATACTCCTCATTGTTTAAAAGGCTAGCTGATGTTCCTACTATAATACGAGTACTAATTTTGAACTCGTGCTTATAAAAAAAATTGACATATAGTAATTATGAAGTTTAATCTTATGTTAAATCATCTATTCACTTTTCTTTTGGATTCACTCCTAATTCATTAAACAACTTTTTGTTTTTCTTTGTTTAAAGGGAACCACTTCCTTTTTCTAGTACTACATAATATTATACACATAGATAGTATAAGTGGTAGAGCACCATCATCATTATTATTATTATTGAACAGGATAAAATAAATAAATTTAATTCTTAAGTAAATTTTAGGGGTCTAATATTTTAAGGATGTTTAAATTATGATTTACAAATAAAAAAGATCAAAAGATATTAAATAAACAAGAAATGTAAAATATTGGATACTTAATAACAATAATAATAAATTAATAATATTGTTATTATTTAATGATGATGATAATTAATGTTTAAATCATATGTTCACTATAATACTAGTATAAAACTTTTGGGGATAAAAAAAAATCTCCCTATTTTTTTCATATGCTTATATTCCAACCTTATATGAGTACTCTTTTCTTAATAACATTAATGTGTATTATGCTTTTTAGTTTTCTTATCGGAATCCTAAAGTATATCAATGTGTAGAGATTGTTCTAAACACCATTATATTGCTTTGGATTACCTGAGTAGAGATGTCATTGTCAGCCAGTGAATCATAAAGATAAGAAAATTCTAAAAAAGTTGTTCCTATCCAATGAAACTCAACTTATGATATATTGTTGAGGTTAACCGTAAAAGAATACAAAAATCTTCTAACTACCTTTTGTAAGCACTGACTTTCTCAAGATCATAGAGAATGATTGCATTAAAAATTACTGGTATATGAACTTTCAAATGTGTTTCATACTTGCGTCATTGCACGCATCTCCTTTCATATGTTTATGCTCAAGCGTTTTGTATCAAGTGTGGCTTTTCAGTTTTCTACCTATCGGGATCTAAAATATCTCAAGATCTTAAGATTGATCTCAAGTTCTCAATACTGTTGATTTGGATTATGAAATCAACCTAATGAAATTAATTGTCTTTCAATATTTATACAAAAAATACTGTTGAGCTATGATGATTTTGATAATGATAAATAATTGACACTTATCAAGCTAACATTGTCTTGCTAAGTTTTGTTTACAAGGAATCAAGAACGGAACAAGAACGGAATCAAGAATGTTGTGATTTGATAATCTTAGTGTTTATACAATGAATATTGATTCAAGAACAACATGGCATGAAGTTGGAAGTTAGGGCTTTATTGTTTTTATTAGACTTCAGGTAAGAGAAGTCGTGCTTGAGTCATTGAGGTTGGAATCGAAGGTACAGTTGGTAACAGATGAAGTAACAGCCTGTGAGTTACCAAGTATTCTTGAGTACGTAAGTTTATACGTGTATCTATGAAAACGATTTTAAAGAGTTTTTCTTTATAAAATAACTTAATTAAAATTGTTTCCAGAAAAATCTTTTTAGTACTCAATATTATCTTTTTAGTACTCAATATTAAGTAAAAGAGTTTTATTTAGAAAATCTTTTTTAAATGAAGTCTAGTAGGATTAGAACTGTTTGTTTTATGGAAAGTCTATTTTGCTTGGAAAACAAACTATTGTGTTTTAAACCTAATTGGTTTCTAGGTGATTTAGTTGCCTATATAAGCCAAAGGTTTCAGACTTCATAATTGATGAAATCATAGAGCAAAACGTGAGATTTATTAAGTGATTTCATAAGAGGCGTTCTGGCTGTTACTGCACGAGTTACATTCACTGTTACCTTGGAATTCGTCTTGATACTTGAGCGTGGTTTCTCATAAGGTTTGATTGTACCACTTTAGCTTATTGAGAAGCATATTGGTAAGATTTATTTGTTTAGAATACGGCTGCCATAGTAGGTAGTTTGGTTCTTGAGTTCGGGGTTGAATTCAGGAAATACGGCTCAACGGTAGATTAGCGTCTATTGTATTGAGTTTGGTTTACGGCTCTTAGTGGAGTTTGGAAAATCTCCCAGGGTCGTGGTTTTACTTCTTGGTTGAGCTCAAGAAGGTTTCCACGTAAAAATCTATGTCTCTTTATTTATTTCTTTGTTATATTGCTTTGCTATTAACAACGTAACAACTAATAGGTTAACAGATTGTGTTTAAATTGATAATCCGTGAAAAATTTGAATAATTTCCTAAGACTCAATTCACCCCCCCCCTCTTGAGTCTATCATTGAGTATAACAAATACATTTATCAAACCCCTGTTAACTCACAAAGTCACGCTCTAAAAAAAATGATGACAATGTAGATACCTCAATAATAATTATTTCAGTAATTGTTACTTTACGATAACTTACACATAGACAAACTAGCATAAACTAACTAGGAGTCTAGGATAAAGGGGCAAACTGCAAAAGAAAATAATCATCCATATTGTCAGTACAAGTACAATTTAAGTAGAGAAGGGATTAAAGCCACTCTTAACCATTTTCTCAAGGGGCCAAAAGAGTGGATGTGGAAGATTGTCCCAATCAAACCAATTCCAACCCTCACATTTTTCAGGCTCCAAATTTTGTGGCTCTTGATCAACATCTGCTGGAACTGAACGCATAAAGACAGTGACATAGTGTAAAGGCTTTGGCACCTCTAAGAAGACATTATTGGTGACTGTTAACAGCTCTGTATTTGCAATTTCTAACCCAGTTTCCTCCTTCATCTCTCTTGCTGCACATTCCTCAAAGCTCTCCCCTGAAAGTGTACCATTAGACATATGTAAATCAAATAAGCAGAGAACTAATTGACATTATCTTTTATTGATGATTTAAATTGTAAAAAACTGAGTTCACATCATTTGGTGTTGAGCTACTTTTTGGTCAAGATTTGAGTCAAATTCTGGAAATGTAAAACTCATAAGAGCATGGACAATATTTCCGTAATATTTGATAAGACGGGTTATTTTTCCATAGAAACAAGGGTCACTACTCAGGGTCTGTTCTCTCCAACTTATTTCTGTTTATTTCGGTTTATTTCAGCAAACTTCAACAAAGTTAAATAAGTTAAATAAAGTTAAACAAAGTTAAACAAACCAATATACAAACTATCAACAAGATTCAACAAAAATAAACAAAGTTCAACGAAGTTCAACAAAGTTAAATAAAGTTCAACGAAGTTCAACAAAAATAAATTTTCAGTAATAAATATAAACGGTTTTTAGTTGAGGAGAACAGACCCTCAGTGCTTACCATAAGTGAGTCCCAAGTTTTTAAATAGTAACCCCATTTTTCGGTGAGTTGGTCTCACACAAGACACAAAAATAAGTTGACATCATTTGGCCTTGAACTACTTTTGGTTAAGATTGAATTAAATTCTAGAATTGTAAAACCCATAAGAGCATGAATCATTAAAATTTGAAAACAACTAAAACAACTTCTGAGTATGATCTTATGAATTAGCCCTTATTAGCATGATTTATATTTCCTGTCAACAACATTTTTCTTCTTCTCAGTTCTCATTTGCTCAAACAAAAGAAATTAAGCACTAATCCATATATGGCCTTTGTAGATTAACTCATTAAGCACTTAAAATTGAATTGTTCTAGAATAACTAGAAAACAAGAAAAACTGTGCATCTTTGTTCACAGTTTCATACACAGACCCACAATATAACAATGGTGTATTCTTGGGTTTAGATATCTAATTAAGCTGTAAAATGATTTTTAAATCAAATTGAATACCTTAATCGTATATTAATCTAGATTCATACCAACGCAATTGATTGAATTTAGCAACTTATAAAGTTGGCAGATCACAAATCCAAGAACATTAGTACTAATCCATATGGAACTGGAAGGATAAAAAGGGGAGACAGAGAGAGAGAGAGAGAGAGAGAGAGAGAGAGAGAGAGAGAGAGAGAGAGAGAGAGAGGTGAAAACTGACCGAACTCGAGGTTGCCACCGGGAAGAGCATAGGTTGAGTTACCAACGGGAGATCGACGGCGACCCAACAACACTTTGTTGCCTTTCACTAAAAACACCACCACTGCTACTTTCGGAGTATTCTGTGTTGTTGGTGTTGTTGTTGGTGTTGCAGCAACGCTCATTGTTTGACTCGTTTTCTGATGACTGAGTTTTCAGTTCAGGTTTTGTGGTCCTATTTGCTTGTTGTTGGTGTTTTTAGCGGGTCTTTAAAAAGGGGGAGATTGGGAAAGGGCGGGTTTATTTGGAACATTTTAAAATTGAAAAGCAAAACATGTTTGTATGGTCAAAATTTGAAGTAAATGGTGATGGTCAGGTCTACTGCTTGGTCGACAAGGCATTTATTGTTTATCATTTTCCTCACGGATTGTAAATTTCATTTGTTTATGCTTATGTTGTAGGAGTAATATTGTATTCGTATTATTTTTTTGGTTCACCTCAAGGGTATCTATCATCGACCACAGTGATTATTATTTTTTGTTTATATCAAGGGTATCAACCGTCGATCACGTTGACTATTTTTCTGCGCTGGTTTGTAGGCTCCTTAAAGGATGGACAAGTGGCAAAGAATTCAAGACTGCTCCATGCCAAGGTGAGATTCGAACCTTGAACATTGGTTAAGAATGAATGAGTCTCTACCACTCAAGTACGGCTCCTCGGTTAGTACTAGTATTATTAACAAAAAAAAGTGCTTTTGGAGTAAGTAGGTAATTAGACAATTAAGTAGGAGATGAAAAAAAAAAGTAATCTTTATTACAAAAAGGTAAAAATAGAGTTGATAAAAGAAAAAAGATTATTGTGTTCTTATAAATGGAGCTTTTCAATTTGATATCGTTCTCTTCAAAACAATCCTACACCATTTTGATTTTGAAATGTCGTGTATAACCAATTTATTTTTACCTCATCAATTAGTCACCGAGCCTCTTCTTCCTTCGGCCCAACCCCAACCTCCATCTTTGGGCCTAACCTCCATCTTTGTTGATTAGGAGCTGCCACCAACATTTTTACTCATGATAAGCACTAAAATTTGTTTTCTCGTGCCCGGATACTCATCATTTCTATTTGAGAGGTTTTTGTCCCATTCAATCGTCCCTCTTAACGAAATTTTAGTTTCTTATTAGAGTTTCTTTGTTGTATAGTTTGTTGATGGTTGTTCATATGATTCCAAAAGAGATGTTTAATCTTTATCTAGAATAATCAAATAACTCTCAATGCCTTAAATGCTACGCTATATCGATGATCCCCCTCTCTTTGAAGAATGCATTTTGAGCATCAATTTGGTTGAGGGATGCTTTTTAATAACTCCATTTTGAAAACTTTATGTACAAGACCCAACATATGTGGAATAAATGTTCACCTACAAAGTATTGTAACTAGTATTATACGCATTTGTATGCCAAATCAACTCCTATATGTTTCATATTTGATTCAAATCGATTTGTTAAGTAGGATAAACTTTCGCCCTGAAAAGGGGTAGTGGAGTTGATTGTGGGTAGGGATGTAAATGGATCGGATTCGGTGTGGATGAATCATTATCTGCTCCATCGCAAAACCCATCCTCGTCATCCGCTCTATCCGTCATCCGCGAATCATCCATCCATCATCCGCTCCATCCGTCATTCGCGGATTAATGGATGGATCGGATGATAAAATGGATTAATGAAGTGTGATATTTATTAACATGTACTCTTTGTAGAATATTTCCCTAATCAATAAATTTGCGCCAAACATCATGCATAGAGGTTTCATACAACTAAAATACGGAATAAATTACTATTAAGTACAAGTATCATACATCAAAACCTAAAAGTCATATAAAATAAAGATAGTTTTTTATATTTTTAATTTATTTTTACTAAATGGATGGTAAATGGATGATAAATGGTTTATTGGCGCGGGTTAGCGGATGAGAAATTCTCACCCTAATCCAACCCATCCATCACCCGCTCCATCCGTCATCCGCGAAAGAATCCATTTATTCGGTTTTTATCCATATAGTTGTATCGGATGGATCAGTTATTCGCGGATGCAAGATCCATTTACATCCCTAGTTGTGGGGTTGAAATTTCATGACAAAGGTCATGGGTTCAATTCCCACTAAGCCTCTTTGCTGAGCCTGTGTACAAGATTTATCTTGTTGGCTTGCCTGGTGTGTGTGGTTTACAGGCTATTGCATACACTCGGGATTTATCCGATACATACTCAAAAAGTAGTGGCTGATGATTTCTCGTATCAAAAAAAAAAAAGTAGAATAAACTTTCACACGCTCTATACTATACACCACAAAAATTACTCTTGAACTTTCTCACAATATTTCATGCCACCCCAACACTCTTTAAACTATAACATAAACCTAAAAGTCCACATAGTGAATTACTTGGATGTATTACCACAAAGTTCCTTCCCCCCTCCTTAATTACTCAAAGGCTATACCTTGGAAACACGATTCACTTGTCTAAATCACAATTCACTTGTCTAAATCACAATTCACTTGAACTCATATGCAAGTCGATTTTGGACAGTAGTTGTAGTGGGATTCCATCTAGCTTCGTTGAACATTATCCAAAGTTAAGAGGACCACATAACTAAACATACTCAAACAAGCAACACAAGCAAGTCTCTATCTAGCTACTAGGTACAATAAAGAAACAAGTCCCAACTACCAAGTAGTCATGACTCATGAGACTCATGACTGAAATCATGGAAGTGTGTGACCACAATGATAAATGAAGTGTCTTTCATTTTCTTTTCATACTACTCCATAGTCCATACTAGGAAACCAAAAGGTCCAAAACCCACTCATTATAATCACAATCCACCACAACATAAAGAGTATCTTGCATGTACCCCAAAAAAATTAAAAAATAAAGAATATCTTAGTCTAGCGGTCAAGATTTAAAAGTGGGGCGTTGGATACATTAACTCCGGCTTCCAAGGTTCGAATTATCCTCCCTATATATATGTGTATTATAGTGGCGATTGTGCCATCTGAACCAAAATACTACAAAACAAAAACAAAATAGAAAAAATATCAGAAAATCACAGAAAAGTATATACCTGCTTCAATTCAACCACATCTCCAAGTTACACGTGTAATAAACCCTTTGGCCGTTAGTACGGTAAATAAGGGAGTGTCCCACATTTTTCTCCTCTATGTTTAACTCCCTATAGACTATGCTTTTCTCTGATCTCACTCTCCATTTTTCTGACTCTCATTTTTTTTCACTTCTCTACTTTCTCTCTCTCTAAATTTTCTCTCTCCTTGATCGCCATGGACACAACAGATGACATAGCTGAAGATATTTCGTTTCAGACATTTGAAGATGATTGTAGGCTTCTTCGTAGTTTACTCAATGATGTTCTTCAACGTGAAGCTGGTCCTCATTTCTTGGAGATTCTCGAACGTGTCAGAATTCTCGCTCAGGTTGAATTTTCACTAATCATTTTAATTAATGTTTTTGATGGATTGTTTTAGCGTTGATGTCATGTTTTATATCATGCCCTAAATAACATTTCTTTTTTGGTCACATTGACATGAATTGTTGTATTTTGTTTAGTATAATGTGGAGTTAATCAACTTAAGTTTAAGCAATTAATGGTTTGACCCATTGATGGAATCGTCATTGTTATCTTGGTTTAATGTTGGAATTTGTTTGTCATGATAATTTTGTGAAATGGGTGTGAACTATTTGATCTCCTAGTGATCTCAAAGAGAGGAGAGAAAAAAACAGATTTTTAGGAGAAGGGTTAAGCAGAAATGGTCCCTATGTGATTGTGAATTTAAGGTATATGAGAGGGCATACAAAGCATTGATAAAGACGGGTTTCGAACCGGGTCCTGAGTACAATCTTTAATTTTAGGTTAAGGGTGCATAATACTGATTATAGTATGGTACTGTGGTATGTTAATTATATGGTTATAAGCCATTTTTCATTTAGAACAACTGATATGTCTTATTATTAGGTAGCCCTTAATTAAAAAAAATTTAAAAAAATTAAAGGAGGGTTCTCTTAGGGGGTTATGGTAGGACTGTGTAGTAGTATTATTTAGATAGTAGAGACCTCATCCATCTAAATGTTTAAAGCGAGGCTATCTAAAGAAAAATGAATTACTATGTTAAATGGTACTCCTAACTAATAGTATTTCAAGTAGTTTAGGGTAGTTATTTGCATTGTGTACAGGATAAGTATGAATGATGAGTTAGTGAAATGTCAATTTGATTGTTCGATTGACTGATGAATTCTGGATATAATGTTTTCATTCTTGGGGTACATTGATGGAAATTTGATGCTTGTTGTAGAGTGCATGTAACATGAGAACAGCGGGAATTGAGGACACGGCTGAGTTGCTTGAGAAGCAGCTTATATCAGAGATGTCAAAAATGGACCTAGAGGAAGCACTAATGACTGCTCGAGCTCTGAGTCATTATCTTACCTTGCTTGGCATTGCTGAAACTCACCACAGGTACAAGTACTTGAGTTAGCTAGGCCGTTCTTATTGTTATTCGAGAGTAAATGTCAAGAAATCTATTAAGATTTATGGGAATAGTACAGGTTCATGAATACTTCATGGCTAGAAATCTTATGTCTTGCTTACTTTTTAGTAAATTATATAGCTGTTTAGGATGTGTTAAATAATCATAATTATAATTGAATGTTTGCATTGCTGAAGCAACACTTGGTTTTGCAGATTAATCACAATTACAGAATTTTAGATGTTGAAGTTAGTGTTTGATGAAGAGGAAAAAAGAGCAGTAAGAAGGATCAGTGAGAATCGGGATACGATATTGATATTTAGTGAGCTGGGAAAATAGCAGTAAAAGAAGGAAAACAAGACAGAATAGGAGAGAATTTTAGAGAGGAAAGTTGAATGTTTGAAGAGAGCAATCTCTCTAATAATGTATTTGTTGCGGGATTTCTGCTTTGACAATTGGACTGCCAACTAAGGATCTTTGCAGATGTGTTTGTTCATTCTTCCTACCTTGCTATTGTTATCCCTTCTCTTACGCTGTTCTTCTGCATATAAAGAGAAATAACGAGCTCAAATTACAACTAGAAAACTACACCGCGCCTCTTCTACAAGCAATTATCTGCTGAGCTGGCGCGACCTTCATAGGCATTTCTTGCGTAGCAGAATTAGTAACCATATTAGAAGTTTGTTTTGGTGGCATTACTGGTTTTCATTAATTGAAATACGAAATCAACTTTGACAAGTTGCTGATAAAGGATTGATTTTCTCCTTGATGGATGATTGGCTTCTTACCTTGTAACATGCATACTAATTACACTCCTCTTGGGGCTATCAGATCAACTTAACTTTTTCATAACGTCTTTGACCATAAGTTCTTCATTTGCAGGTCAAGTAAACAACGTAATGATTCTCAGTTGTCAAAATCATGCAATGAAACTTTCAAACAGCTAATTCAGGGGGGAGTTTCTCCCGATGACCTTTATAATGCTGTTTGCAACCAGGTATATCTTGGGAGTTTTTAATTTTGCATATTTGATATTTCATGACCTTTTCAAATGAAATTCTTTGTGAGTAACTCCACTGGTTCAATGTTGTTATAGGGTGTAGAAATTGTTCTAACCGCACACCCTACCCAGATTAATCGGCGTACTTTACAATATAAGCACATTAGAATTGCTGTAAGTTTTTACACTATTCTGATAACGTGACAAGTAAAATGTTCTTAGCTCTGTCTCTGAGTAATTGTGGGTTGGTAACTCTTGTATGTCTTGTGCAGCATCTTTTAGAGTATAACGATAGACCTGACCTTGGTCATGAAGATAGAGAGATGCTGATTGAAGATCTGGTACTATTTCAGTAGATATCTTGAATTTAAGTTTGCTATTTCCATTCTACAGCGTTTTATAGGAAGTTCTCTTTCTTTAGGTCAGAGAGATTACTTCGATTTGGCAAACAGATGAAATCAGGAGGCACAAACCTACTCCAGTAGATGAAGCTAGGGCAGGCAGGTTTTCTCAATTATGATAACGACTAAAATATTATGCATAATTCCCTCCTAAAGCAGTTACTCTCTTTTAAAGGTTTAAATATTGTCGAGCAATCACTTTGGAAAGCTGTTCCCCAATACTTGCGCCGAGTTAGTAATGCTTTGAAGAAGGTTGGTTATGTCTGAGATGATTGTCCCCATCCTGCATAAACTTTTCCTTACATATTCTGATTTCTGTAATCCTATGCCTAATACTCTTCTAGCACACTGGGAGGGCACTTCCCTTGACTTGCACGCCGATAAAGTTTGGATCATGGATGGGAGGCGATAGAGATGGAAATCCTAATGTAACTTCCAAGGTGAGGTTCCATGACTGTTGATAATTGTACAATACATGATTGTCATAGTGCTATGCACCTTTATATAAATGAAGGAACCATATAATGGTAGAGAAACCATGGTTTTTCTCTGTAAAATCTTTTGTCAACTTTAGCTATAGGTTTGACTCAGAGCCTGTCTTTCAAGGCCAGTGATTGTGTTTTGATAGTAGACAATGCACATAAGTGAACAAGTTTCATTATGTTCATACATTACTTGTGATCCTGTTATCCTGATAATTTTAATAATGTGTATGACAGGAATTCTGAACTTGATGTGTTGTCATGATTAATAATCTTCATGAGATAGTTGCACATATGACTTTAATGTAATGTTCTATATTTGCTTAAGATAAAAGATCTTGGGAACATTTCAAATTTGACTTGACCAAGCTATGGTACTCTTATTTCCGGACTTCGGTTTCGAGATTTTCCACTTGGCAATGGTGAAAAAATGTGTAATATTAATGGCCAGTATCCTTTGGTTCCGAATGATATTAATGGCAACTTGGAGAAAGGAAGTAGAGAAAATGCTTTTATAAAGGAAGGCTAAACTTGGTGTATGGTGGCCATGGACCAAGACCTTGTGAAGTTGTGAAAACTGACTAGAAGTATCCATCAGTATGTACTATGTAAAAGCTACCGGGCATCAAGATTTCCAAGTCCTTTTCATGTTGTCAGTCTACCTTTCCTCTCTATCTTGCATTTGTGGTCTACATCTTTCGACCTCTTTCCGCATGGTGAAAAGTTGATATGTTTTCTGTGCTGAATCTGATACTTTTGCTGCTAACATGTGCCAATATTGTTGTAGAGATCATGCAGAGTTCCGCCAGAAAGAACACGTAATGACTTACGATACTTTCCATGATTTCAGGTGACAAGAGATGTTTCTCTTATGTCCAGGTGGATGGCTGTAGACCTTTACATCCGCGAAGTTGATAGTCTTAGATTTGAGCTTTCAATGAGTCGTTGCAGTGAGCCAATACAAAGATTGGCACATGAAATACTAGAGAAAGGTCTGGTTTGTCAAGCTTCTTGCGGTTTGTGCATAGGTGTTAGAGCTTTCCTAATAAGTAAATACGTACATGTATGTATGCGCACATTATATGATTGTTGATTCTTTAATCTTTGAGTATAGAAAAATTAGAAGATATGAGTGTTCAGGCTTTATGTGCCATCGGCCCATCGCTGTATGTCTGTGACTGGGTGCTGATTTTCTTGTGTAAACAATGATGATAACATAAATTATTTATGTTAAAAGAGAGCTTACTTTCAAGAGTTTATGTTTGACACAGGTTGCTTTGTATTGACAAGTTTACTAGGGTTAACAATGATATTCCTTGCATCTTGCTCCTGTATGGCAACTCCTTCGATGCTGTTTATAAAAGTGATTTTTTATCTTTCAGAAAATTCAGAAAAGCATGTTTATGAAAGCCGGAATCAACCAGGACAAAGAAATCAGTCAAAGTTTCATGGCCAACAATCACATGCTCTTCCAACTCAGCTTCCTGCTAGGGCTGATCTACCTTCTTGTACAGGTACAGAAGTGTACAATTTGTGTGGTAAAGTACAACAATTCAAATCATCTGCATGATCTCATTTTTATACTCATTTCCTGGCAATTGAAGTACAGAGTCCAAAATCAGTTGTATGATCTCCTTGTTTCCATATTAAGATTGATGATCTCATTCATATTCTAGTTCCTGGCACTTACTTTGACAGCGCATATCGTAGAAGCATTTCTTCTAGTAGTATTTGCGATACCAATCAAGTTGTTTGTATTACATTTCTTATTTTGTTTTTGATTTCCCACTTAGATAATTTCTAAATGTTAACTTGTTTCTTGCCCTCGTAACTTGATTTAGTTATGGAAAACTAAAGACTACAGATGTTTGTTCGGAAATGAGTCACAGGCTTCAAGTGAGACTTTTAACTTGAAGGTTCGGATGAGAGGGGAATTGACATTAGCTAATTATAACAGTAAGAGGTAGGAGAATTTAATAGTTAGGATGATCCCACGAGAAAAGAAAAGAAATTTAGTAGTTACTAGTTGGATACAAGAACAGCAAAGTTTGAAAGTGGGATAAAATAAAGAATTCCTGCCCTGCGAAGATGAGGAGGGAAAGACTCCCAAAACAGAATGGGATGTTTAATCATGTAGTAATTGGTTCAATGAACAGATCATATGTGATGATGGTTATAGCTGCTAAATCTCATGTAAAAGGCACAAACCTCATTTACATTGATCCCTTCAAATGTAGGACAGAGTTAAGCTCTACATTTACCTATTCATCATTTTGTTCATATTTTAGTGATACAGCCATACAGGTCTTTTCTTTTACCTATCTCCAAAAGCTAGTTCAAAGGATGTGAGAGCCCATAAGCCTATATGAACAATATGTGTGTTGTGGGACTCAATTCTCATACCTAGCCACGGGATCGTAACATCTAATCATAACGAAGCACTCTTGTGGGCTGGCGTTGCGCCAAATCGTTCTAGCCCTGGACGAGCATTATAATAGTGGTGTCAACACCCCAGGCATGAGAACTTTTTTTTGCTCGTCTATGATACTTTCATACAAGAGTTTAGGTAAATGTAGAGCCCTTTAAAGCCCATATAAACTCCATATCAACCCGCCTAAGACATGTGGCGCTAAGTCCCATACCTCGCTATTGGTTGTATCATTTTTTTTAGATAAGAAAAAGTTTCATTAATGATCAAAGTGTAACAATACAAAATTAGAGGACAAAGAGTCCTCAAAGCGAAAAGCAAATCTAACTAAAAATCAAATCACTCCATAAACGCTGAACATCCATTAGGGTCACTCCCTTAAAACTTAAAAGCCACCGCTGCCTTGGCCCAGAGAGAAGCCAATTGGTTGTATTATTATTGTAGTTATTGAACGAGCTTCTGTGTTTTCCAGTTTGAGTGGCTATTTTCTTATTGTTCATGCCTGTTCACATCATTAGTTTTCTTATTGAATGAGCTTCTGTTTTTTCCTGTTTGAGTGGCTATTTTCTTATTGTTCTTGCCTGTTCACAACTTCACATCATTAGTATTCTTAATGAACGAGCTTCTGTTTTCTCTGTTTGAGTAGCTATTTTCTTATTATTTTTGCCTGTTCACAGCACCATATCTTCTCCCAAGCATCATTGCATGTTCACCCCAAAAAAAAATTAAACTCCAGCAGTTCTAATCCATTCTTTTTTCTATCAGAGATGGTATGATTGACTTGATGACCCTTTTGGCAGTGAAGTAGAGAAAATTGTGTTCTAATTTCAACATTTGTATACAGAACTTGTTCCACTTATATTGTAGATTTGTAGAATAAGTTTCCTTCTTTTGAGAGTTTTTTCTTCTTTTCATTTCTCCCATGTGCTCCCCCGAAATGTCACTAATAAGTAATGACTATTAACTATTGTCTTTTTCGCTGTAGAATACAGCGACGGGAATTCTCACCATCCCAAGTTGGAACTTCCCGGCACTGACTACATGCCATTGAATCGCCAGGTATTGGTAGTCTCTGTAGATTTGGTTCGAAGTTCTCCTTGTCCTCCCTTTCTGTACTTTTGCACTTTGTTCATTGAAAAAAAAACCTCTACTTTTAAAAAATAATTAAATATGATTTGGTTAGAAGTTCATGTTTTCTGCCTTGGCATGTAAAATGTAAATACCTACTCGTATCATCTATCAAGATATTGTGCATCTCTTTCTTATTAATGTTATTGGGTCATAGCTCGAAAAGTATAACTCTTTCTTTGCAGGATGGGATAAGGAAATCCAACAAGCCTACCATCAGGGGAAATGAACCTGCAAACTCTCAGCCACCAGCAATACCACGCAGCCCCTCTAATCAGGTGCTCACTCAGAGAAAGCTATTTGCTGAGTCTATGCTTGGAAGAACAAGCTTCCAGAAGCTTCTGGAACCAAGTCAACCACAGCAACCTGGAATTGCTCCATATCGAATTGTTCTTGGAAATGTGAAGGAAAAGGTATTGCTTGTGCTCTTGGTTAGCTATAGAGTGAAATTGAACATTTACGGCATTTGAAAAACCTTATAGGGTATCTGTGTAGTCTTTATGTTCTGATTGAGCAGATTTGATGCTGTGATGATTGATAATGAAACAACTTGAGCAAAAAACTTAATATTCTTGGAAATGTGAAGGAAAAACTTAATGTATACATACGTATGAACCGGTGATGCCTAGAAGTGCTGTATACAGAAGGATGTCAACTTTATTGCGAAGCAAAGCCCCCCTCCCCTCCAGTGGCTGCCTGAATAAAGTGGATATGGTCCACTTCTCAAAAGGATTAGGAGCAAGTTTGGTTGGGGAGGGCTTGAGGATTTTCAGTTATAAATGGCATACTCAATATCCAGTTGCCAGTATATATATATAGTAGTTGAACGTTTTTTCCCTTTATTTTATAATATAGTGGTAGAGAGTATATTTATCCGTGCTTTTATCTTTTGTTTTCCTTGAGCCGTAAACTTACACAAAATATAAATGTTTCTAAATGATGGAATCCCAGGATAGAGCATTGTTTGCTGTGTACTTGTTTATAGTGCTACTTGTAAGGACTAAGGTAGGGTAATTTGGTTTTCAGCTTAGACATGTTCTAAACGAGGCAAAGCAATTTGAGGTGTAAAGGGCGAATATGTACATGGCCCCCCCCCCCCCCCCCCCCCCCTCAGAATAAGTCTGGGAGGAGTTCAAACACAAAACATTGCTGATTGAGAAACAGCAGGAAGGAATTTGGTTAAGCTGTGTTCCCTAACACGGCTGTGTGGGAATGTAATATAGATACAGAAAGAAAACCAGGATGAACACATGCAGCCTGTGTTCCTCGTAAGACTACTGAGCAGTCAGACAGGAAGCACGCTTCGGGTTTCGTTTCTCACCAGGATTCATTGTAAGATTTATTCCTAATATTTCGTGATGTAATTAGGATTTCTTAAAATATTCTAGTTAAACTATACAGGGTTTATTAGGAAAGTACGAGATACTTTCTTGATTACATGTAATAAAAAAGACCCTACTAAAGTTGGAGTTTTCTACTAGTAATACAAAATGTTAGAAGCCTATAACTTTGGGCATAGGCCATAGATACTGCTGGATGAGTGAAACAACGTGTGGGTTGTAAATGTAATATACGTGGTTAGAAGATGTCGGGCATTGAAGTGGGTTCAAAAGAGAGACACCAATGTTGGGATATACAAAACCGGCTTTTTGTATTAAATGAGACACAATTGCGACGTTGTGTGATTGTTGTATTGCTATTTTCTATTTTCCTTGGTTATTTGGATTCATGGGAGGCACAAGGGCCTGTACAATAGATTCACATACAACCAGGGGGGATCGAACTTGGGACGTGAAGTATGTTAATGTATCCATGGCTTTTGTCATGACCACTAGAGGGGCAATAGGCTAAGACCCCGTTGACTTGTGCTGCTAATATTGATTTGATTGGTATTGAGTGAAGCGAAAATATTTGTGTTTTCCATTTTAATCTGTTTGTGTTGTTTCCTTTGTTCGTAATGTACCCATGGCTTTTTGTCATGACCACTAGAGCGGCACTAGGCCAAGACCCATTGTCTTGTGCTAGTAGTATTAATTTGATTGGTTCCCTTGAGTGAATTATATATGGAAGTCTAAGGTCCCCCTGAAGGTACGTGCAGCGTGCTTTCGTTTGGACACTGGTTTTGGGGAAACTGAACACACATGAGCTGTTACAGTGGAGGAGGCCTGGTTGGGTATTGCTCCTGGACATGTGTGTGCTGTGTTGCCGAGGGAGTGAGAGTTGTTTGCATTTGTTTGTGATGTGTGACTTTGTCAGGTTCCTGTGGGGCAGGCTGTTTAGGGGGGAGTACTTTGCTTGCCCTGCAACAGTGGGTCAGTTTCTGCAGATGCGCTTTGGAAGTAGGGGGCGAGGGAAGGTAGGTAAGGTGTTGTGGCGCTGCTTTTATATGGCCATCATGTGGTGTGTCTGGTTAGAAAGTAATCACTGATTTTTGAGGGAGTTAGCAGGCCAATTGATTTTGCTTGGGATCGTGTAGTCTACTTGGCTTCTCTTTGGGCCAAGGCGGCTGGGGGTTTTAAGGGAGTGCCCCTAACAGATGTGCAAGGTTTGTGTGCTGACTTGTAAACTGTTTTTTATTTTTCTGAAGGAGGAATCCTTGTCCTCTAGCTTTGTAATACTCCAATTTAATCTTTAATAAAAAGCTTCTTATCTAAAAACAATATTGATTTGATTGGTATTGTGTGAAGCTCAAATATTTGGGTTTTCCATTTTAATCTCTTTGTGTTGTTTCCTTTGCTAGTTTGTTTTGATATAGAAATTTTCCCAACAGTTGTTGTACATCTATTGCATAGCAATTATGGTACACTTCTCTTAAGCAAATTTACAACAGGGATGTGACAGAGCAAGGATCCCAGCACCAAACCTACCCCATTTCATCCTGTAATGTGAAACTAGAATAAGACGAAGCTATATCTTGTCCAAGTTAACATTGTAACTTCTTGAGGCTTAGAGCCATGAGATCTAGTTTGATCTTCTTCTGCACCCTTCATTGAATCATTCTGCTACGAGTTTTATCCCTTGGATTTAGTAGGTAGTATGAAACAAAGAACTTCTTTGATGATCCATCCATTTTGGTGCCACCAACCATTACCTCAAGAGTCAAAAGTAAAGGTGAAGGAAATAAAAGAAATGGATCGGTCTCGGAGAGATGCTGATGGCAGTAGCCAAAATCTTGGGCCTTGGAGTATGATTTATAGGCATGATGATGAAATGCACCTGTCTGAAGTTTAATGACAAGTATTGGATTTCATGCACGACATGCAAATACGCCGGATGCAAAACTTATGTAGTTTAACCTGTTAAAATATTCTGACTAGGCCCTTTGACTTTGGAGTTGGAAGATAGATTTGATAAGATTAAGAGCAGATCTCTACCAAGTGGTTTAATGTTCCTGTGAGACGGAAACTACCTACTGGTTTGCAGTATATTGCTATACAAGAGCGTGAGTTTGAAGAAAGTTTTCCTCATACAATTCATGCCGAGTGAAAGTTGATAAAATTGCTGATTCAGATTTTATCTAGAGTGATACTCTCTGCATGAAAAGCCTCGCATTTGATGGCCCAGTTGTCCATTCTCTTAATGTTACCTTTCTGATCACAACATGGGAGAAAAAGTTTATCGAAGAGTTTTGCTCATTAAAGTTGGTAAATCTTACTTTTGTATTTTCTATTAGTACATTGCTCATTAAAGGTCTGCACTTCTTCGGTGGCGTTTTAAAAGCCTTTCCATTGGCATCACCCAAAGAATCCAAGAGCAGAAGTCTAGAGAGGTGGAAGAAAAGGTTAATAATAATCAGATTGTATCATAAGGGAAATGACTATGCGAGCTGCTAAACTGATGTGCTATTGTGTGTTGCTGCCTGAAGTTTCAACTTTTAAGTGTTTTATGTACACTGGTGCTCAATGGATCTGCCCTTGTTTTATTTTTGTGCAATTCAGCTTATGAAGACACAGCGACGCTTGGAGCTTCTTCTAGAAGAGCTTCCTTGTGAGACAGATCCTTCAGATTACTATGAAACGACAGATCAGCTCTTAGAACCATTACTTTTATGCTATGATTCTCTGGTAATGTAAAACTTCTGCCTTCCCACTCCCTCAGGATGCTTTTTATTCAACTGTTTATCTCTATTATTCTCTAGTTTCTTCCCTGAAAGTTTCACTTCTCCAGCAATCATGTGGATCTGGGGTGCTAGCTGATGGTCGACTAGCTGATTTGATCCGGAGAGTCAGTACCTTTGGCATCGTACTAATGAAGCTAGATTTGCGTCAGGTACTTCTGACTAGCTTCAGCCTTCAAGTTGATCCTAGTCATAAGAGTTCGTCTAATTTCTTTCGGGGTATGTGCTAGGAATCTGGCCGGCATTCTGAAGCAGTGGATGCGATTACAAGATACTTGGATATGGGTACATACAGTGAATGGGATGAAGAGAAAAAACTTGATTTTCTAGCTAAAGAATTGAAAGGAAAGAGGCCTCTAGTTCCACCAAGTATACAGGTGCCGTATATGTAGCATGTGCGCTGCAATTTGTAATGATTCACATTCTTCTGATTATTCTGTTGGATCTGATCAAGCAGTAAATTACATATATATGTTGGTTCCAAGGATTTCATGCAGTAACCTTAGTCCACCTACTCACAATTGCAGATTACAAAGAGATTTGTATGACCTATTATCTCTAATAGATAGCTCTAGAAAAAACTAATAAGGGAAAGGTGTATGATAATTTTATCAGGTGGTCAGTTGCTCTGTCTGTGTGTGGAACCCTTTGCTTGGTTCTGCTAGTGGAACTAAGTGGTTGCAGGACCTTATTCTTTCAACAATAAGGTTCATTGTCATTCGTCTCTGGTATTTGCAGGTAGCTCCTGATGTTAAAGAGGTCTTGGATACATTCGGTGTTGCCGCTGAGCTAGGGAGTGACTCACTTGGAGCTTATGTGATTTCAATGGCATCAAATGTATGTCTACCTTATTAGCAAACATTTTTCTATTTCTGGAATGTATTTATTTTCTTGTCGGACTTACCTTTCACCTGGTTCATAGAGCTCCCCACCCGAAACGTTCCATGTATCAATGTCGAATGAATGGCTAACAGATACTGTCCTTTCTACATTTCAGGCAAGTGATGTCCTTGCTGTGGAGCTTCTACAGAAAGATGCACGTCTCTCTCGCAGTGGGGAGCTAGGCAGGCCATGTCCCGGTGGAACGTAAGTGTTCATCCTTCGTGTATATATTTATATTTTTTCCTCTTGAATCATGAGAGTTTGGTGCAACCAAACAGCACTCCATATACCATCTTGTGTAGAGAAAGGTAAATTTTGAAGGTAGTTTTCTATATTAATAATTGGGATGTGCTAGAAAGAAGTCCACGTGGGTTTCAAGATTCTTTTTTCGTGATTTTTGGTTATTTGCTTTATTGATTAACAGTGTACCTCATTGTATTTACTGAAACATCGGTATACCAATGTGTAATAATGCCAAACCTCGCTATACCTCGATGATATTTTCCTTCTTTTTAAAATCACTTTCACTGTCAAGAATAAAACTACTCACTGTCAAGAATAACTCAAGCAGCTTAAAAGGTAGTAGGGTCTCTTACCAAAATCGACCTTTGTATATCTGAATAGTTTAGTTGATGATGGTGATCCTCTCTATCATGTTATTGGATCATCTGTTGAAATATAGACTGCTCTGTCTGGCCATATCTGCTTGTAAATTTATTTTGTGTTGGTATTTTCTTATAGAGATTAATATAAGGAACTCATGCAAAAGCAACATGTTGGGAGACTGTAGCTTCTCTGTTTCTTGGATTATCAGGAGATTGGAGCTAAGCCTTGGCTCTTTTACGAAGTGGCGTCCATCTCCTTGTACCATAGTATAGAGAATCGCTGATTGTTGAAGTTACCACATCGAAACTGTTAAAAAAAACAAACTTGAATTAAATAAGCTAAGAATAGTAAATAAGTGTTTAGCAATTCACAATTAACCGCAGATTAATTATAACATCTTAGGAGGTTATAAATGAGTTTCATTAGATACCTTTGGTAAATTTAGTATATGAGAGTCTATAAAAGAGATGTTGTAAATCAGATATTTTTGTAAGAAAGTGTGAAACAATTCAGCAGATTGTTATACTTCCTATATTCTTATTATTCTCCTCCTATCTTGTTTATATAGTGAGTGAATACAAGAATTAGCAAATTCTTGTTTTCTTACATTTGGTATCAGAGCAAGGTTTCTTGCTAATATTATAATCGGGAAATGGCAACAACAAGCAACTCATTTCAACTGCCCCTTCCAAAATTAGTTGGAAGCAATTATGATGATTGGGCTATTCAAATAAAAGTATTCTTCCGCTCTCATGATATGTGGGAGGTGGTAGAAAAAGGATTTGAAGATGTGACCGACCCAACAGCATTTGGGTCGATGTCTAAGGAGGAGAAGGAGACATTACAAGAAACCCGCAAGAAAGACCAGAAGGCCTTGTTTTCTATCTTTTCTGCAGTTGAGCAGAAAACGGTATTTTCAAAAATATCGTTAGCTGAAACGTCTCATGCGGCGTGGGATATTCTGCAAAAATCCTACAAAGGAGACGAAAGAGTGAGGCAAGTTCGTTTGCAGACGTTACGCGGAGATTTTGAAAATCTATGCATGAATGATTCAGAATCAATAAATGATTACTTTGATCGGGTCCAGTTAATTACAAATCAGATGCGGGCTAATGGTGAAACCATAACCGATCAACGGGTTGTTGTGAAGATAATGAGAACACTCGTATCAGAATTTGATTCTATTGTGGTTGCAATAGAACAAGGAAATGACTTGTCGACTATCTCCATTGAAAGATTGTTGGGTTCGTTGGCCTCTCATGAGCAGCGAATTAACCAACAAAACAACAATTCTAGGGGTGAGCATGCTTTGCAAAGCAATGCAAATGTATCCAGCGGTCGTGGCGGATACCAAAGAAGTCGCGGCCGAGGTCGTGGTCGTAGTCGAGGAAGAGGTAACTTTTATACCTCAAATAAAGATAGCAATGGTGAAGGCAGTTCTTCGGGTGAAAGAGCAAATGGTGGGCGTGACAAATCCAAAATCCAGTGTTACAAAGGTAGACAATTTGGGCATTATGCATTTGAATGCTGGAAAAATGTTCAACATGGTGAGCAAGCAAAAGCAAATGCCGTAGAAGTGACTGAAAACTTAGTTCTTGCTTGCAAAGAAAGTACAGATGCCGAAAACAACAATATTTGGTATCTGGATACGGGATGTAGCAATCATATGACCGGGAAGAAAGAAATGTTCTCCTTCCTTGATGAATCGGTGAAAGGAGAAGTGAGTTTCGGGAATAAGTCTAAAATTCCTTTGAAGGGAAAAGGTAATATTAGTATTCAATCGAAAAATGGTACTAATGTTACGATTGCAGACGTATTCTATGTGCCAGGTTTATTCTGGAATTTGTTAAGCATTGGACAACTTTCAGAAAGGGGGCACAAAGTTCATATTGAAAATGGGGTGTGCGAGATCAGAGAAAAAAATAATAAGTGTATTACAAAGGTGAACATGACAAAGAATCGTATGTTTCCTTTGTCGGTTCAAGCTAGAACATTGATGAGTTTACAAGCAATGGTGAAAGATAGCAACTGGTTATGGCATCTTCGATTTGGCCATTTGAACTTCCGAGGCTTGAAGTTATTGGTGCGGCTAGATATGGTTACGGGCTTACCTCTTATTGAAGCCCTTAGTAGCCCTTGTGAAGGTTGCATTCTCGGAAAGCATCATCGAGACTCGTTTATGATCGGAAAGTCTAGACGAGCGAAGCAACCGTTAGAATTGGTGCACACGGATATATGTGGACCACTTGAGGTAGAATCTATCGAGAAGAAAAGGTATTTTCTACTATTTGTAGATGATTTTTCTAGAAAGTTATGGGTTTATTTCTTGAAAGAAAAATCTGCAGCATTCAACAAGTTTATGGAGTTCAAAGTACTTGTTGAAAAACAAAGCGGTTATCCTTTAAAGACCTTGAGGTCTGACAGAGGTGGAGAATTTACATCTAATGAGTTCAATAATTATTGCAAGAAAGAAGGGATTCAACATCAATTAATAGCTAGCTATACTCCTCAGCAGAATGGTATAGCAGAAAGAAAAATAGAACCATATTTGAGATGGCTAGAAGCATGTTGAAGGCCAAACATCTGCCAAAACCATTTTGGGCAGAGGCCGTTTGTTGTGCAATTTACTTATTGAATAGGTGTCCCACTTGGAGTGTTCGTGGACGGACGCCAGAAAAAGCATGGAGTGGGAACAAACCAGATGTGTCTCATTTACGTGTATTTGGGTGCATTGCATATGCCCATATACCAGATCAGAGGAGGAAAAAGCTCGATGATAAAAGCAGAAAATGTATATTTATTGGTTATAGTGATGTGACCAAGGGTTATAAGTTGTATAATCCAGATAGCGAGGAGATTATAGTAAGCAGAGATGTCCGATTTGTTGAAGATGAAGAATGGAAATGGCATCAAAATAATGACACATCTAGCAATGTCATTATAAATGAAGTTCCCATAGATGAGCCACATACTCATTCTCCAAGTGGCTCCCTAACAACACCAGTTAATACTTCCTCTAAGATGGAAGATGCAAGGCCAGCAGGTCGTTCGCAGAGAAAACGATTTTAAAGAGTTATGCCAACACGATATAAAGATTATGTAATATACAGAGATGATGATGAGGAAGATTTTACTGATGAGACCCTCGTAAATTTTTGTTTATTTGCTGATTGCGATCCAGTTTCATATGAAGATGCTGCAGCACATGAAAGGTGGATCCAAGCCATGAATGAGGAGATCAACTCAACTGAGAAAAATGAAACTTGGGAGGTGACTACGTTACCAGCTGGAAAAAGGCCCATTGGAGTTAAATGGGTATACAAGACAAAATATAGATCAGATGGTGAAGTTGACCGTTATAAGGCAAGATTGGTAGTCAAAGGCTAAAAGCAAAAGTCGGGAATTGACTATTTCGAGGTATTTGCTCCTGTTTCTAGAATGGATACTGTACGAATAATGTTGTCTCTTGCAGCGCAAAATAAGTGGAAAATTCATCAAATGGATGTAAAATCGACATTTTTGAATGGTGTACTTCAAGAACAAGTTTATGTTGAACAACCACCAGGTTTTGTGAAGAAAGGAGGTGAAAGCAAAGTATATCGCCTCAAGAAAGCCTTATATGGCTTAAAACAAGCACCTCGTGCATGGTATTCTCGCATAGATACATACTTATTGCAAGATGGTTTCTAGAAATGTCCACATGAGCATACATTGTATGTTAAGTCAAAGGAAAATGGTGATCTTTTGATATTGTGCTTATATGTTGATGATCTTATCTTCACTGGGAATAGTGAAGAGATGTTTGCTGAATTTAAAGAGGCAATGATGAGCGAGTTCGAGATGACAGATATGGGTTTGATGTTATATTTCCTCGGTATTGAAGTGCAGCAAATTAATGAAGGTATATTTGTTTCGCAAAATAAATATGCCACTGATATTTTAAAAAAGTTCAAGATGGATGCAGCAACACCTATTAGAACCCCCGTAGCAGAAAGAGTCGAGATGAAGAAAGAAGGTTGCGGAGAATTGGTAAATCCAACTTATTTCAAGAGTATTGCTGGTAGTCTTCGATATTTGACTTCCACAAGACCTGATATTGTCTATGGAGTCGGATTGATTAGTCGGTACATGGAGAAGCCACATCAATCACACTTGCAAGTAGCAAAGAGGATTCTCCGTTACATAAATGGTACTCGAGATCATGGTATCTTCTACACCAACTCAGATAATTTGAAGTTGGTTGGGTATAGCGATAGTGACTGGGCTGGTGACATTGATACACGGAAAAGCACTTCTGGATATGTCTTTTATCTGGGTAGAAGTGTCGTATCATGGTCGTCAAAGAAGCAAGCAGTAGTAGCCTTATCGACAGCGGAAGCTGAGTATATAGCAGCAACATCAGCAGCATGTCAAGCAGTTTGGCTACGAAAAATGTTAGCAGAACTAGAACATCGTGAAGAAAGTCCAACAACTATTTACTGTGATAATATGTCTGCTATGGCCCTAGCAAAGAACCCCGTGTTTCATGGTCGATCTAAGCACATTGATATTCGTTATCATTACATCAAAGAACTGATTAAGGAAAAGGAGATTGAGCTTCAGTTTTGCAAATCTGAAGAGCAAGTTGCCGATGTCTTGACAAAGCCTCTTAAGGCTGATCTATTTGAGAAATTCAAGACTATGCTCGGAGTAGTTGCTCCGAAATGAAAATTCAAGTTTGAGGGGGCGTGTTAAAAAAAACAAACTTGAATTAAATAAGCTAAGAATAGTAAATAAGTGTTTAGCAATTCACAATTAACCGCAGATTAATTATAACATCTTAGGAGGTTATAAATGAGTTTCATTAGATACCTTTGGTAAATTTAGTATATGAGAGTCTATAAAAGAGATGTTGTAAATCAGATATTTTTGTAAGAAAGTGTGAAACAATTCAGCAGATTGTTATACTTCCTATATTCTTGTTATTCTCCTCCTATCTTGTTTATATATTGAGTGAATACAAGAATTAGCAAATTCTTGTTTTCTTACAGAAACTAGACTTCGTTCATTGAAACCACACCTGGAATGCAAACTGCCACCTTGACTTATCATGGCGATAAACCATGGAGCTAGTTTTTGTTCCAGATAAAGAAAAAGTATATTGATTAGAGTTCGGAATCACAGCAAGAGAGAAGAAGAAGTCCTCTGCAGAAAAGAAAAGAGCTATTTACACATCTGCCCAATGTCTTTGTATTTGTCAGATACTATAACTCCTAAAGGCCCCTACTGCTCTAGACCACAAAGAAGCTAAGTAGGTGACTCTATCCCATAGTAAATCAGAAGACAGAGTAGCCCCAGTAAAAATCCGCTCATTGCTCTCCAAAGCAAGGCACAAAAACACCCCAAAAACTGTGGAACTAGTGTTGTTGTCTGTTGTGCTACACTTCTTAAAACCATCAAGCGCATAGAAGTCCTTGACAATGATGATAGGGGGGGGGGGTACTTAGTGATTTTGTTTGTCAATTTCTGTTTCACAGTGACCGCATGAGCTCCCTTTTTTTTTTCTTTCTTTTATTGTCTTTTCTTTCTCTTTTTAAAATAAAATATTGGGCTCATAATCAATTGGTTAACTCACTAAATCCCACATTTTTGCCATAACAGGTTGCGAGTGGTTCCATTATTTGAAACAGTGAAGGATTTGCGAGGAGCAGGCTCAGTTATTCGCCAGTTATTGTCTATTGATTGGTACCGGGAACATGTCATAAAGAATCACAATGGCCATCAGGAGGTAAATCAAAAATAAGATTTAATGCAGCTATCTTCTATAATTGAAGCCTGGAGCTTGACGTAATTCATCCACAGGTCATGGTTGGGTATTCTGACTCTGGTAAGGATGCTGGACGCTTTACAGCAGCATGGGAGCTTTACAAAGCCCAAGAGGATGTTGTGGCTGCATGCAATGAATATGGAATTAAAGTTACTCTTTTCCATGGGCGTGGAGGGAGTATTGGTAGGGGTGGTGGCCCAACATATCTTGCTATTCAATCACAACCTCCTGGTTCCGTTATGGTATTTCTTTCCTGGAGTTCCCTTTATATTTTTCTTGTTCTTTTGCATTATGAGCAATAATACATATCATTCAGAAATGTGTTACTACATGTTTTAGTGTATCCTTTTCAGGGCCTAGATATGTGTCATGTTTTGCAACTTTCATTTGATAAGAGCCTGCAACTTCTGTTTATCCCTTTGTTATCAGTTTTCAGTATACTTCCTGGAAAGTTTTATAGATTATCAAGTTTTGTGCTATCTGCATGCAAGAAACAAATTACAATATAATGTAGTGGGTATGTTTTCCAAGAGCATGTTAGCCTGTTAGTTTCATGCATTGTTGAACTGGTTTTATTACTGTAGTCACAAGAAGCTACACTTGAAACTTTGCAGGGTACTCTGCGGTCCACTGAGCAAGGGGAAATGGTGCAAGCAAAGTTCGGGCTACCCCAAATCGCCATTCGACAACTAGAAATTTATACCACTGCTGTACTGCTTGCAACCATGCGCCCTCCTCTTCCACCCAGAGAAGAAAAATGGCGTAATCTCATGGAAGAGATTTCAAAAATTAGTTGCCAGAATTACCGCAACACAGTATATGAAAACCCAGAATTCTTGGCCTACTTCCATGAAGCTACTCCTCAGGCTGAGCTAGGGTATCTCAACATTGGAAGCCGACCCACAAGAAGAAAGAGCTCAACGGGGATTGGGCATCTTCGAGCAATTCCTTGGGTTTTTGCATGGACACAGACCAGATTTGTCCTTCCAGCTTGGCTTGGTGTAGGAGCAGGCTTAAAAGGTGCTTGTGAGAAAGGTCATGCTGAGGACTTGCGAGCAATGTATAGGGAGTGGCCATTTTTCCAAAGCACGATAGACCTTATAGAAATGGTTTTGGGTAAGGCTGATGTCTTCATAGCCAAGCTTTATGATGAGGTTCTTGTATCTGGGAGCAGGAGAGAACTTGGTGCTCAGTTAAGAAGGGAGTTAATGACAACCAAGATGTATGTGCTGGTCGTTAGTGGGCATGACAAACCATTAGAGGGTAACCATAGCTTGCGAAAGCTGATTGAAAACAGGCTTCCTTATTTAAATACGATCAACATGCTGCAGGTTGAAATACTGAAGAGGTTGAGATGCGATGATGATAATCACAAGCTCAGAGATGCGTTGCTGATTACCGTAAATGGGATTGCTGCTGGAATGAGGAACACTGGTTAATGCCAACATCTCTGGGAAACTCGTGAAAATCGTTTTATCATGTTAAGGCACTAATATAAGACTAGAATAGTAGATAAGTACTGATATGTATCTGTTTCGCCTCATTGAGCAATGAGCTTTCATGCTCTAGAGACGATGTCCAAGGAGAACTCAAATCTCTGCATATGACAGGTGCTTGTTGTGTGAGAGTTCTAATCAATTTTACTGTATGAAAATGCAATCATTTGCAGTGGAGCGGTATTCTGATGTTTCAGGCATGCATTGGATGGTCACATTGCCTGGAGTAGTGGGATCATAATCTGCCTCCCGTGCCCACCATAGGAGCTCTTCTTGGCAGTTCATACTTCTTCCCCCAGCAAGACTCTACTTCTCAAAAGCCTAAGCATTCTCGATGTAATATTATACTCCCTCCGTTTTATGAAGATGTTTACATTTGCTTTTTCACGGTCTCCAATGCACTACTTTGACCGTAAATAATTGTAGTTGTATGCATATATAAATTATAAAATTACAATTCTTCAAAAGTATTCTTTAAATGAATCTAACAACAACATTTTTACATTATAAATTTTTTTATTTTTTCACTAATTTACTTTGACCTTGAAAAATGAAGTATAAACATCTTGGTGAAACGGAGGGAGTACAACTTAGTTTCCCCTCTAAAAATGCAATATATGAAATAATCATGCCAACATATAGAGTATAGTAGAATGTACAAGTTTCATCTCATTAACAACACGAGTACATATCCAGAAATTTAGTATTGGAGATACAAATTAGATAATATATATATATTTTTTTTAATAATATAGGTTTATTTGACACAGGAAAGGATATAAATTTAAAAAAGTTGTAGAAGAAAAATAGCTAGATGAAGGTTGCCTCCCAAAGTTAGAACCTACAAACTAGGGGTAATAGAAAAAATGTTATGTCAATGCTCCACACAAATATTTATTTTTTATTTTGGTGAGAAAGAGGGCCAAAGCCCATTACAGAGAAATTAATCTACTAAAAGAAACACTAATAACATCTTCACTAAGAAGCTTCATGGCACGTGCAGGAGGAGCTTCATCTCATGAACATGGAGACCCAAGGGAAGTTGGATCCCAAAATTTGCGAACCAATCCGCAGTGGCGGATCCAGGATTTCCACATAGGGTATGCACAATTATAGTAATTAAAAAATTATACAACTCAAAATGACAATCAATACATAACGACGATTTTTTTTTTTTTTTTTGGGTTCAAAGAACAGATAAGTATACAACAAAAAAAATTCCCTTAAGTAGTAAATTAAAATTCGATCAAATTGTAAACCTAATATAATTTTTTATTTTGTTATCTCAGTCAATGGGATCAGTATTGAATAATCAAAATAATTAGATAAGAGTATGAGTAACATACTACATACTAACATCACTGAATGAAAAACTTAAAAGCCTTAAATAAGAAAAAAAGAAAGAAAAAGAAAAAAGCTTGCTTACATTATTTAATTCAATGTTTGAAATGTCTACCTAGCCTAAGCCTATTGCCAGATTTGTTACAGTAAAAGTGTAGTACTAGTGGTCCCTTGGTTTCGAGAGAGATGGAGAGGAGAGAGGTAATGCTTTTACTTTTTCATGTGAATGATTGGCAAAATGTAGTAATTTATCTACTGGGCCTTTGTAACTTTGGGCCTGCGCGTTATGGGTACTAGTTTTTTTTTTCATTGGGCTGGGTATGCACATGCATATCTATTGTGCTTTATAGATCCGCCCCTGCAAATCCGTAACACGGTTGCCTTCACGATAACTGTGAACAAGCTGCAAATCCCAGTATCGCTGCATAAAGTCTTTGCATTGATTAATCACCACACGATTCGGGTTGTTAGGCTCCGTTTGTTGGCGTAGGAGAAGTATAGAAACCTCTGAATCAGTTTCAAGACACACCCTCCTATACCCATTTTCCCAAGCTAGCATCAAATCCTTGTAAATCGCCATTAGCTCTGCCCGTACAGAAGTGCATTCCCCCAAGTTAATGGAGAAACCAAAAAGATACGCGTCATTGTCAGCTCTAGCGACTCCACCCCCAGCCGCAGGACCGGGGTTCGCCTTGGCTGCACCATCTGTATTAACTTTAATCCATCCATTAGCTGGGAATTCCCATTTAATTAGTTGTTCCACTCTCTGTTTCTTCAGTTGTGAACCTTGCATCATTTCATCACGTTCCATTGCAGAAGTAGTCGTGGCAATGTATTGAGATAAAAATTCATATTGGTTGCCAGGGACACGCTCCTCTTGTCCAAAACTTTGATTATTTCTCCTTCTCCAAATCCATCACAAGCAGGTTGCAAAAGTTTCAGGCCAGGATTCATGAAAAGGGTGGTTGCTTCTTGTCAAGTTGTATACTAACCATTCAGAAGTATTTTGTTCTTCAAACTGTAACCTGAATGCAGGGTTAACAAATGCATCCCAAACCTGCAGTGCTTTTGGGCAGTCTCGAAATAAATGGTCCAGGTCTTCCACTTTATTCTCACAACACGCACAAAAAGGTTCATTAGCAATTCTTCTTTTGAACCGATTCAGATTGGTCATGAGCCTATCGTGTAGTAGTAACCAAGTGAAGCAGCGAATCATTTGGGATGTTCTCAATTTCCAAGCTAATCTCCATTTATCATCTGGGATATCTGCCTCCTGCTCTCGCACTATTAGAAATGCAGATTTAGTGGTGAAGTTTTCTGATGATGAAGGTCCCCAAGTGAAGCTGTCCATAGCGTGAGGATCATTAATGACCTCCATTGAAGCAATCTTGAGCAGAATATATTGGGGTAAAGCATCACTAAACCCATCCCATAGCCATCCTTGATCAAAATCCCAATAATCATACACTGTTTTGCTTTCCTCGTCATCCGTCAAGGGTCTGGAAGCGTGGTTACAAAGAGGTTCAGCATCCACCCATTTGTGAGACCAAAATAGAGTAGCTTGGCCATTACCTATATTCATACGTGCTCCCTCCAGCAAGACATGCTTATTGGTAGTAATACCCCTCCAAGCATTAGATGAATCTGACTTGGGTTGGAACATGTCAAGATCGCAGCGCCCCTTGCAATATTTCAAGCGTACAACTCTGGACCATAGGCTGGTTGGCTCATTAATTAGACGCCAGCCCAGCCCAGCTTAGTCATAGATGCTGCGTTTGCTTGTCTCATAGAACGTATCCCGAGCCCTCCAGCATTCTTTGGGGCGTGACACATCCTTCCACGCAACGTTGTGGACTTTGTGGCGTTCATTATAATCTCCCCACACAAAGCCCCTGCAGCATTTATCTACTTCGTCACAAATAGATCTTGGGAGGTAACCTGATTGCATAGCATAGGATGGGATGGCATTCAGAGTGGATTCAGCAAGGGAGAGTGTTTTTGCCTTCCAACCCAAGAGACGTTTGTATACTCTATCAAGAATGTAGCTGAATGTGTCGCGAGTTACTCTGCCATTTATTGTGGGCATGCCAAGATATTTACCAAGGTCATCTCTCACAGGAATATTACCAATTCAGATATTGACGCAGCAACTTCATTAGAAATATTCGAACTGAAGAATATGCTTGACTTAGCAAAACTGACTCTTTGCCCAGAATTGTTGCAGAAACTATCCAAACAAGACTTGATTACCTGCATTTGCTCCACTGATGCTTCGGCAAATAACATTAAATCCTCCGCAAAAAAAAGATGCGAAATTGGAGGCCCATTACGACTTGCTCTAACTGGTTTCCAAGCTCCGCCTTCTACCGCGTCAGTGATAAGGTGAGCCAATCTTTCCATACAGAGTACAAAAATGTACGGGGAAAGTGGGTCTCCTTGTCATATTCCCCTAGACGGGGAAAAAGAATCTGTTTCCTGTCCATTCCAGAGAATTATAATGGAACTGGTTGTACGACAGGTCATGATCACATCAATTAATTTTTGAGGGAGCCGAATTTCCAGCAAGGTCTCATAGATAAATCCCCAATCAAGCCGATCATAGGCCTTCTCAAGGTCTATTTTCACGATCATGTTACCTTTCATTCCCTGTTTGTGTCTGAAGGAGTGAACCATCTCTTGAACAATCACCACATTGTCTGTAATTTGTCGTCCACACAAGTATTTATGATACAAAATGCCTTCCATAATTTATATACTATATAAAACTGACAAAAAAGTTATCGAAAAAGACGGTCGACGCCCGCCCCTCTTTTCCCCCTGAATACGTGTGGAATATATGGTTAATTGATTCATGCTGAGCCGGATTATCAAATAATTTCTGTAACAAACTCTTGTAGGTAGTTAGTCAATCTGTTAGAGCAAGGTAGTTAGAAGGTTGTTACAATAGCTCACTACACATTTACTGTAGCTAATAGTTTTCTCTGTAATTCTTTTCATTCTATTCTGCTGTTCCTTGGATTATTTTCAATGTGCTTGTCCAATCCAACTCTGTAAACTATCAAAAAAAGGTTGTTGATTAAGCGTGTTGCTCCATTACAGTCAGGGTTATACACCTTCCTACAGTAGTATGGGATTGTTTCCAAATTAACTAAGCTATTATACACAACTAATTCACACATTGCAAACATTGTCAACGCATCAGCTAGCTCATTCTCCTCCCTAAAACAGAAAACAATCATCATCTGCTCAGAGCCGGCCCAGAGGGAAGGACAAGGAGGGCGACCGCCCAGGGCCCAAAGAAAAAGAGGGGAAAAAAGGGCCCAAAAAAAAATGTCTTTGCTTTGCCCTGGGGCCCATGAAGAGTTAGGATCGCCACTGCATCTGCTCCATATCCATGGTCAGTGCCCTGCATTCCAGAATCAAATTGTGCAGATGATGAGAAGCATTAGTATATATCATCCCCGTTGATAACTTGTACTACTTTGGCAGAATCCGAGAAGAGTAAAACATTGAACCAGTTTAGTGATGTGATGAATTTTAGGGCTCTCGAACTGCAAGCAACTCAGCTGTAAGAATATCATGTGGAGCAACGCCGTAGAAGGCCTCCATGGTGCTAAGACTATTAAGGGCATCAGTGAATCGAAAACTCAACAAACTTACTATCCACATGGTGGGCAATATCTTTGATCCATTAGTTCGGCCACCACTAGGTATATATATTGCTCGCTATCGGCTTGTCCAATCAGGCTTATGATATTTGGGTGGCGGAGTTGCTGTTGCAAAAACTTTATCTCATTCTGCATCGTTTGATTGCCATAATGTTTGGTTTAGTTGCATGTACACTGACGATTAAAATGATTAACTAGTTTTAGTGTAAGTAAACAAGTAAGTTGAAGTGTTCATAATAAAGATAAATGTTAAATGCTAGATTTTACTCACCTGCCAATGTTTAATGGAAGCCTCGTTATTTACACTAGTTATTTACCAATGCTGATGGTCTCCAACTCTGTAGATTGCCTGAACCAAATGCCTATTAGCAGTAGTACTGTATTAAAAGCTGATCAAGTGGGAGAGTTGATGACAATGCCTGTGTTCTTGAATTTATTGATTGGGAGTTACTTAGATTGCGGAGGAATGTAGCGGTGAGGGTCTTCATGCCTTGTGACTGGGAAGTTGTGTTGAGCATACCTCTGATCTCTGCTCAAGCACAGGATGAATGATGCTGGCATTACACAAAGGATGGGAAGTTTATGGAAATTAGATGCTCCGCTGATAGTCAGATCTGCACATCACTTGGAATTTCAACATAAACTGGATGGTAAAGGGAATGGGTCCGGAGGCTCATGCGTCAATACAGGGCGAGTTTGGAGAACTTTGTGGAAATTAGATGCTCCGCCGAGAGTTGTGCTGTTCACATGATGATGCTGTAGAGAAATCTACCTACTAGAAGGCGTCTTTGGCGCAAAGGAGTTTTACCAAATGCAATGTGTGTTTTTTGTGGGCAAGAAGAGACACTGATTCATACTCTGAAGAAGTGCTTACAGAGAAATTAGTTCTAACTGATATTTTTTGTTGTTTGTCTACCTCTTCTATTGAGGGACATTCAGACGATAAATAATGATAAATGGAGGTTGATGATAAATAAATAAATAAGTAAAAGCTTATCAACTGGTGGATTGTTGTTCACAAGCTTCATATGACGCTAGTACTAGGGCTGTTCAATTGCCGAAACAGATAGGACAAAGAAAAGGAGAGGGGCACCAACTGGATTTAAAAGAAACACTGGGCACTAATCGGAAAAATCAATAGTAGAAGGGCACCAGTAAGATTTTCCCAAACAAAATGAAATCACAAGTACAAATGCAAACATTAATATGAAATCACAAGTACAAATTCATAATTGACTTTTTTTTGGGGGGGGGGGGGGTAATAAAAGTAAAGATCAAATCATAAACTATCCTCAGGATTAATTCAAGTGGCTAGCTCATTAACCAAAAGCACCACCACTCCACCAGTAACAGTGTCAACCATAGATAATCCCTTGTGACTTGTGAGGGCTTACTTCAGTTCACACATGTTCTACTATTTCCCCAAAAAGGCATGCTACCAAAGCCTAGAAACAAAATTCAGCTGGGTGATCTTGTACAAAACAATTCCTGATTAAAACCCAGTTAACACATGTTCTGTTACTACTTCTCCTGCTTTGCAATTGCTATAACATCAAAGATGACTCTACGTTAGCTACTTCTACACTATCTGAAGCTCACCCTTCGTCATTTGCTTTTCGATAGATTTACAGTGAACTTGTCTTCTGGCTGCCTTTGCCATAAATAATTAGCAACTTCTATCCATTTAGGATGAACCAGATACTTGCCCTCCTGAACAGCCCAACGAGACTTTTCTGTCCCAGCATCTGTTGACACAACATGTGTGACACTTGGATCGAGTTCAGTCAAGCATGTCGCCCCCAACTGTTCTGCCATCTTCCACAAAGGATGGTTAGCAGCTTGGTCTTTCGTTGGGAAAACCCTGCTGAACACTATGTTACAACCTTTCAGAATTTCCTTTCGCATTGTTTTCAGTACCTGCATGACAAATAATAGTTTGATTACATGTTTCAGACACCCTGAAAGTTTTAAAGACTACCGACCTGGAAAAGAGTACCTAGTTCCACGGTCAAGTGGTTCAAATCATTTTATCATAGATGCTGTAAGCTACAAACTACTACCTCCGTTTTAGAAAAATCTTAACATTTGTTTTTTGAAGTTCAAACTTTACAAATTTTGACCATTGATTTATGAAAAATATATAAGGATATACAATGTAAAAATACTATTGTTAGATTCATTTTAAATAGTACTAATTTTGGAAAATCATTTTTTCATAATTTATATATATATTCATATAGATACAATAATTAAAGGTCAAAGTGGTGCATTGGAGATCGTGTAAAAATAAATGTTAAGATTTTTCCGAAACGGATGGGGTAGTAAATACTAGGAAATCAACCTTAACCCAGGCCTAGTCTATTGTAATGTACTTTAACGACGATTATTAGTTATAACCTTTGTTGGTCACATCCATGTACTTAAGCTCCATTCACAAAACAGAGCTTAAACCATTAGCCAGTTGCCTAACATAGATCAAGAAAAACAAACCAAGATACGGAAGGCAAAATTGGCTGCAAATTACCTGCCTCACATCTCTGGCAGCAAAGTCATCTCCATGCTCCTATCAGAAGATTCCAAGTCAACAGTTGCAACAAAAACAGAAAGATCAATTACTCTCCCCAAAGTAGAAGAAGACTAACCAGATCAAAGAAGTTGCTGTGTATTCTTTTAAGAACTTCCAGAACAGTTGCGAGTGCTCCATCTGATTCATTCTCATCACTCTTTGACTCAGAAAGAGACTTACAGGCGAAGCCAAACTGGCGACAACTTGAAGAAAAAGTAGTGATATCTTTCCATCAAAATCAAATTGTCTTTATGCCTTTGCCAGACCTAAAATGGTAAAAGATGAAAGAAATCCACTTGTTCAGCTCTTCAATTGACATTTATTTAAACAAGCTCATCAAAATTACATGCCTAACAATAGCACGATACAGCTTGTTATATGCATTATAATGCAGAACAATTTAGCTATATAATCTAGCAGAAGAAAACAAAAAAGTGAAGTTTAGTATACATGAAGTGCCTCTCTCATTCAGTAGTAAATGATACATGACTCACTAGACCATGCAACTCCATAAGCAATTTTCTGATCATAACAGATATACCTTATGTATATATCCAAATGCAACGCCAACCACATCATCAGTTCTCTTTCCACACCTTACGCACATGTCCCTCAGAAAACCAGGGTGTGGACAGGAATCCTTCATAGGCCCATCTGCACATAACAAGTCAGGACTCAGGAGACAAGAAACCAACAAGGCTATAATACATGTTCATTCTCATTACTTCATCATATGAGATTACCAATTAGCCACTTTTTTTATTTCCGCAACATCACCACTTCCTAAATATTGAGAAAAAAACATTGCTCCTTGTATTCTCAAGGAGCAATCTAGGAACAAAGGACCAATCAAAAGAGCTCATAAACTTGTTACAATATAGAAAGTAAGCAGAAACAGATTGGGGAGACAATCAAAACATATCTCAGACAAGTGAAGCAACAAAGTTCATAACATGTTACACGGACATGAAAAAAGACAAAGTGGCCTCACGAGCCCAAGGCCCCCAAATTCTGAATGATGCAGGTAATAATAGTTTTATACATCAAATTCTAAATGATCGACTTAGAAACAACACCTAAACTCTGCTCAGATAATCTATACGACGTTGAACCCTGTGCTTCCTCTATGCTGCGCGGCTCCTCCACCTTGCGTCTTTTGATCCTACATATAAAAGCATTCACTGGATATTAGATTTTGTATTTCTTGTTGTAAGATTGCTGATGCAAAGCGATTTGAGTCAAACCGAAAGGAGCAAGCTAGTATAGTTTAACCTAAATTGATGATCTTATCAACTTAAACAATGGGATTTCTTAAACTTCTTGTGAAATCCATTTGATGAAGCTTTGGAAGGATAATATATTAACAAATTAAAAAGGATAACATGTTTAGATAAGGCCTTTAAAACAAAAACACCACAAATTAATCAGGCAAAGCCTTGAAAAGTGTTGATGATTTGCAACTCTCATGTAACAATAATCAACAGCGTGCATCCATATTATTAATTTTGCAACCAATATCAACAAAAGCAAGCCTTTATTTTCAAAATTTAAAGGATACCTATGAAAACCATTACTAACTTCCTTTTACACAAGGCCCACAATAAACTCCAAGTCTCCAATCAATAAACCAGTAAACCCTTCAAAGAAAACTTCCGCCCACACACCTGCCGAACACTACTTAGATGTATCATGCACTCATTCAATCTCATCAGTCAACCGGTACATACAAATAGAAAATATCCATCCATCAAGCATTGCTTCAACAACTCCACAAACATATATGTCTACCCTTCATCCCTTAAATTAATGATAAAATGAAGAATTGCATAATAATACCTATCATCATTTACACCATCATCGTCGTCATCAGATTTATCTTGTTCTGGCGATAAATCTGAAGAGCCAGAATCATCAAGAATAGCAGCAAAATCATCACTGCTTGATGAATTTACAGGAGAATCAGTTGCAACACTCATCTGTAACATCCAAAAGGTCACAAACACAGTAAGAAACAAAACTTTTAATATAGTTCAATCTGTATGTTTAACGAATTCAACTCAACTACTTGGTTAGACAACCTAAAGGCATGCTTAATAATTTAATTCGCCTAAAAGCGCAATTCGCATAAATACCAGTGCACATAATCTCACATGATAATCAATCATTTCAACTACTCAAGTTTGCCGATTAGGGTTTATCACGGCAAACCCTAGAAGATCAAATTAGAAAAAGAACATATAATTGGATTGCACTTGAGATAAGGGGTGTAAACTCGCATAATCTTTAAGGGGTGTAAACTCACATAATCTTCAAATTAAATACTCTTGTCTTTTTTTTAAGGAGTGTAAACTCACGGTTCACATAATCTCACATAGTTCATGCTTATCAGCATATCACATATAATGTCTGCGAAGTTATGACTCCCACTACTCTCTTTTTTACCTGGTCAGTGGTAAACAGTAAATGTGGTAATAGTTACACTTAAAAAGCATCTTGCTGTAATTAAAGGATGCCCAAACCGTCAAACGTGAAGATTCAGATAGAAATTCTACAAAGCTCAATTTACAACTACATTTTCCTTTCACCTCCAGTCAGTACAGTGTTCATTTAGGCTAGAACATGGTCTAATAAGCAAGCAATTTAGTGGAAGATACAGAAATAACCCATGGCACATTGCTACAAAACCTTGATGAACCAAGAACAGTAATCCCAGAAAAAAAAAAAAAAACATATATAATTGGATTGTACTTGAGAATCTAGCTCAAAACTTCATGAACAACCTCAGTGAGACTCCAATACATAGATTACAAATGTTGCCATTCTGCACAACTGTTGTGGCTACGCCTACGCCTCAAGGCCTAGTAGCCTCCAATGAAGAAAAAACCAGCAAAAGAGAGCACAGGAGTAGATTATGCTTTATATGTACATGCAGTCATGCACACACTGTCCGAAGACAAACCTCTTCTTTTTTTGTTAAATAGTCCTTAGTTTTTAAAATAAACTGATACTGTATTAATGTTGTCTTGGTCTGCCCTTAAACATCAAACCAAAGCATTTAAAGTTAAACACGGAAAAACAAACCCATGCGGGGATCAATGAATGTCTCACGAGTCACGAAAATAACAGGGAATTGGCTTAGAAATGGTTACTTGAGATTGCCTTGGATCACCATGTCCGGTGATTTTTCTTTCCTTCCCTTGGTTCATCTAAAAATTTCCTTGCTAGAATCAAACTTCTATTGCATTTTCAAATAGAACCAAAAGAAACTAAAAACCAACCTCTGTGAGGGGTGTGCCCAACAGAATACTGAAAAAACCCACCCACTATACACCGATGACTCAGATGAGCATCACAGTAATAAGTTCCACTGAATTCCAGTTACAACAAAGTGACAAACTAACTTCAAAATACACCTCAAAGAAGAAGATGAACCTCAATACACACACCCAGATAACTAAAAACCAAATACAAAACAAAAGAAAATTTGAAACAAACAAGGAGGTTGAAGGGGCACAGCTAAGTGTTCATTCTGCCCCATAAGCTAAAACCCACAAAACCCAGAAATAGACAAACAATATAATCAACAAACAATTAAAGATAAAGGCATAATGAATTAAGGGTTTGAGAGCGGGAACCCAATTACCCTATCCAACGCTTTGATTTCTCTCTCTTAACAACATCAAATTGAAACAGCATGCACAAATGTTATCCACCTTGTTTTGCTTTGTTCTTGAGAAAAAAACAATAATTAAGTTTATCATGCACATCATTGACTTAAAAAAACAACTCATACATATATACATTTTGCTTCAATTTCCCTGCTACATTTAAAATAACTTTTCAGTGTGTCTGATTTGTTTGATACTACACAACATTCCTCAATTGTCTTAACATCGATCATCTACCAAATGTGAAGGTTCATGACGACTAGATTTTTTTTTTTTTGTTGAGTATCTCATAAAAACATGATTTATTTAAGGGCATAGCAGTTCATTATTGGTAAGACGATAGGATAGGCCCAACCCTTTCGGCTCTATAAATTATGGGTCTGGGCTAGGTGTTTGAGTGATTTTATTAGGACCTGAATTAACCCAGAAAATCATGTCAAGTTTGAACCGTATCTAATCTAGATCCGCTTTTGAATAACTTTACTTCAGGCAAACCATATTTATCTGGACATAACCTAAATGAAATACAAAATAATCTGACAAAATACTTTGAGATGACCAAGTGCCATCTATTATGGTAGAGTTGATTCTTTTGTTGACTCGAGTTGGACACTAGTCGATCTTTAGATGAAAGATTGTCTAATTGGGTAAATATGGATGTTCATGTCTGCCCATCAGGGTTGAAAATTATTATCATTGTCCGTCCTATCAAAGTAAGGTTTGACATTCAATTTTAGAAGTTTTTTTGGGTTATTAATAATTAATTGTACTAGTAATATGCAATTCAACTTAATCTTAGTACTCAACATTATCACTTGTTTTGATGTTTCTCACCTATTATGAGTCTTAACAAGCACACACAAAAAAAAAAACTTACAAATTTTAAAAAATAATAAAGAGGTCGGACCAACTCGCCCTTTTCTTATTGTCCTTATCCTCCCTTTTATATTAACAAGTTAGACTAAAATGGTCCATTAAATAATAATTTTGTCCATACACCCTGTTTACAGGGTAGGGCTCGAGTCTCGACCGTTCTGTCCTTGACTAACTCTACTTTTTTTATTTTATGTTATTCTTAAAAACTTTGTCCATACACCCTGTTTGCAGGGCTGGAGGGCCGGGCTAAATCGTCCTGTCCTTGATCAACTCTCATTTATTTATTTTTAAATTTATTTTACCATTTTGTTTCCTTTTTGATCTATTTTTGCCTAAATAATACTAATGACATGCCAAAATGTCATTAAACTGTTTGGTATGGAAGCCCCTGGAAAGCCCTCAAACACAAAGCTGATTACGTTACTAACCCAGTCCCAGGATCGATTTGCAGATCGTCGGTGCCCAACCCTACCCCATTTTTCTTTCTCTCTCCACTTATTCATTTGCTGACAATTTCATTTTTGGGTTTGTATTCTTTCTCATATATTTCCCTAATAAGAACTTAAAATTCTGTTTCAGATGAGTAGGAATATCTACTGAAATCAAGTTGTAAAGGTACTTTCTTGATTGTTCTCTGGTGCCCAGTTCTTGAATCTGCTATCTGTCCATGAATTTGATTAATAGGTTAATTGTTTGATCATTTTTGATTGATGGCTTATCATTACATTTTGCTAAGGAACCTTTGGTTGTGTTCTTGGGTTGATTGTGCTGGGAGTGGTATAACTTTTTATGTTGGTTGTTTTTGAGCTCACTGCTGAAATTACTTGATTTTATTGCATTTTATGATCTGGGATTGTCTCACTTTTGCTTCAAAAGAATAGGGTTTTGATGGGGAAGCCATTGTTCTATGAGATATTGGAAAAGCCTGCAACAAGCTGTATTATAGCTCTTTGCAATGCAATTTGGTTTTACATTCAAAAGAACATTGGATATTCACAGGTGGGTTTAAGTTATGAAGCTGCTCTTGAAGGACATCATTGGAGGATAATAACTTCAGCTTTCTCTCACATAAGTGTGATCCATCTTGTGTTTAATATGAGTGCTCTTTGGAGTCTTGGTGTTATGGAGCATTTAGGGCATATGGGTCTTGGGATTCAGTTTTATCTTCATTACACACTTGTGTTGGTAGTTTTATCTGGTATGTTGGTGTTAGGGTCTTATCATGTTCTGATTCAAAGGTTTAAGTTAGAGTACTTTCGGAGAGTAACTGCTGTTGGGTATTCCTGTGTTGTTTTCGGGTTGATGACGATTCTGTCTGTGAAGCAACCGTCTTCCAAGTTGAATCTTTTCGGGTTTCTTTCTCTGCCAATCAGTTTTGCCCCTTTCGAATCGCTTATTTTTACATCGATAATCGTCCCCCAAGCAAGTTTTCTTGGGCATCTGTTAGGAATTATTGTTGGCTATGCTATTGGATGGGGTTTGATTCATGGGATGAACAATTACTGGGCAGTTTCAATGTTAGGATGGCTTGCTCTTGTTTTTGTGCTGAGCTTGAAGCGTTCTGGTGCTTACAACTTTGAGTTCCTTGATATTGAACCTGTCACAGATCCTTCCCTTCCATCGGTTCGCTTTCTTGCACCGGGCAACGGGAGGACATTGCAGATGAGTTCTGTACCAACAGGAGGTGTTGAACTTGTTTAAGTTCTATGGCCTAACAATTTATCGGGTTAGAATTCAGATGACTGACTTGCTCTATTCCTGTAAAAACATTAGACAGTTTACCATTATGATTCATACATTCTATTGGCCCAGCTACTCGTTCGGCACTTAGTGACACTAAGAACAGAAGAACAGTTGTATTTGTGTTACCATTCTACTTGCCTGGAGGAGAAGTTTTTAATTCATTAGTGAAGTGGATTTGTGTCGTTTATACTTGACATGCTGCTTAAGGTCAGTTCTAAATGAGAATCTCAACTTCTTTGGCTCTTTGTATAGTTTATGGCCGTGGTGTGAAATGAGGTTGTGGGATGATTCTAGTGAGCAAGTTTTTGTGTCACCTTTCTACCATCAAGGAGCAAGAGATAGACCATATGATATTCTCAAGGCAAATATTATGGAAACCTACACTTATCATTGTATATGAGATTTTTCTTCACATAATCAAGCATTAAATCGTTTTGTTACCATTCTAGTGTTTTGTATGATTTTTGTTGCAACTATTATCTGCTAATTGTTGATCTAGGTGAGTCAGCATGGGTTTCTGTCTACTATATTTGTGAGGTAAGTTTTGCCATGGCTTGCTTATATGAAGGTTCTGTGAACTTGACTTATCTATGATAGAAAAACATACCTGGCCTAAGGCTCATATCTGAGTATGAGCGTCTAAATCCCATTTAGACTCCAACTTTGTTTAGCAGTTCTACATTACAGCAAATTATTTTTGGTACTGATTTTATGTTTAATAGCGAGTTTCCTGTTTGGTATAGTAGATATATGATATTTTGGAGTTGAAGGGTCGTCAAGTCATGTCTAATATTAAAGGGAATTGTCCTGTATGGGTTTTGCAGTTTTGCGAGGCTTTTTTAATGGTTGAAAGAATGGTAACTTGCTATTTTTTTTTTGGTGTTTATGCATAATTAAAAAAGTTAAGTTTACGTTACAAGTCCGCGAGTACGCAGTCGGCAGCCCCCTTGAAATCCTCAGCTAATAAATGTTTTTCTGAGGTACTACAATCCATCAAATTAGATTCTAGAACAGTTTTACTGAAATCGTCCTTCATTAGCCAGACGATCCGCAACCTGATTCTTCTCTCTGTGTATATGCTCCACCTTGCATCCCTGGAGTTGCACCATGAGCTCCCTGCACTTGTTAATGAGATTGGTCAGCTTGGTGCGGTGGTTCCTACGTTCCTAACAGTCAGTTTGCTTGTGAGCAATTGAACTGCAGTAGTCGAATCCATATGAATCTCCAGTTTTCGCCATCCACTTTGAACAGCAATCTCAAGTCCCAATTTTGCTCCCCAGATTTCTGCCGCCAGTGCATTCATTCTTCCCAAGAATCTTTAATAACCTAAGATCCATCTGCCTTCATCGTTCCTGAAAACTCCTGCACAAGAAAGAGTAGCCACGGTTCCTTTGACAACACCCATTAGTATTGACTATTGAGCCTGAGCCAATCAATGGGGTGTGTGTGTGTGTGTGTATGTGCAGTCCAGGCTAGAAAGATAGTGTTTCGAGAAGTTGTGTTTCAGGGGAGGGAAAGAATTCCCAGGTAGAGTTCATGATCAGTTCATTGTATTCCCAACAATATACAATGAGTTTATTTATTCAAACTAAATCGATGGAGTATGTTTTACTTCATGCTTTTAAGAATAGCAGCAAAATATGTAGGTTTGAAGACCTAATTTATGCGTATTATTTTATATAGCCAAATTTTCATCAGTGAACTGGTGCATCTCTGTGGCAGTACAAGCAATTCTGTCGTACCACTGTAGAATAATTCATTTAACATTAATTTGAACTTGAAACATTAATAAGATAAATTGATTGTTCCAGTAAGCAGTAGAGGTAGGATAATTTGAGTGGTAACGTCTCACACTGTCTACTTCTGTAGCGAGGCTGAGCTTCTACTTCTTGGAGCATTATCCTGTTTCTTTGTTCATATGCTTAGTTTGTTTGCTCGTGTCTTTGTTGCCCTGTTGCTTAGATTCTTCATTCCTGGCCAATAGTACCATCTCATTTGTGAAGGTGAGTGCAATTCTCAAATGGCATTGGCAGCTTCATCTATCTGGGTAAAGTAGGTGTTTGCTGATGTGCAGCTTCAGGCCGTCATTGTCTGCGTTCTTTACCAGATGAAGTGATGGGCCAAGCGTGGCTTGGATGTGGTAGCTTTAATAGCTTGTATATGTGCTGTATAGCTTAATAGCTTAGTTTCTGGTTAACAGCACTTGCTCAGTTCAACAAATTCTTCACAAATGTATCTTCCAGGACTATGCATTTTGACAACAAATCTCCTGCTGTAGAACGTGCACTATTGCCTGCAGTTAGCCCCTATGATCCCGCCACGTCAACATCGCCGATCAATTCATGCAAGATATGAGCTGAAATTATTACATGTTCTAGGTTTCAGTTAGTTTTCCTTCATGTTTATGTAATTATGTCCTTCATCACTCCTTTTCTTCTACCAAGTAAGAAAAAGAGGCCCTATCAAAAGAATGAAAAATGGGGGTGATAAATCATGAAATAGCACCCTCACCCTCCCTTGTATATTGTACTCCCTTCACAATCCCATGAATAACCATTGATAGAATGTATACAACATGATGATCTACAAGAATAGAAGTGCTGGATATGGAGTTGTCAAAAGCTGATCCGACCGACCCGTTTTTAGGAACCTGACAAAACTTTTCTCGACCCGAACTCGTTTACGACCCGAATAAAATGAACTAAAAAGTTGATTCCACCCAAAAACCAATCAGTAATTGACTTGCAACCTGCTGGATCGATTCGTTTAACAGGTCTACTTGGATATGATCATATGCTCTACGTATGAATATCCTGACAGCCTAGGACTGTGATAGTAGTCCTAGGGAGATCATCATAACATGGAAAAATATTGTTGAAAATGGTGAGGTTAATATAATCATAATATGGATAAATATTGTTATCTTATTTTCTGTGCCAGTTTGTTTAATTTGTAGAAATCAGATAAATGTTATTACGTCGCGCGAGTAAATAGTTCATTATCTTTTTGTTTGATTCATGTTTATTTAGTTCAATTTGGTTAAGTTAGTAGTTAGTGTCCCAATTTAATTAGCAAAAAAAGTAGTTAGTGTCTCAATTTCACAAACCATCTCGGTGTAGTACTGTCCGGATCATACTACCATTGTATATGGTGTTCTATAATGTTTTACCTCATACATTGGCTCTTCATTACCTTAAACGCTAGCACAATCTTTCCAAGTTATTAGTACTATTTCTAATTTGCCTTTTAAAGATGCACCATTTGCATGACGAAGCACTAATTGTAACCACTATCTTGCTAAGTGTTTCACTTACTGTTAAGAAAAAATTCATAGCCTTGATATGACTCAATACAAATATCATTGGCCAACCAAAATATAAACAACCTACACTTGAACATGAACCAACCATAAAGCCTTTGTCACAAGCAATTCATGCCCTTCCTTCTATATTCTACCAAAATCAAGAATTAATTTCTCATCTTAACCATTTTTTTCTCTCTACATAATCTCTATCGATATCGCCATCGATTTCTGCTCTCTTTCTCTCTCTCTCTTTCTTTGAGCTATACACAAAAATGGAGAAGAAAAAGGGACTTAAAGATGAAGCTTTGGTGCAACATCCTTTTCTTCTCATAGTGGTTGCTTTGTTGGGCTTTATTGTAATGGATCCGTTCAAGTTGGGCCCATTAGGAGATCATGAGTTCAAGCCCGTTAAGCATCAAATTGCACCTTACAAGGAGGTGATGGACAATTGGCCCAGAGATAACCAAAGCCGATTGGGCCAGCATGCCCAATTGGAATTTGTGGATCAAGTGTTTGGGCCGGAATCATTGGAGTTTGATAATTTGGGCCGTGGCCCATATACAGGTTTGGCAGATGGGAGTGTTGTGAGATGGATGGGAGAGAAAATTGGGTGGGAGATCTTTGCAACCGTGACACAAACTTGGTATGTTTTTATGAATTATGAGCATCAAATAATCAAATTTAATGCAATAATTGTTTACAAGAAAATTTTATTACGTTGCAATTATTAAACATCAGATTTTTACGTGATATCAATATTCTTTTTGATTAAAAGCTCATTTAGTGAACTGTGGTTTAGCTTTATCAGACCAACAACCTACATATTTTGTATTTTGTTCAACAGGGTTGCTTGTTATGTCATCTAGCACCTTGGAAAATGAAACTTAAAACAATATTTGGAAAAGAAAAGGTGGTATCGAAATAAAGTCGGATGATCGAATATGCAAAAACTCATATAAGATGATCTCACAGTTGGAACAGAAAATGTTACTTTTAGACTTGAAATTGATCGGGAAAAAAGTGTTATATTCGGACAAAAAAACGTTACTTATTACACAAATAATGTTACAATTTGAATAGAGAAAATGTTACTTTCAAACCAACTTGATTGAATTATGCACGAAGTCATATTGTTATACCTTGGCTTGTGTTGTGGTGTCTAGCTTAAGCATTGGTCCAACCATTTGCATATTATTTGTATTTGAATTGTCCCAAAGGAACACATTGCTAATTAACTTATTTATGTCATTTTTCTTAACCCCAAAACTTGAAACGACAAATATTTTCAGAAAACACATTGCTAATTTGCAGTGCTAATGACTATTGAAAGGTCATATAAATTATGTGCTAAAGGAGTTGATTCAACAACGGCAAAGCAATGGAAGTTTGAGAAGTTATGTGGGCGCCCATTGGGCCTAAGATTCGACAAAGACAACGGTAACTTGTACATTGCTGATGCTTATTATGGGCTTCTTGTTGTTGGGCCTGAAGGAGGCCTTGCTACTCCTTTGGCAACCCATGTTGATGGCAAGCCCATTCTATTTGCTAATGATCTTGATCTTCACAACAATGGCTCCATCTTTTTCACTGACACTAGCAAGAGATACAATAGAGTGTAAGTATCATAATTTCATGTTATTTTTTTGTTTTTATATTTGTTTTTATATTTTCATTAGTATGGTAAGAAATGTTATATCTCCAAACTAGTCATGTTGTTACCTCAATACAAGGTGACTCATAGAGTTATATGACACTTTAAGACAGTGGCGGATCCAGAAAAGTAACTACGGCAGATCCAAAAAAGTTGCTACTGACACTTCAATATTGTGAAGTCCCCCAATACAAGATAACAGGTGACTTATAGAGTCGTAGGGTACTTTAACACAGTGGCGGATCCAAAAAAATAGCAACAACAATTCCAGAAAAGTAGCTACGACACTTCGGTATTGTGAACTCCCTCAATACGAGGTGACAAGTGACTCATAAAGTCGTAGGGCACTTTAAGACAGTGGCGGATCCAAAAAAGTAGTGATGGGGAGTCCAGAAATATAGCGACGGGCGCTTTAATATTGTGAATTCCCTCAACTTAATTAAGGCATGGGACTGATAGTAGTGTTATATGTTGGTTAATTGCAGGAACCATTTTCTAATATTATTGGAAGGAGAAGCTACTGGTAGGCTACTCAGATATGATCCAACAACAAAGAAAACGCATGTTGTGTTGGAAGGATTGGCTTTTCCTAATGGAGTTCAGTTATCAAGGGACCAAACTTTCCTCCTCTACACTGAGACTACGAGTTGCAGGTCTTTGCTCTTGCTCTCTCCCCTGTTAATTAATCAATGGAGTATCATAATCATTATTTGTTTTGTCTAATAAATTGTACAATGTGGCTCATTAATCTGAGGCCTTAACTCTTAAACAATACTCCTAGACCCCAGAGTTACCACTCAAGCAAGACACTCACAAACAAATTTGAGTTTTTCGGAAAGTCTTGTGTCAGACCATTTCAGGTTAAAACAGTCAAAAGTAATCGTTTTTATTTAAAATGTAATATTTTTTTTTATAAGTTTAAATCTAAAAGTAACACTTTTTGTTTAAAAAGTAAGAGTGGTATCACGGCAAGACTGTCCTATATAAATATGAGTTTTTGTACCATGTGCTTTTCTTTCTTTTTACTTGGATTTACCATTGGTTTTGCCAATAGTAATAGAACAAATTTTGTCTTAAAACAATTACAAACATTTTGAAATCCAAACCAACATTCTCTTGTTTTAAGATTGAGGTTCATTCCTTAATGCAATGACTTTTGATGCAGGCTCATGAAGCTATGGCTAGAGGGTCCAAGAAGTGGAAAAATAGAGTTGGTAGCAAATCTACCAGGATTTCCAGACAATGTAAGAGTCAATGAAAAGGGTGAATTCTGGGTAGCAATAGATTGTTGTAGGACTGTACCACAAGAGTTACTAATACAACATCCATGGTTGAGGAGCATCTATTTCCGGTTACCGATACCGCTGAAGATCCTAGCTAGGATGATGGGCATGAAGATGTACACAGTTATCTCTCTTTTTAATGAAGATGGTAAGATCCTTGAAGTCTTGGAAGATCAAAAGGGTGTGGTTATGAAGCTGGTTAGTGAGGTTAGAGAGGTTAATGGCAAGCTTTGGATTGGTACTGTAGCTCATAACCACATTGCTACTTTACCTTACCCTACAAAAGCATTGAATTAAGGCCAAATCCTACATAGTGTTAGTTAATTCGGTTTAAGGGAGTTCATTGGTGTTTTGGAAAACATGTAACTACTTTATTTGTTAGATGTTAGTGTGATTGAATAAATTTAGAAAAAAAGATCAATACAACACATCGGATTATTGTTCCTATATATTGGATTTCCTCCAAACACATCCCTTCCTCACTAAAGGGAAATTATGTTCCTTTTTTTGATAACTAGAAGTCCATATTCGTAAATAAGAGAAAAAAGGAGGCGTAACTCAAACATCCGTTACAGTCGAAGCTCAAACACCTATAAGAGTCGCAACTTAATGCAAACACCAGTTAAAACCAAGCTAAACGCACCTAATCAACGCCCCATGACTAAAGCCACAGACACCAAAGTGAGCCAAACATTAAAAACACTCGGCCTATTAGACAATCTTAGAAACCAAAGATGAAATTTAAACCTACAAAACCTATTGAAAGTAGCACTTGAAATGAACATGTACCATAAGCCATTAAGCCAACGAGAAGAAAAAGATGATCAAGCTACCTAAAACACGACCATGAGACACTTAACCCTTTGCAGAGATTAACCAACTCAAATCTGCCATGAGCTCCATATGGAGAGTTATTTCATTTATCTCAACTCTGCAAAATGAAACAAATAATCATGAGCATATATACACCATCTTTTTTCTAAGCACCAAGCACAATCACTGATTTTAGTGGAGGAGGTTCATATCAATCTTCATTGCCTCAATATTCCATTGTCCAATCTGTAAAAGGCCTGTGGAAGGCGAGATTTGAGCTTAATTTCATAAGACGCTCAATGGAGTGGTGGTCTAAGCTTAGTATCACTCATTGTTCTAGGGGCGCCAATTTCATTGCAGATGGTCTTGCTAAACAAGGATTGTCTAGAGAGGTTGATTTTGTAGCATGGTTGTGAGGATGTTGGTGCTGGCTGTATTTCATATTTATCTGATTTGTTGTTGTATTTCTTCTTACTGAAGATTTTCATAAATAAACTTACCCAATTATCAAAAAAAAAAATCATAAGCAATCAATCACTCAATCAATGTATATATATAAAGCTGGCATTTTTCGAGCCCTCTGAGGCATGCCACGTAGGCCAAATAAATAAGTGGAGAAAATTAAAATTAATATTCAATAAAGAAAATAAAAGAAATAAAATTATAAAAAAGAAGATTTAGAGTCCTATTACAAATCAAAAATACTAGATAGTTTTGCCAATACCATTTAACTCAATTATTACTTCCCCTCCACCGTTTCTATATCCCAGCCCTGAAGCGTTTGACAAGCATTCAACCCCCCTCCCCCCAATCATAGTCATCTTTAATTCAATATCCTACTTTCAGTTCTTTTAATTTGCTTTCTATTATATTTTTGGTTCTTAATACATTGAATAGCTCTAATTAATCATTGTTCAACTTACAGGTATTTCATGTGTACTGATATAGGCTTTGGAGTAATGCAGATCAAACTGAAGAAAGCATATTATTACGAAGGTAATTCTTCTTCTTCTTTCTTTTTTTACCAAATTCATATGTTAGTTGCCATCAATATATTCATTGGAGATTTATAAACACGTAAGTTTTCCTTATAGAAGTTATAGTGCATCGCTGATCGAGGAGATAATAGCAAATACATACTCAATATAGTATACGGGCCGAGAATTAAATTATACGAGTAGTTGTTAGTACATATATAATATATTAGCGAATCATGGAGTTCAAGACCATCAACGACATAAAACAATATTACTTGGCTTTGATATATGACGTATATTGGTAGTTGTGTAGTACTGTATAAGATTGATGCGTATAATTTATGACGTATATATTCATGCTTTCATGCATGAATATCAACTTTGTATAAATTAATGCGTATAATTTATGTCATTTATATATATTCATGCGTGATGGTATCTGTCTTTCTTCTTCTTCTTTTTTGTTTTGGGCTACTTATATATGTACTATGTTCATGGCATATGAATCATGATAACATCTACACTATATATATATATATATATATATATATATATATATATACACCTTATGGTATACAATTACGCACATGATGTATATCATTGACCATATACGTAATCTCATTGCCTGTCTCCCTAAAAACTCAATCAGTAGCATTTTCTTCCCACATTGATTTCTTCTTACATTAAAGTGATCAGACCATATACACGTAAACTCAATCATGTACGTTGAAATTCTATTAGCAATATCCCACCGAAAAATATCATATTAGCAATAAGAAGTTAATTGCATTAGGTCTCTTCATTACTGTTTAGTACGTTTTATATATGTTTTTTTTATAGGAAGTACGTTTTATATATGTTAACATACAAATGAGTTGGTACGAAGGGGTAATCTGGTCCCAATAAGTAGTTTATTCATTCACAAGATTTGAACCCTCAACCTTACTTAAGGGATGAGAGTATTTAACCACTCACGCCAACAACTTATTGGTTCTAATAATTATTCATATATTATTCCCTCTACGTACAAAAACTATTATTAATATATTATTAATGATATATAGTTGAGAAAAGGAAAATTTATCTCTTTTTGCCATTTATCTCATACCAATCAATAAAAAATTTCCCCATTGATTTCAATTTTCACTTTTATAGAGTTGAAGATGAAACTTTGACAAAGTATTAGAAGCTAAGGGAAAGGGAGTGTGTTAGATCAAACATCGCACTTGGCATCAATAAATGCTCTAATGTAAAATGGTTGAGGGCTACAATTAGCTTTTTAATTTATCAATAATTCGAGAGAAGGTTGTAGTAGACTTATGTTTACTTAAGAATCATATATTTATAAGTATATACTTATGGCGTTTGATTTTTTCTAGGATTGTAATCAATTGCTTTGGACTGTAAATCAATTCCTTAGATTCATATCACACTAATACTTTTTATTACTATAACATTGAACTATGCAATGCCAGGATTAGCATTTAAGTAAAAGAGTAAATAAAATAAAATAAATATTTTGGATAATAAAAAATAGGGTTTGATATGTACTAAATCACTAGAGTTTGATGATGATACTATATCTTTGTCAAATATATAAAATTAAAGATAATATTTTATACACGTCCTAAAAATAACAAGTTTTACACCATGAAATTCGGATCAAAAATTGAAATGCATTTACATTATATTTATACAAATACTATCAATGTAAAATAGACCTGAGCAAGTGGTCGGGGCCCCTGTAGTCGACCCGCCCCATGAGCAAGTCATGACCCGCTTACCATTATAAATGGGCGGATCGAAATGGATCGGACCATTTAAAAGTTAAGTGGGTCATAGCGGGTCGCAAATGTGCCGACACATTTAATATTTTTTTTATTAAAAAAAATATTAAAATTTTAAATGGGCTAAAACGGGTCAGCCTGACCCGATCCTCCCCACTCACAAACATGTCCGACCCGACTCGACCCCACCCATTTATTAAATGGGTCGACCCGCCCAGTTGCCCATATCTAATCTAAAAGAACCAAAAATAGAAACCTCCATAACCAATACTATATTCACATTGAAAAGTACTTCAAAATGTACATGATATTTTTGAATAAAATACACAAAGAAAAAAATAATATTATATATATATATATATATATATATATATATATATATATATATATATATATATATATATATATATATATATATATATATATATATATATATATATATATATATATATATATATATATATTATTTTTTTTGGTTCAAGGGAGGCACACATATCAGTACAATAAATTTACATACGGTACGGAAATTCGAACCTAGAATTTAATGTACCCATGACCTCGATCTTTATCACTAGGTCAAGATCTCATTGACGGTTCTTCAATTCAAGTCTATTATTATGGCTCTTATTAGACATTGGGAATGTTCGCAGAGGCTTATCATGGTACACCAATGTAGTTAATTAAATAATTTTTTCTACATAATTTCATATGAATAATCAGAAGTTAAAATGGTCGTAGCTAGAGAGTACTTTTATACCCTTTTTATATAAATAGTTTGATGAAAATTACAATAACTGGGTAGCAATCTCAAATGAGGTATGAGTTTGAGTTAACGTTTAGGTGTTATATTTGATAAAAATTAAAAAAATCAAAAAATTATATAAATATTTTGAAATATTTATTATGTTATTTCAATTTAGAACATTGATTTCAAACTCGTGCATGGCACATGCTTGATTAGATAAAGTTTAAGAAAAAAAAAAAGCTATCAAATTAATGGAACTAAGGATAAGATTAACCAATCAAAAGATAAGAAGTTGACATAGTTTAGTTTTTGGGTAAAAAGCAAAGACATACGCTCTTTTTAGAATTAAATAGCTAATAGCTTTCATCCAATAGGTACATAGAGTCGCCTTTAACAATCCAAAGAAAGCAGTATGCATATTTCCTTAACATAATTTAGGCATTACTTCAACCTTTTCCGTTCTTTCCTTGCATAGTTTAGGCATAACTTAAATAGGTTGACACACAAAACAAAACAGAACAACAACCACCACAACAACATAATTAAACTTAAATCGCTTAGGTACCAATTTCGTAGGCATTTTAATGGACCTTGATTACTCTACATCAAGACTATTGCCACAGTACTTTCTAAACTTTTCGCGCAAATATATAGCAAACATCTACACTATATATACCTTATATGATACACAAAGGCCCTGTTTGGTAATTGGCTGGTGACATTAGCTTTGGCTGATGGCTGGTGGTTGATAGTCGATAGTTGGTATTGTTAGCTGATTTGACCGGCTGGTAACATTGGATGTTTGGAATTAGATGTTTGGTAACATTGGCTGGTAACATTAGCTGGTTATATGTAAAATGACGTATAAGGACATTCGTATGACTGAGAAATTTGATGGCATAGAAATAAATAATTGCAAGTCTTGGACTATTATGTCATTAGACTACATTAATGCTACCAGTCAATACACATAAGCCAACCTCCTTGGCTTTTCAAAAGTTGGCTTGTAGAAATCCAAAAGCCAATCTCACAAGCTAACATTCAAACACCAATATTGGATGATGGACTGGTTAAACATCCAATTTTGCTATAAACCACCCCACAAGCCAACATCCAAACACCCCTAAAGTACGCACATGAAGTTTATCATTGACCATATACGTAATCCCATTGCCCCTCTCCCTAAAAACTCAATCAGCATCTCTTCCCACTATGATTTCTTCTTAAATTTACATTAAAGTGATCAGTCCTCTCTGTCATCTAGCTAAATGAATTATATAACCATTTTTGCAACCATTTTTTTCCTTACTTTTGTATCCTTTTTGTTTCTTATATGTTCCTTTTTTTTGTTTGCAAGAAAACTTGCTTTCTCTTAAGGGCCTAAGAGGTTCACAATTCCACAGTCCCCCTCTATTTACTTTGTAATCTATATTTCGCATTGGCTTATTGCATATTAACTCCATTAACGTAAATGTTAGCTTTCTTTGTTTTTCTATATTTTGGTGCGAACAAACATAACTGTTGCAAGTTTGACTAATAATAATCTTCATATACATGTAAGTGTAGGGGTTATTCAAAAGTTCTTTTGGGTATCGTTTTTTATCCGAAGGTATTACTTTTCATATACGATGATATCGGTTTTGCTCATAGTATCACGCTTTAATGTTTCATGCGTGAGGACGCCTCATATAAATTCTTCTAGGGATAATAAGTTGATGTTGCTTCTAATGGAGACACAAGCAATTAATGGGCAACCGGTTTGATATTACAACTAGCAAGGGCCAAGGGTCATCCCTTTTTCTCTTTGTTGGTAAGGCGAAAGTGGTTGACTAAATATTTTTGTTTAATTTATTTTCTATCTGATTTTTAACCAAGTTGGATTTTTATAGATATATATAGTATATAGTATATATAAAATATCATATACAACTATACGAGTGTATTGACATGAACCCGTGCATCGCACGAGTTTGATAACTAGTATTTATATATTAGAGGCATTTTCTGACAGCATTGGAGGCGTCCACCTAACCATTGTAATAAAATTTTAATATAAACATAAAATAGAAATATATGTTTTGGCATAGAATATATAGTAAAGTTGTACTTTCCTAAATCCTTAAAGAGTATTAATTAGAGGTTTTGATATAGAATATATACTAAAGTTGTACTTTCCTAAATCATTAAAGAGTAGACTATTAGATTTTAAAAAGTATATAACTTTAGTTTCACCGCTTAAGAAATTAAATTTCTTATACTATTGGAACGAGTACGAAATATCCTTTAAAATGAGACCCATTTGTAGTATGTTCTATTGATTTACAACATTAGATGCGTCCACCTAAAAAGGTAATTAGTAAATAACTTGGCAAGCTGACACAACTAAACAGTTGCAATGTAAAAATAAGAGAAAAGATAAGTATATTAGTTATAAACATTTAAAGAGCAATCTCAAGGTAAATTACAATAAAAAGAGTATGTGTAGAACAAAGAAATAAACGATGAATCTAAAATGAATCTAGGTCCAATCTTTAATAGGAAACTTTACCATTATCACGTATAATTTTATAACTGTACGTAATATACTGATCCTCCATGTTATTTTAGGGTTTCAATTTATGTTCCCTTCAACTTTATAATTATTAATGTACTCCCTCCAGACCACAAATAAAATTACATTGGAATTTTTGCGGTATTCAAGGCAGTACTTTGACCGCATATAACTTTGAAAAAATAAGCAATCATTAAAATATGTTTTGTTATTCTAAGGTTTACATCTAAAACTTCTTTATTTTTTGAAAAGTAGTTATGTATACATTAGACATTTAAACTGATTTTACCATAAAAGAAGGATCATATCTTTGGAATGTTAGTTGTACACTTATATCAACATAAGAGTATTGGCGTACCAATATCAAGCATAGAAAGACTTTGAAACTATTACCTCTTAGATCATGTAACATATGGGATGAGTTAATTGATAGTTAATTGAAATTGATGATTAGAGTTTAAATTAGATAAGATGCCCTATAAAGTCATAGTAATCTTATTATATGGCATTCATGATATTAAATGGATTATATAAATATTTATCCATATATTACTAATAGTTTTCCATAAGTGACAATTACACTTTGATTTTTCGATGAGATTAATAATCACGTCATATTCATTTTATTATATAATCACAATCCGTGCAACGCACGGGTATACTCACGGGCATCCACCTAGTAGTGAGTGTTACCAGCCATGTTTGTGTTGAGTTCATTCAAATAGAAACTCAAGTTTCATAAAATGCGAACAAGAATGTAGTTCAGTTCAATAAAGTCTAATTCAGTTCAGTTTTGTGTAGATAAGTTCAGTAAAAGAATGTGAATAGAATAGGGTCTTATTATAAAATTTGATGACAGGCTTTTTCCCGGAAGCAATGAGCTCAATAGTAACTAAATCACCGGTGTTAAGGCCCTTGGCATTATGAAAACCGCGCCAGCCACCAATGTAAACACTAGTACTACCATATTTATTAGTCTTTTGGTGCCTGAATAGCAATTGCCATGATTCCCCATCTTGATCTATCACCTCCATATAACACCACCTCTTCTCCAGACCATTTTCCCTTGCAAACTTTATGGGGATAGGCTAATACATATACATCACCAATTGATTAAGAAGCTTGTTTGTGCACATTATATGCAAGTTATTTATGCTAATAATACTCTCCAATACAACAATAATGTGCAAATATGCAATTGGTGCATGCATCCTTACTTACCATTCTACTCCATTTCAAGGAACATGACCTTATTATGGTATGAAAATATGGATATCCTTGTGGTTTAAAGGAAAATTTTGCCTTTGAATGGGCCTTGCGACCTCGAACCTTTTTCAATCCTTCAATAGATAAATCAGAGATACAACATATCAGATTACTTTGCCCCTTCAAAATAATGTTTTCCCCTTCAACTTATCAGATTTTTTTATTTAGGTCTATGTCTACCAAAATAATATTACTTCCTCCAATCACAAAAACTAAGGTTTCTTTTCACTTGGATAAAGGTTAAGCAGCTTACTTCGCCCCAAAGATGAGACTAGGAGAGTTGCATGCTCAAATGTATACAGAGGTGCGCTTGAAGTGGGGGGTGTGCTGGGCTCTCGGGCAGGTTCGTACCATTCCAAAACATTATTATTGATTTTTCTTTTTTAACTTGACATTAGACCATTTAAACTCGTCTAAACATATTCAATGTTGGACTCGTTTGAAAGTATGCTTTGACATCTTTACATTAACATAAATATCCTTATGAATTTATTTTAAAATAAAAAAAATTATCTGAGTGATGAGTTCCAATACCTGAACTGAACCGAACTAAACTAAAATTAAGCTCGGGAGAACAGGGCCTAAAAAAGTTTTACCATATAAACTGATGATAATATGACTACTAATTTAGCATTTGGGATTTATTTATGCTAAAGATTTAAGGAAACTTGAAATTCAAACCAGAAAATAATTAGTGGCAACCAAAGAAGCAAAATCAAAATAGGCTACCCTTTCCCATTGGTTGTTTGATTAGTTGATGAGGTTGAAGATCTTAGCTTTCTTGATGAAGTATTATTCATATTCATAACCGGACAATCCCGTTCACAAACTTTAGGATCAAAGATGACAACATCAAAAAGCGAGTTTCCTTGGTGACCCCAAACACCAAAAAATCACCCACATGCAAATCATGATCTTTGCAAAACTCCTCCCGTCCATCTCTAAAATGCTTCCCATCTTCATCAATCTTAACCTCCCAAGTTTGATCATTAACCATATTCCTTAATCTTGCAAACTTCTCCTTATCATTGTTATTATTATGATCATCATAATCTCTTTCTAAGTGCTTAAGAAATGACTCCGGAATTGATTGCAGTCATCAGTGGCGGATCCAGAAATCAGTTCAGGTGGGTTCATTCTATTATAGAGTAATACATAGGACACTTCTTAAATTAAATAAGTTATACTAAAATTTAACATAAATTTAAGTATTTATACAAATTAAACATGAACTATATATACATATATAATTTATAAGGTGTTAACTATTATTCGCAGAGTAACTATAATTTTTGAGTAAAATGCGTTTCCTAAATTGTAGAATCACAAGCTTCATATTGAGTTCAAGATGAGAGTCACCCAATAGGATGGCATGTGTGTCTTATTTTGGTGACAATATGTTAATTCAAATTCTAAGACATTAGCATTTATGTATGGAACTCTAATTACTGCTCAAAATTCTAAAATGTTCTAAAAATTTTGGACATTGTGAGGGATTGTTGGAAAACTTAAAATTTCATAAGTTTGAAGTTGGAAAGTTTGTGAAAAGAAATTTATTATATATGGGTCTCGCTTAAGACTTTAAATGGAAGATAAGGAATTGGTATCAGATCAGACCACCATGCATGCCATCGGCCCCGTCATCACCGTACAAGCCAGGTTCGGTATAACTCCGTTGGGTTCTTATCTTTACACAAACTTTATTGATTTCGTCTCGTATGTTGTTTCCAGAAAAGTATTCACATTTAGTGTTCAAAGCTAAGTTTTGCAACCAAAAGTGATTAGTTGTGTTTTCCACACAAACTAGGTACTGGTGGGTAATCTCCAGGATTAAATAAGATTTGATTAATCGTCCCTTTTCTTATAGACATCGTGAACATATTCTCTTTGCTTTCTCCTTTCTCTGCTAACATTATACACAAATGGTTCTGTTTGTGCAAGTAAGTTGAGTTACTCCATCTGATCTTTATGAGTGCTCACTTTCATCAGCGTTGTGTTAATCCTGGGGGACAACCGCCTAAGAAAGCCTGCGGACAGTGGCTGTCCACAGTACAACATTCCAGTAAAATATTTCCTTTGTTCTGTGATTGAATATACTATAATACCAACAAGACATTCATCTTGTTTAAGTTCAAAACAAGAGATGAAAAATAATGATAACAAATGCCTACAGAAGACAGCCACCGACATGTTCAATATAACCTATCTGCCAAAGTAACCTCCCTTACCATTCTTTCACCAAGCTCAATTCTTACCTTTCCAACCATAATTCACGATATCTGCTCTACTACAAAATTTCAGGATACAATGCCTACTGATTTCAAAGTGAAAGAGATAGAAATGCATTTTGGGGCCTACTCTAAAAAGAATGCAAAAGCAAACAAAACTAAAAAAATAAATAAATAACAGCAAAAGAAAAAAGGAAAAAAAATACAATAGGGTGCCTGTACAAAATCCTCGACTTTTCACATCAAACCTCAGCAACAGACTCAAGAATCTGACTTCAAACGACCGCTACAGTCAACAACTGCACCACCAACATTCCTAGTTGAGATTCAGAGGTTGACTTGCTGCATTGTCATCCTATATGCAAGAAAGAAAGTTAACCAAGCTTCTATAATGTGAAGCTGGTTTGCAACGGTTTCCACACTTCAACTATTTCCCATTACTTCATAAAATCATAACCACAACTGGAAAAGGCAAAAGTCTTCCTAAATAAAGTTTGAACTATAATAGGAATATAGCTAGACTTGCTAAATATTTGACAGATAGTATGATTATGCCTAGTACATACAAACAAAGCATGAAAAACTGAAATATGTCCATGGGTCTACAGCTCATAGGAAAGTACTTTGAGCTGACTTTGATTAGAGGCCAATGAACTCTAGTAATCTAAAGGAGCTCGATGTAAGGATAAGCCTCTAACTTTGACAGTAGACACCACCCCCCCCCCCCCCCCCAACAAAAGAAGAAAGAAAAAAAAAAAAGAGACTAAGAATGTGGACTGCGTAGTGTTTGACACTTTGACCTCAGAATTCAGGAACGCCAAATTTCAGCCCTCATATCTTAGGAAGATTGAATTGATGTTAAGGCAATAGAATAGATATTATCATGCTGACACATCCAAGGCTTACCTAACATAATACTCTAACAAGAATCCAACTGACAAAAAAATATCCGGTTAAGGGTTTCTCATTGATTCTTAAGGATTCCCTCCAGACACCCGAACAACGGAAACCGGCATGCCCTGAATATACTTGGAATGCATTAAGGTGTCCCCTTAACTGACTTTTCCGCAAGCAAAGATCTTATAGCCATAGGCTAATCAGCTAATGACTGTAAGTTGAATAAGCTCAAAATAAGCCAATGTTAGTTGGTCCAGATAAGACTCTTCACTGACGAATCTTTCATAGTGATCAACCTGATCATTGTACATGTCCCTACATTTCCACACCTACTAAAGTTCCAAATGTGCTCTCAAGGAGTACACTGCAACTGCAGGCAGCAAGGTGCAGAAGCAAGTTTTGCAGTGATAGCTAAACATAGCCCTCTCAAAATGGATAAGCAACCTAAGGAGCTATACCACAAATTGAAGACTTATACATTTGAGTATGGGGCTGGGTTTGCTATCAGCCCCACTTGACTCAACAAAGGACTTTGTGGAGCTTGAGCTGACGTTGAGCACAACCCAAAGTTAACTTCAAGTAGCTCGTGGTTTATGTCATGAAATATGCCAATTAAGGTTCCAGCAAAAGACAACATCACACACTCATGGTTCTCTGGTGAACTGGTGATGCTTCAGTCAAAAGAGAGGAATTGCACTTGACAAAGGCTACAAAGCACAACACAATTCAGCAAATGGACGTCTCCAGACAATGGAAGGCAACTGTCTAAGCTTTCACACAAGAAATAAAAATTAAAAAAAGAATAAAAACGAATAGCAACTGCCTTCTTTTTCACACAAGAAACAAAAAAAGATGAAAAGAATACCAACTTCTTCTCCATCACAGAAGAAACAAAAAAGAAGAAAATAATATGGCCCTGTCTATAAGCTTTAATAACAACTTCCATAAATTCCAAAACATATTGTCAAAAGATCTACTCCAGTGGCTTCAATTACACCAACAACCATACATTATTAAGACTTCCATGGTTCCATAATGATTTAGGGCATGCTTGGATTGGGGGTAATGATTAGGGGGGTAATGGAGCAAATTAAAGGCTAAAATAGGAAGGTGGAGCAAGCAAACAATATGTTATTAGGTTATGTTATTTCCCATCACAAATTATGTTGCCAAACACAAACCATGGTAACAGCATATCTGCTTGCTCAATAGATATAAAAAGTTTGCAATTCTTTTCAGAAGAGCTATGATGTTTACTTCATGGGCTAGAAGATTATGCCAAAATCCTAATCAGTATGGATTGTACATATCTACGATCTTGGTGTGCAAGGTAGGGTATCAAGATCTCATTTGAAAGGCATGTGACGGGGTCTTGGCATGAGCAAGATCTGAATAATGTCAGACATCTCAACATGACTGTCTCCAGAAGAAAAGACTTAATGCATTACAATGAAACACAAAAGTGGCAGGCATCATGGCTGCAGCTGTTAAGCGATAGCTCTAAATTGCATGTATTATGCATTTCTAATTCTCTTATTAATCAGGAGAGCAATCCAAGCTAAGAATGAGAAAACAAATAGAGAAACCGTAAGTTACCATCATAGCTTGAAAAGCACTCCCCACTGACAGCTTCAATTTACAGCTTTCAGATTGAGATGAAGAATCTCCATCATCCTTAAAACCATGATTTTGCCCCTGAAAATGTGTTGGTATTAGACCTGAACTAGAAATTGGAAGACTGCATCACATAACAGCAATCACAGAGGTTGAACATTATATTTACTCCAAGCACAATCATTGAATAAAAAGAAGATTTTGCAAAATAAAAATGAACGCAGTTGTGAGCAGGAATTTGGAAATGTGCAGCAAGTCAAAACGGACTTTGTTTTCTGGCGGGACAAAACAGTATGGTACTAGAAAGCATGCCGTCGAGATGCTCGGGATGAGAGTGGGCATACATACTAACCAATGTTCTAATCCAGTTTTGGACAGACCTGCAGCACACATGGTTTCAAGAACACAAAAAACAACAATCTACCCCTTCTTAGTGTGTGAGTGATTATGATTACTATGAATGTTGGGGAATCAACAGTAAACACTCACGTTAACTTAGAACCCTCGAAAGGGAAGGGGAAATTGACATAAACCCATGTACACACTAGACAGTTCAAGTTTTAAAAGTTTTTGGTTCAAGAACTTAACAAGTTAACAGTTTACATAAAAGATGTGGAATGAAATGCACATTCCTTTGCTCAGATGGGTGTTATTTCAGTCAAAGCAAAGTGTAAAAGGCTAATGGGTTGGAATAGTTCAAAATCCACTTCGATTACCATTCTGATAATTATCCTATATATTCCCATTTTGATTCTCCCCTAATCCCCTAAAGAATCATTTTCCTATACTGTCAAGCAAAGTCTAATATAGCTAATTATCTCTCTTAAAAAACCAAAACAACTTGCAAATTTCATTTTCCTGATTCACTGCCCTTAAAGTAAAAAATATATGAAGTATCCAGCCTAAACAGCTCCACCTACAATCTCAAAGTTTAAAGTGCCGCAGAGTTTTAGGATCAAAGACTTTGTATGCAAGCTCGAAGAAGACAACCTAAGTTGCAAACTTGTTTTCTGGTTCAATTATTACTTTTAGTATAGGGATAGAAAGCTCCCAACATTTTATAACAAGAGGCACATTAGCTCAATCATCTTTTGTACTTTTAGCTATAACTGCACATTTATCCTATAACAGAAACAGCCTCTGTTACACATGGGTAAGGCTGCGTGCAACCAACCCCCCTTCCCCCACCTAGGTGGAAGCCTCTTTGGAGGCAATGGGGTAATATTGATGTTGATGCGTCTCAGCCCACTGCACAAACAAATCCAAATTGAAAGTGAAGGACGGAAGCACAGAACTGTTTTCTTGAGTTTCTTCGCAGTATACAGCACATGTTCTTAAAAATGTATGCAATCACATACATTTTACATGAAACTAGATAAAATTCACCAATGTTTTACAGCATTATCCACCAACAATGAAGAAGAGTTACATGTCAAAAGCGTAAAAAGACGGAGTTAGGCAATCAAATCACTTGCAGATACAAAACCATGATCGTGGCAAAACAATAGCAAAAGCAAACACATTGAAAATAAGGATGCAGCACAAACCCCAACAAGTATCCCATCCAAAATAAAAGCACAAGAAATTCCTTCATTAGTCAATACCAATTAGAGCAGATGTAGTTCGTGGTCCTGACTATATTCTAACCATACACACACGCGCGCATACAAAGTCCTCACCTCATGTGAGTGTTTATCATCTTGAATAACTTCAAATAGGGAGGAATAGTACACAGGATCATAAATAGAGCCACCTAATGGATCTTCAGAATCCGAAGACTGTCTTACTAATGCAGGGGTTGCTGGATTTAGAAAGCTGTTTCTTAGATCAAAGTCTCCTTCACGGGAAACTGCACTTTCTACAAGAGAAACTCCCAATCTGTACATCTGAGTCCATAAGACCGAGGACAATAACCTAACTGACAACCCAAAAATCTGCATTAGAAGAGTGAGTTTCAAGGAGAAGACAAAGAATGCTTCATAATCCTCTGAGGAGATGTTCCTGCAATACAAATACCCCAAAGGGCAAAAGGAAGAGACAAAAAAAGGTCAGTTTCTACTTCGCATGATAAACCACATTGTGAAAACTCACATTATAACCACATTATGGCCTTCTGCCAACTTCGCGCAGCCTAATGCAGTGGTTAGAAGTTTCCCTACCTAGAGACTCGTAAACATTGTTGCACGGAACGAGGTACGAAGCGAGTCGTGGGACGGGAACGGGGACGAGATTCGCAAATTCTAAGAATCCGGAACGTAGGGGGTAGGTTTAGAAGGGACGTTGTGGTACGTGGCAGGCTAGGAATGGTAGAAATTTTTCCTTTTGGGTCTCGTTTCCTTGAAACATTTTTTGGCCTTTTTTCCCTTCATTTTAAAATAAGTTTTTATTTTAAAGCAAGTGTGTGTAAAACAGGAGTATAACTTTTACCGTAGTGATTATTTGACTAAAGCCCATAAACATCAGTGCCATTAGCCCAATTGTGTTTTACTATATTTATTTCCTTCCCAGGCCCACAAGTTAAAAGGCAAAAAAACCTAGTTGCATTCTCATAATTTCTACAGCCGTCAAAGAGAGAGAACAGAGAGAGAAGCTTCTGGCTTTCTCCCCTCTTCACGTGCTCTGCTCCAGTCCATCCATGGCGGATGGCGCAACTTGCAAGAATCTTCTGGCTTTCTCCCCCTTTCCTCCTTCTCCCACTCTTCTAACTTCTACCTTCTGATCAGGATCGCCCAGATTCGTGATGCGGTGTCCCGGTACGGTTTCGTACCCCGTTCCGGAACGACACCCCGGTTCGTGGAACGTGGGTGCGTCCCGCGTTCCCAACAACACTGCTCGTAAACTTGTCAAATTTCAAAGCAATGTTCCCCAATCAGACTTCATACAAAGACAATATCGAACGAGAGAGACTTCAAACTTCATCTTACATGCTATCCATCATGAAAATTGAACAGAAAATAAGTCCAGTAACAGAAAAAGTAAGTGGAAAATGTAAACGTTTGTCAATGCTTTTCCTGATAAGCCCGGAAACATATCTAATTATTTATATTTGTGGCAAGGAGCAGCCAACAGTGGGAGGATAAAGATAATGAGGAGATTCCAAGTTCTAGGTCATGAAAATCAAACTCACATCTAGCGGGTGGAAGGTGGAAGTGGTGCCACCATATTACAACATCCATGCAACATTAAACAATAAGCAGGATGGTTTCTTTTGTGATAGTTCATGTTAACCAAAGAGCCCCAATTTAACCCACCACAGACGATGGGTTACATGACCCTAGCCCCTCCTCTATATTCAAGCAAAAAGGACCTGAAGATCAGAGTTAGTTGATGGCTGTCATTCTAATGAACATTTTGCTGCATTTGTAACGTAAATAGAGAGAGTAAATGGTTTTCTTCGCCCCAAGATTCATGTAAATGGAGAATGTATGGTCCCGGAATATGGGGATCCTTATGGACTAACTGGAAAAGTACAACCTGTAAGTCCAGCATGGGGCGTGGAAGGTTTTGTTCCAGGAGGAATAGCCTCTCACCATATTGCAGCAGGGACGTTGGGCATATTAGCAGGTCTATTCCATATTAGTGTCTGTCCGCCTCAGCGTCTATACAAAGGATTACATATGGGCAATATTGAAACTGTTCTTTTAAGTAGTATCGCTGCAGTCTTTTTTGCAGCTTTTGTTGTTGCCGGAACTATGTGGTATGGTTCAGCAAGTACCCCGATCGAATTATTTGGCCCCATTGGTAAATGGTGATCCTTTATAGCCTTTCCGATTTAGCGAAGTAGTTGATGAACTAAGGGGCCATTGAGGTGCTATGCAGCAGGAAATAGAAACGGACCCGGATACGTGGAAACGGATAACTCATATTGTCAAAAATGTCAGGAAAGGCGAAAATGTAAGGGGCCATAGACTTCCATAAGCAATTAGCTAGAGGGAAATGAAGGTATTAGGTATCAAAAGAAGACCTAAAAGAGTCCAAAACCCAAACCCGAGAATCATCCTTAGGGAGAAATGAATGGTGAAGTGAGTTCCTCCCACTTTTAACCATGCGGGGCTCCCAAAAGCCACTGAACCGGGGCATCACAAAGAGGGGACAAACAGTAACCAAGGGAATATGTGGTGGAGAAGGGCAAATCTCCCTTCCACAGATTACCCAATCTGTACCTGACCAAAACAGTAGAGTCGGCATGAGCGTCCCGTTAAACTGAAAATCGTACGTGTTCCTGACAAATTGATGCCATCGGGAGTCAGACTAGGAAAATGCCTCAACCACTTACTCACCAATGAGATGGTTTTAGACACCAATCGACGAAAACCCAATCCCCTATTTGTTCTAAGCAAATACAGCAAGTCCTAACTAACAAGATGATCCCTTTTATTCCCCTACGCCCCCGACCACAAGAAATCTCTCATCAATTTCTCAATCCTATGGGCCACACTAGCTGGGATCTAAAAAGGGAAAGATAATAGATAGCAATACTCACTAAGCACGACTTCCTCCCCCCCTCCCCCCAAGAAAAGTAAACACTCTCCCGCCCATCGAAACACTTAAGTCACCCTTGAACACAACAAGATCCAAAAAAAGCAGTGTGGGGGCTCCGCCCAAGAGGATCCCCAAGATATTATATAATAGAAGCAATGAGTGACACCTCACCAACTCTAATACACTCTCCAATCCCCCCCCCCTCCTCTTAGAAACAACCTCGAGAGCACTCTCCGTACCTACCCGAAAACCCTCAACAAGCCCACGCTCCATACCCTTATCCAACATCCGACAAAGTCCATGCTGAAGAGATAAGACTTCCTTGCTTGAAGTTATTTTAACAATGTAATATGCAAGCTTAACAACATGATCTTATTTTCCTGCACAGAGCCGGATGAGCAGACTTTCATGTCACATTCGGAAAGCCCACATTGTATTAGAATCGTGATTCAGAATGATTACAGAATGTGAGAAATAGATCCCTTTCCATGATCTATCGGTCTCCTTGTCAATCTCCTTCATTTGTTCTCTTTGTTTCCCTCTCTTTGTGTCTCCTATGTTTTCTCTTTCCTCTCGGTGATTTATCCCTCTCCTTGCCAATCAGGCAATCACCATTGTTAGTTCTCTTTCTTTTCATGTTTCTTTTTCTCTTTCAATGATGATCTGTTTACCTATTCAAAATGACCGAAAGAAATTTAAATTGATTCTAAACTCTTTTGGCTTCAATATTTTTAATGGATTTTAAAGTCTTAGCGCTCACAGTCATTGTATCCTTTGGTGCATTACAGAATTCAATTGCAGAGTATTATTCTCTCTGCGCTTTGGTCACCCAGACACCAAGGTTAGCAAGAGAAGTTTAACAATTTATAAGTTCTGAGGGAGGCAACGAATGGGTTCAAAGCAATTTATGTTCCAATAGATAATGCTTTGTCCCTAATTTTTCCATCCGCAAGAAAGTATACTCAACTGACTTCCGATATCCGGTATTGGAAGTCAAGCTATCACCACAAGAAAATATTTTCCTGCTCCGATGTATGAGCTTAAATGATAAAAGCTTAACAAATTCTTGTCACATAATCCAATTCCAAACCCGAGAGGGACAATCAAAGAAATCTTTCTTGATATCTTTATCAGTCCTAACAACTTGACAAAAAGGTCCAATGGGAAAAGACTTTAGGCATACAAACCACATTTAGCTGTGTGGAATACAAATACTGTATTGCTCATAACCCGAACACCCAAAATCTATGTAGAGCTAAGTTAAGTGATGGTAAACGTTGATAAAGTTGACACTTTAAATGACGAGCAAAAGAGCATTGAATACAGGAAGGAAAGAGAAATGAGAAACTCACCATATGGTATGGGAGAAAAGAACAAACCAGACGATGTCGAGCAAAATAGCAGAAATAAGTAAAAAGGCATAAGTTCGGCCCAAGCTTTGGCTACCACTCTCAATAGCTACAAGGGCAAACAATGCAATAGCCAAGTTGATGAGCAATACCCCGTTATACAATGCTCCCAGAGATCCAAGCAATGCGCATCCAATCTATAAATAAATACAAATTCCCACATTAATTCATTCAGAAAAGAAATCACTTTCAGGTCACTAGCTAATCAATCCATACTAATATTGCAGTTATTTGAAACACCCTATTCTGTGATCAGACAAAAAAGAAAAAAAAACCCTTTTCTTGTATTCATCAATAGCTGAATATGAACACTTCAAATTAGACCAAAAACAAGGAATTACAAAAGGGGGCATTTTGGGTTATAATAGATGGGTCTGATCCTTGGATCCCACAACAAATAGACCTGAATAGGATAGGATATGATAGGAGAGAGAAAATCAAAAACTTACTTGAATGTAAAGAAGGATGACGGCAAAGAACTGAAGTTTGTCATAATCACGAAGCCAGGACTGTAGTCGAGTCCTTAAAGAAGAACAAAGCATCATATACCATCCCACAACTCAGAATCTGAACTTAGAACTCATAAATCAAATACCCCATTAAATTAATTTAACATTAACAGCCCTGAATTATATGATGCTAAAATCCTCCTCCTGCCAGAGAAAGAAATTCCGTAGGCACAAATTGAAGAAATTGGTTTGCCTTCGCCTTCGGAACTGAACCGGCAACAGGGGTTTTGGGTTTTGGGGTTTGGAGTTTGGAGTTTTTCTTTGGGCCAGCGCAGCATCAACATAAAAAGGCACTGGCTGAACCGCAATATCTCAATTTTTATTTTCTCTCTCGCTCCTAAAAATTGCATAAGCTCCGTTTGTTTCAACTAAAAAAAATTATTAACTGAATTGAATTAAAATGAACTCAAGTGAACTGAATTAATTTTTTTTGTTAATTACTTAAAATTTTTCCAAATATATTTAATATTGGACTCGTCTAAAAGTATACCTTAAAATCTTTACGTTGACATACTTATATCATGAATGTATTTCAGAATAAAAAGTTATCTCGCAAATAAAATTAGATATGAAGATTATGAACTGAACTGAACTGAATTTAAGTGAAATTAAGTTGAGACAAACAGAGCCTCAATCATCTTTTAATCTCTCCTAAATCAATGTACATCAAATCTTGTGTGAAACCAACTCACAGAAAAATGTTGTCACTATTCAGAAATGCAAAGATTATTTATGGTGAGCACTAATCATGGTTTATAAAAGTGACTCCGTCTCACCAAAAGTCAAGGGAAAATCGTCTTATACAAGTTTTTGTGATCAACGTAAGTGTATTGTTTTATGTTTCTTTTATCGAAAAATTATATTGTTTTCAACTAATAATTTTGTGATTGGTTAACCAACATAGGTTGGTCTAGTGGTTTGAACTTTTTCCTTACCCATCACCAAGGTTCAAATTCCACTATGCATTTGGGATCCCTTTCCCCTTATTCTCCCTTCCCCCCAAATGCCTGCCCACTAAGCTCCTGGACCTTATAAACCCGAGATGGACCAGCCTGAAAGCGAACCTCCTTACTTTACAAAAAAAATATAATAATAATAATAATAATAATAATAATAATAAATAAAAATTGTGATTGGTTTTCTCTTTCCTAGGAAAGTAACCATGTCTCAACCTGGGTATTCCACAGCGGGTGTGTTATCCAATCAGGCCAAGTTATAAATGATTACTCATACCCTCCTTTAATTACCAAAAAAATTGTAAAGTGTATAATTGTAATTAAAAATTATAATAAATATATTTTTGTAAAATTTATTGCGAGCTTAAATATTCGTAGTTATTTTTCTTGTCTTTTAAAATCGAATTCTTAATTACAATGAGAATGAATTAAAATAAAAACGGGTGTACAGATATTAGATAAAACAATTATACATTGACTTTTTAAATTTTTTAAAATTTAAAACTTACAATTCACATTTCACCATGTAAAATCTAAATGGTGATTCAACAAATGACAACCTACATTTTATCAATAAAAAGATAGCCTGCTAAACAGTAAACAATATCCAAGTTGCTGACAATGATAGGGAATAGGTGCACTGCAATGCATAGGAAGTCTTCAAATTGTACCACAGTCTCCAGAATTTGCCTGATTCTATTTGAAACCTCATTGATACATACATGCATATGAATGTGAGTTAGACCCTGTTCTTTTCATCGTTTCTATGTTGTATTCCGTTTTGTTCTACACCGCATTGCAATTTCCGTTTCATTCTGCACCGCACCGTAATTTCCGTTCCGTTTCGCACCATGCTAGTTTATTTATTATTCCATTCCGTCCCGCGCTGCAATTTTCGTTCCGTTTCGCACCGCGCTGCAATTTCCGTTCCGTTCCTCACCGTCCGCATCATTCCGTTGACGAGAACAACGCCTTACATGAACCAAATAGCTTACCCTTACGGTGTCCTCTCGCCTTCAAGACAATGCATGAATACATGATTTTACTATGTATCCTTGAGAATGTTTTGGGAGTTGATTTTACTTGTAGAAGGATTACATGTGAGGCATGCGGCCCCAAGTGGATTAGCATTAGTATGGGATAGTAATTTTGTGATGATAAATTAATTGGCTTATTCCATTTACCAATACTATTATAAGTTCGTTCACCTTTCTAAAGTTGAATTGGATTGGATTTATTAGAACCAAATGTAATTGAACTGAATTTGACTAAACTCGGTTGAATTGAAAATAGGGTGAAGAGAAAAAAGACCGTCCCAAAATGCACAAAGAAAAGTCGAGCTACACTCAATGTCAAGGAGTTACATTTTTCATTCACATGAATTTACACGGTAAGAACTACGCTATCTATAACCCATGCCATCTCGGGTCACAGTCCCGCTCATCTCGGAGTGAATCACGCAATGTGTTAACAAACCCCACTCCCTATTCAGTACCCACCCCATCCCAAGCCAACTGGGCTGATGGTTGCCATCTCCCATATTTTCATCGACCACATGAAAATACGAGTCCTACTTGAAACTTTCGAATAAGAAGGTAGCATAATAAATAACCATTGAGGCAAATGCTTATAGGTTCCTCATATCCATCATATGCTTGACTTAGATGTTGAATGAAAAGTTGGTCCTCTCTAAATGGCCTTTGCCTCAAGCATAGAAAATGAAAGTGCTCATCTAGTCATCTGTTAAGGAATGACGAAATATGTTCTATATGAGTTGTCTAAACAGGCAAGTCTAATTTAATTGACCAAAGAAAGATTAGCACGTCCCAAATCTGGTTACTAATTAGTTCATCGTTATTATTATTTTTAATCGCTAGTACATCGTTGTATTAATTTAGTGATTGCAATTTCATGTATTTTCCGACCTTGGATAATCTATTGAAAAATGATAGCAATGTTTAATATGTATGTCAATGTACGGATGATGGATGGATTAGGTGAAAAAACTTATATACTTTATTGAGTGGACACATGTAACCGAAATTCGATTCAATCGACCAACCTTTTTATAGGTTATCACTGATATTAAACAAAAAATTTCAACACCCTATTCGTTATCACTCGTTATAATTAGAAGTGTTATATAGATCGGATCATGTTCGTATCAAGTTAAAACAATACGAGAATTTTTTGACCAAAATGTCAACCCATTTGTTAAACATGTTGAAATCTTTTACATGAATGGTACATATTTAATAATCGTGTTACCCTGCTAATGGCTTGTCAATTCGTTCATTACTTATTTTTATTTTATTTTTCGCTATTTTAAAAATGAAAAAACATAAACATTTATCTAAAAATCAAAAGTCCAAACCATATTATGGCCTGTTTGGATATTGCTATTTGATTTCAAATTCCCCAATTGACCCAAATCAAGTGTTTGGGTATCCCAAATATTTGACATTTGTATTTGAGCCAAATCCATGGTAATTTAAAATGGCCTTTGAACCTTATATTTCAAATTCACGCTCAAAACTATCAAATTGAAATTGAGCCCACTCTTTTTCTCTCTCCTGAAACGACTCTCTCTCCTCTCTCTATCCCTCCTCCAGTCTCTCTCTCCTCCTCCTTCAAACACCTGCATTTTTTTTGCTCATCTTCAAACACCAGCAGTTTTTTGCTGATCTTCAAACACCAACAGTACATATCACAATCCCAAGCCTAAATAAAAGAGAAAATCGAAGCCACAAGATCGAAGCCACAAAATCGAAGCCCAAATTGAAGCCAAAATCGAAGCCAAAATCGTTTGGAGATCCAACATCAGAGTGAAATTCTAACTAATGAGAGTGATTTTAGAGGCGATTTTGGAGAGTTTTTCAGTTTTTTTTAGAGGCGATTTTGGAAGTGAAAGTTAGGGTTAACAACCCGAAAATGGAGATGAACGTATGATGATCTTTGTTGTTGAATTACTTGCTATGAAAAGAGAGGTTGAATGTGAAGGTCTTAAAGAAAACAATTAATGGGGGAACTCACCTTTGTGATGCCATTGCCGTTTTATTTCTCCAGTTCTTAGTTTGAGGAGAGAGAAAGGGTTTGTAATTTATAAATGTTTTCTGTAATTTGCTTTTGGCTGCATTAGATTCTTTTTCCTTTTTTTAATTGTAAAAAATGAAAGAGTAGGAGGGATTATTAATTATTGAAATGCAAATGATAATGGAATTCAAATTCTTACGTTTTCCAAACAACAAATTTAGATTTTTAATTCTTTGAATTGAAATTTGTTGTTTTTTCAAACAATGGAATTGAATTTGAATTGTGCAATTTCAAATATTAGAATTGAATTTATGATATTCAAATTAAATAAAGATATCCAAACACACTCTTAAGTCTAACTACCTAGCCACCAATCGAGCAAAAAACTACCTAGCCATAGCCACCAGCTAAACTACCAATAAAGGATAAACCCTAAACAATGTATATTTGAAAAAAAAAGTTAAAATTTCTCATTCTTTTGGTACTTTATCAAAATTTTGGCATTTATCATAGGAATTTTATCTATGTTGATTAGATTTAGGTTTCCTCTCAATGTATACAAGGAATATGACAAATGAGATTTCTTAGAAGAAAAACGATGAGGAGGAAGGTTAAATGAAAAGGGTATTTTTGGTAATATTGTGGCAAAAAGATTTGCGTTTAGTAATTTTAGGATTTACGTTAAGCAGTTCCGTATTAGATTTAGGGTTAAAGTTGTTCACCTGTCCAAACCCAAGGCTGACCGAAACAATGAAAACCCAACCCTGTTCGGTCCAAACCCGGACCGAACCTGGACGGATCAGGTAAGTCCTACGATTTTTTTTTTCTTTTCTTTTTTTGTCTTTCTTCAACTGTACAAGATACCTTGCAAGTAAATATCCAGAACTAGATCAAAAGAAGAACATAAACCCAATGAGAAAAAGAACAAATTTGGAAGGCAATGGATGGATCGAATGAAGAACAATGTTAGGGGGTGTTTGGTTGAGCATAAAGTAAAGGAATGGAATCACTCAATCCATTTTATGTGTTTGGTATGCTACTTTTGAGCTTGGAACTCAAATTCCTCCGGATTCAAGTCACCCCAAAACTAACACTACTTAGATCTCCCCAATTTCTAGTGGTATCAAAATGATATCTGATACCTCCCTTTGTAATTTCAAAAACAAATTAAAATAAAAATGGAAAACACAAATGAAAATGAAAATACAAACTAATAACACTTTCTCTCTCCTCACCACCCCCACCCCACCACAGCTCCACCAGTCACCTCAGCCCACCCTTCTAGCCACCACAACCACCTCACCTACCAACCACTGGAATCGCCTCTGACCGACTCACCACCGAGCTTCGACCACCACCACCTTCACCACCCCCCTCACTAAACACCAGCCACGCACCCCGAGTTCCGCCGCCCATCACCACCACGAGCCCACCCACCAGCACCCCTCACCACCCTCCACCGTCAGAGCTCTCACCGTCCATTTCGACCACCACGCCACGTGCACCAAAACCGCCCATTTCCCGTCACCCAAAACCTCCCCAAAACTGTCAGATCCCGAGCCCACCTTCTCGCACCACCTGCACCACAACCACCCTCCAGTGACCTCGCCAACTCCCATAATAACCCACCACCACATTGATAATTTAGATCAGTAGGTGATGTTGCCTTGAAAATGGAAGAGGGGATGAGAGAGAAAGGGGTTGGGTGGGTGCCTGGTGGGAATGATATATTTTTTTTATTGATTTATTTCATTAAAAAAAATGAATGTCTTCAATTATAATAAAAAAAGAAAATAAAATGATTTCATACCCTCACACAACCAAACAACATTTAATAGGTATGGAGTCCCCATTCCATACCCAAAGGTTTTAAGTTTCATACCAAATCCATTCCAATTATGTGAACCAAACGACCCCTTAAATATGGTCATCTCATCAAATTTACAAATGATAAATCGTAATAGTAGATCTGAAAGAAAACAGATCAGACAAAAAGAACAAAAGGAGAAACTATCATGGCCGATTGGGAACTAGTGTCCCTTGTCCATTTGTGGTGAAAGTTGTATTAAGTAGTAGCTAATCTGAAAAAATATATACATATTGTTATTAATTTTGAAATAGAAAATATATATCTTATCATTAGTCCAACCAACCAAACAGTAGACCTGTTACACCAACCAAACAAATAATCATTAGTCCACCAAACAGGAGCAACTCATATACAAATACTAAACAGCAAGTGAGAATTATATGTGTAGCAACAAACAGCATACTTTGTTTCTACCACCTATACAAAACAGGTTCCTCAATGGCTCCATCTAAGCTTCTGAAAAATGCCGTCTACGCTAGTTGTATAACTTGCTGATTCAAACCTCTATCAAATACCCTAGTGCGGAAACTTATTCAAATTCGAGGGCTTTCTAGTGCATACACAGCAAGCTTTTTTATACTCAACACTTATTGGAGCATCCAGCTGGCATTTTTAGGAACATTCCTGCAAGATTTGGGTTTTTACTTTTTACCCACCCTAGCCCCCAAACTTTCCTTGCACATTTTTGTAATACCCGCCATCGTTCCCGATTCATAAACATTGTGAATTTCGTTCCCGTTCCTGTCCCCCGTCCCTGACCGAACAGCGTTCTGTGTAACTATGTTCCCAATACTATACTTACTGAGCATTCAGCATGCATTTTAGGAAAACATGTGCAAAGATTTTGGTTCTTTAAGAGACATGTGTACCCACCCTAAACCCCAGTTTTTCCTTTCAATCATCGCATTTTTGTGATAAAAGATTGTGACCACAACTATTAGAACAGTAATTAACTTCTAAATACGCTTCATCAAATGATTAATACCCCACTGGTTGGAATATTTTTAACAACATAACTATGAAATATTGATTAGTACCCTAGCGCTTGCTTTACAGATACATTATACAGTTAAATGTATACGTTTTCCAATCATACTTAGGGCAACCAATCAAGGAAAGTAAAATACTGCAAAATACTAGTTTTCTAAAGTCTTAACCTGAAAGTACTAGAATACACAAAGAATATAATCTGCACATATATTTTACAATAACATAATGTTTACGTCAAATTATAAAAATTATGGTGAAGTAAAGTAGTAAACTACTATTTGTACTTCGCAAAATGCTCAACAAACATTTAATATTACTGGGGATTGTCAAATAGCTAACTAATGACTATGAAGCCAGTTATGTAAAAACCAAGTTTAGCTATCCAAGCATATAATATTACAAGCTATGTAAAAAAGAACTACTAGCATTAAGGCTTTTCTTTATTTTGGTATGTATAGGTAGTGGTTAGGGTTAATATCATTATGGGCTAGATCTGTATATCAAATATTAAATAAGAAGAAATACTACACTTGATAATTGATTTCATGAATATCTTAAATGCCAACAAATTTTATCAAAATAATAATATTAGTGTTTGTTTCTGTAATGTGGGATGGCGGATGAGGGAGAGAGAGAGAGTGGCGGATGAGGGAGCTGAGGAAAACGCGAAAGTGAAAGGGATTAAAATGAAATCACACGTTTTTCTTTGTTTATTCTTTTATGGACGCTCAATCTGTTCTTAAACATTGTGAAAAAAATGACAGAATAGGGGTTGTAGTATTGAGCTAATGGATAACTTTTGAAAATTTCCTGTTTAATGTGGTAGAATCTAATATCTAATTATCCTAAATATCTATTATCAACCAAGGCAATTAATGGATGTATAAGTCAAATAGTAAAGTGGTTCGAGTATTGAATAGAAAATTAGAATGACTTAGAATAAATGTTATCATGTCTCAAATTGAGTATTGCTGAGTTTGTGTAAAGTTTGCATTCTGAAAAGGGCTATCATGATTGTTGGGTTGATCTGCAGAAAACATCCAATGCCATATTCTTCTCTTCCAGAATTAAATTGCCAATATTAATTCTTCCATTCCATTCCAACTCCTTTCACAACAGATTGTACCCAATAAAAACCAGGAATTTATGCAATCCAGTTAACCAGAACAACCACATTTTGCTTTAATTTCAATTTGCTAAATTTGTATACTAGATGAAAATAAATTTCTGAGCTGAAGACTATGCAACAGAAAGATAACAGAAGGAAGAAAGAAGAAGAAGCAAAAGACATTAAAAAATACCTCAGTGACAGAAACAGTCTGAGTATGCTTGAGTTAAGCCTCTACAGACCTCGACACCTCAATTCTGCAAAATCCGGTATAAAAAACCAATTAGAATTCAAATTACCACTAAAAACAGGCATACATAATTACATTCTGGTTTCTAGATATCATCAAATCAACCCTCCACTCAACAGTCCATCAATACCAAAATACAGAACAAAGAGCAAAACAGTGCTTTTTAGGTATCTAGTATTGATAAAATTCTGGTTTTGGAAACAGAAACAAAGGCCTAGAGCAACCTGATTTCATTGATTCATAAGCATTATAGTGTTGCTGTTTATGATCTCAAACGACACCTATATGCAAAGCACAGACAGTTACAGGTGCCAACAAACAGAAAGCTTAAACAATGCTTTTCAGGTATCCAGTATTGCTAAAATTCTGGTTTTGGAAACAGAAACAAAGGCCTAGATCAACCTGATTTCATTGATTCATAAGCATTATAGTGTTGTTGTTTATGATCTCAAATGACACCTATATGCAAAGCACAGACAGTTACAGGTGCCAACATACAGAAAGCTTGTTACATTTCTAAACAGCTTATATTCCCTGACACCCCAGATACCTACTTGAACACAGAAAGCTTGTATCCATTTATATCATTTTATCTCTTCCTCACAAATTAAAGATGAGAGATGAAAGTCAAAATAATTATAAGGCCTAAACTAACTAAGAAAACCTCTCTGTACATAGTAATACTTAATTGAAAAACTAGCATACACACATTCGTGGCTTGGCTTATTATTAATATTACATATCTGACCTAGGCCTATAATTAGAGAATATGATCAAGAACATAAAGAGAGAGAACCTGGAATCACAGAGGATATGGAGCTTGCCAGTCCCAGAGAAGATGATGAGCCCTATCTGGATATCACAGAGGACAGTGAGTTCTTTCGTCTTCTTCAAGAACCTGTCATTGCAAAAAATCTTGTTGCTATTAACAACCACTATACTGATTTACTGAAAGATTGAAGCAAGCATATCAAAAGTGAACCAAACAAAAATTACCAAAAAGCAGTCAGTTCTGGTTAAGCTTAAAAGTGATAGATGAGGTTTCTTTCCTATGACAAACAGACTCAGAAACTTTCATTTTACTGTAATGACTAATATGAATAGTTAAATACACCCCATAAACAATAACAGACTTAGAAACTTCCATTACTGTAATATGAATGGTTAAATACAACATATAAACAATAACAGACTTTCAATATTAGAAACTTACATTACTCTAATGACTAATATAAATAGTTAAATACACGAAATTTCACAGAAAAACATGAAGCCGTACCGTTAGGGTTAGTGATGTTCTAGCTGTCACAAAGCGTTCTTGATGGTAGTAAGCTTATTATCGTTCGCACCTATCATTTTTAGGTAAAATTTCAATAAAACATCGAAAATTACGACATGGAGAATAACAAGAAGAAGAAAATCCCATACGAAATGAAAAATGGAGAATTGAGAGAGTGTGAAAGCTTACCAGAAGATGCCGAAATTGCAGGCGACGAAGGAGAAAGTAGGAAAACCCTAATCTTGAAGGTTGTTTGTGTGAAGAGAGAGAAAAAAAATAAAATTTAGGTGAAATTTCTGGTCAACTAGAGAGAGAAGGAGAAGAAAGAGAGAGCTCCGGTGGCGGTGGAAAGGGGAGGCCTAGAGTGAAGTGAAGGGGAGTGAGGAAATTTACATTTCAATTTTTTTTTTCTTGTTTTCTTTTCTTTGGAAACCTAATAATCTTATTTAACTTTTTTTCTCTGTAAGTTGATTTCACACGAAAACTTACTCATTTAAATCACTTTTTACTCTTATTTTTGTTCTCTTTTTTCATTCCTGAAACCAATTATTTGTATTAATATTTTAATATATTTGGAAGAATTGAATTAGAGCTATTGCTTGATTTGGAGGACGAGGGCTGAGGAGTTTGCCCCGACTCCTCCTTTAATTTATTTCTAAAATGAGTTATATTTATATAGATAGATATGTGTATCACATGCTTTACTATAGTAATAAAAGACGTCTAAAATGAAAAAGTTGAAATATTATTCCATGAAAATAATGATAATTGTCAAACAACAAAAATGTGACTTTTAGACTAAAAATTGAAATATTTTAGATTCTATATCCTATTCTTTTAAACCCGTTGGTGATTTCAATGGAAAATAAGGGAATACAAGCAAATAGTGCTAGAGTCTAATAAGTCCTAATGCAGTCATCCCCTTCTTTATTATACTGTAGCACTCTTCATGGATGATACGATTCAAAGAGACATAAGCAATTGACTGCTTCGACTCCTAGACAAAGATACAGGCATACCCATATACACAATTTATAGTTTGACTGCTACTTAGATAGCGCTAATGGGTAGGCCCATGGTAATACAAGCACAAAAGCAGTCACTCGCTTGAACACTAGCCTCCATCTCATAAGGGATTGCTCCTTATTGCGAATAAAGCTGAAAAAGTTAAAGCTTACAAGTCGCTTATCACAAGCAAGAATCGATAATGGATTAAGGGCATAGGCTGATTGACAAGCAAATCGAAAGGAAAAGAGGGTCACCAACAAAGAGACTAATAACGACCCTTACGCTTTCTTCCTACCCTTTTCGTATTACAGAGAATCTCCTATACCAGGTATATCTTGGATGTCCTACCAGGGATGAAATGACTAGTCCGTCAGGGCCAGGAAAAGACTGGGGGTGAGTGATAAAATAGACAACCCTTTAGAGATAGGAACAACACGTTCTCTATAAACAAATATGGCTCACTTAGGCCTTAGACCAGGACTTTTGTTATCAACTAGGATAGCTCGAAAAGATTGACGATGTGCAGACCATTAGCGGCTGGACATCAAGGCTCGGAGAGTGAGTGTTGATGGTAGGAATCAAATGAGGCTAGAACCCGCTTGGAACATCTCACATGTAGATACAATAGAATAGTAAGTACCATTCAACTCGACATCAACCAACCTCACCCCCGTGCGATTCACTACTTTCTTTATTTGCCTACGAGAAGAATTGAAGCAGAAGATGAACCACCCGAGGAATTGGCATAATAGTAGACTTCCTACCAGTTCTTCTCTTTATGGGAGGAGAACTTCTTCAGCCTTCTTCGTTACAAACGAATGATCGCATCTCTATCGTTCACTACAAAGAAAAGCGAAATTTTATTTTTGGGCTTTTCCGTGGTGAAGTAGATAACAACAGTCTTTCTCCTGATGCAAGTGAGTTTTGAGTTGGTTCAGCTCTTCTTTCTTTGCTTTGGCTCAAATAGAATTAGTATAGGGCTAGGCTAAAAGCAAGAGATAAGGGCAACCCTGGACTCTGGGAAAAAGGTTACACTACGAGACCAGGTGTACATCAATTGGTTCCGCTCCTCTTTCTTTGCTTTGGCTCAAAAAGAATTAGTATAGGACTAGGCTAAAAGCAAGACATAAGAGCAACCCTGGACTCTGGGAAAAAGATTACACTACGAGACCAGGTGTACATCAGTACAATGATATAGATAAAAGTTTAATTTGTAAGGCAAACGATCATTAAAACTCCATGCAACGAGATTTTTTTCCTTTTCTTTATGAGATAAACTTCAAACAACTTAAAATGGGTGTGTTAGTGTGATGGTTTCTTGTGTTTGGATAATTTGTTGAGTTATATATTATGACTAAAGTAGTCAATTTTCAGGTTTTTCCAAATTCAACTTACAACACTACTATCCTGAATCCCCTTTTACTTGTACAAAACATAATGTAGTGCTATACAATTAGTGAGATTGGCTCATCCTCAAAGCCACAAAAGCCAAAAGCCTATAACCCACCAACATTAAAGTTAAGGCAACAACATCAAACCCCAAATTATCAATGCCTAGATGCTTAATTGTTGAAAAATCTCCAACCCTGCACTGCATTTCCATTCCACATTTATAAACTTCACTTTCTGAGTATTGCACCCCCATAAGAAGCTTGTAGCAATAATGGCTGAAAGAGATGTACTTCAACCAAGCAATGAAAGGTGGTATGTGCTGGATATAGTACCCTCCGGCTAGTAAGAACACGAGCATGATCACTGATGCTAAGGTTGTGGCTTGCTTAACATCCATTAATATCGCGCCTAGGGCTAGTCCGAGGCCCTGGGAAACAAGCACATTGTATAGGACAACTGTGAGAGTGAGGAGGAACGTGTCGGGGGAAGGTTTTAGGCCACCCATGTAATAAGTGATTGTGGTAAATACTGTAGGGAGAACTAGCTCCATAGGCAAGTCACCAACTGTACGTGCAAAATAGTATGATGAAAGGCGATACATTCCTGAAGCACGTTCTCTTAGTAGCATTGGTCGCTCTTGTGGAAAGGCGAAGATGGCATTGAAGAGAGGGAAGAAACCCCAAAAGATGGAGAAGAAGAAAAGTAAACCCAACTGCACAATTGGAAGAGTTTAAGTTCATGAGTAAGACGACAATACTTCGTCAAAAACATCTAACATATCTCTACAAAAAAGTGATATTTTTGGTTGCCTTATATATGAGACCGCCTCATAAGAAAATTACATTATTACCAAATGTAATAATTGCTCTCTTGTAACTATATGTATGCAATGGAAGGGCACAATTGAGCTAATTGTGAGAGGTCGATCTACATACGAGATTGTACGAGTGGTAGTTAATTATTTGGCAAATGAGTCCAAAGAATATGATTAATATAGATTATAGCTTTAGACCATATGCATGTACTTTTTCTAGGCTTTCTAATTGTGATTATTTTGAAGCTTGGACTTAACTTATCACTATATAGCATATATAGCTAGGCTCACACAGTGCAATTGGTTGGCTACTTGGCTAATTAAAATGTTGTATTTATAAACTAATAAAATGTTGAATTCCTAAGGAGAGTGATAGTCATCAATTAATTTTAATTATACAAAATTTCTAAAGAAAACATATTCAAATTTTGGAAAATGTTATGGCCAATCCATATAACTTTATTTACAGGTCATTTTATTCCATGTATGGAAAAACGAAAGAGTTAAGCCTTTTGATAATAGACTTGTCAATAATGTCTATAAACCTGACAATAATACCACCTTTTTTTTTGATAAGTCAGAAAACAACTTTAATTCCACCAAGGGAACCATGCATTATGAATATAGGTTCTTCCTAATAACAATCAATTGAATATTTGATATGAATACATTACCTGATCTTGTATATGGGAGATATCAGAATGCCACCACAAAAGACCCGAAATAATGGAAACGGACATGACTTGGAAGATCCTTAGACCCGAATAAGATTCGTGTCTCCCCTCTTTTAAGCCCCGTTGTAGCAACACCTTGAATTGCTTCCACCAAGTCTTTGTCCATTGCTGCTCACTACCTACATGCATGCATTTCATAAAATATTAGATACATGACTAAAAGTCTAAAACATAAAAACTTGCAAAGATTATTTGTATTTGCTATTTTCATGTACGTTAAGTTGTTACTCCCTCCGTTCCAAATGTATATTTACATTGGACATTTTAAGGTCTCCAATACGCTACTTTGACCATGAATATTTATGATTTCATAATTATAGAACTTCTAATAAGATGATATTTTGAAAATATTATTTAAAATGAATCTGGCAGTACTATTTACACATTGTAAAACTTTGTAACTTTTGACAAATAAGTGGTCAAAGTTCACAAACTTTGATATTAAAAAATTCAATATAAAGATAAACTTGGAACATAGGGAGTATATAGTACTTACTTTTAAATGTTAGTTTTGAGTTAGATTGGATTTGATCACAAAAACTCTGCTGATTTTCAGCTTTTAACAAAGGATAGAGGCTCTTTCGGTAGGAAGATATTAGAAATTGCTTGGTTGAATTTGCATCATCGTGACGTTCCAATCTTCCATGGTGCTCAGGTTGATCTTCTTGCTTCGTATCCACCACAATACCTGTATTATACAAAAAGAAGAAGTCTTGCAAAGTAAGTTCACAATCTAACTCAATCATCGATCTGTAAGGTAACTAGTTAAAGCCGCCTTAGTTTTTTTTACTCCATCCTTCTCATATTAATCTTTACTTTTTTTTTTCACGACCATGGAAAGATAAGAGTAACGATTAATATGGGACAAATAATAGAGTATAGTAGGGCTTTTCATTACTGGATAACGGATTCGATCCGATCCGAAATTTCGGATACCCGAAATTTCGGATCGGACAAAATGCGATCCGTATCCGATCCGAAGTTCACCAGATATCCGGTATGTCGGATATCCGATTTTTCGGATCGGATACCCGATATCCATGATCCGATCCGTTTTTCAAAAAAATCAACAAGTAGTAACAACAACAGCCACCATGATTCATCATCAAAAGAAGCAGCTCAAAATGGGAATGATATTTGGGTAAGATTAGGAGGAGCTGCTTCAGTTGGGATTATGGTGGCACTAATGATGGGAATGGGAAATAACAAGGCTTGGGCTTTGGGACCAGAAGGTCCTTTAATGGAGGAATTCTGGGAGAATGTGAGAAGATATGCACTGTATGCACTCACTGTCAGTACTGGGGTTTTGTATGCAGTTTTCCAGCCTATCTATGAGCTGCTCAAGAACCCCATCTCTGCTATTCTCGTCATTGTTATTATTGGGGGCACCCTTTTCATTGGCTCTCAAATCCTCTCTGCTATGGTTGGCATCTCTGATTTCTCGTACCAGTACAGTTATTAGACTTGTAAATATGGTTATGATTAGTCTCAAAACCAGTAAATATATATCTTAGCGAAGGATGAATTAGGGAAGAGAGAGGACTAGGGTGAACGGTGAACTGGTGAAGGCCTGAAGGGTCGCCCAAGAGAGGCTAAGAAGAGAGAGAAAGAGAGCAAGTGAGGCTTACTGGAAAGTGGAAACAAAGGTTTTTTATATACATGGCTCTGCTTCTCATCGAACGGTCCCAAATTACTGATGAGCGAATTAAAAAAAAAAAAAAAAGAAGCAAAATGGATATTTCGGATATCCGAAATACTAAAATAGCGATCCGTATCCGTATCCGAAATCCGAGGTTATGTACCGGATCGGATATCCGATCCGAAAAAATGGATCGGGTATCCGCTTTTACGGATCGGATCGCCCGGATCACGGATCGGATCATCGGATCGGATCATTTATGAACAGCCCTAGAGTATAGTACTAGTTTAAGCCTTAGTTACTTGGCAAATAGCCAAATATGTACGAGTAACAACTTTCAAAAGGAGCTAGTCTCGAAGAAGCGTTTTTGTTGAGAAGGATTAATAAGTTGTAAGTACTCTACTTCTGAATTTCATTCATCATTGTCTCATTGTAGTGGTAAGTACTAAGTAGTAACATAATCTTATCAAATAGAAGCTGAACTCTAATTAGTGAAGTCATTTAGTAAAATTGACCGTACGTAGTAAGTTAAGATCGTATTTCTTTGTCCTAAAGGCTAAAGGTGAACTTCAATTGCAAAAATTTAAGTTTACCTTTAAACGAACAAATTAAAAGAGGGACATAAAATTTGTACATGTCAATAACAAAAGACAAAAGTGGTTTTTGAGTACAAGAAAGTTTTATTTATTATTCCTTGCTCAATATTGTAGTATAAAGAGGAACTATTCATTTTAATTTTTGAAATCGGTGAAGATTTATAAACAAAAGATCGTCTACAAGTTTTTGTGAAAATTGAAATCATTCAACCCAATAAACAAAATTTAAACAGGGAATATTTTACCTCCTATGTCAACAATATTAGTATCTCGAATAAAAGTGGGTCAAATATAAAAATGCATCTTATATATTCTGAATTTTGGACATCAAATTGATTCTGAAATAGTGCGAACAAAACAAACAAGAACCCCAATCATGAGACATTTAAAAGGGGAAAAAAGAGACTTCAATCAATGTTAAAATTTTCAAAAAATCTTACAAAAGGGACACATTCATTTGAGATAAGCATAAATTAACGAATTTGGGCACGTAAGAAACGACATTTCTTCTGACCCTAAAAATATTTCCATGTGTCGTGAAATTGAGCAAAGAAGTTGCTTTGCTTTAGTTTGGTGATTGTGATCATAAAAATTGATGGTTTTTCTTTTCATGGCTATGTACCTTTTTCTTTTAAGACTTTGGGTCCAAAAAGCCATTTTCTTGTGGTTTTCTCCCTAACTTTTTTCTCTATCCCACTAAAATAACTTATCCAAAAATATAGATTTTTCGAGAATATAAAATTTGATATTAATAAGGTTTTTGCGTAAGTCGTAAGTGAAACTAACTAATATGAAAATAGAGTTACTTATTAAAAATACAGAGATCCTTTATTATCATTTGTGATTTTATTCCACTTAAAAAATGATCATTATTTTACTAAAAGTTGTAATAAGACGGTTTCATACTAGTTTTTGTGTTTTTAAATAAACAAAATCAATCATAAGTTTATTTGTTTTCAACCATATTCACTACGTAGTTGTTAGCAATAAGTTCACGAACCCATAGGCGAAAGCAAGAGAAAGCAACTCATGGATCACGATCTTGGTGAAAACCATATCCTATCGTTATCACAAAACTTTACAGCTGTTCCTTAGCTTGTACGAAGTTGTTCTTCTAGTTAAGTTACAATTTTTATGGGCCAACCTTTCTAGTTACACCCCGTAGGTAAATTGTTTTTTTTAAAAAAGACGATAATAAATAGTTCTTTTTATTGTACTCCGGTCACAAATAAGTCTTTTTTTTTTTAATTGAACCAGACAAGTAAGTCCCTTAAGGACTGTCAGAGTCCTTTTTTCAATTTTGTAATTAATTAAAATAAAATTTGACCTATTTTTCTTCATTTACGCGTAAAAATTAAATTATCCAACTGTTATTTATATGTCGTGTTACTCACTAGTAGCGAGAGAGTAAATGGAAGGAGTAAAGCGTTAGAACTAAATGCCCAACTATCAAGAAAATATAATTGCATTTGTGAAATTTCGTCCTTTTAGTTTTATGGGAAAATTAATGAAAATAGGCGAAAAATGATTGCAACTAATTTATATGTTGAAAAATGACTCCGACATTATTTAAAAGACTTACTTGTCCGGTTCAGTAAAAAAAAAAGATGTATTTGTGACCGGAGTTCAATAAAAAGACCTAATTGTTGTCGTCGCTTTTAAAAAGACCAATTTGTCTACGGGGTGTCACTAAAAAGACCAATTTAGTTAATTAGCCTAATTTTTATGTGTGTATTTTCATTTACACTGTCTAATTAAGCCATAGCACGGATTGATGTGGATTAGCTAGAAAGACAATTAGTTGTTTCACAATTTAATACTTAAAAAAACATGATATAAACTTACCGTTAGTAAGGTCAAGCAGAAAGTCAGCTGGGTTGACAAAGTTGAAACCGGGCATGAACCCAATTGAGCAAAAATAGTCCATGACCCGACTTGCACTCCCGGTATAAATGGGGGACCCGTCACATAAAACCACCACCTTATCGAACATCCAGTATAGCCTACTCGGCGGCTGGTGGATCGTGGTCACGACTGTCCTCCCACAACGGGCCAAACCCTTAAGTGTTCCCACAATCCCTTGGGCCGTGGTCGAGTCTAGGCCTGATGTGGGCTCGTCCAACAAACAACAAACTCGGGTTAACCAACATTTCTTGCCGGATACTGATCCGTTTCCTCTCCCCACCCGACACACCTCGAAAGATGGGTCCACCAACAATGCTATTCCTACACCGGCCCATGCCCAACTCTGTAATGACTAATTCAGTCTGGTCAATTTTCTCTTTTTTAGTCAACTTTTTAGGCAGTCTTAAAAGGGCTGCATAAGTTAGTGTCTCTAACATGGTCAAATGTGGGTAAAGGACATCATCTTGTGTCACAAATCCGGTTTTTCTCTTAATGGATCCGGAAAAGGGGTACCCATTGTAGGTTATTGACCCGGATGTTTTTCCCGGAAGCCGGCCACCTAAGGCTGTCAAGAGGGTGTTTTCCCGCTCCCTGAGGGGCCTAGCATTGCTAGGAGCTCGCCCGGGCGGACAATGCCCGTCACACCATTGAGTACTACCCGGGTCTGTTTTGGGTCCGTATTGCCAAAGCAGCCCTTTGTTGGGTGTAACGCTATGTTGTATGTGACATCTTCAAACTGCAATAACAAAGAATCATAGATTGTAAAATTAATTTAGGGCAAGTTGCAATTGCAACAACTCTGAAAAATTCTTCACTTATATATAAATCGATTAGTCACAAATTTCTATAACTTTGTAATATGTATTATTGTACGTGATTATTAGGCGAATGACTATCTTTCATACCTAGCTATAGGCATGGTTCTATTTTACTTCACAGGTTCCAAATTTGGTCATTTTTCACAACTAATGATTTAGTACTTGCGAGAGGACGTCCATGTTACACCCTATGAGCTTGAACTCGGGTTTGGAGAAGTGACTCCATTTCCACCTTCCACCTCTTATAAATGGGGTTTAATTCTCATTCTCGATAGTTTAGGATTCTTTTTATGCTCCCCCAAACTGGTGGGACCATCTTACTAGCCATTATTAAAATTAAAAAAACTTGTTACACCCTATGTGCTCTCTATGGATCGGATACTTTTTCCGAATCTATGTTTCATTAAAGGTATTAGGAGTTCAAGATATATGCACAACTTACGTTATGGATGACAAGTCAAGATCAACAAATAGAGCTGCTAGCTAGGCATAATATGGATATACGTATTTCCTCTGTCCCAAACAAATCTTGTTATTTATTAATATACGAACATAATACAGTATTACTCCTAGTATAAATGTATACATACCTTGAGTGTGATAGGGCGGAGTGATCCATGTAAAAGAGAGAATTGAGCAGGAATATTGGATGGTTGATGCAAGGTTTGTTCCATATCCTCCAAACAAGGACTAACAGCCCTTGAGGTCTCTCCATGAGTGGAGCAATCCTCAGGGCTCCTATTGGCCACATGATGGTGAATGTTGATGGATGGACTCGTAGTGTTGGACGTAGGATCTTGCTCTATGGGCATCATCTTAAGGGAGTGTTTGGGAGCTAGGAAATTATAAATTTGGATTGCAAAGAATTATTAGCTATCTAGGGAAGATGAAAGAAAGAATAATAATGGGAGGATAAGAAATTAATGAATGAACAAAGGTAAGATAGGGGGAAAAAAAGGCTGAAAGTAATGGAGAAAGTATGAGAAGGTGGTGGATAGAGTCACATGCAAAGAGAAAGATTATAGAAAGGTGAAGAAGATGGGAGTGATAATCAAACTAAGCACGAGAAGTAGAGTGTTGTATGATGTCCATGATGTTGGCCCTTTAAATAAGAGAGAAGGAACCCGAGAACAGTAATTTTAAAAGTCGTCCGGAAAGGAACTAAAAATATCATTAATTATTAAAAATAAAATAAAATTAAGGGGTGATGCATAATGAAATCTTGATTGTTGTAGGAATCGCCCTCGGTTCGTCATTAATTTTTTTTAAAAAAAATGTAGAGTAGTCAAATTCAATAATTTCAGCGAAATTTGAGAATTAAATGAAAATTGCATTAAAGAAAAAAAGTCCCAAATTTGGGTTGCACAAGAACCCTTAGAATTTGGGAAACAATTACTTACATAAAATTAGCCGAAAATCAAAGGCTAATTCACGTGTTTTACGCTTTCGCGAGGCATCAGAACGAATATGAATATTTTCGCACTAAATCGCATGATACACCCTTAAGGAACATAAGAGGCTCTCGGGATCCGTTATCGGGTCCTTGATAGGTTAGTAAGGGCGTTTTTACGGGGCACCAATGTAATTGACGAAACACCGCCGAAGGCATAGGTGATATCGAAGTTCGGGGTTCCGTATGACTCTCCCAGAGGCACCGAGAATCCTCTAGGGCCATGATAGACCCCGTGGATAAGTTTGAGCACAAAAAATGACACTCGTGCCTCGGGAAGCCAAAAACGAAGAATTTATGCTTTTTGGGCTTTGGGGAGGCCCTGAAACGAAGGTTGATATTTTCGCACCACATCACATAGAACACTCCTCGGAGACATGGGAGGCCCTCGGGCTCACTTCCCCAGTCCCTGATAGGTGGAAGGGCGATTTATGGGACATTGATGTAAGAGTCGGAATACCAAAGGCATGGGTATTATCGAAGTTTGGGGATCTGAATGTCCCTCCCGGGGCACCGAGGGCCCTCTACGGTTATGATAGACCCCTTAGAGAAATTTCGGAAAAAATGACATTCAGGCCCCGGGAAGCCGAAAACTAAGGGTATAATCCATGTTTTTTTGGCTTCCGGGAGGCTCCGAAATGAAGGTGCATATTTTCGCACCACATCGCATGGAACACTTCTAGGGGACATGGGAGACCCTCGAGCTCGCTTATCCGATCCCTGATAAGCTTGGAAGGCATTCTATGGGACATTGGAGTAAGAGATAGAACACCAAAGGCATGGGTGATATCGAAGTTTAGGGATCCGGATAACCCTCATGAGGCACCGAGGTTCCTCTATGGTCATGATGACCTACCGGATAAATTTGGGCAAAAATGACACTAGGGGCCCCGGGAAGCTGAAAATGAAGGCTATAATCCGTGTTTTTTGGGTTTCCGGGAGGCTCCAAAACAAAGGTGGATATTTTCGCACCACATCGCACAGAACACTCCTAGGGACATGGGAGGTCCACGGGCTCGCTTATCCGGTCCCTGATAGGATGGGGAGGGTGTTTTACAGGACACTTGTTGTTTAAGAGCCGAAACACCAAAGGCATGGGTGATATCGAAGTTCGGGAATCCGGATAACCCTCTCGGGGCACAGAGGATCCTCTAGGGTCATGATAGACCCCCCGAAAAATCCGGGAAAAAATGACACCCGAGCCTTAGGAAGCCGAAAACGAAGGCTATAATCCACGTGTTTTTGGCCTCCAGGGGGCTCCGAAAATAAAGGTGGATATTTTCGCACCACATCGCACGGAACACCCGTAGGGGACATGGGAGGCCCTCAGGCTCGCTTATCCGAACCTTGATAGATTTAGAATGGCGTTTTACAGGACATTGGTGTAAGAGCCGGAACACCAAAAGCATGGGTGATATCAAAGTTCGGGGATCCGGATAACCCTCCCGGGGCACCGAAGGTCATCTTTGGTCATGATAGACCCCCGGGAGGAATTTGGACAAAAATGACATGCGGTCCCGGGAAGTCAAAAACGAAGGCTATAATCCACGTTTTTGGGCTTCCGAGAGGCCCCGAAACGAAGGTGGATAGTTTCGCACCACATCGCACAGAACACCCCTGGGGACATGGGAGGTCCACAGGCTTGCTTATCCGGTCCCTGATAGGCTTGAAAGGGCATTTATGGGACACTGGTGTAAGACCCGAAATACCAAAGGCATGGGTGATGTCGAAATTCGGGGATCTGGAGAACCCTCTCGGGGTACCGAGAGTCCTCTAGGGTCATGATAGACCCCCCGGATAAGATCGGGCAAAAATGACACCCGAGTCCCAGGAAGCCGAAAACGAAGGCTAATCCACGTTTTTTTAGTTTCCGGGAGGCTCCGGAACGAAGGTGGATATTTTTGCACCACATCGCACAAGGCACCCTTAGGGGATATGGGAGGCCCCTGGGGTAGGTTATCGGATCCTTGGTAGGTTTGAAAGGGCCTCTTACTGGACATCGGAGGATAATCAACGGTTTTTGGGTATTGAGCATGGCTGCCCACCACCCCGTGCCACTAAACCTACCCCCTAGCCCTCTCTACTATTATAGTGAGGTCTCATAATTTTTCCCAATTTTTTTGAGCGAGTTCTATTTTTTTTTTATATTTTTTCTATTTTTCAGCAAATACTTTAATTAAAAATTAAATTAAATAGTTTTGAATGTGCAAGTTGGTATAGTTCTTCAGAGAAAACAATGTAAAGCAATATATGGTACTAAGTTTAACGAAATTGGATGGGTTATCTTGCAAAGAGAGGAGATGTAGATACCAAATGCCTTTTAGCAATAATCACAAAGAGCAATATGAGAACCTTACCAAAATGAAGATTGGTTGTACACGATACCGGAAAGATGGCGGACGACGGGGATGAGATCCAGATACAAACGCTGAACATCTGGAAAGGTATGAGAAGAATTGATGGTGTGTGGTTCCATCATCTATTCATGAGAGAGGAATTAGATGATTTTTTTTTTGGGCTCATCAATATGAGAGAGAAATTGGCTACTACGTACTCAATTTCTTGGATTTGTAACATCTGACACCTCGTGAGAATGAAGGGAAGGGGATGATGGAGTCATTAAGCTCCATTATGTTTTTGTAACGTCTGATTGTTGCTACTTTCTCTCTTTTTTTTTACTGACCATGAGTCACATGACACATCATAAGAAAATTGACAAGGCATTCGGCAATTCAACGGTTGATGTGGCGAGCCCTGATTTAATCATTGCATTTTAATCTAATTATATAGATAAATTTGAAAGCTGTTGTGCCAAATGTATAAAGGAGTGGGACATGAGATGACACACAAAGTGGGACAGAAGATCCTTACTGATTTTTCAATAAGTTGCTGTTACATAAGATTCGTCATCATTTTATAAGTCAAATCTAAAATCTCATATGAGACGGCTCATATATGAGGCGTGATACTTGTGAGTAAAAAAGTGATACCACCATATAACAAAGTGATACCTCATACATAAGGCTGCATATAAGAGAGTTTTTGGTTTTGCAAGGCAATATCATAATAGGTTCAATTTCCCCTGCTCCCATGCCTTGTAACTGATGACTTCTAGGAAATATATACTAGTCCCTTGATGGTATTATGTTGACGGTCTCAATACTTGCGCTGTTTGTTTTTTTTTTTTTTTTTTGATACGAGGAACCCGCAGCCACTACTCTTTGAGTGTGCACTGGATAAACCCCGAGTGTATGCAATAGCCTGCAAACCATATACACCAGGCAAACCAACAAGATAAATCTTGTAGGCTGGCTCAGTAAAGGAGGCTTAGTGGGAATTGAACCCATGACCTTTGATATGAAATTCAATCCCACAATCAACTCAACTACCCCTTTCACAGCACTTGCGCTATTTGTTTAGTTAATTCGATATGTTTGCTGTTGAACACGAGAGTCCGAACATGACCTAACAAGAGATGTCACGATCACAAATTCACTTGCACCAAAAATTTAATAATCGGTTCAATCCATCCCAATTTGGTGATATGGTTATTCTCGGACAATACTTCTTAGTTTAATTTTGTCCAATTTAATTCGATCAATTCAGTTCCATGAAAAAATAACACAACCATAACGTATTAATAATTTCAAAATTCTCAGCGGCAATAATTTATTGGGATGTTTTTGTGATCCACCAAAACTTCGCAGCATTATACCTATTTGTTGCGTGTTCTCATGGGTCCTTATGAAATTGTTTAGTTGGTAGTAATAATAAAGTATTACAGCTAGAGCAAAAAAATCAAGATCAATGTTAACACATTACTCTTTTTTCTTTTCTCCTGCTCATCATAAGCCAGAAATATGGTATCTTTTTTTTCCTAGCTTTAGAGTGATGTAATGGAAAAAGTTGAAGTGTCGGGGGTTTCTATACCCTTTAGGCAATTAGGCCTTTCTATGTGGCAGCTTCTCATTCCATTACTTAGGACCTGGGAGTCTTGGATAATGGCCTTTATTTGTTCTGCGTTACAGTTATTATATAATAATATATGTACTAAAGCTTCACGGAAAATTGGAAGGTGCTATTAGGCCTATCAACATCATATGAAAAATAGGTCAACTTTTACCGTATACTCTAATAAACTGTAAGATAAGATTACAAACTAGTTTCATGGGTGGATGGTGAAGTTAACTCTCGTATTAGGGTGAGTCAAAGTAGAGGTAGAGTCGTAGAGAGATAGATAGAGAGAGAGTGTGTGGAGAGTAGTTAGCCGATTATCTGCCAACAAAGATGGTGGTCTAGAGATTTCAAACTTACTTTTAAATGATTAGTAAGGTAAAGTTATGAGTTCTATTCCCCATTTCCATGCATTTTGTCTGCTGGCTTTTAAGAACTATACTAGCCTCTTATTACGCAACATTGATGAAGCAAATGCTTGCACTGATTGTTCAGTTAGTCTGATATGTTAGCTGTTGAACACGAAAAATTAACATGACGGTGGGGTGGGGGAGGGGGGAGAGTGTCTCGATCGCCATTCACTTACACCCTCTTTTTGATGAGAAAAAAAAAAAAGTTAGACATTACCTTGTCCACTGAGGAGGGTCTTTCGGTTTTATAGTCGTAAGAGTGACAATGGACTTAGATCAAACTCATGAATCTCGTAATGGGGTTACAAACTCACAAGTCTTATATACGAGTCAGCTGGAGACCCAATTTACAAGTCTCAATCACAAGTCAAACTTTTTTTTTCGGTTTGGTGTCTGTTGATGATTGTGGGCATCGTAATCACATATTCCATATGTTTCTTATGGAATATTATTAACTTTTCCTTGCTATGAATAATTTTGCTCGAGCGGGATCAAACTTCTTATTAACACGCAAAAACTCTCCCAATGCCTATATTTTCCCATTTCCGAACATGGAGTACTTATTATAACCAACATTGCATTGCATTTTAAAATAAAGTATAAACAATCTATTTCTAAATTGTGTTACTATACAATTTAGTCTTGCGCGAAATTCAGGCCTACTCAAGCTAAGGTAGGGTTAGATTAAGTTCAAGGCGATCTTTGACCAAATTGCCGATTTGATTGGTAACTTGTAAGTAAACTACTCTCATCGTTCAAAATAAGCTTTTAGGTTGACTTTTTGAATCAAATTTCACAAAACTTGACTATCGATTTAAGAAAAAAAATGAAAACTTACAATATCAAATACAATTCTTAGATTCATTATTTTTACTTTTTTTTTTTATCACTTAGATTCCTTATTTTTAATTGTACTTTCATAATTGATAGTCAAAGTCTGTCTCATAAACTATGCAAAGTCAAACAAAAAGCTCATTATTTACTTACTACTAACAATTACTATGCAACTACGGCAGAAGATAGCACTAAAATGAGTAGTGATTACATCAAAAAGAAGATGATGCATTTCCACATTACGTTCTTCTTTTTAGCGGGTGGTTTAGATGCAACAAGAGGTCAAGAATTATTGTCTTCCATAAGGGAAAGAGAAAGGAAGGAAAAGTTCGTGCATGTTGCACCTTTAGGATTTTTATCAATTGGAAATTGGAGATGACGAGCAAAAACTCATCAAAGTTAGTTAAGCCAAGTTAACTCATCAATGTTGCACCATACTATTATCATCATTTGCACCAATCTTTCCATGTAGGATTCTAATACCACTTATTAGGGGATCAAGCAGAACGTCATGGAGGATCTAGCAAATAAGTCAAGTGGTGTTATTAAATCTTCAATGGACTTGCCGCCTGCAGGCACGCACGTGGAGGGGAGTAGAATATACATAAGCTCAGTGGAGTTCCATTACTAAAATCAATAGGTGTTAGGTGAAGTAATCCACTACCTTATATACAATCCAACTCTTCCAACATAAGACACTTACATGTAGGTTATACTCATAACAGGAGTTCCATCTAAAAATCAATTGGAAATGAATTCATTAGCCACCAAAGCTATATATTAGAATCATCCACACAAAAATCTTTTAATAATGTGGGACACTTAAGTCATACATGACTTAATGGCTTATTTTTCTTCATGTTTCAAGCCATAACTCATACTCCCTTCCTTCTTTATTCTTCTTTTCATTTGACTTTTCACGATTTTAAGACAACACTTTGATTTTGAATAATTATAATTCTGTAACTATAAAAATATAATATTCTGAAAATGTAAATATCTACGACGGTCACCGTTAGCCTCATAAATGGCAACTTCATAAGAATTCTCATCTAACAACAGTTCAAATATGTCATCCGTGTGTCGATCTAATAGCTCCAGAACTATTGTTAGTTAATTATACTTGTTGATTTTCTCACTAAAGTCCTTTATCAAAACCATTTCTTTTTTCTCTTTTGTGAGGCATATTTAGCAACTTTATTGATGTGCATGCATCATCACGGAAGGACCATTAAAATGTTTTTCAAAATTATATGACGGCAATATTGACAAACATTATTTGACAGCTGTACGGTAATCCCACTAATTTCAGCCAAGTGTTTTGATAGTACGATGATTGAAAGTCTCCAACATTCACATTATATAATGGAAGATATGAAAGAATCCAGCAATAAACAATTATTTGACCATTTTTTGTGCTTAATTACATCACGAAGGAAACGAATATTTGTCACATATTGTACCATATTCACCATCCTTGGATTCTCCCTTCTTCTAGACACAATGCTATGCCTCGTCACCAACATCTCAAATCTCTTATGCGACAATTATAAGCTACACCCTTCGGTCTACGGAAATCTCTACGCTTTCCTACTATAATATTTGTTCTAGGGAAATCTTAACGCTTCCTTATATATAATAGTATCGTGTTGCAGAATTATTTCCTTTGTACCCCTCTTTATTTCTCATCGCCCATGTGCCAGGCCATATTCCCTTAGCCTCACTATTTTCTCATGAAATAAAAAATGTTATTTTTAATTGTCTTATCATGAAAAGATCATTTAAACCTTTTGGTTAGGGCATATTTAGTGTCAATCATCGACGCAGATGTTAAGAAAGAATTTGCTTAATCAAGGCATGCACACTGAGCCATATGATAACATAAATCAAAGATAGATGCATATCTCTATAGTAGATTTGTAGCAAGAAAAGCTGATGAAGTGGTGATGCAAATAAACCAACAAATCGCAAGTTTCTCTCATTGACAGTTGACACATATTCCACTTTCGCTTTTACGGGAAGACAATAAGACATCCATGAATGTCATTTCCAAATGGATGTATGCAACTTGTTTTCAACTAGCTAGCTAGCCCAACTTCCACAGATGATCAAACCAAACATCAACCTTAATCAATTTATCTACAATGATATGGTATCAACATTAATATGAAAAAAATGACCATGACTTTGGTCATGTTCTTTTCATCGTCTCTATTTTGCATTTAATTGTAATTTGTTCAGCGTGGTATCGTTCCGTTCCAATCCATTATTCTGCACTATATGTCATACAGTACTTTCACTTTGTCTTACAATTCTGTTCATTTATGTAATCTGTTCCGTTCCGCGCCGATCATCTGTGTTCCATTCCACGCCGTTTTGCGGCATTTATTTGTTGTAGATAATAAAATTTACTGCACGAATTTGGCTGATGTGGGACGATTAAATAGAAGGGCATACCACACAAAATGCTGAAAAGAATTATCGAAGGAAATTACTCTATGACGAGACTCGATTCGATTCTTCAAGGAGCTTATATATTCGAATTATTGGCCATAGCAGGCACTTTACATGCCATTGGGCTGGAAAAAGATTAGAAGGGACATGAAATGAGAGATCTCTTGCATAGATAAGGTAAAAGTAGAAGCTAAGGTTCCCTATAGGCACCCCTATTTTTTATTTTTTTTTTTTGAATGCAGGCACCCCTATTTTTTTAATTTTTTTTTTTGAATGCAGGCACCCCTATTTTAGTTGAGTTGATGAATGTGGACAGAGTACAGAGATATAACAACTTTAGTGTAACTAACTGTCACTCAAATATACTTCTAATCCTTACAGAATTGAGGCATCAGGCATGTAATAGAGAAAATAATAACGTAAATAAGAGACGGACCAACTATAAACGTAAATACGGGAGGGAGGGAGTACCGGAATTCTATACAACTTGGTACTCCGTAAAACATGAATAATGCTGAAGACTTGATGATTCAGAGACTTGATGGACTTGCGTGTTTAATCTGTTACGTAGGAGGTAAATCAGCAGCTCAGCACTCATCAGTCTTCCTCAAGCGTGACGACAAGAACACTAAACTGTCTACTGTTCACTCATCCTCATTTTATCTCCTCCATCAAGGGAGAAAGTTTTGCTCTTTGTGTTTCAATGATAGAGCACAGATGCTTTTTGACTGATTACAGCAAGCTTCAGGCCAGTGCTTCTTGACTGATTACAGCAGGAACAGCAAATAAAAAGGACGGAATATTGGTTGCAACAAGCATTGCAAGAAACGATCTTGATTTCAATGAGAATATTCTGCATACATCTTAACCATAAAATCGGCTTCACATCTCCCACCCCTCTTCAAAATTTGACAAAATCACTTAAATGGTGATCTGTTCAGTGCTTTGGGGTTACATATTCTCAAGCCTAAGCCCCAACTCGTTACAAATAAAAAAGTTATAAAAAAAATTAAATAAAACCCTCAAATTACAGAGTAATGTATATACAAATGTGATGGTTGCTTTGATATGTAACACCATCAACAATAATACAAGTTGTATCACTGAAGTATTAGAATTTAGAAGGGACTAACTGCATGGGCCAGCTTCAACATGATTTCAGGCACTAAGCGTTTTCTCAGAGGTGCCTTCGCGTCCTTTGCAAGGGCTTCTTCATCTCCAGCATGTATTGTGGCAACTAAATCTTCAAACATCTGATCAGCACCGCCTCTCATTGGATCCTAAGGAGAAGAGCACAACCATAAAGATGTTAAAGTATGAGCTGCAAATTTACAATACATCACCATTCCAATGACTCTCACGAGACCCCCATCTAGGGCTCACCCTCAGCAATGACAATTATGTTTCCTAGGGAACGTTATAAGCTTTGATGGGAAATGCATGTAATTTCCTACAGAAGTAAATGACACATTGACCAGAAATCAATAGTTTGCTGTACTGCTGCAGTTAGAATTCTATTCACTTAGGAAATGAAGATGATATGTGTCTTTTGATGTCCTAGACTCCTAGGACTAAATGTTTATGTGTAAGTTCCTAGGTTTCAGCTCTAGAACTCTCTAGTCTGGAAATTTGATTTGTTAGCTGGAAGCCTGAAAATCAATTTGAGATGTATCATAAAAGTTTGATTCAAACACAAAATATCATATCAAAAATGATCTCTTCACTTCCATACTTCTCCTGCTATTTGCTACATAGAATCCTTGATGCCAACACCTCCAACATTTGGGGGAGAAAATTATGCCTATTGCTACATGAAAATGAATCTTGAGAACAAATTCTTTGTAGGAAATATTAGAGAGTGTACGAAGCTCAATTCAAACAAATGAGTGAGGTGAACTGAAGGATGAAAAAAATTAGTCCTACATACTCGAAGATGTCACAGATTGCCCAAAAGCATGGGAGTTGGAATAAAGAAAGAAGCATGGCGCTTTCTCCAGGAGGAGTTTCATAAAGATGACAAAGTAAGAGCCATTCGGCTCAATACACTTCCCGAGAAGATTTTGAAAATACGAAGATGAAAAAAGATGAAGGTTTAATCCTGCAAAAGATTTTGGAAATCTTAACTGAGAGGTTCAATACAATTGTCACAATAGTACAAGAATAAAAAGACTTACCAAAAGTTGGTGTGACTGAGTTGATGGGTTCATTGCAGGCACATGAGGGCAGAAGCTCAAGAAAACCTGAAAATGCTTTTCTGTCAAAGCACCAACCAACCACTACAACAGTCGGTTTTCAACTATCAAGGTGAGACTTTCTGATCTATGCACCCTAGGCATCAACCTTGAGCAGTATAGGGATGTTGGATGATTAGCCGCGGTTACACGTCTCACATGATGACCAATTCAAGTTATTTTTTGCAAGATGGACACCTCTGTCAATAATCCAGTTCAAATTGCAAATGGAGCAACTACAGAGTCTAGGCAAGGGTACTATTACTGTCCATACAAAGATAGGCATCAAGTACATCAATGATGTTCACCTTATTCCACATCTTATTTGCATAATGCTACTAGCCCACGAGGTAAAACACCACTTGTCGAGATATATGAGTCATATCCTGTCATTTATTTGGATCCTGAATTATGTGAAAGCTGCCATTATGCTGTTGTAGAGCACAATTACGAAGAAGCTTCTTAATGGAGTGGGAAGAAGCTCCGGAGCTTGAAATACAAATGATTGAGAAGAATGGGACATGGGAGCCGGTCCATAGGCCTAAAGACCGGGAGGCGATAGGTTGAAAAGAGTGTACAAAATTTAATTAAATATTGTGAACAAATACAGGACCAGATTAATATTCAAAGGCTACTCCCAACAATTTGGAATTGATAATGGAGAAACTTTTATTTCAGAGGTGAAACCTCTTAGTGTCATTGCTGTAGCAGGCAGCAGCTAAAGAAAAATGAAAAATATGTCAACTTGATATTAAATCTGCCTTCCTCAATGGGGACCTAGAGGAAGACTTTCAGGATTTCTCGTCAAAGGAGAACATAAGGTGTATAAGCTGAAAAAGACTTTATATGGCCTAAAACAAGTCCTGAGAGCATGGTGATCGATTCTTAGTTGAGAAGTAAGAATGAGCATACACTTTACATACAAAAGTGTGGCAAGAAAGATATTTCTTCTAGTATAACTCTATGTTGACGACCTTCTTGTCACGAGAAAGAATCCAACGATTGTTGAATTCAAGAAGGAGATGAAGAAGCCTTTTGAGATGACTGATAACGGTTTAATGAAATACTTTCTTGCCATGGATGAACTACTTTATTGGCATGGATAGCAGAATGTGGGATCCTCCTCTCTCAAGCTAAGTATGCTGAAGATATCCTTAAGAAGTTTGATGGAGCATTGATAGCCGGCTGCAACACACCTGGTAGTATCTTAAAAGCTGTCCAAATTTGATGAACAAAAGAATATGGATTGATTTAACTTTCGCGAAAAGCTTGCTGTCCAGTTTCATGAGTGATCCAAGTGAAGTTCACATTGCGAGAAGGGTGCTGTGATACTTAAGAGGCATCTCTAAGTTTGTATACTGTTCATATCCAAAGTTGTTTGCCTATTCTAACAGTGACAGGGATGCTTCAGGCGACTAAATGAAGAGCAATGCTGGCTATGCTTTCTGACATCGTTGAGGAGTATTTCCACGGATTTCAACGAAACAAGAGGTTCTAGCTCAGTCAATAGCAGAGGCTGAGTATATTGCATCGGCAACGGTCAATCAAGCAATTTGGCTAAGGAAGATACTTACAGTACGATGGCCATGGGCAGGGCTGTCACAATGGCTAGCACGACCCAACATCCTAATCTCCTTGTCCCTCCCAAGGCCGAAAATTCGAGACTGTTTAAGCTGAATAGTGGGAGGAGAAATGAAACACTCCCCCCTAATACTAAACAGCCTACCCCAAAGAGACCCGAAAAATGACAGTCCAAGGATTCTTCTTTCCTCCAGAAATAAAATCCTCATACATTGAATTATTGATCCATTTCGCCTTCAATAGGCAAGACCTTTTCAGGAAAAGGCCATCAAATATTACTCTTCAACTGAAGTTTTGGTTTTTTTTTTTTAGAGGGGGGGGGGGGGGGGCAAAAGCAGACAGTAATATTTCGCATTGAGATGGCTTCAGCCAAATATGACATTGCAGGGAAGACGAATGACAATGGAGATGAATTATGCTTGTGTACCTGGAGAAACACATCAGTATGGGTCTTGCCTTCATACATTATTGCTTGAGCATCAACTCCAAGTTTCTGAAGTGTGTGAGCAAAATCTTTGCTGCACAAATACCAAATTGAGGACAAAGTACAGATAACTGTGAATGCAACATTTTAAGTATAGTAGAAAAATACATAAACTCCAGAAAGTTGCTTTGTACAAGGATCACAAATTGGTTGCGTCAGCTTCTACTCTTTAAATAGATTAGCAAAAAGAAGCTTCTACTCTTTAAATAGTAGTCAATTCTGGATAATCAAGCATTTCTATTGCAAAGCTGAAAGCCACTAGGAGAGGAATGCAACAACAAGAATCACACATGCAAGAATCAAAGATCACAGAAGATTATGTGGTTATACATTACAAGATGAAAGCTGAAAAGATCAAAATGAACGCTAAAAGATTTGTAATCTGCTCTATTAAATATAGACATATTGAAGTGTAAAATGAAAAAGACACCAATCATCAAGTTTAAATCAAAGCACATCACATCATGTAGTTTAATGGCTAGCAAGTAGAAAACGCATAGTCCAAGTTCGTTATTTCATGTCAATCAAATTACATATTGAATGTGTTGTACAATGATTTTTCCTTCCTTGTGTTTTGCATTAATATTAATATTTAGATAAAATCATTAGATTATGAAGATCCATGACTGACAAGAATCTATTGAAGGACTACACCCGTAAAATGGAAGTCGTTGAGTTAAAAGTAGGAAAGCTTCGACACATTTGAATTATTTAAAGAAGCTATTGTGGGAAGAGTGACACATAATTATTAAGACAAGGTGACATGCAGCTTCATCCTTCTCCGTATAACTACGTTGATGTTGAAGTGGAGCCGGTGGGCTGAGCCCTAGTCTTGAGAAAACTGATACTGGAGCTTGTTTGTGCGGTCCAGATGTTTTATTGTTGTTGCTGGTGATATGTTCAATGAAAATCCAGAAACAACTAGAACTTTCCAGATAATAATGGAGAAACTAAATGGAGAGACTCTTCTATCATACTAAGGGTATGTGAATTTGACCCAAGACAAGTCATGTAACTTGATATTTCAGCCCCCTTTCTTGGTAGTTGGCATCTATACAAAATACATTATAACATAATTTTATGTTGCCATTTGTCACTCTTATAAGGGTTCTGGTGGCCTGGTCCAATGGATATAATACTGGAACCTTAAATCTTAATGCATTTTTGTCGTATCAGGTTGTGAATTGGTTGCCAATTAATCACTCAACTATACTAATTATTCAGGCAAAGACAGGCAAGGCTTTTCTTTCTTGATGCTAGTGTATGTTGGTTGGACCAGACGTGCAAATTGGTTGCTACTTTATCCCTGTTTCTCAACTTTTTTAATTGTCAAAGCAAGGGCAGACAAGGCATTTTGTCTCTTGATCTTGTTAAGCGTATTGCAGATCAATAACATGTTCATCCAAAAAAGAAGAATGATTTATCTTGCATTTCATAGAAAGACAGCATATCATTTCCTATTCATAAAAAAAAAACTACATCATTGAAGGAGACTCAAACCTGGCATCTGATGGAATCGAATAATCTGCAGTACCATGGAAAAGAATTACACGAGGTAGTAGCGCAACTGCATTTCTAACATTTGGATCCTGCACAACAATTTCAGGAGAATACTGCCGCAATGATTCCTCCCCCTCCATTATGCTGAACGAAAGTTAGCGTTGGCTATTTAGCTCCATGTAAATACATTGATACTGAAAGTCAAACTTGTAGAAATGAAAGGAGGATTACCTCAAAAATATGGAACGGTATAAACCTCTGTTGTGGAAGTGATCAACTAGATTCAACAAATTATACCTGACATGACATTGGAAAACGTGAAAATCAACCATCCAATAGCAGATTTGTTACAGGCAAATATGCAAAAGTCAAAAGAAATGAGCACAATCATGCCATATTAGCAAACCAAACAGCTATTAGTGCTAGAGAGGCTTCATGTCCGACCTGGGACACTATGATCCATCTATCTGGCCCCTTAACATGTTAAATACATACTATAGCTACGAGGTTGTAACATTAAAAGCTGCAATAAGAATACACATCAATTTGCAAAGGTACTCATTTCCTCAGTGAAGTATTATATTAAACATACCATTAAGGAGCAAAGAGAGCATTAGCGATACTCCTGGAAGTGTCCCAAAAAGACCGATAGAAACAGGAAGATATAAAAAGGTGGCAATGGAAGATTTTGTACAAGCTTTTCACAAAGCCTTTTCGGAATCACGCCAATTTGTTGGCTAAAGAGTAGAGGCAAAATGAGAGGCCCCTTGACAAGGGGTTATCCAAATCAAGTTTGATGCTTCTACTGATGTTAAGGCAGGTGAGCGAGCTGTGGGCAATATAGGAAGGACTACCAGAGGAGTGTGGTGGTGGCTGTAACCCGCATGTTCATAAGCAGTGGAACACGGATTTATGGAAGCTTATGCAGCGCTGATGGGTGTGGAAGTGGCGCAATAACAAGGGGCTACGGACATTATACTGGAAGGAGACGCGCAAGTGATGTTGACTGGTGCATGCATTGCGAGGCAAAGGTCAATGGAATAAAGTTGTTCAAGTCCTCATAGAAGATTTTTATTCGATACTGCATATATATTTGATTCTATTTTCTTAACCTCTGTTATAAGAAAGCAAACAATGTAGCCCATAGACTTGCAAAATGGGCAGTGTCGAACTCTTGTGGGCATTGTAGGCTATGATTGTCGGACTTGCCGTTTTCTGACTCTTCAATTGCTACTAATATAAAGGGCTACTCTTTACATTGAACAAAAAAAGAAATAAGATGAATAAAACATAATATCTTTCATTTTATGATTTGTATTGGAATGCATCTGACCTTTACCAATTCATTAAATCCAATACCAAAATATTATGTCTTCTAGGTCCAACATAAACTCTAAGTGAGCTATAGTAACAACCAAGAGGCATTTGCCTCAATGGTTATCATGTTACCTTCCAACTTGGAGGTCCCAAGTTGAAGCTTGGGAATCCCATATATTCCAAGTGGTTGATGGATATATGGAGGGTGACAACAGTTGGGCCTTGGTCCAGCTGGTTTGGGGTGAGGTGGGAGTGGGGGGGCCATTTGTACACCCAACTCTGGTCCAGCCCGAGATGGGTTAGGCTTCTAGTTCCGAGATGGGCTGGGTTGGATGGAGGCCCGTTCTTAACTTCTTAAAAAAATAAGTGAGCTACAGTAACACTGAAGCATGCCTTCCCTGTCATGTTCAAGTGAGCACCAGAACTGTCGCATGCCTATTCCAGTCACAGATGGCAGCACGCATGAGACCAGAATCCAGACACTTTAACCTCTCATCTACGTTGCAGCTAGATTGATATTTAAATCAGTTCATACGTGTCTTAGACTCATCGCTGATGCCCACCTTATGTTTCTCAGACACGGGGATCCGAAGATCGGGTTCGGATGTGGATCCGAGGATCGGACACTTGCACTCATCTATTTTAGGGATATTTTCTTGTTTTTGTATTAATTTGAGGCATCCAAGTGAAATATACTTGTATCGTATCCTAGTGTTCGAAAATCCGACACAGATACTCTGTTGGCATGAAGAGTTCAAAGTAACATAGTGCCTGCCCAAGTGAATTAATACAAATTGACTATCATACATGTAGCATGTTACAGTTATGTAAGTACCACTACTTACATCTGAGTGTCTATATAATCAAATGCAAGGAAGAACTTACCCTCCTGATAATCCAAAATAAGCTTTTATCTGTGAAATACTCCAAGAAACATTTGGTTCTACACCAGCCTCTTTAATAGCTTGTTCAACAAGAGTGCAAGCAGCAATATGCGCCCCTGCTGACTGTCCCATTAAATAAATCCTGCAAATCATGCACCAAGTTAATGACATGCTTACCTAAATTAGTGAGAGTGAAAGCAACACAGAAAGGCAGACACGTTGAAAGTTATGGAACATATAGCAGAGTGGTAAATTTCCTCAGCCATTACTCTTACACACCCCAATTTGAGCAGTAAGAAATGTCTAGAGGTTAGTACCTGTTAGGATCACCTCCATATTCTGCAATATTGTTGCAGATAAATGAAATACCTCGGGAAGCATCTTCAATCATATCTCTCATTGTTCCCTGTGGAAAATTTCTGGATATATGTCGACAAAAGCACCAATGATTTCAGTAAAAAGAAGACAACTATTTTAAGACTTTCTTCAGCCAAATATGTTAACAATCATTATTATCATAAGTTAGCCAAATGCCTCTCACGAGGCCCCTGCCTTGAGCAGAGCAAGGGCTGTCAAATATACTTGCAAATACAGCAAGGCTATTCTTATTCAATACTTTTTTTTTAAGATTAGAAAAAGTTCAATTAAAGAGTAAACTAACATTTTTTTTTTTTTTAGATAAAGAGAGTTTTATTAATAGTATGAATGAATTACATCCTAAGAGGACAAGGAGTCCTCGAAAGGAGGCTATTTACAGATCAGCCCAATGAAGCATAACCTGTGTAACAGGATAGCTACGAAAACACCCAGCAGCTTTTGCCCACAACGAAGCTAAATAGACTACTCTGTCCCACAACGCATCCACTGACATGGAAGTACCAGTAAAGACCCTAGCATTCCTTTCTAGCCAGATGCACCAAAGTATTGCAAAGATAGCACTCTTCCATAACAGTTTCTTCTCCTTTCTCCACCCAAGCCCTGCACTCCATGCTTGCAAGAACTCCATCATAGTATGCGGGTACGCCCAAACCTCACCTATGTAACCAGATAATCTACTCCAAAGAGTCTGTGCCACTTCACAACTCAGAAAAACATGTGAAGAGGACTCACTACTAGCCCGACAAAGCAAACAAATATCTGAGTTAGGCCTCCTCCTCTGACGCAGGTCGTTAGTATTTATATTTATCCTGTCCAACACCAACGTCCACACAAACGCTCGAACCTTAGCGAGAACTTTTGCCTTCCACAACCACCTCGCAATAGGGAAGTTGGGTTGTTGTACAGGCAAACGCAACCGCTGTAGAAAAGATCTACATGAGAATTCCCCAGAAGAGTCACCTATCCATCTCCGAGAGTCCTCCCTATCCTGAAGATGTACTGAATCCAGAAACTCGAGCAAAGAAGGGACCTCCTCCATCTCCCACTCCTGAGGTGATCTCCGCAAATGCAGGTTCCATGAACTTGTCGCCGACGAATATAACTCCGAAACAGTAGCTTCATGGAGCAATGATAGCTGATAAACTCTGTGAAAACGCAAACACAAAGGGTGGTCCTCTCCCCAAGCATCCTCCCAAAACCGTATCATCAGCCCGTTGCCAAGGCTAAACCGAACAAGAGGAAGATAAACTGGAAACAACAGGGAGATGGATTTCCATGGACATGCGTGTGTAGCTCCCATAACCACCTGAGTATCCCACCCATTTTGGCCCAAACCATACTTACTCCTAATAACCCGATGCCAGAGTGCATTGCTTTCCAAAGGAAATCGCCAAAGCCACTTACCAGCAAGAGCCACATTTTTAGTCACCAATCGCCTAATACCCAAGCCTCCCTCTTCTTTCGGACGACACACCAAATCCCAGCTCACTAAGTGATCCTTCTTATCTCCATCACTGCCAAACCATAGAAAGTCTCTCATCATCTTCTCAATTTTTTTAGCAACAGCCACCGGCACCTTAAACAAAGATAGGTAAAATAATGGTATGCTGGACAGACAGGATTGCAGCAAAGTGATCCGACCCCCAAGCGAGAAGTATACCCTCTTCCATCCGTCAAACCTCTTCGACACGCGTTGGCTCCCAAAAAGACTCAGTCCGAGGATTGCCCCCAAGTGGCATACCCAAGTAAGTAAGTGACCAACCTTGAGTTGAACAACCTACCAGATTAGCAAAACTCTCAAGACCAGCCTGGTCCAGATTAATACCCGCAACACTGCATTTAGCCAGGTTAATTTTCATCCCTGACAGAAGCTCAAAAACTTGCAAAATGGTGAGGACATTCTTAAACTTAGCTAAATCTGCGGACAAGAAAAGCATTGTATCGTCAGCAAATTGCAAGTGAGATACATGCACAGCCTCTCTCCCCACCAGAAGGCCTTCAACCCTCCCCCTCTCAACACCCCTCTCCAACATCCTACTGAGCACATCAACCACAAGAGTAAACAAGAAAGGGGAAAGAGGATCCCCTTGTCTCAACCCCCTCGAGGAAGAGAACCAATCCCTAGGTGCCCCATTAACCAACACGGAAAAGTAAGCATTGCAGAAACAACCCCTAATCCACCGTCGCCAACGAAAGCCAAATCCCTTTTGTTCTAGAACACGATCAAGAAAAAGCCAACTCACCCTATCATAAGCCTTCTCGAAATCTAACTTGAACACCACTCCTCTTGTCCCCTTCCGCCTAGTCTCATCTACCACTTCATTGGCCACTAATAAAGCGTCAAGTATCTGTCTTCCTTCCACAAAAGCACTCTGTGAGAGAGATATCGTAGAGGACAATACCTCCCTAATCCTAACAGAAAGAATCTTCGTAATTATTTTGTAGACACTAGTGACCAAGCTAATAGGACGGAAGTCTCTCACTTTCATTGACCGGTCCTTCTTCAGAACTAAAGTAATAAAACTCGTATTAATACTCTTCCCCATAATCCCTTGTTCATGAAATTCTGTAAGCACACCAAGCAGATCCGCCTTAATAATTTCCCAACAATCCTGGAAAAAAGCCATCGTGAAGCCATCTGGCCCGGTTATTTCTCCCGAAAACCGCTGATTTCACCTCCTCTTCTGTAAAAGGTCTCTCTAGCCAGACACTCGAATGTGCAGGAATTGGGCTCCAGTCAACCCCCTCAATAAAAGGTCTTCCTCCCACCTCCTCTCTAAAGAGAGCTTTATAGTACTCTGTAATCTCCCGACTGATTGCATCAACATCTGAAAAAACTTCCCCAGACTCATCCTCTAACTCCTTAATGAACGCTCGCCGTCTCCTCCCATTAACTTAAAAAACAGCCTAGAGCTAACATCCCCCTCCTTTGCCCAAGCAACCTTGATCTTTTGTCGCTGGCTCTGTTTCTCCCGTAGAATCACCTCTTCCAGCTCATTCTTAAGGCCAACACTCCTACGGACCAGCTCCTCCGTAGATTCCTTGCGTTGTCCCTACTACAAAGTTGCTGGTCCACCAAAGATATCTCATCTAAGAGTTCTTTCTTTTTCCTCCGCACATCGCCAAACACCTCCTTATTCCACCTCTTCAGCTCCTCTTTAACATTCTTCAACTTCTTCATAAAGCAATAACCCTGCCAGCCCTGCACTTCGAAAGAATCCCACCATTCCTTTACCTTCATACGAAAATTGGGATGCGAAGTCCACATGTTTTCAAACCTAAAAGGCGTCGGTCCCCATTGAACAGGGCAAGAATGCAAAGTAAGTGGAAAATGATCAGAACAAGGCCTCACTAACACCTCCTGCACAAGTTGTGGAAATTCATCCTCCACCTCATTAGTAAACATGAAGAGGTCAATCCTGGAACTCGCATTACGACGTCCACCAACCGACCATGTGAACTCTACATTATGCAGAGGAGGATCCCTCAACTCACATTCTCGAATGAAATCATCAAAACCCCTTATGCTTGTCATACTACTGGTATTCCCCCGCCTCTCACTACTGGTGCAAACAACATTAAAATCACCACCTACCACCCATCTTGGAGAGCATAACCCTGCGACACCACACAACTCTTCAATAAAAGACTCTCGCTCACGATACCCACAAGGGCGATAGGCTGCACCCCTGTCCCCTAACCTCTAGACAAACTGTAACAGTGTAAGTCCCAAAGACCACCTCCACCTGCGTAGCAAACCGAGTATCCCAAACCACCAAAATCACACCAGCAGCTCCATCTGAAGGTAAAACAACCCAATCCTTATTTCGAACCTCCCAAATACTTCTAACAAAAAAAGAGTCCACCACTTGCATTTTCGTCTCCTGTAACATCACTATATCAGGGGTGGCGTTGCAAATAACCTCCCTAACCAAGTTCCTCTTTCTTGTCCTCCCCAACCCGTTCACGTTCCAACTTAATATTTTCATAACAACCGTCTCTGTATCCCGTGTTTTACAGCACTCCTCCCTGCCATAGTTGACACTTGTTTGCAGATTCCTTAGCTCCCTGTTCCAGTTTCTACCTTTCTTCCTAGAACAAGTCTTCGGCGAAACCTGCACGCCGACCTGCTCCCCAGAAATACCCACTATCTTGAAACCCAAACAATCAAATAGCTCTTGTGGATCCCGATCGTCACTGTCTCCCGGTGCACGCAGATTGAAGACTCCCCTACATTCAACAAGTTAATCTCCTCCCCCTCACCCCATATATCTACATTTTCGTCTCTCTCCCTCTGCAAACTCTCAATAAGCAGACCTTCCTCCTCATACCACAAATCATCCTCCTCCTCTGAATAGTCAGTCTCTGTAACAGAACACTCATCTTTCCCCTGACCATAACCATCTCCCAAATCATTCCTAAGCCCGGTCTGAACCTGTGTTAAAGGAACCACGCTTTGCACAGTGCTCGCTGCCCAGCTCCCAAACAAATAGATATCACCAATCAGCCCTCTCGCCTTAAGAACTGCTGGAGGAAGCCGAACCCTGGGAGAAACAGGGTCACCGGAGACTCCCCCCAAACTCATGGTAGAATCACATCCCTCCTGGACTTCTGGGAAGCCAGCCCCCTCCCTACACCTTACCTCATCCTCTTCCCCGATACTTTCTGTCACTAAAGCACCCTCCCCTACCGCCAGAATACCCACCGGAACAGCCCCTTCGCACAGCCCAGCCGCCAAAGAAGAAGACTCCCCCACCTGTTGCGTTGTACCACTGACCACATGGGCTCCACCTGCATGTTGACCGTCATTTTCTATCCGAGAAGACAGGATTTCCGGACCCAGATCTGTCTTGTTGGTCGCCGGCCGGTGAGTCACCGGTGGCCGGAGGTGGCGCCGATGATACACGTGTGACCAGCTTTTCTCCTTCACTTGCTGGCTGCCCTCGTCGGAATTTTCTGCCACCGGACACCCCGTCTCCGCCTTCTTGCCGGTTCCAGAAGGCCCCACCGGCGCCGCCGTTGTGGGACTGTAAGCTCGAATGGCTGGAACTGGGAAGACGACTTTTCTCTCTCCATTCAAGTATGGGTAAATTCACGGAAGGGCTTTTAATTAGTGGGCCCACTGGAGCATGCCCTTTTTAATTATTAAAAGGCACATGGGTTTCACTTAAAACACCCCCACGCTGAGGCCCAAGTCTGCCAAAGACAGTAACCCTCGGCCCAATCCTCTGAAATACTGGTCTCCTCAGCCCAAGCCTCCAGAGAACACTGGAGTTTTATTAGAATTTGAAATATTAAACGCCTTTGACCCAGAATCATTTCTGCGGATTTGTCGCGCTGATATCTCGCGCCTTCCATAACGGTCCTCTGCCCTCCCAACGTTTCTCCCCTGCGTCGTCACCGGTCCACCGTGCTCCGGTGACCTTCCTAACCAATTTATCTCCTGGCTATGGCAAATTCGGCACTGAGAACGAAGACTCCTACTACCCACAAACATGACACGAGGCCCACAGCACTGGATCACCTCAAACATCCTGCACCAGCCTCTACCCTTGCTTCCCTCAGGGACTCTAATGGAGGCAGCACGCCCCGTTCTAGGCTGCTCCAGCAAGAAATACCGGCCAGAAGCATTAGAACCAATTCGGAGCATCAAGACATATCCATCACCCCGACAAGTGCGAATCCACCTCTTATCATTCTCCCCTCTCTACAGGGAAATAGCTTCCCGTGCCCACCAGACCAGTTCCTCCCGACGTAATCGAACTTCGAACTTTCTTCCCTGATGTACTTCCACTACACGAAAATCAACATAATCTCTATGAAATTCAAATCGCTTATTCTCAATAGAAAACTCCATAAGAAAGAAAATTAATGAACTGATCTCACTTCCAGCAATGGAAAGGCTCCCGGAGCCCCACCCACCAATGGTGGACAGAGTAGTCCCCAGTGACTTACACTCACTCTAGAGAGAGAAATATATATATTAAAGAGTAAACTAACTTTAGCAAACAAGGACAAGTCCTCAAAACACAAAAATACATTACAACCCCCCACCCCCACACACACCCAATGTTGCAGAACAACATTGAGGGGTACCCCCTGAAAAGCCCCTGCAAGCTTTGGCCCACAAAGATGCCAAATACACCACCCAAACAAACTCGATCACAATAAAAACTCTCACTTCCACTCCAAGCAACGACCCCAAAGAACTATCAAAACAGTGCACCTCCACAACAACTTAATCCCTTTTCCCCTCCCCAAACCAGCGTGTCTAACCTGCAAAAAGTTCAAATATCGTAGCGCGGCAAACAACATACTCACTCCCCACACTAAACATCTTAAACCACAAAGTTCGAGCACAATCACAATACAAGAACAAATGCGCACAGGTCTCACTAGCACAACGACACATTACACAAATATCCATCAATAAAATCCAACCAGGTCCCCTTATGCGGTAACATATCATGTGTTTTCAGCCTGCCAAGTATCAGAATCCAAAAACGCATACCTCGAAAGCGGCCTTAGACATCCAAATGTAATTAGCAAGAGGGAAATGAGAGTATTAGGAAGGGAGGATAAGACAGAGAAGAAAGGATTGGCATGAGAAGACCTGTAGGAGTTACTAACCGAAACTCGAGAATCATCACTATGGACAAGTTAAATGATATCTAGAATACTAAGGAAGGAAGTGAGTTCCTCAATCTCTCATCATGGGTTGCCCTCCGTAGACGGAGCTCCGATGCTTCACCGATGCCCAAATAGAAAGCATCATGAATAGTTGACAACCAAAGCAACATGAATAGTTGACAACCCATACACGTAACACCTCCTAGCTAAGGCAAGAAACTCATAACCAAACACATTAGTAGAGAAAAACAAATCAATATCAGACGAAGCATTGCACCTACTACTCACACTCCAGATCACAAAGGCCACATTCCGTAATGATATAGCAAGTCCAGAGAGCGTATGGAACCAAGTTAAAGTATCCCCCCCCCCCTAATGACCCACCTAGAAGAGCACCTGCCAAAGCAAGGCCCGTACACTCAGGTAAACCACCAATCGCTCCTCTCTCTCGCCCTCAGAAGCACAACAAACAGTGAAATAGCCCAAATGGAACTCAATCTGAGAAGCAAAACGGGCAACACAAATATCCCACGAAATGACAATACTTCCCAACACCTATAGACAGAAGACACACCTAATTCTTAGATCCAGGCTCCCAAAGACTTTGAACAAGAAAAGAGTCACCCTCTCGACCTTAGTCTCTTGAAACATCACAACATCAGAAGGCACCCTATAAATAACCTCCGTCGCCAGATTCCGCCTAGCCACCCTCCCCAAACTATTCACATTCCAACTATCAATAAATTAAAACCGCTAAGAACCCTAGTCCTGCAGGTTCGGACCATTCAGCAGTTCCCTAAACCCAATCCTCGTCGTCCTCTGGTAAAAAAAATTAGGGGAAACACAAACACTGACCATCTCACCAATGGGCAAGCTTAGCTTAAGACCAACACTGTCAAACAAACATTTACAACATTCCCCTCATGAACAACCCTATTCTGAACACCTCCCACATTCAACATGTTAATGCCATCACCACTAACCACCAAAACATCCTTCACGTGTCGCAAACTCTCCAACAAAAGATCCGCGTCCTCATCAAAATACTCAATATATCATCTTCATCTTCATAAAAATCTGAGCACAGCGTAACGATGAGTGGCACAGCGTGTATGTAGCTCAGCTTCAAGCTCCGAGTTCCGACGTCTGCTAACCAGCATACAAAGTTGTAAATGCCCTAAAGGTGGAAGCAGCATCAGATCAGTCACTTCAGCTATGTGTTCCCACCAAAGCACTACCTTGGCAACCCCCTTTCAAAGCCACTCAGTCCCTGAACTACCTCCGCATAACCATGGTATAAAAATCTGACCGATGCGTGATGTATAGGCCGATATGTGAAGGGGCATCTGATACAGCTGATACACGATAGATATGACCGATAACCATCACGACCGATACCAAAATTCATGCCACGATAGATGCGACCTCAAATGCCTCACTAATATCAATCCGCTTCCATGACGTAGCGAACGTTCCAATGATCATGACCGATACCGAGATTTCGAACCCTATGTACAGCCCCCCAAATCATCGCCCCAAGGCCCAGAAACAACAGCTGCCCAATTGGCTCAAGTGGTACCCCACTTAAAACATCATGTTTGTCGTGCCAACAGCCCCTCCAAAGTTCAACCCCCAACGGGCTGGCCGGCAATTTCTGTCCTCTGATACTCCGACTCAGTTGTTTCCTGTTGTATCCATGTCGATACGACACGACACGACGCAAAGTTCACGGGATATGGGTCAGCAAGCACACAAAACCTGGACGTGCCTGATCTGCTTAAGGCCACCAGAAGCCATTACCGAGTGAAGAGAAAAGGGAGAAAAGACAGAAGATCTAGATACACGGAAGGGAGAGATTTTGGAGGAGTTAGAAAGTAAAGATTGGAACAGAAAAAGCAGATCTCGAATAGAGTTTTTTTTTTTTGGAAAGGGAATGGAGTCATTACGGGTTAGAAGAAAAGGGTTTTTAACTTTTGAAATGTGACTACTTCTGTAATGCATAAAATATCACTCCAGCTACTATTTATTACGCATATGGGCCATCCGATATTAATTGGCCACAGAAGAAGCTCAGGGGGCAGACCCAATTCCTTTAAAACACAGAAAGCCCCCTCTCCAGAGGTTTTTAGTATTGGAATTGCTCTGATATTGTCAAGAGTCATCATGAACGGCCAAAACACATCAGTACAGTGTCTAATTCTCTACCTTGTTCATTTTTCTACTAACAGCTAATGATTATGACCAACTCAAACTTCTATCAGAAATTCTTAGTTATATAGCACTCATGTCTTGATGAATGAATCCAAGAAGCATGCACAAAAACGTGTAACAGGATCTAACATACGTACCAAATAGCAAACAAAGGTCGCCAAACACTAAATATCTATGATAACCAACAGTGGTAACCAAACCCATAGGTGGTAAAATCTTTATGTTAAAACCACATACCTATAATCAATGCAAGCAACAATAACATCTCTTTCCGATAATTGTATCCCAAGGAGAGAACCCCATGCTTTATAACTGCATCAACAATGAGATGGAAAAGCTCTTCAGAAAAGTTGAGAGTCAATAGCATATATTTTGGTTTTTAACATGAATAATAGGGCTAGGGATCAATAAACAAAGCTCATATTTCTCCCATTGTACCTTCCTTTACCAATTTCATTTCTTAAATTCTCCCATGATATGCCCCCATTGGTAATTATACAATTTCCTTTCCCAACATCTATTCAGAGTTTGACTAAAAAACTTCCTCGGTTAGATGTGATGCATTGACAGAATCGTGAGGTAGATATTTCCTCTATTGGAACACCTTTACATTTGGTTATGCCCTCGTTAAATCCTTTGTAGTTCACTAGATCACCGCTTCTAACCCTAGACTTTGGCTCCAGTAATTTCTATGTCGCATTGTTTTTCTTCTTCTTCTTTTTTTTTTTTTTTGGTGGCTACTATCTTTTTTAAGACTTGCTCTAAAATTGCAAATGACCATCCACCCAAAAACTACTTGATGAACATATCAATAATAAGATACTTAAGCACAAAGAGATTTACAATAACGTACCCAATAATCCAAGCTCCACCTGTTATAAATGCAACAACCGGCTTTGGTCCATTGCTGTTCTTAGGTATATAGAGATCAAGCCTACAAAAGTCAAGCGTTAGATTCATGTGAGAAGGCCAGCGCGAAACAAATCTGCGCAATCATTATAATTGCCTGTGCAATAAGAAAGCGCCAGTTAAAGTACCTGTTTCTTGGTTGATCACCATAGACTATACTTCTGTGGATCTGGCTTGAAAAGAAGTAGGAATATCCAACTTCCACAGAGAAAAAACCACAATTATACTAGTGATCTACGTAACTTTATAAATCCAATCACAAGCATAAAACAACTAGAGATGATTACATTGTTTAAGCCAAACCTTGAAGAAAACCAGGCATCAGCAGAAAGGCATAACAACCAAGAGCAAGGAATCTTGTGATCCATCTGTAGCCTACCCTGAACAAGTCAAAGGTAAGACATGGCATGCAAATAAATAATCATAAAACTTCCAAAAATAAGGAGCAAGGCTATCAAGTCACATTGTTTAACATGGATCATAAAAGATGCCCAAGGTTCCTGTCCAAATTATTGTTATTTGATCTTTTGTACTACCTTCAACATTAACCCATATGTTACCAAAATAGAAGAAAGATGAAGACATTTAGGTTCAAGTGTACAAACATGCAGCAATAAAATCTGTGCCATAAGATTATCATGGGACCAAAAACTACTCAGATCAATTTAGATTCCTGCTTCCACATACCAAGCTAACTCCTTTTAGCTACTATGGGTATCCCAAAGAACAGAAGAAAAAACATTGATAGGGAAAAATATACTAAAAATATCAATGTGAGATTAAGGCCGAAGAAAACAAGTCCTCAGAAGAAAGAGCCCCAGTTTGCTGAATGTCAGCAAGCGACACCCCTAGTTCAGGCAGAACGTACACCAAACTACTGAATACTGAATATCCCATTTGATTCAGGTAGGACTTAAAATTCACAGTACTTCTTAAAAACGGATTCCTCTATGAACTTCGCAAGAGTTACACTTTCTATGTTTGGTTGCCAGGAAGAAAATTGACTTCCGAAGTTCCCATGCATGCTACAATGACATGATACTTCAATTGTATCACAATGCTTGATTAAAAAGAGAGACGATAGAAAATAGAAAAAGTAAAATTTGCCCTTAGAAACTTAACACGGTACCAACATTATTTCCTTAGAAATTAGAATAGAAACTCACATAAAGGGAACTTCCACATTGAAATTCCCTTGTTCTACGAAAGCCCATCCTCAAGAAGTTTGACTTAACATAAAACCCAAGAGGTGTCAGGTGTGGCTGACAAAACATGCTCCAAAAGTCTCAATTGAAGGGCGTAGCTAGTCCACTTACCTCGTCAACCAATCCCAAACACCATTATTGCTTCATGCACAGCAAGTTAAACTCATTGCTTTACCGTATCTCCTGATGTACAGCTAAATGTTCTCTTAATCACAGATTAAAAGGCCTATCCCTTTAGATAGCTTCTTAGGTAACATCTTTGTTATGTGGAATCTTGGTTTCATCTTAACTACAGTCTACAGTACAAGAACACTCCAGCATCAATACTTAAAATCTTCACAAATTGGCGGAGTCTAGCACCTGGGCACATACACATGTAGAATGCTTGAGCCAAGTCCATGTAAAATAGGGTTGCGATCTTCAGCTGGGTCCTTCTAGTGGCCTCTCTTTTGGAATTGAGGCAATTTGTGATTCAACAACACAATCGATCGGTTCCAAGCTCACTCTCTCAAGCCTCCTCATAACAATTATTTATAATTAAGTTGTTAAATCAACCAAAACTAAATAATACCAGTTGATTATGACTTAGCCAATCCCATGCAGTAATGCTTATTCGTATACATGGTAGACATATTCGAATCACCTGCTGAATGTCATCACCAATACCCAAGCATTATCCCCTACCTTCTAATAAGACATAGGCATAGATATTTTAAATTCTATATTGTCCTTGTCAATATCATTCAATAAAAAATACAAGATGTTAGCAACTAAGTTGCAAACCATCTCTACTAATTCTCAGTTTCCTTTTGGACCCGATCAGTAACGCTTATATAAGAGTATCATGTTAAATAAACCTGAGTCTCAATCCGCCTACCCCAAAGAAAATACAAAGACAACCACCTAGAAACCAGACAATATTTTCAAACTTATGTGACTAAACAAGTGCAACATGGTCTATTTACTGGCTAATAATGTGATACATACTTCTCCAGGAAATTTGGGGGATTTGAAACAGTGGAGCTAAAAAAAATAATTGATTCAAGGGTTAGCACTCAGAAATTAATAACATTCAGCATCTTAGCACCCCCAGACGTATACTTAAAAGAGTCCAGAGTGCACCCAGTTTCAGTGACAAAGAGATCCGAAGAATGAAATCTGACAATAAGAAGTCAAAGAACTCAACAATTGAATATTTCATTCAGAATTGTGAACATGCTCACTGAATGGCATAGTTCTCACACAAGTGGATGTTTGTCATTTTCTACCACAAATTCTATCACCCTCCACAAGAAGTACCCTAAACACTCAATACAGACATAGAACAAACTAACTTTTTCCTACTCCTCAAGGTATTAGATACCACATCCCACTTCAACATCTAAAGTGAGACCAAAGTGGCAAATTCTCAAAAGACATCGAAGAATATTTCTAAAACCCATTTGGCATCAATGCAAACTCAAAAACACAATTTATGGTGTAGAGAAATACAAAGGTAATAAATAACAGAAAACACAAGTGTACAATTAAAACACTCTGAAACTAAAAGGTATAACCATTGATGGAAAAGATGAGCAAAGATTCATTATCATCAAAGATGAGAATTTTACATTCTGACACCACTGTTGGACAATACACCGGACCATTACTCCAGATTAGTGTCACTCTTGACTACAATTAAAAAACAAAGCTATTGTAGCCTCTTTGAAACACAAAACTATGGCATGAATCCTACTAAACGTTGATAAAATCCAATCGACAAAAAGGGCTACACTTCAGTAAGAACAAAATTCAGGATTACAGTTCAACAAATCTAACTAGAAACCATGGACTCTCCATATCTTCCAATATCTTCTTAAACATAGATCACAATACCACTCAATCTGTATACATTTAAGCTTCGCGCGACAACAATTTCTCTTGAAAAGCAACCCTAAATAAATTCATTTAAAACTGAACATAGATGACTCATTCAAAACTGAACAGTCTTCAGCAGGGGGTCCAAATACCTAAATAACTGAAAATACAAAACAGTAAACTCATCAACCTAATCAAAGGTCAAAAGTATACAAAACTACACTCCTTAGATCACACCATCTTTGTACCTTCATCAATACACCACTCCAGACAAAAGCTAAACCCAAAGCATCTAGTCATCTACCCACAATTCCAAACATTACTACAGATCATCTTATACAATTCCTTCCCCAGACCCCGCCCTCGGCGGGATACCTACTGGGCGGTTGTTGTTGTTATCTTATACAATTCCAAACACAATTTCCAAATTACCAAAAACCAGATTGCAAACAATCGAAGTTGGAAGACTACCAAGATCACAAAATACCCAATTGCAGACAAATGAAGTTGAACGCAACCAAGATCACCAAAACCTCAATTGCAAACAAATAACATCTAAGACAACCAAAATCACCAAAACCCCAATTGCAAACAACTGAAGTTAAAATTAATAAAGGTCACCAAATACCAATTGCAAAGAAATGAAGTTAAACACAACCAGATCACCAAAACCCAATTGCAAACAACTGAAGTTAAACACAACCAAGATCACCAGATACCCAATTACAAACAAATGAAGTTAAACACAACCAAGATCACCAAATACCCAATTACAAACAAATGAAGTTAAACACAACCAAGATAACAAATACACAATAAAAAACGTTAAAAAAAAACAAAATTACCCCAAATAACTCAGGAGCTTTAAGCTAAACCGGGTGACCAAATAAGTCTCAGAAGCAGCATGCTCAACATTATCAACAAAGGACTGATCTTGCCCACCATTGGAGAGAGAAACCAAACTCTCATGGCTAGAAATTCTGCGCCTTCTTTGTTGCTGTGATTTTGTGGTGATCCCACTTGTGAAACTTAAAGCTCTTGATAAAAGGGGTTTTCTTTCGATTGGCTTATCATCATCTTCAATGGAGGTAGATATTAAAAGACGGGTAGTGGATAAATCATCATTACCTCTATGAAGAAACATTGTAGGCAATTCTCTAGATGAACCCAGATGTGGGTTCGTTATAGGAAGCATTGGAGATTGAAATTTCATTGCTTTAATTTTCTAAAAATAGCTAGAGATTAACCGAAATCAATGGGGGATTTGAGAATTGAATGAAAAAAGAAAGTTTGGGTTTTAAATTTTGAACTTTTTTGAATTGGGTTTGTGTGGTATTGTATGGCATTATGGAGACTGTTTGGGTTTGGGGTAACTTAACTATCAATTTGCCCGTTAACGGGGAAGATTATTAAGAGAAGATCAAGGGAAAACGTGTTTTTCTTCTTCTTTTTTTTTTTTCTTTTTTGGCTTTTGGTTTTGGGCTTCTGCCTTGGGTTGCCTATAAAGACCAAGTAGTCAGAATGTGAGATGCCTTGTGGTTGCCGTCATACGTTGGACTTTGTTTGTTATCCTACAAAGCTACATAATTGTTTGTTGGATTGATGATCATAGTTACTCCTCCATATGCTTGGTGTTATCCCATCAACGAATATGTCATCTCATGTAAATGTTTACGGTACTTTTTTCCTAAGGTAAGAAAAAAGATTAGGACATTGAAAAGGATATTTGATCAAAAATTCTATCATACAAATATCTCTTATTTTGTTCCGTTTGTGGCATTTTGTTTTCGATACTCCGTTCTATTTCGTTGAAAAAATAGGGTGTAGAGGTGCATTCTTATGTTGCTTACATTCCGCAATTCGTTATATTTCATCCGCAAAGTTTGTTCCACTCTATGCTGCAAAAATGTTTACTTTCGTTTGCAAGTTCACTTTCGTTTTGTCCTAATTTGTTCCATTATAAGTTTGTTTTGATCCAACCAATTGTGTTCCACACAAAACTAATAAAAAATAAAAAGGCCTGATTCCCTATTTTGTCATACAATAGACTACTAGGTTTGCCTATTGGTATTTGTGAGTGATACAATGTCTTGGAGTAGTTTAAAGCATGTTTCGAATATATGATACAGTATGAAATTGAAGATGAGACATAGTATCTAAAATATACCTTGAAAATCAGGATTTTATAATGTTAACATCTCACAAAACTACACCCACATTTGCTCCCGTAAGCATCTATTTATGTACAACACTCACCATTAATGAGGCACGTGCGACCCACGTGGGAATTTGGACCCCTCGATAAAAAATAACTTAATTTCATTTTTTTCAAAAAAAAACCTTGTTTAAATTGTTATTTTCTAATAAACGCAATAGTTGTACTTACTTGATGAATGCATAGTTCAATCCTGATGAATTTTCATTAAGAAAATTTTTATAAAACAATATAGTTGTAAGTTGATGAAGAGAAATAACTAAATGATCGCGGATCATGCTCCCACCTCTAATTGGTGGTATATCCACCCATAGATAGAATTTCTTGTCCGGGTTGTTCCTCATCTTTATTCTTTTTCAAAATTTATGTACTCTTTTTAATGTTTTGGGCTTCAATCATATTTTTATTTATATATTATAAGAGAACATATATATATATATATATATATATATATATATATATATATATATATATATATATATATATATATATATATATATATATATATATACTTTTAGCAGAGTTAGTATAGCCATTGATTATGAGATAAGTTTGTCGAACAATTGTTGTTGAATACAAATAAAACATCTACACATATGATTGTTTGGGTATATAAAATAATGTTTTATAATTACTGGCTAGTGTTTGTGGACGTTTCAAGCTATTAAAGACTAAGGTAGTGTTTATTACTTGCAATGCAATGCAGTGTAATTATTTTATACGTTACATGTGTGGTGGGAAAGGAATGAGGAGGAGAAAGGAGATGAGAAAAGTGAGATTGATTACGCTATCCAAAGTAATCATCATTACATGGGAAAATTTGAGCAATTGTGATTACATTGTTAAATGCAATCAACCTCACTTTTCTTATCCCTCTCCTCACACTCCTTCACTTTGTCACGTCATGTCTACCTATAAAAAAATTGCATTGTAGTATTGCATTTGATTGTAAGCAATTAAGTAAACGAGTCCTAAGAGTAAATTGTGTGTTTGAGGTAATTAGGGAATGTTACCTTACTACTAGATTTCGTGCCCGTGCGATGCACGGGATCTTATTTATCATCCTATGTTATTAAAATTTCAATATAATAAAAGAACATTAATCATATCAATATATAAAGTTGAATAACAGGAGTAGCAAGGAACAATAATAATTTTTATATCAAGAAAAGAAAACACATTTAACAAACAAATTATAGTGAATATATAATATATATATTTTTTAGGATAATAAATATAATACTTATGTTACTTATTTTTATTACTTTTTAATCACACATGCTTTTATGACTATTTATTACATATTCAATGCTACCTTGGTGAGAACTCAATTATACATATATTAGATTTTGTGCTCGTGCATTGCAGGGGTCCTTGTTTCCATTAGTTGCAAGAAAATATTATTCTAATAGTTTCGAAATTCAAATTATAGTTGTTTCAGTATTTTTGATCATCTACTATACTAAAATAGTTGCATAGTTTTTGACTGTATAATTAAAAATAGGAAAATTTCTGGTTGACCCAGTGGGTGGGCAACCCATATTTTCTTTGTATCTATCTCTTTCCTACCTTAAATGCCATTTTTTTGAAAATAGAGGAGAGAGAATTTGAAAATAGAGGACATAGATAGATACAAATGAGAGGTGGGTTACCAACCCAATGGGTGGATGTATCATTCTCCTTAAAAATATAATAATCTACTAAATTGCTACTTAGAAACCCGCTTCCAACCATCTTCATTTATATTCATTTATTTATTTTGGTGATCCTTGTATGAATACAAAGGGGGAACAAAACACTTCCTAAAACCCAAAAGAATGTAGAAAACAATAATTTTGAAGTTATTGTACTTATCTTCAATATTATATATGTAAAGTTGAGTTCCCACCAAGCATTGAGTAGGTAATAAATAGCTATAAATGCATGGGTGATTAAAAAGAAATTAAAAATAGTTTTATTTTTATTTTAATTTCCCACCAAACATTGAATAGGTAAAAAATAGCCATAAATGCATGGGTGATTAAAAAGAAATTAAAAATAATTTTATTTTATTTTAATAAAAAAAAAGTAACATAAGTATTATATTTATTATCCTAAAAAAAATATTATACATTCACTAAAAATGTAATTTCTTTGTTAAAAAAATTATTATTGTTACTTGCTACTCATATTATTCTACTTTATATATTGTATTGATTAAAAAAATTTATTATATTTCTTCTAATAATGGAGTATGCATGATAAACAAGAACCCGTGCATCGCACGGGCACGAAATCTTTTTTTAAAAGTTTATAAATATATTCTTTTATTATTAATGCTTTTATGAATACTTAATGATCTTCTTACTTGTAATCAAAAAGAAAAACGATCCTCTTACTACTACTCATGTTAAAATATCATGAATTTGCACCCAAAAAAATCCTATTGTATCTATCATGAATTCTCCATGATAATATCCTATTGTATTATATTACTATCTATATAGCACTTATTTCATGCCTGTGCGATGCACGGGTTCTTATTTATCATGCATACTCCGTTATTAGAAGAAATATAATAATTTTTTTAATCAAAATAATATATAAAGTTGAATAATATGAGTAGCAAGTAACAAGAATAATCTTTTTAACAAAGAAATTACATTTTAGTGAATGTATAATATTTTTTTTAGGATAATAAATATAATAATTATGTTACTTATTTTTTTATTAAAATAAAATAAAACTATTTTTAATTTATTTTTCATCACCCATGCATATATGGCTATTTATTACCTATTCAATGCTTGGTGTGAGAACTCAACTTTACATATAAATATATATATATATATATAGCTGCCAGAGAGAGAAAATAGATTAGCCATGTGTCAACTTCTTATAAGTTTGGCCACATGTCAATTCCTTATGAGTTTGGCCATGAGTCATTAAAAAAATTAAAAAAAAAAAATTGATATCCCACAAAATAGAGTGGTTGCATAAAAATAGATCACTAACTTTAAAAAAAAAAAAGAAAAACTAACGTGAGAAATGATAGGAGTTTAATTAAAATAAAAAATAAAAACATTTGAAAAAAATTAAATTAGAGTTTTAGTGGCCTTGAAAATTTATGCAATCAGATTAACTACAAAGGAAGATTCTAAATTCAAGAAAAGTGAAAGCAACAAAATAGGAAGTAGTAGACCACGTTTAAATTTCACTCATTCAGTTTTTTATCCCCTTTTTTTTTAGCTCTTATAATTTGTTCCTATAAAAAAGGTTGATTAGCAAACTACCCAAATCAAATCCACGTTTGATACAAGCATTCTGTTGTATAGAGACTAGAGAGTTACCTACTAGATATTAGGAAGGTAAACAATATTAACCCCTTTCTCCTCTCCTCAAAAAAAAAAGAAAAAAAAAACTTTCTCCTCATGCACGCGACTTCCAAGTCCAACTTTGCACAAACCAGTTTTCTCTCCCATATTTTCTCCCCCCTCAAGCACCTTTTTCTCTCCATGTACATGACCGTCTTATGAATATGAATTTTCAAAGTTACAAATTTTGACTTATAAAAGTTGAGTCCTTTGAGTTCCTATAAGTAGTTTTTAAGTTTTTCAATTAATCATATTTTGGAACTTGGATCTAAATATTGTACATGCATCAATGATTGAAGATGCATTCAAGGCTTCTTTTTTTTTTTTAACATAATTCGTCAAAATTTGATCTACTTTTCAACTTTTTGTGTAGTTTTTACATTTGAGTATTTATTGCTGAGGAATGAGGATAAAGTAATTGAAGCACAAGGATTGTCAACCTGTCTTAGCCTTAGGTACTGCAATTTCTCAGGGTGAGTAGGGATTTTTTTTTATGACGATATATACTGCAAATTTGCAATAAGAGTATCTATGAATTTTGTTGCTTTGATTGTAAACTTCATTCCTTTATCTCATGACCCTAAATTTTATACCTCTATCTCTATGTGTGGCTAAACTCTTATGGATTAAGTCTTTATAATGCTCATATTCTGTCATTGTAAATTTGGCCTTTATGTTCTAATATATATTAAATCAACATATTTGTCCACATTTTTTTTGCAGATGTCTATAGATGATTGCCATTAGGAAAAAGTTGAAAAAAAATCAGGTTCAAGAAATAGTAAGCATATGTGTACTTCTTTTGCATTGCTAAATGTTCATTTGTGTCCAATTTCATATGCAGATGAAGCCAATGGACTGAGACAAGGCATTCTAGAGTCTGATGTTCTTTCCTTTCAAACAAAGGAGTCTTTCAGTCTACAAATTCAAACTCACTCAAATTTCTAAATTTAAGGTTTTTCTTTAATTTATGTTATCCATGACTTTTGTCTGCTTTGATTATGATTTCACCCCATATATACTTCATTCCGTTCTGTTCTGCATTGTGTACTAAATTTTGTCTCATATTTTGTTCCATTATCCATTCCGCGTTGTTCCGTTTGTTCTGCTCCTCCGTCCTGCATCATTCCATTGAAAAGAACATGCCTAAATATGCTCGATACATTAATGTAGGTGACGAGCTTATTCTAGTTTATCCAAAAGCCCAAAACATGACTTGCAAATGTAGGTGATGTCAATACTCAAGCTAACAAATTGGTGTGGTTTCTTGGACCCATTCAGCAAGTCGAGGGGAGCAACTAGAGTTCAATGCTAAAGTGCTAACTATTGTCACGTTTGTGTAACAGGAGACTTACTATCAAAGTTGTGTATGGAGTACACTGTATTTTTTCTCCTGAAGCTCATAATTTCTCTCCCCCAGTTGTTGAAAATAATTAGTCATTAGATAGTGTATATGTAAGTTAGGTGTAGTCTAATAGGATCTGTATGTATTGGCATGTGGAAAATTAGCCCTCATATGAAATAATTGTTTGAGTTGTTTAAAATTAAATTATTAAATACTACTAATAAAGTAGAGCTTCTAAGATTTGCAAGTTCAATCATGATTCTGTATACTCACAACTTTTTACAAAAATGAATGATTATATAGTCACACCTTAAAAAAAAAAAAAAGTGGAAAAAACTATTTACACTATTTAATGCTTAATATTTTTATTCTCACCAAAAAAATGCTTAATATTTTTATAGGATTATTTTAAAATTTGTGAAAAGGTATGTTTTGACACCTCTTTTGTAAACTAAAATACTCCATATGATCATGTTAAGCAAAAATAAAATGACGTTGAGTCAAGAAAAATAAAAATAAAATGGCTTTAGAGAGATTTCTTCAACTATGATGTCCCAACTTCTTTGATCACTGTTATAAAAATGAATAGTTTTGGATATTTGGATATTTGTCAAGTGATATGTTTTTTTATTGAAATCGTACAAAACATGGATATTTGTATATTCAAAAGAGTTTTACATGTGCCATTTAGAAAAAGAAGAAGAAATTATTTGATTCTTTTGAGCACGGTAATACATTCTATTTGATTGAAGTCACAAATCCAATCATCAATAAAATATATGTTGAGCTCCCAAAAAAGATAAATTAATGCAATTGTTATTTGTTCAATTCATTTATTAGTTACAACCGTGCACTGCACAGGCCAAAACACTAGTATTGATTAAATCACAGTGCGACTCTCCTGTGACTTGCCACGTGGCACATTCAAGATTGACAAATGAGATGACACGTCAGCCCCAAATTCGTATGGTAATGACACGTAAGTCGCCACGTAAGCCGTCCATACAAGTGTGTCAAGCAGTTATTTGACTTAATATATACAAAACGACATAATTATTATCATATTGTTTAAGTTATAAAATTAATTAAATAACTTTTGTTACGCAACTATAAAAATTTTAATTATTACTTCATTGGATCAGGTTCGAAAAATCTTTCAAAATGAGATATGTACGTCCTATACATATCTTACTTAATATTAAAACACAGTGCGGCCCTACAAATACTTCAAATTGAGATACGTATCTCCTGCTATAGATTATTGAGTATCAAAACTTCTTTAATAGAACATTTACTTACTTTCTTTAAAAAAAAAAAAAGACAGAAGAGTAAGACCCTAATCACATAATTATAAGACACCTATATTATAACACCTAAAAAAAAAAACAACAATATTAAAAGTAAAAACTAACACGGAGCATTGTACAGGGATCAAAATTAGTTATCACTAGTAATGCCCACAGAGTAGCCAACTACTCAAAAGTAAGAAACACTACACAATCCACAAAGAAACAAAAATTAAACTTGGGATCGGACCCAACTCCAAAAGAATTAACCCCGATTAATTGGTACGGTCTATAAGCAACCTAATGAATTAAGTAAATTTCTTCAGCAAAAAAAGTTCTAAACGAACTTTGAAAACGTGTCTCAATTTGAAGGTGAATGTATAGATGATGATGATGAAGTTTTATACTTTGATAGAAGCCTATAGATAGCCTTTGACAATTTCCGAGTTCCGACGTATTACGTATACGTAAAGCAAACAAAAGAAAGTAAACCATGGTAGGGGCAGAAGCTTTGGCGATAATCCTTCATGATATGATCGAAGGTCATTTGAATTGATTGAAAAACTAACAATACATTTGATAAATCAATTGGCGACACCCGAAAATCATTGGAGCTGAGTGCGCTGCATAATCTGTGGTATACTGGTGCATGTGGACAATTACATTGTAACAAGACTGAGACATTTCTTGGGTATAGTATTAAATATTGAACATATCAGATTAACTGAACAACCAACATAAATATCAATCTTGTCAACATAACATCATTAAAGAACAAGTATAGTATTTAAAAACCGATATACAAGATAAAGGGGATAAGAATCGAACTTGTGACCTTAATTAGCTTAGCAAACTACTTCATGGAGTTAAGTTTGGAACAATTTAACCACTACCCATGATGGTACAACTCAAGGGATTGCCGTAGATATACAGTTAATCTAACCTATGCACCTAATGCATATGTTAAGAATGAATTAAACTCTAAATAGAGATAAATTGCAATTAATGAAGAATTGTGTTCACACTTAAGTATTTTCTTTCCCAAATTTACCCTCATCACAATAATTCTCACCCCTCATTTCTCTCACCTTTCCACTGCCCCATAATTCTGAAGACACCAGTACCGTCGCTCCCCTTATTTTCTCTCTCCTCCTTCAACAATCAAGCCCCCCACCTCCCCCTTCCATCACCACTGCCTAACCTCATCACTTTCCCCATTATAGTCACCTCCTCCAGCAATTTTGTCGCCTCTTATTAAGCGGTGTGTAGAAGATTCACGGCATCACTACGACCATTACCACCACTAGATCCACCTTTATCATTGCCTCGTCTCCTCTTTCATCTTCTTTATGATTTGGTGGTTAAAGAAATTTATTTTCAATTATTTTGGGTATAAGGGTTTCCCCTTTTATTTAGCGGGTTTTCGAGTTCACTATTGCAAAGGACGATTTTGGAAACATTTATCGTTTTGGTAGTACTGTAGTAGACCTAGTGGGCGACGATGGTGATGGTGATGGTGATGGTGATTGTGATCAATATTAGGCGCTTTGGTGGTGGTGTATGCCAAAAACATTTGCAGTTATGGACCTGGTGGTTGAGTGTGGTGAACTAGGTTGCCGGAAAAAACATTGAATGGCCACTTTATGGTGGTACAATTTTTCCTTTTACTTTTTCTTTTTACATTGGTGTATGTAATGTTTGTTTTCATTTTTTTTTCTTCCTCGGATGTATAAAAGTATAAGGGCATTTTTGGAATTGTATGTGAAGTGTGCATTGTTGTCCCTTAATGGTTAATGCACTTGCGTCTAACGATGAAAATTTGAGAAAATTTGGTATATTTATGAATTCTTGAGGGTGTTAAATGCTACTTATCATATGCACTAGTGCATATGTTAGCCAGGCCGATTCAAACAAAAGCATATATATTACTAATGCTTTTCAGGGAACTATAGTGGAAAATGTTTTTGATCCAATGGGTTAGCAACCTACACAATTTTATTGAGTGCGTGATAGTGTGACGAACTCCACAATTTGAATTTTAGAGAGTATTTGTACTAAGGTCTCGTTCTCTTCACCTTTTTTTTACTGAATTTATCTGCACAATACTGAACTGAATTGAAATTTACTGAACTGAATTGAACTGAACTGAATTTTTCTGAATTGAACTTATTTTTATTGAATCTAAAATTATAAAGAGTAAAATTGTACTTCGGTGTGACGAACTAATTAATCTGAATTTTTTCTGAAGTGAACTTCTTTTTACTGAACTGGACTGAATTTTACTAAGCTGAACTGGAATTTACTTAATACTTAGAGAACATACCCCAATACCCCTCTTAAATATTCTAATATATATGTAATGTGGGTTGCTAACCCACAGAGTGTCATATATTGGGAACTACTCAATCCAAAGAGAGATGCTATGTGCAGCCTCACTATGAGGCTGCAATTTGCACCCCTCCCCTCCCCAATGAGAATAGGACACACATGCACTTGTCAGAGGAAATGGTTTTCTTTTTCTGATTTTTTTCTTTTACAAGTGCTTGTGTGTCATGTTCTGATTGGCGGGGCAAATTGCTGCCTCACAGTGAAGCTGCACATAGCACCCATCTAATCCAAAGAGAGATGCTATGTGCAACCTCAGGATGAGGCTACAATTTGCACCCCTCAATGAGAATAGGACACATATGCACTTGTAAGAGAAAAGAAATGATTTTCTTTTTCTAATTTTTTCTTTACAAGTGCTTGTATGTCATGTTTTAATAGGCGGGTGCAAATTGCAACCTCAAACTGAGACTGCACATAGTACCCCTCTAATCCAAATCTTATAATTATCTCCCACTTCTTTTAAGCTTAGTGGATATACCAAATATGGATGCTTGCATGATTGGACAACAAATTTTGTACTATTTTATTTTAGAGTCTTTTTACTGTAAAGTTTAAATTTGCACCTACTTTTAGAAGGGGGAAGCTAGCCATGCAATGCAAAAAATAATTTACGCAAATTAGGGTGGACAACGATGGTTGAAAACACACCCTGGGATTTGCTTGATGCACCAATTGATGTTTGAACTCATTTTTGTTGTATAGTAGAATAGTAGATAGTTAAGTACATAAAAAGGATTGAAAGCAAAAGCTTTGGGAATTGGCTAAGATGATATCATCTTCTTATTCAACTCTAACGTGCATATCTTTTAATTTGCCTTAATGCATGTATGGCTACCCTACGTCCCCCACCTTGAATCCTAAAGCAACGGTTATCATAAGAAAATGGCTAATCAAAGTTGAACCTTGGTCATGTACGTCAAGATCAATGCAAAGTTGTATACTAATAAAGAACCAATTAGAGAAAAAAATCAAAAAAAAGAGGGGAAATTAACTATACATTTGTAAATATATAGATGAAACTTTTGAATCCCAATTATTTGAGTCAAAACTTATATAGTTGTCGCCACTTGTGATTGTTGAATAGAGTAGGCTCACTTCAATTCACTTTGTAACTTTGTTACTTTGCTAAATAATCCATTCATGGAAATGGACGGTAATAACAAACTATCAATCATTCATCTAAAGCAAATAATGTGAAATATTGTTTTGTACTTTTGCAAATTGAGCAAAGATGTTATCTAGAGATAGCATGCAAGATGTAACAAATTTACCATTTTTGGACGTTGGATTTGTCACCTATGGGCTATGACGCAATCCCATCTAAATAATGATGAGAGACATGCATATCATTAGGGGATTGCTATACGTAAATCGCAAATTACTAAACGTAAATCCCCATTTCCCACAATACCCCTAAGTAATTTTCAGCCCTTTCTCTCTCTTCCTCCCTTTTCTCTCAACCAATTTTCTCAAAACCAAAACCAAATAGCCTGAACTGGCAGGGGTGGTCGGGCCTGAACTGGCAGGGGTGGTCGGGCTTGGGGTCGGGGCTCAGGTGGTCGGGTTGGGGTCGGGGCTTGGGGTCGGGGCTCAGGTGGTCGTCTTGGGGTCGGGGCTTGGGGTCGGGGCTCAGCCGCTCAGGTGGTCGGGTTGGGGTCGGGGCTTGGGGTCGGGGCTCAGGTGGTCGGGTTGGGGTCGGGGCTCAGCCGCTCAGGTGGTCGGGTTGGGGTCGGGGCTCAGGTGGTCGGGTTGGGGTCGGGGCTCAGCCGCTCAGGTGGTCGGGTTGGGGTCGTCGGGGCTCAGCCGCTCAGGTGGTCGGGTTGGGGTCGTCGGGGCTCAGCAGCTCAGGTGGTCGGGTTGGGGTCGTCGGGGCTCAGCCGCTCAGGTCGTCGGGGCTAAGCCGCTCAGGTGGTCGGGGCTTGGGGTCGTCGGGGCTCAGTCAGGTGGTCGGGGCTTGGGGTCGTCGGGGCGCCGCTCAGGTGGTCGGGGCTTAGGGTTTTGGTTTTTTTTTTTTTTTTTTTTTCTGTTTTTTTACATTATTTTTGATGATTTTAAATTTTTTTGTTTTTCTTTTTTTTTTTTACATTATTTGGTTTTGGGTTTTTTTTTACATTGGTCGGGGCTTGGGGTCGTCGGGGCGCCGCTCAGGTGGTCGGGGCTTAGGGTTTTGGTTTTTTTTTTTTTTTTTGTTTTTCTGTTTTTTTACATTATTTTTGATGATTTTAAATTTTTTTGTTTTTCTTTTTTTTTTTTACATTATTTGGTTTTGGATTTTAATTTTTTTTGTTTTTTTTACATTTTTTTGTTTTGGGTTTTTTTTACATTACCTAATATTTTTGATGATTTTAATTTTTTTAAAACTAAATATAATTATTTATTACTTAATTGTATTAGTTTTTCAGAATTTGTTCTTATTTGGAATTTATGTACTATATTACAGGATGAAGTTTTAGAAAAATTGTGATGTACTACTATAATATAAATACTTGTAAAACAATGCTAAAATGTATTCCGTATGAAATAAAAAATGTAAGCTAAACAAACAAAAATCAAGAAAAAAATAAATCATAACTCACTGTCGCAGGAATCGCGATTGCACTTAGCACGTGCAACAAGCCCTTTAAACCCCTAGGTTGTCCTTAGTGGACGAGTAAGGTCTCGTCAGGGTTTACAAAAAATATACCCACAAAATCTAAAACATGAAAGTAAACGCCGATCATTCGAGCTCAATAAGTTCAGCAGGAGGCTTAGGTGGCTGGAACTCAATCCATCGTTTTAACCTGTCGGAATATTTATGTTGCCAACCAACAATGCTAGCATCAGAATAATAAAACCATTGACTGTTAATTTCTGGCATCGGAGAATCTTCGGTCATGTATACCTGCGAAAACACCAATAATATCAATAAAATCATATATTTTATGTCACGTAATTAACAATATAAATATTAACTTAAATTATAATTAAGTAAATACCGCTATAAAGTGATTTGTAAAATAAGCAATTGTGATCACTCTAGTCGGCCCTTGCACGTTGTCGGGCACTATCATCGGGAAAAATGTCACGCTCCCCTTTTCTGATAAACTTATTAGTACGACATTGTAAGTAGTGGCAATCACCCATCCAATATCTGGTAAGGACATCCATTTTTCTTGAGGTGCAGATCCTTCAAAATGTTTAAGTGAATTCACAAGCTCTATTGCTCGTTCTTCAGTTCCAAATATGCCTACATAAAACTGATACCGCTTTTCCAACTCATCAACCAACTCCTTTCTTACTTTCTTCCAATCCTCATCATCTAAGTGAATCAAATATGCGATGGCTCTAAACCCGCAGTTTCCATCTCCATCAACATCTTTCCAATCATGAATAAAAGGAATAATAAATGGTGGGAGTTTAGAGACATAATGATTAGGAAGGGGCATACGTGGTCATGGAGATGGGTGAAAAGATGGAAATATTGGTGGCCTCTCAGCACTTGGTGATGCGGAAACTGACCTCCGAGTACTTGGTGATGCCGAAGTCGATCTTCCACGACCACGTGACGATCCTTGTACTCTGTACTTTTTCTTACTGTGCTCATATGCTGATAAATCTCTTGAGACCGAGGTTTTCCTGGGGCGACCTTTTGTTTTTTTTACTTGTGGTTCATCAATATTTTTCAATTCAGGGTTGAGAATTTTCTCTAGTGACTCTGTACACGTCCTCCTTACATCACGAGGTTGTTGCCACACCTTGTCAACTAATAACTGCAACAAGCTATTTTCCTCTTCCTCTGAATCACCCTCGATGCATTGGACAGCTTCTATGTCTAGAATTTTCCAAAATTGATGAACATCTTCCAACTGAACACATTTTTCCTGTCTCATGAGTGAATTTAATTCGTGTGCACATGGGAGGCCGTGTGTTTTTCTCAAATAACAACCACATGCTAAACTATCTTGACATTCATGATCAGGTCGTTTGAACTCCTTGTCTAGCAAACGTATAGCTTGGTGTGTGACACGGCCGTTCAACCTTCGAAACACAGGTAAAACTGTAACATGAAGAGCAACTAATTGTGACCTCTCCAATTCTTTTTTTATTTCTTGAATCTGCAAATTCAACATGGAATCAATTTTCGGCCACAACGTATCAAAACCTCCTATAGATGTTTCAATGTAGTGCTTCAACGCTGAATGAGCACTCTCTGCCCTGTTGTTCATAATTAGAAAATGTCATAATAAATATGTTAAAAATTATAGCCCTTATTTTCATGCATTATCAAATTGAAATAATGAAATGTATATAAATCTCACATAACTAAAATAAAAAAAATAATAAAATCCACAAACCTGTTGGTTGTTACCGTTCCGAAATGCAATATCTTGTTAGTCCATGCACTTACAAATTTTTCCTTGTATGGTCCAATCCAAATTCTATGCAAATATTCCCATAGACCTTTCACCCACCCATAAGACTCTCTCATCCTTTCCACATTTTTTTCATATTCTTCCTCAGTTGCAGATTCCACCACCTTTGTCCATGTGCCCTTTGAAAATTGCTCGCCAATAGCTGCATTTTTTATTAATTTAGTACAATGATCTTGCACATCTTTCGAAATATGATGTCTACACAAAAGGTGATGAACCTTTGGAAAAATTTTGCCATATCGCATTCATTGCTGCCAATTCTCTATCTGTGATTATTAGTTCAGGGGACACATTCGAACCCAATAGATGCTTCACATTCTCAATTGCCCAGGCATATCTCTCCTCTCTCTCATTGTTCATGAATGCGTAAGCAACTGAAAAGTTACGCCCGGTTGGAGTAATCCCAATAATTTCTAAGAGAGGCATTTTGTATCGATTTGTTTTGTAGGTACTATCCATAACCAATACGTATGGGAATTTGTGTAGCATGGAGATACAAGTAGGATGAGCAAACAATATATCACTTAGAACATTTTTCCCTGGTTCCGTTCTGTGCCACTGGTGATAACCATGATCAATTATAAGTTTCATTAGTTGTTGAATCACCATACGTCCCTCCATTGCATTGTTCTTCAACGTATTTCTGTAATTGTAGATATGCTTCGATGTGACCAATTTCTTACCCAAATTATTGTTGAGAAAAGTCAATATCTTTTGTGGCTTAACATCACTCTTAGTCAATGTTGCAGTGATTTCTTTCTCAACTTTACCCAATTTGCCAACTCCTGTATGTCCAAGTTTAGATTTTCCGAGTTTATGATTGAGGTACCCATTGTGAACTATCAACGTCTAGAAGCCATCACTTTGTTCAATACCTTTCAATTGAAAAGGACACCCACATTTTTTCGTTCCAGTAGATCTGCTAGATTCCATATCAACTGATTTATTTTTAGGAGGTCTATATCTTCCATGTCGTTCACACCCAAGCGACACCCTTCCAGCCTTGGAACCAATAATGTACAGAAATATGTTGTGCTCCTCTCCTATTTGTTTTGCTGTAGCCTCTAACTCTGGTCGATCCTTGAACTTTTGTTGAGTTACAAAGTGATGACCGTAATCTGTAAGAGTTTCTGGGAATTTTTCTAAAACTTCATCCTGTAATATAGTACATAAATTCCAAATAAGAACAAATTCTGAAAAACTAATACAATTAAGTAATAAATAATTATATTTAGTTTAAAAAAAAATTAAAATCATCAAAAATATTAGGTAATGTAAAAAAAACCCAAAACAAAAAAATGTAAAAAAAACAAAAAAAATTAAAATCATCAAAAATAATGTAAAAAAACCCAAAACCAAATAATGTAAAAAAAAAAAAGAAAAACAAAAAAATTAAAATCATCAAAAATAATGTAAAAAAACCCAAAACCAAATAATGTAAAAAAAAAGAAAAACAAAAAAAATTAAAATCATCAAAAATAATGTAAAAAAAACCCAAAACCAAATAATGTAAAAAAAAATAGAAAAACAAAAAAAATTAAAATCATCAAAAATAATGTAAAAAAAACCCAAAACCAAATAATGTAAAAAAAAAAAGAAAAACAAAATAATGTAAAAAAACAGAAAAACAAATAAAAAAAAAAAACCAAAACCCGAAGCCCCGACCACCTGAGCGGCGCCCCGACGACCCCAAGCCCCGACCACCTGAACGGCTGAGCCCCGACGACCCCAAGCCCCGACGACCTGAGCGGCTTAGCCCCGACGACCTGAGCGGCTGAGCCCCGACGACCCCAACCCGACCACCTGAGCTGCTGAGCCCCGACGACCCCAACCCGACCACCTGAGCGGCTGAGCCCCGACCCCAAGCCCCGACCCCAAGACGACCACCTGAGCGGCTGAGCCCCGACCCCGACCCCAAGACTACCACCTGAGCCCCGATCCCAACCCGACCACCTAAGCCCCGACCCCAAGCCCGACAGCAAAAAACCCGACCAACCCTGAGCCCCCTCCCCCTCAGCCCGACCACCTGAGCGCCCACTGCGACCCGACCCAACCGTCTCCGGCATCTCTCTCCGCCCCCGGTAACCGCCCGTCAGCCACCAACCACCCTCAAAACCACCCTCAAAACCATAAACCAACGGTACTTGAAAAACAAAAAAAAAAAAAATCAAATTGTTTTACTTACATGAATATCATCGTTAATATCATCAAAAATTTGATCTTGAGTAAAGAAATTATCCATGTTGATAGTAGTTTAGAATTTTTTTCAATGTATGGAAGGAGTATAATAAGGGGAATTGAGAGGAAAAAAATTAGGAAAGAGAAAGGTTCTCTGAAAATAAAAAGGGTACTTTCGGAAAGATTGTGTAAAAGATATTTACGTTTAGTAATTTAGAATTTACGTTAAGCAATTCCGTATCATTATCTTTTTATTAGATATTTAGACATATACCCAATTTTAACCCAATTCGAAATAAGTTGGGTTTAAACACCAGATTGTTATTTGAGGTTTACGTGATTTATCAACTTGCTCCCATTAATTATTTAAGTTTTTAGTTTTGGTATCATAATAATCTTTTTTATAGAAAAAGTATGAAACCAAAAACTTTTAGCTATAATTTAATAGAATTTTATGTTAGTTATTTATATTAACTTTAAATCAAGTTGATAATTTTTAAAAATTCTTAGCATAGAGATAAAATTGTAAAAAACGCAAAAAGTCACATTATCAGAAAGTTGGATGATCATCATTGGCGGCAATTTTAAATGTGTCGCCCTTTCTAGCGTTGTTATAGGGTTCTTTTGGTGTAGTATGAAAAATGGAGATGGAAATATATTTAGGGTTGATTTTGACCAAATAGAGATGTTTCTTAAACAAGATCTCACTTAGGTCATGTTTACTTGGTAGCAATGAAATGTAATGCAATGCAATCATTGTATAGAGTAAATAATGTGAGGTGTAAGAGGAAGGAGGGGGAGGAGATGGATGAGAAATGGGAGGTAGATTACATCATTAAATGTAATTATTATTAAATGGGTAAAGTTGAACAATTGTGGTAATCAACCCCACTTTTCTCATATATCTCTCCTTTTACTTCTTCATTTTTTATCCCACATTTACTCTATAAAATAATTGTAAACCCTTAGGATATTTTTAGAGGTTCGATTCAAAAAGAAAAATTAACTTTCACGAAAATCTATATGAGTCGATGGCATGCGTGAGGTAACGAAAAAAGCTGATACATAATTACATATGACTCATATGAACAAATAAGTGATATCTATTGGCAAAATTAGAATTTATACTTTTTTCAGGGAAATGTGCAAAGAGGCATTAATCCATTTTACTATTAATAATATTGATTTCCATTACATCCATGACTTTTTTCGGGAAAGAGATATCCCAAAATTTACTACCGACTTCCCATTGTAAGACATGAGTCATCTCGTGGGCAACCTTATTATCATCCCTACGTACATAACTCCAACTAAGGTTCTGTTTGCCTCAACTTATTAATTTCACTTAAATTCAGTTAAGTTCAGTACTATTCAGTTCATGTGTGTATCTTTATCACTAAAACCTTTTTGTTCCGAAATAATCTCACAAAGATAATTATGTCATCGGAAATATCTCAAAATATACTTTAAAATGAGTCAAATATCTAATATATTTGGACGATATTTAAATTATTAACGGTCAAGTTAACAAAATCAATTCAGTTCAAATCAGCTCAATTTTTTTCCACGTGAAACAAACGGAGCCTAACATTATGAAAAACATTACATAGATCTAAGATATTATCAATGATCAAATCAAACTCACTAAGACCACTACTCTTCAAAGTAGAATATACTTTTAGTTACCATGAGGCAATCTTATATCTTTTTTTTTTTGGTTGACTAAAGGGCACCTCCTAACGCATGGCCTCGCGTATTCCACGAATTAATACGTGTAGGTGCTTCTCAGGAGGTTTGAACTCAAGACTTGATGTACAAGTTGTAACTTGTTTACCAGTAAGCCAACACCTTTTAAATGAAGCAATCTTATAACTTTATAAGAGATTGAATTGAGGCAATCTCATAAGAAAATTACCAAAAGAACTTTAGGCCTATGATGGTTGAGCCGCCCCGGGCAATATCCATGTTTTTAGGCTTTGATTGCACCTTGCAACTTTGCAAGTCAAATTTTATTGAGGTCTCACGAGCACTTGAATTTGCGATAATTCACAGTTGGACAATATATACGACTTACCTGATGTCATTTAGGTGATGTATGTAGTATTGTAGTACAGTGTACATTTTCTTTTCTTTACACTTTTACTCCATTTGTTCTATCTATAAGATTTTTTTTCCAAAGAGAGATAGAAGGCCCAAAATTGTACGTACACATTACACGTAGAAAGAGCATAAGCTAGATATCTTATTACCAAGATGACCAGGCTAAGCTTCTTCGAATGTTGTGGCAATAGCAACCGGCCGGGGTACAAATATTGAAAAAAAAACTTGGGGTATACTTCGTTTCTGTGAAACTCTACCATTTACTTTTGACACAAAGATAGTAAAGTGATTTTGGCATTTGCTTTCCCCTTATACCCTCAACATTAATGAAGGTGTGGGGAGGGTAAGTAGGTTTAACATGTTAGAAAAGTAAGGATAAAATGGTATTTCACTAGGAAATTGTTTATTATAAAGAAAAACGGTAGTAAAGTTTTATAGAAACACCCAAAATAGGCAAATAATAGAGTTTCATTGGAATGGAGGGAGTCCTTACCAAGAAAGAGATTAAAAAAAGAGCTCATTTTCCGCCATAAAAAAACTTTTTTGGGTGGGTTGGGGAAGCAAGGATACCCTTTGTAGGCTTGTATGGTTGTACCCCTTCTATGTGGACCCTGATTGGATTACACAACGTGTAATCCATTTCACTATTAATAATATTGATTTCCATTACATCCATGACTTTTTTCGGGAAAGCGATATCCCAAAATCTACTACCGACTTCCCATTGTAAGACATGAGTCATCTCGTGGGCAACCTTATTTTCATCCATACGTACATAACTCCAACTAAGGCTCTGTTTGCCTCAACTTATTAATTTCACTTAAATTCAGTTAAGTTCAGTACTATTCAGTTCATGTGTGTATCTTTATCACTAAAACCTTTTTGTTCCGAAATAATCTCACAAAGATAATTATGTCATCGGAAATATCTCAAAATATATTTTAAAATGAGTCAAATATCTAATATATTTGGACGATATTTAAATTATTAACGGTCAAGTTAACAAAATCAATTCAGTTCAAATCAGCTCAATTTTTTTTCCACGTGAAACAAACGGAGCCTAACATTATGAAAAACATTACATAGATCTAAAATATTATCAATAATCAAATCAAACTCACTAAGACCACTACTCTTCAAAGTAGAATATACTTTTAGTTACCATGAGGCAATCTTATATCTTTTTTTTTTTTGGTTGACTAAAGGGCACCTCCTAACGCACGGCCTCGGGTATTCCACGAATTAATACGTGTAGGTGCTTCTCAGGAGGTTTGAACTCAAGACTTGATGTACAAGTTGTAACTTGTTTACCAGTAAGCCAACACCTTTTAAATGAAGCAATCTTATAACTTTATAAGAGATTGAATTGAGGCAATCTCATAAGAAAATTACCAAAAGAACTTTAGGCCTATGATGGTTGAGCCGCCCCGGGCAATATCCATGTTTTTAGGCTTTGATTGCACCTTGCAACTTTGCAAGTCAAATTTTATTGAGGTCTCACGAGCACTTGAATTTGCGATAATTCACAGTTGGACAATATATACGACTTACCTGATGTCATTTAGGTGATGTATGTAGTATTGTAGTACAGTGTACATTTTCTTCTCTTTACACTTTTACTCCATTTGTTCTATCTATAAGATTTTTTTTCCAAAGAGAGATAGAAGGCCCAAAATTGTACGTACACATTACACGTAGAAAGAGCATAAGCTAGATATCTTATTACCAAGATGACCAGGCTAAGCTTCTTCGAATGTTGTGGCAATAGCAACCGGCCGGGGTACAAATATTGAAAAAAATACTTGGGGTATACTTCGTTTCTATGAAACTCTACCATTTACTTTTGACACAAAGATAGTAAAGTGATTTTGACATTTGCTTTCCCCTTATACCCTCAACATTAATGAAGGTGTGGGGAGGGTAAGTAGGTTTTTTACATGTTAGAAAAGTAAGGATAAAATGGTATTTCACTAGGAAATTGTTTATTATAAAGAAAAACGGTAGTAAAGTTTTATAGAAACACCCAAAATAGGCAAATAATAGAGTTTCATTGGAATGGAGGGAGTCCTTACCAAGAAAGCGATTAAAAAAAGAGCTCATTTTCCGCCATAAAAAAACTTTTTTGGGTGGGTTGGGGAAGCAAGGATACCCTTTGTAGGCTTGTATGGTTGTACCCCTTCTATGTGGACCCTGATTGGATTACACAACGTGTAATCCATTTCACTATTAATAATATTGATTTCCATTACATCCATGACTTTTTTCGGGAAAGAGATATCCCAAAATCTACTACCGACTTCTCATTGTAAGACATGAGTCATCTCGTGGGCAACCTTATTATCATCCATACGTACATAACTCCAACTAAGGCTCTGTTTGCCTCAACTTATTAATTTCACTTAAATTCAGTTAAGTTCAGTACTATTCTGTTCATGTGTGTATCTTTATCACTAAAACCTTTTTGTTCCAAAATAATCTCACAAAGATAACTATGTCATCGGAAATATCTCAAAATATACTTTAAAATGAGTCAAATATCTAATATATTTGGACGATATTTAAATTATTAAAGGTCAAGTTAGCAAAATCAATTCAGTTCTAATCAGCTCAATTTTTTTCCACGTGAAACAAACGGAGCCTAACATTATGAAAAACATTACATAGATCTAAAATATTATCAATAATCAAATCAAACTCACTAAGACCACTACTCTTCAAAGTAGAATATACTTTTAGTTACCATGAGGCAATCTTATATCTTTTTTATTTTGGTTGACTAAAGGGCACCTCCTAATGCACGGCTCGGGTATTCCACGAATTAATATGTGTAGGTGCTTTTTAGGAGGTTTGAACCCATGACTTGGTGTACAAATTGTAACTTGTTTACCACTAAGCCAACACTTTTTAAATGAAGCAATCTTATAACTTTATAAGAGATTGAATTGAGGCAATCTCATAAGAAAATTACCAAAAGAACTTTAGGCCTATGATGGTTGAGCCGCCCCGGGCAATATCCATGTTTTTAGGCTTTGATTGCACCTTGCAACTTTGCAAGTCAAATTTTATTGAGGTCTCACGAGCACTTGAATTTGCGATAATTCACAGTTGGACAATATATACGACTTACTGATGTCATTTAGGTGATGTATGTAGTATTGTAGTACAGTGTACATTTTCTTCTCTTTACACTTTTACTCCATTTGTTCTATCTATAAGATTTTTTTTCCAAAGAGAGATAGAAGGCCCAAAATTGTACGTACACATTACACGTAGAAAGAGCATAAGCTAGATATCTTATTACCAAGATGACCAGGCTAAGCTTCTTCGAATGTTGTGGCAATAGCAACCGGCCGGGGTACAAATATTGAAAAAAAAACTTGGGGTATACTTCGTTTCTATGAAACTCTACTATTTACTTTTGACACAAAGATAGTAAAGTGATTTTGACATTTTCTTTCCCCTTATACCCTCAACATTAATGAAGGTGTGGGGAGGGTAAGTAGGTTTTACATGTTAGAAAAGTAAGGATAAAATGGTATTTCACTATGAAATTGTTTATTATAAAGAAAAACGGTAGTAAAGTTTTATAGAAACACCCAAAATAAGCAAATAATAGAGTTTCATTGGAATTGAGGGAGTCCTTACCAAGAAAGAGATTAAAAAAAGAGCTCATTTTCCGCCATAAAAAAAACTTTTTTTGGTGGGTTGGGGAAGCAAGGATACCCTTTGTAGGCTTGTATGGTTGTACCCATTCTATGTGGACCCTGATTGGATTACACAACGTGTAGTATACACAAATATGTCTTTGTGTCTATCTCTCTCCTTTCCCATAGGCCCCTTTAGATTTCATAGGGTAGTATGAATGTGGGGAAGAGAAGAAAAATAGACACAAGATACATTTGTATATACTACACATTGTCTAAGCTTAGCATTTCTCCTTCTATGTACGCCATTGCCGGCATTTGTTTTCTTTTTTTTAATGGTTATACTTATACATCTTTTGATTACTTCTTAGGTAGTTCAGATTAATGGTTTCCGCTCATAAAAAGGAGGAGGTTTTCACTTTATTGCTGAGTGAATTGAGTGAAACTTTATCTAATTCCATGAGGGGAAAACATTGGTTTTGAATCATGTGATCATTCACCACATCTTTATTTAATTTGTCCTTTCAATTAAATGCAAATGCATCTTAAAGACAAATATTTTTATAAGGAAAAATGGTCTGAAATTGCATTTTAAAGTGACATTTTCGAAAGCTGTATAGATTTCCACTTCAACGAAGCTATATCAACCGTTGAGATCTCCGTAAGAAAAGATGTTATTCCATCGATTATTATACATGGTTGGATTTCTTCCATGGTTTTGAAGTCAAGCATCAGAAGCGAAATTAGTGAGTTAAAGAAGAAATTTGGTACTGTTATTTAAGATCTTTCATTGGTTAAGAATGTTTATTGTTGTATATGCCACTATTAAGCTATCAATCAATGATAATTCCCCCCTCCCCGTTCCAACGTTCAAAAAAGTGACATTTTTTCCTTTTTTTTTTTTTTAAATTTATTTAACAACTACCTTTTTCTTTACCTGTATAACTAACTAGATATGAAGCACGTGCGATGCACGGATTGGATTTCAATTCTATTTTATGAAAGATAAATTAAAAAATTTTAAAAATTTTAAAAAATTTAAAAAATAAATTGCACCCAAAAAGAATGGTCATTTTGATGTCAATTCTTGATATTGAAGAATATCTATTAGCAATTTCAGTTCGTTCTAGCGTATTGCAAGATTTGTGTTTATATTATGAAATAATGTGATGTAATTAAATTTCCTCAAAAAACAAAAGGGTAATTGTCAATTTTGGAAAAATTATTAGTAATTTAATATTATAAAAATTAGATAATAAGATAATTACATATCTTGTATACTTTTAACTCTTATCATAAATTTCATTTATTAGTTTTTTTTTTTTTTTTTTGCATAAATTACTCCCATGTGTTGTATATGATATAATATGAGGTCATTGTTTCAAGTATGTCTATATATACAATTTAATGTAAAATAATTATCTATTAATATCCTTCGCGCCTGTTTAATTGAAATAATCCCTAAAGTCTACAAACAAATTAATAAAACTTTATATAAGAATAATATAATAATATCAATCTAGAATCAATTATTCATATAAAACTAATTTACATAACTTATTGCTATCCTCATATGTAAAATACATATTAAAATTGCTTATGTCAGTATGATAACATCATAATGTATCTTATCATGATGGTGCTGACCATCACCTATTTTGTTCCGTTTTGCACTATATTATATTCTACATTTGATTTATTAATGAAAATAAATTAATTTTAAAATAGATTTTGGATATTGTCATTTTTTTAATTGTAAGGAGCTTGTTTCCGTTGCAAAACTCTAAAAGTCTCGCTAAGGGTAAAAAAGGGATGTTTTAAACCTCATTACCCATCCGGTAGATTGATATTCACAAAACTTACATCAAATCATTATACCATGATAGTCAAATAAACATCTTCACGGTGAAAATAAACAGTGAAAACTATTGTAAGAGTTAATTGAAACTCATTCCTAGGTCTTGCCAATTGGTTAATCCACCTATTGTCAATTGTCTCACTTTTTTTTTGAGGTGTCTTACATGTGCTCACTTGACTAAGGCCCAATTATAAAATTTATCAGGTATCCAATTACTAGTATCATAGTTCTAAGTTCTAGTGTAATTATCTCATCATAAATATTATTATTTTTGCATTCAATAATATATAAGTGAGTCCATTTCGTGTGGCCACGACACATGGGATGTCTTGTAAGCACTGAAAATCATATGAGCATGACACCTAAGATGCCACGTAAGCGCTAAGTTTGTGTGGTGATGACACGTATGCCACCACCTAAGCCACCATCCAAGTGTGTCAATCATGAATTAAAAATTATCATTATTTGACTTCATAAGTACAATCTATTATATTTATTATCATATTGTTCAGATTATAAAATAAAATAACTTTTGTTACGTAACTTTAAAAATTATAAGTCTTCCTCCATTGTATCAGGTTCGGAAAATACTTCAAAATTAGATACATATGTACTATGTTCTATAAAGTTGGGTTCTTTTCGTCGGAGGATGACATGTGAGACGCTACATGGGAGGAATATGTTCGTGTGAAGATGACACATAGACGCCACATCGATATACGTATAAAAGTGAGTCCAATTCGTGTGGACACGATAGTTGGACGCCACGTAGGAAGTGTAAATTCGTGTGACGATGACACCTAAGCGTCATGTAAGCAAAGCTTGCTACATAGTCTAACAACTCACCATCCAAGTGTCACTCATTAATGCATCATCATTAGTTGGCTTTATTACATATTTATTAGCATTTTTTATATTAGAAAATAAAATAAATTTACTTTAATTACGTAAGTCAAAAAGGTATAAATCCTACTTCAATGCATTGGATTTGAAAAAAAGTTTCAAAATGAGATAGTCTTACAAAACTTAGGTCATTTTCTTGCGGTTATGACATGTAGGATGCCACATAAGAGAAATATTTGTGTGTAGATGACACGTAGATGCCACATGTGCACAACTTGGTTAAATAACAATAAGCGATATATCTAACAATACATTAACTATTTGATGTCATATGTATTTAACTTGATCTTTAATCTTTTATAGCATAAATGAAATTTATTTAAGTGGTACGTTCCTACATGATCTACGTTTATAAATCAATCTCTTTTACAATCATTCTCATTTTGATGTAGATCGGTTTAATGGGATATTTCATATCTTGCGGTATAAAACAGACATAAGGTATCATCTTCAAAGTTATCTTCATTTTCGAGAGATATTCACGAGTCCGTGCGGAGCACGGAGATAAAACTAGTATATTATTATTTTTGAGCTAAAATAAGACTATAAATCTTGCTTATCAATTTTTAATCTGAAAAGAAAAAGGAGTATATATGTAAGTACTCCCATAAGGACTTAGTACATGAACATAGAAATTTACATTTTTTAATTTGTCTTAAATATATTCGCCTCTAGGCTTATGATGATTAGTAAATCGTTTTGTAGGTACTGATCAACAAACAATTTCTTTTAGTTTCCATATTCTTGGGAGGGAGTAAGAAACCATACGTGAGGTTTTATTTATATGATTGTGAAGTAATTACCTATCAGGAGATCGAGAATAAAACCTTCTTATTTCACGATATTGACTTGATTAAGATATAAAACATTACACTCATGAGTAATGAATCATAGCTCATGTCGATCTAAATTACCACCTTACTAAGACATATGTATACGATACTTGGAAACTTACATGCAAATACACTAAACTCAAAATTGTAATGGTAAACTAATATAGTCACTTTAGGAAACGTAAAAAGACTTAAAAAAAGGGATGGAGAAGGTGAAGAGAATAATATGTACCACGCAAAATTATGCAATCTAACAAATATAGATTAGATAATAATACAAAAAAAAAAAAAAAAAGTACTTCGAACTCACATCTTGAGTGTAATTCTCCAAAATATTTACATGAAAATGCCTTCCTTAATCATTATTGAACACCTCCATAATCTCAAATAACTACATAAGATGAAGATCAAAATTAGTGTAATTAATGGCAAACCAATAAATTCTTGTGAAATCAGTATTGTGGTAAACAAATGAATAACATTGAATAACTATAAAAGAAAAGGAAATAGAAGGAGAGGAAAAGTTAGAAGTTACTGCCGCAAGTATCCAGAGGTTTGTATAGATATATATATATATATATATATATGCGTGGTGCAAAAGAATAAGATGCTTCCCTTTTTATGTTACTGGGAATATCTTATCACTATAGACCTATATTCAATCATGGAATTATAACTTCAATTTGGAAGGATGTTTAGATTATTTTAAGATACATTTATTGTAGATTTTATGATTAGTATTTGATAAGTTATTAGATTAATCTATTTGGAAAGGCTCGTTTAGGTGGCATGCTTAAGTGGACGCCTCCTATGCAATGGATAATGGGTACATGCAGCTATACCCATTTATATCTACACACATAAGTGGGATCCTAAAATACTTGGGCCTTATACTGACCCATTTAATAAATTGTGAGGGGTGGTTGTACCCAAATTGGTACAACTCCAAGCACCCAAAAATCTGGACCTCCAATGCTGTCAGAAAATGTCTCGCATAGGAAGCATGCGCTTAGTCTATTTACTTGACCATTTGGCTCGCTTACATGCGTTACACGAACTGTGATTATTTAATAAAATTAATACAATGTGATTATTATTCTCATCGAAAAGTCAAAGTATAATTGTCACTTTTTAAATTTTTTTAGTAATATATGGATAAATATTAATATAATCCATTTAATATCATGAATGCCATATAATAAGATTATTATGACTTATAGGGCATCTTATCTAATTTAAACTCTTATCACCAACTTCAGTTAATTTTTAATTAACTCACTCCATATGTTACATGAGCCAAGCTGTAATACTTTCAAAGTCTTTCTATGCTTGATGTTGGTACGCCAATGCTCTTATGTTGATATGAGTGTACAACTAACCTTCCAAAGGTATGATCATTCTTTTATGCTAAAATCAGTCTAAATGTGTAATGTATACATAACTACTTTTCAAAAAATAAAGAAGTTTAAGACGTAAACCTTAGAAAAACTAAATATATTTTAATGTTTGCTTGACTGTTTTTCACACTTGTATACATTAATAATAATAAAGTTGATAATGGTCAAGTATCCTATTAAAGAGTGGACCTAGAATCATTTTAGATCCATCGTTTATTTCTTTATTCAGTGCATACTCTTTTTATTTTATTTTGCCTTGAGATTGTTTTTTAAATTTCTATGACTAATATACGTATCTCTTCTCTTATTTTTTACATTGCAACTCTTTAGTTGTGTCAAGCTAATTATCTTTCCCCTCCTCAAAAAAGCTAATTATCTTTTTAGTTGGACGCATCTTATTACTGTAAAAATTATACATTTTTTATATGCTCATATTTTATTTTTTAATCGATAAAACATACTACAAATGAGTCTCATTTTAAAGGATATTTCGTACTTGTTTCAATGTTGTAAGAAATTTAATTTTTTAAGCGGTGAAACTAAAGTTATATGCTTTTTAAAATCTAATAGTCTACTGTTTAATAATTTAGGAAAGTACAACTTTAGTATATATTCTAAAACCTCTAATATTCTACTCCTTAACGATTTAGGAAAGTACAACTTTAGTATATATTCTGTACCAAAACATATATTTCTATTTTATATATATTTTAAAATTTTATTACAATGGCTCGCTTAGGTGCACGCCTCCAATGCTGTCAGAAAATACCTCTAATATATAGATACAGTAGAACCTCCATAAATTAATACTCGATAAATTAATACTTTCTCTAAGATAATATATTTCCCCGGTCCCGACTCGGGCCTAGGACTTAAATTAATAATTTCGATAAAATAATAAGATAATAACTTTTCGGAAAACCCTTATATAAAGTTAAGGTCCCTTTAATATTATAAATTAATAATCTAAAAATTACAAATATCACTAGAACAATTTAGTGAAACATAATTCTTTTGGTTTAAACTTAAATGTAGTTGTAACTCATATCTAACTTTCCTAATTGCATGCAAAAGTTTTGGTATGTGTTGCGTTCTCATACTGCAACAAACATTTGTGAAGAATTGTGAATGATCTTTTTGCATAAGTAGTTCCAAATGTATCGTATCACCTTCATGAGTTTCATCTTCAATTGGATTTTAATTATGATAGGTACAATTTCTTCTAAAATTTTGGACCCTAACATGTAACATTTTCATTCGGGTAATCTAATAGGGGATTTATATCCATATTATTACAGTAATTGCGATCACCATACATTGTCACAAGTTCATGAATGCTTTCTTGAGTAGCTGCTCTCTTTAAATTAATAAATTATTAATTTATGGATTAATTAATATCTCTCTAAATTAATAAAATCTCATGGTCCCAATATTATTAATTTACCAGATTTCATGCCCGTGCGATGCATGGGTTTTTGTTTATCATGCACACTCTGTTATTAGAAGAAATATGATAACTTTTTTTAATCATATCTATATATAAAGTTGAATAATAGGAGTAGGAAAGAACAATAATAATATTTTTATCAAAAAAAAATATATTTAACAAAGAAATTACATTTTTAGTGAATTTATAATTTGTTTACGATAATAAATATAGTACTTATGTTACTTATTTCTTTAAAATAAAATAAAATTATTTTTAGTTTCTTTTTAATCACCCATGCACTTATGGCTATATATTACTTATTCAATGCTTGATGAGAAGGGTCCATGTTTTTTTTTTGGAAAATGGTAAGAATTTATTCCATTCACCAAAGGGATACCAAAGTAGTACCCTCTAGCTACACCAATACAAGTGCAGGGCAAGAACCATACACAGACCAACAACAGTCCCTAACAGACCTCAAACAAACAATATAAAACCCCTATAATGCCTTTAAAACATCCTCAGCTGTATGTTTGTACAAGAAAATAAAATGACAGCAAACAACATTTTGGATTTGCCTCACAATGACTTCCACGGTTCTCGTATTCTGCTGGAAAATTCGCAAGTTTCGCTCCTGCCATATCTCATACACAGTAGTGGAGAACGCAACTCTCCTAATTCTGTTTATCATAGCATTGCCCTTGCACCTATGGCAAAACCACCTAATCTCATGCCCCCAACTCACAGGGTTGCGATAGATTTTCAGCCACACAAGGATTCTTCTCCAGACTTCATGAGAAAGCGAGCAAACAAAAAATAGATGCGTACAAGTCTCTTCCTCCTCCAAACACATACCACAAATAGAGTCAATAGACATACCTCTTTCCTTAAGTAGCGAACGAGTCAGCAATCTTCTATGACAGGCGAGCCACGCAATAAACGCATGCCGGGGTCGAGTCCCTTTCTCCCATACAAGTTTATGCCAGTGCACAGTTTCTCTCGGGTCATCAAAGCAAACATAGGTCTTTTGGAGAGAGAACTTGCCTTTACAAATCAGGGAGCCAAGCAGAACAACAACATCAACGGGAGAGCCTGCATGAGTAGTCAATAGGTCTCTGACCATTAATGTCTTCCTCCACATCCAAGAGCTTCCTGAGTTATGCTTAACTTCCCAAACAGAAAACTTGTTGAGCAAATAGGCTTGAGCCCACTTGGTCCAACAACTACCATCAGAATGATCAAGCAACCAGACATTTTTACAAAGAGAAGCAAAATTCCAGTATTCAATTCGTCGGACCTGCTGCCCTCCAACCTCTTTCGGGCAACAAATAGTTTTCCACCCCACAGGGCACATCATGTGAGAATTATCCAGCTTTCCCCATAGGAATCCTCTACCCAACTTATCAATTTCATAGATTACTTGCTTAGGGAGAATGTACACCGAGCACCAATAATTAAGTGTTGCAAAAATAACCGAGTTCCAGAGCTGCAACCGACCAGCATAGCTAAGAAAATGGGCTGCTCAATGATGGACATGTCTGGAAATAGTGTTAAGCAAAGGTTGACATAATGCTCTTGTAAGCCGAGTAGCTGAAAGAGGCACACCCAAATACTTGAATGACAAACTCTCTTCCTGAAAACCTGTAGCTTGCAGAATTTCCTCTTTAATTCTCACATCTGTCCCACCAAAATAAAAACAACTTTTAGAGTCATTTGCTGTCAACCCCGACATTGCAGCAAATTTGTTGAATTTATTCATGGCAGCACTAACCGATCCCATATCTCCTCGAGAAAAAACCAGTAGATCATCTGCAAAAATCAAATGAGTCAATCCAATCCTACAACATTTTGGATGAAATCTGAAGTGAGGGTGCGAGTCCAACTTTCTCAACACTCTAGACAAGCCTTCCATACACATCATAAAAAGATACGGGGACATCGGGTCCCCCTGCCTCAAGCCTCTCTTACCCGGGAAAAAACCTCTCAGACTCCCATTAATATTGAAGGAGAATTGTGAAGTAGTGACACACACCATGATCCTATCTACAAACCAACACGGAAACCCCAAAACCTCAAGCATGTTTTTCATAAACCCCCAATGTACGGAGTCATATGCTTTGCGAATGTCAATTTTGAGCATAGCCCGAGGCCAAGACCCCTTCCTTCCGTACTTACTCACAAGTTCATGAGCAAGGAGAATATTGTCATGAATTCGTCTATCTGGAATAAATGCTGATTGTTCACACCCAATAAGCTCAGGAATGAGAGGTTTCATTCTCTCAGTCATCAATTTAGTAATGACTTTATAAAGTACATTACAACAAGCAATCGCCCTATAGTCACTTGCTGAAGAGGGATTAGGCACTTTGGGTATCAAGGTGATGGCTGTTGAGTTCACTGCTTTCAAAAGCTGGCCACTAACAAAGAAATCCCGCACTGCATCACAAACTTCCAAACCCACAATACTCCAAGCTTTTTTAAAGAAAGAAGATCCATACCCATCCGACCCCGGGGCTTTCAAATTTGGAATGCTGAACATTGCTTCCTTTATATCCTTATCACAGAAACCTTGTTGCAGATCATGTTGTTGTTGATCCGTGAGACATGGTCCATCCGCAAATAACCCAAGGTCAAACTCAGAAATAGTAACATCAGTGCCAAATAACCCTTTAAAAAATTTCTCCATAATATCAGTAATGTTATCCAAATCAGAATGACATACTCCCTGATCATCATAAAGAGCTTTGATTGTATGCCTGCAACAATTATCTTTGACTTTGGCATGCAAATACCTGTTATTCTCGTCCCCTAGCCTAATGTCAGTAGCTTTTGGTTGTTGCTGCAGTATAGACTCTTCCACATTTCTCCATTTCAAATATTCAGCCACCAAAATATTTTCCTGAGCAATGAGATGCGCATCCTTGGGATGAGCTTGCAATGGAGCCTGTGTATCATATAATTTCTTTTCCGCATCCCTAACATGAAGATATGTAGTAGAGAATTACTGAGCATGCAGAGCTTTCAAATCCTTTTTAAGCCACTGTAATTTTTTTCTAATGCTGTATATAGGGCAGCCACGCACTTCTCTTGACCACACCCTATTAACAATATCAAGAAATCTGGCATCTTCACTCCAACATTTAAGAAACTTGAATGTTTTTGGACTTGATACCCCACCCTTTGTTATCTAGATAACCGCGGGGGAATGATCAGACACCCCAGGTTGAAGGAACTCTACAACAGTATTCCACTTCCTTGTCAGCCAAACAAAATTCCCAAGTCAACGATCAAGTTTGCTAGTTACATACCTACTAGCTTGTTGTTTGTTACTCCAAGTGAACTGCGCACCAATATAAGGAATGTCCTGCAAACCACTAGTCCCCAGACAACACACAAAGTCATTAATATCATTCATGTCAGGGGCAACATCTAAAGCCCTTTCATCAACATCAAGCACCACATTAAAATCTCCGGCAACAAGCCACGGTTCTTGAACAATAACAGCTCTACTAGCCAAGTCTGCCCACAAATCTTTCCTGTCAAGTCCATCATTATACGCATAGACAGCAGAAAACAAGAACTCAAGTCCCCCACAACCCTTTAGCCTCATATGCAGAACCTGTGCAGTCATAGCAATCACATCCACATTGAACTGACCACTCTTCCACAAACACACCACACGCCCATTATCATGCTGACAATGGTTACTAGCATAAAGGTAACCTCTAAACATCCTTCTAACAATAGCCTTGATATTACCAGGCTTGATTTTAGTTTCCAGCAGCACCATAAAATCAGTTTTATTTATATACATAAATTTTTTAATTTTCTTTAATTTTTGAGGGTGATTACAATCCCTCGCATTCCACACAACAATCTTCATATATCTGGAGGTTTTCCTACCATCCCCTCCTCATCCATTTCTGCCTCCTCCATAGCATCATTAAGCAAAATGCCAAATCCATTAGTAAGGAAAGGTGTCTTACCAGCATTCATAGTTTCAAGTGTATGTTGGCCACTTCTCTAAATAATAGAGCCTCTTCTACTAGTAGCTCCAGCAAACTTCCTAGACATAACCACCGGGAACCCATCATTACCCTGAGATATTTCCCCTGCAGGAGTAGAAATAATCTCCACTGGCTCTGCAACTGGATTCTCTTTGTGTACTTCTTGCACCACTTCTGAGACAACAGGGACATGTTTCTTAGGAACCCACTGTTTTCTCACTCCACACCTCTCAGTAATATGGCCGATTCTCGAACATTTAGAACAGAATCTCGGGAGATTTTCAAACTCAACTCGCTGTTGAAACTTCCTCCCAGAAGGAGACGAGAGAGAAATGACTTTTGGCAACTTTCCCTTAAGATCAACTTCCACAAGCATCCAAGCATAGGAGAGCCTAGTCTTCATGGTAGTACACTTATCAGCAAAATAAGGACGCCCCACTTTACTCCCCACCTTACTCAAACTTCTTTGGGTCCAGAATTGAATATCAAGGTTAGGGAATGTAACCCAAACTGGAACCCTGTGTGTGTCTTCAGCCTCAAACACAAAGTCAGGTGACCATGGTTTCAATAACAACAATTTATCTGCAATATACCAGGGTCCCTCAATAACAGCCATCTTTGCTTCATCATTAGGAAACTTAAGCATAAACCATCCCTGAGAGTGCATATGGATTAGAGGTTTAATCAAACTTTTCCATGAGGTATCTATGAAATTCTTAATGGCCGTAAAAGTAGCCCTCCCACCCACACAATAACCAACAAGCGTATGTTTCCAAAATTCAATTGCCTCATGTATATCATCTAGTTCCATTTGAATATCATCAGAATCACCAATATCCATAAAAGAGAGTTGCATACCTTGACTAGGATCACGATTTTCCTGAAACAATTTCGCCCAATCAGCCTTCTTACCATCTCCCCGTGTCTTAGCTTCAACACCTGCAAGCTTCGACGGTTGCTGCAGTGGAGTCAAAGCTAGCACCGCCTCCCCCTGACCATCATTCAGCGGTTTCGATGAACCCGACTCACCATTATCATCCGTTTTCTCAACCTCATCCGCCCAACTCTCCCTACCCTGCTCTCCATTGAAATGAGAGTGCAAGCTCTCGAAAAACCCTAGCTCCTCCAGCTCAAGCGGTGAACGTGGATCCTGAACTGGAGTGCCAATAATCACATCTGGAATTTCAATTGAACCAAATTTGGGTGAAACCCTAGCTTTCGAGCATGAAGGAGGAAGAAAATCACCAAGCACTAGAGCCCTTCGAGGTGAAGGGACAGCGTCCATGTCAATTTCCTTTATTGGCTCCTCAATTTGCTTATTTTTCTTAGGTAGGCCTCTCTTACCACCACCTACAACCATGGCGGTGAAGAGGAGATCAACAGATCGTCAATCACCCCAGAGCGTCTCTCTCTAGACACCGCCTCCTCTTTTTGGGATTAGGGTCCATGTTTTTATACTCCCTCTATTTCACAATATAAGACATATTTCGACTTTATTTTTGTTTCACAATATAAGGCATATTTTGACTTTGAACATTTCCCAATGAGTATTTATTGCTAGTTTTCCTTCTTTACCCTTCCTTTTTCTTGTCATTTACTTCTTTTCTCTCACCAATGTTGCATTTAATGCTTAAGGATAGTTTAGTCTTTTTACCATATCTTTTTCTTGAATTCACAATTTCTTAATTTGTGTGCAAAGTCAAAAAATGACTTATATTATGAAACGGAGGGAGTATGTTGCAAGAAATTATTTTTGTGGGAATTTATAACAAAATTAAATTAGTTTTGTTGACCTATGTTTTTGATCATCTTCTATTTGTTTGTAACCTTAATTAAACTAAAAATATTAATCTCTTTGAATTTCTTTTTAGGAACCCGGTTATAATCAATCATCTTACCATTCATACTAAAATCAAATCAAAGTTGTTTGGTTGTGTTTTCGTTCAAAAACTTATTTTTCGTCTACTTAGGCTCCGTTTGATTTACCTGGATAAAACTGATCTGAACTGAACTGAACTAAATTGATTTTTTAAACTTGACCGTTAACCATTTAGAATTCGTGCAAACATAGTCAATATTGGACTCAATTGAAAGTATGCTTTGAGATCTTTCCGATGACATAATCATCATCATGAAATTATTTCGGAATAAAAAGTTATATGAGTGATAAAGTTACACATGAACTAAACTGAATTTAAGTAAAATTAAGGTGAATCAAACAGAGCCTTAATCAAACAAAAAAATTAATTTACTAAATTGCTGTTTAGGAACCCGTTTCCCAAAATTTCTTATGATACAAAATACAGGGCTGGGTATTGAGGTGTTGTCAACCGATTCAGTTAATAGTCTCCTTTCTAGTAGTGGAATCTGCATCTGCATACTTACTTCTTAAATTTTTCGGTAACGTACTCAAACAAATGATAGGTAGTCCCTCTCTGAACCCTTCATATAGAGCACTATAGAAGCAATGGTTAAATCATGATCTTAAGAGTTGGAACCTCCCTACTCTTTCTCTCCTTCCTCACCACTCTTTCTCCTTTTCCCCCTTCACTTGCACATTTAATGTCACCTCATGATGAGATTAGGGTCCTTCCTAATCATGAGAGTAGGCAAGAATTTGTGCTATAGAAGGTAGGGGAATGGGGGTTATGTGATGCTATATAAATGGATAATGACGTTTTGGTGTAACTGGACCGTTGATTCTTCAATAAATTTACAAAAAAGAAAAGTTCATATGATGGTTGAAAGAAAACAAACAGCAATTGTCATATGGCCTATAAAAATTCCTTTAGTACTACACTGCTAATACCTTTATGGACTACACTGTTTTCAAAATTAAAATACTTATGCATTTTGATTCCCCTTCAAGATTCCACGGTTGCCTTTTGCTCATGCCAATGACTCTACATTATCAACCCCTCAATTGTTCATACCACTGGTTCTGAAAGTAGCCCAAATGTTGTCTAAGCTCTGTGTCATCATCTTCGTTGCCGCCGTAATCAAACCTAGGAACACCATGCGCTATTGGTTGGATCTCGAGTCACGGTTGCCAGTAGTCGGCTAGGGAGAAAGAGGACATGGAGGGCTAGTTTTGCCAACTGATCATTTTTTTGGGATCGATCTATTTATAGTCTAAATCGTTAGTATTGGATGGGAAGGTGATGAGTTTCTATGATTAAAGTTTCTTTGATTGCTAATGGAAACTCCATTTTATTTAAGGAGGAAGAAGGTGAAAGGGGTGCTATCTAAACCAATGCAATAAATTATGTGAATATACTTATGTTATTGGGGGGTGGAGGGAGTATTGTAAAACTGTACCGAGTAATAGGAAGGCTAAAGGGCTTGACTCTGGAAAATGCAATTGGAGTAGTTAATGAGATTATTTGACTTTTGATAATATATTTGGCTAAAAGGCTAATGCGATACACGGGTTCTGTTCCTCATCCTCTACTATAAGAATCAATATAATAATTTTTTTTAATCATATCAATATATAAAGTTGAATAATAGGAGTAGCAAGGAACAATAATAATCTTTTTCACACATTTAACAAAGAAATTACATTTTTAGTGAATAAATAATATACCTTTTTTAGGATAATAAATATAATACTTATGTTACGTTTTTTTATTAAAATAAAATTAAAGTATTTTTGGTTTCTTTTTAATCACCCATGCATTCAATGCCACCTTAGTGAGAACTCAATTATACATATAGATTTTGTGCTCGTGCAATGCACGGGTTCTTGTTTATTATCTTCCGTTACTAGAATCAATATAATAAAAAAAATAATCACATGAATATATAAAGTTCAATAATATGAGTCTAGAAAGGAACAATAATAATTTTTTTATCAAGAAAAAAAAACTCTTTTAACAAAGAATTTTTATTTTTAGTGAATATATAATATTTTTTAGGATAATAAATATAATACTTATGTTACTAATTTTTATTAAAATAAAATCAAAATATTTTTAATTTTTTTTTAATCACCCATGCATTTATGACTATTTATTACGTATTCAATGTCACCTTGGTGAAAACTCAATTATACATATATACTGATTTAGTGCCCGTGCCCGTGCGATGCACGGGTTCTTGTTCATCATCCTCTGTTATTAGAATCAATGTAACAAAATTTTTTAATCACATCAATATATAAAGTTGAATAATAGGAGTAGCAAGGAACAATAATAATATTTTTCACACATTTAACAAAGAAATTACATTTTTAGTAAATAAATAATATACCTTTTTTAGGATAATAAATATAATACTTATGTTACTTTTTTTATTAAAATAAAATAAAAGTATTTTTGATTTCTTTTTAATCACTCATGCATTTATGACAATTTATCATTTATTCAATACTACCTTGGTGAGATCTCATATATATATTGATAGAGGTTTTATTGTATTATGATTATGATTTCTTGTACTACTTGAGGTCTTTTTATGGTTAATAGAACAAGACCTGCAATGTCGTGACCGTAACGAGAAAAAAAACTCTCCTGCCGTCAGGTTAGTGAGAGCCTCGAAAAACTGCAGGTGACAGTTATTTTGAACAACTCCCTCACGGAGATCTTGATCCAGTTCTTGGATTTTTGTGCTTGTGATTGTTTGTTCTGATCTGCCAGTGTCTTGGTGCTTCGTGTGGTGTTTTTTTCCTCTTATCTTTAGTTAGGGTTTCGTGGTCTAAGTTATGGCAGAAACCCTAGCAAAGGATTGGGAGAAGCTGCGGTTAACGGAGGACGAAGAAAATGTCGTGGTGATCAAGAGTAGTCGGCCGGAAGGGGAAGATAAAAGGATCCAGTATAGTTTGGCAGGAAGGCTTATGACGCAGCGACCTTTTAACAGGAAAGCTTTCAAGTCTACTATGGAGACTACTTTTCGCCCTGGTCATGGTCTGGTCATTAAAGACCTTGATGCTAGTACGTTTGTGTTTCAATTTACTACAGATGAAGATCGAAGGTACGTTCTTAATCATGAGCCATGGAGTTTTGATAGTAATTTGCTTGCAATCTGCCCTATTAGGGCGGAGGACAAGCCAGACAGTCTGCAGTTCAGCAGAGTCAAATTTTGGGTTAAAATCTTGAATGTTCCATTTGGTCACCGTGCTGTGGAGACTGCTCAGATTATTGGTAACAGGTTGGGGAAATTTGTTCCCTATGACCCTTCTATTGACTTTGGGTGGGATAAGGCAATGCATATGTTGGTGGATGTGGATATTACGAAACCTTTGAAGCGAGGGCTGACCTTGGCATTTGAGGAGATGGGTAAGGAGTGGTATCAAGTTAAATATAGGCATCTTCCTACATACTGTTATGCTTGTGGTATTATTGGTCATACGGAGAGGGAATGTGAGAATATGGGTGATGAGGAGATCAAGACCAGTGGCCTTCAATATGGTCCTTGGCTCCGCGCGACACCAAATCGTATGGCGAGAAGGCAATCTTTTGTTGATCGTGAGAAGGAGAAGAAGTTGTTTGAGAAGATTGGGGAGGATACAACAAGTTCATGCAGGCGTAATATCATCTTTCCCGAGCTTGGGCAAGATGAGGACACTAGCAAAAACGCTGGTGTGCAAGCAGCGCGTGGGAAAGCGATAGTTAACGAGAGTAGTAGTAATGGGGACCCTGAGCTAGTTGCTGCTGCTACTGATGGTGTGCAGGTGGTACAAGAACGTGAAAGTGGGGAGCAGACATCGAAGGGACAAGATAGGGAAGAGGTCGTGAGGGGTGAGGAGACTCCAATTCTTAATCTGGGATCATTATCTCTTAAAGGTGGTATTAGGGAGGACATTCTGAGTGCTAGTAGTCCAGGTGACAAGAATAAGAAAGGGAGAAGTATGAGAGGGTGGAAATGCATGGCGAGGTCGATAAGAGATAAGAGCTTATCACAAGATAATTCTCGTAGCACCAATGAGGTTGACTCTAGTGGTAAGCGTGATCGTGAGAAGCTGGGGTAAGAGGTGCAGATGATGGAATGGGAAATGGATACTCGTGTAAAGCGGGTTAACACAGATGGAGGCATTCATGTTACTAGTGATTTTGAGGAGGCTGGTGAGGCCCCTAGATTGGAGGAGGTCGGAGAATCCCGGCCCCGCCGGGAGCAATGAGTTGTTTGAGCATCAACTGCCGGGGGCTGGGCAACCCCCGAGCAGCGGCGTTACTCCGTGACTTGGTCCGCAGAGAGGCCCCGTCCGTTTTATTTTTATCGGAGATGAAGCTTAGTGGACATGAAATGAGACTGATTTTAGAGAAACTTAGTGTGTATGATGGTATTTTTGTTGATAGTACAGGGAGAGCTGGTGGTTTGGCGTTGCTATGGAGGAGGGAAGTCTCTATCTCTCTTCTTTCACAGTTGTTACACCATATCGACGTGCTGGTTGTTAATGGGCTAGGTAATGATCCTTGGAGGTTGACGGGCTTTTATGCTGGCCTGAAAGGCAGAACCGTCATCTTTCATGGGAGCTGCTTGTTTTGATGTGTGGGGCGCGGCCTGAGCCCTGGTTGTGTTTGGGTGATTTTAATGAAATTTTGTTTGCCAATGAAATGTGTGGTAGAAATGATAGATTAGAAAGGCAAATGCGACTATTTCGTGAGGCGGTTGACCGCTGCGGGTTGAGAGATGTTCGATTCTCGGGGGCTCCGTTTACGTATGATAATGGTAGAAGTGGGGAGTTCAATGTACAAAGCCGACTGGATTGAGCTATGGCTGTGTATAGTTGGTTAGATATGTTCCCCTCTGCTAAACTTGTGCACTTGGAGAGAGAGTTATCGGATCACTCTCCGATTAAACTACAGTTGGTGGGAGCTGAGCATGGACGTCAACATACCAAACTGTTTCGCTTTGAATAGCTTTGGACCGAGCACAGCATGTGTGAGGAGGTCATTAAGGAGACATAGGTGTTTGGGGGACCAACTGCTGTGGAGAAAATTATTGCGTGTGCGTCTGAGCTTCGTGCATGGAGCGAGAGTGAATTTGGTGCTTTATTTCGAGAACTCAGGGGCAAACGAAGGCGGCTAAAAAAGCTAAACAAAGCTGGCCTTAGTGAAGCTCAGTTGAATGAGAGACGTAAGTTATTACGTGATATTGAGGGTCTTGTTCGTGAAGAGGAGCTGTAGTGGAGACAAAGATCACGGGTACTATGGCTTTTTTCGGGGGATCGCAAGACTGCATTCTTCCACCGGAAAGCTAGTGCGCGTAAACAGAAAAACATGATCAAGGAATTAAAAGAGGATTCGGGAGCTATTGGGGGTGGTGATGAAGCGGTTGGCCGCATTGCCAAGAGTTATTTTGGGTCCTTGTTTGCAAATGCTGGTGTCACGAGAGTACAAGACGCGCTTATGGGCGTGGAAAATTGTGTCAATGATGAGATGAATGCAGGGTTGCGCATGGCGTATTCTAAAGATGAGGTTCACTTAGCCTTGTCCAAGATGCATCCATTGAAGGCTCCCGGTCCGGATGGTATGTCTCCTTTGTTTTTTCAGAATTATTGGCATATTGTGGGAGACTTAGTTGCATCACTTGTCCTGGATGTTTTAAACGGGAAAGGGTTGCCAGAAGGTTTTAATCAAACCAATATTGTGTTAATTCCAAAAAAGAAAAACCCTGAAGTTATTACCGACTTTCGACCTATCAGTTTGTGTAATGTCATTTATAAACTCGTGTCTAAAGTTTTGGCAAATAGATTGAAGGTGTTTTTATCGAGGATCATTTCGGTAAACCAGAGTGCTTTTACTCCAGGTCGACTTATCTCGGATAATGTTTTGGTAGCTTTTGAAACTTTTCATTTTATGAAGAGTACTTCATCCAGTGAGGGGTTTTTTGCCCTAAAATAAGATATGGCCAAAGCTTATGACAGGATTGAGTGGGATTTCTTGGAGGAGGTGCTTCGCAAATTTGGTTTTGATACTGACTGGGTGTCCCGGGTTATGGAGTGTGTTCGCTCGGTTTTGTTTTCTATTCTTATTAATGGGAAGCCAACAGATGTTTTTTCTCCGGGACGTGGGTTGAGACAAGGGGATCCTATTTCCCCTTATTTGTTTATTCTCTGTGCGGAAGCTCTATCGGGCCTTGTTAGAAAAGCCGCAGGAATGGGGTGCATTGCAGCGTGTGCGTATCTGCCCAAATGCCCCGTCTCTGACACATTTGTTTTTTGCGAATGACAGTTTGCTTTTCTCAAAAGCAACACCGGAGGCTGCAATCTTGACTCGGCAAATATTGGAGCTTTATGAAGGGGTCTCGGGTCAAAAGGTGAGATTTGAGAAATCTAAGGTGTCATTTAGTAAAGGTGTTAGCCAAGGGGTGCGTAATTTGATTGCGGGATCTCTTGAAGTTGAAGAAGTGGAGTCTCATGAGCGGTACTTAGGGCTTCCTACAATAGTGGGTCGATTAAAAAATCTCTCTGTGGCTCTCTAAAAGCGAGATTGTGGAGTAAACTTCAAGGTTGGAAATGCTTGTTATTGTCAAAAGCGGGTAGGGAAGTGATGATTAAGGCGGTGGCCCAAGCAGTCCCTACGTATGTGATGAGTGTTTTCAAACTTCCAACAAGTTTTTTCTAATGAGGTACGCTCTATGATTTCGCAACTTTTCTGGGGTAAAAAAAAAGATGAACGCAAGATCCATTGGCTTTCATGGTCCAAGTTATGTAAACCTAAAAGCGAAGGGGGTTTGGGGTTGAGAGATATGAAAATGTTCAACTGGTCTCTCCTCGCTAAGCAATCTTGGCGACTTGTTAATGGTGAGAGGGGTCTTCTAGGTGAGATGTTAAAGGCTCGTTACTATCCGAATGGGGACTTTATGTCCTCCTCGCTTGGCAACAACCCAAGCTACTCATGGCGTGGGATTTGGGAGGCAAAGTGGGTGGTGAGGAAGGGTTTATGTTGGAGAATTGGTAATGGGCAGCGGGTACGTTCATGGGATGCCCCTTGGTTACCTAGGCATGGATCTCATAAACTGATAACCCCAAGGAACCCAATGCTTGAGTCGTGCTTTGTACCTGAATTTATCGAACCCAGGCTGCGTGTTTGGCGTTAAGACTTAGTGAAGTCGTGCTTCTTACCAGTTGATGCTGACAGAATTTTATCCATCCCATTAATTAAGCTTTCGTTTACCAGTTGATCAACCTTATTGGAGCTGGGAAAAGAATGGTTTGTTCTCGGTGCGTAGTGCTTATCATGGCATTATGGCTAGTAATAATAATGAGCAGGTGGCGTCTTCATCCTCTGTAGATAACTCCTTATGGAACAAGATTTGGTCGTGCAATGTCCTCCCTAGGACAAAAATGTTTGTGTGAAGGGCAAGTAATGAAGCCTTACCAACAAGAGCTAGTCTTCACCGTCGTGTGGAAACAATTAGTGAGGTGTGCAATTGGTGTCCCAATCATCTCGAGACCTGACTTCATGCTCTGCGGGATTGTCCACTTGCCCAAGCTATATGGGAGGAGAGCGGTATCATGGTGAAGGTGGGTGGTGCGCGATGTTTTCGTGACTGGATCGAACTAGCTAAAACTGAGCGGGAGACTGAAGACTTTAGACGCTTCTGTGTAGTCACTTGGGCTATCTGGGAGATACGCAATAAGCGGATTTTTGAAGGCTTGGTTCGAATGCCCAATGAAGTGATGAGTTATGTTGAGAAGACTATTGGGGAGTTAGACGCTGAGCTGCAAGCTTCGAAACCGAAGGCTCCTCGTGGTCGTCATTGTGGCAGATGGACGGCTCCGAGTACAGGGAAAGTGAAGATTAATGTTGATTCAGGGCGCTTAGGTGATGTTGGCATGTCCTTGGGGATCATTTGCAGGGATGCTCAAGGCATTCCTATTATTGGGGCGACTATGAACTTCATGGAGGTGTGTGATTTTGCTGTTGCAGAAGCTCGAGTCGTGGTGCAGGGGATGCAGCTTGCTTATAATTATGAGTTTGATCATATGGTAGTGGAAACTGATAGTTTGGTAGTTTTTAATGCTTTGAATAAATTAAGTAGGTCTACTAGTTTTTATTTACTTATAGATGATGCCTTAGCGTTGATGCGTTGTTTTCGTAGTGTCTCGTGGTCTTTTGTTAAGCGTGATGGTAACCGAGTCGCCTATGAGCTAGCACATGTGCAGCCATGGGAGGAGGGGTGTCGTTTTTGGGAAGAGTCTTTCCCATCGAATGTTGTTGTTTCCCTTTCGCATGATTTTGAAGTTTTAATGAAAGGTCGGTGATCGCTTGTCCATCTTTCACTCAAAAACAAAAAAAGACATGCAATGTCCATTTTACTCCTTTAATTTCCCTTTGTTTCCATCTCACCCTTTTCTATTCTTCTTGATTTTCCTCTTTGCATGATAGATTTTGAGAATTCTTTGGACTTTTAATGTTAGTTACAATTTTATTTATCACAATCTTCTAATTCTTGATATGTCTACCGTTTATTCATTTTTATTGTTGAGACTATTAAATTCGTCATTATAAGTTATATTCTATAATTATCGAGCTACTTGTTCGCAAACGGTTTGCAAGTGAATTAGTTCACTTTTAGGGCTCGTCTACTTGAATGTAATGATGATTACAATGTAATGCACCACTTTATAGGGTAAATGTGGGTTGGAAAAGGAAGGAGAGGGAGGAGAAATATTTGGAAAGAGTGAATTTGATTACAACATCCATTGTAATCATAATTGTTCTACTTTAGAACATATAAAGATGATTACATTGGATGATACAATCAAGCTCCCAAATCTCATCTTTCTCCTCCTGCTCCTTCCTATTCTACCCACATTTACTCTATAAAATGGGGAATTACATTATAATCATCTTATTACTTTTTCATAAGCAAAAACCCTGTTGCCATACTTCTATTAAAGCCTACTTCTTTTTTTTTTGAGAGGGAAAAAAAAAATGATATCAAAGAGATACTGAAGCTAATAAGTGAGCTACTTACATTAAGATTCTCATAATCTAAACTTACTAGTCCCAGTTGACATAAATGCCCAAAGCAAAACGTGATCCACATTTTTATCTTATCTAAAATCTTCGATTTGGCGGCCTGAAAATGGAAAATGGTACATACCCTGGAAGCTCCTTCCATTCGAGGAAGGTAAAAAAAACAAAGCTTGCTGTTTATTTATTTATTTTCCTAATGAAAGAAAAAAGTTAAAAGATGCCTAAGTTTTTAATAATTAATTCCTAATTAATAATTAGAAAACTGATGAGACAATTGATGCCTAGAGCATTGATGCGGGAGCAACAAGTCCACGGGTTATTAAACTTATCATTAAACAATTATCAATCATATTGTCTACAATGAAGATGAATTGCAGTACACACGAAAGATCGGGATTAAAGCTATTGCTATATGATCGAGCTCGCTATGAAGAATCTCGTAATCTTGGTAGTTTTGAAATTTGTTCGTATTTTGGCCATAATTCACTCATACAACGTCACAACATAATGATTCAAAGTGCTGTGGAAAGATATGATCGAGATCTAGAACTTCTATGTTTTGGGTTTTTGATGATTCGAAGCCGAAGATGGTCAAAACGAGCTAGAAGTTACGAAACAGATTCCTTGCGCGCCAAGGCAACGAGTTTAGCTTAATTATTGTTTCCTAATTGGTTTCGAATTGTTTTAGGCGTGTTTGATTATTTTTAGGAAAGTATTTTAGCTATTTAAATTAGGAAAGTAGAATCCAAGAAGGATTAGGAAAGTTTCCTGTTTCCTAGATGCATTAGGATTAGTTTTTGGCTATATAAACACCATGTACTCGTCCAAAACAACACAGAATTCAGAATTAATCAAATTGAGTACATTGAGCAATTGCTTAAGTATCTAGCTTACCTTTGTGGAGGCTAAAACCGATTCTACCTTTGTGGAGAGTCAACCTCTTGTTCGTTTGCCTTGGTGGATTACGTTCAAGATCCATTCTTGATTAGTGTTTTTTGTGGCGCAACCTAAGAGTATTATTCAAGAAATATCTTCTTTATTGTTATTTATCAATCAAGATCCAATCCTTATCCATTAAATCCCTTCCGCTACATTAAATTGCGTCCCTAACGCATCAAAGTGGTATAAGAGCTTGTCTTGAAGTTTCCTTAAACTTCAAACGATCCAGCTTCTACGATGATTTGGCTAGATGATATGAAGATCTTAGATAAAGCCATTAAGAGAAAACGACAACTAGAAAAAGAGGCATTGGAAAGGAATCGCTGTGAAAATAAAAGTAATACCATGAGGAGCATAGAAGAGATCCTTGGTCGAATGCTAGAAACCCTTGCTATCATGGCAAAGAAAGAGCAAGAGGAACAAAAGCTTGAACAAGAACTCAAAGATGATAAAGAAGCAAACTTTATTGAAGAATTGAAAGATGCTGATGCTCAAGAACATCTACAACAAGGTGAGGAAATAAAAGAACTCTTGAGTGGGGAACAAGAGCCTCTTGGAATTGTTCAATCTGAAGATGAAAATTCACATGAAGCTGATGATGGTGGTCTTTCACACGAAATTTTTTCTTTTGACCCATGTAAATCACCTATTGTTGATAATGTTTTTCTAGAAGACAAGAACTACGACACTCTTGACCTTGTGGTTGAGGATTCGTTCAATATCAGTCAAGATGAATCACTTATGGTCAAAATTGAACACTTTCAAGGTGAGTTCTATAATAATTATAAGGTGTTTTTGACCGAGGATTCCAAAGAGCAAATTAATGTTTGTGAAGAATTGGGGACAATTCTTTTTCAAGAAGGGGAGAATGATGCGGGAGCAACAAGCCTACGGGTTATTAAGCTTATCATTGAACAATTATCAATCATATTGTCTGCAATGAAGATGAATTGGAGTACACACGAAAGATCGGGATTAAAGCTTTTGCTATATGATCGAGCTCGCTATGAAGAATCTCGTAATCTTGGCAGTTTTGACAGTTGTTCATATTTTGTCTATAATTTACTCATACAACATCACAACATAATGATTCAAAGTGATGTGGAAAGATATGATCGAGATCTAAACCTTTTATGTTTTGGGTTTTTGATGATTCGAACCCGAAGATGGTCAAAACGAGCTAGAAGTTACAAAACAGATTCCTTGCGCGCCAAGGCAACGAGTTTAGCTTAATTATTGTTTCCTAATTGGTTTCTGATTGTTTTAGGCGTGTTTGATTATTTTTAAGAAAGTATTTTAGCTATTTAAATTAGGAAAGTAGAATCCAAGAAGGATTAGGAAAGTTTCCTGTTTCCTAGATGCATTAGGATTAGTTTTTGGCTATATAAACACCATGTACTCGTCCAAAACAATACAGAATGCAGAATTAATCAAATTGAGTACATTGAGCAATTGCTTAAGTATCTAGCTTATCTTTATGGAGGCTAAAACCGATTCTACCTTTGTGGAGAGTCAACCTCTTGTTCGTTTGCCTTGGTGGATTACGTTCAAGATCCATTCTTGATTAGTATTCTTTGTGGCGCAACCTTAGATTATTATTCAAGAAATATCTTCTTTATTGTTCTTTATCAATCAAGATTCAATCCTTATCCATTAAATCTCTTCCTCTACATTAAATTGCGTCCCTAACGCATCAAAGAAGCCCTTGCTACCATGGCAAAGAAAGAGCAAGAGGAACAAAAGCTTGAACAAGAACTCAAAGATGAGAAAGAAGCAAACTTTATTGAAGAATTGAAGGATGTTGATGCTCAAGAACAACTACAACAAGGTGATGAAATTAAAGAACCCTTGAGCGGGGAACAAGAGCCTCTTGAAATTGTTCAATCTGAAGATGAAAATTCACATGAAGCTGATACGGGTGGTCTTTCACACGAATTTTTTTCTTTTGACCCATGTAATTCGTCTAGTGTTGATAATGTTTTTCTAGAAGACAAGAACGACAACACTCTTGACATTGTGGTCGATGATTCATTCGATGTCAGTCAAGATGAATCACTTATGGTCAAAATTGAACACTTTCAAGGTGAGTTCTACAATAATTATAAGGTGTCCTTGATCGAGAATTCTAAAGACCAGATTAATGTTTGTGAAGAATTGGGGACAACTCTTTTTCAAGAAGGGGAGAATGATGCGGGAGCAACAAGTCCACGGGTTATTAAGCTTATCATTGAACAATTATCAATCATATTGTCTACAATGAAGATGAATTGCAGTACACACGAAAGATCGGGATTAAAGCTATTGCTATATGATCGAGCTCGCTATGAATAATCTCGTAATCTTGGGAGTTTTAAAAGTTGTTCGTATTTTGGCCATAATTCACTCATACAACGTCATAACATAATGATTCAAAGTGTTGTGCAAAGATATGATCGAGATCTAGAACTTTTATGTTTTGGGTTTTTTATGATTCGAAGCCGAAGATGGTCAAAACGAGCTAGAAGTTACAAAACAGATTCCTTGCGCGCCAAGGCAACGAGTTTAGCTTAATTATTGTTTCCTAATTGGTTTCTGATTGTTTTAGGCGTGTTTGATTATTTTTAAGAAAGTATTTTAGCTATTTAAATTAGGAAAGTAGAATCCAAGAAGGATTAGGAAAGTTTCCTGTTTCCTAGATGCATTAGGATTAGTTTTTGGCTATATAAACACCATGTACTCGTCCAAAACAACACAGAATGCAGAATTAATCAAATTGAGTACATTGAGCAATTGCTTAAGTATCTAGCTTATCTTTATGGAGGCTAAAACCGATTCTACCTTTGTGGAGAGTCAACCTCTTGTTCGTTTGCCTTGGTGGATTACGTTCAAGATCCATTCTTGATTAGTATTCTTTGTGGCGCAACCTTAGATTATTATTCAAGAAATATCTTCTTTATTGTTCTTTATCAATCAAGATTCAATCCTTATCCATTAAATCTCTTCCTCTACATTAAATTGCGTCCCTAACGCATCAAAGAAGCCCTTGCTACCATGGCAAAGAAAGAGCAAGAGGAACAAAAGCTTGAACAAGAACTCAAAGATGAGAAAGAAGCAAACTTTATTGAAGAATTGAAGGATGTTGATGCTCAAGAACAACTACAACAAGGTGATGAAATTAAAGAACCCTTGAGCGGGGAACAAGAGCCTCTTGAAATTGTTCAATCTGAAGATGAAAATTCACATGAAGCTGATACGGGTGGTCTTTCACACGAATTTTTTTCTTTTGACCCATGTAATTCGTCTAGTGTTGATAATGTTTTTCTAGAAGACAAGAACGACAACACTCTTGACATTGTGGTCGATGATTCATTCGATGTCAGTCAAGATGAATCACTTATGGTCAAAATTGAACACTTTCAAGGTGAGTTCTACAATAATTATAAGGTGTCCTTGATCGAGAATTCTAAAGACCAGATTAATGTTTGTGAAGAATTGGGGACAACTCTTTTTCAAGAAGGGGAGAATGATGCGGGAGCAACAAGTCCACGGGTTATTAAGCTTATCATTGAACAATTATCAATCATATTGTCTACAATGAAGATGAATTGCAGTACACACGAAAGATCGGGATTAAAGCTATTGCTATATGATCGAGCTCGCTATGAATAATCTCGTAATCTTGGGAGTTTTAAAAGTTGTTCGTATTTTGGCCATAATTCACTCATACAACGTCATAACATAATGATTCAAAGTGTTGTGCAAAGATATGATCGAGATCTAGAACTTTTATGTTTTGGGTTTTTGATGATTCGAAGCCGAAGATGGTCAAAACGAGCTAGAAGTTACAAAACAGATTCCTTGCGCGCCAAGGCAACGAGTTTAGCTTAATTATTGTTTCCTAATTGGTTTCTGATTGTTTTAGGCGTGTTTGATTATTTTTAAGAAAGTATTTTAGCTATTTAAATTAGGAAAGTAGAATCCAAGAAGGATTAGGAAAGTTTCCTGTTTCCTAGATGCATTAGGATTAGTTTTTGGCTATATAAACACCATGTACTCGTCCAAAACAACACAGAATTCAGAATTAATCAAATTGAGTACATTGAGCAATTGCTTAAGTATCTAGCTTACCTTTGTTGAGGCTAAAACCGATGCTACCTTTGTGGAGAGTCAACCTCTTGTTCGTTTACCTTGGTGGATTATATTCAAGATCCATTCTTGATTAGTGTTCTTTCTGGCGCAGCCTAAGAGTATTATTCAAGAAATATCTTCTTTATTGTTCTTTATCAATCAAGATCCAATCTTTATCGTTCTTTATACATAGTTCCGCTTCATATTGCGTTCTCATGCATCAAGCATTAATAACAAAGAAATTTTGACGTAGGTGCTAGGTTCTCGTCAATAGGGTATTTGTAAAGAGCACTCAAAATTGAAAATTTAAGTTACAAGCTCCCAAAACCCGTTTTTTAAGATGAATAATTTTCTGATAAGGAGATCTCATGCATAAGTCATGTACAAGTTTCAATGTTTATCCTGACCTTAATATATCATTATATTTTTTTGTCCTATGAGGTACAACGTTTTATGTATAGGTATCATTTTTTTTGTATTGAAGTATCACATTTTTGTCCAAACACTTATTCGCTGAGATAATATATATCATTGTTTTTACCGCCTCATTCATGAAACCACTTCATTTATGAGGCCACTTCATATTAGTTAAATTATGTGTTTTATTATGGGAAAATGTTTAGTTGACCCGGTGGGTGGGCAACCCAACTCATCTTTGTGTCTATCTCTCTCCTCCTTTAAATGCCACTTTTTGAAAATAGAGGAGAGAGAATATGATTATAGAGGAGAGAGATAGACACAATAATGGGATGGGTTGCTAACCCAGTGGATCAACCTATCATTCTCCTAATGGGTTATAAAAGCTTCTAAACTCATGAAAATGTGTGCGCGCATTTACTTACTTAGTTTGCCGGTACATTGGTACATTTGTTGCCTTTGACATATGTACATGCCACCCAAATAGATCATAGTCTTTTCCGAAGCAAAGGAGACAAATGTTGATACATGAATTTCTAATATGTTTGGCAAAAACAGATAGCAGCTTTTAGATTAAGATCGATATGTTTGGCCTAACTCTCACAATTTCCACTTCTCTTCTCAGCTAATTCGTTCTTTCCAACTCCAATTTCATCCACTCTCGCCTTCAACTCCAACTTTTAGAAGTTGAAATAAAGCTAGAAGTGGAAGGAGAAGCGAAGTTAGGAAGTGTAAAGCTTCTACTTCTACTCCAATTGTAACTTTATTTCAACTACTTAAAAGTTGGAGATGAAGGGGGAAGTAGATGAAAGGGGAGTGGCAAGAATAAATTTGGGAGAATAAGTAGAAGTTGGAAGAATGTAGGCCAAACAAGCCCTTAACCTACAACTTTCAGCTTTCATCTACTGTTTTTACTCTCTATTACCAAACAATAATTTCTCAGATTATTTTCAACTTTCAGTTTCAAAAACAAATAAAGTCTTAATGATACTCAACAAATGATTTGTTACCATTTCACAACAATTTTGTCTATTTTCTATTGATTTCTTACCCTATTCTGATTTTCAATTAGCAAAACAGCTAGTTGTACTAAACATACCAGCATCTAATTAAAAATGTAGGGGATTGCGTAATGTAAATCAGAAATTACTTAACGTAAATTTTTTTTCCAATAATACCCCTAACCATTTTGTCAACCTTTTCTACTCTCCCTCTTTTCTCTCTACCAGTCCCCTAACTCTTTTCTCGTCTGAGCCGGATTACTACTTACTACCATAATCAGGCGATTTGACCAATTGAAATTTAAATTGGATATACCAAGGTCATTATAAGACTTAACAAGCAGTTGTCACATTTACGAAAGACAATCTAACATATGCTAAATTATTAGATCCAAAGACAATCTACTACCTAATCTCTTTTTTTCGTATTTCCTGATCATCATGATATCAAAACTTTTGGATACTGCCATCAAAAAAACATTTGGATACAATCACGTACTTCTTGAATAATTTTTTGATGATGGTGTAGAATTTCTCCATCATCATCATCATCATCATCATCATCATCATCATCATCATCATTATGTTTATCAGAGTTATCTTGCTTGCCAGATCTTTCTCCTCAATCAATCTTGTTTAGTTTGCGGATGATTCTTCGATGTGACGACCACAAGACCGCCCGCCCTCCCAGCCCCACCACAAACCGAAACCCAATCTCTCTCTCTCTCTCTCTCCACCACAAAACCCCTGTCAGCCCGCCGTCCCCAACCCAAGCCTGCCGCCCAACAACCACCCTCCAATAAACTCTAACCTACCACCTACAAAACCCTAAATAATTAATAGTTTGAAAAGAAAAAAAAAACTAAATTATAATAATTACCTCAATATCATCTTTAATTTGATCAAAGATATTGTCTTGATCAAAAGAATCATCCATATTGATTTTTTTTAGATGGAATCATCCATATTGATTGAGTAGAGGGAATGAGGAGAGAGGGGAAAAAGAATAAGGAGATGCTCCTTTACAAATAATGGCAAATTTTGTGTCAAAAAGACTTCCGTTAAGTAATTTGCGATTTACGTTAAGCAGTTTCGAAAATGTATTACCGAGGAAATCAGTTAAAGAAACAATACCACATGGAACTAATTCTTGCACTAGTATATTTGATCAAATGATGATCCTATATACAATGTTGTACAGCCGTCAGACCAGCTATATGTTATATGGGGCAGTGCGTTGGCCGGTGAAACAGGTAGGTCCATGTGCAGAAGATGCGGGTGGTCGAGATGAGGATGCTTCGTTGGATGTGCAACTTTATTACAAGACGAGACAAAATTAGGAATGAAGTGATAAGAGGCAAGGTAGGGTTGACCGACATTGACAACAAGATACGAGAGACGAGATTCAGGTGGTTTGAGCATGTTAGGAGAAGACATCAAGATGCCCGAGTGAGAATGTGTGAGAGGATTATACTTAGGGATTGCAAGAGGAGAAGAGGGCGCCCAAAGAAGAGTTGGGGAGAGGTAATCAGTCAGGATTTGATTCTTCTAGAATTTACCAGAGGACTTGGCCCTAGATAGGAGAATTTGGCGTAGTAGGATACGTGTATAGGATCCTCGATAGATTGTGGTTTTGCATTGTATAGGAACTAGAGCTTGCGGCATTTTGTTTTCTAGCTTGTAGTTGTCTTCTTCTTTTTATCCTATTATGTGAGCAACCTTATGTTTTAGTGTGGTTTTGCTTTCTGTCCCTCACCCTTGTGCTTATTCCTTATTTCCTTCTCCATTGCATGCACTCTTGCTATATAATAAAATAAAATAAAAAATCTTTTTCGCAACTGTTTTCAAAAAAAGTTTTTGTGAGTCTTTTGGAAACAGTCTCTCTACTAGGTGATTAGTAAGGATAATGTTGCGTACATATGGACCTTTGCAAATCCCACACTAGACGGGAAATTTACTGGGTTGTTTTTGTTGTTTAGTTTGCATAATTGCATTGTTACACACGTCTAATGAGAATCAGAATAATTTACCTGCCATATCTCCCCCTTACCAAAGCCACATCAAAAGGTCACAGGTGGAAGCTAGATGCAAAGTTATAATAGAGTGCAATTATATACTTCGTCTAAGAGAAAAATAAGAAACTAAAAAGCCCCCTCGTGCACACATTGTAACTTATAATGTTCATGCTAGTACGAACAAAATAATAGAACAATCTCTGGAAAAATATAATTAATTTCAAATCACATATAAAGCATATAACACTTTTGGGGAATAATATACTTAATGGAGTATATGCCAAGCATGGTCCGTGATCAAAGATGGAATAAGATGATAAAGGAATTATTACAAGTCCATTTCTAGGAGACAATGTGAGGGTTTAATTCAATTAATAAAGGATATTCTGAACTTATTAAAATGCCTTTGTTATACAGATCACTCTTAGGTCATGTCCATAGGAATATAATCATAATCGTTTAGAATCATATCCTTAGAACAATTTTCCATTATTTTGGATAGAGTTGTATGTGTTTTGGGCATAATTGCTAGATTATTCTTAGGATCGCCACTTATCAACACAGTTTGGATGAAACTAGACCTTAGTACTTCTTAATTTACCTTTTTTTTCGTTTTTAGTACCATTAATATAACAAGTGGCCCTAAAAAAAATTCAATATTACAAAATGATGGCTGAATATTGGAGGAACTTTAGCCAATGTTTGGCACAACTAGTTGTTTTGCTAGCTGAAAAGATAGAATATGGTAAGAAATCAGCAGAAAAATGCTACAATAATTATGAAATGGTAACAAATTATTAGTTATTTTGCTAACTGAAATTGAAAGCTTGCATGGGTAGCATTCAGATTTTAACTGTTTTTGAAACTGAAATTTGATAATAATCTGATAAACTGTTTGGTAACAGAGGGTGAAAGCAGTAACTGAAAATGAAACTGTAGCTTTAATCTAAAAGCTAACTGTTTTTGCCAAACATACTATCAATTCACCAATGATATATAACATCAAAATCTACTTTTTCGATGGGATAGATGCATATGTTTCGTAACATGATGATCTTGTGAAAGTGACCAAAGTCCAATTAAGTTAAGCCAAATGCGTTTCATACAGGAAACGATTAATTAAGTATATGACAAAAACTTGTATTAGAGCGTTCCACGTGTGAGAAGAAGCAGACGATTTGTTAGCTTTTTTTTTTTTTGGTTTGACCACAGGTTCACCTAAGCTCTTTGAGTCAAGACTAATCCTGTTCGCATCGGGTTGGCCCATACAGGGGTAAAGTGCTCCCACTAAGCAGTTTTCCATTTACAAGATTCGAACCCTCAACCTTGCTTAAGGGATGAGAGTGCCAAACCACTCACATCAACCACTTATTGGTAACGATTTGTTAGTTTAACATATACATGCTCCATGCCTTGCTAAATTAAAGGACTGTCTTTGGCACCACCACCCCTAAATTGGCTTTTCCGGAGGCAAATAAACCCTTTGATGCATGCATGGTGCCCTTTGAGAGATATATGCCCCTTCATGCTATTGGTTTATTACCCTAAATGGCAGAAATGGTTGCAAGAGATACTTCTTGTTTGGCAATATTTCAATTTCTTTGACCATTTCTAGACATGTACGTACTTTATTCATGTAATGGTCATGGCCCTCTTGATGAGTGATGATTGGATATTTGGAATAGTTTTTGTGCTTTTGGCATTGGAATATAAATTATAATAATTTATGTAAAAATTACATGGAAAATAACATGCTATATACTTTAGTTAAGATTGCTTGGGAAGAAGAAAATGAGAGTAGGGGAAGAGGTGGATTGCCACTTGGAGCACCATAATATGCCATCCGACTCATGCCATCATTTTTGTGGTTTCTTAGTGGCTCCTTAGTCTTTGCTGCCAAGGTTTAGATTGATAATTAAAGGAGTTTTAAGACAAATATGGAGATAGCCAGATTAGTGGTGCGATTAAAGATGTTTGGGTTGAATGAACGAGAGACGAAAAGATTGAAAATATAACCCGCCCCCCCCCCCCCCCTTCTTTTTTTTTGATTTTTTATTTTTTTTAACTTAGGATTTAGATTGCGTATGTTGCTATCATAAAAATGTTCATGTTCTTACCTTTATTTTTGAAAAAATTGGTGAAAACAACACCGACTCTCATGCTGACGTCATTCTTGGCTATAGAGGTGGCTTCATGTTGAGACAATTTCATAAAAGATATTTTAATTTAAAATAGATAAACTTACCCGATTACCATTTGAAACTCTTACATCAACATAACGAACTTTCAACAACAACAACAATAATAATAATAATAATAATAATAATAATAATAATAATAATAATAATAATAATAATAATAATAATAATAATAATAATAATAATAATAATAATAATAATAATAATAATAATACTTCCATTTCTGGTTCTTATAAAGATCAAGCTAATATAGATCTACAACGATAATACCAGCTAACTTTAGATTAAAACTTCATTTTATTTTTCGCTATTGTTTCTACTCTTTTTCTCAAATTATCTTCAATGGAACTTTCAGCTTAAGCTACCACTAAAATGTAAAGTTACATGTAAGCTTTCAACTTTAGCTAGTAAAATGACCAATTTATTAGTACATTTCATTGCAATTTTCCAACTATTTTATACTAATTTGCTACGTACCATATGCTAACTATCAAAAACCAGTTATGCTAAACATACTGTGGTTGTCACATCAGTCCAATTGTGGTGATAATTGGTAGAGCGCGTTGTTCATTATCGGCCAGTTCGAAAATACCAGTCCGGATTTTCGGACCGAATAGGACGAGATCGGTCCATCTTTTGGACCAGACAATCTTGGTTCCGGTCCGGTATGGACCGATTTTGCTGGACAACTTCAAAATATTAAGACTGGTCTTTTAGACGATTTTTAAAAAACGATCCGGTCCGATCCGGTTCTAGATCGGTGAACAACGCTAATAATTGGAACTCATAAAGTCATATATAGTTTTGGCATTGCAAGTTGTTTGTGTAGGAGAATGTATCAATTATGTAGGTATTATATTTGATTGTATATTTATTTTTTAAAATCCGTTGTATTGTAAAAATTGAGATGTGCTAATTAGTTAATAATTATGCAATCGTGTTGACTATAAAGATATAATATTGTTTCTATTTTGTAGGAATTATTTTTGTCAAAAGTTTAACCGATGGATAGAATTAGAAATCCAACTAATCTAATCTAATATGTATATGTGTGTGTGTCACATTTTTATTGGTAAATTGCATTTTTTTTTTCTTTTTTCTTTTTATTTTGTCATTATGGTATTCATGATGATATTTAATTTGATGTACTAAATGTCATAATAAAATTCTTTATTTAATACTTGACCCTTTTTTTAAATACTATATTGGGTCATTAATTTTATTAAGATTTATATTTATGAGTATAAGTACACTTAATTAAACCACTTTTATTGAGTTTTATAGTTGTACACAAAAAAAGTATTTTAACGTGGCAATATATATTTGCCTAATTTTAGGGGATAAGCACGTGTAATGTGATAATGGTCACATATAGAGTCATCATTTTGATTCTATTTTATATTGAGGGTATTACGTGGTAGGTGATATGTAACTGATATTTAACTAATATTTGCGGCGATAATAGTATGTCATGTGACAAAGAACATGTAACTAATATTTATTTGCCTAATTTTACGGGGATAAGCGCATGTAATGTGACAATGGTCACATATAAAGTCATCCTTTGCAAGTTATAATATAGTTGTGGTTATTACATGGTAGGTGATATTTGACTAATATTTGCGAGGATAAGAGCAGGCTATGTGACAATTAACATGTGACTAATTTTGTGGAATAAGCACAGGTAACATACAAATGTCACATTTAGATGAATTATTTACTAATTTTCCTTCTTCTAGATGGTAAGTTGACGCTATTTTTTTGCCAATTGAAAGAATGTTAATCTTTCAACTTTTAGATTGCATATAGTGAAATACACATTAAGGGATAGTCTGATCAAACCAATGGTTGTTTGATGAAAAAATATATATATCAGTTGGTATACGTGAAAATCATTGACTATTAATTCTGGGGATGATCGTTTTTTTTTTTTTTTTGGTAAAAGGTCAGTAGAGATCCATTACCAACTTGTGGAAATTAATACTAAATACATACTAAGGGAGAGAAGAGGAAAATAAAGAACCACCTTTTAGGAAGGGTGTCCTTTCCCAAAGTTCCCTAGCCTCAACACCTCACTAACAAAGCTTACAGTATTTGATCAACAAAACTTCTATCCCTACCAGAAAGCTTGCCAAGTACATTAAAACTTAATCGAGTTTTGATTTCACTTATGATCTGCCTAGCTACAACTGCTGCACTTCTTTGAGTATTCTGAAAAATTCTGTAGTTCCTTTCTAACTAAATGTGATATGTGACTGCTGCCATACACGCTGCAACAATTCTTTTCTGCCCTCTCCCCATTTTCTTCCTGTTTAATAGCCATCTGCACCACCTGGTGCCACTGCAAGGGGTATGCACAGCCTGAGCCCATTTGCACACTGCATTTTTCAACTCTGCTGCCCATGGACATTCATAAAAGAGATGTTTGTGATCCTCCACAGCATTGAGACAGAGTGCACATTGAGGATCTACAGATATTTGAAAGATGTTATTCATTCTATCTTTTGTCAATAACCTGTTGAGGTTTGCAAGCCACAGGATGAAGCAGTGTTTTGGTACTGCACTTCTACACCATATAAACTGATAATCTCTTTGTATCTGTTGTTCTTGTCTCAGATATCTGTACCCATCAGAAACTCTGTAAGGTTTTTGTGCAGCTCTCCACTCACAATCTTCAGGAAACATCTCTTTCATTTCACACAACTTCTTCATGTACCAGCTACAGTCAGCTGGTTTTTTCATTTGCCAAAAATCTTTCCCTTTCATATAAATACTATCAATCCATCTCACCCAAAGGAGGTCCTCCTTTAGAGCCAACGCCCACATCAATTTTGCAACTGCTTCCCTATTCCATCATCTACAATCTTTGAAGTTAAAACACCCATGATTTCTCTCTTTGCAAATTAAATCTCAACTAACCAATGGGATTTTCTTATATGAATCATTGGATCCCCATAAAAAATTCCCGCAAACAGCTTCTATACTCCTGATGATACTTTGAGGAAGAAGGAAAATAGATGACCAATACATATGAATCGATAACAACACAGAGTTTATTAACTGACATTTTTCCATGTATGAAAGATGCCTCGAGCTCCAACACTTAACCCGAACAGTAATTTTGTCAACTAAAAACTGACATTCGACCTTGGTCCACTTCGAAGGTGACAGTAGCATACCAAGATATCTCATGGGAAACTCCCCCTCCTGAAACCCAGTGGTTTCCTTAATCTGCTGCTTCAGAACAGAATTAACACCATTCATATACATGTGTGATTTCAGTTGATTGGCATTTAATCGAGAAACAGAAGAAAAATGCTCAAAACCCTGCATAATTCTTTCCACTAATGACAAATGACCCTTACTGAATATCATAAGGTCATCCGCAAAACACAAACTCACCAACTTCATTTTCTTGCACAAGGGATGGTATCTAAAATCAGGGCGTTCACTGGCCATTCTCAATGTTCTAGTTAGATACTCCATAACAAGCACGAAAATTAGCGGTGACATTGGATCACCTTGTCTTAACCCTCTCCCACCTCTAAAATAACCATGTAGCTCACCATTCAATGAGATAGAGAAACTGGTAGAAGTAATACACTGCATGACCCATTTACAAAATATTGAGGAAAATCCGAATCCCGTCAAAATTTCCTCTACAAACTCCCAATGAACCGTGTCATACGCTTTCCGCAAGTCTATTTTAAATAAACATCGGGGTGACACGTTGACTTTCCTGTTATAAAGTCGAATAAGGTCCTGACTTATCAAGATATTGTGGATAATGGACCTCCCCTTCACAAATGCCCCTTGATTCCCATCTATTATATCAGGTAAAACAATAGCCAATCTTTCACAAATTATTTTCGAAATGCATTTGTATAAAGTGTTGCAACAAGCTATGGGATGAAAATCACTAGGCCTAGAGGGACTCTCCACTTTAGGGATCAATGCCAAAATAGTAGAATTCAATTGTGAGAGGATTTTACCTGATTCAAAGAAGTCGAGCACAACCTCTGTTATATCATCTCCTATAATTCCCCATGCTGCCTTGAAAAAGCCACTGTTATACCCATCGGGGCCGGGGCTTTTTTCTGTAGGGATTGAAAATATTGCCTTCTTAACCTCCTCTTTCGTGAAGGGCAAACACAGCTTGATTTTGTGATTTATATTCAAAGTTGGACCATTCCCCATAATGCTGCTACTTGCTGGGCTTCTATGCTGCTCAGAAATCCCTAACATTTGCTTAAAAAAATTAACAAACTGCCCCTGAATCTCACTAGGGTCATACAACCATTCACCATGTTCATCTTGAATAGCAGACACTCGACTTTTTATTCTTCTAGCTTTAATCACGGAGTGAAAATACTGAGTGTTTTGATCACCCAAACCTATCCACATCGCCTTGCTCTTTTGTCTCAGAAATGATTCAACTGCAAGAGACAACATTGTGAATTCTTTGACAACTTGTTTTTCAATTTCCTGCAATTGAGGATTCATCAAGTCCATATGCAATTCTTCCTGTGCTTGGAACATTTTAGTCCAAGCTTCATGAGTCTTCATTTCAATGTCATGGAATTTATTTTTATTCAGCTTTTTCAACTCATATTTCAGCATTTTGAGTTTTTGAAGTACAATATACATTTTGCAACCCTGTACATTCTTGTTCCATACAGCTGCAACAGTAGGAATGAACTCCTCATCCTGAGCCCACATTTCAAAAAACTTAAAATGGGAACCTCTTCTCACTGGTACCTCATTCAAAAAAGAAACAAGAGCAGGGCTATGGTCTGAGATTCCCGCAGGTAGAAACCAGACTTCTGTATCCCTAAAAGCATCAATCCATTCCTCATTGCATAAAACTCGATCAAGCTTAGAGTACACCCTTAAGTCCCCTTCTTGTTTATTTATCCAAGTGTACCTACATCCCTTCCAAGCAAGGTCATGTAAGTGACACTCAAGCACGCAGTCTGCAAAATCCTTAAAATCTGCCATTGTGATAGTGTCACCACCCAGCCTATCATCACTGTGCAACAAACTGTTAAAGTCCCCTAGTATTATCCAAGGACTAATGATCCTTTGTTCAAGCACCCTAATCTCATTCCAGAGTGTCACTCTATCATTTTCATTATTAAAGCCATATACAAATGTCACAAAGAACTCACTGTTTGAAGCAATATGTCTCACCTTGCAATGAACAAGTTGAGATGTGCTCTTCTCAATTTGCGCTTGAAAAAATTCAAGTCTCCAACACACCCATATTCTACCTCTTGGATTCTCATTGAGGTTTATGAAGGAACCCCAACCTGGACACAAATTCATCTGGCATTTATTGAAATTCTGATTACGTATTTTTGTTTCAATGAGCCCACATAAGCCCACTTTATTTTGCCAAAGGAAGTTTTTAACCTCCCTTTGTTTATTAGGGGCATTTAACCCCCTCACATTCCATGCTATCACCCTATCCATTCTCCCCATTGGAGCTAAGGTCAATTTCTTGTGGCTCCTAGATATTCTGTGGATCCATGTTGTCCCCTCCCAAAAGTGGCTCAAAGTTATTTTGTGTTGTTACTACCGCAGGAGGTGTCACCTTTTTAACATGTGCTGAGCTTTTGTTCTTTATCACAGGTTGCCAAATTTCTCTAGGATTAGATTGTGATACATCTGTAATCTTCTCCTGTTGACCTGAAGGTTTATCCCCTGCTTTTACAGCTTCAGTGGAAATAGGAGCTTCAATTCTTTTTTCCTCATTTTTCTTTTCAGGCTGGTTGCTAGGACCCTCAACAAGCCTAGCCTCAACTACCTTCTCCCCATTGTCAGTGTGTTCCTTCTTCTTCTTTTTCCTGCACTCAGCTACTTCATGGCCAAATCCATTACAAAAGCTAAACTTTACAAGTTTCCACTCAAAAGTAACTTTTTGCTTAACAAGATCCCCAAACTCATCTTCAAACCATACAAATTCTGGTAACTCCTCGCCAATATCCACATCTATCAGGATACGCGCATAATTCAGCCTTGTTTTGTGTTCGGTAGCTTTATCAGTCATAATAGGCTGGCCAATTAAGCTAGCAATCTTGCTTAGTGAGTCTCGCGACCAGTAAATCACATCCAATTTGTTCAATTGCACCCAACTAGGAACAGATTTCACATCAATATGCCTATGACCACATTCAATCCATGGCTTCACAATAAATGGCTTCCTATCAAAATGGTTGAATCCTATTTGTAATACAGCATCCCTACCAAGTAATGTCTTAAACCTCACAATAAATTTACCATTATACAACCGTATGATTTTATCAATCCCATGTTTCCCCCAAATTCGTCTAATAAACCCTTCCATGAGTGTAGTGAGAGGATTTGAACCTAATACAAAACAAATCACTGCATTTTCCCAATACGTAATTTCAGATCTAACATCCTCATATGTTCAATTTTACAAATAAGCACCCCTTCTTTCTTCTCAGGTTTAACAAAGTTTAATTTTCCCCCAGCATTATCAAGTTTTGTGATATCAAATTCATTCCATAAACCCCCAGCAGCAAAATTACCTGATTTCTCAACAGAGTCCTCCGATTGCGCTTCCGATTGAGTTTCGACTTCGTCCGCCGATGATTTCTTGGTGGCTGAATTCGAGTGCAGGATATCAAGCCATTGTTGCAATTTCTCCTGAGCTAGTCCTTTGTTTCCATTTTGTTTATTGACTTCCGTTTTAAGTACCTCCGTCACCGCTCGAGTTATACTTTTCTCCAGGTCAGGTCCTATCGAAGATGCTTCTAGTTCAGCATGCAAATTTCGAACTACTCTAGCTCCTGTCATTCCTTCACCACCATCACCGTTGACAGTTTTTGGCTCCGACGATGGTGAATCTTGCCATTTATTTTTGTTCTTAGGAGGTCTGCCTCTCCCCCGCTTCTGAGGGTGCATGATAAGGATTCCCTTATCCTACACTACGGGAGCTTCTCTCTCTAAAAACATTTCTTCTTTCGATACGAATTTGATGGTATAAAAGTTATTGGGGGGATGATCGTTGTTAATATGAAAAGCGTTAAATATTTAATTACGTTTCATATTTGAGAGTATAAACAAATATTAGACATTAAATTTGTAAGGATATGCTTAAATAAAATGACATGGGTCACTTTTGAAGTGACAATTTATTCAGTTATATATATGATGTACAATTGCAACTTAAGTGACAAGGGATAGATATTATTTTATTTTTTTTAATAGGAGAATGATGAGTGGTAACTGGTATGACATGTGTAAAATTTTGACCAATCATTATTTTTTATTATTCTTTATATACGTATGTATAATGTTTAAAAAATTCAGAAATTAATTTGAATATAAAAATATAGTAAGAAATTGGTCGTCCGTGCGTAGCACGGGTAAAATCCTAGTGATTATATAGTTACTAGTAAATTTGACTCTCCATCAGTTAAACGTCTTAAAGTAACTATAATGAGTTTGAATCAAAATAAGCCTTGCTGTTATGTTCAAATCTTTCCAGTATGTTTTGCACTACAGTTCACTCCAATTCAGTCCAGTTTATGCAGACTATATCACTCAAATATATTTCTTTTGTAAAATAAATTAATGATGAAACTTGTGTCATTGGATTTCAAAGCAGTGGCGAATCCAAAAAAGTGTTAGAGGGGGTTCACTATTTTAATAATAATTTTTTTTCGCAATTATTATTATTTTATTAATAATAGCGGGTCGAAATAATTTATTTTTTTCCCGGATCAATGAGAAGTTTATTCAAATCAACTTGAGCATTAGGATTGGCATTGGAAGCACAACCACTTCCACTTATGTCTCCTTGAAATTGAGAAAATCTTTGTGACAATAGAGATTTCCTTATCAAAAATTTGTCCATAACATCTGTTAGAAAGATTTGAAAGAATATCTAGATTAACATTATGTCAAATATCAACCCATAACACTTAAATATTTACTTTTTGTAATCAAATATTTATTCACCAAAGAGCATATAGCAATCTAGACAAGAATCATTGCAAAAAGTAATATATACTCTATATTAATTCACCAAAAGAGCCCACAAATTAAGTCAATTCAGAAAAGATAAAATTTAATCAACAAACCCTAATTTTTAAATCACTCTATTCAAATAATACCATCTCACAAAAATTCTAAGATAAGCACATAACTAATTATACATAAATTTCCCAGAATAGCATATATATGATTTTGAGTCTTTGACAAAGTTAAACTAGCTTAATTCAGTAATATAACTGATAATTGATTACGTAAATCAAACCAAAACAGATTTCAAACCGAAAAAAAAAACATAAAAGAGGAAACAAGTACTTGGTTGGCGATGACGACATGAGGCAGGAAGACTGAGGGAGTTAAGAAGGAGAAGTGAGAGAGACGTGAGGTGCACGAAGAAGAACAACGTTTGGTGAGAAATTGAAAAGTGAGAGAGACTGAGAGTCACGCTTCTTTATTTTTAACGCTTGTTTTCTATTTTTCACTTTCTCTCTCATCTACTAATGGGTCAAGGAGTCAGTTAAGTGATCTAAGTGGAGTCAGTTTCCCCAATAAGTGGAGCAAATTAATGGGCAATTAATTTTAATTTTATTTTTTTTACAAATGAACTTCATTATTTGTTTTTCCAAGTGGAGTCAGCTGAACACTTAGTGTTCTAAGTACATCCACTATTGTTTCAAAGCATACTTTTAAATGAGTTAAATATTAAATCTGTTTAGAGGATTTTTGCTTGATTAAAAGTCAAGTTGTAGAAATCAAATCAATTCAATTCAATTCAGTGTATTTTTTATTTTTATTTTTTTTGGGTGTAAAAGCTCTCAATCATACTAGTAGTAGAAATAAAGGGGGTTACTAAGTAACATAAAATAACAACAACTGAAGATTGAGAAATGAACATCTTTTCATTTTCTACACTAGGAACATGAAGTATGAACCAAGCAAATATTAGAGACTGATTTCTGCCCAGTAGTAAAAGAGCAAAGGTTTGAGCAAGTGGGGATCGGAAAAGAAGATATTTGGGCATCATTGTTATGTCAACGTTCTTGCATCACAGACCATAAGTCCATAACATCACATAATCTACCTTATAGATTGAGCCAACATTTGTGCTTAATAGGAAATGGGTCCATAATACCCATATTAATTGGAAACCTTTACTTATCCTAAAAGATCTAGTGGAAATCAGGTTGGTCTAATTAGAAAACATATATGTGTGGTGCCTGCTCATAAAGTCTCAACCAATAAGCTTTCAAACTATACTGCCCCAAGAAAAAAAAAAAGACACCACTAGGAATCCCCTTGCCTGATTGTGTACATTCTCATGCATACATGCTTTTAATTGGTTCATACCAATGGTATGTTTGGCAATTTTATCAAGTTTTAAGATTAAACCTATAACTTTCATCTAGTTTTTAGATTAAATCTATAGCTTTCTTCTTTCATATATTGTTGTTACTTTTAACTACCAAACAAATAAATAAAAGCCGGTCGTAATTGTTGAATCTCTAATTTTATATGGCTTTTTCTTTCGAATGTATTCTGATGTTTTAGATCTATTTATTGTTGAATTTGGTCCTTCTAGTAAGTATCGTATGACTTTCAACTAATGGAATTCTTCTTCCTCTCAAAAAAAAGAAAAAAAAAACAACTACCAAACAGTTTATCGAAACCGCTAATGTGGTTACCATGTCGTTACAAATATTTTATGAGTTTCTTACCATATTCTAACATTTCAACCAACAAAACAACTACCTGTGCCAAACATAATCCTATGAAATATTAGCCATTGTAAAACAAAGTGAAGTAACTCGCTAAATAACTCACCTCACAATGCATAACAAAGAAAAATAATTGAGGGATGACTTGTGCAGCCTCAAGGTGAGGCTGCAATTTGCACCCCCAATAGGACAAGTAAGCACTTGAAATAGGAAATGGTTTTCTTTTTCTGATTTTTTCTTTTACAAGTGCTTACTTATCCTGTTTTAATTGGGGGGTGTAAATTACAGCCTCACTTTAAGACTATATATAGCATCACTCAAATAGATATTGGTAAAGTAGTGAGGTAATGACATCAACAGTTTTAATCAATAGTACGTATCATGAATCCATAAGAGGATTTGAAATTTATCATCCAAGTATTTTACGACAAGATAACTAGACAATGAACAAAGCTATTTATTTATTTAAGTATTAAAGACCTTAAAAAGGAACTTGCATGGGAAAACTTTGTGAAGCAACTATTTGAATTAGGTAGGGTCCCATTTCCATCAACTTCACTTTTCTTTTGGCCGAAATCTCCATATAACAGCATATGTTGGCAGGGGAGAGTCACCATAACAAGGTGGCGGTGGCCAAGGTCATTTTTCAGACGAACCTTGCCACTCTACCCTTCTCTCTCTTTCTCTCTCTCTCTCTGCAGCCTCTTGTAGGGTAGCTAGTGGAAGAAAGAACATAGAATATCTTAGAATGTGCCTTTGAGAATCATTTTGATCCTTAAGACCTTAATTGTCAAATTCTTTCCACCACCATATATAGCGTGATCCTTTGCTCCCTTAAAACACTCACACTTGCTCTTCCATCACCTAACCAAAAACACCTCTTGTTTCTCTTCCGTTCTCGATTTCGTTATAGAATTGAGCTGACAATAGAGTTGAGAGTGAAAAGATGGGCTTCTCCAAACAGTTTGAAGAACAGCTTGTGCCCGAATGGCAAGACGCCTTTGTCGATTTCAAGCAACTTAAGAAAGACCTTATGAAAGTTCAGCTACTTAACACTAACAGCTGTACCTTCAAGCAGCAAAAACATGACTCTTCTCTTACTACCTTTTTTTCTTCCCTAGGGAAGATTTCCTTCTGCGGCCAGAAACGCCATGATCATGGGGCTATTCAAGTACGTGCCCTATTTCTCCTCTGTTTTCACTCTGTTTCGATCTTGATATGCTGTTATTTGACTAAATGTGAATAATGGATCGTTAACTAGCCATTTTGATGGTGATCAGGTGCACAGGAAGCTCGCATCCTCGGTCAGCAGGGGTGATTTATATGAGACCGAGTTGCTTGAGCAGTTTGGTGATGTTGAGGCTGCAGGTGAATTTTTTGCATCTTTAGACCGTCAGCTCAACAAAGTGAACCAGTTCTATAAGACCAAGGAGAAGGAGTTTGCTGAGAGGGGAGAGTCCTGGAAGCAACAGCTAGATTTCCTCATTCACCTGCAAAGCGAACTCAAACAACAGAAAAACAAGCAGGAAGCTTCTTCCCAGGAGTCTAATGATGATCCCTCCATATCGTCCCAAATCTCATGTGGTAAGCGCCAAATCTCCTGCTTGAGATATCAATACATTTAAATGAGTGAATATAAACGAGTAGACAAAAATAAAAAGAAAACAAATTCATTATTTCTGATAGCATTTCATTTTGTATCAAAATGCATCATTACGCATTTGATGATGCTGAGTCGGAAACTCGGAATGTTTACAGCTGTACTACACCATACCATTATCTCAATGCATTTCATGAGGTTTCGCCTAAGGCGGATAAAAAGTTCAAATATACTAGGTCTTATCCCTGCAATTATACAAATGGTCTTAATAGATCTGTAATTAAAAATACAATGATTGCCTACTATTTCACATAAATAAGTAGCAAGGAAGTACTTAAAGAGCCATTTTGGTATATAAATTACCAATAGTGACTCTGTAGCTCCAGTGAAATGATTATAGAATTTAGATAGTACATATTCTAACTGTAACTAATTACAATTTTGCAAGTTAACGGCTATTATTCTAATATTCTTTTCCTGTCACTTCTAATGTTTCTGTTTTACAACCTTGCCCACAGAGGTAGAGTTAAATGGAAAAGCAGAGGAGACAGAGAAAGAACAGGGCCAAGATAGCTCTACTGATGAGAAAAATGGCAAGCAGTTCACAGAATCCGCAAAATCGGATGAGATGGAGCGATCATGGAGAAGAATCAGAAGAGATGATAGCGGTTCGAGGAGCTTCTCCAGCAGGGCTTTCAATTGCCAGGGGAAGAATATAAGAATTAACATTCCACTGACAACACCATCTCGCGCCTTCTCAGCCATTGGTCACATGGTCTGGGATGATTTGATTAACCAATCTTCAAAGAAAGGCTGTCCAAGAGGATTTCACGTCAACAAAACCAAGCTGCATCATGCAGAAAAGATGATTCGAGGAGCTTTTATTGAGTTGTACAAGGGGTTGAGTTACCTAAAAACTTACAGGTATTTTTGTGACACACACTCCATATCACATAGAACATGCAGATTAACAAGAGCATAAGAAATGCATGCATGCGCGCGTGCACGCACACACACAACAAACATAAGAACGTAATGAGAATTGATTCATGGTAATTGTGTATTTCAGGAACTTGAACATGCTTGCTTTTGAGAAAATCATAAAGAAATTTGACAAAGTAAGTGATCTGTTACTTTACTTCCTTTTAAGTCATTTCTGAAACCGATTGTTGCTTGTCCTTGTGATTAACCAAGGGGATACTTGCTCTTTCAGGTGACTAACAAGGAAGTCATGCCCATTTATCTCAGAGTGGTAGAAAGCTCCTATTTTAACAGCTCAGACAAGGTAAACTTTGAAACCCAAAAGATATTTTGCTTTTGGTTTTCAGAAAATAATGAAACAAATTAAAAAAAGATAAATATGTTTTGACCATAATGCTTAGCAATGTTCTGTCTCCGCATAAAAACTGAATTGATGAAACGATTGATCTTTTGGAGCAGCAAATGTAACCAAATATTTCTGGAGACAATTTAAAGTGGATATCTACTTTAAATGTTAACACCACAAAGGGTAGATTTTTTTAGACAAAAATAAAGATATGTTGGTCTGACAATAAAATCCGAGGGACCTTTAGAACCAGTTACAGTGACTTATTGTTTTCTTAAATTTTGAATCCTAATAGGTTGTGAGACTATCAGATGAGGTTGAGGAGCTATTTGTCAAGCATTTCGCCAATGATGACAGAAGGAAGGCCATGAAGTACCTCAAACCTAATCAACGTAAAGAATCTCATGCTGTAACCTTCTTCATAGGTGAGGTTTTGGTTCTGTTTCTTCATGTTCCTCTCGGTTAATAAGATAATGATCAATATTTCACCAAGTACGAACATGATTTGTTGTTATATAATAAAAGTGACAACTATTTCCATACGGATGACGACAAGGATTAGAATAGAATGCAGATAACATATATAACTGACCTCTTTTTGACACAAAACTTCACGGTAAGGGAGCTATTTAGTTCTTAATTACTTTTTTCCCCTTTTTGAACAACGTTATTGATCACTTTGTTTGATGGCCCAATTATACAAAAGATTTGAACAAAACAGAAAACGAACAAGGTGGGTCCATAAGGGCACTACATCACAAGAAATACCTTGGCCACATTTTTTATGGGTGGGATGCTAAAGATATAGGTCACTTCGGGTAGGCCACTAAACTGAGAGACAAAACATGATCTTCCATGGTCTGAAACCTGAAAAAGCCCTATAACATCTCTATACCACCAGAAGAACAATTGGTTCTTTTGATTGACTTGTGTTTGTTTGCCTTAGCTAATGTTTGGATGTTATCATAACTTGACAAGTTGTCATGTATTGCAATTCATGCTGGACTCCCACTATACTTTTTTATCACTGTAAGGAACTACAGAAATCTTTTCAAACACGCATTTGATTTGCTAGATTTAGCACTCTATCATTCTACCCAAAATACCAGTGAAGACTAAATTAATCAAGCACAAAACCAAAAGGCAGATAATAAAGAAAAGAAAAGACAAGAAATTAAAGTAGGCAAATATTTTATATCTAATCAATAATCAATATCTTAATATAATACTTTAAGTAATAAGTCGTGTTTGAGAAGTCAAATTTTCAAACATATCTGAGGATAAAATGCTCACAGATTCTACTGTTCAGCTAGTAGAGACCGTGGTCTGCATATTGGGTTTTAGTGGCCCTCAAATGTATTGTTTTGAGATTCACTAATAAGCAAAGGTAACCTATTAACATTTCTGAGCGCTGCACATGCAGGTCTCTTCACAGGGTGCCTCATTGCACTACTTGCTGGGTATGCGATCATGGCTCATTTTATGGGAATGTACACTAAACAAGCGTCCAGTACAGTTTACATGGAAACTGTGTATCCTGTTTTAAGGCAAGCATCCTAGTTCGTTTCTTATATGTTATTTTACCTAATAACTAATTTTTGCACGTCAGTAACACGACTACTCTTTTATTGTTATGCGGTATGTTCAGCTTATTGTTCCTACACTTCTTCCTGTACGGATGCAATATCTTCACGTGGAAAAAAGCTCGTATAAATTACTGTTTCATCTTTGGGCTTGCACCGACCAAGGAGCTTAAGTACAGAGAAGTATTCTTGATCTGTACAGCCTCAATGACTGCTATTGTAGGGGTTTTGTTCATTCCTTTGTCACCGGTAGCAAAAGGATACTCTTCCACTCTAGTTCAGACAATCCCAGGCTTCCTCTTACTGGTAATTTATTATATCCTACTTAGTAAAATATATGCATTTAGAAGTTGTTTTTTAAAGTCAATGGTGCTAACTACACTCCCAACATTGTAATTTTTCTCTCTTGCAGTTTTTCCTACTCTTATTGGTGTGCCCCTTCAACATTTTCTATCAATCAACCCGGCGTAGATTCCTTGAAATTATAAGGAATATAGTTTTCTCGCCTTTATATAAGGTACGAAAATTTCAGTCAGTTATGCTACCACTAAGACACACTGAAATAGTACTTATCTATGCTTTTATTCTGAATCTTGCTGATAAAATGTGGATGATTGTAGGTTGTTATGGTAGACTTCTTCATGGCTGACCAATTGTGTAGCCAGGTAATCATCAATAACTGAATCAAACTCAATAAATAAGTTCATTCAATTACTTGTAAATATTAGCCTTATCAAAGAAATGACAATGAAGCTACCATAAATTTAACAGGTGCCTCTGCTCAGAAATCTCGAGGATGTAGCTTGCTACTACATAACAGGAAGTTACAAGACTCAGGACTATGGATATTGTAAGAAAATCACTCATTACAGAGACCTCGCAGATGCCGTCTCCTTTCTACCATACTACTGGAGAGCTATGCAGGTACCAGAATTAGCTTCTTTTATCTGAAGAAAACAAAATTTCTTTCTTTCAAAGAAAGCTTTTCTAACGATGGCATTTTTAACTCTTCAGTGTGCAAGGAGGTGGTTTGATGAAGGGCAGGCTACCCACCTAGTGAATCTAGGCAAATATGTGTCAGCAATGTTGGCTGCTGGGGCAAAATTGGCCTACGATAAGGAGAACGAGAAGACAACAGGATACCTATGTCTTGTTGTAGCCACATCAAGTGCTGCAACAGTGTATCAATTGTACTGGGACTATGTAAAGGACTGGGGATTGCTACAATTCAATTCTAAAAACCCTTGGTTAAGGAATGAATTAATGCTCCGCCAGAAGTTCATTTACTACTTCTCCATGGTATACCATCAAAGACTTGCCCTAATCTTTCATGTTTTTTGGTACATTTTTGAAAGAAGGGGGGTGAGCAGGAAAAACAATCAAAGGATCTTTAGGGCAGGATTGGCAATTGATGCAGTAATAACCTTAATTTGGCATTTTCCCAAATCCCAACCTAGAAGATGATGATTGCTTAGAGCTAAAAAATCTTCATCCCCTAGACAAAATGAAGACTTGTGCCTAGGCAAAAAAACATAGTAAGACCAAGCAGAGAAGACATAGTGGACCTCGCCAATTTTTAAAGGGTTACTGTGAGCCATCTAAGATGGTTTTCAAGAACCCCGAGTGTGATTCACATCCCCACACATCCCTCAATGTGTGGGCCCCACGATTAATCATTGCTAAGATGATTATCTCGGAGGAGAGGGTATAATCAAGAAAGAATACTAGTCTGGTTGTTATTTAATCACTATCTCTTCATTATATGTGCGAGGAGAGGATCTTAACAGAAAATTTTTGGGGATTATTTTCAGGGATTGAACTTGATTCTAAGGCTTGCTTGGCTTCAAACACTACTACATCCAGGTTTCGGGAATGTTGATGACGGAGTAATTAAGCTTTTTTTAGCTGCCATGGAGGTCATCAGAAGAGGACAGTGGAACTTCTATAGGTAAACTTCCAAGGACAGACAATATACAACTTTTCAGTGCATGATTAACTTCCATGTAGATGTAGCACTAAACTGTGTAAAATTCTTCTTATCCTTTCAGGTTAGAGAATGAGCATCTAAATAATGCAGGCAAGTTTAGAGCAGTAAACAAAGTGCCACTTCCTTTTCATGAAGTGGATGAGGAAGACTGAAATTTTGGAGAGCGACAAAAGCAAGTTGACAGGAATATAATCCGATTTCGTGTTAAATGGTTTCGGTTCTTTCAAGTCACAAGGCATCAACTCAATTCTTGTTGCTTCCCTCCAGTATCTAGGGAAATAACTCATACATGTACACAGAATTTTCTTCAGATTTGTTGATAAAAATTAGATTCCCTCATGTGTTAGTGTCAAGCTAACGCCTTAGTCTATGTAATTATGTATGTATGAAACCCTAGGAATGTTCCTCAGGTGGTTTGGCAAGCATTATTTCTTAGAATATGCCAATCCACAAAAGGAATCAAGGACAATATGATTCAGGAATTAATGCTATATTCTTAGTTCCATTATGCAACTTACTCTGCAACAAAACCTTCATTCCCTTCGGAATTTCTACCTTTGGACTTATTAGCTCAGAGTTTAGAATATGAGTACTTGCTTGTAAGTGCATAGCCACACTATACCACTACCATGTTTTCACGTTCGTACTCCTACCTACAGTGCAGAACAAGGAAAATACTTCAACCTTGCTGAAAATGGATGTTTATATGCATTTGAACCCCACTAGTAGTACACTACTCCCCGATGCCTCTCACAAGGCTCCCGCCTATGAGAAATTCTTACATGGTCCGAGACTACAAAATCAATTTGGACCCCACATTTAAACAAGTGGTAATCACCTCCATTGTGAGAGAAATGGGACTATAGGGTCCAAGATCACCCAAAGGGCAACGTAAGAAGCCGTTATTATCTACTCAATCTTACCCTAGATTTGCATCTACCACAAAAAAGACTTTCTGTTAGACCCTTGTTGGACATGTACTGAATGTTCAAATGCTTCATGACAAAAATGACAAGCATAGAACCATTTGATTCAGACCATTGATATAACTTAACTTAGAGCATGTTTGGCCTAGCTTGTGATGAGCTTTTACTTTTCCCCCTATTTTTCCTCACAAACCACCCCCTCCACCACCCCCTCTTCACCCCCATTTTCAACTTCCAAAAAGCTTAAAACTCCCTTTAAGACCCCCTAGAAGCCCCAAAAGTAGAAGCATAAAATTGGAGCTTCTACTTTTGGACCTCCCAATGGGTGTTTTGTGCTTCTTAGAAGCTGACAATGGGGGTGAGGAGGAGGTGGAGGGGGTGATTTGTGAGGAAAAATAGGGGAGAAAGTAAAAGCTCATCACAAGCTAGGCCAAACACCACCTTAATAGCAAGAATAATGTAACCATGAATTCACAGGAATATAGGCTTTAAATCTCTCTAAAGATAAGCAATAATTCTTCTCCAGATAAAAGCACAGATTCTTACCGTACCATACTATGAAAAAACATCATCTTTTCAACTCTCCCAGTACTGTCCTGCCATCCTTTATCTCCTGCCCACCAAAAAAAAGAAGGGGAAAAATAAGGCATCATTCTAATTAACAATTTAGGCTTAAAAATTAAAAGAAGTTGTGTGATACCTTCATAAAGTATCTAATTGCTGAAATTGCGAAGCATGATCTTCAAGTTGAGTTGGGTTTTATTCAACTTGGTTCCCAATTTTTTTCCAGGACCAATTTCTGGGATCACAATAATCGAATTGAGCGACATCAATATATCATCTTTCAACATTCAGCCTAAATTTTTTTGAAAGGGTTTGGTTAATCCCATTCTCTGGTTTTATAACCCGTGCAAAATTGTAGTTGCAAACCAAATTCCCATTTCCGACCTTCCCACCAACATTATGTTTTTTTCTTGGTCCGACTAAGGCCTAAAGACCAGTATAATATTATTGGACCTAATATACTTCACCACTTTAATCTTGAGTCTTAGCTTAGCCAGTATGTCAAGATATTCTTGATTAAATACAGTTCAATCATTGTAATATAACTACCCCATATCATACAAATGATGAGGAAGTGGGGTATAAACGAGTCGATACATTTGCGAGTAGTTCATGAACATATGCGGCCAAAATTCATTCGATAATTAAATGAATTGAGTATGAGCACCAATTCAAGGCTCGTCTAATAAATAAATTGATAAGGAAGTAAATGTTTGCTAGCATAGTTCGTAAAGTTTATGATTTTGATATCTAAAATCGGGGATTCAAAACCTATCTCTAGTTATATCGAATTTTTATACTTTCTTAATTTTAAAAATAAAATAAATATGCGGATTGATAAAAAATTGATCTTGAAAATAACGAGTAAAGATAGAAATATAGATCCAATAACATTTAGTTTAAACATCCCTTACTCATTCGACTTTTTTCTATTAGGAGTCTTGTCTCAATACTCTACTGAATCTTTAGACTTGTTACAATGCTATTTTTGAATGTTAGTGACCTCACATCTCTATATGATACAAACTTAACAAATATACAAATGTAGAAATTTAATATTGACTCAATCAATATAATTGAGAGAAACTTTACTCAAAAATTAAATTACCCAATTTTAATCAACTCGGATAAGCTTTACTAGATATATCATGGATCCATTTCTTTTCATCCTAACTTTTTCCATAAAATGAAAGAACTTTTGCAAGAAAACATCTAACAAAAACAATATTTTGTTACAGTGGCAATAGTGGAATTAATTTTGTAAGATAAAACTCGAATGTTTTCTTAGGAATTTTATTGTAAAATATTGAACTATTAGATGGTTTCGCAAATTTTCTCAAAATGAGGATAACAAATTATCAATTCACAAAAATAAATTCCCTTGACAAAAAAAAAAAATCTTTTTTTTCCTTAATAAAAAAAGGGTGTAAGTGAATGGGGATTGATGCATTTCATTACATTATGTTTGGATTTTCGTGTTCAATAACGAACATATCAGACTTAAGTGAATAACCATTTCTAGTAGTCATTTGACACAAGACATGAGATTTCAAATCCATGACCTCGGGGACAACTGACAAATAATCCTCTTCAATAAGCTCTTGCTCTTGGCAACGGCGAGCTTTGCCAAAATTCACAAAAATCTCAATTCAATGACGATAACAACCACCACATCTCCCGCCATTTTCTCTCCCTCATGCTATTCACCGACGAATTTCAGCCCTAATCAATGTGCACCCATTTCGCGCCCTAATTTCTTCCGCCCCAAGTTTACCCCCAAGCAAAACCCTAGGTCACCGTTTTTCCCCTATTTTGTTTAATTCTTTCGAATTAATCTGTTTGATATGCTTAATTTGTATATGCTGAATTTGAATTACCTTTGTAATTTGCAGATTGAGAATTTCTCAAAAATCAGCAATTTTTTCAAAACAAGTTCACTGGGTACCTTATTGCTGTAGTGGTAATACTGAAATTGATCGTGAGACAACGGATGATACTTCTAAGGTGTTTTTTTAATTTCTTGTTTTGGATTTTTTTTACTCTATGTGCCCAATTTGTTTTTTAAAAAAATGCTTGATTGGGTGGATTTGGGTGGTTTTAAGAAATTCTGTGATTGTTAATGTGCAAATTGGAACATCTTCCACTGTGTGAATAGAAGTGCGGGGATTTTCTGCAATTCAAGTATCCATTTTTGACGCATCGTAGATAATTGGTTGCTAGGTTTTAGTGTTTAGGTTTGGATTGTAATGAACTAAATAGAATGTGTCACTTAAATGGTTTCTACTTCTTTTTGTTATGAATGAGTGGCCAAAGTGAGAATCCATGACTATTATGGGTCCAACTGAAAATTCTGTCCGCTCGGAAGGGTAATGCTATTACTGTGTGCGAACGAATCACTGTTTAAGATGGAGGCTCTTGAGAAATACTGGTTTGATGGTAGTGTATGATATGTTAAACTTGTTCACTCGGGCCCTTTTTGGGTTTGTTTGGTCGCTTATGGCGGCAGACTAAAGGAGAGTCAATAGGAGTAAGAGAAGGGGATAATAAGGAATAGTGTAGTGACGTTAGTGTACCATTCTTTAAATGTCCAGTAAGAGTGAGCAAGGCTGCGAGAGTAAGTAGAAAGCTATTTATACTCCTTCAGTCTATGATTAGCAGTCACATAACTAGTTCAAATTTACGCTAGAAAGTGTCCATCATATTTGGATAGATGGAGTAGTAGTTTATGCTTTTAGCCCCTCGGAGAGCTTATATACCTAGGATTGTGAGTACATTTGATAAGGTTATTCTATTGATTAAAGATCATTCTCCTTTTCATCCTAGTTTGGGGGGAGGGACAATGTTTTTTAAGAAAGTGTAAGAGAAACATATACTCTTTATTTACTCTTCATTTTGACCGTTGCCTAATTAAAGCTGAAATTTAGAAGAATTCTTTGTTATCATGGTCTTTCTGTGACCTGGGTCAAAGTGGATCCTGTTGGTATAGAGTATAGACATTCACTTTGGACTCAGAGCATTGGATTCCCCCAAAGTTTATAACTATGTCGCTAGATCAGGATTGTGATGGTGGACCTTGAGCCTAGTTGGTACTTGGTAACGTCTATTGGTGTTTGGGTTTTGTGATATGTGGTCTATGTGGGAGTTGGGACAGTTGGGCCCATGACCATCTGTATTAGCTATCAACGTTTGGATCGTTACCTCAAATGCTTGATGGCATTTGGGAAATGGAGATGGACGATTTATTTTGGGTAGTAAGTTATGATATTTAGTCTGATCATATTTGTTTGCTGGTTGTCTGTAGTGTTGCACGTCATATTTGTGTGAAGAGTTCCGTTTGTAGTGGATAGAGAACTGAGAGTAGGTTTTTATGCATATTTTTGGTATGTGACCTTTGTTTGAGTTGACCAACTCAGTTGTAGCCTTCTCAAATGTCTAACACAAAACATTGAAATTAGAAGCCCTAGGTTTGCTGATATGGAGAAAATTTCAGTAGCAAGAATTTAGACTCTGCAACGAGGTTTACTGCCATTCAAATTTTCAATAGATGAAAAATGCTTTCCTTAATTGTCACGTAAATGGATCCACATGCTTCAGCTGTAGGAAAAATTAACAACTATTAAGAAGTTAAAAACTTCAGAAGAACAGCAGTCATCAAAGTAATCTGTTGCTACCCAGTCAGGATGTGCAGTTTGGGAACTTTCTGCTGTCCCCCCCCCCCCCCCCTCTTGCTACTCTTTCTGTAAACACTAGCAAAAATCGGCACGTCCACTTTCTTTCCCACTCACACATTTTATTTGGAATAATAATAGGCCCTAAAGAGGGGCAAGGCTTCTGTTTGGAAGGCTACGCTAGATAAATCCACTACATTGATAGAATACAGTTCAGAGGCCAAATAAAGCGCTTTGCCGTGATTTTTGTATGTATTATCCTATCAATGGCAGAGGAGCTGACGTTACCCTTTTTTTCTTTTTTTGCATTGTGAGCTAGCTTCTTGTCTGTGGCATAAATTGTTTCAGATGGAAGTGGAGTGGATCAGGCCAGGTTCTATGTCAGGATACCCTTAAGTGAGCTATACTGGGTTTAGGCATAGGGAGAGGAAAGTCCTATGGAAAGTTGCTTGCTTGGCCATACTCTAATCTGGTGTCTGGAATTAGAAATGCAGCAGATATTCTTTTTGTATAGATCTTCCCATCACGACTCTATATGAGAAATGAAATGTTTCCTTAGCTTCTCCTTGGTCATGCTTCTTGATTCTTGTCAAGTTTCTCTGCGTCGTATGTACAGCGTCACTGTTATCCTGTTTAGTGTCGGTTTTGGAGGACTCATCCTCCTTTGCAGTAATGTATATTTTTATGAGCAAAAAATAATGTGCAGCTACTGTATCTATCCAAATAGTACTCCCTCCAGTCCACGGAAATCTTTACGCTTTCCACTTATGTTTGGACCATGGAAATCTTTACGTTTCCTTATATGGTAATGTATTTGAGCACCCTTTACTATTTTACCCCTCCTACCTTCTCACCCTATGTGCAAGGAAATAAAAAAAAAAAAGATTTATCACGCCACTAGCTACAAAAGTAAGGAAAGTAATACAAAAGCAAAGAAAGCAATAAATACCCACTAAAATATTATTTTCTCTCTCTTAATACCTCATGTGCTGTTTTAAGGGTAAATTTGAAAATTTTGTGCTAAAATGTGTTTTCCTTAATATTAGTCATATTCTCCAAACGGCAAGATTTCCCTGGACCGGAGGGAGTATTACGCAAAGCCATAAATTAAGATGATTGGACAACCTCTCATTTTGTTCTTCCTCTCTGAAGTTCAATTTCGATGATTTTTAATGGGCTTAAGGGATGTATTTGTGATATTCCTTCCTATCTATTTGTATTTTTGCATAATAAACACAATTGTTGCATCAATAACGTAGAAGTCTATATCAATATCAATATCCTACACCTCTCATCTTTTATATTTTGTAACTATATCATCACGTGTTAGATATGTGACCACGATGCACTGTATATTTGCTAACCTATTAGTGCTAGAAAACAATGGGAAAACATCTGCAAGAATTACTGAGAAGGTAGTGGCGGTGGGGAAACATGATGACTGTAGAATTGCTTGGCACTTCCTTGCTTATTTATCGAAATAGGTGCTGGATTTCTGGTAACAGAGTGAGATGAGAACATGATAAATATACATTGGAAGGTTGTGATATCACGCATTGAATAAAGGTGTAGTTAAGCTCTATGTTAGGGACCTGAATGTTATCTGTTGATAACTATTAACTTTTTGATTTTGCTGCTTAATGTTGGAATTTGGAAATGCACTCAAGATATAGACACGTCAATGATTGAAACTATTGCAAATTTGGTTTCTCTCCTGTGATCTCGTGTTTGCAAATTGAACGAGTAACCTTATGCCCATATTTGTGTTTTGTCCACTTTGCATTCATTGGAAAGGGTTGGAAAATATATTTTCTTTTATTTTCAACTAGTGATGGGCCTGCTGGCCAAAAAAAGAAAAAAGATTCTCATCTTCTGTTTGTTCTCTTGTAGGAAACAAGCATTAATATACAACTCCCACGGAGAAGTCTGCTTGTGCAATTTACTTGCAATTCTTGTGGTGAAAGAACAAAACGACTTATAAATAGATTAGCCTATGAACGAGGAACTGTATTTGTCCAGGTATTCCTAATTTATGCTTGTTGTGAGACTTGTGTGTTGTTCTATGAGGATATTTGTGTGACATTTTACATTAACATACTATGGGCATGTTCTTTTCAAGTGGTTTCCAGTTTTGTCCAGTTTTCCCCAGTTTGTCCCAGTTTTCACCAGTTATAAAATACAGTTTTGTCCAGTTTTGATATTTTGACATACTAAACATAATACTTAAATATAAAATATTTTAAATCAAAATATAAAAATAAATATATGCATAATAATTAATAATAATAATAATTATTATTATTATTATTATTATTATTATTATTATTATTATTATTATTATTATTATTATTATTATTATTATTAATAAAAATAATAATAATAATAATTATTATTATTATTATTATTATTATTATTAAAACAATCAAAAATAAAAATTTCCAGTTTGTCCCAGTTTTCCCCAGTTTCTCCCAGTTTTCACAAGTTACCAGTTAGACTTTCCAGTTTTCACCAGTTTTGCGCAGTTTTGCCCAGTTTTGTCCAGTTTCTCCCAAGTTACCAGTTCCAGTTACCAGTTGAAAAGAATGAGCCCTATTAAATGATTATAAAAGAATCACGCCATAATGAGACGACATTTTAAAATATTTTGTGCCCTCGCATTGTATGCGAGTATTTATTTACTGTTAAATAGTCCACGATGACCATTGTACTGGGTAGCTTTTTTTTTTTTTTCTTTCTATATTCTTTGTTAGAGAGACCCTTAGTTGAACGGGGAACCATGTTGAGAACAAAGGAAGAGTTTATTCCTCACTTATTATTCATTCACTTGGTCAAAAGTTAGGAATCTGCAAATCTTTTGGAGTATGCAAATAATAGGCTCTATGTCCAAGGAAATGAAGTGAATCAAAGAATTGAAGAGACAACATACTAACCGTGAGGGGGTAGCTCAGTTGGTAAGACCTCTGAGATCTATTCCGAGGTCCCAAGTTCGAGTCCTCTTAGGGCCATTGGAGGTTTTTCTGGTTGTTAACTTCAGGGCCCATGGGATTAGTCAAGCAAAGCTTGGATACCATGTTATCAAAGAAAAAAAAGGACAACTTACTAAGGGTGGTGAAGATCTACAGGATAGCATTTGTTGTCACAATCTTTTGCATGATGTATGCACTCTATATGAATGAGATGGCTGGTAAATCTTACTTTGGCATAACTATTGTGTTCTGTCTGTGGCTAATAGTAGCATTGATAAGAAAGGCTTTCTAACTTTTATCTCGCAAGATGTTGTCAATCTTTGGTCATTCTTAATAAAACTATTCCAAGTAATGAGACTGTGAAAGTGCTAAGTACTCGTTGTCTTTTTCCTTTCTGTACTTATAATCTATGAGATAAATTCTTCACATAATGGTTGGGTTGTTGAATTTCTTAAAGCAAATTCCATGTTTATATTCTTGATGCACCCACCATATTCATCGGCAGTGGAGCCTCCAGGTGTCTAGTTGGGTCTTTCGTAAATTTATTGCTATTTTAGTGCAAAATTATGTTTGTTTATGAAACTTTTTCTATGTTCATCTTAAGTGTGCTTGCATGAAATTTGTTTTGATTTTGATTGAGCTTGTAGGTAGCATAATTTTCACATATATCAAAAGCTTTGCAATTTAAGTTTTGACTATTCAAACTTCTTTAGTTATTCACTGAACAATGTGATTGACTGTAACCATAAGCTCCATCTTATCAGTGCTCAGGGTGTCTCAAGCATCACAAACTAGTTGACAATCTGGGTCTTGTGGTTGAATATGACTTCCGGAATGATAGTGATGAGACAACGCTTACATAGAGTAGTGATGACCCAATGTGACTCTTAGAAGCTCTTTTCTGTGAGTTCTTTCATTGGGCAGATAACCTCTTTGTGGTGAGTTTGTAGTATTTTATTATGCTTTAATGTAACTCTGATTTTGAAACTTATATATATATCCTTCACATCTTTGGCCACATTCTTCAAAATTCTCATAATTGGCAGCTTAGCTGAAATCTCTGACTATCTTCTTATGCTTATACCTTTTTCTGCTGAAATGTTCTTTAGATGTACTTGAAATAATTATCTGTGGAAATGCAACATTCAAGTACAGGGCATCAACTGAAACTCACCATCGCCAAACTCTCATAAATTGCCTTCTAAAAAGAATGAAGGAGAAAAAGCAAAAACGAAAATACATTATGTATTTAATAGATATTGTGAAGGTTGTGTTATAGAGCAATGAGCATGGCAGCTATGAGTCCAGTCATGCACATCCTCCATGGATATCCTTGCTGCTTCAGTGATATTCCTTCGTTCTGTTATTAAAACACCATATGATCAGAGAAGGCAAGTAAAGCAACATGAAGATCAGGAACATATTTGGTTCTCAAAGGAACAAACATGAGCACTAAAAGGATGACTGTATAGATTTACCAGATCGGAAGGGGACGGTGCTGGTGATGTATCCTCTGAAGAAGTATCTGGAACCATAGGAGGGGCTGGGGGACTTGGTGGTGTTGGAGCTGGTGCTGGTGCATGATGATGCCTCTTGTGCTTGTGCTTCCTCTTCTTCTTTCCCTTAGAGGGTACTGGTGCAGGTGCTGGCGTGACTGGGGCTGGTGCTGGAGCTGGAGCTGGTGGCTTTGAGGGTGATATGACCGGTGCTGAGACTGGTGTCGCTTTGGTAGGAGCTGATGCTGGTGCACTCTTTGTTGGGGGAGGTGTGGGTGGCACAGTTGCTGGGGAAGGTGATACTGACGGTGGAGGTGATGAAGGTGCTGGTGGCTGTGCTGGTGGAGTTACTGGTGTGGGTGGCGGTGATGATGGTGTTTTTGCAGGTGCTGATACGGGTGGACTCGTTGGTGTAGTGGTGGGAGGTGGTGGAGTAGCTGGGCTTGAGACCGGTGAAACCTGTGTAGGTGGTGTTGCCGTAGGTAACGGTGGTGGGGTTGCTGAGGTTGTTGGTGAGTTTGAAGGAGGTAGAGGTGCTGCTGGTGGCACATTAACTGGTGACGTTGCTGGTGCTTGCGCTTTTGCTATTGCTATAGCAAGGAACATGCTATATAACATGCAAACCCACCTGGGATTAGCCATTTTTCTCTTGGTAGTGTATCTGGAGAAGTAAGGTGATCCATAGATTGGAGGGAGGAAACTTATAAGATATGGAGGTAAGTTTGGTGGAGAAAGAGGAGAGGTAAACTTCAGATGGTTGGACAGTTGGTATGTGGTACGTCTCATGATTCTCATCTAATGAATTCGCAGGTGTGGTGAATTTTTAAGATTATTTTTCACTAAACTGCTTTTCATTTTAATTTTTATTTTTAATTTGTGCTAATGACAATGAAGTTTCATAAGATGGTCCTACAACTATCCAATGTTGCTTAATCCTAATGTTTTAATGATGTATTATCCTTGTTATTATCCTCATTATTAGAATATGAATCCATCATTATTTCTTGCTATCATCCTAAGGCACATTTGTTACGGATGCTTGCTTTTGTTGCTGAGTTAATAACAAGGGGATTGCTTTAATGTAAAAAAATTTTCCCAAAATACCCCCTAATTAATTTTTCAACATTTTGCTTTGCTCCCTCTTCTCTCTCCGTTCTCTCTTTCCCTCTTCCCTTTCTTTTCCATCTTCGAAGGTACAATGGTTTCTCTCTCCACCACAATTTAGCTACACTTGCTAGTTTCATAACCATGGTGTGCCACCCAATCTACAACTGGATTTCAATCAATATGGATTCCCAAGAAGTGAGAAATGTGGCAATTACTCCTATGAAGTACTGTTTAATCTTGTAAAAATGCTCAAACAATGAGTATAAATTGGACTATATATCATGAGTGTTCATTATAACCCAAAAGATATTTGATATGAATGATAATCGAAGTCCCCATAACACTACAGTACAAAGCAAACAATGGTAAAAATGGAAGGGAATGAAGAACAGACTAGTTACTACCAAGAATGAACAATGGAACAAATCCTTTGGCCCCGCTTCGCTTCACTTTTGCCAACCGCCGCCCAGCCCCAGCCGTCGCCCAATCCCAGCCGCCACCCAGCAACCCAGCCGCCACCCAGCAACCCAGCCGCCGCCCAGCAACAACCCCAGCCCTCCAACCACTCTCCAATAAACACTAACCTACTACCCACAAAACTCTTAAACAATTAGTAATTTTGAAAAAGAAACTAATCTAAATTATAAAAATTACCTCAATATCATCATTAATTTGATCAAAGATATTGTCTTCTGCGAAAGAATCATCCATATTGATTGACTAGAGAGAATGATGGGAGATAGAGGAAAATGAGGAATAAGTGGATGTTCCTTTACAAATAAAAGGGTAATTTGAGAAGTTTTGTGTCAAAAACATTTACGTTAAGCAATTTGTGATTTACGTTAAGCAACTTCGAATAACAATCATCACCAGTTGTGGATCTAGTCATTCTACATCCTCTCAACATCTTTCCTCTTTGCGGTTTTGTTGGGAGTAATGTCGTCCAGTAAAATAATGTTACCCGGGTGGCTTTAGTTGGAAGCAATGATGATTATAATGTAACCTTTTATAATCTATAGAGTAAAGGAGGGGGAGGAGAGAGATGAGAAAAATGGAATTGATTACATATTAAGTGTAATCTATTGTGTGATTACATTCTCACTCTCCTGCGTCTCCCAAGGTCTCTCACTTTTTCATCTCACATTTACTTTATAAAAAGGTCAATCATATAGCACGTTGTTCCGCTTGGAAGCAATTACAGTTTGGATAAGGATAACTTATTTGAAAAAAAATGCAAAGACATCCAAAGTTGTTGATGGCAAGATTGAAACCTGATCTTAAAACTGCGCTCCTGAAAGATTTTAGTTAGTTGTCATGGTAGCAAAATTTATGTTCATTTATAGATCTAGTATGTTCCTCAAGTGTTTCCATTGAACATGCCGTATAATTATTCTATCTATTAATGGAGATTTCTTATTCGCCATAAAAAAAAAATTAAAATTATATACTCTGATACTTGATACATGTTAAAGTCTATTACTTACACAAAAGCGAAAAAAAATCGGGTTTCATGCAAGTCCTTGGTGCATTTCCCAAGCTGCATAACACCTTTCAGTTTCACTTATAAATCCAAAATGACGACTTGCTAGTGCAAATGGTCGAACAGATCGTTTGAGCTAACGTTAGATCATTTCGGGTTCAGTCTGGTGACTTGACTATCAGTTGAAGATGAAGAGCAAAAAAAAAGACTATCAGTTGAAGTTGATACATCAACAGCACTAGAGTGATATATTGGGTGCTCAAAGTCCAAACACTTCATTACTTTTTACCATAAAAAAAAAAAAAAAAGAACTTTTGATTCTTGTCTTGTTTATTTCAATTTTCACATAAAGTGAAACCGATAAACTAGATGAGAGATTAGTTGTCAAAAAAAAATAATAAAATAATAAAAATAAATTGATATGACAAAAAGCCTAACGGTTAGCTTCGCCATCCCAATCAATAGTTATGAGCTACCCCAGGCGAACAGAAAGTTTGGAAAGAAAGGAACCAATTACGATGGCTCTCAAATCTCAACTGCGAATGTACGTAAACTTCGAACATTTGATCTTCAAGGAATAACGAAAAAATGCTTTCTCATTTTCAACCAATCAACAATCGGATTGTCACCTCTACAAATCACTCAGTTGGCTAAAAATTACATATATTCACTAACTACAAACAAAACATAATGTGGAAAATGTGATGCATCTTGTTCAACAATTTCGATGGATGGTGCGGAACAGGAAGACAAGATGGTTGGCCTGGTTCCTGTTCCTCAGACTTCTTTTCCTTCTTCCTTCTTAGCTGGAAAAACTGCTGCATGATTTCTGCACATTCTGCTTCTAGTATCCCTCGTCGAATTTTCATCTTCGGGTGAAATGGGTGGATAGGAGCAGCCGGTTTATCTGTCACTTCTGGACGTTGTTCGCCCTCCACACCATCTGGGAATAGCCTGAAATACAAGTTGATATAAGCATTTAAACAAGTTTTCATTGTTTTGTAGTACAAAACTAGTTATCTGATGGGCTGTATGCCTGTATCCAATGCCCAAAGAAAGCAATTGGTCCATTGCTAATGGAGTTGAAATTTTCAGCTTTAGATTACAATGGACGAAATCAAAATGACCCGTCAAATTATTCTAGGAGTTTTCTTTGTAAACTAGCAGACAACCAATACTTTGTCCATAGCAAGGGTAAGGTTATGCATACAACCGAAACGACTCCCGCCAGATAGCCGCCCCTTCCTTTCTTTCAGAACCTCATGGACGAAATAAATTAGGGAAGTTAGATAACAGGGCACTGAAGGCTCGTGAAGTGTGATCTGTCCTCGTTTACGTACCCTACTGGCACTATTTAGCCCTGCCCCGAAGCCTGACTCGGAGCTTTGGCGAAGATTCACGAAGATTGAACAGCGGCAGTAACTCTTAACTGTCCTAAGGTACCGAAATTCCTTGCCGCATAAGTAGCGACCTATGCACTCATGGATCTTCTCCAAGTGCCCCCCTAGATGTGAGTCCGTGAGACAGAGGCATTGAGGCGTATGGTATGGATGCATGAGAACATGGAATTTACTAAATAATCACTTTTCAATGGCACTCTCATGCTAACCAAGCTTCAACACATTGGTCAAGGTACCACAGGTGATTATTTCTCCATTCAGGGCTAAATTCACGCGTCCATAAACAAGGTACAAAACCCCGGCAAGTGATTCATACTAACAATTCATATTGCTCCAGGGATTTCAAATTAGGTCCCAAGTCAGAAAAAAGTGAAAAGAAAATAGAAATAAAACTTCATCCCCAAATTCACCATCAAGATAGCTATTGAGCAGTTGAGCATATTAAGTAGATGGCTGACTGTGCTAACTCAGAAATTGATTTTTTCAAAGGGTCAAACAAAGACTCATAGTAGCCCCCAAATCCCAATAACAAGTGACCTTAAAATCTCTGCTCATAAAGACCTAATCGCATGATGTTGCCTACAATGCCATCAAACATGGAGCCTGTCAGATGCACTCATCTTGACCCAACAGTCCAATCTCAACATCAGGAAGAACTTTTGTCAAGGGTACAAGAAATATACAACCTTTCTTTACACCATGCAATCAATGGCAGACATCCAATCAAGCAGTGACAGGTCTAGAAAACAAGAACACCATCCAGGCATCCAGATCATAAGACCCATAGCTATCAAGGTCTCACGATGGATTCATTTCATATCCCAGCCCATTAGGGGAGGATCGCAATACATATCCAGCAGCAGACCAAGAACTTTGTAAGAGGTTTCTTTGTGTGTTAAGCAGCTACCTAGCAGAGAACCAAGTGGTTGTACCTACCTAATGGGTGAAGGATTTACCCGTTTGGCCTAGTTTCTTCTACTTCTCTTCTCACATCTCTCCTTGCTCACCCCCTCTTCATACACCACTACCTCTACCTCCAACTTAGAAGTTGAAATGGAGCTAGAAGTAGAAGCTACAATTTGTAACTTCTAGTTTTAGGTTTATTTCAACTTCTTGGAAGTTGGAGGTAGAGGTGGGAGTAAATGTACAGTGGGTGGGGAAGGAGAGATGTGAGTAGAGAAGTTGAAGCCGGTGAAAGCTAGGCAAAATGGCCCCTTAGTTTGTTTTATGATGTGAATTAGAAACATAGTATGTTTTATGCAACAAAGAAGACAACACTGATCTGATATTGATCACTGACACAATCAACATTGCCAAGAGCAATATCAACAGGACATAACTGAAGTTTAGAAGCCACTCCACTTTTAATATGCTAGAGGCAACAATGCATCAATCAATAATGGAGGAACTTAACTACAAAAATATCTTCTTTATACAAAACAAAGATGAATAAAGAATGAACAAAAAAATTAATAGGGAGATGAGATACACCTAAAAAGATTTGATTACCTTATCCAGCTGCCATCAGCTCCAAGAAGCTTATTAGGAGCACCCCACACAAGGGTACCAATTCTGGCTTGAAGAATGGCTCCAGCGCACATGGGACATGGCTCTAGGGTTACATATAGAGTAGTTTCCTATAGAAAGGGTGCAAGTTAGTTTCAAACTACACCAGAAGCGAATTAAATTTGACAATCAAAGAAGTGTAGGTATTCAACATGAATATAAACATAATCACATTACCATTTGGATAAGCATCCAGAAAGACGTCAAATATGCCCCTTTATTGTGATCATAAGGCAATTTAAAAAAAAAATGAATAACCGTCCTGTAAGCTTAAACTTTAAATGATACCATGTCCTCAATAATTAGTACTGTTCTCCACATTTTATTCATGATTTTTTTTAGGTAACATGGGTATTGGAGTTGCCCGTCCCTGAAGTTAACGACAAGAAAACCTCCAATGGCTTTGAGGGGGCTAGTTTATTCATGAGTTGTAGGACCATTAATGCAAAACTACATAAATTTATTCTCTACATTCCCTCCTGTGAAGCTAACCCTTAAATTATACGCCTCTTCATCCATAAGTTCAATTCTCCACATTATATTTGGTAATTGACCATGAAATTGATAAACTATCCTTTCGACAGATTTCAAGCACTGGAATTTCTAGGACGACGGGCTGAAGAAAAAGCATTCTTCAAGGCCTTTGTAACGATGGCACTCTACGAAGCCCAACAGAGGGTTAACTACCTCGCATTGGTTTTTTAGGTGGTTCGATTATCTTCTTCATCTCGTTGGTTTGTGGGTATAGGTTGATTTCTAGTGGCTACTTTCAATAGGTTTACAAGGTTAGAGTATCATTTTTGGATTCTAGCATTGTCTTGTAGGAGTGATTTTAAAGATTTGGCTCAGTTAGGACTTAGGGTTGTGCGTTGGCTAGTACTAGAGGTTGATTCATTTTGTTTATAGCCTGTAGTGTCTCCTTCACTTTAGGTTGCTTAGTAAGTAGAATCTTGTGTTAGTATGTTTACTGATTTACTTTCCTTGCCCTTTTGATCATTCTTCACTGCTTTAAAAAAAAAAAAAAAAAAACGTTTTGAAATGCATTTAAAAATAAAAAAAAAAAAGGTTTTTGTGGGTCTTTCGGAAACAGTCTCTCTTCTAGGCAACTAGTTAGGGGTAAGACTGCGTACATCTGGACCTCCCCAGACCCCGCCCTAGGCGGGACACTTACTGGGTTGTTGTTGTTGCTGCTCAGTTAGGACTTAGGTGTTTGTGGCTTTAGCCATGTGGCGTTGATTGGGTGTGTTTAGCTTGGTTTTAACTGGTGTGTGAGTGTCAACTCTAATAGGTGTTGGAGCTTCGACTTCGATGGATGTTTGAGCACTGGCTCTCATTTGCTTCCATTTAATAAAATAGACTTCTAATTATAACTATTAAACCGACAATGTTCAGATTGTAATAAAAAAGCAAATAAACTTCATGATGCCAGGAAAAGGTGTGCAAGGGGAAGCCAGAGGGGCTTTGTTGTGGGAAAACTGGTTTTGAAATTGCCCTAGTTTATAAGTGATTATGGGCCTATTGCGGCTTTCCAGGGAACTGGATACTCTATCGCACCGTGTTATAAGGAGTAAGGGTTTGTTCTCCCCTACTGAAAAACGTTTATATTTATTACTGAAAATTTATTTTTGTAGAACTTTATTTAACTTTATTTAACTTTGTTGAACTTCGTTGAACTTTGTTTATTTTTGTTGAATCTTGTTGATTCAAGTGTTTTTTATAACTAGTTTGTATATTGGTCTGTTTAACTTTGTTGAACTTTGTTTAACTTTGTTGAAGTTTGTTGAAGTTTGCTGAAATAAACAGAAATAAGATGGGGAGAACAGACCCTAAGTACGGGATGCAGCAAACAGTTGGAATACAGAGATTGCCGGCAACATGATCTACCAGAGTGTTTTGAAATAGATTATCTGAGCAACTGGGATTCGATAAGAACAATAAAGTTAAGAATTGACAAATGAACTCCTAAGGCTGCTTAGATCTTAAATATGACATAGTAATTGTCCTCCACATATTCATGGAATTTGGTAGTTTTCTATTCCATGACCAAGCAACTCTCACTCTCTCGGTGAAACATCACACACATTAGGAAATAACACTCACCCAGGCCTCCTCCACGGAAGCATCTCATGTGTGTTCAATTTACCCAAAGCTAGAGTCCAAATGAAAGCGCGCACCATTGGGGAGGCCTTAGATTTGCATATATAGTTAGGACTTAAGAGATACTTGTGATAAAATATACGTATATTTAAGATCATTATAAACCCTGCTCCAAACACAAGAAGAAGCTTAAGATAAACCCTTGAATCACCTTGCTGCTACCTTTTCCTCCAAATGACCACGTATCTATAGCACGTGTCTGTGTACATGCAGCCAAAACTGGCCATATATTCTCAGAGTAATCAGATTTCCTAATAACGCCTATCTGGAATATATCAACTCCAGAGTCCTGAATTAATCTGCCTACACCTGCTTTCTAGTAAGCTGGGGGACTCTCGACTCTAGGAGGTACATGCTCAATTATCATATTTAAAATTAGCAGGATATCGGTTGTCAAATCTCATTTTCTGCTGTGAATAAATGTATTATCTTACTGTTCCCAAGGTAAAAGTCAAAAAGAGAACAAAAATTCAGGATATTGATCAGGATGGGACAATAACTAGTATAAACGAAATGGTTGTGAAAAGGCCCAAAGGTCCAATCTGGCCCTCTTTGGTACATTATATGCATGTTTATTTGTTCAAAAATGGGAAGGAAGCAAAGAAGGATCTGAGGGTCAAGGAAAATTACCGAAAGTCTCCATGTTTGAAGGACACTTGAGGCCTCCTTTATACAAATCATTTCAGCATGAGCAGTAGCGTCACGTAATTGTTCCACTCTGTATATGAAAAGTAATCAGATAATGAAATAAAGGAGAGGTTTCAAATCATCATTATGTTGGAAGGAAACAATACAGAGAAGAATACTTACAGGTTGTATCCACGAGCAATAATCTTTCCATTTTGCACCAGTACAGCACCAATAGGAACTTCCCAAGAATCAGAAGCCTTTATTGCCTCTGCAAGTGCTTCCCTCATGAAAATCTCATCAACTTTCCGCTGCTCATTTTGACGTCTATAAGCATCCTCCCATTCATCAAACTTTTCGTCTAAAACTTGCTTGCTCCTTTGGAGCTTCCTGCGTTTCTGCTCGACATCTGTAGCTTCCGAAGAAGAAGAAGCAGCAGTCTGCCTTACATCAATGGAGTGTTCTCCTTGTTCCTGTGTAGAACTAATGATCCCCTTATTTTTTCGAGCTTCTTCAATCTCTTCAAAAGCATCTGATCTTCTCAATTGTCTAGCAGGATGTACCGCTAGATCCAAAGAAGGGGTGGCAGTCCAGTTGGTGCCTGCTCCAGAAGCAACACCTCCAGATAGTGATCCCGTCTCTAAGACGCTAGAAGATGAAGAAGCCCCAGCTTCATGAAGTCTGATCTTGATATCTGAGCTCGTTACTCCAAAATGTTTCTTTTGACCTCTAGACGCATCACTCCCCGGTAGGGGTTGATCAGAGGAAGTAGAGTCTTGTGGCATGTTTGTCTGCTCTGTTTTCAAGCTGTCACCCTTTGCCTCATCTGGATCATTTCCAGAAAACCATGTTTCACCACCAGCTGATTCATTTGGTGAGCTCTGCCCAGCTGATTTAACAGGGGACTTCTGTGTATCAGAATGTGAACCCCATCGAAATATACCACCAACAAAGTTCCACAATGACTTGCCAGTTCTTCTTGCAACAACATTGTCAGTAGCTGCACCCTCCGATGATTCGATCTCTGAAGGTTCCTGAGGAAAATGATCTTTCACATCCCACATTTCATCTGTGGGTCCCTTGGCTCCAGAGCCCCCAGATGAACGCCGTGAATTTTGCTTTCCTAACCTTGTTTTCTCGGAATCAGATTGAGTAGATCCCTTGAGCTCATAATGTTCATTTTGATGCTTTACATCAGTTTGAGATGTTTTGCTCTCCATTCTTGTGTCAGAAGTTGATGCTTCATGCCTCATCTTCTCAACGAACTCACCAAAAATCCGAACTGATGACTCCTCCAGACGTCCGGCTGAACCCAGTGCATCCTCAGGAGAAGACTCCTCATAAGACTTACTTCCACTGCCATTAACTTCATCGGGGGATGACACAGTACTTGCTTGAGGGTGTATGACTGCACTACCACTGCCAACTTCCACAATTGTTCCAGAATCATTTCTTACAATACTTGTAGATGGCTCAGGGTACGAATACGTTTCTGTATATTGAGATGGAGAAATCATTGAGATCTGTGAGCCACTCTTACCTTCTACTTCAGCAACTTGTTGGACTCCAGTTTGATTAATTAAGGTTACAGATGGTTCGGTTATAGTGGCCTCTCCAGAAGAGTTTTGAGTAAGACCTATGTGCAGAATAGGCCCCTCTACCTCATTTCCAATTCTAGATGGTACAATTGATTCATCAATCTGCTTGCGTTTCTCTACTACTTCCTCCACTGTATTTACCTTTGATGTGGAATAAGTTTGCTGATCATATATTCGCTGTTTAAAAGCAGACTGACGATTAATCTCCTCAAGAGCTTGTGAGGCACCTAACGCAGTTTTTGATATCTCACTGGGTTCAACTTCCTTGACTTTGCCACCTGACTCCTCTGGCTGCCCTTGCACTTCCTGTCTTGAAATAACTGAGGTCAAATTTTCCTCCGAGTTCTTCATCCGTGTTTCTGATTGGTGCCGTGACCTTAAAGTACTTTCAACAAAGCTATCATGAGAGTCTACGATTTCACTGTAATGTTGGGATTTTCTCCCTGTGTTGACTCGTCCAGTTGCCACATTAATCATTTGGCCACGCTGTTTATTCTGTTCCTCAAGTGAGGTCAAACTCATTTCCTGCTTTCTATGTCTGGTGTCAGACTGACTTTGCCCAGCTGAGGTCCATCTAGCATCCTCACGAATCTGTGAAAGCTCAGCATGCTCTTGAGAGTCAGCCCGTGTTTTGTTTTGGGATTTTCTCCCTGTATTGAGTTGTCCAGTTGCCACATAAATCATTTGGGCACGCTTCTTATTCTCCTCCTCAACTGAAGATTGAAGTGAGGTCGAACTACTTTCTGCCTTTCTATGTCTAGTGTCAGACTGACTTTGTCCAGCAGAGGTCCATCTAGCATCATCACGAATCTCTGAAATGTCAGCATGTTCTTGGGAGTCAGCGCGAATCTTGTTTTGTCTCCCTATATTGAGTTGTCCAGATGCCACATAAAGCATTTGGGCACGCTTCTTATTCTCCTCCTCAACTGATAATTGAAGTGAGGAAGAACTTCTTTCTGGCTTTCTAAGTCCATTGTCAGACTGACTTTGCCCAGATGAGGTCCATCTAGCATCATCACGAATCTCTGAAAGCTCAGCATGTTGTTGAGAGTCAGTCCGTGTCTTGTTTTGGGATTTTCTCCCGGTGTCCACTTGTCCAGTTGACAAATAAATCAACTGGTCACGGTGCTTATTCTGCTCCTCAACTGAAATCTGAAGTGAGGTCGAACTCCTTTCCTGCTTTTCATGTGCAGCTGAAGTCCATCTAGCATCATCACGAATCTCTGAAAGCTCGGAATGTTGTCGAGAATCAGTTTGTATCTTGCTTTGTTGCGTGAATCCACCACACGATTTGCAATATTCACATCCTGTCTCCTGAACTGATTCACCAACTACCGTCACGCCTTCTCCTCCCTTGTTAAATCTCCTTTCCATACTTGTTTCAGCATCTTTTCTACTGGTTTGTGTTGACTGTTCATGTCTAAGGCTAGACTCTGAGAATTTACTAGCTTGACTGTCTGCTATAATATGAGACCTCGACTGCCCATGGATGCCCACACCTGAAGTTGACTTCTTTTCCTCATAATTGAAATTCTGCTTTAAATTTGAAGCCTTCGCAGAGCTGCTTTCACGAGCCTGAGATGACTGAGACTGTCTCAGAACAGAATCCTTCCTAGATTTGCTTTCCTCAGCTGAATCAACAGCAAGCTTCTTCTCTGACTTCTTTCTACAATCCCACTCCGCAGAGCTCCCCACTCTGTAATCATCAAATGTACTACTTTGCAATCGTTGATCTCTCCCATCTCTGTACCTCTTCGAATCCTTGTTGGTCTCTTCACTAATCTCAACTCCACCAACTTTCCTCGAATCCTTCCTATGGCCCATTGAAGACTCTCCTTCGAATCCCTCATCCTGCATTTCAATTTCACTATCACTCGCGAAATCACCAGAGTCCGAAAGCGAATAATACGAAGAACTAGAATCTCTTCTCCTCGACCTCCATTCCTCCTCTTTCGACACAGCCTCCATTACATGATCTCTCCTCTCACGAACCTCTTCCCTCGACTGAACCCTACCCGGATCCAAGTGAAACCTCCTTGTCTCGCTCTCCGAATACACAGGGCGACCCACATTCTCCTTTCTATCCCTAAACTTCTCATTCACAACATTTTGTTTCTTGGCAACTTTCCCTTCCTTAGCTGAGCTCCTTTTTATATCCCTAACATCCAAACACTCCTCAATTGATTCATCACTCAACAAACTAAGCATAGCCTCAGCATCTCCAATCGCACTACATCTATAGTTACCCCTAGCCACCCTACCCCTAATCTTATTAACACTAACATTAACATTTACATTAAAATTCTTCTCTTTAACACAACATTTTTCTTTACAACTTTTCTCCAAAACTCTACCAACTCTCTCCTGCTTAACACAGCAAGATCCTCCACAACAACGACGACCCACATCGCAAACCGGTGACCGGTAGCTGTACCGGTCACCTGACCCCAAGATCAGCCTCCTAGAAGGAGGCCACTGAATGAGGGTCGATTGCCTTAACCCATATAAAAGGCTAGGGTTTATGGGCACTGTTAATTTAGTTGAATTAACAGGAAATGAGCAACAACAAAAACAACAGCTTGATGGGTATCTTTCATTTGAGTTGTACGAGTAATCATTGAAAGAAATAGAGGTTCTTAGTGACACAATTGAGCTTGTGTATGTGTATGTGTTGTGCATCATTTTTATAGTGCTTTGTGCAACTAAATTTCATACCTTTGGGGAAAGGGGAGAGTGATACAGAGATGGGAATTCGTACCTTGAGGAGAGAGAGAGAGAGAGAGAGAGAGAGAGAGAGAATTGAAGAGTTTGTGAAGATTTTGCAGCAGAAGCTGAGATGGATTTACATATTGGTTTTCATAGAACAGGTCTGAAGCTTTTTAGAGACGATGGTGAATGATGATGATCCCATTTGGGTATTTCTTTTTCAACTTCTTTTAGCTAATTCTACAAAACAACAGTTGGATTAGCTTGCTTCAGAATGTGATTTCAGTAATTGGACTTTTGTCTTCAGTAGAGGACAAGGCCCATGAAGGCTCCTCCAGATTATAATTCAAAAGGCCCATGATAGCTGGAGTACAAAAAAAACTTTTCAAAACTTCATTGTTTTTTTATTTTGATCCCAACAAAACCTTCATTGTTTTTTTTTTTTTTTTTGAGAGGGGAATAGAGACTTTCATTGATATAAAAGGCATAAGGTTTTTACATCGAAAATAATCCTAGAATATACTAAATTAATAATAACAATAACAAATATGCTAACAAAATAATTGACTAGAATACCCGAGCGCGACTCCCAACATGCATAGTAACGATGTGCTTCCTTTGATGCTTCATCTTTAATGGAAGTGAAGATCTTCACCGCAAGTACCGTAATTATTTGCTCATAAAACGTATGATACCATCGATCTTGTGCATATCCGGTCCCCGAATTCATATTACTTGCTATTAAATCGCACAATAGGCGAAGAGAGGATCCTATAAAAAGGAAAAATGTGAAATTCCTAATAACTCCACAAAAGGGAGATAAAATTTATTCAAGTTAGAGCGCAAAAACTAGATATCAATGACAAAAGGAGGTGAAAAACATGAATCACAGACCGAAAATGACCTATATCAACCCTCCCGGCCTGAAAATTTATCCTACTAAGAATTAGGATTTGAGAGAGGAAAAGGAGAGTCAAAAGAGTTAATGTTGCATTATTGCTACATATATTATTTAACAAAACCTTCATTGTTAGGTGGAATAGATCAAATAATAGATAATAAAATTTAAAATAATAATAATAATAATAATAATAATAATATCAATCCATCTCATATTTAAATTATATTTGATAATGTGCAAAATAACTCCAAACTAAATTTTCATAGCGTGGTGTTCCTCCATTATCACAAAAAAAATATTGAAAGTGATTTCCGAAAACGAAAATTATAGGACTAATATACAATGACTCCTTTTAATTCACCTGGATAAAATTGATCTGAACTTAATTAAATTGATTTTTAAAACTTAACCGTTAACCATTTAAAATTCGTCCGAACATAGTCAATATTGGAATCATTTGAAAATATGCTTTGAGATCTTTCCGATGACATAATTACCATCATGAAATTATTACAGAATAAAAAGTTATATGAGTTATAAAGTTACACATGAACTGAACTGGACAGGACTGAACTGAACTGAATTTAAGTAAAATTAAGGTGAATCAAACAGAGCCAATATCTTAAAAGGTGACTTATATTAAAAGGTGGTTTTTCAGATAAACGACTCATCTAAACTATTGCCTAAATCGTAAGGATTTACGTAGTTGTGTGGATCCAATAAAACTATGACTAGGCAAAAAAAAATTCTAAAAAATTAAAATATGAGTAGTTTCATTGGTATAGTTTCGTTCCGAGTTTCATATTTTTCTTGTAAGTCATAGTTTTATTTTTTTCAAGGTGCAATTTTACTATCTTCACACAGTTGTTTGAACCCGGAAATTTAGTCAAATAATAATCATTCATAGTGCACAAAATCTTGTGTGAACTTAGTTCACAGTAGACCAAAATACTAAATCTGTTAAAAAATATATTTCATGTCTCTAAAATATTTGCGCTATATCCTTGGTCCACGTGGACTAAGTCCACACAAGACGAGTTGTTCATAGTGCTAGCTAATGGGTTGATTTAATATTGGGCCATGTCAAAACATGGCTTGGCCTTCCATGGCCTGTTCCAAACTGGAGTCTTGGGCATGGCTTGGGTCGTCCATGGATTGTTCCAGACTAGAGCCGTAATGGACCAGGGGCCTTGGCCTAATAGTGGCCATCAGGCCTGCCACAAACGGATTGAGCCCAGGTAAGTTTGGTCTGCTAGTGCTAGTCTGGTTAAACAAGTAAACATATAAGCCCATGAAGGTATTCTTATTGGGCCCAAAATGATCCCTGGGTTAACCTTAGGATTAGGATTTCTTCGGCAAATTTAGGCTGCAGATCAATTTATTTAAATCCGTTATTATATCAAAACAGAACCTAAGGGCTTGCCCATCTTTGCACCCAAAAAAAAAAAAAATCAGAACAGAACGAAGTTCAGGTTCCCCTTAGCAAGTGTTCACCGACAGACATTAGAGCGAGAAATAACGAGTAATTCATGTCTAAAATTAGATCTTTATTTATTATATGAAGTTCACTAGTTGTGTTATTCAACGTGTTTAATTACTTGTCAATTGTCATGATGGGCATGGATTTGGACTTGTACATCTCGTTTAACAACAACAACAATAACAACAATAATAACAATTAATTTCGCCAAGGACATGAATTACGATATTTCACAGTTTAATATGGGTAAGCACAACCAGTGACGGACGCAGGATATTAGTGTTGAGTCATTGAGGACAACAAAGGGAAGGCATGGACCAAAAAGAAGAGAAAGGTAGCTTGGTTGGCTACGGTTGTTTATGATCTTTGGTTCAAGAGAAATTACAGGATTTTTTAGGACACTAAAAAAATCCGTGAAGCAGATTGTCAGAACTATTCAATACAACATTTGTATAAGGGCTGTTGAACAACCCCTCAAGCATAACTCGTCAAGATCAAACCACTAATCTTATAGTGTAACCGCCATGATTGAGAGCTTGCAAGCTTAGAGAGAGAAAGAGAGTTTGTGGACAAACCTCATGAATGAGGAGAATTCTGTATTGATTAATTGAGTAACTGTACAAGCTTTATGTCCTCATATATATATAAAGCTTAACAGAACAATGAATAAATAATAAAGTGTAATAACAAACTATTGTAACCGCTTAGTAGATGAGTTGGAGTTTGTTATGGTATTGTGTTGAGCTGGCAAAGTGGTCTTAACCAATTGGGAGGATCCCAACACCCCCCCGCAAGCTGGTGTTGCAGTAGGAGAGAGCATGCCCAGCTTGAGCAAGAGGTCCCAGTGTTGCTTGGAAGGCAGAATTTTGGTCAAGACATCAGCCAATTGGTGCTGTGTAGGCAAATAACTTAACTGTAATAGGCCCTCTAGGACTTTATCCCTTGTGAAGTGACAATCAATCTCTATATGTTTGGTCCTCCCATGAAAAACAGGATTTTTGGCTATATGTAGAGCACTTTGATTGTCACAATGCAATTCCACTGGCTTAAGATTAGTAACACCAAGTTCCTCTTATAAACCAACTAGCCAAGTGACTTCAGAAGCAGCTTGCTGCATGACCCTATACTCAGCCTCAGCAGAAGATTTAGATACAGTCCCTTGCTTCTTTGATTTCCAACTAATGGGAGAATTACCGAGATGTACCAAGTAACCAGTGACTGAGCGTCTAGAAGAAGGACAAGATGCCCAATCAGAATCACTAAAAGCCTGTAACCTGAGCTGATCATTAGCAGACAAAAGTATACCTTGCCCAACAGTACCTTTAATGTACCTGAGAACATGTTCCATGGCTTGTAAATGAGGATATCTAGGTTGCTGCATGAACTGGCTTAGGGTTTGAACAGCAAATGAGAGGTCAGGCCTAGTGTGAGTGAGAAAATTCAGCTTGCCAATGATAACTCTGTAGTAAGAAGGATCTGGCAATAAATCTCCTTGATCAGGAAAAAGCTTCAGATGGAGAGGCAGAGGAGTCAAGGCAGCTTTAGAGTCAGTGAAACCAGTGTCAGCTAATAATTCCTTGGTGAACTTTTTCTGTGTTAAACTCACACCATGAGGCAGATGACCAACCTCAAAACCGAAAAAATAATGTAATTTCCCTAAATCCTTAATGCCAAAAGAACCATGTAGGTGCTGCTTGAGACATTGTATTTCCTGAATATCAAAACCTGTGACCAAAATGTCATCAACATAGACAGCCACCATTGTCAAAGAAGAGCCATTTTTCTTCAGAAATAGACTATAGTCATTCTTGCACTGCTTATATCCTAGAGCAAGAAGAGATGAGTGTAATTTCTCAAACCATTGTCTTGAAGCTTGTTTGAGGTCATAAAGTGACTTTGTAAGCCTGCAAACCTTGTTCTCTGGATTAGGAATACCCTCAGGCATTTTCATATAAATTTCTTCCTTGAGATCACCATGTAAGAAGGTGTTATTAACGTCCAATTGAAATAAATCTCATTTCCTTGATGCAGCAAGAGCAATAATAGCCCTTATAGTTGACATCTTAACAACTGGGGAAAAAGTCTCATTGAAGTCAATGCCTAATTTCTGTGTATTTCCCATGATAACCAATATGGCTTTCAACCTCTCTAACGAACCATCTGAATTAAGTTTAGTTTTGTAAACCCATTTACTTGAAATGGCTTTCTTCCCTGCAGGAAGATCACACACCTGCCATGTATTGTTAGCTTGTAAAGCACTTATCTCTTTATCCATTGCCTTAACCCAACCTGGATCACTAGCAGCTTGTTTGTATGAAGAACGTCCAGTAAAAGAAGTGACGTGAGAAATATGAGCTTGATGAGATGGTGGAATGAAGGTAAACTGGACAAGATTACACCAATGACCAGTATAAACAGGTGGGACGGTAGCAGTAGACATGTTGCATTTGTAGGCTGTGAGATAAGAGGGAGGATGAGAAGTCCTAGTAGACTTCCTTAAGGGAGCATGTGATGGAATTGGGGGTGGTGGAGGTGGATGGGGAGGAGAACTGGATACAGAAAGACTTGTAGGTACAGAGAGAGGAGAAGTATGTGAGGAGAAGAGGGCTGAGAAGTAGAAGGGATGGATGCAGGAGGGAAATCTAGAAAAATGGATGTTGGAAGTGTAGGTGGCTCAGTATGAGAAATGCGGTGATATGGAAAAATGAGTTCATGAAAGAACATCCCTGCTGACAAAGATTTTATGTGACACAAGATTTAGAAGCTTATAACCCTTTTTCCCATATGGATAACCTAGGAAAATACATGGATCTGCACTAGGTTTGAATTTGTCTCGGTTATGAGCAGAAGTTGAGGCAAAACACAAGCAACCAAAACTTCTTAAAAAAGTGTATTGAGGGATTTTATTGTATAAAAGTTCATAGGGAGTCTTGTGGTGTAAAATGGACAAAGGCATTCTGTTAATAAGAATAATAGCAGTCAAAAGGCATTCTCCCCAACATTTACGTGGTAATTTGGCTTGAAAATGGAGGGCTCTGGTTGTTTCAAGGAGGTGTCTGTGTTTGCGTTCAACAATGCCATTTTGCTGGGGAGTTCCTACACAGGAAGTTTGAGGATACATGCATTTTTCAAGAAATAAAGCAGGAGCAGATCCCTCAGTAAATTCAAGTCCATTGTCTGATCTTATGGACTTAACATCAACTTTAAACTGAGTTTTGACAAAAACAAGGAAGGATTAAAGCACAGAATATGCATTGCTTTTATGTGAGAGTAGAAAGGTCCAAGTGGCCCTAAAAAAATCATCCACAATTGTGAGGAAATATCTAAATCCATTATGTGTAGTTTGATGATATGGACCCCAAAGGTGTACATGGATAAGATCAAAGATACAAGAGGAAACAGATGAACTATGGGGAAAAGGAGACCTATGTTACCTAGCTTGGGACAAACTTGACAAACAAAACTAGTCTTATTACAACCAGTAGGGAGACAACTAAGGAATTTCAGTTTATCATAAGGCATATGACCCATCCTGCAATGCCAAAGATCAGCATCTGTGTTGAATGAAGCAAGAGATGTGGATTGTGTTTGAGGAGGAGGAGAAACTGCAAGAAGCTTGTCCTTGCAGCAGATGTAGTATAGGTCATTAAGCTCTTTACCAAGTTGAAGGACTTTGTTCGTCACTGGGTCTTGAATGTGACAAGATGTAGTAGTGAAAACTACATGAGAATTATACTGCTTGGATAGCTTACCAGCAGAAATCAAATTAAAATGAAATTTAGGAACATGAAAGACATTATGAAGAAGAATTTCAGGTGTTATTTGCACTAAACCAACATGCAGAATAGGAATATGTCTACCATCAGGAATTGTCATGAAACAGTTGGAAACAGGTTTATAAGATGTAAAATAGTGAATGTGAGGGGTGACATGATCAGTAGCACCAATGTCAATGATCCAAGTTAAGTCAGATAATGCATTAAAGAGACAAAGATTTTTACCTGCCATCATGGAAGATGCAAGATCAGTTCTATCAGAGTAAGGATTGTCCAAAGTTTGTTTGCAAAGAAGTCCAATAAGATGATCATATTGCTCCTTAGAAATGCCTGTAGCAAGAGAAGAACCTGGAGAGCTGCTTGAAACAGAAGTGGACTAAAGAGAACTAGAATCAGTTGTCTGTGATGTTCCTACAAACCTCTTGCCTTTGTTATCATTTCTATTTTGCAATTTGTAACACTTATCAATTGTATGCCCAGGCTTCTTACAATAGTTGCAACTAACAGGGCCAGAGATCTTTCTGTCAAAATTTCCTGGCATTCGTACTGCATTCTGCTCATATTGACCCGACCTAGGTTGCTGAAAATGAGAATTATGATTCCCTTGTTCATGAAAAGAATTTCTCTGCTGAAAACCTCTTTGTTGATAACCAGAAACATGTTGCCTGTGATGTTGAGAATACATTGCAGAAGCTTCAAAGGGAGCCCTGGTAACAGAAGATTGCATTCCTCTCTGCCTCTCCTCTTGTAAAACAAGATTATATGCTTGACTCACAGATGGTAAGGGATTCATCATCAAAATATTACCACGAATGAATTTGTAATCAGCATTTAAACCTATGAGAAACTGAATAAGCTACTGAGCCTGAAGAAATTGGGCCAACACACTTGCACTACCACAACTACATGCAGGAATATTAACTAAAGATGAATGTTCATCCCAAAGCTTTTTCATCTTAGTAAAATAGGCAGACACTGAGAGGTTTTCCTGGGGAGAAAGATAAAGATCTTGTTGCAACTGATAAATTCTAGTACCATGACTATGACCATAACGTTGTTGTAATTCTGACCAAATTTGTGCAACAAATGAACAATAAAGCAAACTCTCAGAAATATCTTTATTGACTGAATGTAAAATCCAAGACATAACCATACTGTCACACCTGATCCATTGAGATAAGAGAGGTGAATTTGCAGGAGGTCTGATGCAACTGCCATCAACCAAACCGAGTTTATTCCTTGCAACCAATGCAATCTTGCAGGACTTCTTCCAGTGGCCATAGTTATCGCCTTCAAGAAGCTGAGTTGCCAGTTTATGGTCAGGAAAATCACTTGATGAAACAAATCAAGCGATTGATAAGGAAATGAAAAATTTTACTTTAATCAAATGCAGAAGTATTGAGAAGTAATCACAGCTTGATCGATCAATGAAGCAAAATTGACCAATCGAAAATGAAAAGAATCAAGAAATTTTTCTTAGGAATTTATTAAGCTCTGATACCATGTTAACCGCCATGATTGAGAGCTTGCAAGCTTAGAGTGAGAAAGAGAGTTTGTGGAGAAACCTCATGAATGAGGAGAATTCTGTATTGATTAATTAAGTAACTGTACAAGCTTTATGTCCTCATATATATACAACTTAACAGAACAATGAATAAATAATAAAGTGTAATAACAAACTATCGTAACCGCTTAGTAGATGAGTTGGGGTTTGTTATGGTATTGTGCTGAGCTGGCAAAGTGGTCTTAACCAATTGGGAGGATCCCAACATATAGGTTATACATAATGTGGTGTTTACTTATATAGATGATATATAGGTGTTTACAGTACATGCATGATATACCCAGTAGCTTGTAAATGGATTTTACGATGGATGTCACATTAGCATCCTTTGAAAGATGGAATAAATATTCTTATTATTTTCCCAAAAAAAAAATCTCAATAAGGACGTGGTTTTCAAAGGTCCATACGTACCCCCTAAACTCCTCATTAGTAGAGATTTTATTTTTAATAGACATCTTACATCGTTGTTCATAAATTTATTGGTTGAATATCCAGATGTACTCAACATTTTATTTTTTGAAGGGACATAGTTTCTTATTAGACCAACTAGTTCATTTTTCATTTGCATATGTTTCACTATATATTTTAGCATTTCATTTCTCCATCAATTTATATAATTTTTTATTTTTTTTTTTTGTGAAGTCAGCATTTGAGAATGTATATAAGGTGCCTACAAGCCAGTGCGGAAAAATAATCATTAAGGTGGACGATGAATACTTTTTAGTTAACTAAAATATGGAGAAAGAGTATTTGTTACTTATTTAATTTTGTATTTTTAAAATTATTCTGATATGATTTTCCGAATTTAGAACTTCCAAAGTGCATTTAGTATTAAACCTGGAAATTTTTTTACAAAGATAAATATCAAAACAAATTAAATTTAAACTTATAACACAATTTGTTTTTTGTTGGAGTATCCACATTCCCATTTTGCAACGGCTAATGGCCAAAATGACCAAAAAAAAAAGGTCGATGATCTACATAGCTGAAAGTTGGGCGATGATTTTGCCAAGGCAATAATTACTTCTTCCAAAGCAAATTCTTCTTTTACTTGAGGCATTTGCCTTGGAAGGAGTAATTACTGCCTTGGCAAAATCACTTCCTTGAAAGTTGAAACGCCAAGACTTTACATATATAACCTTTATTGTTCATACTATGGCAAAAAAAAAGAAGTGGGGAGAAGAGAAACACTCTAAGTTGGTTGGATAAAGATTCTCTCCAGTAGTATTTTCTCCAAGTACACATTTAGATTATTTAAAGCATGTGGCAATATAAATTATGGACTGATGAGATTAAAATATATCAACACCACTTATACATGTTAGCAAACTATAAACATGAATACACTTCGGAGTACTGCAGAAAAAACAACTGAAGAGGATCCATTTCAAGTATTGGTGATATTGAGCATATATACATACTCTTGTATTATATGTATAGGCTAAGGAATACAGATTCAAACTCATATATATACAATATTGCACCAATCAATTGTATAAACTCATATAACTAGTTGAGTTCCTTGAACTAACTCAATAACCCCAGCTAGCACCCAGGCAAAGAAATGTTCTCAAATGTACATGTGCAACACATTGGACGGACGCATATGATATCATACAACAAGGTGAGTTATTCTTCACTTATTAATGCCATCACGTCTTGTCCAATTTTTATTACGGACAGTGTCCTTTTTTTTATTTATTTATTTTGGGACTCACTTATTTATTATCAAGTCATTGTTATCATGTTGGCAACACATATTCTGCTTTTGCCCTTTTCCTTTAATTTCTTCCCTTTCAAAGTCATGCCTTTCAATTCCATGGATCAAAAAGAAGCTACAACCTTCACTACTACCATCTCTTTTCCTTGGCCAAAAGAGCAAACTCTATTAAATGTGTGCTCATTCTATCAATTATGTATCCTCAATGAAAAATATATAATGTAGTTAAAAATAAATAAATAAATATAATAATAATAATAATAATAATAATAATAATAATAATAATAATAATAATAATAATAATAATAATAATAATAATAATAATAATAATAATTGATTACCAATCATAATCCAAAGTGGTACTTGTAAGAAATATAGGTATTGATCAATAATAAAATATTAAATAAGGAAAGAATAGATGACTTATCATAAATAATCGTTGCGTCGTGATATGAGGGTCACTACCTTGAAAGCGATTTTCGGCACGACTTTGGTGCAAATCGTCTCCGCCGGTCGCTCCCCAAGGTTAACACAACAACCCCCAAACAAGTGCACTCATGGTTGGAGGTTTGGAACTTACACAAATACAATTGCCCGGAAACTAATCACACATGGGGATATGAGGAGAAGTGTCTTACTTTACATTTCTCTCCACCTCGTACTTTAGTTGGAGATGAACATCCTATATATAAGTGGAAAATATAACCGCCCACCACCCATTAAAGTAGCTTTAATGGGTTTATTAGTAGCACATTATGAAATATGAATTACCCACAATAAATCAAAAACGGTTGCATATTCCCCCATTAACTTTGGTGTCATTATTCCAACAGTACTTACTACTCAAAACTATCCAACTACGCATTATTGAATGACAAATAATTATGTTTGGAACTTGGAAGTCCGTCACTGCCTCACACAAAAAAGGAACATGTTGGGAGTGGTCATATCCTAGTTATATCTTCTATGTTGATTGTAATACTCCATTTCTTTTCACATGTCATTCTTGTGTTTAGCGTTTAGACTGTGCTGTGCACATGCCCATTTTTTCGAACATTGTTTCATATATTCATTAGGTAATCTATCCATCTGATGTGGATTAAAAAAAAAAAAAAAATTGTGCATTGCAAATCAAACAAGATGTTTTCAATTTTAAAAGTAAAATATCAAAAAATTATGAATCATCAATTCCCAACTCATGTGGGTAAGATATCTACTAGATGAACTTTTTTTTTCCCCATTTGTTCATTTTAAGCGTTAATGTGAATACTCTCTGTGTCTAGAACAAATAGTAATTAAAAACAATTATTCTAGGATGCTCAGAATAATTTAGCACTTATCACGAATGGCAATAATGAATTACTATAGTGTTATGTTTTATACAAGTAAATTACCATCAACGTTTTGGTCAAAATGCAATCAGAAATCCTTAACTTGAGGGCGGGGGTTGCCACGAGACAACCAATTCATAACAATTTTTGTCTTAGGGTATGTTTGGCACAACTAATTATTTTGCTAGCTGAAAAGTCAGAATATGGTAAGAAATCAGCAGAAAATTGCTACAATTTCTATGAAATGGTAACAAATGAGCTGTTTTGTTAGCTGAAATTGAAAGCTTGCATGAGTAGCATTCAGATTTTAACTGTTTCTGAAACTGAAAGTTAAAAATAGTTTTATCGAATGGATTAGGATCCTCTCCAATACCCCATTTTCCCGCATTTACTCATTACAGTTGTAAATGCTTGACATGTGTTAAATTGACTACAAATAAAAAAGTTAAAGTAAAATATTTAACACATATATATCAAGCATCCACAAGTATAATGCTAAATGCGGAAAGTGGGATATTGAAGAGGATCCTCATTTTGTTAGTACTCAATCATGTCCTTATTTCCTTTTCATTTGAAGGATGTCAATGAAGACAAATATTCATGTGGTGACCCTCTTCCAGTAACTTGCTTGAACAACTTTAATTTTGAAATTTCAACTAGCTACCAGCCAATGGTTCCTATCAAAACAAAAAGAAGCTACAATCTAATGATACAATTAAATTTATCTTTCTTTTTTTTTGAAATATATAGTGCATGTATGTACAAGCTAAATGATGTTTTACATATAATGTCATAATGATATAAAGGTCTGGCCTCCAAACGCCAAATGGTGCAACTTTAAATATTTTGGTCAATTGTCTCATCCTTTGACTTAGATGCATACAAATTAGTGCAAAAAATAATCATTTCGGTCAACGGTAGATATAGTTTATCATTAATTCTGATGGAATAGGTCACTACACAATTCATAATGATAAGGTATATAACATTAATTAAGTTGGGCCTCCAACGTAATCATCAATTTAAATTTTTGGTTGAGTTGGTTCCAACACATGATAATTGGTATCAAAGCCAAATGATCAAGAGGTCATGTGTTCGAATCATGGCAGCCCCCATTCCGTTTGCTGAATATTTCAGCACATGGTATACATGAGGATTGAGAAGGTCTATGCATTATCAACACTTCAAGTTCAATAGAAATTCGTGTGAGGTGGCTTGATAAGAAATACTCCCTCTGTTGCATGAAAATGTTTACATTTACTTTTTCACGGTGTCGAATGCACCACTTTAACCGTAGATAATTGTAATTATATGCATGTATAAATTATAAAATTATAATTTTTTAAAAGTATTCTTTAAAAAGAATCTAGCAATAACATTTTTACACTATAAATCTTTGTGTTTTTTCACTAATTCATTATCAAAGTTCGTGAACTTTAACTTTAAATAATGAAGTGTAAATATCTTGGTGAAACGACGGGGGGAAGTATAACATTAGTCGGACCTCCATGGAACCACGGAAACAAAGTCATGAATCATGATAATATCACACCTCACTCCTTCGATCTTTTATTTTCAGTGTGCACTAACACATCTTCTATATATAAGATATCAATTTCAGTGACTGTACAAAAGAAAGGTAAATAGGAGTTTGTGGATGGCGTCTTGAAATACTACTATGCTAACTTTAAATATGTGGAGTTAGTTTTGCATGTTGAATTGCTGATATATGCAAATATACAATGATGTTAATGATAGCTACGTGTTTTGATATTTAGATATATATCAAAGACCACCCACATTATCCATTAAATGATGTCATCACCTAACTTTATGTTAATTTTTTTCGTATATTATTTTATTAGATTGGCTAGTTAAAAAAGCAGTTGTTGGGATATAACATCATTATATATCATATAATTTCCTTATATAACCTACTTTTTGGAAGGTACCTCTAGTACACTAGCAGTGAAGTATACTAACAAATTGGTTACCGCAAAAAATTGGGTGAATGAATACAAATATACAATTGGAATGCCAATGAAGATTACAAAGATATAATAAGCGCTTAAAGTGGTCATTTTGAGATAAAGAATTATGAAAGGGATGGACGATCTTATTTAGACATTGTTTCTCTTGATCACAACATATAGGGCCGATTGTAACACAAGTGGATAGAGGGAGTTTTGATGTTTTGCAAATTTCCAATTAAGATCAAATGTTTTCCATCTTTACATTTTAAGTGCTTGTTTGGTTGACACTTGAAAAATATAGAAAGTGCTTTGAAACGGTAGTGGAGTTGGCCGTAAAACTGAATTTCATGACAAAGGTTATGGGTTCAATTCCCACTAGACCTATTTGTTGAGCATGTCTACAAGATTTATCTTGTTGGCTTTTGCTTGCGGTGTGTGTGATTTGCAGGCTATTGCGCACATACACTCGGGATTTATCCAGTACACACTCAAAAAGTAGTGACTGAGAGTTCCTCGTATAAAAAAAAATAAAAAATAAAACAGAGGAAGTGCTACTTCTTGGATGTGTATATATGCCTCTTATTTGGTTGGCCCAACAACAATGCAGGAACCTACTTCCTGCTGGTACTGACTTCTCCCAAAATAAAGAAAGTTGCTTACTAAACCCCCTTAGGTAAGCAGTTCCCACATTGCAATTCACATGAATTTGCAATTTATTTGTTCAACTAAATAAGATTGAGCACTTCCCATGAATTTATATTTCCTATGAATTAGAACTTCCCAACCAATGATGTATTGGCCTAGTGGTTAAAATTGGGTACATTAGATCCCATGTTCGAATTCTTCTTCCCCCATATATATGCATTTTGTTCTGTCATTTGTGCCTCATCCGATTTAAACCAAAAACAATAGGAGTAATACAAACAATGAGCACTTCCCAAAATTAACCAACAAGCACTAAGAAACTACTCAACTTTTCCATTCTAATAATACAATGAGCTATTAATTAGGAGCTAAAGATGCCTTGAGAGTGGAGAACACAAACATGCAAGGCCAACTTAAAATTATTCCTTAAAACATGCTAAACACTTTTCAAGAGATTCTTCATCCAGAAAGCTCTGTAACCCTTACAAATTACAATCAAATGAGGTTTAGTCAAAGTACATTGAGCTATAACTAGTTCAAATCATCTTATTCTCAAGGCTCCAATGAAAATTTTCTCCAGATTTATTTTCTAATTTTGACATTAAGGCTATGTTTGAAAAAATTAGTTATACCTGTCAAAAGTAAATTAAGGAAAATAAATTAGTAGAAAACTGCTAAAAATTGCTACTCAATAAACTAGCTGAAACTGTAGATGTAGGTGAACGTTTGCAAGTGATATCTTTCATAATATAGTTGTACATGTAGCTGTAGCTGCAGACTGAAATAATCTGGCAAACTGTTTAGTAGTAGATCAAAGTAAAAGACACTAGCTGCAAGCTTTAAGTTGTAACTTTTTTTTGAAAAACTAGATGTTTGTGCCAAATATAGCCTGAGGGTATCTTTGATACAATTACCTGTTTTGCTAGTTAAAAGGTCAAATACGATTATAAATTAGAAATAAAAAAAAAAGTAACCAATTTTTTTTTATGAAATGATAACGAATTAACTATTTTGCTTGCTGAAATTGAACGTTTACATGAGTAGCATTCAACTTTTAGCTGATTTTGGAACTAAATGTTAAAGTAATTTGATAAACTAAGTACTTGGTAACAGACAATAAAAGCATTAGCTGAATTGTACCTTTAAATTTAAAAATTAGTTGTTTTTGCCAAACATATCCTATGAGGCTCTAAATCGGAGCAAGCCTTGTGTAAGAGCAACTCACAGAAAAATGCGGTCACTATTTTAGAAATACATATAAGGGTCACTTATTAGGAGTGACCCTTTTTCATTAAAAAGTGACCCTTAGCTCGTCTAACTGAAAATTATGAAAGATTATGATAATAAATTATTATACACCACAAGATATTTAATATAATTGTGAATAACTTGTCCTTTTCATTTCTCAATCTTCAAAACTATACTGCTCAACATAAACTAATAGCATGTAGGGCAGTCACTCCTCGGATATTTTCTTCCCGGTCTTTATGGGGGTTGACCAATTTACATGTATCAGAGAGAATAGCAAGTACTCCAATAATATATAGTTAGCTCTACTTGCAACATTGGTGTCCGGAGTTATGATTAATTTCAGGAGCTAATAAAAGACAAAGATGGTGAAGTTGATATAAAGTATTAGTATTCTATTACATTTGTCTAATAAAAGAAACTAAATCTATGTAATGGAGCATGATCTGGTTGACAACCACGCAAACAAAGACTAATTTTGTGGGTCAAATTTGGAATGTCTTGACCAGTTGACCTTTATTGGGAGTACAAGTAGAGAAACAGAATAGAGCTGATCATCGGGCCGGGCCGTCTGGGTTTCGGGCCAAAAATTCATGTCCATACCAGGCCCTATTAGGTTTCGGGCGGACTAGCGGGTTTTTCGGGCCAAATCTCGAATTCGCGATATCGTAAATTTTCTTTTTTTAACCATAACTTTTGATCCCGAAATGCGTTTGAGGTGTTTTTTTTTTTGAATCCATATAACTTTTCGAGATCTACGCAACCATAACCTCAGATTTGCAAAATTATATTTTCAAAAAAGTTTAAATTAAAATTACAGCAAGCAAATTAATAGAAATATATGAAAAAATTCAAAATAAATAAACTCTCGGGTCATTCGGGCCGGGTTTGCGGGTTTGACCTTTATCCCAAACCCGTCCCAAATATGGGCGGATTCGGGCCAAGCCCGCGGACCGGGTTTTTTTTATCAGGTTTAAACCAGAACCACTATTATAGTATGATCATATGATTCTAGAATTTCTGAACGTGATGCCACCATTCCGAATTCTAGAATGCAAGGGTACCATTCTATGTTGGTCAATTTGATCAAACTAGTTCAAAACAACATAGTCCTAATCAACTTTGAATTTGTAAGACTTATCACTTGGATCGCAAAGAGAAAATGATATCACTTGGATCACTTTATAAGAAAGAGGATGAGGGGAAAAAGCTGAATACGTGAGGGGCATTTTGGTCATTTTGAAAAAAATCTTCGGAAATTTGGTTATAGATAGTGGTCAATAAAGAAATTGTATTATAAGTACTGGCGGACACAGGGGCCAACAGAGGTCCCCGCTCCTGTATCTTGAAATTTTCCCTGTAATTTGCCTTTTTTTTTCCAAAATATAGTTTGTTGTTTCTCTGATGACCCCTTCCAAGTTTAGATTTCTCCCCTAAGGTGAATCTTACATTGCATCCGCTACTGATTGTAAGCTATCTAGTTCCTCACAATAAAAAATAAACCGCAATGACTATGTGGGCTTATTTGTTTTACAATATGATGAATCCCTAGACTCAAAAAAATGTCTCGATTGACATATCGGACGACAAAGAAGTCTAGAGATTGAGAGATGAGAAAGAAAATTCTTGACATCAAAGGATATTTTTGGTTTGTATGCGCAAATGTTTATTTTAAAACCATATTAACAGAACTTTAATTGATACAAACCTATGATTTTAGGGTCGCTCAAAAAAAAAATATATATATCAGGCGACACTTAAATACTTATATGGCCCATTATGTGACCTTTCTTTTTGTTACCATTTATCTCTTAACTCTCTAGTTTTGGCGCTTATCAATCCTTGTGAGAGGACTTCACTAGTTTACACTTTAGTACTGAAGTTAACACCAAAAGCAATTCCACAATTTCCACTATATATATCATGATTTGATATTTCGCTATCTACATTAACTATCAATACGTGCATTGGCATAAGCTGGCTAGCCAAAAGTTAAAGTAGTAGTTAGCAAGATTTTTCCATGTCATTGTCTTAGCTTTGAACGTAAAAGAGTGAATTTTGAAGCTGATTAATCAGTGACTATATATATAGTTGCTTAGAAATTAAATGACATGTCACTTCAACCACCACTAATTATAATAGTAATAATAATAAAAATTATATAAACATTGATCTTATATATATATATATATATATATATATATATATATATATATATATATATATATATATATATATATATACACACACACACACATTCAAGGGCTCTATATATACATATATAACTATTACATTTCAAAATATATAGTATAGAAAATATCTCTTAGAAATAAGTAAACTTATTTAGGACTGGATTCTCGAAAATTAAAGATTATTTGATCTACTTATTGTTCTGTTAGGGGGGTGGGTGGGGGGATTTGACATCGCAAATTGTGACACTACGGACGTGTTCTTTGCCAATGATTGAACTTAGCATTATAGAATTGAAATGAACTAAATAACAGTTATATTTGAGAGAAAAAGTATTTCACTGAAATATATTGAATTGAACTGAATACAAACAAACTGAATTACAATGAATATAAGATGGAAATTGTGAGGTAGTTACCTTAGAGTCTAGGGGGTTTGGGGGTGTTTGAGGGTGTGTTCATTTTTACATATTGGATCTAACAGTGGAAATCAGGGGCATGATCTTACCAAATCAATGGGAATCAGTGTCGTGATCTTACTGAATTTGTAAAAATCACTGTCAGGACCTTACCCAACTAGTGAAAATCAAATGTAGAACATTACCTAATCAGTGGAAATCAGTGTCAGAACCGTACCGAATCAGTGGAGATCACTGGAAAGAACACATCCCTATTCACAGAATCAGTGGCAGGATCGTAGTGAATCAGTAAAATCAATGGTATTACCTTACCGAATCAGTGAAAATCAGTAGGAGGACCTTACCCAATCAGTGGCAAAACCTTACCCATTAAGTGAGAATCATAGGCATTACCTCACCCAATCAGTGAGAATCGATAAAAAAGAACACACCCAATATGGAAATGTTTAAGAGATGAAAAATCTGAAAGCTCTCTAACAGTGGCTGACCCATTCTTCAAAGAATGGATTCCGCCGAACCCACTAGAATTTTTATATTTTTTAAAATCCTTTATAAAATAAAAAATTTCAATACATTATTTAAGAATTGTCCTATGTATTACAAAGGGTGAACCCACTTGACTTGATTTCTACTTCCGCCACTGCTTTCTTCTAACTAAGGCCCTGTTCTCTTCAACTTCTCCCACAAGTATTCAGTAAATTTCAGTTCAGTTCAGTAAAATTCGGTTCAGTTCAGTAAAAATAAGTTCAGTACAGTTTGATAAACTGAAGTACAATTTTACTCTTTGTAATTGTAGATTCAGTCAAAATAAGTTCAGTTCAGAAAAATTCAGTTCAGTTCAGTAAATTTCAGTTCAAGTTAGTATTGTGCAGATAAGTTCAGTAAAAAAAAAAGTTGAGGAGAACAAGCTTTAATCGACAAACTCCAATGGCACCCGTCATGGCAAATCCATATTAGCCAGACTTGAATGCCAAACATGCCTTACGTAGTTACATGTCCTCATGATTTGTAAAAACGAACTTATTCATCAGAAAAACTGTGAAAACAGAAAAGATAAAGGAAAGATGAAAACCTGAATCATGTGGGGGTTGAAAGACACGTGGGATATAATAATAATGATTGGTCATACTTAGTATTCTAGAAAGATCAAATGTTTTGATAATAACCTGCCAGTCTGCCACTATGCTAGTGGCAGCTTGAGATTCATCATCATAAGTGAGTACGTTATTACTTATTTCTCCAACAACGTAATAAAAGTACCGTCTACTTTTACTCTTGTCTAAATTCTAGAAGTAGTATATGTTGAACGACCCTCATTAATTTCTAACATCAAACTATTTTTTTCTTCTTTTATGGAGCAAATTAGTTCCACATCAAATTGAGGATGGTTGGTTGATGCACATGCACTGGTCAATTAGGGCATATGTATCGACATGAATGGTAGTTGGCAAGGACGTGCGGAAGTGGTATATTCACGGTGTGTTCCGATGTGAATTGGACTTGGGGCATGTTTTTTTTATTATTTAGAATATAGTTTTACAATAATAATAATAATAATAATAATAATAATAATAAATAATAATAATAATAATAAATAATATATAATAAAAATAAATACTACTACTACTACTACTACTACTACTACTACTACTACTAATAATAATAATAATAATAATAATAATAATAATAATATTAATAGAATTAAATTAAATTAAATTATTATTATTAGTAATTATTATTATTATTATTATTATTATTATTATTATTATTATTATTATTATTATGCTCAAACGGGTACATCAATTTGGGACGGATGGAGTAGACAATAAAAAAAATAGGCATTTTTCAAAAGTAATTTAAATATATACGCAATTTATATTAATTATTAATATTTAGATAAAGAATACTTAATTACTATATTTATTATGTCAAAATAATAAATTGAAACTGGAACAAACTGGAGAAAACTGGAACAAACTGGAATTTTTAACTGGAAACTGGAAAAAACTGGAACAAACTGGAAAAAACTGGAGAAAACTGGAAATTACTGGAATCCAGTCTAGAAAAACATGTCCTTGATTGAAGTAAATTAAATTAATTTGAATTTTATTAAACTAAAGTGATCGAACTAAACTGAATAGTGATTTGTGAGAGAAAAAATAGATCACATCACACCATCAAACTAAATTGAACTAAATTTATTAGTGAGTAAGTGGGAAAAAAAGACACTCTTAGCAGCAAGCTGTTGTGTAATTAATATATCATCAAATGCAAATAGATTTAGGTAAATGGAAAAAAATCAACAAAACTCCTAGGGACCTTAAAGTTATTCCTATGAAACTTAATACTCGGTACACTAAAGCCATAGAATATTGTTGCAATGCTCTTCCTATTCATGTCAAATTGTAGATGAGACTCCAATACAAATCTATACAACTCTCATGTACTTAATTAACGGTTGAAATAAATCTCTCCCGTTAATTACTCGTATAATTTTTCAAATCAACTTGGTTTATTCATTGATTGAGGGTGGAATAATCATTAAAATTCTAAAACGTCTCTACAGAGAATTGCCCAAACTACGTTCCCATTAAAAAAGAAAGCGATCATGAATTCCTATATATATCATTAGAGGTGGCAATCGGGCGGATCAGGTTTGGATCGGGTCTCTTTGGTTTCGTGTCATAAGGGTACGTTCTATCGGATCAAAGAGTGATCAAGTCGGGTTGGGTCGAGTCGGATTATATTGATTCGGATTTATACTCATGTCGTGTTAGTACGGATTTCGGTAAAATCGGATTCGCGTTACTTCAATTTTCAGTTTATCTCAGGTCAAGTTTAATTCATATTTCAGAGCATATAAAGTCGAAAATAATATGAAAAATCATTTTTATATGAAAAGTTTCAATAACAACGACTGCATGTATATTTATTTAAGGTTTTTTTCAATCATTTGGAGTATTATGTCATTATAAATCGGATATACTCGATCGGGTTTCGGGTAGAGTAGGTTCTTGTTCATTTCGGTTTCGGGTAACTTCGGGTCGGGCGTTATCAGTTTCGGGTCAATTTAGAGAACGTGTGTTGTCGGGTGTTGGGTTGGACCAGGTCGGGTCGGTTTTAGATAATTATAATATTGATATATTTTTGGGTAACGGACGTGTTTGATATCGGCTGAATCAGGTCGGTTATCTCGGGTCGGTTCGGATTTTGCCAGCTCTATATACTATTAACCATCGAGGGTGCGGTCTAGGAAGGTTCAGGTGTACAAACTCGGTGGTGGTTGACACTGGTTGTTGTTGTAGCAGTATAAAAGAGCATGAGTGTACTAAAACAAAAAAGAAAAGAGCTTGAGTGTATTGCATGGTACTCCGTAACTTCGTATCGCAAAAAAAAAAAGTTGAGAAAATTGTCCCATGTGGTATTAATCAGCACAATCAATTGCGCAATGGCCAATCTAAGGAGTCAGAGACTCAGAGTCAGAGTTATAGGGCGATCACGCAAATATCCTTCTAGAAGCGCACACCGCTTTCCATATGCGACGACGGCTGTACCAGCAACAACCATCGCAAATTATTTACAATAATCGCCGCTAATCAGCCTTACTAATCAAAGGCCAAAGAGGCAAAGACACACCTAAACTAATTAGATTTGCCAATAACCTACACGTACACCTCTATCCTTATGCTTGTCATTGAAATAGTTTATTTTTGTTTACATTATATAAACAAACAATATTATACTTTAATGTGAAGATGAGTGATTAGATTCTGATGCCATTTGGTGTTCTTTTATCCATAAATCTATTTTACCAAAATCCTAGATGTTTTGTAGAGTTGAAACATTTGAAATTAAGAAATACCAAGTTTTTCACAAAAATTTTTATAAGGTGGTCTTTTCGTAATTTTTAGTGAGACGGGGTTACTTTTCAATGAAATAAGGATTACTATTCAGTATAAGTGACCCCTACATTATTACTAAAAAATAACCCCATTTTTGTGTGAGTTGGTCTCATACAAAATTTGTTGGAAGTTTTTTTGCACAATAATCTATAATATCATTGAAAGGTACCCTTAAAAAATGAATAAATGTATATATATATATATATATATATATATATATATATATATATATATATATATATATATATATTCTTTTCATAATTGAGCTTATGTCTATATGTACACTTATGAGAAGAGAAGTATCCATTATAATAATAATAATAATAATAATTATTATTATTATTATTATTATTATTATTATTATTATTATTATTATTATTATTATTATTATTATTATTATTATGGTGAGCACTAGATGCAAATAAGCCTTGATGATGAAGTTGTGAAGCGTAGAAAGAATAATATTTGCGAGTTATGATTTTGTTTTTTCGAGAGAATATATTTAAAGTTCTTATGGCCTGGGTATTGCATATTTAATCTGTACGTTATTTAAACTAAATATTCTAAATAACTATCCCGTTATTTGTTAATATGTACATGAGTTTATGGGTATGAACATGCATATAAATAGGTGTGTTATTTTTCAGTCTATCTAGTATTTGTGGTGCTGAAACCTGAAAGTGAACTTTGCTTGACTTTGATGAAATTTGTTGAAAATACTGCGCCTTAACTTTGTTGGAGTTCAGCTTACAAAGGAATTTGCGATCCTTGAAACTCTTTGATGGTAAGTTTGATATTGTTTGCTCTAGCGAAGACGAGAAGAAAAGATATTACTAGGAACATCAGAGAAATTTTGCGTTATGTCTTATTTTCGACTATCTATCAATTTCGAACATCATAAAAACTTATATGAATAAAAGTGATACCTCATACATAACTGCATAAGGCCTCTTTATACAAGAGTTTTTAAACATAATAAATATCAGCCACATTGAGAATGACCTTTTTCTTTTGTGGGCAAAAATAGTATGTGTAAATCAAACTTGCATGTTGAGTATATTTGATTCAAAAGTATAAAAAATCCTTGATTATGATTACGTAAGGAAATTAATTAAAAAGATGAAAAAAGGATCTGCGGCTTAAACGTATGTGATTACGTAACAAAAGTGATACCAAGCAATTTTTTCAATTTTGAGTCATTGACCCGCCACACCCGTTGCACCTGCACATTTTTGAGCCATGACTATCTGGCAGCTTTTAATCTTTTATTTTTCTGAGCACAATAAAACCCTTTTTCTTTTGTTTTTTGGTCCAAAACCCCCTTTTTCTTTTAGCCACTTGTTTCTTGAAATCAGTAAATTATTCCTCCTGAATTAATTTAGGGAATTATAGTACAGTATCATCTACCCAGGTTGCTAAGTTGCTAACCCACTTATCCCAATTCAATTTGATTATTTTATAATAATTATAGTTGTTATAAAGATTTATGGAATCATTTTTTATGGGTGTCAAATGAAAACTTTGAATATTTCATCATTTCTGTAAAAAGAAATTGTGAATGAGAATATTCAAATACTTGAATCTTATTATCCGAATTCAAAATTTAATTAACAGGTCCCCTTCTTGCATATTCCTCTTTTTAGGTACTTATGTGTGCTTTTCTTTAGTACTACATGCCTTATCTAAGTGAATTTGAATAATTTATTTTTTTCATTGATTGAAAAGGGATTTGGATGGGCCCTTCCTAGAAGGTAAATGTATCTTGCTATATATAAAGGAGAACTATGATGAGAGGGTATGCCCTCTTTGATATTGTATTGTTTTGATGATTAATGACAAGTTCTAATTACTTATAATACAAAAAAAAGAAAAAGAAAAGAGATTTGGATTCTCTTCAATACTACATTTGCCGCATTTACGCATTACACTTGTAAATGTTTGTCACGTCCCACGTGTTAAATTGATTACAAATAAACAAAAAGTAAAGTTACATTTTTTTGCACGTGGCAAGCATTCACAAGTGTAATGCGTAAATGCCGGAAATGGGGCATTGAAGAGGGTCCGAATCCTTTACACTAATTTTACAAACCTTTTTTGATATGCGATCATACTTACTAATTAATAGCGATAACGAACTTGTGTTCAAAGTAGAGATAAAGAACTTGACCATTAGAGAACAATCTACATGACTATAATGCACCACGAGTCACGAACGTTACCTCTTAACATAATCAATACTGCCCCACTTCTCAATTTGGGTTATATCAATTCCCAATTGCCCAACTGAGAATGCACCCACTCATTTATGGGTAACAATGACTCATTGTTACCCACAAATTCTATTTTAATTTTTATGTTTTTATATGACATGGCCGGATATTGAGACAATTTTAGTTTGATCATTTTCTTCATTTTTATCTCTCGATAGCTGCCAATTTTAGATGTGAAAGAGGGAAAATGAATAGTATAATTATATCATGGATCGAAATTTCAACACTTTAAAACACGTAAATATCTATGCAATGGAGGGAGTACAACGTTATCGAAAGAGAAATAGTTTTCTTTCCGTTCTAACTCTATCAACACAAGAAGCCAGATTATACAATTGACTACCGCGAATTCATAAACTGTGGACCACCTCATGGTCGCCTAAATAGTTTCCAACAAATTAACATACACATAAAATTATGGGCAGTTTAAAAGGGTTTACAGATAGTTGCTTCACATTTTGCCAAAAGTTGTATGTACTAGTTGCTTGATATTGATCATTTGCTACGTTTTGGCAGATTACTAAAGTTTACTATTGAGGGAATAGTTTGAGACAAACGAAAAATGATAAGAGTAAGTTGTGTAGAGACGTGGTGATATTGAGCTAGCCAGTAAGAGTTGATTGGTGGTGACGGATAGAAATTAAAATAGTTTCCACTTGTGCCATTTGCTAATGTAATTCCAAGGTATGCCAAAAATTAATACGAAATCATCGTGTGGGTCATTTTCTAAACTAAAATACGAGTACCTTGTAGTGGCGAACCCAAAAAAATTTAGAATACGGGTGCAAGTTTAAAAATAGGGGTAAAAATTTTAGAATAGGGATGTAATAAGAGCAAAAAAAAAAAAAAAACCAAAAATAAGAGAAATCTTACATTAAAAAGGCAAAAAAATAAAAAATGGTGGTGCAATGGTCCAACCATTGTTCCATATGGGATCGCCACTGGTACCTCGTATTAATAGGGGACAAATGTATTATAGTTACATGATAATCATAAACTCTGTCATATATACTTTGTGACCAGTTAGATTTTAGCCTAATGATTCAGATTTAATGTGGAGAATAACAAGTTAACAACATATATAGGTGGAGTAATGTGATTCAATTGAGTTTTGATTCTATGTGCCACAATTTTATTTTTAATATTAATTTAAGTTACCCATATGTCACTAAAAGTTACAGAAAATTCATCTTATAGAAATTTTTATATTAATATAATTTTTTTAGGGTTGATGATATGAACTTCTTAAAACTCTTTGGAACGTGTCTATATCATATCTCCAACATGCAATATCAAATTTTCTAAAATATTTTCTGATTTATTTTTAGTCATGATGCAAACTTTTTATTTTTCTTCAACGAAAACTAACCTAAGTTCACCTTTATTTATTTTTTTATTCAAACAAAGTGATAAAGGCATTTAAAACTGTGTTTGTAACCCAAACTTCTTACACAAAATCTTGTATGAGGCGGCCTCAAGGTGAGGCTTCTCATACAAGCATATGATATCATGCTTGTATATAGAGGTAGCCTCACCTTGAGGCGGCCTCATACAAGATTTATTGAACTTCTTATACCATTTTAAAAACTTTTTCAATAAAGTTGTAGTTTTAGTTTGGGAAGAGCTCCTTTATTTTAATTGGAGTTTATTTACAATGGTTTGTTGCGTTTTAGTCCGGTCAAATGATGATTTTATGAGTTATGATACAAGGCTTCGAGGTTCTCTCTCTCATTTCCCTCAAAAAAACCCTAGCCCCCTTTTGCTTTAGGGGCTTCCATTAACGATTCTTTGCTAATGGTAAGCCCCAATATTTTTTGTTTTATTGTTTTGTTCTGTTTTCTAGTTTTATTATGTCGAATAATATCAGTCTCTCCGTTTGTGAGGGTTAGTTTGTGTCATTCGTTGGGTTCGGTTGTCTCTCACTTTTTGAGAGTATTGTTAGTTTTTCGTTTTGTCATTCTTAAAAACCTTACCAAAATGGGGATTGGTTGTAATTGGCGGATCTATTCTATCAAGAGGTGGTCTAGTATGTCGGATCAAAGCATTCAAAGCAATAGCAAAGTCTTCCGCGAAGAGGCTGTAATATGGAAAACAACGATTATTAAATGGAAGCCAGTCGGAATTGTTGAATCTCTAGTGCTACATAGTTTTTTCATTCGAGTGTATTCTGATGTTTTAGATCTATTTTTTATAATGAGTTTTTTTTTTTTTGATCAATAGAATTCATTTTATTCAACCTTGCACAAATAAAGTACAAGGGAAAACACTAACTAATACTAACATCATTAGTAGATCTATCTCCCACCTTCTAGGAAAAATAATGATAGAGCCACAATAATCATATGCTCAAGTTAGTGTTAGAAAGCACATCCGGTCAAATATCCCACCAAACCTTACAACAAGTTACAAAACTCCAAGCATAGACACAACGACACTCACAACCAAGCACACATCTCCTCTGTTCTACCTAGGCCTTGTTTAGCCAAATCATCAGTGATATTATTTGCACTCCTTTCTCTATGGATAATGGTAAGTTTTGACCACGCAGACAAGTACATACGGATCCTATTGAGTTCAAACCGCAAATCCCAAGGTCCTCTTCCCTTAGCATTACTCCACGCAATTGCATTGATGGAGTCCGATTCCACAGTTAATTTTACGTAAGATACCCACTCCTTGTTAGCTGACGTTTCAAGGGCCCTCCTCTCTTGAAGCTGCCTGTCTTCTCCGAAGCTTCAGAGAGAGAGAGAGAGAGAGAATAAACGAAGGGAGCAAAAAAATGTAAAAAAATTGTAAGAAAGACGGAGGCAAAAGCAAACCTGAGATCAACAAAGACTACACACGCCATCATTTTTGATTTTCTTTTCTTCCAGAAACCTTCAAAACAAATTTAAAAAAAAAAGAAAAAAATCCAAAAAGATCCATTCTTTATAAATTTCCCGCGAGACCCAAATGGCCAAAATTCCAGTCTTCATCATTATTCATCTGTTTCTATTGAATTTCCAAATTTTTACAATTACCCATTTTTGTTATTATTGTATTATTATACTAAATAGTTACAGTACCAAATTAGCTATATAATATCATAACCCCTTTTAGAATGTTCTGATTTCTTACCTCAGCTTCTTTTTCTTTTTCTTTTTTGTTTTCCCTCATAAAAGGCGTCATTTTTCGTTTTGTGGGGTTGTTGATGGTAGTTGAAAGATTTGAATTCTCCTCAGTTTTTTAATTGTTGAGGGGTTTGCAATAGCAAATGCTTATAAGGGGAAAAAAAATGGAGATCGAGAAAAATGGCAATGCGTGTGAATAATAATACAAAAGGGTATTGTAAAGTCAAACACCAGAAAAATCATTCAAGTCTATGTTCAACACAGCTGCCTTGTTGAAGAAGAAGCATAGCAGGGAAAGAGAGAGAAAGAGAGAGAGAGTTAGAGAGAGAAAATTCTGAAGTTCAAATGACCTGAAATTTCTTACCATTTTTCAGTTTCAATAAAGCCTCTCTATTTTATCAGCTGTTCTCATTCAGAGCCATTTCTCATTTTCACCAGTTACATCTTGTACAAGGTATACTATATTTAGCTCCTGGGTAGTACTCTTTTTGGTAAGAGATTGAAGATATCTGTTCAGATTTTTTCTGGGTTGTTTTTCCATTTTGCAAAGATTAGATTTTTTTATTTTTCTTGGTGAAGTTTAGGTTGTTTATTCAATTCATTTGTGGGGGTTTGAGCTTCTGGGTCAGGTATTTATTGGGTTTTGTTGCTTGCAATTTTTAGTAGAGAGGTGTGGATTAGTTTAATTTCAAGTACTAACAGTTGTGTTGGTGTTCAAGGGAGAAGAAAAAGAGCATCTTTTTTGGGAGTTTGTATTGTATTTGTTATGGGGGTAAAAGTTTTTGAAGAAATTAGACACTTTGGGAGCTGCAAAATTGCTTGGTTTTTTGGATTTGAGTGCTAGTTGCTGCTAAAGGGGGAGTGAAAAAAAAAAGGAGAAAGAAAGAGAGGAAAAAAAAAACAGAGAAAATGGGTCATGGGAGAAGAACAAAGAAGCTGCATTTTAGCAAGATCTATAGTTTCCATTGTGGTAAAGCTTCCTTTCAAGAGGAAGACCATTCACAGATTGGAGGGCCTGGTTTTTCTAGGGTGGTTTATTGCAATGAACCTAATGGTTTTGAGGCCTCAATGAGAGATTACCAAGATAATTATGTGAGCACAACAAAGTATACACTTGCAACTTTTGTCCCCAAAGCTTTGTTTGAGCAATTCAGGAGAGTTGCTAACTTCTTTTTCCTTGTCACCGGCATCTTGTCCTTCACTCCACTTGCTCCTTATACCCCCGTCAGCGCCATTGTTCCTCTGATTTTTGTGATTGGAGTGAGTATGTTGAAGGAGGGTATCGAGGATTCGAAGCGCAATCAGCAGGTGTGTATTCTAATCCATCAGTTTTCACTTTTCATTAATTTGCTTTATTGTTTCTTGTTAGGATTACTGCAATTAATGAAGTCATGATTGTAAGGCTTGTGTTATTAACTAAGACTTCCAAATACAGTATGATTTGCATAGTTTAACTACGTTCTCCAACTTTTTGTAATCTGAATTCCTTTCAATGTAAGGTCTGATGGTTATCTTTGTCTTCACATTCAATAAATTTGTGGTGTTGTGATGCTATTAGAGTGATTTAATTGGTTGAACGTGTTAGTAATGTCGGTTGTGGAGGTTTGATTTGATGCTAATTGAACTTGAAGTATATATCCTAACAGCTGCTGTTAATTCATACATGTTGTTCAACTTGACATGCCTTTCTGGAGATCTGTCACCCAGTTGATGATCTTTTGATGTGATAAAATTTTCAGGATCAAGAGGTGAATAACAGAAAAGTCAAGGTTCACCGTGGGGATGGGGTCTTTGAACTGTCGGAAGCAAAGCATTTAAAAGTGGGGGATATTGTTAAGGTTGAGAAGGATGAGTTCTTTCCAGCTGATATCCTTTTGCTTTCGTCGACATATGAGGATGCCATCTGCTATGTAGAAACTATGAATCTTGATGGAGAGACGAATTTGAAATTAAAGCAAGCCCCGGAAGTGACTACATCCTTGGCTGAGGACACCAACTTCAAGGACTTTAGAGCTACCATTAGATGCGAAGATCCTAATGCCAATCTGTATAGTTATGTTGGAAGTATGGAATATGAGGAGCAACAATATCCACTTAGCCCTGAACAACTTCTCCTGAGAGACTCAAAACTGAGGAATACAGATTATGTATATGGTGTTGTGGTCTTCACTGGTCATGACACAAAGGTTATGCAGAACGCGACTGAGCCACCTTCGAAGCGAAGCAGAGTTGAGAGGAAAATGGATAGGATCATTTACTTCTTATTTTTTGTGCTATTTTTGATGTCTTTTGTTGGGTCGGTTGTTTTTGGTGTTACCACTAAAAAGGACCTTGAAAATGGCACGATGAAGAGGTGGTACCTCAGACCAGATAATTCCAAAGTTTACTTTGATGCCAAGAGGGCACCACTTGCAGCGTTTCTCCACTTCCTGACTGGCTTTATGTTGTATAGTTATTTGATCCCTATTTCCTTATACGTGTCTATAGAGATAGTCAAGGTCCTTCAGAGCCGTTTCATCAACCAAGACATTCATATGTACTATGAGGAAGCTGATAAGCCAGCACATGCCCGTACCTCAAACCTGAATGAGGAACTTGGTCAAGTTGACACGATACTTTCTGATAAGACTGGTACCTTAACCTGTAATTCTATGGAGTTTATTAAGTGCTCTGTGGCGGGGAGAGCTTATGGCCGTGGTATTACAGAGGTTGAGAGAGCTATGGCGAAAAGAAAAGGTTCACCATTGCCTAATGGACTTGTCATTGGTGTTGATGGAAGTGAGGATGATTTACTTGAGGCAAATTCTGGTATTAAAGGGTTCAATTTTACGGATGACAGGGTTATGAATGGAAACTGGGTAAATGAGCCAAATTCAGATGTTATTCAGATGTTCTTTCAACTACTAGCTGTCTGTCACACTGTTATTCCTGAAGTAGAGGAAGAAACAGGAAATGTTTCTTATGAAGCCGAATCACCAGATGAGGCAGCCTTTGTCATTGCAGCTAGAGAGCTTGGTTTCGAGTTCTACAAAAGGACTCAAACGACTGTTTCATTGCAAGAGTTGGATCCCCTTTCGGGCCAGAAAATTGACAGGTTAGAATATCTCTATCAGACTGGTAATCAACCTCATACTTTATTTCACATAAGTTCTCCATCCTCACCTGCTGGCATAAACATTTGTTTATATGGTTAGACTAATTTAGAGAGGCGTATATGTTCCTCATAGAAGCACTAAGATAATTCATCGGTATGCTAAGTGCTAACTTTTTTGGGCTGTTTACAAAATTCTGACTAAATTTGATGCCTTGTCATATAATGTTCGACAAGCACATTGTGTTACTGAATAGTTTCAGATTACCTAAACAGCACATCTCCCACCCAAAATTGTGATATTATGTTCTGAACTTCAATTCTCTGTATGCAGGGAATATAAGATTCTGAGCATATTGGAGTTCAATAGCACTAGGAAACGGATGTCTGTGATTGTCCAAACCGAGGAAGGGAAAATACTTCTGCTTTGCAAGGGCGCTGACAGGTTTGATAATAATAAACTTTGGTTACTCCTGGAACTTTCTTTGTATTGTACTCAAATTGCCCATCATATTCTCAATCTATTAATAATAATGCCATTTCCTTTCCTTTTGTTCTTTCAGTGTTATGTTCCCACTGCTAGCCGACCATGATAATGACTTTGAGGAGAAAACCAGAGAACATATAAACGAGTATGCTGATGCAGGGCTGAGAACTTTGATACTTGCTTATCGGGAAGTAGATGTGGAAGAATACAGAGAGTTCAATGAGAAGTTCAATGCTGCCAGGAATGCTGTTAGTGCAGACCGGGAAACACTAATTGAAGAAGTAGCTGAGACAATTGAAAGGGATTTGTTTCTTCTTGGTGCTACTGCTGTTGAGGACAAACTTCAACGTGGGGTAGGTTTTGTAACTCTGCTAGTTTTAATTAATGAAGTTGAGCTCATCAACCAAATTATGTTGTAAAATGCCAAAGTGTTAGATTTCTCTAATCTCGTGAGACTATTCGGTATATAGGTTCCAGAGTGCATTGACAAACTTGCGCAAGCAGGAATCAAGATATGGGTCTTGACTGGAGATAAAATGGAGACAGCTATCAACATAGGGTATGATATATTCTTGTACTTCATTTTGGTTTGGCTTGTTATCTCAGTGCGTTTCTAACCCTGCCTGCAAACTACAGGTTTGCTTGTAGCTTGTTGAGACAAGGGATGAAGCAAATAATAGTGAATTTGAATACACCAGAAATCAAAACATTGGAGAAATTAGGTGACAAGGATGCCATTACTAAGGTGAGTTGTAATTTAAGTGTTTAAGTGCATTTGGATTATAGAGATGAACAGTTGTTCAAAATTTCAAGTTAGTAATTGACCATCTTAACCTAGGCAATGGAACTTGCTTTTCGAACTCGTATAAAAAAAATAATAATAAATTGCCCTTGGAACAATGAAGTGTGTCAAGAGTCTCAGAGAACCTTAGTGCTTAGATTGTAAATGGGCCTCATAGGTCCGACTTAGCTCAGGTCCACTAGCAAAGTACGTAATTGCCTTCTGTCCTGAGACCCTTCTTGGTGCGATTTGATGTCTCAGTAATTCTAGTCATCCCATACATGGGGATAGTGACATATCCAGAATACTCGTTGAGCTAAATGATCACAGTTATTGAATGTATTAATGTCCAATCTGTTAATATGATACAACATAGATACTCAAGCATTGTTTAACGTACTGTAGGCATCCAGACAATGTGTGCTCAAGAAGATCACCGATGCGAAGGCTCAGCTGGCTGCTTCAGGTGCAGGTTCTGAGGCATATGCTTTGATCATTGATGGCAATTCTCTTGTATATGCTCTAGAGGATAATTTGAAGGACTCGTTCCTAGAGCTAGCTATTAGCTGTGCTTCAGTTATCTGCTGCCGATCATCACCAAAGCAGAAGGCACTGGTGAGCATAAATGACTTCCTATTTCTCGAGCTTCAGATATTTGAAATAGTTCTTTCCTTATTTTTCTGTAAGTTCTCCAGCCTGTTTTCTGAATAAATGTTAAATACCCACAGGTCACCAGACTGGTGAAAAATGGTACTCAGAGAACAACACTAGCAATCGGTGATGGGGCTAATGATGTGGGAATGCTTCAAGAAGCTGATATAGGAATTGGGATCAGCGGTGCCGAAGGGATGCAGGTATACAACCCTGCCCTCATTTATGAATTACGTTAGCGGTTTAATTATTTAAAGCCTCTTGCCTAAGTTTTAAGGCTAAATATTTTTTGCTTTCTGCCAAATGTCAGGCTGTCATGTCTAGTGATATTGCTATTGCCCAATTTCGGTTTTTGGAGCGTTTGCTGCTCGTGCATGGACATTGGTGTTACAGAAGGATAACCTCAATGGTATTGTCTTTCACAAAATATATATTGCACTTTAATGAATTCAGTTTCAAACATCATTCGAACGAGTACAAATGTATATAGAATTTGGTATCTTCCAGGTACTAGTTTGTTGACTGTTACTTATTTTATTGCTAGATATGCTACTTCTTCTACAAGAATGTTGTTTTTGGGGTCACTGTCTTCTTGTTTGAGGGATATGCGTCATTCTCTGCACAACCAGCATACAACGATTGGTTCTTGTCACTCTATAATGTCTTTTTTACATCGCTCCCTGCAATTGCTTTAGGAGTCTTTGATCAGGATGTCTCTGCACGTTTCTGTCTCAAGGTATGGCTAGTGATAACAATGATAATTGTTGTCTCTCTCTGTTTCTATCACTCTGTCTCATTGACCATCCATCTCATGGTTCTCTCTCTTTGTGGTATGGCAGTTCCCCTTATTGTATCAAGAAGGCGTCCAAAATGTCCTCTTCAGTTGGTTGCGAATACTCAGCTGGATGTTCAATGGAATGTGCAGTGGAATCATCATTTTCTTCTTCTGCAAGAGAGCTTTGGCATACGAGGCTTTCAACGACGATGGGAAACCTGCTGACATGCAAATCTTTGGAGCTACGATGTACACGTGTGTCGTCTGGGTGGTCAATTGCCAAATGGCTCTGTTCATTAGCTACTTCACCCTAATACAACACATTGTCATCTGGGGTGGAATTGCGTTCTGGTATATTTTTGCGTTGATCTATGGTGCAGTCAATCCCAAGCTATCAACTACAGCATACCAGGTTTTTGTGGAGGAACTTGCCCCCTCACTCAAGTACTGGGTTGTCACCGCCTTTGTCGTGATCTCAGCTTTAATGCCTTACTTCACGTACGCAGCTATTCAGATGAGATTCCTCCCCATGTACCATAACATGATCCAGTGGTTAAGGCTTGAGGGGCGAACTGAGGACCCTGAGTACTGCCACATTGTCAGGCAGAGATCAATACGGCCCACAACCGTGGGCTACACAGCTCGTGTAGCAGCCCGGAAGACTCAAAGGCGCCGGAGCAAAACCTGGTCATGATATCGGAAGGTTCATTGGAGGGTGATTGACGAAAGCTCCATAGAACTGGCGCGATTTTGATGGTCAGATTGAAGCAATTAATTGAAGGGCTGGTTGGATCATTTTCGCTCGGCCAGAACTTGGATGTGGATAAATGATCACTTTCCTGAGGGATATATGTACAGAAGTATACTGAAAAGTTGTACAATATGTGAGATAGGGCGTGTCTGTACATTCTAGCTCTCTCTTTCCTATCGGCTACCCAAGGGGTATTCTTTGATGAGTTTTGATTATATAGCACAAGAATGTTGTATAGAAAAGCAGGAATTTTCTATGTATAGAATAGAGTAGTTTCTTTCAAAACAAAATAAGAGTAGAGTAGTTTCTCTCTTTTTTTGTTGAAAAATAATAAGTTGCTCGAGTTATCTAGCTCAATTCCATTCAGATATTTGAGCATTGTCAGAATAGTTTGCAGATCTTGCAACACTAGGTTTATTCTCATAGTGAAAGCTAGAAAATTCAATTACTCCCATTCTTTTGAAATCTTTTTTTACTGTCATTTCCTTTTCTTTCTTCTTTCTGCTGTTGGCTGATCCCTCCAAGAGCTTTGGGATCAAGATATGGGGCATCAATACTAATGAGCAAACATCAAGGCTCCAAAAGTTGAAATAGTCGTATTTTCGATACTGTTGTCTCAGACTCTCAATGCTCACTTTGGTACAAAAGCAAAACTAGTGAAAGTTTATGCAGGTTTTAAGCTGTGTACATCAAATTACTCAGTTCATCACAGTCAGAGATCGCCAATAACTTTAAAATGCAGAAAGATGAATGGAAATTACATTATAACAAAGTATGCCAAAAGATTCAACATTCATAATCTATGTCAAAATCATAAAATTGGGAAATATTTACTACTCTTGTCCAGTTGAAAACAGGCAACAGAGAAGGGAAGGTGTGAAGTATTAGCTAACTGTTGAGTGTTTAACCAATCTTTCTTGTTTTACTTTCTTTTCCCTTTTGACCAAAAGATGGATACACTCATTCAGTCACATAGTCATATATGACACCTACCAAGTATGACATTCCATAATTAAAGTGGTTTGTAAACCATGAAGATAACTTAAAGATGATATCCAATGCCAGATTTGAACTAATATGTCTCATGTTTGTTCTCTCCTCAGCACATGGTAAAGCAAATGTAACTCCAGTTTCCAAACCCAAAAGATAAACAACAACAACAACAACCCAGTAAGTATCCCGCCTAGGGCGGGGTCTGGGGAGGTCCAGATGTACGCAGTCTTACCCCTAAATAGTCGCCTAGAAGAGAGACTGTTTCCGAACCAAAAGATAAACCAGACAAGAAAACAAGTCCTTTCAAGGAACAAACATTGATGCAAATTTCTTTACTACTGTCAAAAGGAGGGGAAAAACAACAACAGCAACAACGACCACGACGACCACAACAACAACAACAACAACAACAACAACAACAACAACAACACTGATGCAGGAATATTCTACCATTCAAACATTTGACCTGGCTAGCTAAACAACAACAACAACAATAACAACAACAACAACAACATTGATGCAAGAATATTCTACCATTCAAACATTATCTGATCTAGCTAGCTAGCTAACAATAGTTCAGCATTCTTGTTGAGGATTCAGGAGTCAACCAATCAGGACAAAGGACATTCAAGGGGATATGAAGCAGAAAGTACCCCCCTAAAAAAGAGAAAAGAAATAAACCAAAATATCATTAATCATTATCACCGAAAGAAGAGAGCCACCTAATAATTTCTCCAGCTGTAAGCCCCAGGTTTCTGTAAATTTGGGTGTTTCTGAGTAAATCCCAGCTAAATTTCCAGAAGCAGAAATTTCAAAAGTCTAAATTGTCTGTTCTCCATAAAATTAAGTGATCATATATGCCAACGGAAAGTGGATCATGAATCAATTTCCATCAAGATTTCAAGGAGCTAGTATGAATCAATTTGTGCCGTCAATTGGATGGCAGTAAAAAAAAAGTAAAGAAAATATGAACAAATTATCAAATTCTCATATCTTTAATTAAGAAAGAACCAAAAAATAATAAAAATAAAATCAAACCCATGCCAGATAATTAATCTGATGAATCAACAAATCATCATTGATTGGATGAATTAAGTAGCCATTTTCATATATTCACTTAAGAACATATGAAAAAATTATCAATTTTTCAGGATTTCTTATGTCATTAGAATTACAGAACAATTAACAATATGATATAAAAGTTACTGATTACATGAATCAACTAACTTATATCATCATCCCAATAAACAATGCCTACAAATCATCATGACAAATCTTACCACAAACCCATAAGAATATAACCATGATAATAAGATATCCCCTGCCCAATTCTGCATAACTAGTTAAGAAAAACATAATCATGATGATCAAAAAAAAAAAAAAAAAAAAAAAAAAAAAAAAAAAATCTGATCACACCCATAAAAGAAAAGAAAAGAATCATAGAAATTTAAATCCTTCAAATTTTCATAACTATAATGAATTAAAAAGTTATGCCAAACAATTCAGCAGCAGATCTACCCATAATAGAAGTGAACTCATGAAAACTAATAACACCATCTCCATTTGTATCAGCTTCTCTCATCATTTCAGCCAATTCTTTATACGTCAAAGGATGACCCATTTTAGCCATAGACCCTGCAAGTTCAGCAGCTGTAATATATCCATTGCCATCTCTATCGAAAGATCGAAAAACGTCAAGAAGTTGTTCTTGGTTGATCAATATATCATGGTCTTGTAGCTCAGGTAGCATGGCTTCAGCTAGCTCCTCGAACTCAATGTATCCGTTTCCATTAACGTCCATGTTTGTAAGCAATGCATAGACTTGATCTCCTGTGGATTTTATCCCTAGGGACCTTAGAAGCGCGGCGAGTTCTAGTTGTGTTATGCTACCATCTGAGTCCATGTCGAAACGTTCGAAGATGTGGCGTAGTTGTTTTAGTTGTTCTGATGGTTTGAGGGTTGCCATGGAGGGTTTAGAGAATGATGAAAAAAGGGATCGAGAAGATGAAAAAAGGGATTACGCTCTCTTTGGAAAAAGATGATTTGATAATAATGTTGTGAATTATTATTGGTGTTTTTTTTTTTTTTTTTTTTGATTTTTTGTGATGATGTTGTGTATGGGGAGTATTAATAGTGATGATGGTGTTATATGTTGGTTGAATGGTATGTGCTGGAAAGGGAGAGGAAGGTTGGATTGGGTGTTGTGGAATGTTCAAAAGGGAAGCATGTAGGAAAGGGGTTGAATATTTATAAGGGTATGTTTAATTTTGTGTTCAATGTATTGTTGGGTAGATTTGAGTTTGCAATTTGTGAATGGTTGATTGTTTATGTGATGGGGAATAATTCCAGCTCATTTGGATATGTTTAGGGGGGTTGCATTGCTAATTTAAGGCTTGAGTGTTACAGATTTGTGTAGATTTTGGATGACATTTATATCCAAGGTAATCGTTTTTACTATTCGTCAATTTGTTGAGTTTGATTGGTAACCGGTTTTAATAATGGATATCTTCATATGGGCCGGGTAATATTATGATGTTTTAGATGATATTATCATAATGGATTGAGATTCTCCTGAATACATTATTATTCAAATTAATTGCTATTCGGTGAAGTTTCACAACTTTCTTTCAAATAGCGATGGTATTCTTCTAATTTTGATGAGGAGAATTACATTATGCTGTTCATCACGACTCTTAACAAACAAGAATTAGAAGGATTATTAACGAGAAAATGGATATATATATATATATATATATATATATATATATATATATATATATATATATATATATATATATATATATATATATATATATATATATATATATATATATATATATATATATATACTTTTTTTTTATATAAAATATACGTTAACATGACACAACATACATTGCATTTAGATATCACACTTTTTGTTTTGTCGGTTACTTTTTCAGATTGTAGATGAAAATTATTGGATGGTTTAATTAGAATTACCATATCATCTCATACTTAGGAGTTTCATGATTTGATCTTATTGATTAGAAGAAAAGATAAAAGAAAAAAGAAGAGGATGAGTCAACCAGCTGTTTCCATTTAAGATCAACTTGAGTAGTGACTAGTTGGGGATGCATGTGAAGTGATACTGATTGAACATGCAAACCTTTTCTAAAGCAAGATAGAAATAATAGGATATTACTAAACAATTAAACATAATAAGTTTATTAAAATTAACAAAGTATCTACACTATCTAGGGGTGATATATCAGTGTATCTAATCCAAGTGCTAAGGCGGCTATATTGACAAAAAAAAAAAAAAAAAAAAAAAAAAGAAGGGAAATCAATCAATGTCATGTTGTGTGAAATGTTCAAATTACAAGAATCTAAGTCAAGAAATGGCCGATGTCTTCTGTGCTCGTGAGGATTACTTCAAACAATAAGGGCCCATATATAACTAGGTCTGTATTTGCAACGAGCCAAGTCAAACAAAATTGACATTCATCCGTTTCAAGTTTCAACTCATTAACTAGATTGATGAACATTGAACATTTCAAGTTGGGGCCAACATGTATTTACTTTCATGAGTTATTATGACTTGAAGTGTGTTTTGGTATGACTTGGCCACTACAGTCGAGTGCAGAAGATTGTTTCTGTGAATTTTTTTGGCCGATTTATCTTTTAGTTAATTTTTTCCACATCAGAGGTGAGAATGAGTGGTGACCTAGATTTTTTTTTTTATTGTGCATAGATCAGGGAGTGTGAATGCAATTGCTAACGGATTGACAAAATAAGGGATTCATAGAGAGGTCAATGTTGTAGTTTGGTTCTAGTTTGATAACTATATGAGTATGTAAGTGTCATTTAGCCTCATCCTTAGCAAATAATATATATTAATTTTGAACTCAACTCTTCTTAGAAGATGGGGGTTCGATGTTTAAATATGCTAGCTAGGACTTGTGTCGGTGGTTAACTTGGTTCCGTTTTCTCTTACTATACGCTAAACTAGCATGACACTCACAAGTAAGTTCAATTGTGAATTAAAGTAAAAAAAAAGTTAAAATCAGGCTTATATTTCATAATTTCCAAATGGGCAATGATTTCGTCAAAATAGTGGTCTTTCCTAGGAGATTACTACTTCTTGTGATCAATTGGATCATTAGATTGCCAGCAAAAAAAGTTTTACTTCAAGTACATATAACTTCTTTTTTTCTTTTTTCAGGGAAAATATCATGTAACTTAGTATATAAGTTCAAATCAATCAATATAATTGCAAGGTTTTAAAATCTTGTCCTAGTCAGTATTAAGTATTAACTACATTAAAAAGCTGTTCAACAAGTTTTTTTTTCTATTAAATTTTTTTTAATACATCTCCTTTGACTTTCATAAAATACGCCAATTTCTTACGTTTTTTTACAAATATTTTTTATTGGATAGGAAAATTCTAAAATGATCCTTTAAAACACTTTTTCAAATACCTCAAATAAATACTTCTATAAGACGGTCTTTTTGTAAATTTTGGTGAGACGGGGGTCACTTTTCAATGAAATAAGGGTCACTGTTCACCATAAGTGACCCCTGCATTACTAAATAGTGACCCCATTTTTTTATGAGTTGGTCTTACACAAGACTTACTGCCTCAAATACAGTCTTAAAAATTCTAAAAAAAAGTATAATTTTGAATATTCCAAAAAGTTCTACAAGTGTTCTCCGAGAGACTTGAACTTTTAACTTCGTGTTACAAGTCATTTTGTTTTATCGCGGATTAAATACGACTTGAATTAAGCATGCCATGTATTTCAATTTGGCAGAACTCTTCATTTAATATTTTCAGTCCATGCACACGAAATCTAAAGGTCATATATATTTGAATAAACTAATATCAAAATCCATAAATAATTTGATAATATATACTCCATATAAAATATATTTGTAGAAATGAAATTAAAGTGCATAGCCATTTGAAGAGGCCAAATCTTATATATTCAGGTGGCCCTTGAAATGGCAAATTGACAATCATGATAAATTATGATGAGGAGCTAAAAGGTCCAAGTTCAATGACTTCAATCAAATGAAACTTTACAACGTGACTACCAAATTCTATATCCTCTTTATTGGTCATAACATAATCTGAACAAGACTCTAATCTATTAGAATTTCTACCCCAAAAGCTCCCAAATGCAAACTCTCCCCTTATTGACAACTCCTCTAACACCTTCTCAACCTCATCCATACAATCAAACTTATTCACACTACTAATTCCTTCTAGTTCAACAATCCTCATGACATCCAAGCCTATAAACTCACCTCTGTCTTCATGACCCTGAACTCGACCTTGATTATTATTCCTTTCCTTCCTGATCCTATGTCCAAGTTTCCTTTGAGCATACTCTTTCGTTTTCCGAGCCATTTTTCTAGGGAATTTGAGGAAGACAAAAACGACGAATTGTAGGATTAAGCATTGGCAGCAGCAGGATATGACAATGCAATCGGCCATGAGTGCATTTCGGTCCTCCATGGATTGATTGTCTTAGAGGCGAGAGCGAGAAAGGGAGTGATGATGGGTACTAAGGAGGGAGGGGAAGTATGTTTTGATAAAAGGAAGGCCATTTGTAAGGTAGGAAAACAAGGAATAAACCTTGCTTGTGAGAAAGGATATGTTCCTTTCTCTTATAGGGAAGGGAAAGGCATTGTGAAGGGTGAAGCAAAGGAGAATATAAACATGTTGTCAAAGGCAAATTTAGGCAACATTTAAGGTTTCGAAGATAATAATCTTTGGAGACATAACTCTTTGGCAGTTATCTGTGATTGTCAAAGAACAACATGATAAGATTAGAAGTAGTAAATTCTAAGGGGAACCAGCAAAAGGGCTGTCACTGTCATGTTGCTTCATATATAATTCTGGAGGTCCACATTCAGATACCTTGCATAATCAGAATCCTACAGGTATGAAGCTGCTCCTTCTAAGAATCAATTTTTCACATCATCTCCAAAAATTTAAAAGTTTTAAAGATAAAAAGGGGAAAGATTAACAACAAGAAAAGGAAATATAAGATTGCACCTAGCAATTCTCTCGTTTCCACAATATAAACATTTATCTGGGACGGAGTGAGTATATATTCTTACTATCCTGAAAACAGTGACATTGACCAATATTCCGAAACAGAGGGGGTATTTCAGTTCTTGTGACACGAATATTAAGCTCTTTATATCTTTAATTTGCTCTTCTAGTAATCATAGCTTGAAATTTCCAGGTCATAGCTTCAAATCTTTTTCTTGGTTTTTAGAGGATTATGAGGGTCTAAAAACAACATTTTTCAAACTTTATTAGATATACTAATACTACCATTCTTCATCATTTTGGTTATCTTACCACCAAATTCATTGTCCCTGGGGAAAGAGGTATGTTTCCTGGATGACTAGAATGCAAATTGGAATTTGGGAGAACAAAAAGGAACCAAGAACAAAAAAATAACTTCATTCACATCCGAAAAATTTTTGCTAACAAAATTTGTGCACCTTTTACTTACAAGAATAAAGAATCGTGGAAGAAGTGCAAAATTTCTGTGCAAAATGCAGCAAGGGGCGCGGATACATGATCCACACCAAGCATGCAAATCAAGGCCTAACTATTTGATGGTTCCATCATCTGTTCAGGTCATCTTCCCTAGAAAAGTTAGGATTCCGATCACCCTCGTTTAAGCTGTGCTGAGTCGTGTGATATGTGCTGTGGCCATGGCTATGCTGCCTTGAAGTATTACCACCCAGTCCATGCTGGGCTGAAAAGAAAACATTCTGACCACTCTGTCTTGACAGGCCGAGATTATGTTGACTTTGGCTGTGCTGCCTTGAAATGTCACCACCCAGACCTTGCTGGGCCGAAAAATTAATGTTTTGTTCACTGTGTCTCAACGAGCCCAAATTCTGTAAACTTTGGCTGTGCTGCCTTGAAATATTATCACTGAGCCCCTGCTGTACTGAGTTAACATTCTGTCCACCCTGTAGCAGGAAGCCCATATTCTGAGAACCTTGGCGACTGTGCTGCCTTGAAATATCACCACCCTGCCCATGCTGGGCAGGAAGATTATTAACATTCTGCCCGCTCTGTGTCCAATGACCAATATTCTGGGTACGTGAATTGAAAAAATCAGAACTATTATCTTGACTACCAAATGCCATTCGCCTAAACCATCGGAGTTCAGCAGAATGTTGTGCGGAATCATAGAGTTGACTTTCGCCCACCCTCAATCCGTTTGACAGATCTCCCGAGTCAGATATACCATCAATAGCTCTAACAACCTGAAAATCAACGAAGGGGTAAACACAAGCATATTTCTAGTTGCACCTCATAGGCCATGGAATGTGATTTGAAGTCTATACCTGTCCCATTCTCGGTCTCTTTGTAGCTGAATGTCTCACACAAGCTGCGGCTGCCTCAATCACTCTGAACATCTCGCTCTCAATATAGTTCTTTTCAAGAAGAGGATCTACCAGGCCTTCAAACTCTCCCGTATCAAGTGCACGAGTAAGCAATGGCCGAGCCTGAAACGTCAAATGCCTTCTGACATTAGAATGAGAGTCTTCACATATTAGCTACTTGATATACATCAGCTAGCACCAATCACTGTACAGTCTCTGAAATCATTTGAAAGACTTAACGGAAAACATCCTTGACATTAAAACATTATGAGATTTCAAGGATAATCCTCTTATTATCTTTGCTATTTGACGATATTAGACTACTGCTGCACCATTATATTGCATTTACTAGATCAAACTTTTTTCAGGGAAGAAAGCATAAATTAGAGAATTTCAGAAATATTCAGCGTAAAGGGTAAAGGATTCTCTTTTCTGAAAATGGTTAGATCTTTATCATTCCATCATCCATTGGACAACAATGTGATGCCCTGGAAAGAATACAAAAAGACTATTTACAAATCAGCTAGTGTCGATGAATCTACAGAATAGCTCCTAAAGCTAAATGGGTAGAACCCTATCCTACAACATGTCAGTAGACAAGGAAGCCCCAGAAGACACCCATGCATTCCTCTTGAGCCAAATACATCAGAGTTGCAAAAATCACATTATGCCAAAGCAGTGTCTTCTCTCTTCCTTTCATGACCCAGACAACGTATCTGCAAATTTCATTTCACTAGACGGGCAAACCCCCGACTTCCCAACAAGTCAACAACACCAAACAGTCTTACACCAAAGACCCCATGCCACATTGCCAAAGAAAACATGTCAAGAATACTCATTACTATTCCAGCAGAGCATAGAAATATTAGGGGACGAAGCTAAATCCAGCCTCCTCTGGAGCATAACATTAGTGCTCATCCTATTCACTGCTAAGGTCCACAAAAACACCCATAATTTAACAGGCACCTTCCCCTTCCATTACAAAATTGCTATAGGAAATCGTGGTAGTTGTGATGGCATGAAACAACTTTCTGTCAGAACCCCTGTGTAACTATGTAGCTATTGAAAAAGAGAACCTCGACGAATCACCCATCCACCTCCAATAATCACACTTTGTGCTGCACAAACCCTAGAACACCAAGCAGATCACCAGTGCCGAGGAGGCCTTTATATATGCAAATTCAACAGGCCAACCGAAGAGAGTAAATCTCAGAAACTGCAGCTACATGGAGCGTTGAAAGTTGAAGCAATCTAGGAAATCTCGAGCACAATGGCTGTCCCTCGGTCCCTCCCTCCACTTTTCCTCTCAGAACCTAACCTTTAAGCCATTCCCAAGCTCTAAATTTCCCAGTGATTAGAGAAATTCAGAAATATACAGCCTAAGAGGACAACTTTTCAAAGTGGAGCGAACATTTTATCTACTATCCAACATTTCTAACCTGATTGAGCTCTCTCAAACACAAATAGATTACTAATTATCATCTAACCTTCAAAAACACAGAGAAAGGTTTTCATTTGGGCTCAACTATTTTCAGATATCTAGCACGACTAGCAGTAACAGTCATGTGAAGGGAACCCGACAATGCACCCAGCAGCACCAATTTTCGAATGCAATTACCCGAACAACTGCAGATACCAGCTACCCTGAATGCCCATCATTTTGCTTTCTTTTGGATCTGTTTGGTAGGAAGGGGAATATGTATCTTAGGAGTGATCTCCACTAAACACGTTTTTCGACAAAGTTCCCCACAACCCCACCTCAATCCGCATTCGCTTAGTGAGATGAATTACGTTCTCGAAGCCCATGAGTAATGAAAACTTTTTCCAAAATGTTAACCACCACCACATAATCCCCTATAAAGGGAAAGAGCCACATCCTAATAGTCAAAAATATGAAAACCAGACAAGGGGCTGATACTAATGGTAAATGTACACATATAGAGGTACAAAACCCTTATATATGGTAATACAATATTACAATCTAGAAGATCCTATATTATTCTCATAATATGTTGAGAATATTCTAGACTATATAATGCTCTTCAACAAAATAGGGGGTGGGTGGGGAGCTGAACAAGCAACTAATGATGAGAAAACAAAAACACCAACCCAGTAGAGCTCTCTAATGTTGCTTAATAACGTCAAAGCTAAAGAGCCATGAGCTTAAATAAACTTGAAATGTAGATTATAAGTATTTTAAGTAAGGTTATCAGTTTATCTCATACCCATTCAACTAGACTTTCATCTCCCAAAGGTTGAGATGTATCAACGGGTTTTCGTCCTGTTATAAGCTCTAGAAGGACAACCCCAAAAGAGTACACATCCGATTTCTCGGTCAATTTACCACTTGTTGCATACTCAGGAGCCATGTACCTGACATCAAGCACATAGAAACCAAATTAGTTGGGTTGACTTCAATAAGGTTAAACAAACTATCACCTAATTATTTAAGACATGTTTCTAAGGACATAGCCATATTGCTTATAAACAGACAGCCTACCCAAATGTTCCCATGACACGGGTGCTAACATGTGTATCTGCATCCATTGCTAATTTTGCAAGCCCAAAATCTGAAACCTGTTAAGAAACAGAGGTTGAAATCAAAAGGTACATAGGAGGGGCTGAGGGGGTGGGGTGGTTCAGGTCTGACGTAACTAGTGACTTGTAACTTGTAAGAAATAACATACCTGGGCTTCAAAGTTGCTATCTAGAAGAATATTTGATGATTTGATATCTCTATGAATAATTCGCGGATGACCTGATATGAACACATGAAAAATTTAAAATGTAAGCAAAGACATGGTGGGTAAGGGCATTACATGAAGCGATTAGTGATCTATGCATTCATTTGGAACATCTCTGCCCTCAAGAGAAAAAGCTTGACCCGTGAAGGCAGTAGTTCAAGAAAGTAAAGAGTACACACAGAAACGGAAAACCGAGCAAAAGAGAATTGTTTCTTAAACAGGCAAGTACAATCTCCAGAAGAGCTTCTTAAGACAAAGGAAGCATAAAACCAAGTGACAACAGCAGAAGGACAAAAATCAACTCACTGCACCTTGCACCAGTGCACCACATGTTTGTAGCCTATGGACTGAAGTAATCCGATACAACTCCGTTTACAAAATGTCACTAATCACTATTAGCTGCATAGTATATCGAATGCTTTACAAGAAAGAGACAAAAGCAAGTCAGCAAAGATACACTAACATAACAGAACCCACATCCTAATGCGAGTTTCTTATGCAGAATGAACTAGCAGAAAGCAGTACACGGCACAAGTGTACCCATTAGCAGGATAAAGAAGATAGAGCTGAGCAGTTAGCTCTTAAATCTTTACGCTACAGACATGTAGTAGCAGGCACAGGTTCCCAGCTTCCAGGGTCAAAGACAGAAGGAAATGTACACAGGTGAGCACATTGTGATGCAAAGTGTCATTTAATTTGTAGCCCTCAACTGATTATTTGTTTTAGATGACTTGGGAATCTGGGGTTTGCCCAACTAATCTCATGAGCCCTGAAATTTTTGGCCAGGAAAACCTTCAATGGCCCGGAGGGGGCTCGATATAGTCCTCAAATGATATTAATGATTTGCTACTGTTTTGGGGCTTTTGGTTCACACACAAAAAGAAAAAAATATTGGGGAAAAAAAAAAGAAAAAGAAATTCTGGTGTCCTTCAAACCTATATGTATCCTCCTACAGCTTTCCATAGGCAAGAGTGGTGGACTTCGCTTCCCTTTGGTACAGGTTAAGTGCTACTCTCTGAGCTAAATGCTTATTCACTACAGCTACAGATTAACAATAACTGTTTGTCTTCTAAAGTGTACTCAATCACTGTTTTCTGCTTGGGCCACATACAACACATGTCGATGTTTTCCCCCTTCTCAATTCCCAACAAATAAACAATGTACGAATACAGGAACACATCAAGATTCTAAATTGAGAAGGTTGGCCCAGGAGAAACAAGCATCCATAATAGTGTACCTCAAAATCGTGTTCACAACAGTCATTAAATTATATCTGCCAAAAACAATGAAAACTCTTGGACAATTTCCCGAAATTCCAAATAAATTGGTCTTTTTATCTTTAAATGATTTTTCTATTGAAACTCCTATTTTGGTATCTTTCCTATCTCCCTATCCCATGGGTAGGCATTTGAATTCATTTTGTTTTTTTCTCTTTGAAAGTATTGTCAGTTTTCTTTCTATGTCTCTAATCCCTATCCCATAGGTATGCTGTTTGAATCAATAATTTTCTCCTTTTAAATCAATATTTACGTATTGAATTACATTTCATCCTTCAGATGAACTGAGATTAAAGAATAAAAGAATTCCCACTAAACAAGTTAATACAGGGAGAGCTAAACAGAATATCACAGTAGGAAACAAGTTGTTTCTCTTTTTGGTATTGTTCTTGATTTGAAGACATCTTTTTCTCAGCCTTGTCTTTCCTTCTCCTTGTATAATTAAGCATCACTTTCTCAGCTTACACAAAAACAGGAAAACAGAAAAAGCCATGCATGCAAGGGAAATTGCAAGCTCAACCACTATGCACATCTCATAGTTTGACTGTGAGTGCTCTTCTTTGCCACCAAGAAACCATCATGTTTGTAAAACTGACATTAAAGTTAATTGCAGTATGTACTATGAAGTTTTTATGAATGACGAACATTCAGAAAGCAACCAATTCAAGCCAACTTCCTAAAAATATTAACAGGAACTAAAAGTGATACTCACAATCTTCATGAAGGTATGCTATGCCACGTGCAGCTCCAGCAGCAATCTTAACACGAGTTGCCCAGTTCATAGGTGACCCTCCTCCTCCTACAAAATAAGATATTATTTATAAAATTCATAGCATAGTTTAAGAAAGAGGCACTGTTGGAGGTATTAAGGCTTTACCATGGAGATGGAAATGAAGTGTGTCGTTAGGAACATATTCATAAACAAGCAGCCTCTTACTCTCACAAATGCAGTACCCAACAAGTGAAACTAAATGGCGGTGGTGTATTCTGCTTATTATTTCCACTTCCGCTTTAAATTCCCGTTCCCCCTGTCCACCACCAACTTTAAGCTCTTTCACAGCTACTACTCTGCCATCTGCCAAAATTCCTTTATATACCTTACCAAATCCACCTTCACCTAAAAGATTCTCACTAGAAAATCCACCAGTTGCCTCTGATAATTCTTTATATGTGAACCAAGCACGCGAACTGCCAAATCCGCCGTGATCAGTAGGCGTATCACTACCAGAGCGTCTTTCAAAATATGAATCGGGGTGTTCTGTCTTCACTAACAAATGCCCATCTGAAAACAATAAATGGTCATCTTAATTAAATTTCAGGGAACCTTGAACTGAATATGAAACATTTACAGGCTAGTCAAAGTCAACATTAAAATTAAGATTAATTGTAGATGTTTGATTTTTCACTTGCCAAGAACAACAGTTATCTACAACACTAAAAAACAAAAGGCCATATATCTGGAATAAGACATTCAAATCTCTGTTAGGATGCTTTGCCTCTGTGGCTCTGTGTAGCTCTCATGAAGGAACAAGACAATTTTGAGGTCATTAGGTGACGGTTGCAACACAATTGCTTGAAATTCAAAATTCATTTCCTTGTCATGTTCGCAAAACAAGAGCTCACTCAATGAGCTCTATATAGAACTTCATCAGTGGTTTTCTTTTATTGTTCAATGTACAGTTGGTTGCAATTCACAGTTCTCGTACAATTATACAGATCAAAAAAGAAATCAAAATGACTCCCAAACCCCCACCCACCCCCACAAAAAAAAAAAAATGCAGTGGTCAGCATGCTTCAGGTACAAGAGAGCATCACAAAGCATTACCTGATCGTGGAGAAGAGCCCATAGATGCAGGAATTACATAGCCACCATTAGTTCCAGAAGTCCTTCTCTTTCTTTTACAGAACCAAAAAGCAGCGAAACCAATGAGTCCAAGCATTAGAACCCCAACTACTACAATAGCAACAGTTCCACCAGAACCAATTCCCCCATTACTGCCCCCATTTGCAGTTGGTGGTGCATCAAAACTTGAATTATGTGGGTTTGTTTGAGAACCTGGGGAAGGAGGAGTAAGAGTAGATGGTGGAGTTATTTGGAAGACAGGAGGTGTCACTGCTGTTGCAGGAGTTGGAGAAGTTGTCTGAGAATCAGATGGAGGTGGGCTATGGGTAAAGGAAGGAGGCGACGTACTAGGTGCGGTTGGTGGCTCTTCAGCTGGTGGAGAAGGTGGGCTTGGAGGTGCTTCTGATGCCGGTTGGGGAGATGAACCTTTGGGAGGGTTGGGTGTTACTGGAGGTGGTGACTTTTCAGGGGGTGGAGAACCAACAGAGGGTTCTGATGATGGTGAGGGTGGCGGCGAATGTCTTGGTGGGCTCAATGATGGCGGTGTAGGTGAACTGGTTGGTGGAGGAGAACCTGTAGGTGGGGTAGTTGATGGTGGCGGAGGAGGTGAACTTGTAGGTGGGCTTGGTGGTGAGACAGCTGGAGGGGATGGTACTGTTGGAGATGAATTTGCAGGTGGATCTGATTGTGGTGGCGGCGGTGAAAGATTCGAAGGCGGCGGTGGCAAAACATCAGGTGCAGGTGGTGGAGAAGCAATAGAGGGAGGAGGGGAAGCAGGTGTGGAAGGGGGTGGTGCATTTGATGTAGGTGGAGGTGATGTATCTACAGGTGGTGGTGTAACAGCCGGGGGAGGGTCCGAATTGGTCGGGGGCGGGGCGTTAGGCGGTGGAGACGGTGTGGATGGGGTGGGAGGATCAGTTGAATTTGCATTTGGTTGTTGAACTGGTGTACTTTCAATAGGGGGAGGTGTTGAAGGCTGTGGAGGGGTTGAAGGCAGTGTTGGAGTGCCAGAAGAAACAGGTGGTGGGGCACCAGAAGGTTGAGAATCAGGAGATGGTCCTGTGTTTGCCATTAACAACTATCCCTATGTTACAAGGAACACCATTTTCAAATGAAATATTGCCAAAATTGATCAATTCTACACTCCATCAAACCTTCACCAACAGGACAGTCAATATCAAATTCTATAATCAACTAAAATCCAGAGGCAAAGTTCAGTAAATTGCAAGTCTCAACCAACCTTTAACCTCTAATCTATGGCAACACAAATTTCTCAACTACCAAACTTGCACCAATAACGGTAATACTAATGCAAGCAAATCAACTCACAAAACCTTCAGTTTAAGAAACTAACCAGACTGCAGATCACAATAAAGCAAGGCAGTGATCACTCAACAAAATCAGGGCAAAACTTGACAAACCCAGTAACTTTCTGATAAAACCCAGATCACCAATTTTCCTTTCGAAGCCAAATCCAGATCAAGAACACACACCCAGTAAAACCCAGATCAGGATTGTTGAATTTAACCTTTTTTCCAGCAAACTCGGTAATATTCACACAAAAAAGACCAATTCATAAGAAACTTAGGTCACTCAACTGAATTCCACAAAGCACCGATAAACCCAGAATTGTTCAATTGTTTATCAATTCAAAACCCCTATTCAGCATGGCAATCACAGACTTTGAATCTGAGAAAATAAAAAGGAGAATTAATCAGAAAGCAAAATGAAACCTTTTCAAAATTCTGGAAAATAAAAGCATACCCTCACTACGTCTCTATCTCAGTCTCACAAAAAGTGAAGTGAGCAATTAATAACAACAACAGCAAAAATAAATAAAATTCCTATATTTAATTGGACCAATTCTCTCTCCTATCTCACAAGATTAGGAAAGCTTGGTCTAGGCCGTTAACATTCCCCAGATCCTCTCGTTCTTTTCTCTCTCCTAAAGCGCGGCTTCTATGTGTGTGTACACGGATTGTGGGGTCCCAAAGAGCAAAGTGACAACGACCTTCTAAAGTCAAAGAGAATAGACTTCTTAGTTTAATTATGCAAGGTAAAATATATAATAATTTCTAATAATTTAATAATCATTATTGAATTGAGTGTTTGTCTCTTGTTTGCTCTCTTTTAAAGTCAAATCAAATCTTAATTACGTAAATACTGCATGGAAAATCTTATTGATGTAGTAGTATGAGAAAATTTCTCTCCATTCACAACCTCTAGTGAGATTACTTGAAATGACTAAAACTCTCTTCAAATAGTTAATTTAGTGAATTGCTAAATACCGCCCCAAATTACTACCTACCGCCCCCCCCAAATTCCCTCTTTGCCCTTCACTCATCCTCACTCATCCTCACTCATCACTCATCCTCCCTCAAACTCATCCTCACTCAAAGCACCACCACCACCACCACCACTCACCACCACTCGAAAAACCACTACCACCACCACCACCACCACTCACCACCACTCGAAAAACCACTCACCACCACTCAAACTCATCCTCACTCAAAGCAAAACCACCACTCACCACGACCACTCACGGATTCGAATTTTTTTTGCTTTATTTACTCTAATTTACTTATTTTCGAGTTCGTCGGAGTAGTCGGGCGTCATGGGTGAGTCGCCTGTAGCAGACGACTCACCCTTGGGTGAGTCGCCTGTAGAAGACGACTCACCCATGGGTGAGTCACCTGTAGCAGACGACTCACCCTTGGGTGAGTCGCCAGTCGCAGACGACTCACCGTTGGGTGAGTCACCAGTCGCGCAGACGACTCACCCTTGGGTGAGTCAAGATCGGCAGACGACCGACACAAAAAAAAAAAGAAAAATTATTATTTATTAATATTATTATTGTTATTATTATTATTATTATTATTATTATTATTATTATTATTATTATTATTATTATTATTATTATTATTATTATTTATTATAATTATTATTATTATTATTTATTGTTATTATTATTAATATTATTATTGTTATTATTATTTATTATTATTATTATTATTATTATTATTTATTATAATAATTATTATTATTATTATTTATTGTTATTATTATTAATATTATTATTGTTATTATTATTTATTATTATAATTATTAATATTATTATTTATCGTCTAGCCGTCGCAGCTGAGTCTTTCATTAGTTTGATTCCTCCTGAGGCTAAATTCAGACGGATATAATGCATGTACGAATCACCTAAATGAGCTATGGATAAGGCCGAGTGCCTTCAAACCTTGCTACAGAGTTCCCTCCAGGGGAGCAACCGCGCTGATGACCAAGGTAGGCACCTTAAATAGCCCAATTTGTTTGGACTCGTTAGGTGATCTACGACCACCCTTGCCCCAGCAGAACGAACTAAGATATCTCGAATGAAGATATAGAATAGAACAAGGTAATCCGCAAGTGTCGAAAGAGCGGGAAATTCCATGTAAGGATGACAAAGGTAGGGCATTTCCCATTTTTATAGGAACTTCTGTACCAGAAACAATGGTATCTCCAATTATAGCCCCTCTGGCCTCTGGGGTGTAAAATATATCTCTTCTCACCATCCCCATAGTGTATGAGACAAATGTATGCATTTCGATTAGGGTCGTATTCTATGGTTACGATTCTACCATATATGTCTTTTTCATTCCGTCGAAAATCGATTTTACGGTATAGACGCTTATGACCTCCCCCTCTATGCCTTGCGGTAATGATTCCTCTGGCATTACGGCCTTTACCACAATGACGTTGTCCATAGATCAAATTATTTCGTGGATTGGATTTCACTTGATTGTCTACGGCTCCATTGCGTGTGCTCGGGGTAGAAGTTTTGTATAAATGTATCGCCATGCTATTAAGTATTTTGATTTAAGTTCTTTTCTTTCTAAGAGGTGGAATAGAATAACCCGATAGTAAGGGCAATTTGTTTTGCCCAATTAATTGCATCTGTATCACTATCAAATAACTCATCAGTGACGAAATGCGTACTGTAATCAACACCATCACCACCGAACCGCTCCAAAGGAACCTAACGAAAACAACGAAAACAATGTTAGCTTAATCTTAAATTCAAACGTCTATCAAAACCGACTGAACCAAGGGACAGGCGTCTGAAATTTCCGTTTGGACCATGGAAGAAACAATATTAATAATAACAATAAATAATAATAATAATAATAATAATAATAATAATAATAATAATAATAATAATAATAATAATAACAATAATAACAATAAATAATAATAATAATAATAATAATAATAATAATAATAATAATAATAATAATAAATAATAATAATAATAATAATAATAAATAATAATAATAATAATAATTTCATTTTTAATTAATTAAACAATAATCAGTAATAATAATAATAATATTAATAATAATAACAATAAATAATAATAATAATAATAATAATAATAATAATAATAATAATAATAACAATAAATAATAATAATAATAATAAATAATAATAATAATATTTTTTTTGCACAGTCGTCTGAAATTTCCGACTCACCCTTGGGTGAGTCGCCTGTAGCAGACGACTGTGCAAAAAAAATGCGCAAAAAAAAAATTTACCTCCGCCATCGTCGACGGCACTTCCTGGTCGCCGGCAGACATCCGCCGCCGTTGCTTGAGTGAATGTTGATGAAGGTTGGGTATGAGAGTGGGTGGTAGAGAGGGAGAGGATGAGTGAAAATTTAAAAAAGGGCAAAATTGAAATTTGGGGGGGCGGTAGGTAGTAATTTGGGGGCGGTATTTAGTAACACCCTTAATTTACTAGGAAAAAAGTTGTTAAAATAGAAGTACACTATTAGTTACCACACAAAAACTGGTATGACTCTATAATAGTGAAGAAGTAGAAACGGAGTACTTTACTACTCATACTATAAAATTGAGCATTATTTCTTTTAATACTCAGTCTTTTTCGGAATTTTTTTAACATAAAACTAGCTTGTTTATCATTTGGATCTCTTTGTTGAAGGCTACATTATGCGACATCGATTTGTTAGAGAGCACGCGGTATTGTTAGATCTTAGTTTTCTTGAAATAGAGATTTATTTCGATTATGTGTTCGTTTGATTTTGATATGTTTTGTAGATATCGTATATATAGCTTTAAATCAATAAATTGATCATTTGTTCAAAAAAAATAAAAATACACAAACCTTCTAGTCATAGAAATCACTCAATTGTGGAGGGATGAAGTAGTTTCCTACTAACCTATGCAATTAAATTCTTGTAGATATATGTGTGAGTATGTGGAAAATTAAGGGCTCTAACAAAAATAACGTGATACTAGCGAATGATCAGTGAACAAGCTCAAGTTCAAGAACTAAATAAACAAACACGAAAACCTTTCTAAATCTCACTCAAGATCGTCTTTCCCAACTTATCTTTCTTTATATCTATTTTTGAATATCTTTTTTGTTGAACGTTGCTCAAAAAAATTATTCTACTAAAATTTGTTGAAATTTATTTATATACGTTTTTTTTTGTTGATTAAAGTGATTTTTGTAACCACTTTTTCTGGGTGTTTGTTTAACTTGTTGAATTTTTTTTTATTGCACTAAATTTTGTTGGACTTTGTACTCCATTTTTTTTTTTAACTAAATTTTGTTAAACTTTTTAATTTTTGATGAAATGCACAAAAATGAACCGAAATAGTAAAACATACCCTCAATAAGCAAGTCCAGTTCATTGACAATATCTTATTCGTCCCGAAGTCCTTTAAAGCTTACCCAATAAGTTAAGTTTGGTGATGTTTAGTTAAGTCCAAATTCGTTCATTAAATAACAATGATAATAACAACAACAACAACAACAACAACAACAACAACAATATTATTATTATTATTATTATTATTATTATTATTATTATTATTATTATTATTATTATTATTAATTGTCGGGAATAATCTTAACTTTGAACGACAATGAAGCAAAAATAATCTCAACTATAATTATCTCCACCAATAATCTCAACTTTCAAATTTTGTCCCCCAGCGATCGCAAGTCATGTGATGCTTTAATTTAGAAGTTAGTTTGAATTGCCAAACATATCGTAAGACAACTAATCTTTGTCAAAAAAAAAAAAACCCATCATTTTAATAACTAGAAAATATAGTTGCCATATCAAAAGTTATCTGATCCGATACAAAGTGAGATCAAATATCAATATGTTTACAAGAGATATCTTAATCAAAGCAAGTCTTGTGTGAAACCAACTCACATAAAAATAGGGTCACTATTTGGGAATCACAAAAACTCGTATGAAGCGGCATTAAGGTGAAACCCCCTATAACAAGTATGACGTCATGTTATTTTAATGTCATATTTGGCTATAGAGCCGGGGCTCACCTTAAAACGGCCTCATAAAAAACCCTTTATTTAGGAATATAGGAATCATTTATCATGAGTAATGATGACCCTCGTGACATTGTTTCACATATAAATAACACTGGTCTCACAAAAATTACGATAAAATCGTTTTAAACAAACAAAAAAACTAAGGGATATAATTTATTTTTTTTGTTGCAAACTAAGGGATATAATTTTAAACACATACAAGACAGCATACCACTTTTTAGAACGTCGGTGGCAAAAAGAAATGGCCTAAGCCTTAGACGATTGCTTTAAGGGGCCTACACGTTTTTTGTCGCACAAAAGAGTAGCGTAATCTCAGGCTAACACATGTTCCTATGCCACTACGAGTTATATTGATGTACTCGGTTAGTATTAAAAAGCAAGTAATGCTCCGGTAAATATCGTCTACTCTTTTTTTTCACCTCAATCACAAAAATTGATGGTTACTTTGTAGTGTAACACCAAAAAAAAAAAAAACCCATAAATTTTTGTTTATAATAAGTGATTTCTAACCTACATATTTATGTAGTGACCCCACTTTATTATAAGTATATCTTATGAGATATGAGCCATGACATGTTCCACTAAAAAGTGATCATCATCTCAACTCTCATCAAAAGTTAAAAAATGACGTGTTAAACAAATTTTTGAATATAAAATATACACTAACTTTTTGCTAAGTAAATAAGTATCTCTAATCAAGCACAACATCTCTTCTATTGAACGCAACAAATGTTGCCCTTTTTTTTAACTATAGAACTACCTTCTTGATTTTCTGTCGATCAATTACACTTATCCTTCTCTATGACTTCTTTCTTATCTCTCTATGAATCAGTTATATTTCTCATTAATTCTTAGTTAAAAAAAAACTACTAACAATCTTTTTTTTGAGTGTAAAACTATTAACAATCTTAAATAATTATTCTTTTCCAAAATAAAATATAAATTAATTTTTATATTTATGTGAAAAATGTGCACTTTATGATAAACTCAAAGTCCACATAAAAGGAAGTTGGAAAGAATAAAAAAAATGTAGGCAGAAATCTCAGAAAATTGGGTAGATATTTCAATTGAAAAAACTATTTCCAATCTTTTACAAATTAAATTAATATAATAAGCTTGATCTTCCAAGTCCTTTGAAGAGAGATTGAAAAATAATGGGAGAGTCCGAGACAAAAAGGATGTTTAATGTGGAGTTTAAAACTAAGAGAAAAAAGTGTTAAGAATAAATAAAGTGATAGTAAAATGATAATGATAAATTAGTAAAATACTTCATTGAGCATCAAATAATGGGAGAGACGAAGAGGATGTTTAATGTGGAGTTTAAAACTAAAAGAAAAAAATATTTTAAGAATAAAGTGATAAAATGATAGTGATAAATTAGTAAAAACACTTCATTGAGCATCAAAATTGTATTTTCATGCTCATAAGCATCACAAGATCACAATCGAAGGCATGAAGGTATGTACTATATATAGCATGTGGGGATGTTTTGCATTACCTCTACCACTGTGCATAAATGTACTTTTTACGAAAATAAATTCACATACAATTGAATGTTAACGGAGAATGATAGATTGACTCTATGAATTGAAAACCCGCATCACATATTAGAATATTAATAGGAGTTCCGCACCCAAAAAAAAAGAGTATTAATAAGAGTTTTGTGAACTCCCTCACAATCATCCAATAAAATTGTGGAAATTGACAGCCCATAATATCAACCTAATATTATTGTATGGCAATGAAATAACTTAATGAGTTAATTTCCTGCTTGATTAAGGTTTAGTAGCTACATCATAATTGTGTATACCTTAAGCATGTCCAATAATATTTAGGCAGATTAGATGCAAATGCACCCCACTATAATCATGAGAGACGTTGACGGTAAAGATATAGTGGCCACTTTGAAGTTGTATAATTGTGTTTTGGGGCCACAATTTGGGGCACCAATTTTGAATACAATTGGCCACGTGCTAGTTGTGTTGAGCAACGCATGCTCATTGTCTTGTTCATCAGCATTCAATACCAGTACGAGTACAACATAACTTGCGTTGCTTCTAAGTTCAACAATGACAACTGACTTGGCTATGTCTTTTACTCTCTCTTTTCCTATTTCAATTTTTTTTTTTTTTTTTTTTTTTTTTTTTTTTTTTTTTTTTTTTTGTCTCGGCAAGAGAAATTATTACATGGTTCTGGGCGAATGTTTCAACCTCTCACGAAATTAATAGAGTTCACTTAAATTCACCCTTCAAAATAGTGGTAATTATGAGAGATGTGAGTATGTTCCTGTACCATCTAAATATTTCTCGGCAACAGAGCCCTAGATTATGCTAAGCATTGCTTATGAAGCACTAAATAATCACCTTTTACAATTAGGAGTACTATTTTTTGAAGGGTGATTTTTTTTGTGTATATCATTTATATTGTAAAAACTAGAGGTAAAAGCAGTAGACCCGAACTATGTAATAATCTCTTCTCATTGCCCCACTTTTAATGATTTGGATTTCGTGGAAAGACTTAGACTAGTCCCTAGCTAGCTAGTTGAATCAGTCAATTATTTTTTGAGATGAATCAAAATACAAGAGTACGTTGGATTTGAAATTAGAAGATGATTATAGTTATTATACTAATTTCAGTGTTTACATATTGTAAATCTGAATATTGGCCAATGTAATGTATTACTCATTTGTAAATATGATGTGTGTATACTATCCAAACATATGATGTTGGAATGTGTAAAATGATGCAATACATAGGATATTTATACTACTTTAAAGTTTAATGCGGTCGATGTATGCATTTTGTTTGCTTACATCACAAGAGGGAAAAGGAATCATTTTTTTTTTTCCTATTATTAAGTTGTCTAGTTTTGTACGATACCAACTCACAACAAATTAAAATTGAGTCACTATTTAGAAATGTACAAAACAAAGATTATGAACAGTGACCAACTGACAAAAAAATGGGATCACTATTTAAAAATGTACGCAAATGCACCTTCAACACTTGATCCATATTAGGGGAAAAAAAGGATGAAGAGACAGAAATATACGCTTACGAGGTTATGATAGTACAATGTCGGCTGTTGCGTCAATTATCATTGATGGATTGAGTTAGATAATGAATTTATGGTGCAATCTTTGTAATGTGACCATTTCGTACCTTTGGACAATCTATTCCATCACTTAATTATAGTGCCTCAATTGACAAGGATGCAACCTTAGTTCAATCTAGCTTAAAATGGAAATAAAACGATCATGATATCTCATGTCCTTAATTAGAAATATTAATATATCATTGACTCAGTTGACGGACTCAGTATGCTTATGCTAGTTGTTCAGTTAGTCTGATATGTTTATATTAGAGTCCAAACATGACGTAGCGGGAGTATCTCGGTCACCATTCACTCGCACCTTCTTTAAACGGAGGAAAAAAAAAAAGGGATCCTTGACTCGGTATGGCTCAATATGGTGAAGGAAAGGCAGAGGAAAGGGAACTAGATAGGAATAGCTATCTAGCGTTGGACATACTAGACCAGTAACTCCACTCGGTTTGACACGCCGTTTTAGAGTCAAATAGTCCACGTCTGACATATCTGTCATAGATATAATAAAATGTATGCTACTAGTTATATGCTGATAGCTAGAGTATATATTGATATTATTATTGATGAATTGATTAACTTTGAGGTCAACGTCGCTGCCCCCTTGCATGTGTAGAGTGTACTTGCATGGGGATGGGGTTTTGGAGTCAAATTGCAATTTGAATATGCAGATATGAATTACTAGTGTTTAGGCCTCTTATTGTATTGGTTGGTGGAACTAGGCATAACGAACGTGATTTATCCAACACATCTAGCTAGTAGGGACATACATATTGCCATGTACTATGTAGTAGAAGATGTTTTTACTCGACCCCAAAACCGCAATAGCATATAAACCACAACACACCACGCAAGCCAATAAAATAAAATTGTAACTAGACTCAGCAATGAGGGATACTGAAAGTTGAAATCATGATCTTTCTCATGAAATATCACCTCATGACCCCCCGCCCCTTCCTTATTCTTCTTCGAGTCTTTTGTTTCTCCAAACAGGATCCTTCTCAAGTATAGGGTTTTTGTTTGAAATCATGGAATTCTCCCAGTTCACTAGAGGTCACGTTTTGAGTGCAGTTAAGTGATAGGCGTCGAGTATGAAACTCCATGTGTTAAGACGGGGCTGTGCATTAATAAAACGCGGCCAAGGCATGGGGAACGTATACATACCTTAACAATTTGTATACGAGCGTATTAGTTTGCTGCATTTGCTTAATTCGGACACAAAATTTGTAGTCTGAAGATCTCTCAATAAGCATGCACTCAGCAATCGTGCATTCAGCATTGGCATGAAAACTGGCCATGGGAAAAATAGACAGTGAAATGAATATCCAACACAGATTTTGCTTCACTGATTATGTAAATCAGTACTCTATAACTAACATAAAAGGATGAATTATTATGCTCTTTAAGCAGCCAGTGCAGAACTTGCCTTCCAATGTAGAGTTACAAGGAGTTCTCATCATCTAGAAAGAAAAAATCAATTCCTGACACCATATCAGGAGAAGAGGTTCTATAATGACCCTGGTTCGCGGGTTAAAACCCTCATTTGCTGTGATGTGAGCAAGTACAATGTACAATTGCTCATGCTTGGTTAACCTATCGGTGGTGTAGTTGGGGCATACAAAATACAAAAGCATGGTAACCAGAAAGTCTACTGCAGATTTTGAGCAGACAGCAGCCCCTTCAGAATATATCACTACTTGAATGAGTTTGCTGATCAGTTTCCCTTATTAGCTAACCTCGAGTTCCGTCTAGAAATAATCTCAGCTGCCCAGCTTTTTCCTAATTCAGTTTGGAACTTTCCTGAAACAATATAGAATCATATACTTCAGCAGCTACAGGAGAATAGACGTGGATATTACCAATATTGCATGAATGCAGAAATGTTTGCATACCAGCTGTTGACAAGAAAAACTCATCGAGAACCTTCCCATGCTCTGCCATACGAATAAATGCAAAAGTCAGTCTCAATGACTTCAAGAATGCCTATGCATCAGGCCAATTCGAAGTTCCATATCATCTGATTCTCAAAATTACAAACCATCCAAGAAGTCGGACCAAGCACATCATACACAGTAAAAATCCAATGTACATACATCATTAGCCAGTGCCAAATTACTTGATTCAAATGACAAATTCCTAGGCAAAAACTAGTATCGTCAACGTATGCTAGCACACAATGAATATATTTACATTATCAGTAAATAAACAAATCCCTAAATTAAACAGTAATCTTACATTAGCATTTAGCAACAGCTGCAAATCTCTAACTCACAAAGCCACTGTAGTGAGATCACATCATAGAAACTACAGAAATTGCATTTCTAGTATAAACAAGTCAAACGTCGTCCCAGAGATCACACCAATCATAAGCCCCGCGTCAAGTCAATTAGTCGTAGCAAATTGTGCTAATGCCTACTATATACATGACGTCCAAATTTCAAATGTGAGCTGCCAGTAAATTAGTTGAAATGACAATGAACATGGCCTACTCTGAAGCAAGAAACTTGAGAGGACAGCAAAAAGAAAGAATAACTGCAGCAACTTCAAACTTAACGCCAGAAACTTAGACAATCAACCATGTAAGGGTCCTCACTCCTTCAAATTCTTTCTATTTTCCTTCATCTTGACTGTAATCAACATAGGTATCACTAAAAGCATTGACAAACAAATCGAAATATGAAATTTTCTGTGACTAAAAGAAGAGAATGGCCTTGCCAGGAAACTACGTCCAGTATTGCTTTCCACCGAACCCTTAAAGCCAAACCAATGACATCCATCCACCCACGCATGACCCCCCCCCCCCCCCAACACTAACTTGAAGCAGAAAAGATCCCCCCAACACACACACACACAAACACAAAGAGCAGAAAAGAAAGAGGTTTATAAGTAAGGAAAAAACACATGGAAACGTGAAAGGGAAAAAAACAACAATGAAAAAAACATCAAGAAATATCAGACCAACATCCACTAACTTGAAGCATTAGATTATGCAGCAGTCCTTAGCCTTGGAATAGACCGCAAAGCAATTTATTAACCGTCCTATATTCCTATTATCCAAGATTTCAAAACTACGTCCAGTATTGCTTTCCATCGAACCCTTAAAATAACCAATTACATCCACCCACCCACGCATGATTCCCCCCCCCCCCACCCCAACACACACACACACACACACACACACACACACACACACAAAGAGCAGAAAAGAAAGAGGCTTATAAGTAAAGATAAAAACACATGGAAACGTGAAAGGGAAAAAACAACAATGAAAAAAGCGTCAAGAAATATCAGACCAACATCCACTAACTTGAAGCATTAGATTATGCAGCAGTCCTTAGCCTTGGAATAGACCGCAAAGCAATTTATTAACCATCCTATATTCTTATTATCCCAGAATTCAACATCTTACAGCATACTACATATGGGTCATTATGTCTGCATAAGAAAATACTCAACGAAGATGATGAAATGACTAAAGCACATAGTTACCAGTACAACTGAAACACAAATAAACAGTTTTAACATTCAACCAATACTAGTCATGATAGCTATTGGTTACAGCATTAGACTGTTGGCCAATATGAAGTATTACTCGACTTTTAAGATTAGGTCTTACCTGTTTCGTACTCTAATGCCTGAAGAATCATTTCAACCTGGATCAACACATCAAAGATGGTACAATAGTAAGTCAATAGCAGGGAAATATAGAATATCAAATGACTTTGATTGTCATCTATGCCTACAAAATGCACAATTAAAGAATCGTTTGTGGAATATAGTTGCGGTGTGAGTTGAGTCATTAAAAACATGAAAACTACATGAACATGTATCAGGTTATAGCCAAATAGAAAATGTATGCCAGAGCTCTGTACACCAAGATTGTCACTGAAGATATCTTGCTAAACACTTTGATCCCTTAGAAACACTGAGTTGCAGATTAACATTGAACAAAGTGCACTTCTGCACACCCATTCCCCTTTCTTACGAATTAAGGCCAACGCATAAATTTAAAAGTGAAACATTAGTTTGTTTAAATTATATAATGTGCAAATTTAAAAAAGGGACCTCCACAAAAGATGTCATCACCAGACACTCATCATAACACAATCCCTAATATTACAAGAAAGTAGATACAAATACAAAGCCACCATGAATCGTAGCTTACCACAAGGGAGGTAACGGGGTAAGAGAAGAAAAGGTAGACTGTGCAGAATGTGTTGGGAAATATATCCCACCAGATCATTGAACATAATCAAGCTGTAACTCACAATGTGAAGATTCTTCCACATGAAACAGAAAAAAGGATCCATTTATGGAAGCCACAACCTAACAGGTTGGGAGATGAACTGTGGGATCAAAAAAGACAAGAATAGACTGTATATCAAGTGAAATGAACACCCATTTCCATTATCCCACAGGAGGATCCCGATAATCAACAATATATTGCAAACATGCAATTTAGCAGCAATTTTGCTAGTATATTTCACATGATACTAATTTCATTTTCAGATGAAGCACAAGATACCATGTAACTATGCAAGTATAATTGATTTCTCCAAAATGTAAAATATTGACCAATGCAAGTAGTCACTAGTCACATACTTTGTCAAAATCTTTCACCAGATTAGCCTCTAGAGAAGAATTATTTTCGTACTCAGTCCAGAGTTCTTTAATTTCATCCGCTGCAACAAGAAAATAATATCAGCTTGAGTTCATACCAGCAGAGTGATTTAGTAAATTTTGAGAAAGGCAAGCTAATGCATACCCCTCATCCCTCCACCAAGTACTTCACACATTTCATTCAAAGCTGCCTGCTCTCTTCTGCTCTTTTCTTCTTTTGGTATGCCATCAGATGGTGTTATATCTCCGACGATAGCTATGAAGGTCCAAAAATTATCAAAACGATTTGACAACACTCAGCAATTTGTAATGAGGAAAGAACACATCTGAGGACAATATAAAATCCCTAAGGCACATCAAAGAATTTGTCTACAAGTTCTAGGGACTTCTCAGATAAATAATAAGATTCTTGTGTAGGGACTAGGGGTTCAGAAAGCCAATCTAGATCAAATAAATTCATTAAAGTTCACTCTAAACAGCAACTTCCCTCCCCTTACAAATATAAACATAAAAACAGAAGAATACTTGTGAACCCTGAGGGGGTAGCTCAGTTGGCAAGACCTCTAAGAAGTATTCCAGAGGTCCCAGGTTCGAGTCCCCTCAGGGCCACTGGATGTTTTCCTGGTCTTTAACTTCAGGGCCCATGGGATTAGCCAAGCAAAGCTTGGATATCCATGTTATCTAAAAAACAAAACTTGTGTGAGGAAAAGTTTAAGCTAAGGTTAAGCATCTTTAGGACAAAATGAGCTCACACAACCTGCCAGCCTCCCACTATCTGGCTGAACTCAGCTAATTTACAGACCTAAGCAAATGCTAGTATGCTACCACATAAGCAAGTAGATTCTTTTGAAGCTTTAACAAAACCCTTACAACTATATCATAATTATGGCTACAAGCAAGAGATTTGACATGCATGAAGCAAAGGAACTAGACTGTCAAACAGAAATGAACAGCCTTTTTTATCTGATTCACATAGAATTCCGCACAAAATAAAGAAGCTTAGACTGACCAACTAAAACGAAAAAGTGTATACCTTCAGCAATATCATGAACTATTGCTATCTTGATACATCTGTTAAAAGAATTGTTCAATAAGTAAGAAAGTTCTCATCAACGGCAATATCTACCGTCTAAAGCTAAAATATAAATTAGAACCTAACCTCTCTCTGTTCACACCAGGAATGTCCCCAGCAATCAAACCCATCAATGACATGCGATACATATGATCAGCAATAGACTCCGGACCCTTTATCTCATGATTAATCCATCCCTTCCTTTTTGTGGTCTGATTAGAGAAACCAAGAGGACGGCAACCATAAAAGCAACAGGTTCAGGAAAACAACAACGAAAAACATCTAGTCCTTTGCTCCAAATACACAGTTCAAAGGATAGCATAGTATACAAGTGAAAATGCCCAACACTAAACTTTAATAACAAAGGACTAGATGTATACAAGTGATGTTTAGTGTTGGGCATTTTTACTTTCTAGCCGTATCGTACAAGACATACATGTTACCACTTAGCATTACCCAATGACCTTGGCTAAACTTCATCAATCAAATTTTGATATTTTCTGTAGCGTACGCGTTAAGCGCAATTGACACAACTAGTCTACAAAAGAACACAAATAGGCTACTAAGCTCCTTAAAAGTGGACCATTTCACGATGTAAGCTACACATAAAGAACGATCAGTAGAGCAGAAGCCTGCAAAGTGCCATGCAATCCTTATCTAAGTGACCTTCGCAAAATACCCTTCAATCTTTCTCCTGAATCCTGATCAACCACCAAGAGGCTTTGACAAAACCTTCACAAATGGAGCCAAACCATCCAAGTCCCAACTAAAATTGAAACTTCCAAGCTAGCAATCAAGTCTTGTAACTTAATCCATAATTATTATTTTTCAATCTATCAAACCCATTTCTTTTCAGCAAACCAGAAAGAAAAGCAATCACAATTTAGGATCTTTTCGACCAAACCCATAATTGTTTTTTCATAATCATTTTTCCCCAATAGATAAAACCTCTACTTAGGGCTGATAAATGTTATAATTTCACAAAACTGAAAATGCTCTACACCAATAATCACCATCATCAAGACATCAACAATATCAAATTAACACCTAACCCCACTCCCCAAAACACACATGCATGCTTAAGATAGAAAGAAAGAAAAATCAATTAACAATCCAACAAAATCCCTAATTGTATTCCTACATATATCACAACACTCATGCATGCTAAGAATAATTTAATTAAAGCTACCAAAAACCCCCCAAAAAAATATGAACTTGAACCCAAATAGAAGGAAATGAAATGAAAAGAATACCTTAAGGCTATGACACAATGTGAGAAAATCAATGGCGGATGAAGAAGATGAAGACGAAACTGAAGACGGATCAGAAGACATGGTAGACCCACCAGAGATTGGACCAGGAGGGTTTCGAGCTTGGCAGCAAATTGAGAATAATCTCACACCTTCGTTGCTCTTCAATGGCGGCCACAATGACAATGATGATGATGTTGATGATGGTGGGAAGGAAATGAAGAAGAGGTGGCGATTGAGAGAGTGTTGTTGCAAAGAGGAGGAGAGAGAAAATGAAGGTGATGGATTAGCAGCTGTTGCAGACATTTGAGATAAATTTGTTGGAAGATGAAATGGGGTGGGGGAATTTTTTTGTTGTTTTTGAGTTGGGAAGTGTTGTTGTTGAACCTTGGGTCTTTTGTTTTAGGTGTAAGTGTGTGTGGGGCGTTTTTTTGGGGGGCTTTTTGTTGGGTGGGTGCCAAAAAGTTGTACGGTTGTTGTGTAGAAGAGAAGACGAGGGGCAGGGCAAACAAAACACAGACCACAGGGTCAACAAAAGGTCCAAGGTGGTGAGCACAAAATTGGAATCCCTTGTTGTTACCAGCCCGTGGTGGTCGTAAATTGGGAGTGGTTTAACATTCTCATTCTTTAACTTAGATAGAGCCTTTGAATTTTATATTTGAAAATACGGCTAATTGGAAGCACTTTACCCTTTGTGGATGAACCTAATTCAGAACTAAGACCCTCTCGAGATAAGCAAATAGTTCTACAATATTGATGAGGTATATGAAATGGATTAGGATTAATGTTGTACAATGTGTTCATCTCTCATGTCTATTAGCTTTATCAATGTTGGCTCTACTTTAATAATTATGGCATACGTAAGTAAAGAGAGTTTTTGAGTTCTATTCAAAACAAGTTTCAAATCATATTTACATCAAAGAAGTTCAATTTCTTAGAGTTTTGTATGCCATGAATATTGTGTTAGGGTCGATAGTCTTACGAAATATTTTACAACATCTACCTCGTTATCCAACATCACTATTAAGAGAGTTCAAAGTCAAATGATGAGAGAGATTTTGAGTAGGAAATATTTGCTCTCGAATAAGACAAAATCACCAATACATCTACCAGATGTAATCATAGAACTACATGGAGTTCAAAGTTTACCGCCCCACATGCAAAGATATCTTAAATTTATCGCATCAATATGAAAAACATGGGTAGGCAACACAAATTTGTTTTATAGTTAGTTTAAGATATATAGCTTTTAATACTCGTATCCCAATTTGTAATATTAGGAGTTAATCCTCTATTTTTAATGTGAGTTTGACTAATAAAATCATAGCACAAAGCGTTTTCTCTCCCGACTCTCTCTCTCTCCCCAAAAAACCCTCCTCCCTCCCTCCCTCAACCATCGACTTTCCACTCCTCCAGCTTCCCCTTAACCCACTTTCATAGTCCAATTTTAGGGCGTCTCAACCTTTCTCTGTCCTTTTCCCTTCTCAAATTCTTCCAAGTCTTGGGTTTAGCATAATTTCGTGGTGGGTACTATCTCCTCTTTTCTACCGCAATTTCAAGTATGTGGTGTTTATTAGACGATCTCTGCCCTCTTTCAATGGTTTTCTAGTTTGAGGTAGTGGTGGTTGTTAGTTATTGGGGTTTGGTTTCGTTTGATTTTCGCAAAAGGTTTGGTTGTTTTGTGCATTGTCTCTTCTTGGTTTTGTGTTATCTGTGGGTTTTTCATCATGACTAGAATTCAAATTGAGGGTAAAAAGTTTGAGTTGGATTTGTTGGATAATTGTTTGTTGGTGAAAGAATTTAGCAAAGGGTGTGATAGATGGATTGAATTTCCTCTTTGGCTTATTGGTTGGGTGTGTGATATGCTTGAATCTTGTTCAAAATTAGTGGAGTTCAATCATCAAAGAAGATGTGGGTTTCTAATTTGGGGTATTCATTCTGGCGTAAATCAATTGGGATGGTATTTGGGATTGAGTGTGGTTGTGAGGGGCAAACAATTTTCTATTTTTGTTCCCGGTCGTGGTGTTGTTAATCCATGGAAAACTTTCGTTGATGCGTTTTTCCAAGTGGCTGGTGGTTCACTGAAGGTTCAAGTTGATGAGACCCCTAAATCTGGGTGTGAGTGTCTTGATTTAGACTTGCTTGTGTTTAGTAACAGAGATGGTTGCAACAATGAGTCGAGAACTTCTCTTCAATGTGTGGATGATTTAATCTCTAACCCGCGGGTGTGTTCCAATCTTTCTAAGGAGTATTTAAGGGATGAGCTTTTAGTTGTGGTCCATAAAAATGTCTCTGATGTTTTCTTCTCGGGCAACGACTTTAAATTAGGTGTTGATGAGATGCTCGCCCTGGAAAATAATAGTTTTTGTTCTACTACAAAGTCTGCTGAAATTTTCAGTCCATTACTAGTTAGTTGTTGTGCCTCCAATAATTCGGTTGATGTCGAAGTCGAGGTTGGGCTTGAAGGATCTACTTTGAGTCAATCTGGTATGACGGGGTTACGTGAGGAGTCTGCTGTCAGACACTTTGATGTTGATGTAGTTGATTCATTTCCTCCCTTTCTTGGTGGGTCGAAAAACTTGAGAAAGAAGACACCTAGAGTTGCAGTGGTCTCCTTTTCTGGATCAACTCCTTCTCATGGTTTTGGGTGTTTAAGTGAGGTTCCAGAGGACCTCCCAGGTGTTTTCGAGCTTGAGAAGCTACCTAATGGCATCGATATTGGCGAGATTGTGGAAGAAGTGAATGAAATCAGATCTGCCATGATTGATAACAAGTTCTCCATTCCTTGGATTGTTCCGACTTTGATGATGATGATGAGGGTTGGTTAATGGATGCTCTGAAACTTGTTGAAAACTCTTCCAATGACGAATTTTTCAAGAAGTTGTACGAATTGCAAAAGGATGGTTTATTAGACATAGAGAAAAGAGTCATCCGCATTCTTGAAAGTTTATGCAAAGAAGGGCTTCTTCAAAGGCAAGGAAATGGATGAGCGCCTCAGAGTTGACATAGGTGGTGTTGTTTTATCATTTTCATCTTGTTGGTTTAGAGCTTGGGTCGAATTTTTTTAGGTGGTTTTAGTTTGAGGTGTTTGTTTGGCCTTGTGGTGTTGATCTTGTTTGGTCTCTTGTTTGGTTGTTATGGGTGTGTGAGTTTTGTCCACATAGGGAGTACGAGGTTTTGGTTCTATTAGGCGTGTGTGTTTTGCTCTTATGGGCTGTATGAGCTTCAACTCTTTTTTTTACCATTTAATAAAATGGATTACTAATTATCAAAAAAAAAATAAAAATAAAATCATAGCATGTAGACAATTATAAATCATTACATCAATCTCTTAAATTTCAACTGATTACCCTATTTTACACATGCATAACCGTTGATAAATTTATATTTCTACGCAATTCTACCCAAACCATTATACAATTAAGCACACAAATCATGTATCTACATTTCATCCTAACTCATAGATACATTTTTTAACCAAAAAAAGTCAGAGACACATACTACATTAAACCATAGATTTATCGTAGATCTTTTGAATCATGACTAATTCTGTTTGTATCGGATCGGCTCAAATATCTCACCTTTTCAACTTTGAAGGTTCACAAAGCTAGAAGTTTTTCTTCTTCTTCTTTCAAGCCCCTTTGATCCTTAGAAGTTAGAACCTTCTTCCCATTGCCTCGCTTTTAGCCTTTTAGGCACAAGTTCTTCCTCCAGCATTTCAGATTCCCCAACTAGAACTCAAACACAATATGGCGTCCATGGAGCATCCTCGTCACATAATCCACAATTTCCTATCTTTAGACATATGCAAGGTACTAATTATCTCAATAAACCACTTCAATTTCCAGAAATTTTCTATCTTTAATTTGGATTTATTACAGAATTTTTTTTGGTTGTTAGGAACTGGAGTTTATTCACAAAAGCAACTGCACCGTAGGATACAGGCCCCATGTCTTCTCGACCACTCTCTCTCATCTCATTGCCACCAACTCATCCCACCTTATCATGCCTTTCATTCCCCTTCGAGGTTATATTTTTTCTTCAAATTTTTTGCAAACTTTCAAGTCTTTTCTTTTTGGATCTAAAGGGTTAAATTTTTTTTGGTCTTTTAAATGGTTTTGAATCTCTGGGTTTTTGCAGATAAGTTGAAGGAGAAAGTGGAGGAGGTGTTTGGTTGTGAATATGAACTGTCTGTAGAATTCACTGGTTTGATCAGGTGAGTGTGCCAGTGAGTTTTCTTTCCTTTTTACTTTGTTTGCTTTCTTTGGTATCCGTCTTATTTTAGTTGGCCACTAAGTATTCTGCAGTAAATTTGGACTAATTATTCTCCTGTAAATTTGGAATTGTGACACTAATTCCTTTGCCTAGAACAATGATAATATCAACTTGGCGGGGTTTGGGGAGGTCAAGATACATACATTGTTAGTTCGTTCGAGCAGGGAGAATGGTTGTTTATAGGACCCGCAAAGAAGATAATTTTATTTTCCTTGTAAATGAAAATGAGATCATAATTTGTTTAATGCAAGCAAACTTTGATATACATTTTGTATGCTATTCTCCTGTGCTTTTCCGCGCTTCTTGTAGAAGCATTAAGTATGTTGCTGTTTTGATTGAATAAAATGGAAATGGAAGAACTTGGATGCGTTGTTCTTTTTTCTCTGTAATATGTTGATGGGAGAGAGTATTGTGCAAACCATTGCACTGATGAACTTACCACCAAAGTTAGGAAATGGGAACTCTATATTGCTATTATTTGGCTGTTACATGTAATGTTTGGGTACTGTAAGTATTGTTTGCTTATGTCCAGTCTTATGTGAGCTTAATAACCGTTCATGGATAAGACTAATCTATTCATTGGTGTAAACAGAAGGTAGGCTATGTTGTTTGTTGAAATATCAAAATAGAGTTGCTGGTATTTTTGTTTTGTCCGTTGAGGTAAATCCTAAAACAGGGAAATGATCGAAATATTTTCTTGACTCAGATAATGTGTTAATTCAAACACATTCCATTGTCTTAACTCTTGAGGTCTTACAAGTACTAATGATTTGTCTGCTTCAGTATAATCAGTACAATAAGTCAACAGAGGTCCCAGGTTCGAGTCCCCTCAGGGGCCTGGAGGTTTCCTAGGTCGTTAATTTCAGGGCCCATGGGATTAGTGAAGCTAACCTTGGACACCCATGTTATCTAAAAAAAAAAGTCAACAAGTCTTTTGTCTAACCATGCTACTTGGTCGAGTAATCTTCCATACAACTATAAGGAATCTTCTAAAACCAAGACTTCTGCTGTAACATGAGGCCCGGATTTTTGAACCACCTCATTTAATTGTATTTTCTGTTTGCAAGGTTGAATGACATCTGAAATTGTCGGTTCACATGCTTCAGGGTTTATGTAGATTTTGGTGGTGAAAGATATGAGCATTTGACGTGGAAGAATCTCTAATGTAGACTCACTTTGGTATTTTACTTTCTTACAGGTTTATGTTATTGATGCAACCAATCCACTAGGTGGTCTCAGAAGAGTACATAAGCGTAGTAATTACCATGCTCTGAATTTACCCTGAGAAACCCTAAAATGCGCTCTCTCTCTCACCGCTACCTTTCTTCTTCCCTCTTCTCTTCTTCTCTCTCCTCCCATGGCTTCCCCACCTGCTAATGGGTTCTCTACTGCCCACCGCAGTTCAGATCGAAGGGAAATCCTTCGATCTGTACCCTGAGAAACTCAGGGAAGGAGGTTTTGTTAAAATCTGGGAGAAAGGCCGCGATAAATGTCGGCGGGTCCACATGACGGCGACGATGGCGCGGTGGTTGGAGGGTCTCATCGGTTCGGATCTGCTAGCCAAGGGTGGTTTCGAAGAGAAGAGGCGGTTCGGGAGAACCCTAGGATGGGTTAAGGTCAAATCGAACTCGAAGGGTTCGTTCCTGGAAATTGGTCTGAGCCGACATGGGAGGTCGACTGCGGTGTTTGTGCCTAGCGGTAAGGATGGCCGGAGGTGGGACGACTTCAAGGAAGCTCTCGCCAAGGTGGTCGGGTGCTTTCCCCAGATCTCCTCTGGAAGTCGATTTCCGAGGTTGAATACTAGATCTGAGACCAATGGAGAGCGTAGCTATCGGGGAGCGGTTGCCGGAGCCACGCACCACCGGTGCTCGGAGTGCGGTCAGGTTAGGTCTTCTAACTCCTTTCAGGCACCTCGGCCTCGGGTGCTTCAGTCCGCAGCGCCCGGAGCCCGTGGTGGCACAATGGAGGCGCGTGAGCACACGCGCCCTGAGCCAATTGTGACGCGTGAGTCCACGCACCCTGGGACCATAGAGGGGCGTGATCCCACGCACCCTGAGCCTGTTGAGGCGCGTGGACCCACACGTACTGGACATGGGCCGGCGCGTGATGAAGCTGGGCCCCCTACTTGTGGTGTGAGTACAGCAACAGGTTCGTTTGGAATTACAGGTGATCCCAAAGTCCAAATTAATATTGATTTGGGACAAATTCTTGCTACTCTTCCTCACTGCCCCTCCTCTGCTTTACTCCTGAATGTGGGGGGACTTGAGGTGAGGATATCACTAGAGGGTGGTCAGGTTGGTGGGTCAGCCGATGCTCCGTTAAGTAGTGGCGCACGAGTGCTAGCTTTGGCTGGGTTTTCTGGGTCTTCAGGGCACCAGGAGGATGTTGGTGCACAAACTTTAGATCGAATGAATGTTCCTTTGGCAGTGGACGAAGGGCTGATGAGTTCACAAGAAAGGGAGATGGTTGTTAGCCAACAACCCTTTTTGAGTGGTCCGGTTATGGATACATCCAATAGGTTTACCCCAATTGTTTCTGCTAAGGGTGTTAGGTCTTGGGCGGACGAGGTGAGTACGGAGGATGAGGATGACTATGATGTTGAGGATGATCCGTTTATTACAGGAAACGAGTTGTTGCTGGAACACCTTAGGAGTAATAGGGACTTGGAGTTTGTGCCGGAAACACCGGGAGATTACCTAGATGATACTCGGTTATTCGATGAGGAGGGTGGGGTTACTGGCCTTCTAAGGGGCGAAGAAGTTGCCAAAGAGGGCTCTCCTGCCAATATTAATCTTTTACATGGTCGTAAGGCACTGGATATCTCTAAGGGATTGGAGGTCCTTATTGGGGCTTACCAAGATGATACAATGAAAGAAAGGGAACCTGAGGGTGATGGGATTTTGCCTATCCCGAAACCTTGCATCTCAAGCCGCTATTCCCTAGGTAGCACGGAGGCCGATGATCGTGGTAATGCGATTTTGGATACGGGGGGGATGTTCCTTACTGATGGTACAGGGAAGAAAACGTCTCTCGGTCCTAAGGAGTCTAAGGATAGAGGTTTAAAGGCAGTTCTTGGCTCTAAGGAGGCTGATAGTGTGGGGAGGAGGGCCATTCTCGACTCTAAGGCTAAGAGGATGAACCGGGAGCTGGAAAAGTTAAAGTGCGATGTCAATTATGATGGGCACGGGCTTAAGAGGGGCTTCCTTCATGGAAAGTAGCCTTAGGTTTTGTATTTTCTTCATTAGACTTTAGCTAGGGATTGATTATGTTTGGAGGATATCTTATCCTCTATGTATTCTGTCTCTTCATCTAATAAAATTTTTCTTATCTAAAAAAAGAATCTCTAATGTGTTCAAATATAGGCTAGAATAGGGCTTCTGAGCTGTATCTAGAAATCTTATGGTGTCTAATGATAATCTTATATATTAGCTGGACTAAAGGAGCAAGTATTGGATGGCATAATTATAGTAATTACAGGCCCTATCTCAAACAACGAGACTTTACGGTGCGTATGCAAAACTTGCAGAGTGAAACTGTCTAATTATAGTGCTAATATATTGAGATTTCAGTCATTTAGCTCCATTCTTTGCAATGAGTGAAGTGGCTTTCGGCCAACCTGTTCCTTTTGATACGAAGGTTTACATCTGCATTCTGCACAGAAAGAAGTATCAACGCATTTTTAGTAATTACATAACATTTTACATGAGAAACTACTTGCAAACTCTGTCAGGAGTCAACTTGTGAATTTGCTTACTCATTTTCACCTCATGGTCTTTAGTTGAAGGTCCGTATCTTGCTTAGCATTCTGCGTTATTTGTGTGAATTTGTTAGCAAAACTTTATCTGAATGTGAATTTCAATGTATAATGTAACATATATATGCTAAACTCATCTGTGGTTTTGCCACAATGAAGCTTGTGTCCAACATTCAGTGATGTTCATACTTTAAAGTACACATGGCTTTTAAAGTCAAGTGCTCTCCCCTCAGGCTTTTTTCCCTTTTTCTTTTAGTGACAAGCATGGTGCAACTTTCACATATGACTATATGAGGGAGTACAACTTGGTCTAACTCTTATCCAATATATGGGTTCTCCTTGCTTTGCACTTTACAGTGCGTGCCTCAAGGCTCCTGTAGCAGCACTTCACTATGGTGTTGCACGTGTTGAGGCATTTACATCGCCTGGTAGCTTATTAGTTCAAGAGGCTTCAGGCTCATGCAGCCCATAGTTGTTTAGCTGTTGTGAACAGCTTACTGTTTAGAAGTCAGCCATGAAGCCTTTACTATAGTATTCACCTAGTGGAGCGGTCATCCTTTTGTGGCATCTTGCTCATATTATATTGATCCAGCTTATACAGGTAGAAAAACTTGATCCTGGTCGAGGTTACTTAAACTTGGGTACTATGGTCCAGTGGAAACAAGTGCACTTTTCTATAATCTGGAACCTTCATGTCTAGCTAAGAAGCAAGTGTCAAGTATCCATAACATTGGTACTTCAGGTGCAAAAATGAGCTGATGAGGACTTCTTATGCTCAGGGGATGATGGTAATCATCTAGTGAGTTGGAATAAGGCGTGGAGGCCAAAAATAGAGGGATGGTTTGGTTGTGGGACGGTTGGTTTTGAAAAAAATAGCCCTCCTTGGGAAGTGGCTGTGGCGATTTCCAGGGAGACAGATGCTTTGTGGCACCGTGTTATTAGGAGTAAGTTTCGGATGGAGCAGAATGTTTAGGATATAGAGGCTGCAGTGAGTGAAACGCGTAGTTTCCCATGGAAGTTCGTTTCACAGGTGGCTTCACCCCTCTTCTTTCTGCATGTCAAGCTGAAATTGGGTAATGGAAGGTAAGTTAGGTTTTGGGAGGATGTTCGGCGAGACGATGATCCCTTTTGCATGAGGTTCCTTCTTTTTGTTTCATAGGTTCATTTTGTGGGATTTGGCAAGGGAAGAGGAGAGAGTGCGTTGCAGGTGTGTTTGCTAGCAGTATTGGGGTGTGTGTGGCTTGAGCGGAAGGCACGAGTCTTCTCTTAGCCGTCTGCTTTACATTGGGATTGGGTTATTTATTTAGCTTCTTTGTGGGCTAAGCTGGCAAGGTCTTTTCATAGTTCCTCTTTTCTGAGGTACAAAGTAATTGGACTAAATTCTAACATTCTGCATGCTAGAGGACGTCTTGCTGGCGTGCTGCCTTCTCTTTCCTAAATACAATTTTTAATTTTGATTTAAAAAAAAATAGAAAAAACGTGAGACTGGATCAGTTTCTCAAATAAATGCGTGGGCCACAGAAATCCTACCTTACGTAGAGATGGAGGGGTGACAGAACACTGTAATTCATTGCACACAAATGTCCCCGAGCAAGATAGAATAATCTTGTCAGAATACATTTGGGTCTATCAAAAGTGGAATGCATATTGTTTTTGTGAAATATAAATGTAGCGATATTGATTTAGTGAATTATGTGTTGATATAGTTAGTGAAAGTTTCCTTTCCTATGTACCTGTGAAGGCAGTTTGCGATTTAAACAGCTATTTGGAGGACTTCAGAGGCGGGATATTTCACTTTCAGGATGGGGAGCCTGCAAATTTTCTGCCCATGGCTGGGGTAAGTCATTCTTTATCATAGCTTGAATGGTTTATTTTTGGAGGATACATAAGTCATGGTTTGATTTACAACTTTTTCCAATGTCTAGATCCAGTATCTAAGGGTGAAATTTTTATAAAACTTTCAGGGTTATTGCTGCTAGATATTCATGGATTTGCCTCCCTAAAGTACTCAATCCTGACATTTCATTGTTCTTATCCCTCAGGATCTAGTCTTATACTCAGCTGACAGCCGCAACATACATTGTGTTGATGAGGTAGTTGCATCTCCTCCTTTTCTCTTGCTTAGTATCACTTTTGTATGATGTACTATTACTTGCATAATGTTTGTTGTTTATTTATTTTCATATTTCCTTCCTAGTAAAATGGGAAGTCCTTTCTGTGTCTAGAAATTGTGCTGACTTGCGTTTTCCGAGTGTTCTGTGGTAGCTGTACACTTGCTTTCTGAAATTGTGTTTTATTAATTTCCTAATGCCATCCTTTATTCAAAAGGATTTCTCTTAAGATCTACTGTTTTAGTAATACTTGGACATTCTATTTTGAAATGGTGGGTGTATATTACTCTGCATATGTTGATGATAACCTGACCCTGCACACTGACATTGTGTCACACTTATGTTCTGGAATACATGGTCATGCCAACATGTCTCAGCTTGTTTAGGCGGAGTAGGGATAGGGTTTGGGAAGTTAAGTGAGGATAGATAGGGGCATTATTGGATTACCTCCTGGCAAATTAACTGTTCCTGCTTTGACAGGCTTTTCTAGTATATTACATACATACCATTTTATCATGCTATTACACCCAGTCAAGCAGTAAATTATGTTAAATCTTACACATGGACCGAGCTTGAACCTCTTGCACATGGAAAAACCCCTTGCCGTCACGTCCTTCCATGTTTCTTTCCCTTGTTCCTTATATTCTACGCAGCCATCAATGTTACATAGGCTTAGTTATTTTCCAGTCGGCCAGCTGTACATGTGTCAACACCAGATGACACGGATATAGCATATAGGTATCAATCCTTACCTGATTTTAGATTTTGCAGTTGGAGTGTTAGATACATGTAGGGTAGCATGACCACAGGTGAGGAGGGAGACAGAGGAAGTTAGGGAGAGACAGAGATTCCGTATCTACTTTCACAGGCTTTTCTAGTATATTACATACATACCATTTTATCATGCTATTACACCCAGTCAAGCAGTAAATTATGCTAAATCTTACACATGGACCAAGCTTGAACCTCTTGCACATGGAAAAACCCCTTGCCGTCACGTCCTTCCATGTTTCTTTCCCTTGTTCCTTATATTCTACGCAGCCATCAATGTTACATAGGCTTAGTTATTTTCCAGTCGGCCAGCTGTACATGTGTCAACACCAGATGACACGGATATAGCATATAGGTATACAATCCTTACCTGATTTTAGATTTTGCAGTTGGAGTGTTAGACACATGTAGGGTAGCATGACCACAGGTGAGGAGGGAGACAGAGGAAGTTAGGGAGAGACAGAGATTCCGTATCTACTTTCCCATCGACAGTGGACTGCCCATCACTCCTAATCTCAATCTCAATGTTCGTCGCTCTCTTTCTATCTTTTGTTCTCTTGTCCTCCTCTCTTATGTGTGGCAACAGAGGCAGAGACCAAAGTGACAGATAATTTTAGGGGGTAAAAGCAATCTATTTGCATTGGCTTTACTGAAACTTTTGAAGTGTATAGTCTGTTAGGCGAGAGCCTAGAGTACACTGACTACTCAAACTTGGAAAGCATTTATTTAATTTTGCTTGAAAGTGTAATTTCCTTACTGATTATTGAAATGAAACAAACTTCCGTGTCCTAAATTTGAGTCCTGGCCAGTTTGATACTAGAAAATGTGCCCTTATCTGTTAACTGATGTACTCGAGAAGTCCTGGCAAGTTCTGATGTTTCCCAACCCTCCTTTTTTGTCTTTTTAGACAAAGGTTTCCTATCTCTTTTTGTCGTCTCAACTAAGCGCTAAGCCGTGTTTTCCTCTCTTTTGACTTATCAGTTATCAGAAACCCTCAGAAAATCCTTGGTGCTGAATTTTAACTTCTGAGCGGATTTGGAGGATTTCGAGGATATTTTTGCTGAAACTTTCATGTGCATTTCAAATACTTTTCTGTTTGTCCCTTTTCTGTCCAACTCTGTGTACTTACAGTAGGCGCTGGTATTCTTTTCAGCCTAGAAGACATTTGCAATTGTTTGCATTTTTTTTTTCTACTTCCTCCGTCCAATAGTTTTAGGATGTATGGAATAGATAATTACTTGCCTTGAGTGGTAATGAAGTACTACTATTGAACTCCCTTATTACCTCTGCTTTAGGCATGCGGACAACATTCTGCCCCTGAATATCACAACTGCCTAGCTCAAGGTCAATCTTCCTATTTGTAGGACAAAGGAACAAAGCAAAGCCCTCTCTAGTATTTTACTCCCTCGACTTTCTGTGAAATCTCCGTCCTTAGAATTCGATATTTGCGAACTGGTGTTTGGTTATCAGTAACACAACTAAAACCAAGCATTTGTTTGAGTTCTGCTCTTCTGCTGCAAAGTGCAAACATAGAGTGATTTAGATGAAATCAGCTTATTCAAATTTATTGTCATGTTCTAGTCAGTTGACTTGGACCAGACACTTGTTCTGCTCTCAAAGTTTTGATTACCCTACTGATCATGCTGTTCTTTTGCATATATCAGCAGTCATGGCAAGTCATTTCTGAATCTGAGTTTGTTTTATATGATTGAAACCTGTTTTTATTTGAAAAGTTCCACTGGTGGCTCCCATGTTGTGATTGAACATTGCATATGGTTCCTTGCCACATGCGTACCTTTGTCACAGTCATTTTTTGTCTTCATGGTCTTGTTTTCCTGTCGTTTTGTTTCATCTGACCACTTTTCTGTTAATTTTTTAAATGTTTTTTTTTAATTTTTTAAAGGTTAACCTTTTTTTTAGGGGGCTGGGGGTGAAAGGAGGGTGGGTGGGTTGTACAAATGTATGTCTACACTCTTGTTTCAGAATAAAAAGGGTCCCTTTTCTCGGTCCTCCCTTTCTCTCCTTTTCTGTTTGCATGCCTTTATGTCTTAAATTGAGTTTTGCATCGCAGTTGACCATACTTTATTACAGATAACTGATGGAGAACGGATCACATTAACGTTGTGGTTTAGCCGCAATAGTTCATACAACGAGGATGTTAAACTTATATCCCTTTTGGATCAGAATGTTTTGGATAATGGGCCAGTTTCATACATTCCATTGCCAGCATCGAGCAACATGTATTGGTTTTCCTCAGACCAGGCCTCTAATGAGCAACAAGGCTTCGATATATGCTCTGCACGGCTGTTCTTCCTGGGTTATGATATTTATCCCTCGCAAGGAAGGAGTTGTCTTTTCGAAATGCATTCGTCTTCTGGCATCTCTGACATATTCACCAAACCGTTAAAGCTCGCTAGGGGAGACAAGTCTTTTAGCAAAGAATTTGGTAACTTATTGCATGCCCTTCAGGTAATTTTTTACCACATGTTATGAAGATCAGATCTTGTTTGTCTAAGACAAAGCATTACTTATTACCAATTTGTTATTTGCCGACCTATCACATACCTGTCTTTTCCACTTGTCCTAAAGGTCTTCGATTTGGCAAAAAGAATTAATTGATTATGTCTTCTTGGTATTTCCTAGGTATCGTGATGATTTGCATTGCCTCCATATGTTACTTCTAAAATCATTCTAAAATCACTTGTCATGTTACCTATGTTGAGCATTTGTTATTAGCTTGCAAAAATTTGCTACAATCATTACTGACAGCGATAGAGATTTCATGCAGTGTTCTGGATTCAGGACTGGGAAATATGGTTGCTTTAGATCTGTTGTTGGTTGGGGCTCTTATGCAGATGTTTATCTTGGGGTGAAATGGCAAGCTAAATATAGGCAAATAAAATTCTTGGTATTTGATCACCAAAGATCGCTCCTTGGTCCTTACAATATGACACATTGTAAAACTGTCTTCATTTGTTCATCGTTCTTAAATGCTGGCGCCTGTCAGTGTACCTAGAAACTCCCGAGCTATGACTTTTACATGCTTGTCAGCTGTGAACTGTGATTTGTGAAATGATGGCTTGTCAGATTAGTTGTACTGTTTAAATCCTTACATTCTCCCTCCCCTTTCTTTGTCTGAACAGGCTGTACAGTTCTATTGTTGGAAACAGTCAGCTTTGCAACAGTCTGAAGAATTGAGAGAGAATGGTGAAGTTGTACGATTATCTCAAGCACAAAAAGACGATGTTTGCGAGCTGAAACAGGTGTTCGTGAGTGGTATGAAGTTAGACGAGACAGTATGTCATTCGTCTACTGGTAAGAGCAGACGGCTTTATTTTGATTGGGCCGACTTTCCGTCTGCTGTAACATTATGGGAAGAGTACACATTCAGGTTGCACAAACAGTTGCTAATGCATGTACCTTTCTGGAAAGAGAATACCTTCTTATTTTCTGTTTCGAATCCGGTTGTTGAGGAATGATTGTGAATGTGATATATTTGTTAGGTTACCGCCCCAATGTACACGCAATGTATTGTTGTTCCCATTGTCATAGACTCATCAGGAATGATATTACAAATGAAAGTTCAATTTTATTTGCTTAATAGTTTCTCCTCCTTTTTCCTTTGAGGGTTTATCCTTGGACTACTAGTTTCCCCCCCCCCCCCCCCCCAAACAACACACACAGAAATAGAGCGCTACAGTCATTCAAGCAAAGACCTCAGAGCTAAGAGCTAATGACAAGTTGGGATTTGACAGACTTGTTACTGTATTTATCACTTTAATTTGTTTTCTTTTTCTCCTTGCATTTAGCTTATACAAAGTCACATAGAATGTTGGTATGAGTAAAAGTGGGGAGCTTAATTGGTAAAGCTCTCACACATTTAATCTTGAGGTTGGGGGTTTAAGACTTATTCCTTTCAATTTCAGGATTGAGGGTGGTACTCTATTTATCTTATGAGCCATAGAGCCAACTAACCCTCCTCCCTAATGGGAGATATGCTGAAACAGTTTGATGAATCTGTGCGTAATAAGGATGAGGCGGGGGCTCTTCCCCTCACTCTCAATGAGGACAATTTACTGGAATTGTCGAGGGTTGGGGCACCCTGAGACAACTTTCCATCTAAGAGCCCTCATCCGGAAGCACAATCCGGATGTAATTGTGTTGGCGGAAACCATGGTACAGGAAGCAAGGGTGTACGATATTCTGAGAACTTTTAATTTCGATAGAGTGGTAGCAAATTCAGCAGCAGGAAAGTCTGGGGGATTAGCTATTATGTGGAGAAGAGGAGTAGTGGCTGAGATTCTCTTTCAATCTGATCAAATCTTTGTCGTGAAATTCAATGGTGACAACTTGGAGATTGGATGGACAGGGAGCTTTGTATAGAGGGCTCCAAACCATAGTGATAGGAGGGTTTTTTGGGAGGCACTTGACACTGCAGCTGAGACATTTCAAGGCCCACACTGTTTTATGGGAGATTTTAATGACCTTCTATGCCAAAGCGAGAAGTGGGGAGGTACTTTTCATCCCTCAGCATCTTCTTGCGGATTACAACATTTCATGAATTGTAATATGCTGTTGGACCTGGGGTTTTGTGGTAACCCGTATACATGGCGAAAGAGACAGGGAGGGGTGATTATTTTGAAAGAGAGATTAGACCGAGCAGTTTGTAATACACGTTGGAGAGACTTATTTTCCAAAGCACTAGTGAAACACCTTCCCATAATGAAGTCAGATCATGCTCCGATACTACTGGATACTCATGGTGAGAGATTAGACCGAGCAGTTTGTAATACACGTTGGAGAGACTTATTTTCCAAAGCACTAGTGAAACACCTTCCCATAGTGAAGTCGGATCATGCTCCGATATTACTGGATACTCGTGGTGAGGGCACTACAGGCCCAATCACATTCAAGTTTGAGGCGATGTGGACTAGATCCCACGAGCCACACAGTTGTGGACCAAGCATGGAGAGAGAGAGAATGGGGTTCTAGAAGCTTTGTACTCAAGACGAAAATGAAGCGAACTAAAGCACGTCTGAGACAATGGAACAGAGTACACTTTGGAAATGTTCAAAAACAAATAAGAGAGGTGGCAGAGGAGATCGATGTAATGCAGGGAAGTGATGAGGCTGTTCATAACCAAATTCATGAAGCAGACCTATATGCACGTCTCTTGGAGGCTGGAGCTGTACCAGAGAGAAGCCATTATGGAGAAACAAAAGTCGAGAGTCCTCTTCCTCAAGGAAGGGGATCTCAACAGCAAGTTTTTTCATCTCTCAACTGTGATTCGGAGGAGACGTAATGCAGGGGACTCATTAAAACTGGAGGATGGGTCTTGGACACAGGACAACGAGGCTATTAATAAGGCCTTCGTGAGCTACAAAGAAAATCTGTTTGAAGCTGAGGTCCCCTGTTATCCCAACGACCTTGAACAGCTTTTTGACAGGAAAGTCAGTGATGGCGACAATGATCAGATTTGTGCGATTCCAGAGGAAAAGGAGATAAAAAAATGTGCTATGGTCAATGCACCCCACAAAAGCTCCCGGCCCTGACGGGCTCCCCGCCCTTTTTTTCCAGCAATACTGGAATATTGTCCATGAGGATGTGACAGGAATGGTGCAAGAATTCATCAGAAAGGGGTCTATGCTTCGTACACAAAATCACACCCACATTGCCTTAATTCCTAAAAATCCAAAAGCAGCCATTGTCAAAGATTTTCAACCCATTGTCCTTTGTAACGTCACCTACAAAATACTCTCAAAAATCCTAGCTAATAAGATCAAACCCCTCTTGGACTCCCTTATTAGCCCATTGCAAGCTGCATTCGTCCCGGGCAGGCTTATATCAGAAAATACCATTTTGGTGCAGGAGATACTTCATACCATGAAAAAACAAAAGGGAAGAGGGGAACTCATGACTCTTAAAATTGATATGGCGAAGGCTTATGACAAGATTGACTGGGATTTTTTGCTGTGTGTTCTTGAGAACATGGGTTTTAATCGTAGAAATATTAATCTCGTGGAGCAATGCATAAGCACCACAACTCTGTCAGTTCTTGTGAATGGTTCACCACACGGATACATCAACCCGAAGAGGGGCATCCGCCAAGGGGTCCTTTATCGCCATTCTTGTTTGTGCTAGGGATGGAGACTTTATCACGTTTGTTCCTCAAAGCACAGGATAGAGGCATTTTAAATGGAATTGCAATTGATAGGAGCTGTGAAGGCATCACGCATCTTCTCTTTGCGGATGACCTTGTAGTATTTGCTAGAGCGAATGACTCTAACGCTGATGTAATTTCGGAGGCTCTTGAAAAAATGGAAAATTGGAACGGGCTGGCGACTAACAAAAGTAAATATGGGGTTCTCTTTAGTGAAAATACCCCACACCAGATGAGAGGGAGAATTAAGGCAAAGCTCAACTTGGCTCTAATGGCTCGCGACGCGGTGTACCTTGGCTTATCCTTCTTCAGAAATAACGGGCGTAGACAGCGTTTCAACTACATAATTGAGCGGCTACGTGGTAAGCTTAAGGCCTGGAAATCTCGTACCCTATCATTTGCAGGCAGGGCCACGATGATTCAAGCAGTAGCGTCAGCCATCCCAAGCTACGTGATGACCTCCAATTCCCTTAGTGCATCTCTATGTCATGATATGGATGATATTGTTAGAGACTTTTGGTGGGGAAAAGAAGAAAGAGGCAAAGGTATCTACCTCAAATCGTGAAACTCTATATGTACTCCGCGAGCTCTCGGTGGTCTGGGTTTTAGGAAGATGTTTGACATGAATAGAGCTTTGCATGCAAAACTGGCATGGTTACTATTCTCGAATGATCCCAGAATTTGGGCCCAACACTTCCTTCGCAAGTACTGTGGCATGCATGGTTTCCTACATGTCCAACCGCGTGCGACTGACTCGAGCCAATGGAGAGAGATGCTGCGTGATAGGGATATCATTGATGCAGGAGGGTGCTGGTTGGTAGGTGATGGACAATTCATCAATGTGTGGATAGAGCCATGGGTGTCTGACCTTGTGGGTTTTACCCCAAAAGCAAGAGAAAATGTTGATATTGTCGTGTTCAAGGTTAGTGACTGTTTGGTGCTTCGTGAATGGAACAGGGAACTAACTATGAACCAATTTGATGATACATCGGCTACAGCAATTCTGAACATTCCTTTATTTGTATTGGAGGGAGAAGATACTCGTATCTGGTTGAAGGAGAGGTTGGGAACATTTACAGTCAAAAGTGCATATCAATTCATCATTGCTAACCGAGAAAACGTGCATCATACATTGGAGATAGCTTTTTGGAAAGCAATATGGCGTCTCAAAATCCCACAGAGAATACAAATGTTCATATGGAGAATCGCATGGAAGGCTATACCCACAAATGCTGCACTTATGGTACGATTTCCCATTAATGATGATAATTGTTTATTTTGCACAGATGAAGTCGAAACAAGAGGAACATTTGTTCTTCTATTGTCCCCTAGCACGCACCCTATGGCTTGCTTTCACTGGTTTGCTTACTGATACCCACGCGAACTGGAACCTGTTTCAATGGCTATAAGAGATTTACATGCCCAGCTCCACCCTACGGGCAACAATGGGCAAAGACGAAGGGTTTATTTTCGCTAGAAAAGCAGCAATCCTCATGGATTATTTGTGGTGGACTCGAAATAACAAATTACACAAGGAAACTGAGATGAGACCGTTGGAAATGGTGAACCAACTTCACAAGAAGTGGGGAGAAATCTTGGATGCCTACAAAGAAGAGCCCCCAGATGCTAGTAGGGAACCAACATGGAAATTGCCCCTATGGTTGTGGAATACAAGGCCCTGTTTTTAGTAGATGCAGCTGTGCGACCAGGATGCTCGTGAGAGGTGTGGATCCTAGTGGATATTGATGGCAAGCGAGTCAAAGCCCAATCCTTTAGATCCGCAACTTCTGAGCCGTATGCAGCTGAGACAACAGCCATCCTGGAAGCAGTCCAAGCAGCTGTCTCACTTGGTGCCCCAGCGTGCATCCGTAGTGATGCTAAGATGGTGATTGATGACATTCACAAAGGGAAGCCGTTCCCATGGCGTTTCTCCTGGATTTTAGAAGAAATTTGTAATTTATTAGCTTTACAAACTGTTGATTTAGTTTTCGTTCCTAGACTGAACATTAGCTTGGCACACACTTTTGCAGCGTGGGCAGCCTCCTCTTCTTTTGTTGGCATTCTCGGCCATGAGGAGTTCCCCCCCGCTTGTGGCCTATAGGTTGTATGTTTGTTTTCTTTTGGTCACTTGAATACAACCATGCAACCAATTGGACTAGCAAAAAAAAAAAAAAAACTAACCCTCCTCCCTTAATGTAATGGGCCAAAGAGCCCGATTATCTTGCCTATTCAAAAAAAAAGTGATAATATTTATCACTAGTGGGAGTTCTAATGGGTACTTTATTTTGTACCCAACCAAGTATACCCATGAATGAAACAGATGCAGGGCCCACGAAAACCCAGCCATCATCATCATTTCATGCGAGGCCTAGCCTCTATCGTTTCCCGTAAGTCCAGATGGTTATACCTAGACCTGTCAATTCCCGATCCGACCCGAAATCTGACCCGACCCATTTTTTCATGGTACTGACACTGAATTTTCGATTCGGAACCCGATTTGACTCGAATCCAATTAACCCGGTATTTCTTGGGTCAAACCCGACCATTAGTGGGTCGACCCGTTTGACCCGAAAAATACAACAATTTGTAATTATAAATAAAAAGTTCAACTAAATTATCCTAAAAAAACCATATAAAACTTTTTTTTTTTGTGTTTCATTAACTTTTTCTCTACCTCTTTATTCTCTCAAATGAGAATTTTTGCTTTTAACTACCCTAAAATGGACAGAATATACATATAGTACAACTTATCGAATAATTAAACAAAATATAAAGAATATCATATAGTCGTATATACATACCAAAACGTGAAAAAAGTTACGTACGTAGTTAATAGAAATCATAAATTAGAGTATATATGTGTACAAATATATCGTTTGAAAGCATTAATTGACTATATAATTGACGAAAAAAATTAAACTTTTTGGGTCACCCGACCCGGTGGGTCGATCCGAACCGGACAACACTGGGTCAGGGTCGAGCATTTCTCAACCCGAACTCGAAATGATATGACCTGCTAGTGACCCTAACCCAACATGACCCGACCCGAACCCGACCCACGGAACCCAATTGACAGGTCTGGTTGTACCCAATTTGGTGTTGGGGAAAAACTACGGTATTTACCCACAATCACAACAACAGATAATCGGAAAAATAAAGTGCAAGAACCCAAAAACAACACAGATAATTTTTACGTGGAAAACCCCTCTCAATTAGGGGAAAAACCACGGTGAGGATCTCCACGCACTAAAATATAATCCACTATGACAATCAAGAGTACAAAGGTAACAATCAGAAGATCAAACAACAAGTAGACTATCTATCTTTGGTACTAGTACAAATTGACAAACCCTAGCTCAATTTGGTACTCCCACAAACCCAAAGATATACCCACAAATACCTGTCGATGACCAATCCAAGTACTCTGATTATCTTCACTCGAACAAGCCAAATCAACCATGAACTAGAACAAACATCTTTGGACAAATCCTCTATTTCTCTCACTATGTTTGTCTCTCTCTCACCGGCTCTCTTTTTTCTGTTTCGGCTGTGCTTGCTATGTCACGGCTTTTGTCAATTGTGCAATGTCGTCCCTGTTTTGTTTCTTTTTCACGGCACACCCACAAAACAAGAAGCCTTTGCTCAATCTTCTCATAGAAGATTTTCACCCCACAATATTTCTAGCCCATTAGTCCATGACACATGTCAATGGGCCAAATAAACAAAACAACAACCAAGCCCACTTATTACTTGGTTACAAAACTCACGCAGCTTTCTTTTTTTTTTTCTTTTTTTTTTTTTTTTTTTTTCTGTTTTTGTTTGTCTTTTTCTTTTTGTTCTATTTTATTTTCTATACAAACTAAAATAAAATAAAACACAACTAAATATTATTTGGTATTTAGGGCGTTACCTCAACAAATCCTCCCTCTACCCAAATCACCAAATACTTCCACCTTGTCCGAGAAACGAACCTTCTTCTTCACGGTCTTGCTCCTCCCTATGCAATGACCCTCAACATAACACAAGTTGTTCTCTGCCTTCCTTCCTTGCACAATCAAAGTAGCACCACGATATACTTTGCACCACCTTCCCGTACCAATGTATCTACACCCTTGCGATGTCAACTCACCCAACGAAATCACGTTAACACGAGCATCGGGTACATACCTCACATTGTGGAAGGTTCTAGTCACACCACCATGGAGCTCAATGAGGATGCTTCCCATCCCTTTGGCCTTCAACTTACCACTCCCCTTGTTGATGTCACCATACTCTCCATCTTGGCACAAAGTATCAAACATACTTTGGTCTCTACAAATGTGAACCGAAGCGCCGGAGTCCAACACCCAACTCTCTTGGCTTTCCTTCCCCTCATTGTTACTAGCCAAGAACAACTCCTTATTACCATCACAAGACATAATTACATTAGAGGAACCGCTATCATCATCAATTTTGGTCTTGCCCATCTTCTCTTGCAGCTGCTTGAAACTCTTCAAATCATCTCTCATCTTTGGGCAACGACTCTGAATATGACCTTTCTCACCACAATAGTAACACTCCACGTTACTAAAGTCTCTCGCGCGTGACTTCGATCTACTTCTCGGGCCACCACCTCTTCTCTCATGATTCCTCCCTCTCTCAGACACCTCCGCAGCTAGTACTCTATCTCCTCCATCACTTGAAGAGATACCATCAACCTGCAACATCATCCGATCATTCTCTCTCAACACTGTCATTGCTTCATCTAGTGTAATCTCTGTCCTCCCTACAAGTAATCTCTGCACAATTGGCCTGTAGGACTTAGGTAGTGAAGCCAACAATAACAATGCCTCCTCCTGATCGGAGATCTTCTCATCTGCATTTCTTAACTGACATACTAGCTGGTTAAAACTGTTAATGTGGTCCTGCAACGCTGTACCTTGCTCCATCTTTAGCTGGTACAACTCATATCTCAAACAAAGCTTGTTAGTCAGTGACTTTGATGCATATACACTCTGGAGCTTATCCAACAACTTCTTTGGATCTGTCTCAGTCAAGTAATTATACTTGATCTCCGGAGCCATAGCTAATCTAATAGTACTGACAGCTTTCTTCTTCTTCGATGTCCATTGGGCATCGGTCACACCAGTAGGTTTTGTCTCATCTAAAGCCTCATCTAAGTTCTGCTGAACCAACAAATCCTCAACAGTACTCTTCCACACTGTAAAATTAATTTTACCATCAAACAAAGGAATATCAAATTTGGGCACACTACCAGACATCTTACTTGCACAAAATAATTCCTCCCTTCAACAAATACAGTAATTTTTCCACCACACGGATCCTACAACCAAAGCTCTGATACCACTTGTTGGGGAAAAACTACGGTATTTACCCACAATCACAACAACAGATAATCGGAAAAATAAAGTGCAAGAACCCAAAAACAACACAGACAATTTTTACGTGGAAAACCCCTCTCAATTAGGGGAAAAACCACGGTGAGGATCTCCACGCACTAAAATATAATCCACTATGATAATCAAGAGTACAAAGGTAACAATCAGAAGATCAAACAACAAGTAACATCTTTGGTACTAGTACAAATTGACAAACCCTAGCTCAATTTGGTACTCCCACAAACCCAAAGATACACCCACAAATACCTGTTGATGACCGATCCAAGTACTCTGATTATCTTCACTCGAACAAGCCAAATCAACCGTGAACTAGAACAAACCTCTTTGGAGAAATCCTCTATTTCTCTCACTATGTTTGTCTCTCTCTCACCAGCTCTCTTTTTTCTGTTTCGGTTGTGCTTGCTATGTCACGGCTTTTGTCAATTGTGCAATGCCGTCCCTGTTTTGTTTCTTTTTCACGGCACACCCACAAAACAAGAAGCCTTTGCTCAATCTTCTCATAGAAGATTTTCACCCCACAATATTTCTAGCCCATTAGTCCATGACACATGTCAATGGGCCAAATAAACAAAACAACAACCAAGCCCACTTATTACTTGGTTACAAAACTCACGCAACTTTCTTTCTTTTTTTTTTTTCTGTTTTTGTTTGTCTTTTTCTTTTTGTTCTATTTTATTTTCTATACAAACTAAAATAAAATAAAACACAACTAAATATTATTTGGTATTTGGGGCGTTACCTCAACATTTGGGTACAACTCAGTACCCAAAAATTTGGCGGGCATGACATAGAAAAGAAGCTAAATGTCTAACAACTATGTCTCGTTAATATGAATGCGTAAGTTATTTCTGGACATGAGGTCATATTATACTATGAGTGGAACCTCGTGCTTTGAAACATGATTGCAAGTATAATTTTCATTGGGCATGAGGTGATTTGTAGAGAGGGTTATGGCATTGAACTATTGAAGAAAGTTTCATCGCTCTTTTGCAATAGATGGTTGATATCTCTGCCTACATGATCGAGATATAGGAGGCTCAAAAATCCATGACCATGGCAAGGAACGAGGATTCAATCAGTTTGAGTTGATAGAAACTCAGATGGTCACACTCGAACATAATAGGACGATAGATTGAGTTGATTGATTAAAACCCTTAAAAGTTACTCTAAAACTCAACACTCTGGTCATCCCAAGCGTTTGTAGCGGATTAGCTCATACCTCAGCAACAAAAGCACATTGGAAAACAAGTGAGAAACGAAATACTCACCATCACAAATTTAGCACTAAGTAAGGTTTTACATTGACCTAAGAAAGAAATTATGTTCTATTCGTTTAGCGTCTTTCTCCATTTTGTTAGAATAGGTGTACCCAAACAAATGTTTGGTCAGTCTCAAAGATCAACTGGCAAAAACAGAACACAAAAGTAACTTGCTCCGCCGTGGGATTAACCACTGCCTTAAAAGCGATTTTGCCTCGATCTAGGTGCAAATTGATCACCCACCGCTCGCTTTCCAATGTTAACACAGCACCCTTACTTGTGTGCACTCATGAGGAAGGATTGGAACAAAACTCAACATGCTCAGGAATAATGGGAATATAGTTGGGAGAGAGAAAGAAAGATGGATGTGTTTCTCTTGTGTATATTCCAGCAATATGAATGAGGCTTTTATAGCCAAAGGAGGGTTGAAACTTTTCCATCAATAGGAAATCAAATAAGACAATTAATGGGGAGAGAATCAAGGAAATCAATCACTTGGAGATCAAGGATATAATATCACAATAAAGATATTGGGCTGAAAATCAGGAGCTGTTATATACAAGAATAAAGGATTATAATAGCAGAAACGGATCTCACGAATTCCGTGATTTCAGCAATTTAGATCTCGCGAATCTGGATACGATTGGGTGGAACCAAACTCAGATTGGTCATAACCAAACTCCAACTCTGAGTATTGTTTCCAACCCATTTTACATATGTTAGCAATATATCATCTTCATTGGTGCAAGTTCACTACTTTAAGTTTCTATAATTTTCCAATTGGGTATTTTTTAGTGGTATGAATTTTAAATGTTCTCCTTTGAGAGCCAATATTTTTTAAAACATTTCCATTTAAATGACACTAAGTAATGTATATTGATTGATACATGTAACTTTGAGGAAAACTAGTTACATTCCCGTGCGATGCACGGTTGGATACAAAAATTCTTTTTTATAGACCTTTTTCTTAATATGCATGGTACAAACCTACATCATTGCGTCATTGTAGGGTAGAATACTAAATTTTTAAATATCTCATATAGTTAATCATGGTTTGGCCAAACGTCTACGTTTTGCTGCAGTTTACTTCAATATCCAATATAAAAAAAAATACCTAGGAAATGAGCAATGAAATTATGTTTAATTAGTTAGCAATTATGTATACCCGTCCTTAGAAGCTAATACTATCCAAAAGATCACTCCTACCACCATACGTACCTACCGGTTCACTCCAAAAGATCACTACTACCACCATACTACTACAACCACACAACTACTACTATTACTTCTACTGTTACCATACTACTATTATTTTTGTGCCACAATTTATTCTACTATCCAGTCCAATAAAAAAAATATCGTATGTATCAAATGGATGCAAAAAAAGTAGGTTGAAATTTTAGGAATTGGAACTCCGAATGGATAAGTCCAAGTTAAAACCGAAATTCCAATTTGAATTTCGATCTAAACATTTGGACATAGATTTTGTATTTGATCCAAATAAATTTCAACAATAATAATGCATTAATTTTCCAAAGTACATTAATAGTGAAACTACTTACCTTATTAATTGTTAGCATCCTTATAGCAATCGTTCTTATTCACTTATAAAATCTCGCAGGACTTGCCGGAATGCAACAATCATTAGTGAAATCAAGATTGACACCTGAATCCCCTTTAATCACTGAATTGACACCTGAACTAAAGTGACCGTTTAAACTCTATCAAATGCACCCTCAGTCCAGTTCAGTTCATGTGTAATTTTATCATTTACATACCTTTTTGTTCCGAAATAATTTCATGATGGTAACTATATCATTGGAAAGATTTTAAAGCATACTTTCAAATGAGTCCAATTTTGACTATATTTGGACAAATTTTAATTGGTTAACGATCAAGTAAAAAAATTCAATTCAGTTCAAATCAATTCTATACAGATGGATCAAACGGAGCCTAAAATTCATTGGTTAATAAATGCATTAGGTACTAAATGCATTAATTAATACAGTAAGATTCAGTTTTTATAATTTCAACGAAGTCCACTTCGTTGGTTCGATTTTGGAAAAAAAAAAATTATTTTTTATTTTATGGTCATTAGTTAATAAATGCATGAATTGCAAAAGTCTCTTATTTATTCATTTGATACATTAAGATTTATGTATGCATTACGTGGTAAAAATGCTTACTTGGCAAGTCCTATATGTCATTATAACATGTAACAACATTCACTTATATATATATATATATATATATATAAAATTCAACTTATATATGATTATACTTTTAAAGAAAAGAGAAAGAAAAAAATTATACTTGAAAATTGAAAAATGAAACATATTCTGGCTTACTCTAAAGTAATCATACAAACAACTAAATCTGAACTTTGGAGTACTTTGACTAGGAGATAAACTTTGGCTTCATATTTTAGACAAGTGCAAATTACATTACTAATTACTATTACTTCGATGAAGACTGGAGATGGAGTATTTAATTTCATGGCACATTACTGCTGAAACTGGCAGTTTGGAACTCAAGCAAAACAAGTTAATTCTTTGTGTTCAGGCATGGACGCATGGTGTAGCTACCAATCTTTTCATACCTAGATCAATAGCACGCAGAAGAAGTAATAATACTTTCCACAGGTCTTAGCAGCACAGATTGGAGGGTGACAAGAGTTCAATCATCTTTTAACATGAAAATTTTAACGACAGTATTAGGATATCTGAAAGTCGAAAGAAGCTGATAAAATTATTGGTTAAATATGATGAAAGTTCACATGAAGCTTGAATTTGGGATGTCACAACAAACAATGTGAAACAAAACTGTGTGAAGGGGGTGGGGTGTAGTGAATGCTGTTAGCATATCATTCAATGTGAACAATTCTCCGGTTCATGTACCTAAACCTGCAAATCTCTTCAAAGAAATCATCAGTGCTGCTGTGGCTACTTTTCATTTGAAGAATCTTTATTACCATCTTCTTCAGGTTTGCACACTTCACAAATGATTCAAGGGTGCTCATTTTCTGCTCAGCGTTTAATGGCGATCTTACAGTAATTACAACCTCCTCCAAACAAGGAATCGAAAATCTTGAGTCGACCTGCAATACCAGATAGGCAGAACTTTGAGTGACACCGTAAATTACAGACATACATTGATACAAGATTATCTGTTAACTCACATTTCTCAAGCTGTTCTTCTGACAAAGAGCAGCAAACATGGCTCCATGGACATCAAACTTTTGGAGCTTTGGATGCCCCTTAAAGAACTCTACAAAATCAATCTCGGGGAAAGGAAGAAGGTTGTCAAAGTCCCCTGTGAATTCAACCTTCATAAAAAGACGCTTAACCTCCAATGCCCATTGAAGCATCTTGCTTATTGCATCCCAACACCACTGAACTCCCCTCAATGTCAAGGATTCAAGAGCCACAAGCTTTCCAAAATCAACCAGGTAAACTTTTCCTGTCAGGGTCACAGAACATAGGCAGGAATACAATCAGTAAAACATAGGAATATAATGAATCTGAAAACCATGTAAAACAGTGATGATGATCACACAAGGTACCTGAACCATTGGCAATAGTAAGATCTCGAAGCTGTTGAGTTTCCGGGACCCTAATCCAACCACAGCCTTGGATTTCAAGTGTGGTTAGTTTCGGACAAGAAATGGATACTGAACTGTTACCACCATTAGCACAGAAGTCCAGTCTACACTCTTCCAACTGTTTCAACTCAATTGAAACATATCTAACACCCTCACAACCAAGGAGCTTCAAGTGGGTCACATTTGGACACAACCGAAGAGCATCTGCCAATGTATGGTCATCCATCCTTGCCCCTACAATCTCAAGATTCCGAAGATTTTGGAAAACATCCCACTTGGGAGATTGGGTCATTAACACACCCCACAGGTGCAGAGACTTGAGGTTCCTAGCAGAGCCAATACAGTCCAGTTTCGCAATTGGATTCTCCGGGCAGGTTTGCTGTTCAGCAAGGTTATCCATCCGTAGCTCTAAATGTCTAAGGGACTCGCTAGCAATAGAAAGCCACGATACGAGTCCTGAAGTAGAGAAAGGGCAGTATACAACAAGCTCCTCTAATCGTTCTACCATCGATACAAATTTCAATATTATTTCATCAGGATGTTTGTTATCTTTAATCCTGGGAGTATCAAAAATGTTGCGAGGGAAGTAAAGGCTTCGAATGAAGGGCATCGACTCCTTCCATCGCTGGGAGACCAATGTACAAGATGCCACATCTTTGGCACTGTTAAGGTGGGACAATATGTATTGCACAATGGCTTCTGGCAATGAATCCATTTATTCCTTTCTCTGAGGAAATTCATCAAACAGTTAGTATTCACCAAATAATCGAGGATTTTTAGCAATGTAGGATACCCAATAGTAGTATTGGTACAAGTAAATGAACATTATACTCAGAATGATAGAACACATACAATGCCTGAGAAAGACAGCCCAAATACATCAATTTCTAAATACGACAATAACAACATACAACATCACATATTTTGACTACTAAATGCGATAATGGAACTGCATATATACCCATTAATTCATTATCACATACAAAAACAAATGCAGAAATGAAATGAGACAAACCCCAGAAATTATTTTCATGTTAAATTACAACAAGACTCGAATTCAAACCCAGATATTCACAGCTTCAATAGTCAATTACAGATAATCAATAACTCAAATGCAATCAAATCCAATCCAATGACATAAAGTTTTCAAGTTCTGGGTTAATTTCTAAGCTCAGCAAAGACCCAGATCCAAAAATGAAATAAAGTTCAAAACTTTAGTACAAAATAGTTGATACATCAATTAACTATCAATGAATTAAAACAAGAAAGATCAATAGGGAAACGAAACTTACCACAAATTAGATCTGGGTCTCCAAAATTGAGTAAAGAGAAGAAAGAGAGAGAAAGAATAGTGTGGTGAGAGAAATGGCTGAGAGAGAGAGAGAGAGTTATAGGAAGAAAGGAGCGCGGGTATAAGAGGGAGGAGAAATACAGAGAGAGGGATTTTCAAATTTCAAAATTCATAAATTCTTTTGTTGTTTTTTTTTTAAATTTTATATTTCTGATTTGGTGAATCTTATTGGCTGTCTCGAAGTGTGTAAGTGAGTAATTAAAAAAGGGGAAATGAAATATTAGTAAATCCACCAACAGGTGAGTGAGTGAGCGGGTGATGCACATCAAAGCGGTGGGCTTTCAAAAAAATTTGAATAGTTTGATCCGTTAAAAAGGAATTGATTTGAAAAATGAAAAAAGGAGTTTGAAAAGAGTTGAAAATTTTGGTGGCTTGCTAGTGGCTAACGCCCGCCCTATAGGCTAGTACAATTAGAGCTCTAACTCTTTCTGTGAGTTTGATGGGTTGGGTTTCTTTTAACTTTTGGGTTGGGTTTCTTTAACTTTTGGGTTGGGTTTTCAATCCAATTCATGGGCTTAAGGATGGGCTACTATATCTATTTTTATTTTCGAACTTTTGACCCGTTTGTGGAAATTTTTGTGTGCTCACAATCCGGGACTAAATATAAGTACATGCTCAATCATTCCATTTTATAACGGAGCTACTTAACGTAAATCTCAAATTACTAAACGTAAATTATTTTGTCACAATAGTTCCCAAAATACCCTTTTTATTTAAAAAGCAATTTCCTTGCACTTTTTCTTTTTCCCTAAAAATCTCTCTATTATTATTTGCTTTAGATCTAAATTCAATCACTATGGATGATGACTTCAATTAATTAAGATAATATCTTTAACGCAAGTAATGATGGTTTTCAGGGAAAACCATTACAGTTTTCAATATGAACTTTTCTTCATTGTTCATTGCCTAGGTTTTAAGGGTGGTGGCCGGGTGGGTTAAAGTACTGAACTAGTGGCGGCTGGGGGTGGTTGTTTGGTGGCTAGGTGGCGGCAGCTGGGTGGTGGCGGCTAAGTGGAAGGGTGGAGGATTGGATGTCTATTTGCGTTTTCTCGTTGTCAACCCATTCGCCGTCAACCCCCTCCCCACGGACTGTCGTCAACCATCCATCCACAATAATTATTAGTGGTTCAGATCTCTTTGCTTCAGTTCCCATCCATCTCTGAACTTTGTGTTGCCTTCCTCTATCTTGCTCTCTCCTCTTCAGTGTTGCTCTCTGATCTGCAGTTTCTCTCTCCTCACTCTAGACTTCTAGTACTGTTGTTCTTAATTCATCCCTTCCTTTTAGAATTTTGTTGCACTTAATCAATCCATACATCGATGAGTCTTCAATAATCGCCAACTACCGCAAGTTACCATAACAAATTAATAATAGTTGCTGATCTATACAAGAGTGATCTTGACCGTTAAAAATTATTTTTACAAAAATCATTTACAATCATTTTCAAAAAACCAGAATTTAATTAAAACTCTTTTTATTTTCCTGTGGCACAATCTATTGTTTTAAAAATTACTTATACTAAGGCCGTGTTACTTTGATATTTGATTGAGTTCCACTATTGCTGCCAAAATTCAGCTTATGCTTTAATTCCTTAATTCTTCCCCTTGGCTACTTCTCTAGCCATTGCAGCAAACACGTCTTCAACTCCATTGATGCCCAAAATTTCAGCTTCATCACCATATTCTCTCTCCTTCATCCCCATCCCCATCTCCATCTCCATCTCCACAATTCCAAAAGTTTCAATACCGCTATGATTGGGATTTTGGGAAGAGAGAGAGCGAAAATCTTAACGACACAAGTGTATATAGTTTGGGGGCTTGCCAAAGGACGTGAGGGATAGCGCAAAGAAGCAGAGCTTTCCGGCAACAAAATCGGCGCCGGAGAGGTATCAACAAAGGGTTCCACAGATCGATCGGCGAGGCCTCGATGGGATGGGCCACCAACCTAATTCAATTGGTTCATTATGGTTGTAGTATTTGATTGATGCACGGTAGGTTATTGAATTATCAGCAGGAATTTGGCAATTCCCACCTCTGTAACCATGGAGCAAGGCACAAATGCAATTGACAAAGTCAGGACTCAGGACTCAGGACTCAGGACTCAGGACTCGACACATAAACAAAACAAACAAGGCCTTAGTCTTTTTTATTTTAGAAACAAGTTATAATTTCTTTGGAATAAAAAAACAAAATTTTATTATATTGTGGGGATTTAAAATGATTATAAATGCTTTTCGTAAAGAAAAATATTTAATGGTTAAGATCACTACAATAAAGATCAACGGTTGTGATGAACCTATTAAGGTAACTTGCAATAGTTGACAGTTATTGTAGATTTTTTTGTTAAGCATTAGTGTGTTCATTTGCTATGGCTTCTACAGAAAGTATTTGATTGAATATCTATGGTTCTTTTGAATAGGAAGTACTGGATGTGTTAATTATTGATAGTCAATCAATATTTATTTTTTGTAGGTGTATTGATGATGAAGATGTAGGCATGTTAGTCTTTTGATTCGGTGAGTATTCTGAATAAGCAAAGAAATAGGGAAAGCCACATTAGATTGAGAGAGAAAGCAAACAGAGAAAAAATTGGAGGACGAAAATGCTAAGAGTATTTGTGGAAAAAGTGATTTGCGTTAAGTAATTTGCGATTTATGTTTAGCAATCCCCTTTTGTAAAGAAGTCCGAACTCACTTCTATCATAGGCTTGAAGAAAGTAATTCTGGGAGTATGGTTTACCTCCTGCCCCTTCTGTCCCAGCAATACATTGTCATTTGTTTTTTTGTTTTTTTTTTTTTTTGTCTGTCTCACTAAAATGTCTTTATTTCCTAAAGTGTTAGGATTTTGACATTTAAAATGACTTATGTACCCCCCATTCGGTCGTCCCTTCTCTTTATTAAATTAATATTATTATTATTTTTACTTTTGTTCCACAATCTCTTCTCTTATACTAAAGGTAATATGGGGTGAAGTATGATCAATGTCTGATTTTTTAAAGCTTGTGCAAAAAGTAAACGATAACGTTTTAGTGGGATAAAGGGAGTACTCATTTTGAAACACGCATATTATTAGAGATAGTCCCGACAAAAACAATCTGGATTGCGCGGATCCTGAAATTATATCAATTATTTTTAGTTTCTAGAATCGGCCCGAGTTGAGTCAGTCTAACCAAATACATGACTACATTTAATATTCGAATTGACCTGAAGTCATTGACACCATTAGTAGTGACCCTATACTAAACTGAAATACACACGAAATCCGCATATATCTAGCTCATAATAACTGCATATCCAAAAATAATTGAAAATATTTTTTTAAAGTAAACATAAATATAATTATTGTTATTGAATCTTTCTGCGAAATAACTATAAATTCACAACAACAAAAAAATTTGAATATTCATATTAATTTTCCCTCTAAATAATGCTCGAAACATTAATTAAACCCGACCTAATATGACCTGAAACCAAACACCCGAAATAAAAATGACACGATTTAAATCAACCTAGCCCACAAGATTACCACCTCTTATTAGAGGGGTAACTTGGAAATCAAAAACAAAGTCCAAATCATTTTGTATTCAATTAGTCACATATCATTGTAAGTTTTCTTTCTTATCCTTTTTTAAGAGCGAGGCTGAAAAATTCATTCATTAAAATTTAAGTAATTTGCCGTCTACAAAGATGAATGTCGTCTTTAAACAAGTACATATCTAAACTAAACAAGATAAGTATAACTCCCACGCACTATTGCTGCTTGAATTAGTACTTTGATTAGTTACGTCGATATGTGACTACCAAGTACCAAGTCCAATATCACTGTTGGAAATCAGGGTCTTGATCACATCTGTCAATACATAACTTTCAATTTCAACATCACCGTTAAAAATCACCGTGCATGTTGATCTGCTACGACGATAACTGACAAGTGACAATCAATTATCGACGTTCACTCGTTACCTAATGCATGATCAAAGATAAGTACCAAGTCCAACATCACTGTTCGAAATCAGGGTCTTGATCAGATCTGTCAATACGTAACTTTCAATTTCAACATCACCGTTAGAAATCACCGTTAGAAATCACCGTGCATGTTGATCTGCTATGACGATAACTGACAAGTGACAATCAATTATCGACGTTCACTCGTTACCTTATGCATGATCAATGATAAGTACGAAACGTGTTGCAATTATTTAGAAATACAAATCTCCTTGTCATTAAAGATTAAACTTGTCCTATCAATTCATTAAACCTAATCCTAAAAACAAACTTCACAAAACTCTTATAACAAGGAAACCTAAACAACTTAACTCAAACGAAATTGGAGACCCAAACATCCTATTTGCAAAAGAGAATGTATTAACAATCCTACCAAACATCCTATGGCAAAAGAGAATGTATTAACAATCCTACCAAAAGTCAAAACGACACAACTAGACTAAAATGAACACAAAAACAACAACAGCAAAGCTAACCACGCCCACAAAAACGCGGATAGATGGTATATATTCCCAAGATGGATCAATGAGAGTTATGAGACTCATATATTGCAGCCCACGTGCAAAATGATTAAAACTAAACAAACATAATAGTTAATGATTAGTACACTTGTGGTTCACCTCCAAAACAAAAGCAAAGTACATTTGTGATTTGTGGTTGAAACTACATGGCATTAATTATACGACGAAAGAGGCCAAATAAGATATTACAAGGAAAACAATTAAACGCAGGGTGTATTATTGGCTGGATAACACCAAGAAACTCATATACGGATGTACCCCAGGAAGAAGCTTTTGACAGCGGCATACATACGGCAGGTTGTAATCATGGCCATGACATGAGTCCATGACGCATCTATTTTGATTGCAATTTCTCTTTCAATTTGATAAACAAGACGTGATGATAGAGCCCTCATAATAACGAACAAATCATATGAATGATCCGTAGTCACTACTTTTAGAGTTTGTACTAGATATACAAATCGCGTGTGTGCAATAGTTTGCGAACAATATATACTCCTCGCAAGCTAATAAGATAAATTTGAAGACAGTTCAGTGAGAATTGAACTGATCATCACCGTTGCCATAAAATCTAATCCTACTACCAACTTTAGTACTTTCAAAACAAGGATAATTTTTACTATGGTTGGAGAGTGAAGACCCCCCTAAATTTGATACAACTCCCAAAGTCACGGGTTAAGCTGAATCCATTTCTAATTGCAAGTTTAGTGACCCACTAATAAGATATTACTAATCATAATTATCTATATATTTTTTTTAGTGATTATCCTTTTCTAAATTCTAATCGCTTAGCTTACTTTAGTCATATTTACAACTGATACAATCATCATACAAGAGGTAATAATGTTTTGTTTCATATACGAATCACTAGATCAGATAGGCAATGCTTGTAACTTTAGGTAATGAATTCGAATAATTAATTCATGAAATACTTAAGATCGTCATGTATTGAAAGATGATAATAAGGTTTCAAAAAAAACTTTAAATAGTTGCGTGTCAAACATACTCTTAGTCACGTCTCCAAAAGTTTTAATTTGTACTCTTAGCCTGAAATATGGGAGTTCTTCATTCATTGCCTAAAAAAAGTAAAGAAAGAACAAGGTTTGGACATGATTGTTTCAAAAAATCCTTGTTTTTAACTTTCTGTCACGCATGTATTCATCAATAAATGTACAGAGAATTGTTAACGACGACAACGAGAACCTTTTTTTTTTTAGAGTTTCAATCAAGCCATTTATTGAACCCTTGATTGTGTCCGTAACATATTTTACATGAAGAAAGCATTGATAGATGAGAGCCCCACATTTCCGGCTATGAATCAATATATATATGTATAATTGAGTTCTCACCAAGGTGACATTCAATAGTAATAAATATTTATAAATGCATAGGTGACTAAAAATAATTTAAAAATAGTTTGATTTTATTTTAATAAAAATAAGTAACATAAGTATTGTATTTATTATCTTAAAAAATATTATATATTCACTAATCAATATCAATATATATATGTATAATTGAGTTCTCACCAAGGTGGCATTGAATAAATAATAAATAGTCATAAATGCATGAGTGATTAAAAAGAAATTAAAAATACTTTTATTTTATTTTAATAAAAAAAGTAACATAAGTATTATATTCAATATATATATGTATAATTGAGTTCTCACCAAGGTGGCATTGAATAAATAATAAATAGTCATAAATGCATGGATGATTAAAAAGAAATCAAAAATACTTTTATTTTATTTTAATAAAAAAAGTAACATAAGTATTATATTTATTATCCTAAAAAAGGTTATTATTTATTCACTAAAAATGTAATTTCTTTGTTAAATGTGTGAAAAAGATTATTATTGTTCCTTGCTATTCTTATTATTCAACTACATATATTGATGTGATTAAAAAAAATTATTATATTAATTCTAATAATAGAGGATGATGAACAAGAACCCGTGCATCGCACGGGCACGAAATCTAGTACAATGTGTATAATAGACATATGTTTGTGTGAGGATGAAAAAGAGGTTGACCATACAACATTGAAGATAAGAATTAATTTAAAAAATTTTGAAAAGGGGGAGAAGAGAGATAAAAAAAATTACCCTAAAACACACAATAAAGAAAAAAAATAAAATTGTGTGTACCATACACAATGTATTGTTGATACCATTTTCCTAACTCATACCCATGTGTCCATGGCACTTTTAACAAGGATATATAAGACTTAGATAACCTAGCTTTCACAATAGTAAAGAGTTTCCTTATTCCGTCGAGGAAATAATCATAATTCACTTTGAAAAGTTATTATATTTTGATTATTGTTTTCGGGTTCTTTTAGGTGACTATGAAGTATTAAGTGTAGGATGAGGAGCTCTGGCTGTAAATATTCATTAAGTGTTTGTTGGACCTGTAAAAGAAAACAAGAGACTGTCTTGGGGGGTTTTTCCGGAAGGGACCCCTCCGACGGTCAAGTCAGATCTCGTAGGTAGAGATAAAATCTAGAGAAAGAAAGAATATTTTGGGAATTGTGTAAGAGAAAGAAAGTTACCTGAAATAATGATTGACTGCCTATTTATAGAAGACGTCAGTGGCAGGGTACGTAATTCCCGTACCCTGTCAGATGTCAGACGGAAACCTTCCGCGTTTTCCGTGTTGGGCCTGCCAGATATGATTTTCTGGGCCAGGCTGATCATGATGACCTGTCGGAGGATATTCTTTAGACCCTGGGGTGGCGATTTCTATGCCACGTGTCATCGTCCCATAGGGTAGCCAAATTGTTGACCCGATGCCAATTTCGTGATTTTGACCGCCACGTGTCGCCTTGTGATTGGTCGTTTGACTTGTTGACTTTTGACAATAATATGACGATGTGGGACCTTCAAAAGTAATATTTTGGGTCCCAACATTTAGCCCCTCGAATTATGTCAAGTAAGAGTCTTGAACTTGACATGATTCGAAATAAGTGCATTTTCCCACGTTAATACTTCTCACTCCTATTTGACTGCTTTAAGCTTGGATTCCGAAGACAATAAAAACATGAAAGTCGTAGCCCTCGAGATAAGGTTTCCATAGGTTTTTGAATCACCTTGATACGAGGTCTAACGAGGGAAATATGGCCAAAATACCGAACAATCGTAACCAAAACACGGAGCCATGATGGGCGAGTCTAAGTGATGAGCTTTGGGCGAGCCTAGAAACCAGCCTTGGGCGAACACAACCGCGTTAGACAAACCTAAGGGACTCTGGAGCACTGGCGAGTACGAGTACCACAGTATGGGCGAGCCAAGGCCACGCCACTTGGGCGAGTCGAGTGCCACGACGACTTGGGCGAGCACAAATGCACTTTTGCACCTTCATACCTCAATTCGACCGCTTTTGGTTGGGATTATGAAGATGGCCAAAACATGAAAGTAGTCTCTCTTATTGTAAGGTTTCCACTGGTTTTTGAATCACCTTGATACGAGGTCTAACGAAGGATATAAGGCCAAAATATCGAACAGCCGTAACCACAGCACGGAGCCACGAAGGGCGAGTAAAAGTGATGAGCTTTGGGCGAGTCTAGCAACCAGCCTTGGGCGAACACAACCGCGTTAGACCACCCTGAGGCACTCTGGAGCATTGGCGAGTAAGAGCACCACAGTATGTCCGAGCCAAGGCCACGCCATTTGGGCGAGTCGAGTGCCACGGCGACTTGGGCGAGCACAAGTGCACTATTGCACCTTCATACCTCAATTCGACCTCTTTCGGTTGGGATTCTGAAGATGGCCAAAACATGAAAGTCGTATCCCTTGTTGTTTAGTTTCCACTAGCTTTTTAATCACCTTTATACGAGGTCTAACGAAGGAGATAAGACAAAAAAACTGAACAGCCGTAACCACAGCACGGAGCCACTAAGGGCGAGTCAAAGTGATGAGCTTTGGGCGAGTCAACAGATCAAACACACATCTAGAGCCTTCCCATCATGGTCCGAGGCATGGGCGAGTCAAAGATGAGGTCCATGGGCGAGTCAACGGACCAAACAAACATCTGGAAGCCTTCCCATCATGGCCCGAGGCTGGGGCGAGTCAAGGATGAGGTCCATGGGCGAGTCAACAGACCAAACGAACGTCTGGGAGCCTTCCCATCATGGCCCGAGGCTTGAGCGAGTCAAAGATGAGTTCCATGGGCGAGTCAAAGATGAGTTCCATGGGCGAGTCAGCAGACCAAACAAACATCTGGAAGCCTTCCCATCATGGCCCGAGGCTTGGGCGAGTCAAAGATGAGGTCCATGGGTGAGTCAATGGACCAAACAAACATCTGGGAGCCTTCCCATCATTGCCCGAGGCTTGGGCGAGTCAAAGATGAGGTCCATGGGCGAGTCAATGGACCAAACAAACATCTGGGAGCCTTCCCATCATTGCCCGAGGCTTGGGCGAGTCAAAGATGAGGTCCATGGGCGAGTCAATGGACCAAACAAACATCTGGAAGCCTTCCCATCATGGCCCGAGGCTTGGGCGAGTCAAAGATGAGGTCCATGGGCGAGTCAAAGATGAGGTCCATGGGCGAGTCAACGGACCAAACAAACATCTAGGAGCCTTCCCATCATGGCCTGAGGCTTGGGCGAGTCAAAGATTAGGTTCATGGGCGAGTCAACAGACCAAACAAACATCTGGAAGCCTTCCCATCATGGCCCGAGGCTTGGGCGAGTCAAAGATGAGGTCCATGGGTGAGTCAATGGACAAAACAAACATCTGGGAGCCTTCCCATCATTGCCCGAGGCTTGGGCGAGTCAAAGATGAGGTCCATGGGTGAGTCAATGGACCAAACAAACATCTGGAAGCCTTCCCATCATGGCCCGAGGCTTGGGCGAGTCAAAGATGAGGTCCATGGGCGAGCCAACGGACCAAACAAACATCTACGAGCCTTCCCATCATGGCCCGAGGCTTGGGCGAGTCAAAGATTAGGTCCATGGGTGAGTCAATGGACCAAACAAACATCTGGAAGCCTTCCCATCATGGCCCGAGGCTTGGGCGAGTCAAAGATGAGGTCCATGGGCGATTCAATGGACCAAACAAACATCTACGAGCCTTCTCATCATGGCCCGAGGCTTGGGCGAGTCAAAGATTAGGTCCATGGGTGAGTCAACGGACCAAACAAACATCTGGAAGCCTTCCCATCATGGCCCGAGGCTTGGGCGAGTCAAAGATGAGGTTCATGGGCGAGTCAACGGACCAAACAAACATCTTGGAGCCTTCCCATTATGGCCCGAGGCTTGGGCGAGTTGAAACTAGTGTCCGTGGGCGTCCCTAGGGACTAAATAAGCCCTTAGAGGTAGACCAAGTAACATGGTGCCTAGATGCATGGGGTGAGCCCCTTGCATTGAGCGATCGTAGAATCATTGAAATGGGCGACCCTAGGGGCTAAATAAGCCCTTAGAGGTAGACCAAGTAAGACGGTGCCTAGATGCATGGGGCGAGCCCCTTGCATTGGGCGACCGTAGAATCATTGAAATGGGCGACCTTAGGGGATAAATAAGTCCTTAGAGGTAGACCAAGTAATATGGTGCCTAGATGCATGGGTGAACCCCTTGCATTGGGAGACTGTAGAATCATTTAAATGGGCAACCCTAGGGGCTAAATAAGCCCTTGGAGGTACACCAAGTAAGATGGTGCCTAGATGCATGGGGTGAGCCCCTTGCATTGGGCGACCGTAAAATCATTGAAATGGGCGACCCTATGGGCTTTATAAGCCCTTAGAGGTAGACCAAGTAAGAAGGTGCCTAGATGCATGGGGTGAGCCCCTTGCATTGGGCGACCGTAGAATCATTGAATTGGGCAACCCTAGGGGCTATATAAGCCCTTGGAGGTAGACCAAGTAAGATGATGCTTAGATGCATGGGGTGAGCCCCTTGCATTGGGCGACCCTAGAATCATTGAAATGGGCGACCCTAAGGGCTATATAAGCCCTTGGAGGTAGACCAAGTAAGATGATGCCTAGACGCATGGGGGTGAGCCCCTTGCATTGGGAGATCGTAGAATCATTGAAATGGGCGACCCTAGGGGCTAAATAAGCCCTTGGAGGTACACCAAGTAAGATGGTGCCTAGATGCATGGGGTGAGCCCCTTGCATTGGGCGACCGTAGAATCATTGAAATGGGCGACCCTAGGGGCTAAATAAGCCCTTGGAGGTAGACCAAGTAAGATGGTGCCTAGGTGCATGGGGTGAGCCCTTTGCCTTTGGCGACTATAAGAATGTTGAAATGGGCAACCACGAGGGGCTAAAGATTGCACTTGTAGAAGACCAAGTATTATGGTGCCAATGTCTGGGCAACCACAGAATTTAAAAATAGGCATCCATGGAATGGACGACCCAGAAATGGGCGATTGGAGCCCCTTGAGCGATCTTGGCTCTGACAAAATGGACAATCATGATTGTGAGATCGTAAATGGACGACCTTGAACTCTTTTCTTCCTTATTTGAAGCCTTCTCTTGGGGAGGCCTATGAACAGGTTGACCCTGACCTTTAGCAAAAATGGATGACCACAAACGTTGTACTTTGAGTCGAGTACTTGGGGATATGTAAGCCCCTTGAATTTGGGCTAGTCAATGTGGCAAACATATGTAGGAGATTAACTTGTATGTTGACCGATCACTGGTAGTACCCATTCTCTGAGGATAATTAAGCCCCAGTACTGAGACAAATGAGTGAGGCCAACACGTTGGAGGGTGAACCCGTGTGTGGCGGATCACTAGATGAGCCCGTAGGCTGAGAGGTAAAAAATGTCTAGTACTTGGCTAGATGTTCACACCATAAATTGGATTAGATGTTGCATTCAGGATCACACTAACTCAATGATGTGATCGTCCATTCCTACCGATCATTACATTTTTATCTAGGCAATCTTTCCTCGGTGTTTTCACAAAGTGTTTTCACTAAACACTGAGCAACACTGAAAATTTTCAATACGGATTTTGTTGTGAAGTATTTGTTGAGCATAATAATGACACCCTTATTGCCCTAGAACTTCTCAACAAAATGAAGTATGGAACTTCCCCCATTCTTGTTCACTTGATTAGTTGCTCGTGCTTTCTTTGCGTCTTCCGTTGAATGGTTAGTGATCACTCATTGAATTTTCTTTTCTTAGCCTTGTCGAGCCCACAAATTTTCTTTACTTTGCTAAGCTCATAGTTCACATGGCTCTCTGAATGATGTCCTGGAGGTGAACGCTCGTCCTATATGGTCAGTGCCCCATCGTAGGCCTTTCTCTTTCCGAATCTCCTGAAACCCACCAAGTATGTAGCTGTGAGGTAGACGTCCGCCTTTTGCATCAGGTAGGCGAAAGAGAAGTTCGCCTTCTTGGCGAGCGAGAACTTAAGGTCTGTGTCCTGCAAGCCATTCATGAAGGCGATGTATGCTGCTTCATCCGAAAGATTGACGACCTGATTGGGCTCATCATTGAATCTCTTGACGTAAGCCCTCAAGTCCCGTTTTCATGTTCAATAATGCTCTGAAAGTGGACACTCGTCCTCTTCTTTTGCTTGTGGGCCAAGAACCTGTTGGAGAACTCCTGGGCTAGTTGATCAAAGTTGTGGATACTTCCAGCTGTGAGGTTTTTGAGCCATCTCAAAGCTGTTCTGGTCAGGGTCGACTAGAAGTATCTACACCACACGGCAGCACTAGCCTCTTGTAACATCATTTTTTACTCAAAGACGGCCAAATGGTCGTCTGGGTCAGTCTTTCCTGCGAAAGATGCCATGGAGGGTACTCTAGGCTTTGGGGGAATTGGAGCATTCATGATCGCCCTGCTGAACGGTAGAGGTATTAGTGGGAGCCTACCCGGAACAACATTGTTCCGAGGACCTAGGCGTTCATTCAAAGGGCGACTATTATCTGGTTCTAGGCCTGGCAAACAGATCAGGTCGGGTCGGGTTCGGGTTCAACCCAGTTGACCTGTTTTTTAAATGGGTCGAAAACTCCAACCCTAACCCAACCCATTTAATAAACAGGTTAATTAGGTCGACCTGTTTAACCCATTTAACTAATTTATTATAAGTAAAAAATGGTAAAAACTTGATTTAAAAGGGATATATACCCTCAAATTTCTATGGTAAGTAGATATATACAAAATAAACTATTGGATTAAAGGAAAATTTATGCTTTTCAGTGATTATTAATTATTTAGCTCATAAATATTTACAGAATTTCAAAAATAAAATTGACTAATGTAAGTAAACAGGTTGAACATGTCATTTTCGGGTTGAAAATTTCAACCTTAACCTAGCCATTTAATAAATGGGGTGAAAATCTCAACCCTAACCCACTTTTTTCAGGTTAGGTTCAGGTCGGGTTATCGGGCCAGGTCAGCTTTTGCCAAGCCTATTTGGTTCGGCTTCCAAATCTTCATATTGTTCATCGTCATCGTACCCCTCTTCGCCATAGCCGTAGTCATCCTCTCCATTGTCTGAGTAAATCTGGAAACATGAGGCCTTTCGAGGCGGCCTTTGACCTTGTGATGTGGGTTTAGAGGATGCCTCAGAGGTGAGATGTACTGAGTATTACTATCCGCAATAAACGGCATGGAATTTGCTCTTGCCAAGTGGCTTTTCTGTTGATTGAGTAGTTTTTTGCTGTTCAAGTAAATTCTTGCGTCTACCTTGTTAGGGCCCCAGGGAGGGCGATTGCATAACTTGCCTTATGGGCGAGTTGAGGGTTGATTGGCTTCTTACCCTCGCGCTTGGACAGGGGGTGGCCATGGGAGAGGTCTCTTGGGCGATCATCCATCACACGGTCTAGGCGACCCTTCAAGATCAATTGACCTCCCATGGAAACGTTGGTGTTTGGGAAACCAACCATTGAGGGGAGATGGCGACCAGCGACAGCCGCCCTTGGGCGAGCAGCCGCTGCTTGGGCGAACATCTGTGCCCATTTTCTTATTTCTTTTACGCATGCAGGCCATCATCATTGTCTGCATGCTTTGTAGAGTAGTCTCCAACTTCTGTTCTGTCACGTAAAGACGGGAATGATCTCCCGAGGAACGGGGTGTCTCACTCGATTGCACAGACCTCCTGGTAGTCTCATCTTCCACCCTAAAACCCCCTTCCTCGAGTGTTGGCATGGTGTTTATAGGTTGAGGTTGGAGTGAAAGAGGAGAAGAAGTTAAGTATTCTCTAGATCGGGTTTTGTAGACCATGCATCCCAGGCTCCCCACAGACGGCGCCAAACTATTTCCGGGTTCTTTTAGGTGACTATGAAGTATCAAGTCTAGGATGAGGAACTCTGACTGCAAATATCCACTAAGTGTTTGTTGGACCTGCAAAAGAAAACAAGTGACTGCCCCGGGGAGTTTTTCCGGGAGGGACCCCTCCGACGGTCAAGTCAGATCTCGCAGGTGGAGATAAAATCTAGTGAGAAAGAATATTTTGGGAATTGTGTAAGAGAGAGAAAGTTACCTGAAATAATGACTGACTGCCTATTTATAGAAGACATCAGTGGCAGGGTACATAATTCCCGTACCCTGTCAGATGTCAGACGGAAACCTTCCACGTTTTCTGTGTTGGGCCTGCCAGATATGATTTTCTGGGCCAGGCTGATCATGATGACCTGTCGGAGGATATTCTTTAGACCCTGGGGTGGCGATTTCTATGCCACGTGTCATCGTCCCATAGGGTAGCCAAATTGTTGACCCGATGCCAGTTTCGTGATTTTGACAGTCATGTGTCGCCTTGTGATTGGTTGTTTGACTTGTTGACTTCACTACACCAAAACTGGGAAACTATAACACTGAATTAATAACGGTTATAGTAAAAACGTTATTAGATCTCTAAATTAAAAACGGTTATAGTGAAAACATTATTATTATCTCTAAATTAATAACGGTTATAGTGAAAGCGTTATTAGATCTTTAAAGAATAACATTTGTAGGCAAAACCGTTATTGTTTCTTTTGTTTTTTTTGCCGCTTGAAAGCCCTAGAGTCCCCCCACATTTGCTTATCTTTTTATCTCATTTTCTCCGCCTCTTATCTCGCTATCTCTTCTCTCACTTATCTCTCTCTCTCTCTCTCTCTCTCTCTCTCTCTCTCTCCTCAAATGATTTCCTGTATTCATATTATGAGTAGGTTTTGACATCGTAATTTCGTTCCACAAACGTTTTCCCCGCTTGCGTGATGTATAATACCTAAAGGGATTGGTTGATGATTACGAATCCTCGTTTATGTTGTAGAATTGCTAAATCGAGATGGGTTTTCTATTTTCATGAAAAATCAAGATGGGTATTTTTTTTATTTTTTTGATGAAAAGTCGAGATGGGTTTTGAAATTGATGTTTGTTTCGGTCTTTATTTCAATTATGAGTAATTTTGTTGATCTTGCATTTTAAAGGTTGAATTAAGATGTAATTGGGGATTTGAGTTTATGGTGGGTTGAATTGGTGAATAGTTGATATTTGATCTGACAGATAATCTGATGGCAGGTGAAAGATGGCGTTGTATGTACGTTTTTTATGAAATTATGCAGTTGACAGGTAAGGCTTATTACTTTGATTATCTTCATTTTCTCTAGCTCACTTTTGATCTCCTTCCAATTCCCCTCACTTCCTTCTTGTTCTATCTCCTTAACCCTGTATTATTAATTTTAGATGCGAAAGCTATAATTGAAGATTGCAGAGGAGACGAACAAAGTTTCATTGAATTGAAGCTACAACACAGATTGAATAAGAGCTTAGATTTTCATAGATTTAGTTTGTTTGATTTGTATAAAGTTCATTGAATATCTTTATCTGTTTGTGATTTATTGTTTCTTCTTGTTTTTTGACAACTAGAGATTTCTCTTGTTAGCCTCCCTTCACATTCTTTTGTTTCTGGGTAATATATTCAGATTAGTATATGTGTGGACCAATGGAAGTTCGTTGCACGATATAAAGTGGGAGGTGATGAGGTAGTGGGAAGACTGGGAACTAGTGGGTAAGACGCATGGTACCGGTTACTGGGTAGATACTGTCTGGGGAACTAGGGATATTAGGGGGACGTGGGCTGTGGGGGTCCTTTTTTTTTTTTTTTTTTTTTTTTATAAAAATGAAAAACCAACAATAACGGTTAAATGAGAAAAGTGTTACAAGATGATATGCTCTAATAACGCTTTACCAACGTAAGCGTTATGAATGGAACAAATATTATGACGGTGGCTAAAGTAGCGTTATTATTTCCCTCCCCCATATAATAACTCCAGCCTATATAACCCTTAAAAGCGTTATAATTCCAAGCATGGAACCGTTATTATTGGTGAAATCTGGCTGGCGTAGTGCTTTTGGCAATAATGTGACGATGTGGGATCTTCAAAAGGAATATTTTGGGTCCTTATATAAAAAACAAAAATTACGGAAGTCACCAAAAATTCATAGAAGACTCTGGTAATGAAACTATTAGTTAAACAAAAAGTGTTACTTTTGAACTAAAAAGTATAATATGAATGTTACATTTTGAATAAAAATTGTTACTTAAAACCATCTTATCATAAACCGGACTTACACAAAACCTTTTGTATGAAGTCAATATAAAATGTTGGCAAAAAGATACAACAACAACAACAACAACAACAACCCAGTAAGTATCCCGCCTAGGGCGGGGTCTGGGGAGGTCCAGATGTACGCAGTCTTACCCCTAACTAGTCGCCTAGAAGAGAGACTGTTTCCGAAAGACCCACGAAAACTTTTTTTTTTTCATTTTCAAAACGGTTTTTTCGGGTAAATTGTTCAATACTGACAAGTGTGAAAATTATTAACCACCAGATATGATAATATGATCAGAAAGTCAAAAAAAGGGAAGTAAATCACTAGACATACTAGCACAAGATTCTACTTATTGAACAGCATAAATAAAGGGGATGCTACATGCTATAAACACAATGAATCCACCTCTAGTACTAGCCAATGCACATCCGTAATCTAACGCGGATCCTCTACACGGATCCTGCTCCGCCATACTCTCCTATCTAGGACCAAGTCCTCGGTAAGATCTAGACGGGTCAAATCCTGCCTGATTACCTCTCCCCAAGTCTTTCGCAAGTTTATATCAAAAAACCCATAGTTGAATATCCTCTAGAAAAGAAATATGAGTCACAAATTTATTAAAACAAAGTAATTCATTAACCCTTATTCCACCAAGGGAATAACCCATAGATCAAAGATGAATGTATGTGAAAAATAATCATATTTTGATAACAAAATAAATATAATACTTAACTCTATATTATCTGAGTTCATGTTTTCCCTCAAAGCAAAATATGAGTCATATTAATTTTCTCTTTCTAAAAAAACACACTTAATTAGTGTCCCTTTTTTTCACCTGAAAAATAGTCAACTTGACTAGTAAATTGAACTACACTTAAGCAATTCTGTATTTGAACTATGTAGTATTTTTCGCTTCATGTGAAAACTTATCAGTCCGATTGATAACCGTATTTGAATTCAATAATTGTACGCTCTACCAAATAGACGCTCGATTTCGTCTATTTGAAGGTTTTAGTAAAGAAATTGAGGAGTGGGGCGCGATTTTGTTAATTGATTGTTATTGTTTAAAGAAATTGTAAAATGATAATGGAGTAATAGCACATTCCACTGATCCATCCCTCTCTCTCCACAAACAAATCATTATCTGATCCATCCCTCTCTCTCTTCAAAAAACCAACCGCCGGCCAATCCTCCATTTTTGTCGACCACCCTTGCCACTGTTCGCCATCCATCTCTCTCCACGTACAACCCAAAACCATGGTACCTCCTTCTGTATCCGCCTCCCTTCTTGTCTACCCTCTCTCGTGAATTCTCCATCCCATGAACTCTCTCTCCATCGTCCCTCTTTCTCTAATTGTGTACTGAATTAAGCCCCCCATTGTGTAAATAATAATCGCGATTAATTATTTTTTCACTAAACATCTTGTTCCATTACTAAAAGCGACGAAATGTTAACTAAAGAAAGAGGAAGTTTAACTGATTAGACTGTATTCAATGTTCTGTATTTGCAGCAATAGTTAGCAGTTAGGCACTTGAGATGCTCCTCAATTGATTAGTAGACTATATTCAATGTTCTGTATTTGCAGCAATAGTTAGCAGTTAGGCACTTGGGATGCTTCTCAATGCAACAACATGGTACTTCATGACCAAGAAGGCGTTGAAGGAAGCAAGGAACACCTGGTGTGTCATTTGATATTGTTCATCTTAATGGATCCAATCCAAGACCTCCAAAGAGATACATCAAGGGACGGACTTCCATGGACTGAAGCTGCAACATCAGTCCTCTTGATGATCCAATTGCCTCATGAATCATCATTCACTTGCAATGCTATTGAGCCCATTTACAATCTGGGCCAATGTAAAAGAACACAACCCATGAAAGAGGGTTGGGGTAAAGTGTTAGGGAATTGGGCCATGTTGTTGAGTATAAATGGGCCTTGCTGCATTTATAAATTATTTTGAAATCCAAAATTTGGATACTATTATGTAATCTCGTATCACATTACATCCAAAAAATTTAATCTCGTATTAGTGTTAATATAAATAATGTAATAGTCTTACTACACCCTATTAATCTCGTGTTCATTTTATTAACAAGACTTACTATCACTTTATGTAGTTCTTTGTATTGAAAATTGTAGACGCTAAAAAAGCGTCTTCAGATTTCTCCGCAAAAGCCCGATGATGAAAGGAGTAATTTTTAAGCTTGAACTGCTATTTTGCTTTAATAGTTAAGATAAGGTCTCAGGTTTTTCCCTCCAAACACTCCTTCATTCCATTCCATTCAGAAGCCTTGTTCAAGAGCTTTCCAACGACACGTCTCATGCCTCATTCCGACTCTCGGACGCCAAGTTGCGATTTAAGGGTAAAACCGTCTTTTACGTTTCAGGGGTAAAACGGTCTTTTCATGTTTTTCGGAATATTTAAAATCCTCCGGAAAATGAAAATGGGTTGTATGACATCATTATGACGTCATCCAGTTGGCTGCTGATAGCCGTTAGCGGCCCTGGGGAAAGTTCCAGCGCCGCTAGCGGCGCTGACTTCCCTTCGGGCCCGGTTCATTTTTCAAGCCCATCTCATTTTTCAGCTCAAATTCGACCGTACAACCTTACTTTTCCACGCATATATAAACTACCCTTCACCTTCAGTTCAAAACACACAGTCTACAATTGACAACCTCTATTTTCGGGAGTATTGACACCGAGCTTCCCCCTCTTTCTTCCAAACTTGAGATCTATTTTTACTATTCTTGTCAAATATAGCCTACAGTTCAGGTACAAATTCTTAAGGGCTCAAATGAAATTACTTGCTTAATTGTTTATTTTCTAAGTAGTCATAATGTTGATATCATGCTAGGTCACGTTTTTATTGCTTCCTAAATACCATCTGTCTAGTCGTTGTGCTGCTCAACTTGTCAATCAAATGCATGTCTAAATAAGGGTTAAAAATAAATGTTGTGATGCTTGTGATACACCAATTAATAGTCTACGTCTAGGTTGTTAATCCGGTTTTGCATGGGAATTATGTCTTTAAATTATTAAGCAAACTTGAGTTAGTAGAGGCCGTCATAATACGGGCGAGTTGGGTGCCTAACACCTCCCACCTCGTACCTTCGCCCCCGAACCCTTTATTCTTGGGTACTCATATGTTTTATATAAGCGAGAGTCTTTCTAAAAACATGATTAATTCACTTATCGCGCTATTGGTTTGTCCCTTCGATAAAACGCCGATAGCAGATTTGTGACCTCTTTCATGGTTTTCAATAAGGACGCACTCCGTGGAAACTAGGACTGGAAAAATCCCGGGTCCTTACAGTGACGACTTCACTGGGGACTTATTTAAGAGGGTGAGACTCGAAAGTCAAGTTTGCTTAATTGTTTAATAACATGTTTCATATTTTTGCATCATTTGCATGTGCTTTTGCACAACCTTTTGACCCTTATCGACCCACGAGGAAGTTTGTGTTGCAACTTGTAGACAACCCGTATATCTAAAGGAATATATAGTTGTCCTATCGTGCAAATCGACGCTTCCTCACCCATGACTTATCAATCCTTTTTTGATGAAAAGAATTACAATCGATGTGTCGACCATCCGCCGAATGGAAATTGTAATTTGTCGTGGTAACCTCACAGGAGCCAAAAGCCTCTAACCCACATTCGTGCATTCGCTTGCTTGTTGTGCATGTGTCGTTGTAATGCCCGTCTGATCACATGTTTGCCTGTAAACTACGTTGTTATTGTGCTTGCATGAATGCATGATTATCGTGATTATGTGCCAACATGTACTTATTACGTGCTAGGAGTCATTTCTTTTTATTTTTAGCTAGTTCCTAATGCCCAAAAATGGCGCGAGAATTCAAATTCAATGAACACTCATCATTTTCCCAATGATATATTCTAAGAGTCATGGACAATTTCTAGAATCTTTTTAGTAAAAAAAAGAGTCAGTCTTTCAATTTCCCCTCTCCCTTTTTCTTAATTCTGTATTTTCTTTTTTTCTTTTGATGTAATTCAGATTCGGTAAAAAAAAAATCAAAAAAAAATAAATCAAAAAAGTAAAAAAAAAAACGCAAAAACAAAAATGCCGAAAAAACAAAAAAAAAAAACAAAAAAAAAAGAAAAATACCGAAATTTCTTTTTATTTTATCCCAATTTGCATTTTCTTTGAGTCTAAAAAATAAAATAAAATTAGGATAGTCATCCTTTTCCGTTATTTTTCTTATTTTCTGTTTAGTGACTTTGTTTTCCTTGAATATTAGGAAAATATTTGGGCATTTAGGCTTAAGGACTTTCTTTTCCCTTTTAGGACAATGTGTTTTCTACGTGTGGGTCAATGTTTCATTAAGTAAGAGTCTCATGGTCTTCTGATCCTAAAAGGTCTTCTACTCGTTCAGATCATGCCAGGGTCCATCAAGCGTTCCTCAGCTGAAGATACACAGAAAGAGTCTCTCCTCATGCCAGGGTCGGAAAGTGGCCAGAATACTAAGAGGGTCAAAACCCATTTTGTGACCACCACGTATCCAGTTCGCGAAACTATGAGAGAATCGGTGCTAGATACTCAAGATGAATCCCTTGATCTGGAAGAACAACTAGACCGATCATTCCGGGAGGCCAAGATCCAAGTGGGCCTTGATCCAGATGAGACACCACGTCTCGTCGAATATAGAAGCGCAGACAAGCCAATCCAAGCCATTGCTGAATCACAAGACGATATTGAGCACCTAACTCAATATGTAGTGGTCTACCAGAAGTTAAAAAGCTGCAAAAATCGGTCGCTGAGTTGGAACAAAGAACTAAGTTTCTAGAAGGTGGCAAGCTGGCTCTAGATCAAGGGCAGCCCCGTTGGCCTCAAGAGCGCATCTTTCAACAAATGAGGGCGTATGGCTACATACATTTGGTAGGACCAACATATGAGCTCATCCCAGAGAATGAAAATCCAAGTGTTTATTGCGAATACTGTTGAGCCTGCGGACATCACACCAATGACTGCAGGGATTTGAGGGGCAGAATCCAAACCTTCATTGATGAAGGAACAATGTGGCCCGCGCATCATTGGTTATCAAGGGAAAGACCAAGTATCCCCATCCATGAGTTCACGCCCCTAACAGTGCCAATTTATGACGTCATGACCGCTCTACTTCGTCGCGGAGATTTGCAGTTCCTAGAAGGAGTGTGGGTAGAAGAAGAAGATCATTACCTCTATTGCCAATACCACAAATGTTTTGGCCATCTCACTGAGAAATGTTATCGTTTGAAGTATGACATCCAATCTGTTATCAACTCCGAGACAGTTTCTCCCCCAAAATCCCATGTATTCAAGATCAAAATACGAAGGTATGAACCGCAGTTCGAAGTTAATGCGCTTGAAATGGATCAAGCACCTTTCATACCACACTGAAATCCTCATGTTAATTGTTTCCTCAAAAAGCAAGGATATATACCCGGTATGGGTCTGGGAAGAAATGGAAAAGGGCCCACTACTTTCAAATTTGAGCCCAAAAACAACTCTTTCGGGCTTGGCTATGAACCTACTGACAAAGAAATCTGAGACCAGGTTCTGAAACAAAGGAAACAATTTAAGGGAAAACATGTCATCTCACCCTATAGCCACACGCTAAATGGCCAGTTCATCACGGAAGGAGACTACTGCCCATACTACGGCTTCCCAGAGCCGTACTATGACGAAGAAACCAGGGTCACGCATCCAGGTTTTGAAATATTCCGAGACTGCAATCAGTTGGGCGAGGAGGCACAACACCCATTAGAACCAGCAAGGCAAGATTGGGCCAAAGCACCAGATAACCAGCTACTGGGTCTCTTATTTGGCCGAGAAAACAGAACGGCCGAAGCTCCTGAAGTAGATGAAGAGGTGATGGTTCTTAGTGATCGCAACTTTAACCCTGCTGACCTGATTTATACTACCGAGGATGTCACAATGGGATGGCGCAAATAAGTAAGCTGGACTGGCCCGAATGGACGAAAGGTCACGATATCTACTAGGGAAGGACCAATAATGGAAGAACCTGATTCCGAGTCTCAGTCAGAGTCAGTGTCTAGCATAGGTCCTAGATATGAGTCAAAATCAGGAAATGTCCCCTTCACTTTTTCTAAGTCTAGTGTCCATGTGAAGGGAAATTCAGATCCCTTTCTTGCTGTTTTCAATTTTAATATCAATAAAATAGAAAATCCTTCTGCTTATTTGATGCCTTGTTTAGCTATTGATAAACCAAATGATGAAAACGAGTTGCCTAAAGAGTTGCTAAAAGCAGTAAACAATCATGAACAAAAGACCTCCATCGTGGAGGAAAAAGAGTTAATTAATTTAAGCAATGTAAGTAAACTTCGCAAAAGCAAGAATACAGATTTTCACTTTTACAGGAATTTGAGTAGCTGAACTCCCTCAACGATGCCACTCCAGAAAAAAAAAAAAAAGAAGCAAACCAGCCTTTTGCAACAACCTCGACACAGAAGTGACTTTGGCTTCGATTGAAGAAGATCCTTGGTACCAAGACGTCTTCAACTACATCAGCAAAGGAGTATACCCTCAAAATGCACCACTAAGAGCTCAACGGGCCATCCGTCTCTTAGCGGCGCAATACATAGAATACAAGGGGGTTCTGTATAATAAATCTCACAACAGATTTAACCTCAGATGTGTGAACGCCGAAGAAGCTGCAGAGATTATGGACGAGGTACATACACACATGAATGGGCGAATGCTCTCCAAGAAGGTTCTACGACTAGGATACTACTGGACTACTATGGAAAAGGATTGTTACGACTACGTTAAGAAGTGTAAAAAGTGTCAGATATATGCCAACCTGCAGCATATGCCACCCTTGATGCTCCACAACTTCACCTCTCCTTGGTCATTTTCTGCATGGGGAATAGACATCATTGGAAAGATCACCCCGAAGGGCTCGGAGGACATGAATACATCCTAGTAGCCATAGATTATTTTACCAAGTGGGTTGAAGCCCAGTCCTATGCCATCCTTACCTCTATACAAGTATCCAAATTCATAAGGAACAACATCCTTTGCCGATATGGTGTTCCACATGAAATCATAAGTGACCATGGATCCCACTTCAAAGCCGAAACAACCACCCTTCTCAAAAGCTACAAAATCCAGCACCACAAATCATCCCCTTACCGTCCCCAAACCAATGGCGCAGTATAGGCCGCCAACAAAAACCTCAAAACTATCATTGAAAAGATGATAGAAAGCTACAAAGATTGGCCCATAAAACTCCCATATGCACTTTGGGGGTATAGGACATCCATAAGATCCTCTACGGGAGCAACACCTTACTCCCTAATCTATGGAATGGAAGCAGTTCTACCCATAGAAGTCCAACTACCCTCCATGCACATAGCCTTAGAAGGAGACATTCTTGAAACCCGATGGTTGCAAGCCTGCTATGAAGAGCTCATGTTCACGGATGAAAGACGCCTACGGGCCCTAGACCATTCCCACATGTATCAACAACGCATGGCAAGAGCGTTCAACAAAAAAGTTCGACCTCAAAATTTAAAGGAAGGGGACTTAGTTTGGAAAGAATTACGAGCCCCAGTAACCGACCCCAGAGGCAAATTTTGACCAAACTGGTCCGGACCATTCATCATCAAAGACATCTTATCAGGAGGCGCCGTCAGACTCATGGATATTGATTTGAACGAACTACGCAGGCCTGATTCCACACTGGATACGTAGGTAACCCTTTCAAAGGGGCCCGGCCAAAATCAATCCAAAAATTCCTTTCAACTCATTCAAAAAAGGGACAATCTTTATTCAAACTGAACGAATAAGCTTACATTGCAATAATTAAAACTTCCTAAGGAAATAATGCAACTATGAGGGTTTAAGCTAAACAAATTCCTATTATTATTTTCCTTTGAAAACTAGACTTGCTTTCCTAGAAAACTACTTTAATCCTTCTTCCCTTTAGAAGGCATCGTTGAAGAGTTCTTCTTTGAAGGACCCTGGCTTGAGGACGACCTGTGATCGCTTCCTTGAGCTGGGGGCTTGCCTCTCTTCAGTACGTGATAGTCTCCCATTTGAGACAGTTCCTTTCTTTTCTTGCCTCCTGTTTGTGAGTCATATCTAGGCTTTAGTTGGTCCCACTCCTCATGACGAAGGGCTCATCTCACTTCTCCATCACTACAAGAAAGCCAGTTTAGAAAGATCTCAGAGACCTGAGTTGGGGCAATCACTCGAGGTACAGTCCAGCGATGCCGGCTACGCCAATACTTTCCCCACTTCGCAGCAAATTCAGTGGTTAAGGCTACGACATTTGGTCTCGTAGTCTCCTGACAGGGGATCGCCTGCTTCAAACCGTATTGCCTCATGACCCTAGAGGGAAAGAAGAAAGTGGTCCTGTACAGATCCAGTACGGTAGTATGAAGGATCAAGTCATCACAAGCCACTAAAGAAGTCAAGCTCCACCAGGGCACATGCCAACGGATGATAGGTTCCGCTTGGAAAAAGGCATCCCATTCAGCAAGGGACTTTTCAGAATATAGCCTTTTCCTAACCAGATTGCTAGCAGCAGTATAGATTTTCTTTGACAGGTCCGAGGAACACGAATAATCAGATTATCTGGTGACTCTATCAACCTCATATGCTCACATAAACAGATCTGAAGCAGCAGGGGGCTACCCGAGAAAGATTGGTTGGGAGATGTTTTCAACCTGTTAAGCCCAATAATGGTTTCCCCTACGACCAGATGTAAGGGAGAATGTCCTTCAACCATTTGATTAACCACTCGCAGCAACGAGGCTCTGCCCAAGTTGGAAGATTCTGCATTAACAAACAACAGGCGGTTTAACAGGAACAGTACAAAAGCCCGTCGACGGTAACGCCTGAATATGGCATCTTTTTCAGAAGAAATAGCGAACTTTTCGCAAAGTTGAACCAAGTCCACATCGACACCAAGCACCATCTTTTTGGCTTCTGCAGATGACAAACCCAGGGATTTCCTGTATTGATCCCTAAAACCATCCCTCACATAAGGCACAACTAGGGGAAGAACATCAGGAATATTAGTGATCGCAGCAAATTGCTCAACCAAAGGGCATAGTTCGGAATTACCAAAACAGAAAACATGCAGGTCAGGATCCCAATAATTCAAAGCAGACCGAAGAAGGGGCCACAATATTTTGGTTGGTTTTAAAGTCAGCAAGGTAGAAACGTGGAACGGGGCTAGTTCAAGCTTATATTCTACGGTCAGATTTTTGCACCAGGCATCAAACAAATCTTCAAAGGATTTCACCATGGCAGAAAATTGGAGAAGTTTGAGAGAGTTAAGGTATGCAAAAAAAAGTGGTACAACATCAAGCATCCCGAAAATCCTACTTATAGACAGGAACGCGGGCCGAAAAAGCCAGAAATCCGCAAAAAAGAGCCGTCAGCAGCAATGGTCAGCGCCGCTAGCGGCCCAGCCTAGTGCCGCTAGCGGCCCAGACCTTGGCCCGGTCCGAATTTCCCTTTTGCTCCAGTTCGCGCTTTTGATCTAGACGACTCGATTTCGGCCCAGTTTTAATACCCGCGGGGAATTACAAAGCCCAGTTTTTTAGGGGGTATAATATGTGTAATTTTTGCTTTCTCCTTTGCATTTTTTTTACCTTTTTACCTTTTTCTTTTTTATTGTTATTATTCCCTAAATTATGGCTTTGGCCTACTGCATAACACGTTGCATAATTAGATCAGACGGGCATAATTGAGTCATCATAGCATATCATACATATCAAAAAAAAAATGTGTTGCACCAAAAACAGGAGTTCGAAATTCCAAGGCCAATGTTTACAAAAGCGACCCAACATTGTTCAACTAGAATGGTTGTTGTCAGCCTCATTATCAATGGACGGCTCCTGACCATAGTTTCCGGTCGAATAGTGGAGAAAAGAGCTCTATATGGGCCTGCTGTTCTCAGGCCTCATGTCCCGTCCATCATACGCTGGGGCTCGCATAGGGGTACCTGCCGAAAACCCTGAGGCAAAGAAGTTCGCCGTGGCCTGACTAGCGAAATCCATAGCCACATACTTATGAGAAGGCCCAGCATATGACATATCCCATCCAGGGGCGTTTACCCAACCTCCAGCCAAGGGCGTAGCGACGGGAAGCCTATCAAGAGAAGGTCGGAAATCAGCAGGAGAGCATATCAGGAACATACGGGACAGAAGCCTCGGGCGCCTCATTAACAGGAGGCCTAGTCACCATCACAGGAGGAGAATGAGCAATAGATGGTCTGCTCGCCGAGAAAGCCCTCGCAGCAGAAGAGTGGCGTGGTCCTACCGAAGATGAAGACTGAGACATCTGCAGATAATCAAAGTATTATGTTAAGTTAAGCACTTCACTTAGCTAAATAAAAAAAAAGAGAGAAGAGAGTTTGCTTACATCAACGGTCTTAGATTGAGAACTCTTCCCCTTGCTCATCACTCGGCCGTAGCCTTTCTTCAACAAATGAATGAGCTTGAAGACTTGAGAGGTCTGCTCCCGGTTCAGCTACAAAAGAGAGAGAGAGAGCCACAAAATAAAGTCAACACTCAAAAGCAAACACAAGTACAAAAGAGAGAGAGAGAAGAAAGCTTACCCCTGTGCAACCATCAGGCAAGGGCAAGCCCTCCACCGCCTCTCCGTCAGCAATATGGAGGGGGAACTCCTCCACTATGCGTCCCCCACTCTCCCCAATGTACCTCACCTCATTGGTCGGCAAGGTCACACTTGGAGGCTGACCCCGAGAAGCTCTGGAATGAGACCTCCTAGGACCCGGAGGAGCTAGACGATCCGCCTACAAGACACAAGGAGTCAGTATATTACGCGTACAGTTAAAAGATGCAGATAAGTTTCTTACCTCAGAAGTGAGGTCTGGCATCAAGCAGTCCAAGCAATAGGCCAGGTACATGGCGGTCTGGTCTAAGCCAACGACCTCCGGCACGATAAACTCCTGCGCCGCCCTACCACGGATCACGACCCCCAGGTCCCGCACACTCAGACCACGCAGGTAAAACATGGTCAAAGAAGGATCCTCCGGAACCAGATGAGTACCCAGGGAGGGATAGGCAACCCGAGTCAAACGATCCCCTAAGTACCATACAAAGCTGAATGGCCCCTCGAAGACCACTCGTAGAGAAGATACCCTAAAAGACTCTAGGTTAATGTGGGTAGGAACCCCAGGAACATCATCAAAAGCGGACCACAACACCTGCGGATTACCAATTCAAAATTCATTCACACAGAATGAACAAAAGGGAATGCACAAGTCAACAACCACGTACCGTAGACGGAGCATGACTCTCGAAGGTGGCCCAGAAATGCTCTAGAGAGGAAAACGGATGGGCATCCCTACCAACCCATCGTGAACCTAAAGGGAACATTCTCAAACCAGGACGATGAGGACCAAAAGCTGGAAAATACTCAAAGAACCACAGCTGCCACACAAGCAAACACAAAAAATGATTTCCACAATTGAAGACATAGGCAAAAAAAGAGGAGTAAAAAAAAAGAAGCCTACCTCTAGTATCCTCCATGGGCCCGTGATATATGTCCTCTCACTCGTCTCCTTAGGCCTACAGGCCCGACGGCACCACTTCACCAAAGAAGCATAAGCAGCAGCACCAAGGTTGTACTCACGCACCTTGGTCAAATCCTCCAAGCATGTTAAGAAACCGACTTGACACACGCTCTTCTTTTGAGCAAAGATCGTCGACCCCAGCAAACAAGCCAGGGAAATACGAGCCCTTTGCTGCTCGGTAAGCCCCTGCGCAGATACGGCCTCCCACAACCGCGCCAAGGAAACCTGATCCTTATCAAAGTGGATGGATTCGGACCCGTAAAGATCCAACAAGGTGTCACTCCATCGCCAATAGCTCGCGTCGTACTGAATACGATGCCCTCTAAAGGATAACCCCGTCAGCATAGCAAACTGATAAGGGGTAGGAAACTTCTCTCCCACAGGTGTATGGAAAGTGTTTGTAGAATCCCAAAACCTCTCCAGTAACCCCCAGGCAATAATCCTAGAATCTCCCCAGTGACAAGCAGGTATAACAGTCAAAAAATCAGCGAGACCCGAGTACAGTACCAAATTCCTGGCCTTCTCCGAAAAGGTCCCCAACATCATAGCCCAGTGGGAAGTAGTCCCATGAGCCTGCCATAAAACCCCGACACTCTAGCAACCCAACAAATTTTTCTCAATACCCCATATACCACAAATACAGCTAAAATAAATTCCACACAAATTATATACACCTGACCACCAATCCAGTACAAGTCCCAATTTGTTCGTGTGCCGAAGCACTAACAGTTCCAATTTTCAGTTTGAATATACTGAACGGAAAAAAAGAAAAGCAGAAAACATACTAGCCTCAAGTCAGACAAATGACTCCGTCTATCCGGCAACAGTACACTACGGTTCCAAACTCTAGGAGGGCGCCAATCCAATCGCATAAAAGAATCCTGGTACAGTCGAGCCCCATCTGCATGACCGGTCGGAGGCCCTCGGGTAGAAGGTAACCCGGTGCGAAAAGGCTCTGGTCATACTCCTCGTCACTCATAGGACGCTTCCCTTTGTCTACGGGAGCCATGGGAACACAATGGAACTTTCTCTCTCTACAAGTGGGAAAACAAAAGTTTCAGATTTGCAAGAAACAAGTACCCATTCAAAAATGCAACCCAAAATTCAGCAACTAGGCGGAAAAATAATCAAGTTCAAGACAAAAACCGAAGCAAACGGACAAGAATCGACTTACCTCAAGTGGAGTGAAGCACTCAACAATGGAGGAACTTGCTCTCGACAATGGCTCGGTGAGGAAGAAAACCCAAAATGCGAAAAGAAGAGAGAGAAAGCGCCGAAGCGCTTTTTATTTGGCTCAAGCCCAGCTGGCCTGGGCCGCTAGCGGCCATGCAGACCTGCAGCTCGGGCTCCACTGCTGACCCATGGCCCCCTTTTCCAGTCCAAAGTTCGTTATTACAGTTCATTTTTGCTGCAATATCAGTACCAAGCGCGCGGGAGCGAAGCCCCTGGTCCACAGATTCAAATTCGACAGTTGGCTCATTTTACGATGCCAACTATTTATTGGTAAAACTAACCCGTTTATTTTTGCAGGTCCCAAATACCGAAACCCGGATCTACGCTGCGACGACTCTCACCGCCCGGAGTGCCCAAGTTATTTATGAGCCCGAAAATTTTTATCGGCACTTGCTAAGCAACACAACAGTATAAATTTTGGGCCAGTCACTGATCGCTTAAGCTATTGCGGTTAAACTGTCCTTCTGCAAAACTACAAATTTTGGGCCAGTCACTGATCGCTTAAGCTATTGCGGTTAAACTGTCCTTCTGCGGAATTACAAATTTTTGGGGTTAGTCAATGATCACTTAAGCTATTGCGGTTAAACTATCCTTCTACGAGGTTACTATTTTTTGTGTGTCGGTCAATGATTGCTTAAACTGTTGCAGTTATACTGTCCATTATTTTTATATGTTTCAGTCAATAATTGCTTAAACTATTGCATTTAAACTGTTCATATGTCCTAACCACTTTACGGCCGATTATTTTTAATCGCGCTGTCTCGTTGACTTTTTCGCTTCTCGTACAAGGACGGAATCTCGACATCCGCCGAGCGGTGTTTAGTCACTGTTTGCCGAAGCACTCTACGTTGATCATTCTCAAAGTATTACGAACTTTTACATTCACTCTGAATACAGGTCTCCAGCAGACGTTTAGATCATCTACGGACGGTGTTCTATCCTGCTACTATAACCTTTGTTTTCTCTTGTGTTCACAGGGATGAAATCTTAGCACACTACGAGCATGTTCCAACTCAGGTTAGTCTTCATATGCATACATACTGTACACTCTCACACCCCATGTGCACATCAGCATCCTGCATGTCGCCTTCGGAGTACTTTGATCTTCGCTTTTACCCAAGCTCGATCAAAGTGGGGGCTTTTGTAGACGCCGAAAAAGCGTCTTCAGTTTTCTCCGCAAAAGCCCGATGATGAAAGGAGTAATTTTTAAGCTTGAACTGCTATTTTGCTTTAATAGTTAAGATAAGGTCTCAGGTTTTTCCCTCCAAACACTCCTTCATTCCATTCCATTCAGAAGCCCCGTTCAAGAGCTTTCCAACGACACGTCTCATGCCTCATTACGACTCTCGGTCGCCAAGTTGCGATTTAAGGGTAAAACCGTCTTTTACCGTTCAGGGGTAAAACGGTCTTTTCTTGTTTTTTGGAATATTTAAAATCCTCCGGAAAATGAAAATGGGCTGGATGACGTCATTATGACGTCATCCAGCTGGCTGCTGACAACCGTCAGTGGCCCTGGGGAAAGTCCCAGGGCTGCTAGCGGCGCTGACTTCCCTTCGGGCCCGGTTCATTTTTCAAGCCTGTCTCATTTTTCAGCTTAAATTCGACCGTACAACCCTACTTTTCCACGCCTATATAAACAACCCTTCACCTTCAGTTCAAAACACACAGTCTACAGTTGACAACCTCTATTCTCGGGAGTATTGACACCGAGCTTCCCCCTCTTTCTTTCAAACTTGAGATCTATTTTTACTATTCTTGTCAAATATAGCCTACAGTTCAGGTACAAATTCCTTAGGGGTCAAATTAAATTATTTGCTTGATTGTTTATTTTCTAAGTAGTCATAATGTAGATATCATGCTAGGTCACGTTTTTATTGCTTCCCAAATACCGTCTGTCTAGTCGCTGTGCTGCTCAACTTGTCAATGAAATGCATGTCTAAATAAGGGTTAAAAATAAATGTTGTGATGCTTGTGATACACCAATTAATAGTCTAAGTCTAGGTTGTTAATCCGGTTTTGCATGGGAATTATGTCTTTAAATTATTAAGCAAACTTGAGTTAGTAGAGGCCCTCATAATACGGGCGAGTTGGGTGCCTAACACCTTCCCACCTCGTACCTTCGCCCCAGAACCCTTTATTCTTGGGTACTCATATGTTTTATATAAGCGGGAGTCTTTCTAAAAACATGATTAGTTCACTTATCGGGGTATTGGGTTGTCCCTTCGGTTTGTCCCTTCGATAAAACGCCGATAGCAGATTTATGACCTCTTTCATGGTTTTTTTTATTCAATTCAAGTCTTTTCAAAAGATTTTCTAACTCTATGGCCCCTTGAACTTATCTAAGATTTTCTATAAGGACGCACTCCGTGGAAACATGGATTGGAAAAATCCCGGGTCCTTACAAAAATATAGTGTTATTATTTGTGTGATATGTAGATTCGAAGCCTAATACTTGCAATTTAATTAGTTTAATATCGTTATGTTTAGGATAGTCATTTAATCTCACTCTCAACTATAGTTAATATAGTTTAAGTAATTATTTTAGAAAGTCGTAAATAAGCATTACGATATAATATACTTGAGAGTGATTAGCACTTTTTTTGTCCCAATGACATTTAAATAGAGCCGAAATGGTCTAAATCACTATCGAACGTGCTTTTGATCACTTGTTAGGAATGATAATACATAAGTGTATGGAATGTATTTCGTATTATTAATAAGATAGCTTAGTCTAAACCATTACGATTGTTGAGAGTGATTGTCACTCTTTTTGTCCCAATTACGTTTCAATTTAGCTGGGATGGTCTAAATCACTTTCCAACATGTTATTGATCACTTGATTGTGTTGATATTACAAGAGTGAAGAGTCTAGGGAATGTATTTCGTATTATTACTATGAGAGCTTAGTCTAAACTATTACGACCGTTGAGAGTGATTAGCACTTATAGTCCCCATAACTTCTAAAATGAGCCCGAGAGGTCTAAATCACTCTCGAACTTGCTTTTGATCGATCACTTGTTAGGATTGATATTGCAAGAGTCTAGGGAATGTATTTCGTGTTTTAAAAGATAGAACTTAGTGTAAACCATTACGGTCGTTGAGAGTGGTTAGCACTTATTGTCCTAATGACGTCTAAATTGAGCCGGAGAGGTCTAAATCACTCTCGAACTTGCTTTTGATCGATCACTTGTTAGGATTGATATTGCAAGAGTCTAGGGAATGTATTTCTTGTTTTTAAAAATAGAACTTAGTCTAAACTATTACGATCGTTGAGAGTGATTAGCACTTATTGTCCTAATGACGTCTAAATTGAGCCGGAGAGGTCTAAATCACTCTCGAACTTGCTTTTGATCGACCTCTTGTTAGGATTGATATTGCAAGAGTCTAGGGAATGTATTTCATGTTTTTAAAAATAGAACTTAGTCTAGACCATTACGATCGTTGAGAGTGGTTAGCACTTATTGTCCTAATGACGTCTAAATTGAGCCGGAGAGGTCTAAATCACTCTCGAACTTGCTTTTGATCACTTGTTAGGATTGATATTACAAGATTCTAGGGAATGTATTTCGTGTTTTTAATAAGAGAGATTAGTCTAAACCATTACGATCGTTGAGAGTGATTAGCACTTATAGTCCCAATGACGTCTAAATTGAGTCGGAGAGGTCTAAATCACTCTAGAACTTGCTTTTGATCACTTGTTAGGATTGATATTACAAGAGTCTAGGGAATGTATTTCATGTTTTTAATAAGAGAGATTAGTCTAAACCATTACGATCGTTGAGAGTGATTAGCACTTATAGTCCTAATGACGTCTAAATTGAGCCGGAGAGGTCTAAATCACTCTCGAACTTGCTTTTGATCACTTGTTAGGATTGATATTACAAGAGTCTAGGGAATGTATTTCGTGTTTTTACTAAGAGAGCTTAGTCTAAACCATTTTGATCGTTGAGAGTGATTAGCACTTATAGTTCCAATGACTTCTAAGTTGAGTCGGAGAGGTCTAAATCACTCTCAAACTTGCTTTTGATCACTTGTTAGGATTGATATTAAAAGAGTCGGGGGAATGTATTTCGTGTTTTTAATAAGAGAGCTTAGTCTAAACCATTACGATCGTTGATAGTGATTAGCACTTATAGTCCCAATGACGTCTAAATTGAGCCGGAGAGGTCTAAATAACTCTTGAACTTGCTTTTGATCACTTTTTAGGATTGATATTACAAGAGTCTAGGGAATGTATTTCGTGTTTTTAATAAGAGAGATTAGTCTAAACCATTACGATCGTTGAGAGTGATTAGCACTTATAGTCCCAATGACGTCTAAATTGAGCCGGAGAGGTCTAAATCACTCTCGAATTTGCTTTTGATCACTTGTTAGGATTGATATTACAAGAGTCTAGGGAATTTATTTCGTGTTTTTAATAAGAGAGATTAGTCTAAACCATTACGATCGTTGAGAGTGATTAGCACTTATAGTCCCAATAACGTCTAAATTGAGCCGTATAGGTCTAAATCACTCTCGAACTTGCTTTTGATCACTTGTTAGGATTGATATTACAGGAGTCTAGGGAATGTATTTCGTGTTTTTAATAAGAGAGATTAGTCTAAACCATTACGATCGTTGAGAGTGATTAACACTTATAGTCCCAATGACATCTAAATTGAGCGGAGAGGTCTGAATCACTTTCAAACTTTCTTTTTATCACTTATTAGTATTGACATTACATAAGTATAGGAAATATATTTGTTACTTTTACTAAGAGATCTTAGGATTGAAAGGTGTAAATCAATCTTGATCATATCCATTGTACAATTTAACTTAGGAATTTAGATTATAACTTATTTTTGTTCCTTACAAAAAAACAACAGAAAAAAAAGATGAAATCTTCCGAGTGTTGATAGCCATTAGATTGGGCATTCGGTTATCAAGGGTTGATATTGTTTCATTTCATTTGTGATCCATGTGACCAGCTAATGGACCAACCATAAGCCGACAACCCATAACATTTTATTTTCTCTCTCCTTCTTTCCCTTTACGTCTTATTCCAATTTTGACTCATAAACTTCATTTTCCCTCACTCACCATCTCTCTCTCCTCACTCACCTGTCTGTGGCAATTTTTCAACTCTCTCCCCATACTCACATGTTTTTCTCCATTTTTGTGGCGACCCTCTATCTCTCTCACTCTATCTCTCTCCTCATATCTATAGTTCGTTCATCTTCCCTGTTGATTGTGTTTCTCTCTCTCTCTCTCTCGATTTGGTTGATGTCCGCCTAATTGTAAGGTGAGTTTATTGATTTATGCTTATTTTGTTAATCTTTTTGGGTTTGCTTTGTTTGTTATGAATTCAGCTCAAATAAACAATAGATGGAGAAATTGAACTAAGATTGAATGTTTGTACGCGTAGGGAGTTTAGTAGTTGAAATTGAATTCTCTGACGAAGTCGTTTTGATTTTTGTCTTGCAGTCATTTGTTACAAGAATTGGGGAAGAACAGTTGGACTTGATGTTGGTGTTACTTTGAAGAACAGGTTATTTCTAAATTCCATTCCCCAATCTGGCAAGTGTTTCGATTTGAAAGTCAATTTAACAATAATTTAAGCTCTGTTGACATATAAGTTGTGTATATCTGCTGAAATCTGTATAATTATGCTGTTCTTTGTCATATTCAATAGGTTTTTAAGTCGCCATCTCAACTATGTGAATGAATTATGTTAGCATTAGGCTTGGTTCTTTGTTTGCATAATTACAGTCATTTGGTTTACATAGTAAAGGAAATGTTGTATGAAATTGCACTTCGTAGAAAATTAACAGGAAGTTCAGATTTAAATGTTTTGGTCAAAAATCATTGAGGTGTTTGGTTGTTCTTATCTTTAATCTAGTGTCTAACTGATGATTTTATTATAGTGATGGTCAGCTATGTGTTTCATTGATTATAGAATCTTGCTATGACTTTAGTTCTCTGTTAGTGAAAAAATCAATTGTTTATTATTGATGTTTTGTTTTGGTGTGTGGAGCCTGGACTTGGTTGGTTGCAGTATAAGACACGGGATATGGATAGTGATAGTGACAGTGGTAGTGACAGTGGCAGTGGCAGTGGCAGTGACAGTGACAATGACAACTTACCTTGGGGATTTTCCCTACACTCCCAATCAGTTTCCTCGGATTATGGAAGTGCAAGTGAGGAGGATATACCAGATGAGATTGAGGATATAGAGAATGAGATTGAGGAGGATATTGGGTATTATACAGATAACTATGAGAGTGGGATGGATGAGAGTGACGCCGATAATAGGGAGGATGATGATGGTGGGGGTGATTGTGAAGGAGAGGAGGAGAAACGTTTAGAGATTGAGGTACCCATTGAAGGGGACACATATGGTAGTGATGAAGTTATTTTTGTGAAGTTGCAAAAATATGCTAAGAGTATGGGGTTTGCATTTGTGATCATTTGCATGTCATCGGGCGGGAAAAAGAGTTTCTAAGAGAACAAGAGATGAAAGCCAATTTGTAGAATGGAATGTAAAGTACGAGTGACAGCTAGTAGGAAAGAAGATGGTAGATGGATGTTGCTCAGCGTGAAATTGGAACACAATCATGAATTGGATCCTTCTTTATCTAGACATATTCCTGCACATAGGATTTTGCAGGCTACGGATAAGAATATGTTAGAGTTCTTAGAAGGTGTTGGTATTCCTCCCTCGCAATGCATGCAAGCAACAACATCTGAGTACAAGGGGCCGGAAGATATGTCTTGTTTGGGGCAAGATATGCGGAACCACTTGAGTAAGATAAGGAGGCGTCGACTTAAACCCGGTGATGCAAATTTGGTGCATCAATTGTTCTTAAAAATGCAAAAAGTAGATCATGAGTTCACATATGACATAGATGCCAATAAGAAGGGAGTGATACAAAATGTGTTTTGGTTGCACCATAGATGTCGGGAGGCGTACCGGGAGTTCAATGATGTTATTTCATTTGATACCACCTATTTAATGAACAAGTACAAGATGCCATTCGCTCCATTTGTTGGGGTGAACCACCACGGCCAGTCCATCTTGTTGTGATGTGCTTTGATTTGCAACGAAACTGTACCCACTTTTGAATGGCTATTCCAAACTTGGTTGAGAGCGATGGGAGGGATAAAGCCTAAAGCCATAATAACTAACTAGTGTAGTAGCATTGCTGCTGCTGTCAGAAGCGTTTTCCCAGACGCTTCTCACAGGTTGTGCTTGTGGCACATATTGACAAAGTTCCCGAATAAGTGCAAATCTCGTAGAAGGTATAATGAGTTATTGACTATTTTCAAGCATACCGTTTATGATACGTATAGGGTGGATGAGTTTGAGGGGCTTTGGGGTGCGATGATGGTGGAATTTAATTTGGATCACAGGGGTAAACGAGGGCATTGGTTTCGTAGTCTGTATAAAGTTAGGTCAAATTGGGCCCCTGTTTTTGTAAGGAACCAATTTTGGGCGGGCATGTCATCTACCCAACGAAGTGAGCAAATGAATGCATATTTTAAACGTTATGTACATAGCAAGAATGCACTTAAAACATCTATTGACAGATACGAGTATGCCTTAATCGATAAGGTGGAGAGGGAAAGAGGTGCCGATGCAGCTTGCTCACTTGGCACTTTACCCACTAAAACCAAATTGGGCATGGAAGAACAATACCAAAGGGCATATACTCATAGAATTTTTAGGAAAGTGCAAGATGAGATGATGGGAATGTTGTATTATGTGGCTGTGTTGGTGACGGATGGAGAAGAGCGATTTGATTATAAAGTACTTGAAGTAGAGGAGTTGGGTGGTTGCAGAACAAGGAACCATGAGTTTAGTGTCACCTTTGATGTATCAAGTGAGGTAGTCGAATGCGTCTGCAAAATGTGGACTTGGAAACGGATTTTATATAGGCATGCAATGAAGGTGCTACAAAGTAGGCGGTTGCCATTACTACCCCTGAAATACATTTGTGAGTGGTGGAGGAGAGATGTCATAAGGCCCTATACTAAAATCAATTTGGTTGGGATGAGGGGTAAGTGGTCAGTAGAGTTAGAGAGGATGCGTAAGTTGGAGAGACAATTCTATGTTATTGCTAACAGTGTTGTGGAGTCGGAGAAGAAAAGCTTGTTTTTTGAGTTGAGGATGAAGAGTGTACAAGGGTGCTTTGAAGATGGGACATGGTGTGAGAATGAATTGACGGGTGAAGTAACCAATGTAGTCGAGGTTCATGAAGAAGCATCGAAAGTGGGGAAATTGTACCAAGATCCTTTGGTGGTCAGTACAAAGGGTAGACCAAGGAAGAAGAGATTAATTGGTGTAGGCAATAAATTGAAGAAAGGAAATGAGGGCTGCTCACTGTCACCAACCCCGCCACAGTCTCCCTCCCGGGCACCGATAGTTCCTAATTACACGGGTAGTAAGACCAAGGGGAGAAAGGCAAAATCCAAAAATGACACCACTTCAATAATTGTCCCGGTAAGTACGTGAGGATGAAATTTAGATTGGCTTATTTGTTGATTTATCAATTAGAAGTGTATCATCCCTTTATATTTTAATATATTCAGCATGGAGATGGTGAACCTAGTACCACGCCGTCCCAAACCAGAACACAGTCTCCCCCTCGGGCGGTCGTAGTTCCAATTACAGCTACTGCGGCAGGTGTTACTCAGGTACTGGTGAGTGTGTGAAACTACTAGCTAGTACTTAATTTAAAAGTATTACCTTATGGAAGTTAAATTTGTGCAGGTTGATGCTGGAACTGGAACGGAAGCGTCCACCACGACAAAGAATCCTCCCCTTGCACCAGTAGTTCCAAATCCCACGGGTAGTAAGACGAAGGAGAGAAAAGGCAAAACGCAAAAAGGTCACCACTTCAAAAATTGCCACGGTTCGTGCGTGAGGATGGAATTTAGATTGAGTTGTTTGTTGATTGATCATTTTGAAGTCTATACTGCAATTATATTTCTTAATAAATGCAGCATGAAGCTGATGAACCTAGTACGAGACTCTCCTGAACTACGCCAAAGTCTCCGCCTCGGGCACCGATAGTTCCAAAATCCACTGGAAGTAAGACTAGGGGGAAAAATGCAAAACACAAAATTGTAACCACTTCAAAAATAGACGCGGTTAGTGACTGATGGTATTTAGATTTAGTTCTTACTTGATTGATCATGTAGAAGTGTATCATTCTATTCCGTTTAGTATGTGCAGATTGATGTTGGAGCTAGTCCCTCTACGGAGCTGCTGGTGAGTGTGTCAAACAACTATCTTGGATCCTTAATATTTATACTATTGTTGATCATATAGAAGTGTATCATTTCATTGAAGTGTATGATTGAAAAAAACACCTATTTTGACATAAAATTTACCAATTTTATTGTTTATTGATTGGTCTCATAGAGGTGTATCATCTATTATGGAATAGTATGTGCAGGTTGAAGATGCTGGAGCTTATAAGGGCACAACACCTAGCTCGACTTCCATAGTCAATAACGTTATTGCTAGAGTTTCCATACCGCGCAAGGCAAAAGGGAAAAGGGAAAAGATTTACATGCCCAAATAGTGTACTGGTATTGTCCTTGCTATTTTTATATGGTTTTTGGTTATTCCAGTGGATTTTAGTTTAGTCGATAACTTGGGATGCCTATTTTCAAACGAAACTCTGCCGGATTTTAGATTGAGTATATTAATTTTTTTTTTAGGATGCTATACAATTTGATATTGATATTGGTTTGAGGCTTGGATGTTATATAAATTGATATGCTTCTTGGTTATTCGATTTTTAGATGTACGTCAATAACTTGGTATGCAAATGAAACTCTGCTGGATTTTAGATAGAGTTTTTTTTAATTATTATTTAAGGATTTATTATATCGATCGATCTTATAATATCCTTACGTCTTTGTCAATTTTCTCTTCTGTTTAATTGCCACTAGGTCGGATATGGTGGACCGAGTACGACAGCTGTCCGTAATGCAAAGTCCTCAGTTTCCAAACACCGAAATAAAAAATGCAAAAACAAAGATGAGCCAAAGAGAACGTATGTGAGTGTAGTACCCTCAGACAATTGCCCGTAATGCAAAGGGTACACTTTCATTTTTAGTCATTAAAACGTTATTCTTTGTTTGTCTTCTGTGTTACGCTTGCATTGAAATAGTCTACCTTTGTTTTGTAGGGGTAGGTTTGTCAAAGTATAATGATGGTAATGGTAGTGAATGGCCAAATGATGATATTTCCACAAACTGTTGATGATATTTCCATAGTATAATTGACCATTTAACTTTTAATTGTAAGCATTGTGACCCACCGTATTGGGGTCCTAAACTATTTGTATTTTCAATGAGGAGGTGTTTTATGGCACATAACCTTGAACGCGGATGCTTCAGGGCATCTCAAATAGTGTTGTTGTCATTCAATATATAAGATCCTCTGATTGTTTTTGTTTTGAGAACAAAGATCCTCTCATTGTTGAGTATTCTTTTAGTGGGATTATGCACAGACAGTCATTTTTGCTTGACGAATGACAAGGCGACAACTCATTCTTGAGGGTGTAGTTCACTTGGTGCATGTTAAAAGAGGAGAGAGAGAGATTACTTCCACTTGGTGCATGTAAAGAGGAGAGAGAGAGATTTTGATGCCTTAATAGCACCATAGCTCATGCTCAGTACTAGTCAAGTGATGAGGAAAAAAAGCAAAGTACTCAACTACTGCCATGAAAAGTAGTGCACAAGGACATCTCTATCTCAGGCGTGTCATGTCTTTCCTTTTCATATTCCCAATAGAGCATCTCTAGAACTAACTAAGATAACCATATTTGAACTAAACATCAAAAATGTTAACTAAACAGTAAAAATATTAACTATACAACATTTTTTCTTAAATTAAGTAATTAAAGTTACTAACATGATTAAACGTCTATAAATTTAGACTCACCCTCACTCATTTTTACGCATCATTTCTCAAGCCACTCATCTCTAATTTCCTTCTTTCTCTATTCAGTCATCACGATCTCTTCTCCTTATCTCTCTATTCTAAGTATCTACCCCTTTTCTTTGCCCCTAGCTTCTCCCTCATCAACATGGCAACGCGGATCTAAAGTGGAAGTAATTATGGAGGAAGACGGCTTCCACGGCTCTTACTTTGAAGCAAGAGTGTTCCGGTGAAGGTGTTGGAGGAAGGCTTGATCGTAAAGTATAAGAATTTGAATGACGAGTGGCAAGAAAAATTGGAAGAGTTCAAGTTGTATAAAAACGTGCGCCCCTTACCACCGAATCAAAACCTTGCACCACTTAAAATCAATGATATGGTGGACGCATATGAGAATGGTGGGTGGTGGACCGGAGTGGTGGCGGGTAAGATCGGTTCAACACGGTACGCAATTGACTTTGAGGGGCGGTACCAGAGATACCGTTACTCTCGCTATAACTTGCGCCGCCATTTAGAGTGGGTTAACGAGGAGTGGCACTGGCCCCAATAATGTGATTGAGGAGGAGTATGTTGTGTCTTTTTAGTGTACGATCTAAAATTTGCTTTGCTTTGCTTTGCTTGTCCTAAAATTTGCTTTGGTTGTCGTTTTGTTTATGTATTTCATGTAGTTGATACAATCTCCATGTGTTAGTAAGTGACATGGAAGGAAGGCTTCTTGCCAACTTTTATAATCGGAATTTAAATAATGAATTTCCTTTGATTATCGGTTAGATTTTGATTATTATTGTTGTTGTTGTTTTTGTTGTTTTTGTTGTTGTTGTTGTTGTTGTTATGGTTGATTACCCGTTTACTGCTCAGTGGTGAGTATTTTTGGCTGGGTTGAAAAATCATACCAATGTAGTTGCTGAAGCCACGCACATGGGGAAATATACACTGGGTGCTAGTAGTGTATAGGGAAATATACATGGCCAGCACATGTGGAAATATACATGCAATACCCCGTATTATTATTCATTTTAGAATAATAATTACTTAAAAAGAAAATGCAATTTCGTATTTTAAATAATTAATTGGGCTCATAAATGTTTAAAGTGCCTAATTAATATTGGGTTTTGGTTTTGGACCTAATCAAATTATAATTGGGCCAAATAAATGAAAAGGAATTTATGAGCTATAATTTCGGTAGTAGCCGAAATTATGGGCAAGGAATTTGGGCCATTATTTTTCGGCTAGGTGGCCGAAAACAATGCACCCAATATTCTGATTTTTAGTCATGATTTTGTTTCCTAAATTTTGGTTAATGGAGTGAAAGTAGGAGAGTTTTTAGGAAAGAATAAGTTGAGTTAATGAAGGAGTGTATTTGGGCTCCTAAATACACTCAGCTTCTAAACTTAACTGACTCTTTACCAAATAAAAAAAAAAACAAAAAACAAACGCTCTCTCTCTCTTCACTCACACGGCCGAAAATCAAAGGGCAAAAAGAAGGAGAAAGTTCATTACTTTTTCAATTTATCTTTGCTCAGTTTTAATCCTTTGAAATTTCAAGTAAGTGTTCTAAATTTATTTCCTTTGATTATTAAAAGCTTTTAGATTGAATTCAAGTATGAGTTTATGAACCCTAATTTTTGTATGAGTAAACCCTAATTTAAGTTTTGCCTAGAGTTTGCTAGATTCTATTAATATTGCATGATAGGATCATGATTAGGGTTTGGTTTGTGGTTTTATTGAAATTGAATCAAGTTGAGTTCAAAAGGTTAGATCTTTGTAATTTAATTAAATCTGAAAATTTATTAATTTTGGATTTAATTAGATTAGGGTTTGTTAAATTTGTTTTAAAAAAAAAAACGAGGAAAGAGAAACCGTGAGGCACGGCGGCACCGTGCGCAGCCACTGTGCAGCTGTCGCGGCCGCCTGCCGTGGCTGCCGGCGGCGGCCAGCCACCAGCGGGTCTGCTGGTGGTGGTGATGGTGATGTTGTTTGGGTGTTGACTTGTTTTAGGGTTTTGGAAAGTTTCCTAAATTGGTTTATGTAAATTGTTTTTTTTGGAAACTTTGAGCATGCATGAGTACTGAAAATTTCAGCAAATTAATTAATTAAATTAAGGGTACTAAATCATCTTTAAAGTTTAATAAAGTGGTTTAGAAATCAAGGTAATTGACTATTGTTGTATTGTGGACTTGTTAGGACTCGTTGACCGCGCTTGAAACGTAAGGAGCTTACGTTGTTTGCTTGTTGGACTTGCCTTGTTGAAAGGTAATTCATGTCTAGATGAATTATGTAATCTCTTTGTCATAATTCATATCTATTGGGATTTGTATGCATTGTCTATTATTGAATTGAGAATGTGAATTCATATTTGGACTTGTGAGTATTTTTGAAAAGGGATAATTAATATTTATTTCCTTGTGATAATTCGTATAGAATTATATGTTAGTGAATGCATGTACAATGTTGGAAATTCACTTGTGTAGCAATGTCTACTTGATTAATATTCATGTGAGGAGATGCATGTTTTATTATTGGTTATTGAACGAAATTATGTTAATAATTGTTGAATTGGATATAGCTCGGAATTGCTAGTTTGGTATCATATTAGTAAGCATGTGGATTCATGTTAGAAGCATGTTACTTCAATAAGTTGATATGAACTTTGACTATTGAATTAGGTGGTTTTGAATTGAGGCCCAGATGCCATTCATGTAAAATACCATCGGAAATTGTAACCATATTGTGTTACTTGAGTGCCAAGATTATGTGTATTACTTGTTATGTGATCACCATATTAAATTGAATTTGAGAGTTAAGACTTCTTTGGTAATGGATCCACCGAAGGAGGCGAATGAGAATTTGTCATTTGGTACGTTGAGTGGTTCCATTGGTTATGGCCTCAATGTATTTAGTTAAAGCTTGTATCCATACAAAGAGCAATTGGGCAAGTGAAGTTTTGTGGATGAAACTGTTCTTCTTGTAAACCTAAGGGTTGAGAGAGGGTATGTATACTTAGGAACATCTAGAAGTACTTCGGGAGTCATCTATACTCCGGGACGGTTGATCCCTCTTTTGCCACTGTGCACGGGACTAAGATCCTATTGAATCAACTGCGGTTGGTTTGACAATTCATGCGATTCTCTTCTCTCTAATGAACTTGGCTAATGGATAATAATAAATACTGAGATTTATTATTTGGTGTTTATGCGTGTCTTTACTTTTAAAGCATGTTGTCTTTATTTCTTAAGGCATGATTATTATTGAACTAAGCATGTTGGCTGAACTTGGAGATTGAAATGGTTATGAATTACTCAGCATCGCTGATTAGTTTTTTTTCTTTTTACTTTGTCCATTTCTCTTCAATGGTGGACCTATGATGAACCTATGTGGAATTTGTCTATATGGGGGAGTAGATTGACAGGATTTGTAGCTCAAGGAGTAGAGCTAGTGAGAAGGCGACAAAAGAAGATTGTAAATCTTCTAAAAACATTTACTTTATTGTTTAGAGTGGAACTCTTATTTATTTGGGATTTTTATTATTGTAACGAGATTAATTCTCTTGCATGAGAATTAATAGTTTAATATTTCTATTTCATTTGGATTATTTGTTTTAAGTTAGTTGGAAAAGATAATTATTATTTAATTATCTAGTACGTATGTTTGGGATATATAACATTTGGTTTCTTTCTACCCTTGTATTTAATTTGAACATTAAATACGGCAGTAGCGCTTCGAATTTCCATGGTTTTGAATTAGACGGAAATTCGGGGTGTTACAATACACTACTGCTAGGAGATGGAAAAAACCACTAGGGGCTAGTAGTGTATGGGAAAAGTACACTAGGTCACAGAATCTAGTAGTAGGCACATGAGAAGTAACCAAAAATGTCCCAAGCCCTATACCTGACCCATATTCGAATCATACGAAAGCAAGCAGTTCAGGGATTAGCCTTGATTAGATCCTCTCAAATTATTTCATATTCTCTCTAGCTCTTTTAACTTTTTCTTGGCTTTTACCACTTGTATTAGCTTCTTCTTTTTAGTCCAGGATTGGATAAAAATAGCAAAGGGTGCTTTTTTCTCCATTTTACTCAATCCCAATTTGAATAAAAATAGCAAGGGTCCTTTGTTGATAATTGCTAAATTTCACCTTTTCAGTATTTTGACATGTATTGAAAAGTACAAACTATATCTTTTTCAATTGCTTTTGAATTGAGAAAAAAATAAAGTAATTCAAACGAACATGACGTAATAGCAAGCAGGCAAAATAAAACTAGCCAACCACATATGATCATGGCATAATAACTAGCCAACCACATCACTGCTTGCAAAGTACATATCATTAAAAAGTAAATAACATTAACAAACAACCTCACTAAGTCTGTGATCAACAAACGAACCAGATCACAAAGTAAAGTACCTAGTTATTACACAAACAACACACCCATAAAATAACATAAGTTAACAAACAACATAACTAAGTCTCCATATTGTCATCAAACAAACCAACCACATAGATGTGAATTAAAGTACGTAGTCTATTACTGAATCAAAACAACAACACCAAGTCCAAATTACTTTCCATTTTCTCAACACCCACAGCTATTCCAAAAGTCCACAAACTGACCACTTCATCTCATCATCCTTACCAAGCCAATCGGTTGGTCGACAACCCTGAATATTTTCACTTCAATGACAGGTTTATTATTAGTAGCGCGAGTCATTTGTTGGGGCAAGCTAAGCACACACACGTCGTCCTCCTCTAGTTGGTTATCGAACACGAAGTATTCCCACCCTCACTTGAAATGACAGTACCGTCCCTTCTGCCAGATAATCGTCACCTCCCAACTGCCACGTCCCACCACTACCAAGTCCACATCGTGATTTTCAGGAATCATATGGGCAAGAGCCCAATCCTTGGGTATTGTCTGCAAAAATAAACAACAAAGGGCATAAATACCTATGAGCATAACAATTCCAATATCATTAACGAACAACCAACACTAAATAGTACTCCTACTTAATTGATATGCATACCAGAAATATGCTCGTGTATACATGCGACGAACGCATAGTGACGACAACAGCGGGTAATCCCATTTTCTCAATCCTCCTAACATCCTGTTCAGCAAGCCTTTTTTCCTTTTCAATCTCTTCTACTGTCACTTCTCTTCTGCTAGATACGTGGTTCGTCATTCGGAATCTGTATCGTCGCCGCCTGAGTCATGTAATGTTGACTATCACAAAAACAGTTTATATTGTATGTACTTTGTGGCGAAGTACTAATCTACAAATTTGATCATCATTCCACCCAAAATGAACTTAAAACAAAGATATGATTTTATCTAAATTAGACAACAATTTTTGAAGCTAAATTATATGTACTGCTATTAGTTTGACTAGATAAATTTAAGTATCTGAAGTATATAACTTTGGAGCCCTGGGATGATGTTCCAGCAAAGTGTAATCTGCCTCCTCCTCCTTGGGCACAAGAGGAGGGTCAACCCCCACTTGTTGTTCCTCCTCAGCTCCCACTTGTTGTTCCTCCTCAGCCCCGACATTGGGCTTGAAGCCCATCATCTCATCATAGGACAATTCAGAACCATGAAGGCCAAAAAAGTATGCTTTCAAAGAGTTGTCCCCTATATACTCGAACATCATAAAATATCCCACCTTCAGATTATGTTCATTATAGAACATTTCTAGCCCATCTCTAATCCAATAACCGTCATGTTCTCTAGTTATCGTCAGGGTTCTAAAATAACCGAATGGAGAAAACAATTTGAATTGCGGAATTAGGTCGTGCCCATATTTCTTCATGAACTTTTTTGGTATTCTCTACAAACCCAAAAGAAGCGTAAGTAGTCATGTAAGTACTTAAATTTATCAAAGTAAAACCAGATTACTACATCTACTTATTCTCTACAAACCCAATATGCTAGTAAATTACCAGTTTTGATTTCCACTCGGCGGTCTAAACAAGCTTGAAAAATGGGTCATTTTGACGTGAAGATGGTCTACGATACATAAACATGCATCACAACAACCATAATAAGCTAACAATCTAGGAGGCCATTATGTATGTTTGAATCCATATAAAAACAACCAACCAAACAAACAAAAAATTTTGGAAGAGGTAAAACAAGGAACCAACAAATGTACAACAATCGCAGACACTCCATACCAATCAAACAAGACGATACTACAGACATGCATTGAACTAGAAAATCTAACAAATTCACTCACATAAAATCCCAAACAAGCCATACAACCCAAACATCACAAAGATGCAATGAACTATAGAAAAAAGCACATATGCATGTCGACTGTATAAATCTGTCAAATGAAGCAACATTACAAACATGCATTGAACTAGAAAATCTAACAATTGACTCACATAAAATCCAAAACTACCCATACAAATCAAACATCACAAAGATGCACTGAACTATACAAAAAGCACATTTACATGTCGAGTGTATAAATCTGTCCATTCAAACAACATCACAAACATGCATTGAACTAAAAAATCAAACAATTTGAACCACAAAAAATACCAAACAAGTCATACAAAATCAAACAACATCACAAACAAGCTTGACCTAAAAGTATAAATGGACATTTCGCACATTAGATCTAGTTCCAAAATGTGTCTATTTGCACATTAGATGTGCTCGAAATATAGTTCAAAGACGTATAAAAATAAAAACAATCCAAATAAAAATTAACAAAAATCATTAGAATTGGTAAGTATAGATTAGATAGACAAAAATTTAGTAGCAAGAGAAAACCTCGATCGCGAACAAAACGACGTCGCTGAACCACCACCGTAGTTGCCTCCCCAACACCGTTGTTGCCGAACCACAACCGTTGTCACCTACGTAGGGCCTGACAGAAGTGCTTGTACAGAGTTGTTTTACAAAAAAAACCGGAGAGAGAAAGTGAGGAGATAGAGTGGGTGAGAGATAGAGAGATTAATGTGGGGGTGCAGTGGTGGGGTGGGTAGGTTGAAATTTGAAAACAAACTTTAGGGCATGGGAAGATGGAGTAGAGAGAATCTAAAAACTACACTACACTGACAGAACTTGAAAAAAAATCTAGTATGGTGGGGCCCAAAGATTTGAGCCAGTATGCTATTTTGTATTTCAATCCTTACTCCTAGATAGTACTCTGTCTATTGAACTACTTTATGTTGTTGGCTTATCACTTAGGTAGATGTGAACGTACAAACTACCCAAATATGAATGTTTACAATTGTTGACATTGGAAATGATGGACTAAATTAATTATATCTTTAATCTAGATTGTTACATTTGATAATTATTATATAATTTGACCCATCTGTTTTTAGGCCAATTTAATAAACAAAATTTATTATTTTAAATAAATAAAAATCATATATATACATATATATATATATATATATATATATATATATATATATATATATATATATATATATATATATATATATATATATATATATATATATATATGATTATTTGTTTTAAAATATTAATAATAATTTTTACATATGTTAAGTGTAATTATTAATTGCTTAGTCGAAAATGTTGGTCCCTTCCTTGGACCAAACCAGTTAAATGTTAAACAAATAACCCCACCAAAATAAGAGCACAAAAATATCCCATTCCCAAAATTTATCCTCTTCTCCTACCCTAAACCCTAAGGAAACCCTAATTTCAAACCCCCAAATTGAACACCATGTTCAACCACCAACCCCAATCCCCACCATCCCCGTCGTCAGCGTTGACACCACCACCACCCCCAAGCCCAACCAGCTCAACCGACTCCTGCACCCCCAAAACACCCCCAATCATGTTGAAGGTAGCCGATTCTGTCCGTTGCTTCAATCATCTGACGGGGACAAATCTGGAGATGAACTACAATGACATTAACCTCTCTTATTTCATCATGTTGGACGGTCAACAAATGCCAGTTTGCAACCAAGAGCTACGCAAAATAATTCTGTCCCCGATGCAAACAGAGGACATGTGGAAGAATCTGCAAATGAAATGGAAAGGACAAAATCGGCCTGCCCACCTACCACAGATGGAAGACCTCACGGGTCTCAACCCAGTTGTTTGGGAAATAATGTGGGAAAAAATGGAAGAGGAGGAAATGGAGTATGTAATTCCACAGGAGTTTTTGGAGATAGTGGATCCAACGCCATCACTTCCTTTGGCGAATGAAGCGTATCTGTTGAAATCAAGTTTAATGACGATAGAGCTGGGGAGATACACGGACGCCATGGTAAGCGTCCAAAGAATAAACCCAGCTCCACCAATGGAGATGTGGATATCACAGCCGGAAATGGAGGGCAGAGGAAGAAGAAATCTACATCAGTGGATCCTGAAACCGAAAGAACACACAGAAAGAAGCCTCAAGCGGGAACACGAAGCAAGAGTTTGGGAGTATCTCGGAGGAAAGAAAGGGGGGCATCAGGAGCCTGACGGGTACCCGAACCCTGAAGTTTTTATGTCTATCATAGCCTGGAACGCAAGGGGGATTGTAAGACCCTCCTTCTACCAAAACGTTGTGCAACTTAACCAAGATCACTCACCTGACCTTTTCATCCTTACAGAAACTAGAGTTGGTAGAGAAAATTGTGAGAATATTGCGAGGTCACTTCCTTTTGATAAGAGTTACTCATTTGATCCTGTGGGTTTTTCTGGAGGCATTGTGGTGCTTTGGAACTCAACTAGAGTTCATTTCCATCCCATCAGCAGTTCACAGCAGGCAGTACATGGACTCGTTCAGGTACTCTCCTCAAAACATAATTTCTTTTTGTCTGATATTTATGCATGTGCTTGTAATGAAAACAAAAAAAGAAGAAGAGAAATTATACTAGTATACAAAATCATACTAGCATAATCGATAAATAAGCTTCAAGATAAGGCAGGAAAGAGAAGCAATAACTTGCAAAGCTTAAAATAGTGAAACTTTCATGTGGATAAGTCATCTTTAAATCATCCCAAATGTGGCATCAGCTATTACGAAGGCAAATGAAACTGAATTATGAGAGGTTTGTTCAGGACCACACTGCTTACAAGTTATCCTCCATATTTTACTTTGATTTCAACAGAGCAACAGAAATGGTATTCATGTACTACAACAAGAAAGCAAAGATAATTGGAATCTCACATTTAATGGTTTTACACTTGGACATTGATAGAGAAAGGGTTTGTCTTAGTTTTAGATCCTGTCAAAAAGTAACAATGCGATAAAGCAAAACCAACCAATGCAACTAAACAAGTCTCAAGACTCTCAACCCATTGAGGTGGGTTGAATACACCAATTCTGAACTAACTAATAGGGCATGTTCTTTTGAACTGCCTATCTAATATAAGTAATCTCACAATGATATTTCTCCGGCAAATATGATAGTCCCAATGATTTGGGCATCTTTCCATGGAACAGGACAACTAGGTAGACATATACACACTTGCACATATCAACTACTCTAATTATCGAAGATGAAAACTATACATGAGACCTCGGTTTGATACAAAGAGTTTACCTAAACATATGATGCCAAGGCGAATTGGCAATGAGTACTTAGGCATAAGGCTGCGTATATCTTAACCTTCCCAAATCTTTACTACAAAGCCCATACCTTGCTGGAGCGCAGGGTTGGGATTCATGAGCAAATCTGTTGCTATTGGTCCTCTCCATAGGATCTCCCATTCCTATATTTCTTAGTGAACCACATTCACACAGAAATAGAAGATTCACATTGCTGATGAAAAAATAAAGTAGCAACATTGAATCAGGAACAAGAAGGTCAAATAATCTTTATATTCCCTAGGGTTTTCCTGCATCAAGATGAGAACTGAAGACATACCTTCAACAAAACCATCATAGCTTACGCTTACAGTTTGCTCTGGGTGAGTGTCATCGAAGGACCTGATGCTAAATGTCCAAATATCACCATCCTAAACAATCCAAAATAAAAGCACATTAGTTACAAAAGATGTGAATCAATTCTGTAGCCATCCCAATGATAGTCTGCTTATACATCCATACTGATACTTTCAATGTAAAAGGGTGTGTCTGTTGATATCTACCCGCAAACATGCAATATTATAACTTGGTTTTATTATCCATCCATACTAAGAAAAGCCCAACAGTTCCATTACTCCATTGCAAGCAATTTCCACTTCAATTCTCTCTGCCCTTTCCTTGGGGAGTCTGTGGAAGGCTTGATGGGTACGGGTTGCAAAAGGAAATGAAGCTCTAATTTCAACCTATGTTGGCATAATCAGGTATTATCCATCCATACTAGATAATTATTGTTCAGCCCATCAAATAACCTGAGTTCATCACAACAATTCACCAAAACATGGCATCTAAACTAATTGAATTCACCAAATCTCAACTCAAACACTGTCAGTTCCATTACTCCAAATGCAAGCAATTTCCACTGCTCTTTGCCCTTTGCCAAATCAAAATAACCATAATTTGGTCTAAAAATCCACTTCTCAATGTCAATTTAAGCAAAAATGATAATTATAAAAACTTAAACCACAATTTAAAGATTATCAAGCCAACTCCAAGAAACAGAAATTGAAACCTTAGCAAAAAAATTATATAGAAACAGATTTTGAATAGTCTATTACGCCAACTAAAATTGGTGAAATACCTTGATATGATCAGAATTATGCGCAACACCGCAGGTAGTACCCAAATAACTGAGACGATAAAATGAGAGAGAGATTGTACATTAGTAAACCCTAACTCGAGTTATAGTTTAAACCCTAATATCGAAATAAAATGGGAGATTTTATACATGAAACCATGAAAATTTTAGGTTTTAAAATCAACTACCTGAAATTTGGCCATCGAGGGAGAGATTTTGTTTAGTTTGCTTGACGAAAGGCAGAAATTGAGCCTCAGTGAGAGACTTGAATTCGTTTCACTCTATTGATTTTGCGATTCAGCTGAGAGAATTAGGATTCGTCTAATTTTGCTGGGAGGGAATGCTTTGCGTTTTTATTTGTGTGTCAAACTGTGAAAGTGTCGTTTGAGGGAGAAGGAGATGAAAAAAGGAAAAAAAATATGGGCAGTTGTGGCCTATCTCCTTATTTTCCGACCTTTAATGAGGTTATTTCGTTGGGTGAAGTCTATTTCTTGTTTTTTTTTATTATAAGAGAAGTCTATTTCTTCTTTTTTTTTTTTTTTTTTGTTATTATAAGAGAAGTCTATTTCTTGTTTTTTTTTTTTCTATTTTTTTTTTATTATAAGAGAAGTCTATTTCTTGTTGTGTTGCTGGTCATGTAATATTGTTGAGGAAATAATGAGGTTATTTCCATGTAAGTTAACACATTTGAGGTACTTAGTATCAGGGAGAGACTACAAGTGGCAGTGGAAGCGAGCTGGAGGAATGAAGCTTATAGACAACTTTGGCGTGATCAATGACCACAAGTTTCGGGAGGAAAAGAAGTTGGCAGATTATTTGGCCAAGGATTGTGTGATTGAAAATGGTGTTGTTTTAGTGATGTAATTAAACTAAACCATCCTAATGCTAGTTGTAGGAACATCTATGATGATGATTTCCATGGAAGATCATATCAACGTTATTATAATTAAATTGTGACATAATGATATGAAGTTATGCATTATGACCAAAAAAAATAATATGGACATATATAGACTTACTTGATGATCCTTAGATCAACACACACAAAAAGTTTCACGGTTTGAAACACATTCATTTACAATTGACTGACACCTAAAGATAATCTCTTTATATCCATAAACTGTTTATTCATTGTTTTCTTCTACTAACTAACAAGTCAAATATTACACGCATATAAAAGACCCCTTTTTGGTGTGCTTGAGCACCACTAGTAGTGACATTTAAGAGGATGTCAAGGAGCTTGACACCCTCAACACTGACATATTGTGCATGTCAAGCATGACCCTTGCAAAGTGACAATTGCAAAATAAGGGGTCAATCATGCACTACTATATTCTTAGTATATATATTTTTTTTTTTATCATAGTACTATATTCTTCTAAATATAGAATTTTTGGCCGAAAAGTACCTTATTTTTCACGTTTATTGCCAAAAAGTACCTAATAATTTGATTTTTGCCACAAACTATCTTATATGGGTCTAAAGTTTGTTGACCCATACAAATAAGCGGAATTGACCCAACCCCGTTAGATTTACTAATTAAAAGCCCATTGTAACCCCCACTTAAAGTCTTATAACTTATGTCACTTTATGTTGGATGATCAATATATAGCCTTTTGGATGATCAATATGTATTCCGGTGCCTTAAGAATTATTCAAGTATTGTGAAAACAAAACAACTTATAGAAAAAATTATCATCCTTTATTGCAAGTGAGGTTGTTGTACATCATTTGGTTCCTGTTTTTACATCAACAAAATCAAACATGAACCACTATATTACACACACCATACTAAAACCAACTCCTAATTCATACAACCTCTTCTAAAACATACAACAATACCATACCTATTACTACATCACACACCCTTTACATCATCACTTACACCACAACATCACAAGAGCAATAACAAGAACAAAAGCCAAGGTGTAATTGACTTTGCTGCTGCCCCTCCTTTTCAACAATTTCACCTCAGCAGCAAGTAGGTTGCATTTTTGCTTCAAGTTCTCATTATTCATCTTCACAACCTCAACCTCAACCTCTCCACTAAACAATCTCTTCTCATGAAGCAGTTGGTTGATAATATCTCTCTGCCAAGAGGTCATGCTTCTGTCAAACTATTAAAACATACTACAACCCCTTCTCCCCGTTGTCGGATCATAAACAGGACATGCAACAAACCTCCTTCCTGGATTATTGGTCGTCCAAGATTTCACAATTGCCACTGGCAATGGGATGGGGCACTCACAAACACGAGACAAAGGGGAAGTGTTACTTGAATTCCTTGAGTTTGACATCTTACCTGACCAATTTACACAAAAACACTGATTAACACAATATATTTATGCTTTCAATTTTGCAAATTAAACATCAATTTGTAGTTTATACACACGGTACATCAAATTCCCAATTTCAAACCAAAACCCTAATTTTTGAATTTGGGGGAAAACAATGAACTTGCTAAAAATTACTTCAGGTGAAGTCCGCGACAGAAGGAGAGCAGATGACAAAGAGAGAGAGAAAAACAACAAGAGCAAATAGCACAATTTTAATGGAGGGAAGAGAGAGGAAAGAAAAGAGAGGGAAGAACGCTGCTACCTGCCTACCTATAACACATCTACTAATTTCGTACCCAAAAAAAAAAAATCATCTACTTTATGGAATAACACCCAAAATAGGAGTTTTACTATAAAATACATATATTTACTAATTTTCATGTAAGCGTAACTAAAGTTGCGAAACGCTTACTAAATAGGCGATGCTTTAACTAACAAAATACAAATAAGGATACGTATAACTATGGAACTGACCAGCGTGATGTGGATTTGACCAGTGCATGTCCGACAGTAACGGGAATTGACTACTCAATGACAATGTTCAAAAACTTGCCCCTTTTATATCTGCCTGCCTCACTTCAGTAGACCTGGCAAACAGATCATTTGGGTCGGGTTCAGGTCGGGTCATTTCGGTTCGGTCTTATTGGGGTTATCTGTATTTTCGGTTTGGGTTCGGGTCGGCTATATTTGGGCTCAGGTTGATTCGGTTCATGTTGTTTTCGGGTCGGGTGCGGGTCGGGTCGGGTCAATCCGGTTCGGGCCATATAGGTTCGGGTTGAATTACGTTTTCACACACTGTGCTCTGTTCGGGTTCGGCTCGGTTCAGTTCGGGTATAATTGGGTTCGAGTCGATTCGGGTTGAGAAAGAAAAAGAAGAGGGGGAAGTGCAAGCAAATGAAGGAAGAGCTGAAGAAGGCTAAGAAGACAGGAGAAAACATTGTTTGGCTCATGATCATGGTTTTACTTGTTGTTGATTTCTTTCAATTAATTTCAATGTTTGTCCATAGGACTTCTATATTTCCTTGTTGTTGATTTCTTTCAATTAATTTCAATGTTTGTCCATAGGACTTCTATATTTCCATCATTACTGTATATTTAACCCGATTTCATCAAAATTTGGTTGGGGTTTGTCAAGTGTTCACAAAGTTTGGTTAGGGTTTGTCAAATATTTGGCAATTTCGCTATTGAAGATCTTCAGCGAAACCTTATTTCGACGTTGAATCGAGGTACGAAACAAATCGTTTCTCGTATTTACATTGTACATGTTTGATTTGATGAACTTTGTTTGTTATAATAGTGTTCAATTGAATTGGGCATCTGTGCTGTCATGTAAACTGAATAATGATCTGCAAGTGATTAGATGAGATTAGAGTTCTTATTGCTTATGTATGCTTATTGCTTTGTTTGATTAATTGGATTTGAGCCATTTTATTAGATGGTTTAATGAATTTGGTTGCATTTAGTTGCTACTGGTATTGATGCTGAGTACTGACTAGGGAGAGGGGTTATTTCTTGCTGGCTTTATATACGGGATGGAATTATTAAACTTGTTCGTTGATTGTTTACATGTTGTATGCTTTTGAACTAAAATTAGTTGAATAATACCGTGATTTTATTGTAGTTAATACGGGTACAATGCCACCAAAGACAAGAGGGAAAGGATCAAAGAATCTAATAAGAAATGAAAAGTACCCATCCGAACCAAATCATTTAGGGGTTGTTTATAAGGATAAGACTCAAAGGGTGAATTTTGAAAGACCTGAGGAGCGTAAAATGTTTCGAACAAGATATATGGATGATGAAGCAATTCATGTTTTGGGTATTGAGAATGACATCCGTAGGTTCCTCCATATTTTTCGATGGAATCAATTCATGAAAAGAAAAGGTAACACATATAAAAGAGTCACCCTTGAATTTCTTAGTTCATTTGATGTCAATTTGAAGACAACGACACTGATCATGAGAAGACCATCAAATTTCGCTTGTTTAATATTGATTATGAGTGGGACTTGGCTAAATTCAATGGAGTCTATGGGACTCGTTAGTGGTGTAATCGAGCCGAGTCGAACCCGAGCCGCCCTTGGCTCGAAGCTCGGCTCGGTTTGTTTTGATCGAAGCTCGCCGAGCCGGAATAGTTAAGGCTCGGGCTTGGCTCGGTTTAGACTCATGACTCGGCTCGGCTCGGTTTGGCTCGGCTCGAATTCACACTCGCCATTAAAAATGTTACAGAAAGTAGATCGATTTGAACACTTGCAATTGAATTTGACTACAATGTTCATTTACAAGTTATAAAATGAGAGAACCCTAAAAAATATATGAATTTCTATAGATATTTAATGGTCTTATTCAAAATAGAGGGGAAAATAAAATGAAACGAGCCAATCGAGCCAACCGAGCCGAGCCATAGTAGGCTCGAGCTCGGCTCGGAAGGCATTCGAGCAGGCTCGGGCTCGGCTCGAGCTCGGTTTGACCCGAGCTCGAACCGAGCCGAGCCCGAGGGCTCACCGAGCCGGCTCGACTCATTTACACCCCTAGGACTCGTAATACTGGGTTTTTGACTGTAGAAAAGAAAGGTGGGTTTAATGAGGATGCTGTTTGGGAAAAGGTGACTTGTGAGGCAAGATTTATAGGAAAAGGTTCAAAGGCAATAAGTATAAGAAATCCTGGTTTCCGTTATTTCCATAGAATGATATCTCTCACCTTATTTGGGCGAGGTGGTGGTAATGATGGCAAGGTGACTCAAAAGGACCTTTTCAATATATGGTGTTTGATTTATGATATGCTGTTCAATACTGGTGCGTTTATGGCAAATCATATGGCTGGGATTGTGAACAAATCCGGTCACATTGTTATTGGTGGGTTGATAACTCCTATACTAGATCATTGTGGAGTGGATGTGAATTCTCTCAAAAACCTTGATGAGGAGGTACTTGGAAAGAATCAAATTGATGTGGAATCTTGTATTGCCATGAAATGGGTGTACAAGGAGGAAGACCACTATAGATGGAAATTTAAGGACGGAAGCAATATTCCAATTTCGTGGCCCGACAGAACAACATTTGTCGATCTGAAAAATTGGCAAATGTTAACTACTGACATCCCTGAACCTAGTTTCGAAAGCACAGAGGATGAAAGGGATGAACAAAGTACTGCCAATAAAGACATTCAACGCTTCCATGAAGTGGGAAATCATTTGTTGAATGGCAGATCAGTACGTGGAATAATGAAAGAGCTAGAGGGACAACGTAGATTATTGAAGGACATGCAAAAGAACTAAGAAATAATGGAATCCCGGTTGCAATCAATTGATTACACCTTGAATGCGATCCATGCTTTGCATGAAGATCGAGGATATTTTGGTCCTCCACGTGCTTAACAGTGCAATCTTTGATATGTATTTCCTATCCTCTTGGTTGATATAGCATATGTTGCTATTTTCAGGTGTTTGTTTACTATTTTCAGGTGTTTGTTTACTAAGTGAATGTTGCTGAATTCTTAGGAGTCAGTAGTGGACCTTTTCACTAGCACCCCTCGTGGAATTAGTTTTGGTTGTTTGTGATGTATGTTTTGTCTAAGTTTGGTTAGTAGTGTATCATTAGCAGTGGCTTGCTTGGGGCATAGCTTTTCTGTTTTCTTACATTCAATTAAAAATTTGCAATACAGATGCAGCTAATGCTTACTTGATAATTTAGTTGGATTTAAGTGAAATGAAGGATTACAACATTAAGTAGAAGCTTACATGATTAATTGAACCAAGGATATTGAAACATCTTAGCATACAACATTAAGTAAGTAGCTTACATGATAAACTGAAAAGGAAATTGAAACATCTTTGCATAGACTAGATCAGCCATTTTTGGTGAAATGTTTGAAGAAAATAAAAGCTAGGAGAATCCCAAATCCCCACAAACCGTACTTCACAATTAGCGCCATTTGCTCGGCAACTTCGTCCAACTTTTTTGCCAACCCGGTATTGTTCTCCTCAGTTGTCATAACTGCCTCCGTTGCATGGACTTGTTGTGTGACTTCGTCGACACGGTTCGGCGTTGCTAGTGCGGCAGTTGTTATAATGTGTTGCACTCCCACCCAATACCAAAAATCACACTTGCCACATTTAAAGTAAGGGACATTTAGGTTTTTCTCAGAATTTGAAATGTGAATAACCGCAAAATGTAGATTGTCAGTACATTTAGGGCAAATTTGGTTCCGCATTTTTAAACCACAAGGAGGTACCCAAGGACGTGAGGCGGAAGAAGATGAACGGGATAGAATGTTATGGTGATGGTTGTAATTGGAAAGGTAAATGCTAGTGTGAGGTGAGATGGTAGAGGGGCGAAAGATGGTGAAGAAAACTATGAGTTATGTTGCCCAAATATAGAGAGTAGATTTAAGGCATGGAAGAATTGGAGGGAAAATATGGAGGGAAAGGGGAAAAATGGAGTGAAAGGAGAAAAATGGAGGGAAAGGGGAAATTAAAGATTTAAATATTGTAGTCTATAAATGATACCTATGAATTAATACCCTTTGACATGACATTTTAATCATTCAGCTTTTCTTACAAAGGAAATGGGATCAAAAGAAGAGGGAAAACGAAAAAAGTACAAAATGGAAACAAGAGGTGAAGAAAGTTCCCAATCCAATTCCATTCATTTAACAATGGAAGATCAAATGCCATTAGTCCTAAACAAGAAGGTATTTATTTATCAATTTGGAAATTGCAGAACAATTGCTATTAATTGGAATGAACATTAAAATTGTTGTGATTACAAAATATCTTACAATCCCTTGATGTTTAGACATTGAAATAGCTTTGGTACAAAGGAGAGCATATTATGATGACATAAAAACTGAAGTAGGACGATTTTTTTATCGTATGGGAGTCCACCTTGAAGAAGAGGCCGTAAAGGATATTTGCTATGGTGAAGGAAAAATATTCAAGAAAAGGAGTGTTAAACTTCATAATCTCCACTCCATCTATGAATCCTACCAAATCAAGAGGGCTAGAGAAATGGAAGAGGCTGTCAATATTGCTATGGCCAATGAGCCTAGTAGTGATGAAGAAGTTAAAGTGTCATTCCAAGATGATGACCTTATAGATCTTTTCCTCTAAGTATAATATTTTCTACAATAATGGTAGACATTAAGCAATTATGATTTCTAATCTCCTTTTCAGTTTATCATGTAAGTGTAGAGATTAATGGTGTAATCTTTTGTTTCAGTGCAAACCATTATGACATTTATTCAATGAAGTTATCAAGTTGGAAGCTATTGTAAACTACATAAGTTCAATTTTCTCTAGATAATTCTTAACTTGTCATACATAGGGCAATACATCAATGATACTCATACACTACTTAACTTCTAATCCCAATACATTTAAATCACTGGAATTACTGGAATACAGCTTCACCCCTCCCTTGCTTGTACGCCCGATACATTGACTCTAGTTTGTTGAGCTCAGGATCGCCCCCAAACAGCTTCCACATATCTGGAGATGGCTTGAATTTTCGAATGCGGTGGATCAGGAGATATAACTCATGTTGTATCTCCTTTAGATGTTTAGTCATCTTCTCCATTTCATCTTTCATGATATCCTTATTGCTACTCATAATTGAATTAGATGATGGATCCTCCATTTATACTCTTTTATAAACTGAATACTGGATACTAGATAAAAGCCAAAGCCTACTACTTTATGCTTCAAATAAATCAACTACGAAACCATTATTTTTTATTTTTTGCTGGTTAGATACCAGCACATGGTTTTTGTATATAGCACATGGTTTTGGATATAGCACATGGTTTTGACAAAATATTAACTAAAGTATAAAAATATTAACTAAATCTGAACCTAGCGATTTGAACCAACATTGAGAGTCTACAAACGGAGGTGACATGCTATGGGACCTAGAGTTTCAAATATTAACTAAAACCTTACAATATTGACTAAACTACTAAAATATTTACTAAATACCCTGCCATGCTTTGACATCTGAATTGACATGTCAGAAAAGCTATAATTATTATGTTGCTCTTCTACCTAGCTATAGTTTAGCTAGCTGAACTATGGTGCAAGTATTGGGGGCAATACGACTGATGGCAAAATGAAAAGGAGAGAGAGAGCTTCTGAATAAAGGAGGCAAGACTTTTGCAAACCGACCAACAAATATATTTAGTGCCTATTTTGTAAATACCATAGCTTAATTATTAATAATAAATAAAATTTATAAAAATTACCAATATTTATATTTTTTCTCCCTTTATAATTAGAGATCCAATTTGCGATATTTTTCACATCTTCCAAAAATTAAATCAAAGAGAAAAAGAGGTGAGAGAAAATTGGACTTTGGAGGCAACAAAGTGGGTGAAAATCAAGAGGGTGCTACAAAGTACAAGGGTAAGAACTAGTTAAAAGTATAATGATGTGGAGGAGAGTGAAATAGGTGGCCAAACAAAGGTATCTCTAACAAAAGAAAAAAATATCTGACCAATATCTTCTCATTAGATCTCACCAATTTTGTTGTCGCCCTGTCATTGGTCAAGCAAAATTCAAAATTTTCTTTTCCTCCTCGGACTGGAACAACTTACTAAATTATTTCTTTCCTTCACTAAATTTTGAACTTTCTAACTCAACCATCCATACCTTTACTAGTGAATTGTATGTTAACACACTATAAAAACAAACACCACACTATTCATTTATTACCCTACTTCACTTTTCTTCTCAAATCAGTACTAAAAATCAATGGACATTCACTACTCCTCTCTCTCCTCTCACCCAGCTACCATTATTTTTCATGACAACAATTTGATGGAGATATTTGTGACACAATTCACACCCTCAACTACCTCTTTAAACCCAATACTTTTTGTACCCTCATCATTTACACCATCAATGATACCATCAATGACATCATTAATTGCATCATTAATGACACCAACTGGGAACCAACCACCATTGTCACAAGCAACACCCCCCACTGTCACAATCACCACCACTACCACAAGCAACACCACCACCATTCATGCCCGATTCAGAGAACATCAAGAAATTGGGTAATCCCTTGCTCTAGATTATGGTTTGCTTGTGCTTGTCCATAGTTTTTGGTTTGATAATTTGTGATTTGCTTATTGTAAGTACTTAAATTAATTTAATTAATTATCTTCATGATTGTTGAAAGTTAGTAGAACTTGAAAATAGATACGGAGATCTAAATAATTATAGCTTTGATAATTTATGCATTCCTTGTTTAAAGAACAAAAAGATCAAAATTTTTTAGGTTTCCTCACACTAAATGGGATGCAAACTATTGTCAAAAAAGCCTCCTTATGTTGTTCTTCATGAGAAGAATAAAGGGGCACCAAGTGGATTTATGGATTTATGTTGTCCTTCATGAGAAGAATAAAGTGGTGTAATTGGATTTAGTGTCTATTTTAGATTAAATGGGAAATTGTCTCCAAAGTCACCATCTTGCAAATAATGTTTTTTTTCTTTCCATGAAGCAAATGATGTAGTTTTAGTCTGTATATAAACTAGCGTTTAGTTTTAGTTTTAGTTTTAGTTGAGTTATTTACCTGTCCTCACAGAGGACCTAGGTTTTGGTTTGTTCCTGTTTTAAGATGTGAACACCCTCCTGCGTTGCAACCCTACTGCCTTCTGCTCCCGCATTGAATATGTTGTCTTATTTCCTTTTCAATTTGTTGTCAGCTCCACATAAATCTCAATGTAGGTCAGTAATGTTTGTTGTTGTCTTCTTGCCTTTTCAATGTAGGTGAGGAATGTCTTATCAGTGCTTACGTTCTTGTTCTATGTTAAATTTCGTTGCTTTATGTCTAAATATTGAAAGGATTAGTTGAGGTGATTCTTGGGCGAGTGACGGCAAGAAGGAAGTGTTTGCAGGCAAATTGTTTTGGCTTGATACATCAAATTAGATACTAAACAATATCCATGTTAACTAAAAATTACAAACCTTAACTAAATTAGCATTGTTTGAATTAATTGAAACCAGTAAGGAATGAATGGTAATAATTTTTGTGATTGTGCTAATATCTTGTAGAGGAGGAGACCGATGTTGTGTACTCCCTAGAGTCCCTTCGGAAGATGTACACAGATAAGAAGAGGAAGCTTGCAAGGATCGAAAGCCAAACCACGGCTTTTCTGGAACGCATCTTGTGGGATAACAAAAAGAAAGATGTTGCTAATTTACTACAAGTTGCGGGAGATCCTTTGATGTTTATCATCGACATGCTCGAACCACTCATTCCTATTGAGGAGTGTTATTCCACTCCCAAGCCAAAGGTGGATGTTGCTCGTGCAGCTAGGGCCGAGCAAAAGGTGGTGGCTATGCGAAAGACAAGGGCAGCAACAAAGGGGAAGCCAAAGGCAAAGGGGAAAGCAAAGAAGCTGGCCAACGAATTTCTCGATTTGGCCGCGGACTCTCAGCAGATCTAACTCCAACTACCATGGTTGGTGGTCAACTGTGCTACACCCTCAGTATTGGTTTCGTGGTCCAAGCTCTTTCTTTTGCGTTGGTTTTGTGATGTGCAAGCCAATCATCTAAAATTATGTCTTTTAAATTCTGTTTGAACTCAATCACTTGAACTATCTTACTTTATTGCTTTTAAGATTCTATGCTTGTACCCCGAATCCTATGTTGCTATGAATGAATGAAAGCAGTTGACATTTTGGTACTATATCTGGCGCCATGTTTGTTGCTATATACCTCCAGTTATTACCAATGGAAAATATCATCAGTGAGAAATGTATGTCACTGGTATTTATCTTGTTTATCCAAATAATGATGATTTGCTGCAGCACGAATGAGTTACAACAGGCCCAACACAAATCATTTACAAGTACTCCTAAGTCCTAGTATAATTGTTGTTTCCTGTTTGTCATCAGTCCATGGGCCAACATTCGACCAAAAAAGGGAGTACAAGGCATATATACCACCACCTTCAAGGCTTCAACGCTCTCATTAGCAATCCCTCTGGCCAACCACCATCGACACCTCGGACGCAAACAACCAGTGGGAAATATCACGAATTATTAACTAGTGAAAACGTATGTTTGGGTAATATACAAAAGGAAGCTGTAACAAATACAATCTTCCTATTATTTACAAAACCGTCTTTAATGGCAAACATAAAGTTCAAAGTGGTAATTTAACTAGGAAATTTTTATGTCTTGTGCTTTCTTCAACACCTCCTCCTTCATTGTATTGAGATCATTGTCGACAAGTTCAATCGCCATAGACCGTCTAATGGTGGTGGTACCGGACCTCTACATGTAAGATAAAAATTTACATTAGTATATGAAAACAAGCGTAAATCTCCAATATAAGTCCAATCATCGACAACTACTTACGAAATACTTTTCCAGCTCAACTCTACTACAAGGCCAATGCTCTATAAACACCATCATGTAGACTCCACAGTCATTGTTCTTTGACAACAAAAAAATGTTAGCTGCCGACTAAATTCAGCCAACTGCAAACAACGATAGACAGAATTTTCCATACTAGTTAGGCTGTTGAGGGACATCCCCATTTTCAAACTTCCATGTTCTGAAATTAATATCCTCTTTCCAAAGCGAAAAGAAAGCTTCCAGTGCCAATGTAAGATTTAGGTGCCTGGTTGAGGTGTTGGGGTTCGTTCTATCAGAAAGAGAGAGTCCAACCTCCATATATATTTCTTTTCAAAATCAAAGTGGTATACCCACCAATGGACATCATCACAGACCGGCAAGAAAAACTCCACAAATAAACATACCAACTATTAAATCTACACTAAAGCATCAAGTATCAAGTATATAACTATAAGTTGGATCTTACATGTTTGCAATTTCTGGGACTAGCCCTTAAATTGGCCAATGCACTTTCTCTGTTCTTCAACTTTGCACATCGATATATCTTGCCAACAAAGGTTTTCGGTCTTTCTTACCATGCTATCCTCTGGTATAAACCAGTTTCAAATACAATTGAATTGAAAGTATTTCAAGGGATTACAAACTATATTTGTATGTATGTAAGTAAGAAATTGATTATCAGCTCTTACCCCTATTTCTGCATCAAAAAAAAATCTCTGCCTGTTTGCCTGAGACCACATCACATTCTTCATATAACACCATACCATAATGACCTTTTCATTCAGGGACTTAATTAGCCAAACATAACCAATATCCACATTTTTTTGTATCCACATAATCATATATCCATTCAAAACCTTGTTCTAAATATAAATACAATAACTTACTGGCGATTGGACGCAACATCCGGCCTTGCTCAAGGTTTTTATTTCGCCCGCTTGCAAATAATATTCATCCCTTTGCACAATGTAATCACTGCAATATCAAACGAAAAATAAATAAATTTGCTGGGAAACACAAATATTGGACCATATAGAATCAAATATTTACTTACTCAGTTGTATCAATCAACTTTATAATTTGCCTATCATCACTGGTAGTATGTTCCCGAACATGTTTCCGCAAACTTCTATCACTTGGATCCCCAACAACCTCATTACCAATGACGGTGTAATCCAGTCTACCATCAGTCGCACCCCTAAACTGCCATTCACAAAATTCTTTGGGGTCCTGAACCTCTTGAACTTCAGCATCAAATAGTACAGAGGTGTTCTGGTCCGTGGGAGTGTGACTTGGAATAGTGGAACCACCTTCAAATCTAGAGCTAGACTTTGAGAAATCCATGTTGTCCATGCCAGGTGTCTCTGCCCCTACAATGGTCTCTGAACTATGGTGATGGATTGAGGATTTAGGCGTTTGAATTGGCATATTTTCTTCAATAGGAGTCTTCTTCGGTTTCTCCTTTGGTTTCAAAAGATAAGCAGTTTCAAAACTGAAATCAGGAGCCTGCCCGTTTGCATAATCTTTGTTCATCACAGAAGGCCTTGAAGGATAACGAAGGCTCTTCGCGTTAACCTATAACCAAATATGAAAGCAAGGGATTAACTAGTTGAGTATGCTGAAATGTAACTAGTTTCGTATCCTGAAATGTAACTAGTTCAGTATGAACATAATGTAAAATGTAACTAGTTCAGTATGAACATAATGTAAATTGGTACTTACTTTGTGAACAACTACATTGGGGTGCAACTCATCATAAACATCTTTATACAAAATTTCATCCGTTTCTTTTGGATGACGCTCCCCATATTTAACATCCAAAATCTACAAACAAACCAACTTTAATTAATTTTGCTTACAACGGTAAAACTATCCATAACTCAAACTAAATATAAACTCACCGGAGCTTTTCCAAATTCTCCTGTTATTTCATCAAAGTCCTGTTTCACCGCCTCCTTCATTGATGTATCAGTCCACGAACACAACCTTGGCAACCTCTGTTGCTTTCCTCCCCACCCAATATAATTGTTTATATCAAGGCGATCGAGGTAGAAAATCTGCAATTGATGAATATATTACGGTTAGTTGACAATAACTATGCATAAAAAATTGCAAATTTTATGTCATGCTATATAACTGTATTGTACTTACCACTAACAACATCAAACACCCACCATATCCACCATATACACAACCATCTTCTTTTCCCTCCTCAACTGTAGTTGTAGACTTCCCCTTCTTTCTATTGGCTTCCTCCTGTTCCTTTGCTTTTTTCTCCCTATTCTCTCTCACTTTACGCTTGCTAGCCAACAACTCATTCAGAACAAAGGCTCCCCAGTTATAATTCCTAGGATGAAGTACGTTCAAAACAATCTTCAACAACCTTGGGCTTATATTATAACCTTCAGTTAGGGCTAAGAACGTGCCCAACACATACAAAAGAAAGTGTACCTTAAATGTCCAACCATCTACATCCTGCTGGATACAACTTAACACTGCGCTAGGTACAATCCCTCGATATTTGTCTTTACCTTCCAAATTACCTAGCTTCTCATAGTGTCGCTTAAACATCCTATAAACATCTCTATCTTTCACTACATCATCAATAGGAATATCCCCAGGTGTACGCCCAAAATCCAACACACGTTATTTGGAGTTATCTTGATTGGAACATTTGGTCTTATATGCAATGTGGATGTCTTGTCATCTAAACGTTCCATCAACCAATATGCCAAGCGGCGGTCCAACTTCAAGTTATCCATTGCTAGTAAAGACGAAAACCCAAATGTGTCTACCCAACTCCATTGTTTTTCCGTAAGTTTAACTTTAAGACAAGCTACCTTCTCCGGCAATGCCATCATGTTAGGTGGCTGCCAAAACATCCATATTATGTTATATAAAAGTGACATAGGAACTCCAACACAGATCATCCTTATGTTAATAAAAGTGCATACCTTGGGTCGTTCATCTGCATTCTTTATTCTCTTCTTTGTGCTAGCTTTCTCATTTCCCTTTCTTTCTTCTCTTCTCTTCTCTGTAATTTTCTTTCTTCTCTTCTGATTATCACCAAATCCATTACCATTGCTGCCTAAATTACTGTCAGTAGATTCGTCCTCAACATAATCACTCCTTTATCTTTATCTACATTAAATAAACATGAGTTCTAAAATACCTCCAAACAACAAACATCAACAACAAGGTATCATATAAGAATAATTCCCATATAGCATTCAATAACATAAAAATCATATAAGCTCAAAATCAGACACTGCATAATATGCTACTTGTCATAGATGTGTACAGGATACAACTAGACTACTCCTGGTAATAGTGTATGCATATAATCTAACAGGTACATACATCATGTGTCATAGATGTATAATGAAGCAGCAGAATCCAGAATGTACCTTACATGTACACCTTTCATCTACACTAAACTATGTCCTCTAATCACCAGGCTGCCCATATATTTTAATATGCATAGTATCAATGACTAATGAATATGCTTGCTGAAAACAAAAACTTTACAGAATGTTCTGAATGATACTGTAAGGATCACAATCCTCAATCTTAAATGCTATAATGAAGGAATCAATCTTGTATCAACTTCCTTACATAAGTCTACTCTCTCAATCTGGTTTTCCTCACACAATTCAACTTCCCTACCTAATTCAACTTCTAATTACATTTTCTATGCTAATTCAACTCAATCAAGTGCTCCTCCAAAATATTGTTAGTTAAACAAGGCCACAACCAGTGCCTATCACGTATACAGATTGTTTGGGCTCAACTAAGCAAGGTACCCATGTCCAAAATACAACTAAGAAAAGAGAACATATGGCATTATCCCCTTCAAGCATCAAATGGTTCAAAAAAATAAGGAATTCAGCTTTGCAAACACCAAAAAAGTATACAATAACAGACTCTTTTCAATTATCCGAACAAATGCAGAATTTAACCAATAACAATTAAATTCCACTTTGACAATTGCATCAATTAAAACCCCAAAATAAGGGTTGAGCACAAAACAAATACATGCAATTGCGTTTAATTGCATAGAATTGTAACAATTTAAACCCCAATTAACTTGACTCTCAAATAAACATAAACAATTCGAACCCTAATTCCATATTTATATTTCACTCAAATGTGGTTTAACACAAAACACTATACATGCAATTACAAATTAGGGTTGAGAACAAAACAACATACATGCAATTACAGGAAAATAAGTGCATTTATCTTGAATTTGATGGGAAACATACTTCTCATGCTTTTCAGCGGAACAAGCTGAAATCGACTGAAACGCTGAGTCACCTGAGAGCTTATATAAACAGAGTAGGTGGTTCAAGATGTACTGAGAGAGTACGCGGTGGAAGGATGAGAGAGCGGGTGAAATTGATTGTATTGTGACGGAGGAGAGAGAAGGATCAGGTAACTGGTGATGGGAGTCTATAGTTCCAGCCGTAACTAAGATCCGGTGACGGGTTGACGAGAGACAGAGTCGGTGATGGGAGAGAGAGGACGGAGTGCGAGAGTGACAGAGTGAGAGAGTCAAAGGGTGAGAGAGTGAGAGTGAATGGGAAGATGGAATGAGGATATTGGAGTGAGAGTGGCTAAGTGAGGGAGTGGGAAATTGTTTAAAGGAACATTTTATTTAAAAGAATAAATTGCTATTACAATATTGCCCTTTAATCTATTTTATAAATCAATTTAATTAGCATGGTCCCTACAGTCAATTTCTTTATTAAAACTCCAAAATAGAAAAAAAAAAACTCATCTATTGAATAGATGAGTAACAGCTTCCATTTAAATTATATTCTTTGTCTGATATCTTTCGCAACCATTTTGGATTCAATGAACGACATAAAACAAATAATTCGCTTTCAATTGCATGCATTTAACACGCCTCAAATAATACTAGTTTTCACGATGTCCCATCTATAAATTTCCCTGATTTGTACGTAATAAGTAATAACAATCAAGAACATTCAACAAAAGTCTCTCCAAAAAAAAAAAAAAAAAAAGAACATTCAACAAAAGAAAACATGAGCACACTCATACTAGTTCTTATAAGCCTCCCATTCCTTTTCATATTATCGTACATAATTATTGTCACATTTAGCAATCAAGCCAAGGCCATAATTAGCTCCTCAACAACAACAATTTCCTACTATGCTAGATCAGAAGAAACCACAAGCAACGACGATGTCGAATGTGTAGTGTGTTTGTGTAAGATTGAACAAGGGGATGAGATAAGGGAGCTGAGATGTGACCATCTCTTTCATAAGGCATGTCTTGATGGTTGGTGCATGACCCGTTATGGCGCTAGGTGCCCGTTGTGCCGCGGCTCGTTGGCCGCTCGACGGGCACCAATGGTGGCAGAAAACGGAGGACTACTTGAAATACTGTTGTTTGAGTTCTGTTCTTCTACCTCAAGGGAGGAAGATAACTGGTGGATAAGATAAGATACTACAACCACTAGTAGTTTAGTACTATACTAGTGGTTCTATTGTTGGAAATGTAAGCAATTGGGTCAATAGGGACACTACATGTATTATTGATGTTACAAGAACGTGGGACATTCCGAAAAGAAAAACGTAAACAAGAATATGGAACTGGGGAAGTATGTAAAGTTAGTTTCTCACTTTCTAGCTAGCTAGTACGGAGTATTGACTAATTGATTTACTGATTATATTTAGATTATGGTTTTGAGAACATTAATATTTTTTTTTGAAAAAAAAGAGGGATTTAGTTATTAATGGAAAATAAGTACATGTCCATGACAATTATATTAAGAGGGGGCCATGATCAACCAAAACTAGTTTTTTTTGCTTGTCAAAAAGAGGGTGTAAGTGAATGATGACCGAGGCACCCTCTGCTACATCATGTTTGGACTTTCGTGTTCAATAGCGAATATATCAGACTAGCTGAACAATCAGCGCAAGCACTGGCCCCGTCAACGTAGCACCAACAAGGGGCTAGTATAGTTCCTAGAAGCCAACAGACACAAGGCATAGAGGGAGTGAGAATTCGAACTCATGACATTACCTTACCAAACCATTTGGGAGTAAAGTAGGAACCACTAGACCACCACCCTTATTGGTAGCCAAAACCCTAGTTGAGAATGAGCTCGGATTCTAGTGCATCATTTCGTGTGCAAATTATTATTATTTTTTGTTTTTTTTTTCCGTTTTACATGGTTCCACTTGTCATGAATATCAGATCTTGAATTTGATAGGTCATATAGATGTATGTATCATTGTCGATTATAGTTAACTATGATTTTGGGTACTGAACTTTCAACAAAATTTGGTTTTGGGAATTGAACTATTTTTTTGTTGCTTTTGGGGACTCAACTCTATTTTTGTAATTTAATTAAATCAAAATACAATTCACATACAAGAATACCCATGAAATACCAATGAGGATTGAACTTTAGAACTTTAAATATGCAACAAGTCCTTAAAAAAAAAGAAAATAAGAAACTTGGCCCATAAGAACGTTGTAGCATTCCCCATCGTCGTTAAATGAAAAGAAACTTAAAATAAAGTTCAAAATATGTACATAGGTCTTATTCAACTAAGAATACAATATATGCAAACTAAAGTATAATGACCAAAGCCCAAAGGAGGCTCTCAAAATGTGTTCAAATAAGCTCTCAAACAATTGAACCTTTGCATAATGTACTTGTGCTCTATTGCGTTGCAAATGAGCTACCTACATAACAAGAGCTCTTCAATTACGTGACTCATCTATCAATATTGCACTAATACAATAACAATATATATCTGGGAGTGCGCTAACAATCATAATCATAATCATAATATCTATATTAGAGGCATTTTTTGACAGCATTGGAGGTATCCACCTAAGCGAGTAATTGTAATAAAATTTTAATAGAAATATATGTTTTGGTATAGAATATATACTGAAGTTGTACTTTCCTAAATCGTTAAAGAGTAGACTACTGGACGTTTTGATATAGAATACATACTAAAGTTGTACTTTCCTAAATCATCAAAGAATAGACTATTAGATTTTAACATACATATAACTTTACTTTCACCGGTTACAAAATTAAATTTCTTATACCACTCGAAAGAGTACGAAATATACTTTAAAATGAGACTCATTTGTAGTATGTTTTATTGATTAAAAAAATATAAGTATGAGTATATAAAAGATGCATAATTTATACAACATAAGATGCGTCCACCTAAAAAAGTAAATAGTTTGACACAACAAAAGAGTTGCAATGTAAAAATAAGAGAAAATATACGTATATTAGTTAAAGAAATTTAAAAAGCAATCTCAAGTTAAAATAATAAAAAGAGTATGTGCAGAATAAAGAAATAAACGATGTATCTAAAATGATTCTAGGTCCAATCTTTAATAGGAAACTTGACTATTATCACGTATAATTTTATAACTCTACCTAATAGATTGATCCCCCATGTTATTTTAGGGCTCCAATTTAATGTTCCCTTCAACTTTATAATTATTAATGTATACAAATTTGGTTTTCAAAAAAAAAATGTATACAAGTTTGAAAAAACAATCAAGCAAGCATTAAAATATGTTTTGCTATTCTAAGGTTTATGACTTAAACTTCTTTCTTTTTTAAAAAGTAGTTATGCATAACTACGCATTTATACTAGTTTTAACATAAAAGAAGGATCATACATTTGGAAGGTTAGGTGTACACTTATATCAACATAGGAGCATTGGCGTACCAACATCAAACATAGAAAGACTTTTTTGGTGGTGCAACATAGAAAGACTTGGAAACTATTTATGGATCATGTAACATATGCGGTGAGTTGATTAAAAGTTAATTGAAATTGTCTGGTGATAAGAATTTAAATTAGATAAGATGCCCTATAAAGTCATAGTAATCTAATCTTATTGTATGGCATTCATGAAATTAAATGGATTATATTAATATTTATCCATATATTACTAATATTTTTTCAAAAGTGACAATTACACTTTGATTTTTCAATGAGATTTTAATAATCACGTTATATTAATTTTATTATATAATAACATTATATCTATATACTAGAGGCATTTCTGACAGCATTGGAGATGTCCACTTAAGCATGCCACCGAACCTTTTAAAATGAACTTTTAAAAATAAAATAGAATAACAATAATAGACCATAAATAGAAGTTGGGAAAGAGAGAATATAAGAGTTATAGCAGTAAATCATTGGAGATACCGAAATGTTAGGCGACATATAACTTTTGTTTCACGCTTCAAAAATTCGAAAATCTTACACAAATGGAAATTAAGAGCGCGGAACGCACTTTAAAACAAGACCCATTTATCATATCTTATGCATTGACATTTTAAAACATATGAAGCGCCATCTAAGTGAAAAAAATTAAATAAAATTTACAATATATCATTTAAAATATGTCATCCAAGCAACATTCTTAATATTAAATAATTGAAAATTAAAATATCTTAGAAATCATTTATAGTTAATACATTAAAACTTTCTTATATATTGACCATAAGTGAAGTAGGAATGAAACATAGATATTTTGTCTAAACATATTAGTCAAAAACAAATATAGTCGACTTCCATCTACTATAGTTACTTTACGTTTATAGTAGCAAACGGATTTCTTAGTTTTTTTAGAGAGGGATTTTCTTAGCTTTGATATATGTTTTTCTTATTCTTTTTGTCCAATATAATATCTTCCCTCGTGTTTTCTTCACTACTAAAAGGTACCATCGTAAGTCTATAACGCAACCCATTTACACTACAACTTCAAGTAATAAGTAAACTTTATTATTAAGATCAAAAAAGAGATTGATCTTTCATAACGTCCTATAGGAATATTTCACATTTGTACCAATCAATCAACAAGTTATAACTTATTATATAAGTTTTTTTTTTAAGGCGTGATATAAGATTCATATTGTATATGTACCTTAAATCATACACTGACAGATCATGAAATATATACAAGTCGGGCCATAATACTAGATGTTACATACATTGCTAATGAGTTACAAGTATCATTATAGAAATTTAAAAAAGTAATTTCAAGGTAAAATCAATCATGTCTATCTATGAAGTTGGCATTTTAAAGAGTTTTGAGGCATGCCACCTAAGCAAACATATTAAAAATTGAAAATATAAATAGAATTTTGGGTACGTGAAAAAAGAATTCAATAAAAATGTAGATATAGTTGCAACTTTAACAAGACAAAACTTTTGATTCAAGTTTCAAAAATTCATATTTCTAACACTTTTACAAATAGCACGAAATATAAAGACCCATTTTAATTATAGTAGTTTGTAATCACAAATAATACATTGTGCTTGCAGGTCTAGATTTGAAGACATTACATATGAAAATGATAGTGTTTATATATATATATATATATATATATATATATATATATATATATATATATATATATATATATATATATATATATATATATATATATATATATATATATATATATATATATATATATATATATATATATATATATGTTTCCACATGTACAAAATGATCTAAATCAGAAAGAAACAAAATAGATTGAAAGAACAAGAGTTGAAGCATCTAAGGCCAAATCTAAAAATCAATTCAATTCAGTTTAGTTCCCGTAAATAAAACATGATATTGAAAAATAAATTAACAAAAAAAAAAGAATGAAAACATAAAGAAAGTAACCCGTGCATCGCACGGGCATCATTACTAGTCTATTAATATTGCACAATATCAACCGACCCTGTTTAGCATTAAGGGTATAATATTGATTGCGCCCCAAATCAACAGTTTAAAATTTTAATTTGGTTGAACTGATTCCAACATATGGTGTTAAAGCTAGTAAAGAATTAGAGGTCTCGAGTTTGAATCCCGGGAATACCCCTTGCTCATATGGTAGAGTTTACTTATGAAGTTGAGTTTTCTAGCCACATAGTATGGTACGGTGGGTTGTTCATTATCCATACTTCAAACCCAAATGACATTCATTTGAGAGATGTATTAAGGGACAATATACAATGATTGGACCTCTAATTATTGGTTTAAACTTTTTTTTTGTACAATCAGATTGCATGCAATAGCCCCCAAACTGCATATGTTGGGCAAGTTAACTCCCTTTTGATGGGTTGACAGACTCAAGTAGAAGAGTAGACCCTCTCTGCAAAGAAATAAAGGTAGAGGGCGAAGATTTTAATCTCTCTACATATATAAGGATTTGAACCCTGACTACTAGATTGTGAGAGTTGGGCAACTACCACTTGTACTCCTACCTCATCCTGATCAAGGCTTTTGGTTCCAACACGTTTAGCTTAGAAGTCCACGTGAAAAGTTTTTTGTGTGTTATTTTGCTTTTTTTTTTTTTACGGTTTTGTTAACCATTGCCCTTAGGGCAATAGTTTAGCTTCATTAATTGCTAGAATCTCTATTAAATTTTTAAAGCTTATTAATTATGGAAAACATTTTATTAATCGGTATACCAAAAATGCCCTTAAAGTATCACACTATTATTATCTCTCCTCACTTAATTATTTTTGAATTTCCAAAAAAACCTCAACCACCCACATTTCCCCAGTACCAACCCAGTTCCCAACTCTCTCTCTCTCCTCTCAATATTATTTTCAACTCTCTCAGACCCTCACCACACCAGTCACCCCAGCCACCACCATTAAAGGGATTTCACCCACAACTTACAACCCCACCACCAAGACCTTCTCTCTCCACCTCACTCAAGCCCCCACCACCACGACCCCTCTCCCCACCGTTTCTCCACCACCGGCCACCCTATCAACAGAAAACTCCGACGACCACCACCCTCTCTCGACCTCGCTCCATCACTCACCATGGCTCAGGCAGGCCGACGGTCGTCTACCTCATGCCGGCCCGTTTCGTCACCCCTCCTCACGAACCCCGCATCACCAGCCCAGATCTCATCGTGAGATGTTAGAGATAAGATATCGGGAAAATATTGTGAGAATATATTTTTCCCATCTATTTAGGAAACAAGATATATATGATATTATATGTTTAGGATATTATACTAGTGATCTAATGTATTTAGGAAACTTATATATTCAGGATATTAGTTGTGATTGGAGAATAAGTTAAGTGTAGCCTATAAATATGGGGTCTCCCATACATCAATGATAGAAAACAATATTATAAGCCTAATATATTTTATCATGAGAAAACCCATCCCGCATATCACCTCTCGCCCACCATTAGAATTGAGGAGTTTTTGTTTTTCCTTTTTTTTGGTAACAGAAATTTAATTGTATTGGAATGGACAAATCGTCAAATCCCATTGACAATTTTGACAGTGAAAGGAGAAGGGCACTTAAGCAACTGCAAACTTTGCATTTAATGTTAGCATTTATTTTTTTCTAAATACTAAGAATAATTTGATGCCAATTTAATGTATATTCTCAAAGATACATACATTTAATATATGTTAACCATTGCCCTTAGGGTAATCGTTAGCAAAATCGTTTTTTTCTTTTATTATCATTGTTGAAATTATAATTAATCCGATTATTATATGCTCCCAAGTTTGATTATTGCTTAAATTCTTCAAATGGGCCCCAACACTTATTCCTTCAAGAAAATGACCCATTTTTTTAAATTGAAAAATAATTATGTTTTGAAGATACAAATCCATAAAAAATAAAATAAATTCACTAAATAATACTTTTTTTTTCTTTTTTTTTTTGCTTGTCCACTAAATAATACTTAAAACATTCTTTTGAGAGAGGAAACTAATACTTAACTCCATCTGCATTATTACTCCATAGCTAGTACATGAGTCATATTTTCTAATAAGGATACACTTAAACTAACATACATGAATACGCGTATATTACGTATTGTAAGCATCAATCTGAAATAAGTCACGTATGTGCGTGATTAATATGTTTGTTTTTAAGGTGAACAGTATTTTTAATAATTCAGATAACTAATTTTTTTTTTGTTCATAACGAAGGATATTCACTGTCGACCATATTGACTATTTTCCCGCGCTGGTTTGTAGACACCTCAAAGGGTGGGACAACTGTCCAAGAAATTTAAAAGATGCTCCATACTCAAGCCAAGATTCGAACCTTCGATCTTAGTTAAGGATGGATGAATCCCTACTACTCAACCACACCTCATTAGTTAATTCAGATAACTAATGATTGGTGCAAGTTTTGTCTGGTTCCTTATGCAACAACTTTTAATTCGAAGAATGATAAACAAACAAATCGCTTTCAATTGCATGCATTTAACTCGTCAAATATAAACCTTAGCACATTAGTTCACACGACGTCCCTTCTATAAATCCCCTCATTTTTAACAAGAAAATTCAAAGCAAGACATAAAAACATGAGCATACTCATTTTATTATACCTCTCTCTCTTTTTCATATTAGCCTACATGTTTTTTCTAATCTTTAACACCCAAGCCAAAGCCATAATTGGCTCTTCAACAACATCTTCATACCGTGCAATTTTGAGCACTTCCTACTATGGTAGATGCTACAAGTACCAAGTAAGCAATGACGACGATGTCGAATGTGCTGTGTTTGTGCAAGATTGAACAAGGGAATGAGATAAGGGAGCTGAGATGTAATCATCTCTTTCATAAGGTATGTCTTGATAGTTGGTGCTCGAGCCGTTACGGCGCTCGGTGCCCGTTGTGCCGGGGCTCGTTGACGGCTCAACGGGCGAAAGTGGTGGCAGATGAAGGAGTTGAGGTCTTGTTCTTTGAGTTCTGTTCTTTCACCTCCAGGCAGGAAGACAACTGGTGGATAAGATAGAGCTTGGAGTGGGTAGCGCAGTGGCGTGCACTCCAGCCTCCACTTGTTTACATAAATGATCTAGATTAGTTCAAGTTTCATTTCCAATAAAGTTGAAGGTTACTTTGCCGTTAAAAAAAAAACAAAAACCAGTGGATAATATAAGATGCTACTTCTACTATACTAGCTACTAGTTCTATTGTTGGGGATGCAGGCACTTGGGTCCATCGCCGGACACTATGTATGTAAATATTAAGTTTCTTACTCCCATCGTGCTAGCTTACTGGTTATAGATCGAGGCTGAGGCTTTGAGCGCATCAGATCTTGAATTATTTAGAAGGTTTATGGTCATATATAAATGCATGTATTTTGAAGTATTATTGTTGTTACATGTATATACTTATCTACCTAATATAGGAGAAAATCAATTTCTATATATGCAGTATGTTTCTATATATGTAGTATATATGTAATAGGATAATTATATAGGGGTGTAATTGTAATTTTGTATCCATAATATTCTCTATAAATATAAGCGTCAGGGCTCTCAATTGGGTTGAGCCATTCAGCACAATATTTATTAATGGTATCAGAGCAGGACATCTGACCTAATTAAGCTTTCGTCTCTCTCAAAAATTCTCACAAGACAGTAAAGAAACCGAATCACAAGATGTTGTCAAACCGTGGTTTAAGTTGGCCTGAAAGGATTGCCCCGCATGCTGATTACCACGGCCACCATTGCCGCGGCCTCCCTCACCTCCTCCACATACCCAAACATGGAAGCCCTCTTACATAACCCAATCTATCCCGCAACCAACCCTTCCTCCTTCTATGTTTCAGTATTCTGTGTATGAGCATGGTTCATCATCGAACCATCCATCTCCACCGCCCTCAAGCTTTGGCTTCTTCTCCACCGGTGGGTCGTTCTCATCTCCTTTTCCCTCCTATGGCCATGATAATCCTCCGTTTGGTGTGCCCGATTATGTTCACTCAAGCTTTGGCACCGGGCCTCCGACCAACATCTGGTCCATTAGCGTGAAAAATCACGTTACCACTGTCTTGTCCGCTGTCGAAGACTATCTGTCGTGGAAGACCCAGTTCGACGCGTATCTCATGTTGAATATGCACTCTTTTGTGGAGTCTCATCACCCTCCTGCTTCGCATATCACGGATCACCTTGGACAGCCATATCCAAATCCCGCCTACTCTCAATGGTTCCAGTTGGATCAAGCAATTCGCTCGTGGCTTTTTGCCACGCTCTCCCGTGATTTATTCTCTGAGGTACATGACCTTTTTCAATCTTATCATATTTTGTCACGATTGGAGTCCTGCTTCAATACTGCTAGTTTGGCAAGAATTTTAGACCTTCAACCTATGTTAACTAATCCGAGTAAACCTGAATCACAATCTATGGATGATTATTTGAAGGAATTTCTAACTACTAACATGATCATACATGCACAATAGAAATTCAATTAACCCAGAAAAATATGTGATTACTGTAATTAAATATCAAATCGAAATCCTACCTCACTCCTTTTGTCGCTGGTTGGATGAATAGTGATTGTGTATGGACTAACACGTCAGATGTCGTGCCTCAACTGGTATCCACACACAGGCTCGAATCGACAGGTCAGTATGCTAGTACAGCGATCCTGTTCACAACCTCCGTTCTCTCCTTACTCTAATAACACACAGTTAGGGTTTCGTGAGAACTGATTATCACGTGTAACCCTAACTGATCAGGAGTCACGATATATATAGGGAGGCAGGAGGGCTGATTAGGTTAAGTGTGTGATGGGCCTAATCTGAATTAGACCCTTCTAATAAAACGAGCCTGTTAAGTGTGCGACCCTGATGGTTTAATTAATGTGGCAGTAAGTCCAAAACTCTTTTCAGGCCCACAAACTGTAATTGGTTTCTAGCAAAACATTACGATTACCCATATTAAGTAAAGATCGGTTTTCATAGTCCAACCAATAATGCAATTATTAATTCTTATTATGATTAGTTCATAGGGCAAATCCAACAATCTCCCACTTGCACTATAGCTAATCATACACCGATGATCCCTTTGTCATGTGATACGTAAATTGACCATAAGGAAGGAGTAGTGTCATCCCTATATAGTTCAATTATGACTTTCTCGATTTCACAGTTTAAACTGTTTAAACAAACGATTGACTTTCAATCCATTTGAGCACGGCCATGCATTTCACAGTTTAAACTCATCGAGGGGCCCACAGATATCTTACTCCCGTTATATGAGAGTGACAAATCCCATCTTGCTCACTCACATTCCTTCACATGACTTACAACACATCATTCAATTATCTTTACAGTCATTCGATTAAGGATTGACGTTTGACAATATCAAGATATGCTAAACATCATGTAGGAAACCATGGTGAGTTTAGGTCAAAGGATCAAATTAAAAGTTGCATATGAAAAACATTGATGACACTTATATAACAATCCTTTTAATGTTTTGAAATGGGTCGGTCCAATACAATGTTCTCTAACATTTCTCAATGTGATCAATTTCATATCTCATAATTATGACCTGTGAAACTTGGTCATCAATCAATCCACATGATAGTCTCAATAGTTATCAAATTCCCACAAATAATGATAACTTACTACGGACAATTTTAGAATAATTATATTTATAACAATAGAGTCTCACAATCAAGTCACATACTCGATGATCTGCATCATATAAATTATTCATTGGGACTGTAATAAATAAATCGAACATAAGTCACAAGATAAACCTCCCACTACGACAGAGACCAATCATTCATGAATCTAAGTCCTTGTGTAATAGTATGACGCTCATGCTTATCCTGTGGTAGAGGCTTAGTCAGCGGATCAGCAATGTTCATCTCCGATGATACTCTGCACACCTTGACATCTCCCATTTGTACAAAGCTTCGTATCAAATGGTAACGTCTGAGTATATGCCTAGTTTTCTGATGATCCCTAGGCTCCTTTGCCAGTGCAATGGCCTTATTACTGTCACAATAAAGGTCCATTGGATTCGAACTATATGGTATCACCCCAAGATCAATGATGAATTTTCGAATCCACACTACTTCTTTTGCTGCTTCAGAAGCAGCAATATACTCAGCTTCTGTTGTAGAATCAGCAACTGTATCTTGTTTGGAACTCTTCCAACAAAGTGCTCCTCTATTCAGAATGAATATAAATCCTGACTGCGATCGGGAATCATCCTTATCCGTTTGGAAGCTTGCATCAGTGTAACCACTTAGAGTGAGTTCCTCTTCACCACCATAGACAAGAAATACATCCTTAGTCCTTCTTAAGTACTTGAGGATGCTCTCGACTGCGATCCAATGACTTTCACCTAGATTAGATTGGTATCTACTCGTCATACTCAAAGCACAAGCAATGTCAGGACGAGTACACATCATGGCATACATGATAGACCCTGTAGCAGAAGCGTAAGGAATTCTACTCATGCAATCTCGCTCATCTTGTGTCGAAGGACACTGAGTCTTGCTAAGAGTTATGCCATGTGACATGGGAAGATTACCTTTCTTGGAATCTTGCATGTTGAACCTTTTCAACACCTTATCTATATAGGTACTCTGACTTAAGCCCAAGAGTCTTTTTGATCTATCTCTATAGATCCTAATCCCCCAGATATAGGTTGCCTCTCCCATGTCTTTCATTGAGAAACACTTTCCCAAAAAGGCCTTGACTGACTGAAGTGTAGGAATATCATTTTCAATTAGTCAGATGTCGTCCACATATAAGACCAAGAATACCAAGCGCTCCCACTAACCTTCTTGTAAACACAAGGTTCCTCTTCGCATCTAAGGAAATCAAACTGTTTGATTGCCTCATTGAAGCGAAGATTCCAACTCCTGGATGCCTGCTTCAATCCATAAATAGATCGCTGAAGCTTGCATACCTTTCCTCCTGGTGGTGTGAAGCCCTCGGGTTGTGTCATGTACACATCTTCTTCTAGGTTTCCATTAAGGAAAGCTGTCTTCACATCCATTTGCCATATCTCATAGTCATAATATGCAGCAATGGCAAGGAGTATCCTAATGGATTTAAGCATTGCGACGGGCGAAAAGGTTTCATCATAATTTATCCGATGAATTTGATTATAACCTTTTGCCACCAATCGTGCCTTGAATATATAAACATTCCCATGCATGTCAATTTTTTTCTCGAAAACCCATTCACACTCAATAGTTTTTATGCCATCAGGTGGGTCTACCAAAGTCCATACTTTGTTTTCATACATGGAATCCATTTCAGATTTCATGGCTTGAAGCCATTTGTCGGAATCTGGGCCCATCATTGCTTTTGTGTAGGTCGTAGGCTCATCATCCTCTATTAATAATATATGATGATGTTCAGTCACCAAGAAACCATATCTAATGGGTTCTCGGCGCACTCTTTCAGACCTACGAGGGGATGGTGCCACAGGTGCAGCTACTACAACATCTTGTAAACTACTTTGAGCCTCCTCAGAAATTGGAGTACTCTCCTGTGGCTCTCAAACCTCTTCGAGTTGCACTTTACTCCCACTGGTTCCTTTAGAAAGAAACTCTCTTTCTAAGAAGACATCGTGTCGAGTCACAAACACTTTGTTGTCGGTGGGATGGTAAAAGTAATATCCTTTAGTTTCTTTAGGATATCCCACGAAGAAGCATTTATCAAATTTAGGTCCAAGCTTATCAGAGATTAAATGTTTTACATAAGCTTCACAACCCCAAATCTTTAGAAAAGTCAAGCTGGGAACTTTTCCCGTCCATTTCTCATATGGTGTATTTTCTACTAATTTGATGGACTCCTGTTAAGTGTGAACACTGCTGTCTCAAGAGCATATCCCCAAAAAGATATTGGAAGACTAGTAAGGCTCATCATTGATCGAACCATGTCTAACAAAGTTCGATTTCTCCTCTCCGATACACCATTCTATTGTGGTGTACTTGGAGGGGTGAGTTGTGAAACAATTCCACAATCTTTCAAATGACTATCGAACTCTTGGCTTAGATACTCACCCCCTCGATCTGATCGAACGGCTTTAATCTTTTTTTCAAGTTGATTTTGTACTTCATTCTAAAACTCCCTGAACTTTTCAAAGGATTCAGATTTATGCCTCATCAAGTAGACATAACCATACCTGCTAAAGTCATCGGTAAAGGTAATGAAGTAGGGGTAACCTCCTCTAGCAACTGTGCATAATGGTCCGCATACATCAGTATGTATGAGGCCTAATAAATCACTTGCTCTTTCATTATGACCAGTGAAAGGTGCCTTAGTCATCTTCCCTAATAAACAAGACTCACATGTCTCAAATGACTCAAAGTCGGATGAGTTTAAAAGTCCATCATTATGGAGCTTTTGAACACGCTTCTCGTTTATATGTCCAAGACGACAATGCCAAAGGTAAGTTGGGTTAGAGTCATTTAATTTGAGCCTCTTAGTAGTTATGTTATAAACTGGAATTTAAAGGTCTAGAGCATAAAGGTCATTTTTCATTGGACTGCTACCATAAAATATATCATCTTTATAAAAGGAACAACATTTGTTCTTAATCACAAAGACAAAATCTTCCACGTCCAAAGTTGAAACAGAAATAATATTCCTGCTAATGGCAGGTACATAATAACAATTATTGAGTTCTAAAACCAATCCAGATGGCAAACTTAAATAAAATATTCCTACAGATAACGCAGCAACTCTTGCTCCATTTCCAACGCGCAGATCCACTTCACCTTTTGCCAAAGTCCTAAGTCCCTGCACATTTGCACAAATGTGAGCACCACACCCTGTATCTAATACCCAAGAAGTAGAATTTGAAGAAGTAAATACATTTACTTCTATAACATAACATTTACCTGAAGTTGAAGGAACACTTCCCTTATTCTTCTTCAGATCCTCCAAATATTTCTTGCAATTCCTCTTCCAATGCCCAAGCTCATTGCATTAGAAGCACTTGGTTTCATCATTAGGACCAGACGAGGGTTTGAACTTAGGCTTTCCTTTGGGTTGATTCACAATCGGACCCTTCATGATAGCCTTTCCCTTGTCTTTAGTTTGACCATGTTTCTTAAACTGGCCCCCTTTTCTAACCATTAGAACATTGGGAGTTGGGTCCTTCTTGACGTTTTACTCAGCAGTTTTAAGCATCCCATGCATCTCAGCCAATGACTTGTTAAGATTATACATATTATAGTTCATAACAAAAGTATCATAATCATTAGTCAATGACGCTAAGATGATATCAGTAGCCAACTCTTGACCCATTGGGGAGCCCAGTTTTTTCAAGTACTCAATATAACCAATCATCTTGATTACATGAGGACTAACTTAACTTCCTTTCTCCATTTTGCACTTAACCAAGTCACTCACAGTGTTAAACCTTGCAGTTCGTGCTTGCTCCTGAAATAATCCTTTCAGTCTCTCAATCATCTCATAAGCCTCCATATTTTCATATCGCTTCTGAAGCTCAGAATTCATGATAGCCAGCATGAGACAATTGACATCAATTGAATCATCTTTGAGCTTCTGATAAGCATTCCTCTCAGCATGAGGAGCATTGGTAGCAGGAGCCTTCTTGGGACTGGTTTCTCAAGGACATATTCCTTTTTCTCTTGTTTGAGAACAATTCTCAAGTTTCGATACCAGTCCAAGAAATTGGTTCCATTCAATTTGTCCTTCTCAAGGACGCATCGCAGTGAAAATGAGTGTGATGGTGTAGGGTTTGACATTATCTACAACAAATGTACAAAGATTTTAGTGACTTATTTCATTAGTATTTCGTTAACAATTTAACAAAATAAATCCACTATATTAATGTGACAAATATCCCTATGAAATATAGTGGAGCCAAGATCCATATTTCCTAAGTATCAAGTAAGCTTTGGCTTATCACTTTACACTTAGTTATTTAGGTAAGTAACCCTTTACTAATTGTATCCTATACAACTCCTGGTCGTTGGGATGACATCATATGTCCCGGCTCCCAACTCTATGCCTTAAGGCCCAAAACTGTTTTGATAGCCTTATTAAGTTAACCAATTTAAACATATATGTAACTGTTACTCATCCTAACAGACTTGAGTAATTAAGGATGCTCTACTTTGGCGGACACATTTTAATGAACCAAGTCCTATAGGTGTATGAGATTGGAAAGGCATCAAGTTAACTTAATATTACTAAGGGATGTGATTGATTATATGGAGTTGAGTTTCATGCAAACGTAACAATAAACATAATCAACAGTAAATAAGCGGAAGCATAAATAACAACACATATGATATAGTATGGCCCCCTAAGTTATGGTGATCTAATCTCCACACTTTGCTTCTTCCATATAGCAGCTGGATGGCCATCTCCATGATATCCTTTGACCTTCATGAACTTGATCTTACAATCAACTTTATCATAAAAGCTACACTACTACACTAGCAATAATCTAATTATTACATTCAAAGTAATGACACGCAGGTCGTATTTAATAATTACATTCAAAAAAACGACTCGCAGGCCGTATTTTAAACCAAAGTAAAATTATGGGCCATACTATTCACCATACCATTCATTCAACATCATATGAACTAAGATATCATATATCAAAACTCAAACATCAAAGATTTGCAATGACATAAAAATAAAACATCATTCGCACAAACAAGCGGATCCATGCAAGGGTCAAGGGGGCGGCGCCCTGCCCCTCGCGGGAAAACTGCCATGATTAATCTTATTAATTGTGAACCCTAGGCTAATCGTATTAACATATTTTAGGGTTTTGCTCTAGTTTATCTATGTGAATTCGTCAAACAGTAGCATACAAAATTACAATGACTTGTGTTCAAACAACATGCTATTTGTAACATACGAATCTTAACATATGAACTATTCATACAGACATGCTTTCATAGATTGATAAATACTAACATGCTCAGATCCGAATATTGGATAAACAGAAAACGAATCACACATAAACATGTATTATATACATATCATGATTTCGAACTTACTCATATATCTACCATATATCATATATTCGAAGACAGTAAAACACAAGCAGCTCTGATACCACTGAAGGAATTTCTAACTACTAACATGATCATACATGCACAATAGAAATTTAATTAACCCAGAAAAACATGTGATTACTGTAATTAAATATCAAATCGAAATCCTACCTCACTCTTTTGGTCGCTGGTTGGATGAACAATGATTGGGTATGGACTAACATGTCAGATGTCGTGCCTCAAATGGTATCCACACACATGCTCGAATCCACACGTCAGTATGCTAGTACAGTGATCCCGTTCACAACCTCCGTTCTCTCCTTACTCTAATGACACACAAGTAGGGTTTCATGAGAACTGATTATCACGTGTAACCTTAACTGATCAGGAGTCACGACATATATAGGGAGGTAGGAGGGCTGATTAGGTTAAGTGTGTGATGGGCCTAATCTGAATTAGACCCTTCTAATAAAAACAAGCTTGTTACGTGTGCGACCCTGCTGGTTTACTTAATGTGGTAGTAAGCCCAAAACTCTTTTCGGGCCCACAAATCGTAATTGGTTTCTAGCAAAACATTACGATTACCCATATTAAGTAAAGATCGGTTTCCATAGTCCAACCAATAATGCAATTATTAATTCTTATTATGATTAGTTTAAGGGCAAATCCAACATTATTTACATAGTATTAAGGTGATTGCGGATTCGTTGGCTGCTATAAAGTCCCCTGTTTCGGACTTGGAATTAATTCGTAATACTCTTGTTGGCTTGCCCTCTGATTATGAGCCCATTGTTACTCCCATATCATATTTTCCGGGCTCAATTACGTTTGATAACGTCAAAACCAAGCTTATCTTTTATGACCATCGTCAACGTAACCTGCGTGACCATGAGCCTGCTTCTACTCAATATCAGGCTTTTGTTACTAATACTTCAGGGGGTGGTACTAATTTTTCCTCCACTCAAGGGAGTGGTGGTACTAATTATTCTTAACAGAACCAAGGGGGTGGTTCTCAAAACAGTGGTGGTCGGGGCAATACATATCACCGCAACAACAATCGTGGTGGAGGACGAGGTCGTTGGCGTGGTCGTGGTGGTCGTGGCCGGACAATGGTGGCCGTGGTAATCAGAATGCGGGGCAATCCTTTCAGGCCAACTTAAACCACAGTTTGACAACATCTTGTGATTCGGTTTCTTTACTGTCTAATATTTGCCCCATACTACTAACCGTCTCTCTCATGCAGGCAATGTCCCTAATGATGGTATTTTGGGGTCTCCCCCAAATCAGCTTCGTTGTTTAATTTGCTATTATACTGGTCATTCTGCCTCTCAATGTCCTTTCAGGGGTAACGGAAATTCTGTGGTTCCTTCAACTCCTTCCTTTGCTACTCTTGCTAGTGGCGAAGCGAATTAAGCCCTTTGGTACCCAGATACGGTAGCCTCCGCTCACATGACGCCAAATGACGGTATGATGTCTTCTAAATCTCCTTACACTGGTCCCATTCATATTACTGTTGCTAATGGTACAAAAATTCCCATAACTCAAGTTGGCTGCATAACTCTGAAAACCAAACCGCAATCGTTGTCTCTCAAGTCGGTCTATCATGCTCCAAGTCTTAAGCATAATCTTATCTCTGTGAAGAAACTTTGTCGGGATAATCACTGTTCCGCCATTTTTTACTCTTCTTCTTTATGTGTCAAGGACAAGAAAACGGGGGCGGTTCTTCTTCGGGCGTCCAGTGAAAATGATGTCTATCCAATTCATGTCCCGGTCGATTGTGCGTCACCCTCAGCATTCCTCACCATTCAGGAGTCCACCAATCTTTGGCATAGGCGCCTGGGTCATGCAGGATCTAGTGTTTTAGATAATTTACGTCGTAATAAGGATATTTGCCTTCCTAATCGTTGTCCTTTAGATTGTGTGTCCAGTAAACTTGGCAAGTCTACTAAACTACCCTTTGATAGTGTCAAGCATTTATTTGATGGTCCTTTGCAACTTATTCATTCCGATGTGTGGACGTCCCCAATATTATCAAATTTGGGTTTTCAATATTAAGTTATTTTTGTGGATGATTTTTCGCGTTTTTCTTGGATTTATCCGATGAAACTAAAATCTGAGGTATTCATGCATTTTTGCAATTTTCAAAAGTTAGTGGAAAATCTCTTTAATTGCAAAATAAAAAATATCTTAAAGTGATGGTGGCAGAGAATATGACAATAATCCTCTTTTCCAAAATTTTCTTGACTGTGGAATTTTATTCCGTAAATCTGGCCCTGGGACGCCTGAACAAAATGGTGTCGCTGAACGCAAACATCGTCACGTCATTGAAATGACTCGAACCATGTTAGTTGAAGCGTCCATGTCAGGCAAATATTGGGTTGACACGACTTACACCTCGGTGTTTGTCATCAATCGTCTACCCACACCTATCCTAGGGGGAGTTTCCCCGTTTGAGAAATTGTTTCAAAAACGGCGCAACTATAAATTTCTGAAAACGTTTGGTTGTCAATGCTTCCCTCATTTTATTGTGAAGCCACCTCACAAGGTAGCTCCTCGCTCGGTTAGTTGTGTTTTTCTTCGGTATGCTCCTCACTATAAAGGGTATCGATGTCTCAATCCACTCACGGGGCGAGTGTATATTAGCAAACATGTTCAGTTTCATGAGTCCATCTTTCCCTTCCAAACACTTCAACCTCCGGATCCCAATGATCCATGTTCGCCCCTGCTGCTAACTCCGTGAGTTCTCACACCTACTGTCGCATCCTCTAGCTCATCACCTCCGAGCAGTTCACTTTCGTCTCCTGTAGCTGAGCACTCACTCACCTCTCTCATGCCCGAGGTGTCTCTTACACCTCACTCTTCCCCACGCCATGAGGTGTCTCCGCATGGCGCCTCGCCTCCGAGTAAGGCTCCTTCATCGTCTCCTAATGAGATAGCGTTCAACGAGTCTACCCGTACACCCGTCACTCCTGCTGTCAGGAACCATGTCGTGCCCTCCCCTCTCCCGTCTAGTGTCGTGTCCCTTCATGTGTCCCCCATGTCTCCTCCTGTGTCATCGGTTCCTCTTATTGTTAAGACCAATGCTCACTCCATGATTACCCGAGGTAAGATAGGGGTTGTTAAACCCAGGAAACTTTTCTCTCTCAACACGGAGGAGACCAAAGTAGTAGACCCAACGAGTTTCACGGTTGCGAATAAAGATCCTAAATGGTGTCAAGCCATGGCCGATGAATTTAATACTCTAATTCACAATCATACATGGGAGTTAGTACCATACAATGATAATATGAATATGGTTACGTGTAAGTGGGTTTATAAAACTAAATACAGGTCGGATGACACTATTGAGCGGCCTAAAGCCCGTCTGGTTGTGAGAGGGATTCACCAGCTTGCTGGTATAGATTTTGATGAGACGTTTAGTCCCGTTGTCAAACCCACAACTGTTCGTCTAGTTTTGTCCATAGCTGTGTCTTGTGGGTGGACTATCCATCAACTAGATGTGAAAAACGCCTTTTTGCATGGGTACTTGAATGAGGAGGTTTACATCTCTCAACCTCCTGGCTTTGTTCATCCTCAGCACCCAAACCATGTTTGTCGTCTCAAACGTTCAATCTATGGTCGTAAACAAGCACCCCGGGTATGGTATCATCGCTTTAGTACCTTCCTGGTACAACTGGGTTTCACATGCAGCAAGTGTGACACATCTATGTTTCTTTTTCGTGTTGGCTCTTTTATTGTCCTCCTATTGCTGTATGTCAATGATATCATTCTAACTAGTAATTCACCCAAACTTCTGTCTTCCCTTATTGATAGGCTTAGTTCTCAGTTTGCTATGAAAGATTTGGGTGATTTGCACTATTTTCTTGGGGTACAGGCGGTACAAACAACTCCGGGTCTGTTTCTCTCCCAGCACAAATATGTAACATACTTACTTCAAAAACTTCACCTTCACACCGTTAAGTCAGTTCGTACTCCGGTTGTTTCTCGGACCACATTATCACTGTCTGACGGTGACTTGCTTGTTGATCCCACTGAGTATCGGAGTATGGTTGGGGCTTTACAGTATTTGACAATAAGTAGACCTGATATTGCTTATGTTGTCCATATGGTTTCTCAGTTTATGCATGCTCCCCATACTACAAACTTACATGCGGCCAAACGCATTTTTCGTTATCTGGCAAGTATAACAGATCATGGTCTTCATTTGCAAGCTAAGACATCACCCACTGTTGTTGTGGCCTATGCCGACGCTGATTGGGTGGGATGCCCCGATAGCAGATGGTCTACCTCTGGCTATGCCGTCTTCCTTGGCTCGAATTTAGTATCCTGGCGCAGTAAAAAGCAACCCACAGTATCTAAGTCATCTACAGAAGCGGAATATAGGTTAGTAGCCTACACTGTTGTAGAAACTATGTTTATTCGTCACATTCTTGCAAAGATTGGGTTATTCATCAGTCAACCCACCACTGTTTTCTGTGACAATGTTAGTGCTACCTATATGTCCAAGAATCCAGTCCTCCATGATCGCAGTAAGCATATCGATGTGGATTATCACTTTGTGCGTGAACATGTCACGAAAGGTTCTTTGGTTGTCAAGTATGTTCCCACCAAGTTTCAACTTGCGGATATTTTTACCAAAGGACTATCTTCTCAACAGTTTCCGTATTTGAAGGACAAACTGTCCGTCCGACCACCCGAACAGTTTGAGGGGGTGTAATAGGATAATTATATAGAGTTGTAATTGTAATTTTGTATCCATAATATTCACTATAAATATAAGCGTCAGGGCTCCCAATTGGGTTGAGCCATTCAGCACAATATTTGTTCAATATGTATTTAGACTAGTTTTCAATTAATACACCCCCATTCAAAGTTATTTATTCTAAATAGAATTGAATCCAAACCAATATCTACACTGAAATAACATTCAAAATGATTCTCATTTCGAAATGACTAGAAAAATTTAAATGAAAATGTCCAAATTAATAATTACTATTTAGATTTTTCATATAAATAACATATACTAGAATTCAAAGTTAGATTTTTCATATAAATAACATATAGAATTCAAAGTTAGATTTTTCATATAAATAAGATATATCAAATGAGTGCAATATTTAATATTGGATAAATTCTAAATAGTTAAGTGTCAAGTTGAAAAAATCAAATCAATTTAGTTCAGTTCAATTCAATTTAACTTCAGTAATTTAAAAGTGAAAGAACGGACGTAGAAGTGGTAAACCTCATCGAAACTGACCTAATTGAGAGGAGATCCTTTCCTATAATGTCCTCTAATTAAGCCAGCGGTACCTCACAAACCTATAGAAGAAAAAATTAGTTCTAAATTTTCATCCAAAATGCGCTTGGGGGATGCTGTGGTGGCAACTTCTTAATGGTATACTACATCATTCGACTGGAGAGGATTCTATCTCGACCTAATTATTGCCTTATATTAAATAAAAGGAAAAAAAAGTAAAAACTTGATGGTTTCCCCACCCTCATACAACCTTTTTGAGAGACAACAACCAGCAAGTGATAATCATAAGTCCATTTTATTAAATGAGATTAAAAAGAGTCGAAATTCAAACACTTACTGGACGCCAAGCTCATATATCTACCGAAACTCTCACACCTGATAAGATCAAGCTACCCACCCCCAATCAACGTCACAACGCTAAAGCCAAAAACACCGAATTCAGTAATTCAAATAATGAAAAACGGATTCATGGGAGAAGCCTAGAAAATAGATTCCAAAGATGAAACACAAACTTACTCAACCTATTGAAAGTAGCTACATTTGAATGGAATCTTCGAAGTAACGAACCAACACCACATACCAATGATATGAAAAGAGTATTCAAACGAACCTAAAACACTAATGTGTAGTACTTAACCATTAGTTGGTCTTCGTAAAGTTCCATCATTAAAAAAAATGTGGGTAGAAAATGTAAGTGAAATTGAATGGTAATCTATCAAGAGGTACAAGATGACCCTATGGCTATGACTTAACCATCAAACTCATTCGTCCTCATATGAACATCACAAGTGGCCATAATTTGATGGTGTCCCACCTTATTAGTACCCTTTCCTATCAATAGAATTGAAGCATTGAAAGAACATCAAGAAAACATAAGACGAAGAAAAGGCAAGGTGAATGATATACCGTCCAATAAAATCATTTTAGACATAAAACAAGGACATGTAGGTAAAGTCCAAAAAGAAGGGAGGCTGCTGAGGCTGCTGAAGCCTGAAGGCAACACTGTTAGGTAGGGGTGTTCATGGTAGGTTAACCGAACTGAAAGGTTCATTCGGTTCGGTTAACCGATATTTCGGTTCGCTAATTTCGTGAATCGTAACCGTAACCGAAAATACAAGTTAACCGACTTTCGGTTAACCGATTTTTCCGGTTCAGTTATAAGGTTAACCGAAAACCGTACTTATATGATTTTTATATTATAATTAGCTACTTTTAAACATATTTTAAAAAAATAGAAGCTAAATTTACTATTTAGATTCGATAAGACATAGTCAAAATAATAAAGAGATATAAAGTGCATGAATTCTTAGTTATTAAACATTACATACAAACTTTATAGTTCAGTTTCAATAAAAACATAATAAAATATTTTTAAAAAAAGCTTAAAAAATACTTTTCGGTTTTTCGGTTAACCGAAATCACCAAAATCGTGAACCTAAACCGAACCGAGTAATCGAAAAAATATTCGGTTCGGTTAACCGAACCGCTTTAAATGAAAAAATAGGTTCGGTTAACCAAATTTTCGGTGCGGTTTTTCAGTTTTACGGTTCGATTTTTCGGTTATGGTTTTTTTGGACACCCCTACTGTTAGGGTACGTGTTGAGCAGAGAGTGGAGCATAGTATATATAAGAGGAAGAAAGATTTAGAGCCTTAGGGTTATTTAGATTTTAGAGGCACATAATACTCTTGGTACACAAACTGATTGGAACTACTCTTCAATCAACATCTCATTCACGGGCATCAGTGGACTACTTAGGCAGGGAGAGGGAGGGATCCCAAAGAAAATGAAGATTGTTGTTGCACCTTGATATAGAGTGTTTTTGTTTTCCACCGAATTAAACTGAGCTGAACTGAATTATATTAAATTGATCAACTAAAATGAACTGAACTCAACTTAATAGTATTATATGAGAGAAAAACTAAATTACTAAATTGATAATCATTGAAATAAACTGAATTGAATTCTACTTAACTAAACTGAAACGATTCTAAAAAAATGAAAAAGAACACATCCAAAATTTCATATGGTTATCAAGCTCAAATGTCGTATTTTGGATAGTTGTCATATGTCAATTTTAACTTTCTCCTCCTTTTTGTTTTGGACACGAAAGTAAGTCCAACAAAAAGGGAGGCTGCTGAAGTCTGAAGGCAATACTGTTAGGGTATGTGTTGAGCAGAGAGTGGAGCAGAGTATATGTAAGAGGAAGAAAGATTTAGAGCCTTAGAGTTACTTAGATTTTAGAGGCACATAGTACTCCTAGTACACAGACTGATTGGAACTTCTCAATCAATATTTCTCATTCACGGGCATCAATGCACTACTTAGGCAAGGAGAGGGAGGGATCCCAAAGAAAATGAAGATTGTTGTTGCACCTTGATATAGAGTGAAGAAAGATTTAGAGCCTTAGAGTTATTTAGATTTTAGAGGCACATAGTACTCCTAGTACACGCCAAAGATGACACCACGTAGAGGGTGTGCGCCTTTGGGGCATTTTCGAGGATTATTTGTGTATTGGCTTGCGTTGTGCAGTCTGTTTGTTTACGGTTTTTGGGACTGTTTATCCCCCATCCTTTTCCCTATTAATTTATTTGTTTTGTCTTGGGTGTATTTTTAATTCTCATTCCTTCGCTTTTTCATGCATCCTTTCATTCACTTGTTTTAACATCCAATTTTGTTTTCCACTATTTTCTACTGTTTTCAAAATTAAAATTGTTTTCGTGGGTCTTTCGGAAACAGCCACTCTACTAGGCGACTAGTTAGGGGTAAGGCTACGTACATCTGGACCTCCCCAAACCCCTCCCTTGGCATAGTACTCCTGGTACACAGACTAATTGTTGTATAGTACTCCTGGTACACAGACTAATTGGAACTTGTCAATCAACATCTCATTCACGGGCATCAATGCACTACTTAGGCAGGGAGAGAGAGGGAAGAAAATGAAGATTGTTGTTGCACCTTGATATAGAGGGTGTTTGGATATTGGCTTGTGGGGTAGCTTTTGGTAAAATTGGATGTTTTACCAGTCCACCATCAAATATTGGTGTTTGGATATTAGCTTGTGAGATTGGTTTTTGGGTTCCCACAAGCCAACTTTTGAAAAGCCAAGGAGGGTAACTTTTGGGTACTCGCTGGTGGAATTAATGTAGTCCAATGATAAGATAGTCCAAGACTTGCAATTATTTACTTCTATGTCATAATTCCTCAATCATATGAATGTCCTTATAGGGCATTTTACATATAACCAGCTAATGTTACCAGCCAATTTTACCAAACATTTCTTTCCAGACATCCATTGTTATCAGCCGGTCAAATCAGCTAACAATACTAGCCATCGATCACCGGCCACCAGCCACCAGCCATCAACCAACAGCTAATGTCACCAGCCAATTACCAAACAGGACCATAGAGTGTTTTTTTTTTTTTTTTCCACTGAATTAAACTGAACTGAATTTATAAACTAAAATGAACTTAATTAAACTTAATAGTAATACATGAGAGAAAAAGTAAATTACTGAGCTGATAATCATTAAACTAAACTGAATTCCATTCCAGTTAACTAAACGGAAACAATTCTAAAAATATGTAATAGAACACATCCAAAGTTTCATATGGTTATCAAGCTCAAATGTCGTATTTTGGATAGTTGTCATATGTCAAGTTTAACTTTTAGTTACAATGGATGAATGACAGACCCTTTTATTTCTCCTCCTTTTTGTTTTGGACACGTGATGCTTTATACTGCTTAATTTTTCCAATTTGTATTTAACATTGGCAGAACGTGGCAGCGCTTATATCATGTTCTCAAGAATAGGGACTCCCTGCTCTGCTTTCTCTCTTTCCTCCCTTTTCCTTTCTCCCACCTTCCCTCCCTCGCCTTCCTTTCTCTGCGCCTCTGCTCACCTTCCTTTCTTCCCAAAGGATCATGCAACCACTTAATCCACCACATAATTCTGAGATTAGGTAATAATTTGCGAAACGCGGGTATCTTTTGGCCAGAATTATGAAAGTAATATTCTGATCAGGGTGCTCCAATAATTTTGCACATAATCCGAGTCAGAAGGCCTTATTGTTGGTGAGTATATCAGCAATTCAATTCCCCCAAAAACATAGGATTGGCTGCGTATTATATTATTCAGCGTATTTCACCCAGCATATCTTCTGGTCTAGCCCCAAGCCACAAGCTAAAACATGTACAGATGTCTGCAACATCGGGTACTAACCTTAATTTTGGTAACATGTGCAGATGTCTCAAATATCATTGTTTTGTATCAGCTTAGCCCTTGTATAAATGAAAAACTCAAATTCTTACATGATGCCGCATGAACATGAGGCGGCTCAAACAAGCATGACATCATACTTGGCTATAGAAACGGCCTTATAAGAGACCCATTGGAAGAAGAAAAAAAATTAGTATCTAGGGAAACCTTGGTAAGCAACTTTCTCCATTTCGAGAAAAGAAACTTTTTGCAGGAAGTAACTTCATGTGTTTTTTTTTTTTTTTTTTTTTTTTTTGGTCAACCAAACAAGAGACAGATTTACACTTCCCAGAAAGTAGTAATTCCTATATTTTTCAAATGAAACAAGCACATATATGATCTAAAATATGTTTAACACGCTAGTAAAAATAAAATAATGTTATGTAAATTAGGTCGTGTATTCAAGCCTTTTGACTAGTAAGGAGCACTTATAAAAACTAATTCTCATGCACATCCCAGGTAATTAAAATGGGTGTTTAACAGAGAAATCAATCCTTTACCATGAACATGGTGAAAGACAATAGAGTTAAGTTTCAAATAGAAAGTAATTTGGAGAATATTGCGACAATTATTTTTTTTATATATTTTTTTTATGTTTAGCAATTTGAGGCATATGCTTTGCGATTTTAGTGTTAATTTAGGAAGCCTAATTAATTTATTGGCTAGTTTTGAGGCGGGTTAGTTTTATTTGACCAATTCTATTATAATAATATAAAGAAAATTAGAAGAGACTCTTGAAGTTGATTTTCTAGTATATACTTTCTTCTGCGAGAGAAAAAAATAATTAAAAAAACCAACATAAATTATCTAAGACAATTCTTAACTTTATATCTACTCATTCCTTCAAAAAATAATAAAAAAACTTTATATCTACTAAGTAAATGTATTGGATTCATTGAAAACTTGTGTTTTTCTCGATAAAGCACTGAAAAAAGGAAGTTAATATTCATCTGAGATGTACCACAATTTCTAATTAATTCAATATTGCTAGGGGCCCCAAAATGAAATTTAAAATAAAATAAAAGTAAAAAACAAGCTGATGTCACTACTTTTTCTACTAAGATCTCTAAGGTATACCTGGCACCGAACTCAAACTCTCACAAAAAAAAAAAAAAATGATCTATTTTCAATAGCACAAAACTTTCACAATTATGGTCCACATACTGTAGGGAAAAACATCAAATAGCGCAAATATACATTTCAATCACATTCTCAACTTACAGGACATAGTTCAGTTTTCTGCTGTCTTCTTCAAAGATCCCAGGCCGTGTCAGACAGAATTTCATGGATTATTCCATGGCCCATATACCACGTTGACACGGATATGACATATGTCTTAGCCTGCAAGACATAAATGTAGCAGCTATAATACACAGCTTGATAGATAAGTTACACCTAGTGTATGAGTATCACCTTCCTTAATGAAATATGTTTCTGGATAGTGGATACGAGGATTAATATTTACCATAGACTCGATTCAAGCCTTTTTGCAACAGATCAATTGATGTTATCTATATCGGAAGCAAGGCTATACCGAACAACACAAACTTGCAACTTGGTAGTAACATGTCCGAAATTGAACTTTTCAACGATTCAATACCAACTGAATTGCATGCTGCTGAGATTGTGTTAAATTCTGCAGTCAAACCCGAGGCCAACGTTAATTTTAACTAATGTGCATTTCATCGATACTATTTCTCATATGTATAAAATGTAAAAGTCCAGGCAACCTGAAGAAGTTGATCAAAAAGGGATCTGTCACTCTGATAGAACCTCACAAAGAAGTCCACAAGATAATGAGCCAAATTAATCTGCAAGGACAAATGTAAGAGAAACCCTGATGAATATTGACTTATTAGACAGAGACTACCGTCAGGTGAGCTAATAAAAAAACAAAAAGAACCTCATTGAGGGGGTCGATACTGCTGAACAACTCATTTGCATCTCCATCCTTTTGATTCTTCAAACGGTGATCAAAATCAGGGTCAGTGAGAGGGAAAAAGCACAACAAATAAGAAAATAACCAAGGTTGGAGAGAAATAAGGAGAAAAACACCTCGAATACTTTTGCCATTGCAGCAAGATCATCATGTCCTGGTCGTGCAAATGATTTACTGGTTGCAGCATGTACCAGATCTTGATCTATGTCCACATCTCCAGCATCAACTTCCTCCCAGTCACTATCCTGCTATAAAATTAAATTTGAGGTTCTAGTCCTTATTACTTTTCCCTATATATCAGGAAAGGAAAACAGCAATTACCTCCTCATCATGCCCTATCACTTGTTCTTGAATCTCAAGCAATGTATCAGCCAACAATGCAAATATCTGCATCAAAACAAAAACAATAGTAGAAACAGTTATTTCCCGTAATTTAATATGTTTGCCATTCTCCAAGACAATAATGGCTGGCCATAGATGAGGAATAACACTTCACCAATAGCATTTATGGTGTATCCATGAGTATGCACATAAAATACAGATGACAAATCAAGCCTCAAACCCAAGTTGAAGATATGGATCATTGTCATCTATTGTTCAAGGCAGTATATAAACTATCCACTTTTCCATTTTTCAGTCTATGACTAACTATAGTTGCTTTTAGTGGCCAAAGCCAGAATTTAGAATATAGATTTATTATAAATTTGTTACATTAATGTTTAATAGCACCCATTGTTCTCAATATGCATTTTCCTCACAACTTGGGGGTGCATATCAATTTCACATTTGGAGTTCGTCTTCAATTATATGCGAAAAATTTCAAGTGTTTCAGTAAAAAACTACCTCTTTGCTTATTTGGGGTTACCCAACCAATAGTATATTTTCAAATCATTTTTTTCTTTTTCCAAATACTCCAAAATCACCCCCTATTTTCAGGGGTGTATTAGAGGGTAACAAAACCAAGTGGTGCTACTGAAACACCAGAAAATTTGCGAATTATATGAGTATCTCTCTTGATAGAACACTAAAAAGACATAAATGAAGGTACACAATTATAAAAGCCTTATAAGAAATAAGCCTAACTTGGTTAGAAATATAATGGTAACAACGGTAACAATACTATAAACAAAAAGAAATGAAATGAAAAGAGAAAACAAAAGGAATCAAAATTTGAAAAAAAAAGTGGAAGAAAAAGAAAATAACAAAAAGAAGTAAACATGTAGAGAAACTGAGAAACAAATAGGAAAAAAAAAAGGAGTGCAGCCAAAAAATTGCCACTATGAAGATTCGAACACCTGCCTAGCTGTTAACAGCGCATAAATCAGTGAGTTATATATATTTTCTAAAATCATTGGGGGGACCATGGCCCCTGCTCAATCCCCCTAATTCTGCGCCTGCTTAACAAGCAGATAAAATAAGCAGTACCTTTGCGTTAAGAGGCATCACTGTCCACTGCTCTGGAGCTGATTTAGCTTTTGAGCGAGTTGTTATCCCTGCAGTGGTCTTCAGACAGTAGATAAGTCAGCTCTTATACAAAAATAATCACCAACTCACCATCCCTAGAAAGTCACTGAGAAGAAACCAAACCTGCATCAAATGACCTTGGACACTATTTTTGGCCATTTCAACATGCCCCGTAGACAGCAACAGAGCCAAAGCAGTGGTAGTAACTTTAATTTGGTATGACCCCTGAATCTCACCTGCAATAAGTTGAAATCAATGGGAATACAGCTTTATTAGCAACCTTAACCACTACATCTTATATCAAAGGGATAAATAGTGTCTGATTTCGAGGGAAGCCCAATTTATGCAAATAGAAGGAAGCAGATTTCGTGGAAATTCTTAGCCACTGCATATGCTTCATATGGAGGCTCACTTTCAGCAGAGGATGGACTGATATCAATACAGGTAAGAGAGAAACTGAACTGAACCAACGGCAAACATTCATGGAAATAATTGTAGCCATTATGGACGCTCTGATTAAATTTCCCAATAACAGAACTCAAGCAAGATGAGATTGCTCAGCATGAATTGCATTTCAGGGGCCGGATGATATGAATTATCATTTTGCACAAGATTTGACCACATGGATGACGAGACAAGGCAAGTCATATCAACTTAAGTGCAGCATATCATTGAGCACATAGCAGTCCGGCATGTCCATTATCATCTCAATTCTCAAGCTAGTCAATTTCCCCACCTCTATAATTTTGAGCTAGTTTCTCTGTTTTGAGTACAGACTAGAGATAAGAATCCAGAGAATCTAGCAGGTCTGCTTCCAGATGATAAAGCACCAAAGGCGGTGACGGACATACAATAACTTTCCCAGAAAACGCTTCGATATTATTCAGAAGGAACTGTTTTTGGCTGTTATTTGTTATGTTTACCTTATGGCAAACCGTTGAAAGCTCTTAAGGGCATCATCATACTTGTCCCCAAAGTTTGTCATTCCACCTTCGTCAAAGACACAATACCACTAGCTTGCTTTGCCACTCTGTATAGAATCGACTGAATCATAGGCGAATTCTCACAAGTAGACAAATTGTTGTGGACATTAAGTGGGAAATATCCAAGCTGTGCATTTGTTTAAGGGAGGAATATTCTTGACAAGGTCATTCTAGGAGATGAGATAGTTAAAAGGCCATGCAAGGAGGAATATTTCGCCCAGATACATGCTAAAAGTGGATCTAGGAAATGCATTACGCATATGATTAAATTGAGTAATGCTTACTTGATCAAGTTTTCTTACAATTCGGTAAATTTGTAAGTTGGCGTTGCTTAATCAACTGTTTCATATATTCTGCTGGTGAATGGTGGACTATTTTCTTTGAAGCTGAAAGAGAATGAGCACAAGGTCACCCTGTGTCAGCTTACCTATATATTTTGCTAAGGATTATCCAACAGAAGCCTTCCACAATTGAAGGTGTCAACAGTTTAAGTAAAAAGGAAAGCTATGAAGAAAACAATTGCCCCTGATCAGCAAACCCTCAACGTCTCTATCCCTTTGGACACCAGTGATTGACCATTAATAGCTCAGAGCATCTTGTTTCCTAGATAAAATGAGGAAAGCTTCAGATTCATAGAGGTCTGCCGAGTTTTTTTAGGCCAGAGATATGACACCCCCCAGTGGCGAGTAATGAATTCCGAGAGATTTGCGGCAAGCTGAGGTTTTGAGCAATGTGAGACAATGTCAAGGGGGCAAGCTGCGTGAGAGAGCTAGCAGCCCTTCTTATGCGTCGTCCTCTCTCTCTCTCTGGGGGAGGGGGAAGAAAAGCATGCGTGAAGCATCTAGATGTGTTTTCACTATACTTCACTTGCTGATTCTTTTTGGGAAAAGATTTGCCTTTTGGGCCTCCTTGAAACAATTCAGAGGTATGTTGTACCTGTTTTCTGAATTCTGAATATTCATGTACGCAACATTTGAATTATGGAAACACTACCGCCAGCCATTTCGATGCAGCATAGCCCTTTGGTGTTCGGTGAACATGCATAGTATAGCATAAAAAAAGAAAGGTCATCATGAAATTTGAGAGCTTAACAAGCAATTGCCATGTGTTTTAGTTTACAAAAAAATGCATGCATTCACTAGAATCACTCATCTTGCTGCTGAACCCATTCAGTGAACATGCATAGTATAGCACAGAAAAAGAAAGGTCATCATGAAATTTGAGAACTTAACAAGCAATTGCCATGTATTTTAGTTTACAAAAATATGCATGCATTCACTTGAATCACTCACCTTGCTGCTGAACCCATTCAGACATTACATAAGCAAATGAATTTGCAGTGCCCTCAGCAGGTATCATGACCAACAAATCGATAAACTGTCCTACATTTGGAGCACTCATATGAACCTGTGAAAAAGATATCTCAGAATTAACAACAAGAATTGGCACTAGGTTTTCCATTATTTGTAGAAAGAGTTTTCTGCAATTGACACTTGATCTAAGATTACTCAGGAAAGAACTTCCCTCCGGAATTCCAATCCATATCACGAAATTCTCATTACTTGTGATAGACGGCACTAAAAGTTCGGAAAACTGAAACCTACAGGTTCATATCTCAGATGGAAATACTGCTCGAGGCTTCCCATTGGAACTAAAAGTTAGGAGTTCTTCATTTGATGCCTACACTATTGGAAAGCTTCTATTGAGAAGGCTCCTATACCATAATGATTTTGCATATTAAAAGACATATTCATTTACTCTTGCTGAAATTATCACATAAATTGTTGATCGAAGTAGAGAATCATCAAGGGCCTGTGCGGTATTTCCCACAGGGAGGCATGAAGTGATCAGAGCTCCTATGTTATCTGAAACCTTTTACTAGACTTTAGGATGCAGTAACAGTAAGAGAGCCTCGGGACGAGCAAAAAATGACTACTAAAGGAGCACCAAAAGACACTTAAGCAGCGGTTATACCCACAAAACAAATAAAATGTTCACCTAGCAAAGCCAAACGAAATTGACAAAATATGCAAACTTTTGTGCACAAACTATTAGCTGCAGAAAATACAAGGAAGCTACAGAAAGGCTTGTGGAAATACCAATCTGGCAAACACAAGTAGCAAGGAGTTTTTAAGTCCAGCTATTTCACAAGATTGCATCCGCCTGATAAGAGCTGAAACCAGATCTTGAATATGCTGTCCCATTTGTGAAGGAAAATTCAAAACAAGCTGCAGAATGTAATTCCCTACAAAGAAAGATCCAGAGCTTTCCAAATTGGGGTCCAGAAGCCTGCATACACGTCGAACAGAGGAGACCATAACTGTTAAACATCACAATTTTGATGGTATGTGCTTTGGAAATAGATCTTAAATCAGGATTCGATCCATACCATGGATCTAAATTTCACTTTTCTTGAGTGCAGTCATTAGATTCTACTAGGTGAATAAATCTAAAAATGCTGGGAAAAGATGAGCAGAATATGGTCTTCTTTTTTCAGATAAGAAATATCGTATTAATAAAGACAAATGAATAACTACACCTTAAGAGGACGAGAAGTCCTCAAAAGAAATATCTAATAACAAATCACCCCACTGAAGTCGAACATCAGTGAAGGACACTCGTTTAAAAGCCGCAAGCACTCTGGCCCATAACGAAGCCAAATACGCCACACGATCCAAAAGGACCCAACTAAAAGATGAGCCGAACGTGGTGAAAAGCCAGTGCTATTAAAACGTAGATACAAGCTCCAGTGAAGTACCAGTACTAGTTTTGAGCCCCTTTTGACCAGTCTTGGATGCTCATTTGTGAACAGTTCAACAGCCCTGAAGTTCAAGAAACCTCCCGTGGCCCCAAGGGGGCTCAAACTAATGGCCTCTGGAATAGATCTCAGGACTCAGGGTTCTGACTAGTACCCACCCAGAGCTATGATACATATCAGTTTTCTCGCATGTCAAATTGACACCCTGATACATAATGGGTTGTCAAAATCATTTTCTGTAATGGTGGATATGGCAATACGTAGCGGAAGAAAACCGATATGACTGATACCAACAGAAAAAATGGCCAATTCAGCCGCGAAAATTGCCCACAAAATTCATGCTACGACAGCCACGACCAATTATGCGACACCTGGAACACTATCTGTCCACTAAATGGCAACTACAACTGCGATTCTTTCCCTGAGGAAGAAGGCCTATGTTCCAGCAGTTCATTGTCTAAGAACATTTTCTTGCCAGGGAATGCATTTGCTGGTTCCCTTGAAACCACCTTCTTATTGCATGAATCATTGGGATGTGTGGTCAGGTAACCACACTCCTCATAGTAGCCCCATGGAAATTTATTTTAGGGATTTTTCGTTGTTCTTCCCTTTGTTACAAAATCAGGAGTGACGGGCATGTCGGATCTAAATGAGGCTTTTCGACATGAGTCCTGCCTTAATAGTTTTCTCCATATATAGCATCTCTCTACTCCACATCATGCCCCAATTTCAAGATTTGTAGTCACCACTACAAAAAAGACTCTGAGGTCCTCTTTCCTGCAATATTTGCTCAAGATTGAATCCTCAAGATTGCAAATTTTGGGAAATCATACATCTTTTGGATCCCACTGTGCAGTCTGTGCAAATCCTACTGTGGTGATTCCTGTAATTTCTCTATAATCACTTGCAAAAGATAACAAATCCTCATTCGTTTCCTATCTCAACCTGTTTACAGATTACAGAAATCAAAGCTTCCAAGAGTGAAGGCTTTTGTTTGGATGGTAACTTCAAATGAATTCAACACTAATGAAATGCTACATAATCGAAGGGCAACTATAGCTTTGTCTCCTGATATGAGGGAGATGAGCTTTGCAGGTCTGAGACTGATTGTCACTATTCCTGTACTAAAAGTCAGCAACATTCTTAGCTGCATGAGATAGAGACGTGGAGTGATATTCCCTGATTCCATTTGGCAAATCTTCCAGTGATCTACGTTGGTTTTAAAAGGCATAACTAGATTAAAAGATCTTTATCACAACTGTGCTTGCTTGGCCATCTTGTGGTGGTTGTGTTTGGAGAGGAATGATAGGAAATCGCCAGAATGGGAGTTCCCATCATGCCTCCTCATCAAGTAAGTTGTTTTGGCTAGCCTCCCTTTAATCCAATGCCTTCAATGATTTCACAGGGTTGACTTTGATCTATATTCTATACACAGCACACTTGGCATGTCATTTCTTGCAGATTGTTTCTCTCAATAACCTCTTCCATCTTATTAATCTTATCAAAAAGACAATACATATACTTCTACAATATGTTGCATCTACGGCTTTGGCTATTACCGCATTCACAGACACCAATTAGTCCATTTTAAAGACATTTTACTGCCTGCAAGGTCAAGGATTAAATCCCTCACATTAACTTTCAGAATTCACTACCTATTGTTTGTCCTTTTTATCACAGCAGCATGATTTTTGTGTTTTCTTTCTTTCTCTTCTTCTTTGGCCAGGGAAGAGTCATAATAGCAGTGTTACTAACAGCAAACAAGGGCCAACCAGTCGGACTGGCTCAGAAGTCAACATGGTCACCTCGTGGTCAGACAGGTCGGCCTAGTTTGATTTTGATTATTAATGATAGAATGAACCAACAGCTCCCCCCTCCGGCCCACCCCTACGCATCCGAAACTAGGATAACAAGAAGAATGACCATCATAATCTCATCTAAAATGTTATGTAGATATATACAATTCAATTATCCAGTATCCACACACTAGCTCAGAAATCGAGAAAGATAAAAGAATAGTATGGTGTCCTTCGGAGATGCTATATTATGAATAAACAACTATATCTTGTCGACAGGAAAAGAATACGCTTTATTTGAGCCTAACAGTAGAGAGCTGCACGGTGAGACATGCACTGAGATGGGAACTCTGACATCTAACAGGTTACAGGAAAAGACAGCAAATAGCAACACCAAACTATTAGTTTTATCAATAGCATTCATAATTTATCACAGGCATTTCTCTTTCGAAGAACACAAGAAATATTCAATGATTTAACCACCATCATAAACCAAATCCTCAATCCCTAGGGACTCATCAGAAACAGCCCCATGGCCAATCACAAACTTTTCAGTGGAAGAAAGCGCTTTCCAGCATTAGAAAAGGAAATTACGTACTACCTTGAAAGAGCATCTAGCAAACTTCTCATGGTAAATCCAGGATCCGCACCCCAAGCAAGGAGTTCATGCTTCCCCTCGCATACAAAAGAAGCTAAGGATTCTGTAGCATTCTGGTGAGCAGGTAGCAAGAATGAAGTTATTTGCTCCATGTCACATACATATCTACAGGAGGATTTATCAATTGAAACCTTACCTGCATTTCACTATGATCGTCGCTCTGAAGTACTATTCGTATTATAGGGTCAAAACAAACATCAAACAATGCTTTGACAACATAACTAGGAGCATTCTGTCAAAACAAGAAAATGGAAATTAAGCTCAATCTAGAGTCCAATGAAAAAGGCTTCAGGTTCATGTCAAGTATTACACAAGGAAGATACCTTTAAAAGCATTGTCACCAAATCCAGTGATCCTGCGACTAACCCATCAGGATGCTGTTTCGGCTGACATGAACAAACAAATGTACTAACTCAATATTCTAAATTCTTTAACCCCTCACTGACCATTGTGTAAGGCTTGAGGCTCCAAGACATACCTGGCTAAGAATTGGTCCAATATAGGGCAAAACACGTGAAACTAATGGCTCCATGCAGCCTGGAGCATTTTTTATTGCCTGATGGAGTAGAGATAAGAAATAGGCAAAAAATATGAAAAGTTGAATCAGAAGCTTAAAACTCAAAACTCAAAAGTCATCAAACTTTTAAAGTGTAACACATCAGGTATGATAAAACATGAGATGTCTACCACAGAAAAGATTACATATGTCACCAAATAATATACCTGTAGTTTTCGTAATGATCAATTTAATACAATGCTAGTTTTCCCAGCAAAGTACAACCTTTATTAGATAACGCATCAGTTTTATGAGCAGGAGCACAGTAAATCTGATTTTGGTGAAAGTTTGTGAAAATTTAGCATAAATGTCTCTTGTGTAGCTTGGGTATAAAATTACGTAACTTTGAACCAGACTTTGTCTAGGAAAACCTAAAACATACTTAATAAAGAAGTGTCACTGACGTCCAAAAAAAAAATTCTCTGTGGGACTCTCACAAAGCTTTTCGCTTGACCGCGTTGTCAGGGGTAACTTTGCTTACCTCTTGACCTTCCACAGTGCCACAACCCCCATCAACAATGGGATTCACTACAGGTAGTGGTGATGCATAGGTCTAACAAATTAGAACTGAAATTATAGGGTGAAAAATCCCTTTTAACTATCGAACCAGAGATTTTTGGCAATGGTACTACTACACCTAGTAACAAACAATTGAGTTTGGTAATCTAATTTTTGTTTAAGAATTCAAGGAAGAAAACACATAATATAAGGAGGACATTATTACCTCCAGAACTTCAACTGCATCTATACTAATAAAAGGATCTGAAATATGAGAGGCCCATGTGTTGAGGATTATAGGGGAGATAACAGGCTCTACTGATGATGATGCTTCATGACCTAAAAACAAAATAGGTTGTTAACCTTCATATATATAACCACCAAACAGATAGTGCACCCACAAGATTTTGAAGAATGCCACATCAAGATGTTGTATGTTTAGGGATGTCATATTTTGAATTAGTGCGCGCATAAAATGTCACATTTACAAATAAAGATACTGAGAGATACCCGAAATTACAGCCGCTTGCAATGTTTCAAGCACAAGGTGTAAACTCTCTTCAGATGCCTGCATGGGTAAATAAACCAGTATCTCACAACGACTGAACAAACTAACAGAATGTAAAACAATATTAACAAGACAAATTACCTGTTTAAGAAGATCTATAAGCGATGAAAACAACTCCATTATATGAGGTTGAAGTACGCCTTTGATTGTCTCAGGTAAGAGCTGCGAAAGCACTTGACAAGCACCAACTTTCACAGGTGGCGGCCTGTGAACAAAACGCATCCATTCTTATTAGGGGTGACATATCTTAAAAAAAAATTCCCCATTACAGTGCAAGTAGAGAACAAATACTTACACATCCATGCCTATAGCTTTAATGGCAGCACAAAGAAAATGCTCAACCACCCCTGAGCTTATCTGTAAGAGAAGTCATTCATAGAATGATAACACAAACATAGTTGGAGAAAATTAAAAGCTAAAAACAAAAATAAAAAATAAAAAATAAAATAAAAAGAAAAGAAAAGAAAATTGAAAGTCAGCAATACCATCGATGAGAACTTTGCAACTGATGAAAACACACGAGCAAACAGGAAAGGATATTCATGTACCCCTGCAGAAAGGAAGTGTTTAGCCAAACAGCCTCAGCCCTCAAATCATAAGAAGCCAAACCCAAAGGCATAAAAACCTCAGATACCTGTCCCTATATCTTCAGTGATCAGTAGCTCTAGAAATTTCTTCAAATCAAATCCATCAGGTACAGAAACCTATGCAGAAGGTAAATCATGAAAAGGACCTCACATTAAAAATGACTCACACATAGTTGAACAAACACACAGACACACGCACGCGCACACACTCAATGAAGAAAGCACAGACTCAAGATAGGTCAAACCTCTGTTTCTAGCAACTGGTCTGACAATGATGCCATAGCATATATAATAGCCTCTCTCATCTGTCAATCATGATTATGAAATCATTAGCATAGAGAATTAGGAGGAAGTAACAAGCAATAAAGATACTTCAACCGTCATCATAACGAGAACAAACTTCAAAATTATAATTTGACCCTTATCATAAAGATAGCAATAAGAAGAGTATTCTTTTTTGATGGGAGTATATATGTAAATTCACTAACTGCTGTTGTTTACATATGTAGATTAATTTTTTTTTATAAAAACAGTTCAGAACAGAACATCCATAGGTTACCCTCATAAGTTGGCACAACCTGCAATTTAACTACATCTTATGATTACCTACACAGGGCACCCCAGAACTTCATAAAAACGTCCCACAAATCTCCTTAGTCAATAATGCCGTTAAACTAACCAACAAAAAACCAAAAGATACATTTTTCCAACATGCTACTCTTGCCTAAACAGTAAATACCACCAAAACAGTGTGTTTCAATTTTGAAAAATAATCAAATTTGAAAATATTTCCATCTTTACACTATTACTGAGTTTCAGCGGAATTGGTCTATTTTGTAAATGTTTACTGTAGAGGATGCCTTATCCTCTTTCTTGCTGTAAATTGGCTTCTTCATTAATATAAACTTTTTCCTTATCTAAAACAAAAAGTACGCCATTTAAAAATTAACATTCAAAGAAAAACTCACCCTACAACAACCACAACCGAATGCACAACTTCTGCAGAATTACATTACTATTTACTGGGAAGCTAGAACTGCTACTGCAATCATGACAGCAATAAGTTTTCCCCTCATGAAATGTTTAACAATACATTGATATCTTCCTTGCCCAAGAACATATCCATGTGTTCGGGGAAGAAAACAAAATTGAAAAGGTCAGGGTTACAGTTGTATTCCCCATGCCACGGTACTGCATGCACTGGTGGTCTTAACAGAAAATCTAATGCAGAAATGCCAGCATATAAACTTCTTCAATATTTCTGAACACCATGTTACAACATCCTGTACTGCATTCAGTTTCTGGTAAAGCTGGCATTTTTGGCATCCTATAATCAATCATATGGATAACTTTTATACACCCTATTTCACTATGGAAAGTATCCATGGAAGGTAAAGAAAATAATTGGGCAGCTGGACCGGAAGTGAGGATATGCTAAAAATAACCATAAACCTGCTCGACCACCCGCCCCCTTAAAAAAAATAATTTAGTGATAGAAATAGAAAAAGGAGACAGATTACATACCACTACAAGTTGCCTCATCAACCAGAAAAAAGTGAATATACAAATATAGGCTGCATACCATTAAGTTACGCAGCATCAAAGTTTGCATAACTTACTCTCCACCAAGATTTGGAGCCATTAGCCTTTTCTTCTTGTGACTCTTTATATCGCCTCCAAGCAGCATCGACTATGGAAGCAACCCCTTCCTCGCCACATGAATTTATGATCTCTTCTAATAGGAGGACACCTGCAGGAAAAAGGAAGACTAAGAATTACAGTGCTTAAAAGAGGAATTTAAGGAAATTCATAGGCAACCGGGTACAATAATAATAATAATAATTATTATTATTATAATAATATAAGGAAATTCATAGGCAACCGGGTACAATAATAATAATAATAATAATAATAATAATACATCATCATCATTTTTTTGTTTTGTTATTAAAATGCCAACAATTGTAGCCCCTCCAGCCAAGAGAAACTATGCCATTACTTGATTTAATTTTGAATTTTGGAGAAATCTCAAGAGTAACAATTTTGTAGCTGCCCCCCTAAACCCCCAGTCACTTTGGCCCAAAAAGCAGCCATGTACACCACACGATTCCAAACATAGTCAGCAAGCTTATCAATACCAGTAAAGAGCCTCCAGTCCCTCTCCAACCAAAGGCACCAAACAATAGCCATAAAAGTAGTGGAGAGAGAGAGAGAGAGAGAGAGAGAGAGAGAGAGAGAGAGCGGCCACCGGAGGTTCTCCTTCTCACCACCGGTGAGGGGGCTCTGGGAGTCGCGTTTTGTTCGAATTTTTTCAAATTTTACTTCTGATTATCTTTGCTTTGATTGCCAATTATGGTGAGTGAATTCAATGTGGAGTGGAGAACTTTTAAGTCGGTTCGTTTTGATTTCCGTTTTCGTGTTACAGAGTATGCACGTAGGGACAGATTTGAGATCGTTATAAAGAGGGAAGAACATGACTGGTGGGGGCAAACTGCGTTGTCCTTGTGGCAGGGGAAGGCAGGGGAGAGAGGGATTATCAAGTGGGTGGCAAGCAGTTATATCTTGGTATTGAGAATTGCGGTCAACAATAGTGGGCGTTTCTTCTTGCTGGAGAAAATTCCATTTGATGATCGCCCAGTTTCTCTTCGTATTCCAGAGGGTACGAAGGGAGTAGGGTGGTCGGCAATGTTGGATGCTATTGCTAAGGTTAAGGCGCCAGTGGTCGACCCTCGGCGGCACCCTGTTCAGGCTCTGCGCCGGTCGCATGATCAGGTCCCACGCCGGTTTCCTGATCAGGTTCCACACCGGCCTCCTGGTCCAACACCACGTGGGCTGCCTTGTTGTAGGATGTGTGGCTCAACGGAGATTGATTGGGAGGGTAGGCCTCGTCATGTTTCTGTTCACAGGGGGGTGGAGCGAAGGGCTGAACCGGAGAATTCTGGGCTGAGACTTTCTCCATCTCGTCATTCTCCGGTGAGGAGAGACCATAACGGCTGGAGAGATAATTTTGGGAGGCACAGTAACATCGCGAGTGATTTTAGGGGGAAGAGCGGGTTTTTTGGGCGACCAGATTCGCAGGGAGATAAGGCACGTGAGAAATTGAAATCAAATTTTAATTTCACAGAGGCACGTGGGTCAGTTGAACATGAGAGGGCTGGATTTGGGCCTCCCATTACTTCTGGGTTAAATACTGCTAATGGGGGTTCTTTTAATGGACTAAATATTGGGTCAAGTAATGAAATAGGGGCGTCACTTGCTGGCCCACCTCAACTTAATGAGGCACGTGTCTCAGTTTTCCAAAGACTGGGATTTGGGCCTAACTCTCAACAGGTGGGATATCGAGAGGAAGGTCGTATCTCACATACGACCACTGCGGTTGCTACCGGTCGCCCGAGTCAGCACCAACTGGCGGCCCCTGAGCGGCGGATCTCACCGCCGGCGACAGAAATTGCCGGCGGTTCTGGGGGTAGGGTCGCATGGGACCGAAGGCGCAAGAATCGTGGCCCAACTGTTTTTCGAGCTGGAGGTGGCCGGGGGGGGGGGTTCTGGGGCCTTCTAATCTTAATCGGCGGGCTCCGGGAACTGGTTCCCCTGCCGGTGCTGAGAGTGGGAGGGTTGTTTCTATAGGTTCTGGTGCTGGTGCAGTGCAGAGGGGTGGAGGGGGTGTGAGTGCGACTCATGTTTTGTCACTGCCAAAGGCTGCTGTGAACAGTGCTGGACAGGGTAGTGGGGTCCTGGGGAGTGCTGAGTTGGGGCAGACTAGCGGGGGAGGTGTTGCTACGGCTAGTCGGGGTCAACCAGAGGCGGTTTTATCCGGCGAAACTATCGTGGCTGGTGATACGACAGACGAGAGGGCGTTTGGGGGTCCTGTTTATGCGCCAGTAAGCGGTTTTAGGGCTGAGGAACCGGTTTTAGAGCAGATTATGGGTGTTGGTCAGGTGGATGAGGTGGCGGAGGAGAGGGTTTTGTCACAAGATGCTGGGGTTTTGCCGGGGGGTGTTGGGCAGGAGGTTCTTGCCTCTGTTATTCCTGCTAGTTGTCCTCGAGGGGGGGGTTTACAGGATTTGTGCTATGTTGGGTCTTGGCTGGCAGCGGTGGGGGCACGGGTGCAGAGGGCAGCTCATAGGGATGTCCCAGTTGTAGAGGCAGAGGCACGTTTGCGGAGAGACTTAGGTTTTGATTAGACTTTTCATGTTTCTCCAAGGCTCCCTTTTTGGGGGGCGGCATATAATGTTGAGGATGATCTTCTGAGCTCTCTCGATGGTGGTGAAGACTTGCTCATAGAAAGTCTTAGGGAGTTTGATGACAAGGAGGTGGAGGGTGTTGAGGGGCTGAACCTGTTCAATTTGGAGCGAGATGTGACGGGTCAACAAGTGTCTGGTGTTGTTTATACGCCTAGTACTGGAAGCACTGGGGAGCGTGCCACTGTGGACCTTTTTACTTCCTCTTCCCCATCCCCTCTATATACTCCTCTTTTTGCCACTAACCAGAGAGCTCCTATTAGTTTATTTGCTGACCAGTTGTTATCTGTTAATGATTTTTATGGTGCAGGCAAGGGAACCGAGGAAGCCGGGGAGGGTGTACATTCTGTTGTGCTTCCAAACTCGGAAGTGACTGTTACTCCGGTGTGCCGGGGGACTCGGAGGCCGGGGGAATGGTTGTGACTATCCCACCACTAGCGGGTGAGAGGGACGACCGAGACCCTCAGTCTCTTCTTAATAACCTTGATCTTAGGGTTGTGGGTTCGGCAGGTGAGGCGATGAATGTCCAGGTGTCTCCTTCGGGTTTTAGGTGCAAGCGGAATAGAGTGGGAATGAGGGAACTTAGGGGTCTTCAGACTACCCTTAATTACGGGGAGGGAGGTAGCCGTAGGTGTCGGGGTGCTCGTGGTTTTAGATGAAGATTCTTAGTTGGAATGTTAATGGTTTGGGGAGAGTTGGGAAACGGGATCTTGTGCGGGAGGTTGTTAGTCGTGCGTCTCCGGATATAGTCATGTTTCAGGAGACGAAGGTTGAGGCAGTAGATTCTTTTTTTATTCGGAGTCTGTGGGAGGCTGGGACCAAGGATTGGGCCTTTGTGCCTTTGGTTGGGGCGTCCGGGGGTATTCTTATTGTTTGGGACACCCGTTTTGCGTCGCAGGTTGAGGTTCTTGTTGGTCATTTTACTCTTTCTGTGTTATTGAGAGTTAGTGGGAGGGGTGAGTGGTGGGTGTCCTCTGTGTATGGCCCGTGTGGAGTTGCGGGTCGTGACTCTTTGTGGGAGGAGCTAGCAGCTCTTGCTGGCCTTTGCTCTCCTAGTTGGGTCATTAGGGGTGATTTTAATGTGGTCCGTCATGTGGGGGAGCGGTGTGGGCGAGGTTTGACGGGGGGTATGCGTGATTTTGACTCCTTCATTAGGGAGTCGGTTCTTAGGGACTTGCCCCTTTGTAATGCTCTGTTCACTTGGAGCGTTAGTGGTACGCGTAACGCGGCTTCCCGACTAGATCGCTTTCTTGTGACTAACGAGTTTGAGGATGAGTTTCCTTCTTTAGTTCAGGAGGTTTTGCCTCGTTCTTGCTCTGATCATTTTCCCATTAACCTTCACTCTGTTCCTATTAGGTGGGGCCCTACCCCTTTTCGTTTTGAGAACATGTGGACTACCCATGCAGAGTTTGGGGTGGTGGTCGAGTTGTGAAGTTGAGGGGTGGAGAGGTTTTTGTTTTATGAGTAAGTTGAAGTCTGTCAAAGGTTATTTGAAGGTGTGGAATAAGGAGGTGTTTGGAGATGTGAGGGTGAGGAAGGGGAAGATTCTTAAGGACATTCTGGCTACGGATCAGGCTTTGAGTGAGATGGGTCACGACGATGAGTTGTTAAGGAAGAGTGTTGAGTTGAAGAATAACTTAGAGGATGTGCTACTTAAGGAGAGGCAGAGTCAGCGGCAAAAGATGAAGGGGAGATGGGCTAGAGAGGGAGATGTGAATTCCAGGCTTTTCTTTAAGGTGGTGAACGGTAAGAGGAGGAGGAATTATGTGAAGGAGCTTGAGGGAGCGGATGGTGAGATTGTCTCTGACGTGGATAGGATTAGTGCTGAGATTACTAGTTTTTATAAGGACCTGTTTGCGGAGGATCTGGTAGATAGGCCGATGATTGAGGGGGTGGAGTGGTCCCCTATTGCTTCTCATTTTAGACATTGGTTGGAGCGGCCCTTTGAGTTAGAGGAGATTAAAGTTGCGGTCTTTGGGATGGATAGAGAGAAATCCCCGGGTCCGGATGGCTTTACCATGGCTTTCTACCATGACTGTTGGGAGGTGATTCAGGAGGACCTTTTGGGAGTCTTTAGTGAGTTTCATGCCACTGGGGTGATTGGGAAGAGTATGAATTCTAATTTTATTACCCTAGTTCCCATGAAGGATCGCTCCATTAGAGTGAGAGATTTTAGGCCAATTAGCCTGGTTACTAGTGTGTATAAGATCATTACTAAGGTTTTGTCTATTCGGCTTGGGACTGTTCTTTCTGGGACGATTTCGATGGCTCAGAGTGCTTTTGTGGAGGGTCGCCAAATCCTTGATGCCGCTTTAGTGGCAAATGAGGTGGTGGACGATGCTCGTCGCTCTAGTTTCCAAGGAGTGGTGTTTAAGCTGGATTTTGAGAAGGCCTATGATCGAGTTAGCTGGGGGTTTTTGGGATCGGGGCATGGATAGAAAAGGGTTCGGGGGGAGGTGGCGCAAGTGGATTAGGGGTTGTCTGTCTAACGCTAGCTTTTCTGTTCTTGTTAACGGGGCGGCTCGTGAGTGGTTCACGTCGTCGCAAGGCCTTAGGCAAGGAGATCCCTTATCTCCTTTTCTCTTCACCTTGGTTGTGGACGTTCTTGGTCGGATGTTGGATAGGGGTGTGGAGCGGGGGTTGGTTGAGGGCTTCAGAGTTTGGCGGGAGAGGGTGTCCGTCTCACACCTTCAGTTCGCCGATGACACGATTCTCTCCCTCTCGGCTGAGGTAGAGGGGTTTAAGAGAGTGCTCACTTTGCTACAGGTGTTTGAGGTGGTGTCCGGTATGAAGATTAATCTGTCTAAGTGTAGTTTGGCGGGGATTAATGGGGGGGATGCGAAACTTTTGCTGGGCTTGTGGGCTGCCAGGTGCAGCAATGGCCACTTACTTATTTGGGGGTACCCTTAGGGGGTAATCCCCGTGCCGTGTCTTTTTGGGAGCCGGTTGTGTCTAGAGTGGCTAAGCGCTTAGATGGTTGGAAGGGAGTCTATTTTTCCCTGGGGGGGAGAATTACTCTTCTTCAGTCCTGTCTAGCTAGTATTCCCATTTATTACCTTTCCTCGTTCAGGATTCCGGTTACTGGCAGTTAGTGTTGCCAATAGGATTGAGAAGATTATGAGGAATTTCCTCTGGTCTGGGGCTAACAGGGATAGGAGGGATCACCTGGTTGGTTGGGACCGTGTTTGCAGGCCGAAATCAAAGGGGGGGATGGGTTTTGGTAGATTGGTGTCCAAAAACATTTCACTAGTGGGTACGTGGTTGTGGCGGTTTCCTCTGGAGTCAGATTCCCTCTGGCACCGAGTAATTAGGAGCAAGTACGGTCTTATGTGCAACGGATGGGACGCTCATGCTGGCTCCAACGTCTCTCAAGCATGCCCTTGGACGTTCATTTCCCAGGTTTCGTCTCTTTTCTTCCCACTGGTCAGGTACAATGTGGGTAATGGACTATGGGTTCGGTTCTGGGAGGATGTGTGGAGGGGAAATCTTCCTTTCTCTTCCACATATCCCCGGGTTTTTCGGCTGTCCACTTTACACGAGGCCCCTGTGGCTGAGTTTTTCTTAGTTGCAGGTGGTTATTGGGACTTACATTTACGCCGACCTCCACATGATAGGGAGATGGAGGAGCTTGTTTCCCTCCTGAGTGTTCTTAATTCTACTCTACTCGTCCTTAGGGATGATTCTAGGACTTGGACGGGGGATCCTTCTGGAGTCTTCTCTTCTAAGTCCTTCCTCTACCATGTTAGCCTTCCATCTCAGTTTCCCCACTTTCCTTTATCTACTTTTATTTGGAAGTCTAAGGTTCCACTGAAGGTGCGTGCTTTTGTGTTGACTTTGGTGCTAGGTCGGGTGAACACCTATGATATGTTACAACGTAAAAGACCTAATTGGTCCCTTTACCTGGATTTTGTGTAATGTGTCAGCGTAGTGGAGAGGATTGTCTGCATTTATTTGTGTACTGTGACTTTGCATGGAGTTTATGGGCTAGATTGCTGTGTGGGGAGAGCTTTGTGTGTCCAGGCACGGTGGGCGATTTCTTACAGATACGATTTGTGGTGATGAGGAAGAGTAAGGAGGGGAGGTTGTTGTGGCGTTGTGCTTGTATGGCTTTACTATGGTGTATTTGGTTGGAGAGAAATTCCAGGATTTTTTCCGGGATTGGGAAAACTATTGATTACGTTTGGGATCACATAGTTTATTTGGCTTCTCTTTGGGCTAAGGCGGCGGGAGCCTTTAAGGGTGTTCCGTTGACTTTAGTTCAATGCTATTGGCGTGATGTGTAGATAGTTTTCTTTTTATACTGAGGATACCTTATCCTCCATTTCTTTGTATTCTTTATTATTTGATTAATAAAATTTTCTCTTATCTAAAAAAAAAAAATAGCCATAAAAGTGCAACACCACAATAGCTTTCTCTTACTTCCTCATCCCCACAACCACAAAACGCATCTGTAGAAACTGTCCAACCATTTAAAATATCAACAATTTCATAGAGCATGAGATTTTCAAGTGGTTCCACTTTGTACAACTAACCCTTGCCAATCTATTTTCCCATCCCATTTCCTAGAGCTCTGCCAGGGTTAACAAATTCGCTCAAAACTCCGCCCTAGTGAACTGCGATCTAGAACGCATGTACTAATTCGCTGTTAGACGGCGTGCCAAAACGCTTCGGTGCGCAGCCTATAACTTTAGAGAGGCAAACTAGTCGCTCAAGCCATGGATGCAGCAGGCATCCATATCAAGGTAGAAATTAGGGTGGGGACTGAGGAGAGAGATGTGGAACACTCAAGGAAGTAGGGATTTTTACCTTTTTTTTTTTTTTTTTTGAGGGTGAGAGCATGCAAATTATTGCCTACACCTCAGGCAGCTCTATGGACCCAATGAAATTATGCTTTAAAGAAAATGAAATTATGTCATATATTGAACTTACCATAAGAATTGGTCATAGTTTCATTTTTAGTCATAGTTTCAGTTTTTCTTAGTCATAGTTTCTTTTTCTTCGAGGCATAGTTTCATTGGGCCCACTCAACTGCCTGGATTTGAGGGTCCAAGCATACTTAATCACGTGTAGGTGTAGGTGGGTTTGGGTCTTTTGGGTCTGGGTTTTTCTTTGTTTGGTTGGCCCATTTCTTTAATAAGTAGTAGTAGTAAGCTGTGTAGGGTTAATCTTTGGATCTGGTAACCAACTCCCGCAGGGGAATCATTTCATTTCCTATAGAAAATGACTCTTGGCTTCTTCCTATGACTTACGTAATACCCCAGCAAACTGAACACCCCATGAGATTCAAAACGAATTTGTACTACGTTCGCAAACTGAGCGTTCAGCTAACTAGGTAACCCCAGGGTTACAAAATTCTCTCATACCCCCAGCGAACTGTGAACTGCGAACTGTACTCCACGTACTGTTCGCAGTTCTTAAGCGTACTAGTACTCTTGAAGTGGTGAACTAGTAGTAGGCCAAAAACAATGGCCAGAAACTGCATATTGGACTTATTTCATCCACGGTTTCAGCCCGGGAACATCTTTAGTTTATTTTTTCTACCAATTTGTATTATCTTTCCCTTTCCTTCTTTGTTCCTTCCTTCTATCTGACTAGTAAATCTCCAAAAATTAGCCCATCCCAAATAAGATCCCGCCAAGGGTGGGTTCTAGGGAGGTCTAGATCCATGCAGCCTTACCCCTAACTAGTATAGAAGTTGTTTCTAAAACAAGCCGAATGGTTATATCTACTGAGTTCTCTGTGAGGAGCGAATTGCGAACTCGTACTATGTTATCGTACTGAGCGTATTGCGAATTAGGTAACCCTGACTCTGCCTTATGCTTAGAGCCCATAAGACTATGGATTTTCTTCTCCTTTAAGATAAAAGGAAATTAGGTTTCCCTCAAGTCTTCACTTCTTGATGAGCAAATCAATATATAAGCACCAATTACCAACACTCTTCTTGATTCGTTTACAAAATCATGCATGATTCTGTAGCTTGACAGCATTTGGTGGTTGTTCTAGTCCTCCTTTTATAAATGGTTGACACATTCTTCATGTGCTAATACTATTTTTATTACTTGACAGTAGAAACACTTATGAGACACTTAAGCAAAAACAATTTATCAATTAGAAACCTGCTTACCAGAAACACGGCAGCTATACATGCTATCATCCTCGTCAGCAATATATTGGTTGGCATCCAAAGACCAGGAATGAACCTGTAAAAGCGAAGTTAGCAGAGATCAGGAGGACTACAAATAATTGACAAGAACACCACCCACAACTATAGGAACAGACAGTCATAATATTAACAATAAACAACCACTTCAAAAGGAAAAATAAAGCATAACGAAAAAAAACATCATTTGTGATGGAGATTTGTGAAGATTCACAAAATAATTATAAATTGAATTTCGAATCTTCTGATAGCCACAAGAAAACCCTTTTCCCAGCTCATATTTTAATAGTTGACACACTTCTACGTGACATAGGTTTGAAAGAAAACTTCTTTTATGAAGAAACATAACATGAGACAGAATCATTTGTACATGTTCATGACTATAAAAAGCAAATTAACAATTGCGTTTCCACGTCAACAGGCAAGTGAAACGACTATGTTGGTATAGTGGACTCTGAGTATTAGTATCGCCAAAAAGAAAGAAAAATTAAAGCAAAAAATGTGATACCTGCTGTTCCGTTATCTGCAAAAAACCTATGGTATAGTAAACCAGCTCTTGCAGATTGTTGGCAACAACCTAACATGAAATTTTTATGAGAAAAAGCGGCGGAACTCCATGCACTGTTCTGCATGATTATGAAAATACAATAAATTGTGATTAAAAAAAAGGGAGGAATTTAATGTTATACCTTGGAAAATCTCATACTGCCAGCAATGGTTAACAGGAACTCAAATAACTGCACATTAATGATGTGTCAGAGAGATCTTCACCATGCTGAGAGGAGAAATTAAATAAGACTGAGTACAAACATCGAAGTATCACTAATCTCCCCAACCCAAAACACAAGAAGAAAAAGGAAGAAAAGTATAACATAGTTGCAGAGAAAATCAACGAAACTAAGCATCTTGTGGTGGCTGCTACACTTTCAATTATTTTTAGGATTTATTTGGAAGTCGAAGGTTCCCTCAAGTGCGCGCCTTTGTTTGGACCTTGGTACTAGGTAGGTTGAATACTCATGATATCATGCAGCGGAGCTGCGGAGGAGGCCGGGGTGCGTCTTGCTTCCAGATGTGTGTGTGCTTTGCAAACCGGACTAGTGAGACTTCTTTACATTTATTCCTTCAGTGTGAGTTTGCTTGCACCTGTTGGCGGCAACTCTTTGGTGCAAGGGGGGCGTGTGTTGTCTGTCCAGTTAATTTTGTGCACGCAGGGACGGTATCTTGGTTTGGGGTAGGAACAAGATCACTTTGGCGGTGCGTCTTTTTTGCCATTTTCTGGTGCATTTGGTTGGAGCGGAATGCTAGGATTTTCACAGAGGTGTCTAGGCTTGATTTTGTTTCGGATCGGGTAGTTTGTTTGGCTTCTCTGTGGGCCAAGGCGGCAGATGCCTTTAAGAGGGGTGCCCCTTATTGATGTTCTACGTCATTGGGGAATTTTGTAATTATTTTCTTTTTCTGAGGACTCCTCCTTGCATTGTAATACTGTTTCAGTTTTATAATATATTTTTCTTTATCTAAAAAAGCATCTTTTTTATACAACTACCTGTTACAATTTTAATTTTATAACACCACCTTTTAAGATGTTTTGTTTTCAGACAACCACCTAAATTCATATCCCGGACAGTTGTAAACCTAGAGCCACAAAAATACCCCCCTAACGGTCAATTTTTCTCTTTTTATCATTTATTCGCCCTAACTAATAATCCCCTGCGTTCACTAACTGAGTTTTCAGCGCATTTTCAGAAGAAACAGTTTGCTCATACTAGGAAGAAGAAAATTAACATACCTGCATCACAAAGGACTCCAGACTTCTCTCCGTTCCATCAGAATCGTATCTTCCCTCAAAGGAATCTTGAGCACCTTCAATTGATGACTGCTCATAAACTTTTAAAGATGTGACAAATGTCTGCCATAAAGGTCCGACAATAGCTACAAACACACAGAAAATGAAGATGAAGACTGGTAAAAAACTGAAGAATGACAAAACCAAATGAAGAGAAGCAGACTTTTCTTAGCATCATATCAGAACTTACTTGGAATATCTCCTTCAATAACACTTGGAAAATTCTGAACAAATTGATTTAAACACTTCAAAACCTGATAGTTGAAAAACACCACAAATTCAATTAGAGGATTTGTATAAACCATCCTGAGTTCAAAATTAGAGGGTCCATTTGTATAAGCAACCCCCAGAATCAACTCCCTTCCCCGACATAAAAACTAAAAAACAAAATTAAAAAAAAAATAAATAGGGTAATTTTTTCTTATAAAAAAATATTTGAAGATAATCAGCAAAGTAGTATTCCTAAGAGTACAGGATAAGAAGCAGAAACCAATCGTATTGTATATCATTTAAAGCTAATGATAAGGTGTTAAGGTAATTATCAATTGTCAAAAAGTACCTCCATTCTTATGCTCCAGTCATCAGCATCTTCAGATTGGACCGGATGACTTAATATAGCTGAAAACTGTTCCACCCATGGTTGAAGCATTGGTGACAACATCTGAGTTGTTTCTGCCTGAGAATAATGCCATCTTATAAGTCTTGCATGTACCATAATAAATAATTAATTACATAAACAAATGTACCAACTCCAAACGGTATTCATCAATGTAAACAATGTAAACATATACCTTGTAGACACCACTCATAAAAGCCAGCATAGATGTACAAGAGTAGACAATTCCCACAGCTTTTGCACGCATCGATTTGTCATAGATCTAAGGATATCAAGGACATAGAGAAACGACATCAAAATAGAGTGCCGCATGTATCGATAAGTAGTTAATTACAAGCTCTGGAACAATGGTTTGAAATCATATTGGCTTCATAGCTTCGAAAGCTGCTCAATGAAACCTTTTGCAGATACAAACAATAAACATAATTATTCTCATATACAAACAATGAGCAAGCCACTCAAATTCATTTTTGTAAACACCCTCAAGGACAGTAGTCATAGTACCCTCATTTCAAAAGCAGCAGAGCCAGCAAAAAGCAGGATTTCAGAGCATCACAAATTTACTTGTAAGGTTTATGCGGAACTTCCAGTTCAAAGGGTCACCACCCACCATAATTACACACACAGCCAAATTTCAGGCACAATGATAAATGCAATTTGCAAAGAAAATAAATAACAGAGACAAAAAATATGAACAACTAAGTAGGGTACAACTTACGACAACATCAGGGTATCAGTTTTAAGCTCTAAATGTGCACCACATTTAAGGTAAAATCAAGAACAGAAATTTTGATTGTCCTGACCTGAGGAGATGAGACGATAGAGAGCAAGCACGGGAACAAAATTGGCACTATTTTTGGCACTGCTTTATCATCCAAGTCCCCGATTAGGAGGGCCAAACACCTTAAAGCCCCATGCACTGCATAAAAGTAACGAGAGAATTAAACAACTTATTCCATCTGAACAATACCAAGAAAAACGAAGACAAATTGACCAATAAAAGAAGCCAACCATATTGCGGATGTAACTAAACTGTAATAGTGAATGTAGGGCCGTAGGCTATGCCAACCATACTTTTTTTCTTAGATAAGAAAAAGAATTTTATTAAGGAATACAAAATGAATACAGATATAAACTGTCCTCAACATAGGAACCTAACCAAACCAAGCGAACCCTAAAAGAACAAGCCTGTATAATTCAATGCTTATTCAAAAACCCTATCTTACCGCGCTCATTATAATTAATGCTAGATTTTAACCGCTCTAACTCCCGATGACCCTTCTTTTTCCTGGAGTTAACCTGAGCCCCAAGAGGAACGTCCTTTCCCATGGTATCAACAAGTTTAATTGCCAAATCCTCAACAAGAGCATTGTCACGCCTATCTGCCTCCTCACTGCCAAGAGTGCTACCTGGCAATGGTGGAATTGGAAGAAGACCATCTCCACAACTGCCGAGTCCAACTAATTGCGAAGATCCAAGCTGTACAGGCTGCTGCACCTGCTGTTGTGCAGACACATCCCCAACTCTATACTCCATGGTGGCCAACCGTTGGCTAGAAGAACAGCCCGCCTTTTTCTCCTCGAAAAAAGCAGCAGTGTCTTGCAATCCACTGTAGGAGTCAAGGGACTTCGACACATGAGAGGCCTAGTCCTCCCGAAAATTAGCTCATAAGATCATCAATAAACAAACCATTTCCCCCTATGCTTATATCGTCTGCAAGGTAAGAACTATCATCCCCCTCCGAGCTGTCATTTTGAACTTGAGCAGCTCAATGAGAAGGTCCATAGCATAGAACTAGTCTTAAGCTTAATGTGTCTAAGAGAGGTCTGGCTGGGATTAAAATTAAGTGTAGTATCCTTAATAATTTTTTAGATAAGGAAAAACTTTATTAATTAAATTTTAAAGAATACAAAAAGGAGGATAAGCTATCCTCATAAACAACTCAAAATATCTACATATCTCGCCAATGGCGTTGAACTACCGTGATCGGAACACCTTTAAATGCCCCTGCCGCCTTAGCCCAAACGGAAGCCAAATAAACCACATGGTCCCAAACATAGTCAGTAGTATCCTTAATAATGTCACCACCACAATAAGTTTCTCTATTCGGTTGTTGCCTTTAAGTTGTCTAGATGTCTTTTTAGGAGAGAATCCCACAGCTGTTTCTCTTCTGTGCTCTTTTCAGGGAATTGTGGTTAAGAAGACTTCCTTAAGGTTAGATGGGTGGACATGATGTGTTATCTCTTGGGTGACCCCTTACTCTTATCCAATCTGAAGTTACTTTTTTAGATAAAGAGAAAGTATTGTATCAATGAAGTGTCAAAAATTACAGCAAAGAAGGGCAAGATGTTCTCCAAAAGTATCTAGTTACAAATCATTGCAGGCCAATTATGCAGGACTTGGGTAATAGAATAGTCCAAAAATGCCCCTAAAGCTCTAGCCCATAAAGACACTAGATAAGTCAACCTATCCCACAACAAATTATCCAAAGTAACCACCTTATCCAATACCCGGGCTCCTCTCCAACCAAAGACACCAAATGATTGCAAAGACTACATTACACAATGATCCTTTCCTCCCCCAAACCCGCAAAACACACGCGAAGAAAGTCTGCAACACTAGAAGGGCAAACCCACGTCTCCCTGAAATACCAGGACAGCCTACCCATTATACGATGACAAAAATCAAGTGCACTGCATTGTCACTTGTTACCCAACACAAAAGACAGACATCATATGCAATAACCACCCTTGACCTCCTCTTTTGATGCAAAACATTAGTGCTCACTCTATCCGACGCCAGAGGAACAGGGTCCACAAAAGCCCATACCTTCAGAGGCATCTTTGCCTTCCAATTGAAATCTGCTATAATGGGGAAGTGGAGAGAGGACATACATGAAAAGTCTCCCGAGAATACCAACCCATCACCTAGAGTCATCACCATCCAACAGTAGGACAGTCTCCAAAAGATCAAGTAAAAATTTAAGCTCACCTATCTCAGTCTTGTGGCCCTCTCCGCAAATGAAGATTCAAAGACACCGTTTGTGTGGAATAAAACTCAGTTCCAGCAGCACCATGAAGAGTGGAAAGCTGGAATACTCAGGGAAATATCAAACACAGAGACTCCCTCCTAACCAAGCATCGTCCCAAAATCTAATCCTCCTACCGTTTTCCAATTTTAGCTCAACCAGAGAAACAATCTCGAAGAACTTGTGAAATAAACTTACACGGGCTAGCATGTGTAGTCCCTGCTGCCAACTACGCATCCCAACCCATAAATACTCATTGTAACCCTATGCCAAAGATTCCAGTTCAAGAGGCAACCGCCACAACCACTTTCTAACAAGAGTGATATTCTTACTCTTATCCCATATCTTATTTTACTTTCCCTATTCATTTAAACTCTAAAAGATTTTTGTGCTCTCCCTATTTTTTTATTGTTTTTAGATAACATGGGTATCCAAGCTTTGCTTGACTATTCGCATGGGCCCTGAAGTTATTTTTGTGCTCTCCCTATAGAACTCAACTCTCAAAACTATGATTGGGGTAGGTAGAGTCTTGAATAGCATAGGTGGGTGTCACAATCGACATCAATGGCACTTATGCAAGCTCAGGAAAATTTACCTATCAGCTTTCTTGCCACTCCTTCCCTCTTGTTAAATTGCAAGAGGTTTCTGAAAATACACCTGGAGGGAATCCTGTTGTCCAAGCTTTCCATCAGCTCTTTTGTTTGGCTCCTTCACTAACAGAATCTCTTTAGTATTATCGAAAGAAAATATCTATCTGGCAAGACTGCAGCTGTTGAGGCTTAGAACACCTCTTTTTTGGCTGCAAGTATACTGTAAGGGTCTGGCAGACCTTACTGAATTGGTTTGGTGAAAACAGGAATCCATTGCCTTGGTCTGAAGAGAAGCAATTGTTAATACAGAGAATCAAAGGGCAACGACCTCGTACCTGTATGGCTACCTCCTTGCAGCAGTGGTTTAGTATTTGTGGAGAGAGAGGAACAATCGAAGGTTCAGGCGAGAAGAATTACAGGAGCAACATTTGATCAGGAGTATTGTCCAAGAGCTACATTGCAGGGGACAAAAATTCCAAAAATGGTGCAAAATCCTTAGTGAACTGAATTGGTTTCCAGTGTAATAGCTTGAGTAGTGTCACTTTTGTTTTGTAGCCTACTCATTTTTGGTTTGTGAACTGGCTGGGTTTAGTGAGTCAAACTACCCCACTTGTACTTCATGAAAATTTGGTAATAGAAAAATCTTTATTTCTTGCCAAAAAAAATTATCTATCTGGCATTTACATGATTACATCTAAGGAGAGAAGTTAATGGAAATTGGATATACTTTTGTCCCTGCTTTTTGTTTCTCGAGAATATTATTGCCTTGATATCATTGGGCCATTCACATGCAAATCCTTTTACTACCAAGTCATTGCCACTCCATGTCCAAATCCCTTTGGGGTGGCAAACTAATTTAAAAGGCAGTATGCAAAGGCATAGATTGTACCCGGACAGTTATTCTTAAACGAGCTGGCAACAACACTTGCTGTAAAAGAGAGGGCATTTCACCAGAATGAATTGCAATATAACAGAGTAAGGAATGAACAGCTTTCCTTCCGTGCTCTTTTGCGTAGAATATGTGATCCAACTTATTCAACATTTTGGTGAATGTTTGGGTGCATCCCAGAACTTGGACCATATTCCTCAAGCTTCACTTTAAGGGTTCTCCAACGAAGGATAGGTATGGAACTATGGAAGAGTGCAGTGTGCTTGTTGGATTACTGGGTGTTATTTGCTGCAGCTGATTGGAAAAAATTGTCACAAATAAGGTGCAGCAAAGGAGTTTAGTTCAGCCTAAAGCACTCTTCCTCACTTCATTGTGGGCTTTTATTTCCAATTTTATATTCCAGGGGCTTCATTATCATATAATCAAAACTTTTTTAGAACAGTCAAAAGTAATTGGTTAAATTTTGTTTATTCTGTCCTCTGTCTACACATCCTCTCTTCTTAAATGGAATTTCTTCCTTTTATCTAATCAAAATCAAAATTATAATTTAAAAGACATGTGGAGATAAATTTTTGTAATCCATCCTAATCCGCAACAGATTGCTGGTAACTGCATCAGTTACCCTTAGAGCACCCTGGACAACTTTAAACAAACATAAACATACACACTATAATTATGAAATTCAACTGCATAGTATATCTTCAAAATATCAAATACGGTTGAAAACAGTAAGATTCAGCCCTCAAGTTCATTAAATATCCACAGGAGTCAAAAAGGGAATTTTATTTGAACGACCAAATCGTACCTCCATTCATATTAGTACGGTCATTAACCAACTTCATCAGGAAAGGCAATAAGTCTGGCCAATCCTGTGGCCAGTCATGTTGTGCAATGGAAGCAACAGCCATGCTAACTGCTGTGCAGATTTTTTTATGTGAATCATCCAAACACAACAGAAGAAGTCTGCGTATGATTTCCTAGACACACATTTGATAAACTCGGTGAGAAACCAAGGAAACAACAACAGTCAAATGTCAAAGGAATATTACGTAAAACTTATTTTAAAGAAACGAAAACGAAAGTAGAAAGAGGCTGGCAAAGATCCGGGCAACAAGACAGTGGACCATCATAAAAGTTCATTCAGGTTCTGCAACCCAAAGGCACTGAAGACTTCGAGGTTACCTTGAGTTTGGCTACCAAAATCAATTAATCTATACAAAACAAGCTCCTTTTTTCTTGTAAACAAGTTAGAATATTAGCATGTTATTGGAAGAGACATTTACCAACCCAACCAAGAGTATGAAGCAACATTTGATGATATCTAAATATGATTATGCTGGCCACCTTGTCCAATTTCAACAATCCATAGTAACTGAATAACATCACCACTCACATAAACACGTAATTCACTGTGTGCATCATGTTTCAGAAAAAGGTTTGATGAAATAAAGAAATAATACTTCAAAACGTGGAAACTTTGCCACACCCACAATTTCATCTGGCTGGGCGCCATCTATTATGTAGTATAGCCGTATAGATCTAGAGATTGTTCATTGTTGTCTTCAGATCTATTGCCAAATATAGAGCAACTCCATGCAACACATCCATCAGGAATGCATTATCCCAAAATCATTCCTCAATCAGAGCCCTATTAATTTTTTGTGTACTGATACTACTGAAAAACTAGAACATCCTAACTGTAGAAAACGTGGTAAGTTTGAGGAATGGTTGTTTGATGAGAGCAAATAGATCATAACGAAACTGTTCTGCGTTAGTTCTTTGCCATCTTAAAACTCTTCACAAGAATAAAATCATCTTCCTGAAAAATTTAGCTGACATAGCTCTCAGTAGAACAAGTAATGACAGCATAGAAGTCCCAGAATTATTAAATGGAAACAGAAATAGAAATGCTCAAAGTACAAGCTACAAAAATGATGATGCATTATGAGCACAATTTTATCCAACTAATTGATTTATCCTCTTCAAAGTAAATGCTCCAATTCCAATGGCTATATGATGGAAGATGTTTCATTCCTGCATGGATCACTATACTATACCTTATACCATGTTCTCATTCAGGAACCCTACAGCTACTGTTTTTGATTACTACCCTACAGCTACTGTTTATATCTATAAAAGAAACATTAAGAAAAACTGTAACGTGGGTATCTGAGCTTTAATGGGGCTCAAACTAATGGCCTCTGGATTAGATCCCACTCATGACAAACATTATCACTATGGATCAATTACTGTCTTTCAGTACCTAAGAAGGTATTAATAATACTTTGTATATAACGCATTGTTCAAGAACATGTACTAACTTATCAATTTGATATCTGAAAATTAGCTATGTTTTATTAATACTTGATGCCAACTTCTCCTCTAAGGGCCAATGATTAGTACAAATCAGAAATTTCTTGCCATAATCACAAGTTTACAATGTAAATTGGTCAAGTGAATCAAACAATGGCCGGCGGAGAACATCAGTCTCTTACTTGAAGTAATAGATCCCCAATAAAAGTGTATCATATATCACATGAGACATTGACAAAAGAAAAAAGTGTTAAAACGAGAGAGTTGCGTATGTCAATGCCCCACATAACTTTTTCTTATTTCTTTTGAGATGAGAAGTAATTACAGCCTGGGAAGACGAGGGTGGCCCTCACAGACGGGGGCTTTTAGGCGGGTGCCCCTCACGAACGTTCAATGTCACTGGGGTGATTAGTATATAGTTTCGCTTTTTGTTTGATGACTCTTGTCCTCATATATTGTACTTATTCACTTCATTTCTTTAACATAAACAAAGACCTTGGAGACTATCAAAATTACAAGTAACCTCAGTCCTACTGATATCACTTAGGGCATGTTCTTTTGGACTGGATACTTATTTACAAAGATTACCCAAACATGGTTTGCATAGGCCATTAGGCCCAACCGGACACTTCAAACATCCTTCACACTACAGTAGACTTCGACGATCATATCAAACAACATAATATAGAGTTTGTTACTGTGTGCTGCTATGACACTGTATTGTATTGAAGAGAAGTATTTTCATTTTTCAGCTATATCACCTCTGCCCATGTTCAGGCATCTTCTCCAAAAACTTGAGGTTGCTCTCACAAATATTAGAAGCAACAGATAGTTGTCATTCATTTTCGTTTTCAAACCTCAAATTCAAACTAAAGTTCACAGAATACATTGGTTGCTTGTGCATAGGATCAGGTGATAGTTCTAGCTTTCCCTCAGAGCTAAGGCGGTTGGGGTTTACAGGGGAGTCTCTCTTTGTGCTAAATTCTAATACCACTGCTTCTAGTTCTTTGAGACCCCCTTTTTTTTCCCTTTGAGAACACCAGGTAACCATAGCCTTTACTTTTTTTACTAACAAAAAAAAACTCTATCTAAAAGGAATGATGTCCAGCCAAGTCCCGCTTTAGTCAGGCTCGGGAAAAGCCAGCACACCCATGCTATCTAAAACAATAAATAAGTTATATTTTAGAAAAAGAGAAAAAGAAAAAAAGAAGAAAAAAAAGAAGGAAAAAAAAAAAAAAAAAAAAAAAACCTAAGTGCAGTTGAAAGTTGAAACTACCAAGACCAAAGCTTCATTTTTGGAGAGAAAACCATTAGGCAAATAAAGTCCCAGAAATACCATTAACATATGCTTTCAAAGTAAAATACGCTGCACAATTGTTAGGGATAGCATAGAAAAGTCATAAATGCACCTTCCAAACTAACAAAGGAATTTTCAATTATATCAATAAGAAGAGATACCTTCTCATCACTTGCGACAACAGGGTGCTCAAAACTATCCTCATCCTCATGCCAATGTTTTTGGATAAACTGCTTCAGGAGGACTGCAGCTAGGTAAAATAAGTCAAAGTTTACAAACCAAATGGGAGAGTCAATATGTTTTTTTTTCCAACTGAAAGCATTTATAAAGCTGTAGAACAGAAACAGATGACAAGCTGTTCTCACACAAAATTCCATTACAAATTGCCAATTTCTTTGGACAGTCACATGAGTCATCAGGTAGCTCCTAAAAGCCCCTCCCGCCCTAGCCAAAAGTTACCCTATCCCAAACCAATTCAGGGGACAAAAGGCCCGTTTAGCCTAGCTCCCACAAATTTCAACTACTCTTCCCACATTTGTTGTTGTTCAGCCCATTTTCATCCACTCCCGCCTCCACCTCCAACTTCTAGAAGTTGAAATAAAGGTAGAAGTAGGAGGAGAAGGAGAAGTTAAAAGTTGTAACTTCTACTTCTAGCCCTAATTGTGGCTTTATTTCAACTTTTTAGACGTTGATGGTGGAGGCGGAAGTGTATGGAGAGGGGTGGGCAAGAACAAATTTGAGAGTAGAAGTAGAATTTGATGGGAATTAGGCCAAACGGGCCTAAAGTACTCTTAGAAAGAATTCTCTAATACACTCAAACCAAATACACCACAGAATCACAGGGAAGAAAAAAAAGGACAGAAATAAAGAACATTGCGCCAAAGTATCCTCTCCTCCTCAAATCTGCCCAAGCCCACAAAGAGAATTTGCAAAAGCTCAAAAAAAATAGCCGGGCAAACCCAGTCCTCTTCCAAGACACTTAAAAGCTTGCCGGAGAAACAGTGGCATGCCACTGCCAAGACAAACATGACTCATTAGTACCACGACACAATATACACTAGCCTCCTTCTCCGAAACATGTCATTTGTATTAAATCTATTAATACTCCCTAATGAGAGCAGGGAGAGCAAATATGTAATCACAAGATCCTTGTTTACTCAGAGTTCATAGTGGTGCACAAAACATAACATTTTCATCGTAAGTGATGTAACACAACCGTCAAAACAATGCAACATATCACCAATGAAAACAACAAAGAAAACATGAACGTGCAAGAGGCGTATCAGGAATTTGGAAAGGATATTTGCCGCAATCCCAACGGAAATTCCCTGTTTGCAGCAACTTTGGCCAATGCACTTCCGAAACCTACACAGATAAGAGGAATCGATTATTTTGAGTTTTATTCAGCTATTACTTTGTTTATTGAAACAAAAGGGCAGGGAGAAGGGAGAAAGAATGATGTGTTGATGGGCCCATTAACATAGACTGATAAGTGCAAAAGCAAATAGCAAATATAACTAGAACTTGTTAAAAATAAACACCAACAACTCTATTATCTATCTTTCTTTAATGAATCCTTGAAAATAGGATGATGATGATAGCAAAACAAATAATTAGTGTGAGGAAACATTTTGTTTTTTGGCAACTTTGTTATGTTCACAAATTACAAAGATTGTTGTTTGTGGTAAGTATGTGTCCACAACAATTATAAATACTAGATTGCTTAATGTAAAATATGAAGCAATTAGAGAATATAAACGTTTGAGAGTTTCCCTTCCTATATTGAATTCTTGTCTCATTCACTTTTCAACATTTGGTATCAGAGCGGGAGGTCAGGGACCAACTCTAGTAAAATATTAAGATGGCAAATGTGATGAGTTCCATGGGCCAATTAGTTAAGCTCAATGAGAACAACTATAGCGATTGAAGTTTTCTCATGAAATGTATTTTAGAGGGACAAAAAAGTGGGAGATTGTAGGAGGAAGTGATGATAGATTTAATGTGGGTAATGGCCAACGGGTAAGGTTCTGGGAGGATGTGTGGAAGGGTGATAACTCTTTTTCTTCCACATACCCTCGGGTTTTTTGGCTGTCCAGGCTTCATGAGGCGCAAGTTTCGGACTTCTTCTCCGAAGCGGGCGGCTCATGGGATCTTCATTTACGCCGAGCTCCACATGATCGAGAGATGGAGGAGTTAGTTTCTCTCTTGGGTGTGCTAAACACTACTCTTATCGTCCCAAGGGATGATTCCCGGACTTGGGGAGGAGATCCCACTGGTGTTTTCTCTTCCAAGTCTTTCCTACATCGCCTTAGTCTTCCTTCTCAATTTCCCCACTTCCCTCTTGCCACTTATATATGGAAGTCTAAAGTTCCTCTGAAGGTGCGTGCCTTTGTGTGGACCTTGGTGCTAGGTAGGGTGAATACGCATGACATGAGACAGCGACGGAGGCCTGGTTGGTGCTTGTCGTCGGGTTGGTGCGTTATGTGTCGTCATGATTGTGAGGACGGATTGCATCTGTTTGTGTTTATGTGACTTTGCTAGGATGTTGTGGGGTAGGCTGGGGGAGTCTTTTGCTAGCCCGGCTACAGTAGGGCAGTTCTTACAGATGCGATTTGTTGGTGGTCGGAGGGGGAAGGAGGGTAAGCTATGGTGGAGATGTGCGTGTATGTACATTCTATGGTGCATTTGGTTGGAGCGGGATGCGAGGATTGGGACTACCATTGATTGCATTTGGGATCATATTGTTTACTTGGCATCATTGGGGGCAAAGGCAACTGGGGCCTTTAAGGGTGTTCCTCTTACTCTCGTCCAGTTACAATGGCGAGATTTGTAGATATTTTTTTGTTACCATTTGAGGACTTCTTGTCCTCCACTTTTTTGTATTCTTTCTTCGATTGATTAATAAAATTTTTACTTATCTAAAAAAAAAAGGAAGTGATGATACATTAATCCCTCCTGAAGAAAATGTAGAAGATCGTAAAAAAAGGCTGGGAAGGCTATGTTCTCTCTTACCATCTCAATGGTAGATGAAGTGTTGCACAAGGTGAAAGAGGCAAAAACTCCCAAAGAAATTTAGGATACCTTGAAGACATTGTTCGAGAAAACAAATGATACAAAGCTGCAATGCCTCGAAAATGAACTAATGTCTATCGAGCAAAATGACATGACCAATAGTCAATATTTCTCTAAAGAAAATCGCTTTGTAGAGAAATATCAAAGCTTGATGAAGAAAATCTGATTAGTGAGACAAGGATGAGAACGATCATCATTCATGGAGTTCGATCCGAATTCCAAACTCTTATCACAGCCATCGTGGCTACAGAACCGACCCTCGATCAATTGGAAAGCATCTTGGCAAATCAAAAAGCTCTTGATCAACAAACGCCTGGTAATTCCAGAAATGAAGAAGAAAAGGTGCTCTTTAGCAACAAGAAATTTGTTAAAGAACGTACTGTTGAAAACCAAGAAAAGGCGCAACATGTTCGTTGGCAAAAGAAACAACCATGGAGGAGTTCTCAACAAGGGGGAACTCGTTGTAATGAGGCCAAAGGCGGACATAATGCACAAAGAAGCCAAAGAAAGAATGGAGGTTGTTAAAAAAGTGATAAAAGGGTCATTATGCTCTTGATTGTTGGAGTAATCAAGCAGAAGGGAATGTAGCTACATCTTCCCATTCTAAAAATGAAGAAATATGGGATTTCCACGCATTATGCTCCACAGAAGAAAAGTGCTCAAGTTCCAAGGTGAAATTACAATCGTCCCCGGAGCTTGTTGAAGAAACAGAAGAGATTTCATTTGTGGTCACAAGTAGCAACCAGATTAGTTATAAATTTATTATGAAGATTGGATCATTGATTCTAGGTGTTCTAATCACATGACAGGAGATCTGAAGAAGCTCTAGAACAAACAAAATTATCAAGGTGAAAATCATGTGGTTACTGCTAACAATACTAAGTTGCCAATCACTCATATTGGCAAAACTGTGATCGAACCTCGATTTTATTCTCAAAAGGTAAGGTTGGAAAATGTTTTCCATGTTAAAGCAATGAAGAAGAATCTCTTGTCTGTCTCACAACTGAGATCCTATGGAAAGTATGTCGTATTTGGTCCAACGATGTCAAGGTTTACAAAAAGATCAAGCCATGAGATGCGCCGATCATAGACGGGCGGCGACTAGATTCTGTATATGTGATGTCGGCACAAGAGGCTTATGTCGACATAACCAGGAGGAACGAGACAGCTGACTCGAGCTGACTCGGGCATGTCAGTAATAACAAATGTTGAAAAGTGAATGGGACAATAATTCAATATAGGAAGGGAAACTCTCAAACATTTATATTCTTTGTGATTGCTTCATATTTTACATTAAGCAATCAAGTATTTATAATTGTTGTGGATACATACTTACCATAGACAACAATCTTTATAATTTGTGAACGTAACAAAGTTGCTAAAAAACAAAAATGTTTTCTCACACTAATTATTTGTTTTGCTATTATCATCATCCTATTTTCTAGGATTCCATAAGGGAACAGAGATAATAAAGTTGTGGGTGTTTATTTTTAACACTCCCCTGAACAACTCTACTCTATCTGAGTGTCTCACTAGAAATTATCTCGAGCTTCTCGTATAATTCAACAAACTTGTTTGTACTAAGACCTTTGGTGAAGATATCTGCAACTTGATCTTCACTTTTAATATATTGCATCTCTATCTCTCCTCGAAGTTCTCTTTTTCGTACAAAATCATAATGGACCTCCACATGTTTGGTCCTTGCATGAAACACCGGATTTTCAGCCATTGTCACAATACAGCTTCACAGCATAATTTATTTATTTGTAGGCTGATGAAGATCTTTTAGCAATTGTGTTAACCATGCACATTCTTGAGCTGCCATTGCTTCTGCTCAATATTCAGCCTTTGTACTTGATAATGACACCATGATATAGCACCCGAACCAAGACTAACCCCTTAACCTGTTGTTGAACGTCTCGTGTCATGATCACCGGCATTATCTGCATCACAAGTACCAATCAACTAGTTGATTCTTCCCTTGACATATCGCAAGATTCTTCTCTTTCTTAAAATAAACACCATAGTTGATTCTTCCCTTGACATATCGCAAGATTCTTCTCACAGCGTCGAAGTGACTTTTCTTTGGGTTCTGCATATATCTACTGCATCCTAGGCCTTGTTAGAGTCAAGTATATCAAACTTCCCACAAGTTTTCGATACATTGTTGCATCTTGCATCTCCTAGGTATTTACCTTCTGCTAAACATAATCGAGCATTAGTTTCAATCGGTGTTGAAATGGGCTTACAGTCAAGCATTCCAAAATATTGTAACAGATCTCTAGAATACTGATGCTGACACAGAAATAGTCCTTCGCTAGTCCTTTCCACCACTAAGCCAAGAAAGTGCTTCAACTCTCTAAGCTCTTTCGTTTGAAATCGAACAGACAAATTAGCCCTTATCTGATGCACTAACCTTTCAGCATCTCCTATGATGATAAGATCATCCACATTTACTAGCACAATAACTAGCTTTCCATCTCGAGCTTCCACAAATAAAGCAAGACTAGTGGCTAGAGGATTCTCTCAACAATATGGGCTAGACTATGATAAGACGTACACTCCAATGGCAAAAAATCACTACTGAGGATATTGATAGCATTAGCCTATGGCAAGGATGTTTAAAATGTTTTTCTCCATAGGGAGTTAGATTGAGATATCTATATGGAACAACCAAGAGGGTTTGAGATTCATTCTCACCCTAAGTATGTGTGCAAGTTGAAGAAGGCTATGTATGGCTTGAAGCAAACACCAAGAGCATGGTATGGAAAAATATCAGAGTTCCTACTAAGAAATGGTTATTATATGGCACCGGCTAATTCGAGTTTATTTGTAAAAGCTCGAGATGGAAAGCTAGCTATTGTGCTAGTATATGTGGATGATCTAATCATCACAGGAGATACTGAAAGGGAAGTGCAACAGATAAGGGAGGCTAATTTGTCTATTCGATTTCAACCTATTGTGTCATTATCAAGTACAGAGGCTGAATATAGAGCAGCAGCAATGGCAGCTCAAGAATGTGCATTGTTAACACAATTGCTAAATGATCTTCATCAGCCTACAAATTATGTGGTGAAGCTGTATTGTGAGAATGAATCAGTCAGCAATAAGGACCAAACACGTGAAGGTCCATTATCATTTTGTACGAGAGAAAGTACTTCGAGGAGAATAAAGATGCAATATATTAAAAGTGAAGATCAAGTTGCAGATTTCTTCACCAAAGATCTTAGTGCAAACAAGTTTGTTGAATTCCGCGAGAAGCTTGGGATAATTTCTAATGAGGCACTCAGATAGAGTTGTTGAGGGGGAGTGTTAAAAATAAACACCAACAACTCTATTATCTATCTTAGAAAATAGGATGATGCTAATAGCAAAACAAATAATTAGTGTGAGGAAACATTTTGTTTTTTAGCAACTTTGTTACATTCACAAATTACAAAGATTGTTGTCTGTGGTAAGTATGTGCCCGAAACAATTATAAATATTGGATGTCTTAATGTAAACTATGAAGCAATCACAGAGAATATAAAAGTTTGAGAGTTTCCCTTCCCATTGTAGCCAAAATACGTGTCAACGCTCAATACAGACTGTCTACCGTTACATGTGTATCTCACGTTTCCTTTTCTTCAGTTTAGAGTGAGCTGCTAGCTTGAGAGGGTTCTTTATTTTTTTAGATAAGAAAATTTTTATTACCACCACCAAACATTTATGCATTTATGCAAGATTCCTTTAACCACTACTACCAACCAACACACACGCCCATACATTACCCAAGCACATCTACTATCTCATCGGCTATGTTACATGGACTCGGGTACGGGTGCGTATCCTGGTGTCGGACTCACCTTGGCTGAAAATTATGGACTCGGGGACCTTGTCCTAAAGTTGGGTACGGGTGCGGGGATACGGCATTAATAAAATATTTTGTTAATTTTATTGAAAATTTCTAACTTTCAAATGAGGATTTAGTATTTATAAGTTCAATACTGTATGAAACTTGTGATTCTTCTGCCATGTTTGTAATCCTTTGGGCCTGAAACTAAAAGCCTAACTTAGTTGTGTTTCTGACCTAATAGACCTACCACTTACTAAAGGGTCTCTGACCTAATAAAGCCTCAAACTGAAGGCACGTGACAGCTTCCCCCTTCTAAAGCCTAAACTGAGGCGCCTCAAAACACTGAAACATGAGAGAGAGAAGCGGTGCTTTTTCTCAAAACTTTCTTTTCTTCCTTTCTCTCTCCTCCTTCCCTCTCAGCCATTCAATTACTGAACCCACCACTATTGTCGCCGGAGAAGACGACTGAGACTCCATAGTTTTGCCGGAGAAGACGACTGAAACTCCATAGTTTTCAGCCTCTCTCTCTCTCTCTCTCTCTCTCTCTCTCTCTCTCTCTCTCTCTCTCTCTGACGCGTCCGATTGCAAAACAGAGTGTCGGACACAGATCCCATACCCGTATCTGTGTCGTGTCGACACGGGTATGAGACGATTTTTGCCGAGTCCATGTAACAGAGCTCATCGGTGAAAATAGTGCAAGCCAACGAATTAAAATTCTGAACTACAAGCAATGAAACAGAGCTGACAAGATTTCCTTTATATTCATTCCAAATTTAACCTTCTTTTCTTTTTTGAACGGAAAAAGTAAACTTTGTTAGGCAATTAAATGCCAAACATCAACAAAACAATGGTTCTGAAACCCTTACATCCCTCTAATCTGATACAAGAATACGAAACTCCCTCTCATGTAGTTCCTACATTGTCTACCTTTAGCACCCCCCCCCCCCCGAGAGAAAGCTCTATTTAAAACATCCTTCTGAAGTTGTTGGTGTCTCAAGTGAAGCTGCTATTATCTCCTGCAAAACTTCAAGTGAAGTGCCTGCTTTTGCATTTGTTCCACCCACTCCCAAAAACTATTGCCTCTGTCCACTTGATGATGATTTATAGAAATTGGCTCCCATATAAGTATTCCACAAGAAGAAAAATTACACACTCCAATTATCTATCACAATCCCCAAACCCCAAAGATACCACATAAGAAATCTAATTTCCATGTACTGTCAATCCCTTCCCCTGGCCCTTAATGAATTACCCCATTCTTCCCCTATAATAGCCTGCATTTTTTTTCAAAGATTCAGCATTGTCAAGTCTATGATTCAATCCCAAACTCTGCCCAACTAGCCATGCTGATTCATTCAGCTTCTTGCAAAACTAAAACTGTTCCGATTCTGAATACCACTGTCGGAGGCCCTAGTATCGTCACTGGAAGGAGCAATAAGACCAGAAGAGGCCTCAGGAACACATCTTCTCTCCACCACCAACGGGATACCCAAATCATGCATCTATCTCCAGTTCTGTTTCTCCAAATTGAATCTTTATATACTTCATCACATCAATAGCTCTTTCTAGAAGACACCATCCTAATGAACCTAAAAAAACCGCCACCAATTATCATATTGAAATCAGTTAGCAACTGATGAACAAATTTAACTTTTTACCTTCACCACAGCATTACCTCTCTCTATAATACACCATCCTATTGAGTCTACAATCAAACTTCCACTAATTTATCTCTCTAATTATCATATCGAAATCAGTAAGCAACTAAAGAACATCAAATTTAACTTTTTAACTTCATGGGAGTACCTCTTTCTGTAATACACCAGTCTAATGAGTCTAAAATCAAACTTCCACTCATTCATCTCTGAGATTATTATATCAAAGTCATTAAGCAACTAAACAAAATAAATTGAAGGAAAATAGAAAATAAATTTAACAGAGAGAGAGATTTGACCATGTTGAAGGGAGGCTTGATGAAGAGAAGTTTCAGCAAACGAACGAACTTGTTGATTAGTATGAAGTGTAGCATTCAAGCAATTAATAAGCCATTGTTGATCTTGATCAACTGTACCACTCGCCATTTGTTGAAATTGAAAATGCACTTTCAACTTAAACCTAAAAAAACAACTTCAACAAACGCCCAAAATTCAAAACCTCAAAGCTCCATTTTCATAACCATAATCAAAATTACTACTACAACTTAAGACGATGAAATAAACAACAACTGACCAGCAATTAGCTGCTGAAAAAGGCGAATAGCAGAAGAAGAAGAAGATGATGAATAAGAAGAACCTCAATGTGTGTGAGTTTCAGCAAAGGCGGATTTCGAGGTTCGCTAGGGTTTTGCGTTTTGAAATGGCAGTAAATCCCGGCAATTTTCTCTCTCTATGACTCACTCATCAGTGGAAATTCAATAATGACAGGGTTTATTTATACGACCACCACAGCTAATAATTCGGAAGAAAAACGACATTCCCTACTGCCGTAGGCTGCCTGAGGGCTGAGGCTCGGCACAAGTGCGCGTACTTTTGTATTTCTTTCTTTATTTACTTTTTTTTTTCGGTAATCACTATTTTTTTTATTTTTTTTTTTTAAGAAAAGAGAACTCATTCATTCATAAGAAGTCATCCGGCATTTATAACGATGAATATTTCTAAACATATATAGATTTAACAGAAGCAAGTATAAATCTAACACAACAAGATGAATATGATTTCCACCATCATTGTTTGAAATCGGTATGTTGATCAGCTCCGTCAATAAGTGACTACCAATCCATACATCACTGCTAGAAATCGGTGTCTTGATCAGCTTCGTCGATAATTGACAATGCCCTGATATAGCAAAAAATATGCTATACGGTAAACGGGAGGCCACCGCCTTTGCCCTACGATCGGAGATAAGCACGAAACATGCTGCAGCTATTTGGAAGAACAAATTTTCTTGGCATAGTAGATTGAACTTATCTTCTTGATTCATCAAACTGAACCCAAAAACATAAATTCTACGACCCTCCGACGAACGCAAAATACTCGACAATCTCTCACCAAAGGAGAGTTTATTACTAACCATAAACAAAAACAAACTAAAAAACTAAATCGAAAGCAAAGGAACAACAACGAATGGGCTAACCACGGACAAAAAATGCTGGTGGTAGCCCTAATATGAGTCAAAGAGAAAACGGGGCAAGGATTTTTTTGAGAGAAAAAAAAAAGAAGAGATAATCACTATATTTTTAGTTAAAAAGTTGGGTTAGCTTAGGTATAAGTTTTAGGGATAAAATACATTCAAAATGATAGAAAATCACTTTATATAATAAATCTTAGGAAAGATTATCGAAAATTACCTAACACCAACTTTTTTGGAATATCTAGTTATCCACCTTATAAAAATAAATTTCAAATAACCATATTTATAGAGTTTGGGCTGGGTAGCGCAATGGCGCACCTCCACTTGTTTCAAACAATGACTTGAAATTCAAGTCTAATTTACAACAAAATTGGAGATTATTTTATCGTTAAAGGCTAGTGGATGAGCAAATCTTATCTCTTCAAAACATTCTGTGAGTTGCAACACACCCAACACCCACTGAATTAGTTGACTCATGCTCCAACTAGTGACAACCTTTGCAATAATGGGGAACCCACTCATATATGACCGAAGTAAAGGTGTCGATCATTTTGCGATGCGTTATGTTACTACAATTACTATATATAGGTTCAATTTTTGTTCGTTTATGAAGACACACGCTTAAGTATACTAAGAAATTATTTATATCGGGGTCACATACAACTAGACCACTATGTATGTGAAGTGGAGAAAATTGGATTAAATATGAGAGAAATGGAACAAATTGGAGAAAAAGGGGAAAATGGAAACTTTTGTATTTATGTGTTTTTATCATTTGAAATACAATAATAATAATAATAATAATAATAATAATAATAATAATAATAATAATAATAATAATAATAATAATAATAATAATATTAACAATAATAATAACAATAATAATAATGAATAACAAATAATAAATAATGCTAGAGTTTCTTTTTTTATTCCTGGTATTGATTTAATGATCATACGAAAAGACCGTCTTATAGAATATTTTGTGTTTAATGATTTTATTATTATTATTATTATTATTATTATTATTATTATTATTATTATTATTATTATTATTATTATTATTATAGGTAATTTTCAAAAGTGATTCAAATATATAAGTTTTACACTTTTTGTGAGTAACCTAATTAAAAAAAATGGTGAGAAAGTGCCTTATAAATTATAATTGTAAAATATTATTAGTTGGCTGAAGCTAATAGATAGATTTGACCAAATTCTGTCTATATTTCACCTAAACAACCCGTTAAACTCTTTATTTAAGTGAGGCGTGCATTACACATGAGCTGAAATACCTTGCGTGAGATTATCCCCTCTATTTATAGTTTTCTCAGCTCCATTTCGACCGTTTTTTCACGCCATCACTTAATGCAATTACTTTTGCAACTAGAACTGAACTTATATATTGGATTAAACTATAACAAATTGACAAAAACGAGGATATATTGAAAAAAACTGGAAATTTTTAATGAAAACTCGAAAAAACTTGATTTTTTTTTAATGAAAACTAGAAAAAACTTAAGAGAAAATCGAAACTTGGCGCTATTGATTACTTCTAACGATCCCCAACAATGGAACTATGGTCGGCAAAAACTGACACGACACGATAACACGATACGAACCAGACACGAAATAAACGGGTTAGTGTTGAGATTTTTGACACGATTAACTTAAGCGGGTCGACACGAGTAACTCGTTTAGTTAAATGGGTTGGGTTAGTGTTGAGATTTTCAACACGAAATTGACACGCTCTGACACGATTATTCAAACATGTAGAGAAATAAGTCACTTAACTAATGATAATATCAGAATATAAACTTCAAATCTATGATATTCATTAGTTCAAATGACTAATACACCAATGGAAGCTTAAAAGTGATGTTTCAAAATTTATTTACTATTTTTTTATTAGTTTTTTATGTTGTATTTTTTGTTTTCTGAAAAGAAATCATATTTAAAAAATTAAGCGGGTCAACACGAATAACACGATTATTAAGCGGGTTGGGTTAGTGTTGAAGGTTTCCGACACGATTAATAAATGGATCGGGTTAATATTGAGAGATTTCTAACACGATTATTTTTGACACGAACACGGATATGACACGACACGACATATTTGCCAGCTCTAAATGGAACCCATTTTCACAAAACATTTCAATCCCATTCAAATCTCGTCTTATTAACAGAAAAAAGCAACCACAACACCACCACCAACACCACCAACACCACCAACACCAACACCAACACCAACACCAACAACAACCGTGTAGACAGAGAGAGAATTACCGCAGGCAGACTCAGAAACAGCTTCAAATTGAGAAGGTATTTCACAATTTTGCCTTTAGATATCGTTTTCTTTTACCCAAATTTTAATTTCATTCACAGATTGAATTTGGTGGTGTTGTTCAATTTATTTCTTAATTTCCTGAAATTTGTAACACTTGTTGGTTTAGCTACTTGTTGATCCAATTTTAGCAAGGCTTAGTGCAAACATAGTAGTCTTTCTTTCAGATTTGAGAATTGTGTTCCAGTTTTAGCAAAGTTCAACGCAACAAGCTCTATGCTTAGCTTCCAGGGGTAATTTAATCGAAATATTTGAAGTGAATGTGTTAGTAACCGAAGGGACATTGTGTACATTGCGAAAACCGCCCCGATATTTTGCAATTTTACAGGACAATGAAAGGAAAAGGCTAAATATCAAAGATATTTCTATGAATTACAGGAGCACTATGATAAATTTGAATTCTTCTGCCAGGATGGTTTGGTTTGAAATTAGAGGCTGGTTAATGACAGTAATCAAGTAGATTTTACAAGCTGTTTTGAAGTTGAGGATCATACATGTTTGTTGCCATGTTGGTAATGCAAAGCCAATAGTTAGTTTTTACTTTTTTGCAAGTGGGTCTTTGTTTCTGTCACTCCTTTTGTGAGTAAAGTGTTTGTCCCACATTGGAAGATTTGAAAACTATGTTTTGTAAAGGTTTAGTTGGGTTGGAAAAGAGTTTCCCCAGGCGCGCCGCCGTCCATCTGGTTCGGTTCATGACACGTGCGCAGTGTGGTTCCATCTCCTCCATTCCGGGTGCATGAGATTAGGGAGCGCCTTGCTAACCTTGGTGGCCGACACCTACCCCTGACTGCACTAGTTAGGGTGAAATCGCTTCTATTGTAGTGGTCTTCTTCCATGGCACAACAATAATCTACGACAAATTCTTTTCATCCCACATTCAAATTCTTGTTTTCCTAATTCGATTTCGCTTTACAGTAGAGACATTTCCAACAATATATAGTTACTATGAAGAGTTTGTCTGATTTGGGAGACATTTGTTGTAAGATACTATTCAAATGACCCGTTTTCAAGACTTTCTAGGCAGGGACCATAGCTTTTGATGAATATCTTCGTAGTTGCTGCGGATATATTCTCCTGATCGGAGAAGCCTTTTACTTTTTATGGATACCCTGGAAAGAATTCTCAGCTAGCTTGGATTAATACAGGGCTGTTAGTTGTTTAACATTAGAGTTGAGGCCCATTATCAAATGAGTAATCAAACAAAGAGGGGAGCAACTGTAGTACAGAGACTTTTATTGCTGTCATTCTTTAGATTGACCTTGAACTAGCAGAAATATAAAAGACAGGCTCAGTGAGTTTACTATGGACGAGATTGTTACAGACTTACAATATGTCCCTGCCCATGGACATATTCACTGCTGGTCAATGGGAATGACAAAAGAACTATATAAAATTTGTATGTTGCTCCCCTCTTTGTTTGATTACAGTGGCCTGGTCTGCTTGCTACAACCTTAAGTACGGATTACTGTCTAAGTTGAGACAATTGGGTCAATATGGTTCAGACACCTCAAATTAGACATATAGAAGAGGTTCTTTCAATAATGGCAGGTCCAATCCTTGCATCCTCACCTATGCTTGGTCCTGGTCAATGAGTCCGAAGAAATCCTTATTTACTTGAACGCTTCCACTGTTCTAGATATACCATCGCCTATTGTATTTGAAATGCTTCAAAGTGCCACTTTTCTTTTATAGCTTTAGGCTTTTAGCTATATCATTCTAGTTTGCTACCCTTCACCCAAGTGTGTTCCCTGAAATGAGTAAAATCCATGCCATTGAGGAGTACTTCACTCAATGATGGAGCGTTACCTTCAAGCTAGGAGTTTACTTGTGACGTTATTCCACTGTTTATGCCCTGTTTTTCCCTAGTTTGGAGTCCCATGTTTCTTCCATCCATGCTAATGTTATATCCAGAGTAACTGTAATCTATTTCAGAAGTTCTGATTTTCAACCTTGTGCTAATAGATAGCATGCCATTTGCTATTAGCTTACGTAGTTGTTGAAAATTTGAAATAAGACCCTGCTCTAATTTGATGGATAAAAGAGTTTCTCAGACCATCTGTCAGACGTACACCTATGCAACAATGAAAAGGGAATTTCCTAGGAAAGCTCGCTAATTTCCCCCCGGTCGTTACCATGATGGACTTGACAATCAGTAATACTTATCAGCTTGTCTTGTCAAGCAAAGTTTGGATAGTCGTTTTAACCAAAAGAATTTATAAATTGTCAGCATGCCTTAAATTTCATACTACTGTATGGCTTGATTTGGATTTTGGATGCTACTTTTCTTAGCTATGTCTAAGATGAACATTTTTTGCCACCTTGGTAACTCTTTATTCTAAAGAAGGTAACTTGCAATATACAATATATATAATTTGAATTCAGGCTCAGGATATGATACAGATCACAGAATACAATTTATTTATTTTTGGTCATAGATACTGGAAAATAAATGATACAGAGTACTCAATCTATCACTGTGCAGATGAATGTAAATGTAAACATTACAAGAGGGGATGAAATACTGTAGAATAGGAGGAAGTTTTAGAGAGCTGCAGAAAATGTAGGGCTCTTTGATATTAGTCCCATTTGCTCCTTAGCTGATGAGTATGCCTGAAATCATATGTCAGGACCAAACTCCTATCATTCCTCTTCAGAACAAAACTCTCAACCAGCACATAGAAACCAAAACTTCTCCACCCTACAACTCCTCCATATTCCTCTTCTTTAACCACTGTTACTTGCTTCTGTTTCCCTTCAATCCATCCAGCTCTTTCTTGCTCCCACCTCATCCTTTCCATAACCAGTGTGCTCAGCCCCAGTTGTTCTTCTGCTGCGCTGCCTTCAATAGTCCTGAACCACACCACCCCGCTACCATCATTTCTCTCACCTTGCACAGCTTCCTTTCCAGCAACTCTTACCACTTCTGTTGGAACCACCACATCTATTTTTACGGCCTTGGCCTGGCCGTAACTATCTTCTGTGGCAAAAATCCGCTCCCATCTTTGCTCGAGTGTCATCTCATAAAACACGGATCTTTTGATTCGATCTTTTTCAGTCCCTTCTTTAACAAACATGAAGGGGATGTACCACTTACCAACAACCGTTGACTTTGAACATTCTTCAGATGGTGGGAAACTAAAGTCTGGAAGATGAGCACGAAGGGTGGGATTAAGACCATGAGCATCTTCAAGGTTGTAGTTTTTTGGGGTTTTTCCATACATTCTCCATCCATTTCTTCGTAAGAACTTTGGAGGGTAACCATCATGAGGAACGGACTTAGCTACCAGCTTTTTGCTGTTGGTGCATGTTTCCATTGATGAGAACTCAAATTGCTGATATATGTCCTCAGGGTCAAAGGACCTTGTTTTCACATCTTTGACATAGTTCCAGCAGAAACAGGTCCCCATGTCTTCATCCCTTGAGCTTGCATATGCTTCCCTATTATTACCAAAGAGCAAAAGTTAAAAGAGCAAGCTAAGAAATGAAACTGACACATTTTTTTTTTTAGAAAGATCATAAACATATGTTGTTTTCTGTTTATGTTTACCCTTTATGCTTCCCGTCTGCCTTGATCATGTAATACTGGTTGGATGACAGTGGCTGGTTGATGACAGGTATCAAGTAGACCGCGTCATAGGTGTTGTAACTACTACCGTTGCCTGTCTGCTGATGGTATTCAATGGAGAGGAGCTTGTTTTGAGGAAACGGAAGATCATCGATAGCTGGGTTGTTGCACAACCCAAAACAGCAGGTTCGTGTAGACTCCTCATCTTGTAGCACCAAATAACCAGAATTTGGGCCTTCTGGAGGCAGTGAAATGGAATCTGGCGAATGCTTGTAAAGGGACAAGGGTCTAGTGGTGTACATATTCTCTCTATTAATTTTGCTCTCCTTATGATTTCCTCTTATCTAGTTTAATCATATTTATGGGGAATAATAAATGTCAACAATTTGAAGCTAGTTGCCTTCATCTGTATTATTTGAATGCACTAAGTTTCCTAGCTGTGTTCATCAGATAGTTGAATTGGACCAAAGATTTTATGGTAGTTTTTTTTTGCTAGTCAAAGATTTTATGGTACTTAATTACTTTTTCTTAAAATGTTTTATGGTACTTGTATTGTTTATTTTTTAATTTATTGTATTTTTTATATTTGGATCATCTAGATAATGGATATTTCTTGGTTCTTTCGGTTCCTTGGTCTTGAATTTGGTCAGCTTGACCAAGTTGAAGAAATTTCAAAGAACATGGTTCCCACTTCCCAATAACCATTACTGCAATTAGTATTTTAAATTGCATTAGGAGTACATTTCGCATCTTCACCCAAATATCTTGCATTTTACACAGAGATATACCATTTTGATACGTGATCTGATTTGGTAGTAAATTTAATGACCAGGTCTAAACTTTTTTTTTAATATTGAACATATACCACATACCAAGTTACCAGCCACAACAATGTTGCAACCTGAACAAGATTCTGAGCTCTCATTCAGATTCACCAAAGGCAGGTCAGTTTGCTATTTGTATGCTTCATACTTGACTGTCTTCTGAATCCGAAATTTACAAAACAGTCTTCGATTTTTCGGATGATTTTCATATAAAAACATCACTTATTCATTTGTATACATGAATGTATATGGTTTGATACAAGCAGGGAAAAATACTTGGTAGGTTAAAGAGCTAGGAGCCGAGAAGCAGTATCCTGAAGATTCTCAAGATAAAATTTGCAGAAGTGTTATTCCCATTTGGTCTTAATTCGATGAGTGTGCTTGTAATCATATGTCAATACCAAGCTCCCATCCATTCTTTGCAGAACATATCTTTCAACAAGCATATAACACGCAAATCTTCCCCACAAGCCATTTCCTTCATACTCCTCTTCTATAACCATCCTCACTTGCTTTTCCTTCTCATTAACCCATCCAAAACTTTCTTGCTCCCAAATCATCCTTTCAACTATGAGTGAACTCAGCCCAATACTTAACTCTTCTCCCGTGCTTCGTACACTTCTGAACCAAACTGCCTTACTGTTTGTATTTCTTCCATCTCGGACAGCAGCCTTCCGCCTATAGCAACCATTTCTGTTGGAACAACGACATCCATTGTCACCTGTTAAGTTTTTGTGTGAGTTAGTTGTCTTACACTGAAAGATTAAGTTAAAGAGCTCTGGTTTTGCTCCCATAACATTACCTTACTCCCTTGAACATAACTGCTTTCACATGTGAAAATCCTCTCCCACCATTGTTCGAGTCTCATCTCATAGTAGACTGACTTCTTCACTTGGTCTTTCAACTTCCCGTCATAAATGAACATGAAAGGGCAGTACCATTTGCCCACACAAACAGGAAATGAAAGTTCTCGAGATATTGGGAAATTGAAGTCTGGAAGATAGGCACGAAGGGAAGAGTTAAGGCCTGTAGCTTCTCCTTGTATGTAGTCTTTGGTATCTCTACGTGATTTCCTGATATTGAGCAGTTGCCTGTTCCCTGCAAATCGTGGGGGATGGCCATCTGGAGCAACGGATTTAACTACGAATGCATTGTCATTGCAGCCTGTAGTTATGCAGAACTCAATCTGTTGATATATGTCCTCGGGATCCAGTGATCTCGATTTTTCATCTCGACTAGAGCTTCCATTGCAGCATACCACTTTGTCTTCCTCCTTTGAGCAAGCATATGCTTCACTATTACCAACCAAAGATAAAGTAAGCAAGCAGAAAAACTAAGTACGGTAAGTGGTTCATGATTACATACTACATAGGCTTACCCTTCATGACTATGTGCCTTGATTGCATAGTACTGATTAAAGGAAAGTGGTTGATTGATTACAGGAATCGCAAAGATATAAGAATCATTGTTGAGATTGTGATCAACCTTGAGGATTTTGTTCGAGGGGAGGGGCAAATCCTCGATATAGTCACTTGGTATTTTGCACAAGTTGAAACAGTATGGTGTCATAGATTCTTCATCCTGGACTACAAGGTAACCAGAATTTGGACCTTCAGGGGGTGGCTCTGACAGAGAATGAGGTGAATTTTTGTAGAGAGAGTGGTCTAGTGACATACATTTATCTTCAGTAATGCTCTCTGTAGCTAATTCTCTCTTGTTAGTGATAAAAGGTTTAAAAAGATATTGCCCATATAGAATATGAAGATAATTTGATTGTCAAACCAACAACCAATTCTGGGTTATTCAGAGATTACCTTGCTGTCTTGACCTGGCTCTGTTTTTTTTTTTTTTTTTTTTTGTTGATCTGTTTCTGTTTTGGTTAAAGGCAAAGCTGACCAAGTCAAGAAATATAGAGTTGAAACATTAAGGCTGGGGCTGGGCGTGTGGTGTATGGATAAGATGTACTTAAAGGAAGATAAGGAGGGACAAGTGCTGTCTGTTGCGTGGAAGCTCTGCTAAATATGTGTCGTGATTGTTTTTTCTTTTTCTTTGATTGCTTTATAGGTGGGGTTTGATGTTTGAATACAAGACACAATGCACCCAAAGCCTTAATCTTGAGTCCTAATTATTACGTGTTTATTTGGAGTAGTAATGCTTTTATCTATTCAATAAGTCTTGTATTAGATCGCCTGCGGACCGCGATAGGACGATGACGGAGTGACTTCTATGAATAGTATGTAAGGGTGACTTTTTGTCCACGAGTCACTTTTTTTTTTTCTTCTTTGACAAAAGCCACCCCGTCTCACCTTGAGATGCTCTTATACAAGTTTTGTTTTTCCTATGTATTTGATATGCTTTAAATCTTCATTTCACCTCAAATACCCGTATTAGATTTTTTTTGCTTGTCAAATACCCGTATTAGATTTTTTTTGCTTGTCAAATACCCGTATTAGATACTCAATAATAGATGGTACATTTCAGGAAAAACAGAGCATCCTTATAAATGAACTGCAGTGTTTCTATTCATGTCTCACCTGTTTAGAACAAATAGTCAAGTCCAACCGTCCAAATGACGATTGCTTGGAACGAAATTAAAAATAAAAGGGAATGCTATTGGTTTGAGCAAGTATTGGGTAAGATCAACTCATAGTAAAAAGAGGTCACTATTTAGAAATGCAAGGGTCACTTATAATGAATTGCAACCCTTATTTCACTAAAAAGTGACATCGTCTCACCGGAAGTTACGGAAAGACTATCGTATACTATACAAGTTTTTAACTATAAGCCACCACTCCAGTGGCTTACACTTTCACAAAAACTTGTTTAACACGGTCTTATCGTAACTTTTTGTAAAACGAGGGTCACTTTTTAGTGAAACAAAGGTCACGAGTCACGACTCATAAAATATGACCCCTACATTTCTAAATAGTGACCTTATTTTTTTATTGAGTTGGTCTCACACACAAGACTTGCTCTTACACTTTTCATTATCCCTTGTTGCCTAGTACAGAACAAAAGTAGACCCACTAAGGAAACTGATTAATACTGACAAACGATGGCATAAGCTTTTTCCTGAGTTGACATTCGAAGGAATATAAGCTGTGGATTTGGTTATGCCTGTGGCCAAAAGGCACTGGATATCTTGTCATTCATTTGTCATTTTGTCTTCTCACATTAGTACTGATCGATAAATCTTTATAAACAAGTGCACTTGTTCTTGGACTAAGGGCTCGTTCTTTTCAACTGGAAACTGGAACTGGTAACTGGGAGAAACAAGATAAAATTGGTAAAAACTGAAAAGTCTAACTGGTAACTGGGAAAAACTGGGGAAAACTGGGTCAAATTGGGAGAAACTGGGGAAAACTGGGAGAAACTGGGAAAAACTGAAAGTTATTTAATTTTCACGGTTAATAATAATAATAATAATAATAATAATAATAATAATAATAATAATAATAATAATAATAATAATAATAATAATAATAATAATAATAATTTTATTATTATTATTATTATTATTATTATTATTATTATAATTATTAATAAATACTACTACTACTACTACTATTATTATTAATTCTACTATTATTATTATTATAATAGTAATAATAATAATAATAATAATAATAATATCAATAATAAAAATATAAATAATAACTAAAATAATAATAATAAAATAATTATTATAACAATAATAATAATATTTAATAATAATAATCAATAATAAAAAAAAGAAAAATAATTATTTTTATTATAATTATTAATACATACTATTATTTATTATTTATTATTATAATTATTAATTCATATTATTATTATTATTATTATTATTATTATTATTATTATTATTGTTGTTGTTGGTGTTGTTATCATTATTATTAAAACTGGGCAAAACTGGACAAAACTTGATTTTGTAACTGGTAACTGGACAAAACTGAGCAAAACTGGACAAAACTGAAACCAGTTGAAAAGAACATGCCCTAAACTGAATCAGAAATGATCTTTTTTCTAGCATCAATAATCCATCTTATTAAAAATTTAAAACTTTGATTAGATCCAAGCATATTCCTTTCAACAAAAATATGATATCTGGATTATTTTTCTTCCTTAGATACAGACATGGAACATTACCATCTTGGCATCTTCCTGTACACGGTTTTTTTTTTTTGTTGTTCTTTTCACAATTATACAAAACAGGAAAGATTAGGTTCTTCTTATACAGGCATAATATGATTCAGTAATATGTTTTACTTCGATTCTGTTACTCCCATTTGGTGTAAATTTGATGAGTATGATTAAAATCATATGTTAGAACCAGGGTTCCATCCATTCTCTTGAGAACAAATCTTTCAACAAGCACATAACACCCAAATCTTGCCCACCAGCCAATCCCACCATATTCCTCATCTCTAACCACCCTTACCTGGTTCTCCTTGCCATTAACCCATCCAACTCTTTCTTGTTCCCACATCATCCTTTCAACAATCAATGAGCTCAGCCCGACACTCAGTTCCTTTCCCATGCTTCCCATGGTACTAAACCAAACCACCTTACTGTTAGAATTTCTCCTATCTATGATGGCATCCTTTCCACCAACTGTAACCACTTGCATTGGAACAACGACATCTACCATTACTTTACTGCCTTGAACATAACTGCTATCATGTGCAAAAATCCTCTCCCACCTTTGTTCAAGTGTCATCTCATAGTAGACTGAACTTTTCACTTGATCTTCCGACTGACCCTCGTGGATGAACATGAAAGGGCAGTACCATTTACCGACACAAACAGGTACTGAAAATTCTCGGGATAAGGGAAAGTTGAAGTCTGGAAGACGTGCACGAAGGGAAGAGTCAACGCCAATGGGAGCGTCTAGTAAGAAATCTTTGGAAGTTTTAGTTGATTTCTGAATTTGCAGCTGTAATATAGACCTTAGGAATTGTGGCGGATGACCACCGGGAGCAATGGACTTAGCTATGAATCCTTTGCTGTTATGTGTGCATGTTACAGTTGTGGAGAAATCAAACTCAAACTGCTGATATATGTCATCAGGATCCAGAGGTCTTGGCTCTGCATCTGGGATGTAACTCCTTCCGCAGCTTACTCCCTTGTCTTCCTCCTTTGAACATGCATACGCTTCTCTACCATGGAACAAAAAAGAACAAAGAAAAGAAAAAAAAAACCGTAAATTACCAAACTATGATAAGGTTTGAATGTGTTCCAGCCGGTTTAAAATTAATCTCAAAGAAGTTTGATAATATGCTTACCCTTTGTGCTTTTGTTGTGCCTTAATCAGGTAATACCGATTGGCAGAAAGTGGCTGATTGATGACAGGAACCGCAAACATCTCATTTTCACTATTAGCATAGCCAAACTTGAGGATCTTGTTAGATGGGAGAGGCAGGTCCATGATGGCCGAGAGACTCTTGGGGAGGCTAAAACAGGATGGTGTCGCGGGTTCTTCTTCATGGACAACAAGGTAACCCGAATTGGGGCCTTCTGGGGGTGGTGCTGAGAGAGCATCAGGGGAATTCTTGTAAAAAGAGAGGGGTCTAGTTACATACATATTTGTGTTTGAAATACCTCTCTAGCTAATTCCCAAGATTTAGCCATCATGTTCTTGTTCGAGTTATATATGAAACCGTTATGGTGTCATTTCTGCTTGTTCAGAGTTCAGATTACTTCATCGACTTGGTCTGCCTTAGGAGAAGCCTACTTAAAAGACTAAGTGCATGTAGTTGGTCAAAACTCAGCAGTTAGGAAATGCAGAGTAGGTACACTGGGAAGTTAAGGATGAGGACAATTTGTTTCTTTATGATGAGTATACAATTGGAATCTTGACATAGTCGTGACTCATGATATTATATGTGTATGTATCAGAAACTGAAGTGATTGCTGCGTAAGATATTTAAATCATCTTCTTTACGCAAACTATGGGAATATAGTTTATATTCTTGGCACAAAACATAGGTATCAGAACCAGTTGCTAATTCCTGTCGTCTTTTGCTAATAATGTGTTGCTCATAAAACATTGATGGAAGAATTATGTGACATCTTTCTGATGTTTATTAGGTCATAAATAATACTGTGGTTCTGTTTTCTATTGAGGGCAAGCTTTCTATCAATGAATCTATACAGGTTACTTCAGCAGATGCCTTTCTTGTTTTTTCCTTGGGTTTGGGGTGGGGGGCAGGCTTGTTAACGACCCGGAAAACCTCCTGAGGGGACTCGAACTCGGGACCTCTGGAATAGATCTCAGAGGAACATGTACCTGATATCTTATCAATACCTCTCTGACGACTCACAGGGAAATTCCCTGTTTCACTATGTTAGTTGGTACTAGGACTAACATTCCATACCGCACCGTACAATAGAACACCATGCCAAAGGCTCTTTTCTATGGCGGATTAGGCATGCCAGATGTACTCAACCTTACCTTTGCAATTGTAGAATGCTGCTCTATTAGATCTTTGATTGAAATGTTGTAGAGTGTCCTAGTGCTTAACAGCAATATATAAGAAGAAAAGGAAGTTTATTGAGAAATTTGATTATAATACATAGCTGAAAGCCTGAAATCACATGGCAATGACTGTTTTCAGCTCTGTTGACAATGGTCACTATGGGAAATACAAGGATGTCACACTGTAATACAAAAGCATTGAAGCACTAGATTTTGAGTTCTTTTGAATATGTACTGTTTTTACAAATGTTACTCCCATTTGGTCCTAATCTGACGAATGTGCTTGAAATCATAAGTTAAAACCAAGCTCCCATCCATTCTTTTCACAACAAATCTCTCAACCAGCACATAACATCCAAACGTTGCCCATGAGCCAATTCCTCCATATTCCTCTTCCTTAACCACCCTCTCTTGCTTGTCCTTCCTACTAACCCATCCAAATCTTTCTTGCTCCCAAATCATCCGTTTGACTATCACTGAACTTAGTCCAACACTTAGTTCCTCTCCCCTTCTGCCAGTGATCGAAAACAAAACCACTTTACTGTCTGAGTTCTTCCCTCAAAAAACAGCATCCTTTCCGTCAATGGCAACCTTTTCAGTTGGAATCATGACATCTACAATTACCTTATTACCTTGACTGTAAGTCTTATCGCGTAAGAAAATCCTCTCCCACTTCTGTTCAAGTGTGATCTCATAGTAGATCGATTTCTTAACCTGATCCTTTAACTTCCCTTCTTGGATGAACATGAAGGGACTGTACCACTTACTCACAACCACAGGTTCTGATACTTCACCATCAGACAAGTTGAAGTTGAAGTCTGGAAGATGGGCACGAAGAGACCTGTTAAGACCAGTAGCTTCATCTTGCAAGAAATGTTTGGGACTTCTAAAGGATGTACGAATTGTTTCAGATCTCCTTAACAATGCAGGAGGATGACCATCAGGAGCTACAGATTGAACTGAGAAGATGTTTCTATTGGCACATGATATAGATGTTGAGAGCTGAAACTGTTGATATATGTCCTCAGGATCCAGGGGTCTCGGTTTTTCATCTCAAGTATAACTTCCTCCACAGCATGTTCCTTTGTCTTCTTCTTTTGAGGATGTATATGCTTCTCTGTTGACAAAGAAATGAAAAAGAAACCATGGTCAACTTTTGCAACAGGAAATTGTCTTCATTTTAATGATTCACTCTTACTCACCCTTTATGACTCCGATGTGCCTTGATCGCATAGTACCGATTGGCAGATAGTGGGTGATTAATGACAGGAACTGCAACAAGTTCATCATCACCATCAGAATCATAGCCAAAGTTGAGAAGCTCATTGGACGGGAGAGGCAGGTCATCAATTCCCTGACTCTTACAGAGTCCAAAACAGCATGTGGTTATGGATTCTTCATCCTGGACTACAAGGTAGCCGGAATTTGGACCTTCAGGGGATGGTGCTGAGAGGAATTCAGGGGAACTCTTGTAGATAGATAGAGGTCTGGTCACATACATATCTTCTTCTCAATATTTCACAGATTTTTTTTTTGGCGTTGGAGGAGACACAAAGGCTAAGATAGAAATCAAACCCTCAACCTTAAGGTTAAGAGATCATATTATCAATGTTTCACAGTTATCTATTAATATGGTTTTTCTTGATATTCTTCTATATATACACATAAATTGTATGCAGTCTGTGAAAATTGATAATATGGTTTTTCTTTGATATTCTTCTATATATACATATTCTGTTTTCTGTATGCAGTCTGTGCAAATCAATACTGGTGCTGGTTTCAGAGATTATTCTGTTGACTTGATCTTTTTTCAGCTGTACAGGTACTTCTAAATGACTAATGCACGTTTCTGTGTTTGGTCAAAGCTGACCAGTTCAAGAAATGCAGACTTAAATTAAAACATCAGGCTTGGGAGTTGGCTGTGTTGCATAAAGGAGGATAGAATGGAGAGTACCTGGTTTGTATCAATTTATTGGCCCGCAAACTTTCAATTCATCTTTCAATTGTTTTTTCCACTTGCTCTATTAAGCAAATTCGAGATGCCCAAAATATTGCACTCTTCTGTCTGACATAAATGCCACTTTGAAACAATCTTCAAAGTTAAGGAACCACATAGGAGTAGGTAATTTGTCAACATCTATACTATGGGTGTATTCACTTTAGGGCTCGTTTACTTGAATGTAATGGTAATTACAATGTAATGCACCATTTTATAGGGTAAATGTGGGTTGGAAAAAGGAGGGGGAGGAGAAACATGGAAAAGTGAATTTGTTACAACATCCATTATAATCATAATATTCTACTTTAGAACATGTAAAGATGATTACATTGGATGATGCAATCAAACTCCCAAATCTCATCTTTCTCCTTCCCCTCCTTCCTTTTCTACCCACATTTACTCTATAAAATAGTGGATTACATTGTAATCATCATTGCTTACAAGTAAACGCCACCTTAGGTGGTGTTTACTAGGTTGCAATCAAATGCAATGCAATGCAATCATTTTATAGGGTAAATGAGAAGTGGAAAAGGAAAAAGGAGAGGAAGGGGATGGAAAAAGTAAGATTGATTACACCATCTAAAGTAATCAGCATTACATGGGAAAAGTTGAGCAATTGTGATTACAATGGATAATGCAATCAACCCCACTTTTCCTATCCGTCTCCTCCCACTCCTTCACTTTTCACCTCCCATTTACCCTATAAAATGATTACATTGCATTACATTTGATTGCAACCTAGTAAACGAGGCCTTAGTGTTTCTAGGGTCAATACGCGTTCTGTGGCCTGTGGGTTGGAGAGAAGACTGAGGATATAATGAGCTTGTGCTGTAGGAGCTTTGCCAACATTACGTGATCAAGATATATCTGTTTTCCTTAAGAAGTATCTCAAGTCAGATGCTCTTTGAAATGGAAAATTGTACCATATCTGCCAGTACATGTAGGAAAGGAACATAGGAAGTAAAGAAGTAGAACCCCACCTGGAGAAAGTGGTGTATAATGACAAAGAGTTGGCGCGCAATTCTGTTGAATTAATTGATAGACGGGTCCATCCCGGCATCCCCTGGTGGAAAGTCCGTTACTCTCTTGTTATTTTGTTTGTTCTTCTCATACTTTGGATATTCAAATGATCAAAATCATGTCTGCAACTGGTAGCTTACTAACTTCAGTGCAGTCTGCAACTGGCCTGGTAAATCTTACTGCTCTGACATAGAGAATTGTATATTTCAGATCCCAAGTTCGTTCGAGCCCCCTCAGGGCCACTGGAGGTTTTCCTGGTCGTTAACTTCAACGCCCATGGGATTAATTAAGCTAAGCTTGGATACCCATGTTGTCTAAAAGAAAGAATTGTATATTTCAAGCAGAAATGAATCGAAATAATGACCCTTCATGAAAACTTCCATATGTGCTGTACTAGTTTTTATTGGAATTCAAAGAATATGGAACTAGACAAACTTTCTGCAGGATCATTCTTTACATATAGGCCAGAATCAAACTGTGACACAATTTATGATACATCAACAATCTGACCATAAGTATGTGTTTTATCATTCTATGATCTTCCATCCCATTTGATCTTCACCTGGTGAGTGTGATTAAAATCAAAAATCAGTGCTGCGGTTTTATCCATCCTTTTGAATATAAACCTTTCAACCAGCATATAGCAGCCAAATCTTACCCATGAACCAATTCCTCCATATTTCTCTTCCCTAGCTACCTTAACTTGCTTTTCCTTCCCATCAGACCATCTAACTCTCTCTTGCTCCCATACCATTCTCTCTACAAGTAATGAGCTTAACCCAATCCTTGTTCCCTGTCCATTATTGGCCATAGTCCTAAACCATACTATCGGTCCAACCCCTTCGCTCCTGATTTCCTCTGCTTTCAGCATATTAACCGCAACTCTTTGAGAAGGAACTACAACATCAAAGGAAACTATGTTTCCCTCATTACTGTTGTTTTCGCAATAATGTATCCTCTCCCATTTCTGCTCGAGCGTTATCTCATAGAACATAGACCTCTGCATCTGTTCCTTAGGTGTTCCTTCTTTGACAAACATGAAAGGAGTATACCATTTACCCACCACTTGAACTTTAGAGTGGTCTTGAGACAATGGGAAGTCAAATTCAGGAAGACGTGCACGAAGGGTTGAGTTTAGGCCTTTGGCTATGCCAAGCGAGAAGTGTTTTGGTTCTGAAACCCATAGTTTCCCTCCTGCTAGTCTCATCAAGGCTGGAGGGTAACCACCAGGAGCAACAGATTTAACAAAAGATGTAGTGTTTGTTCGTGAAAACTTAAACTGTTGATATATGTCATTAGGATCTAGTGGTCTTAGTTTCTGATCTCTCCTGTAACCGAAACAGTTTGTTTGCTTGTCCTCTTCAGTTGAACTTGCATAAGCTTCCCTGGTAATCAAACAATATAACAAACCATTATTCCAAAGAGAAAACAAGCTAATGATTGAACTTAATTCTTTTATGGTTTGGAAATTGGAACATACCCTTTATGCTTCCCTTCTGCATCGATTGCATAGTATCGTTTTGATGACAAGCTTTGATTGATAACAGGTATGAAGTACAAATGACAATAGATGTCACGTTCACTTATTTGGTGCTGAATTATGAGACGCTTGTTCTGAGGGAATGGAAGATCTATATTTGATGTGTTCTTGCCAGTGGATTCTTCATCTTGCAATACCAGATAGCCGGAATTGGGACCTTCTGGAGGTGGATCAAGAAGAGCCGCAGGTGACTTCTTGTACAAAGACAGGGGCCTTGTTACATACATTTTCCTTTACTAAGCTGATATGATGTTTCTGCCTCTTGTTAGAGTTTGATTTGTCTGGGCTCTTATATGATCATTTTCCAATATAATCCCTCCTTTTTGACGTTTGTTTTAAGGACTATATAAAGTACACTAGTATACACAAATTATCTGCCTAGATCTCGGGTCTAACATTGTGTGAACCCAATGAAACTATGCATTAAAAAAAAGAAACGGTGACTTATAAATATGGCACTCAGCTAGTTTCATGTTTATAGTAGAGCTGACAAATAGGTCGTGTCGTGTCATATCCGTGTTCGTGTCAAAGATAATCGTGTTAGGAACCTCTCGACACTAACCTCACCCATTTATTAATCGTGTCGGAAACCTTCAACACTAACCCAACCCGCTTAATAATCGTGTTATTCGTGTTGACCCGCTTAACTTTTTAAATCTAATTTCTTTTTAGAAAACAAAAAATATAACATAAAAAGCTAATAAAAAAATAGTAAATAAATTTTAAAACATCACTTTTAAGCTTTCATTGGTGTATTAGTCAATTGAACTAATGAATATCATAGATTTGAACTTTATTTTCTGATATTATCATTAGTTAAGTGAATTATTTCTCGACATATTTGAATAATCGTGTCAGGGCGTGTCAATTTCGTGTTGAAAATCTCAACACTAACCCAACCCATTTAACTGAACGTGTTACTCGTGTCGGACCGCTTAAGTTAATCGTGTCGAAAATCTCAATACTAACCCGTTTATTTCGTGTCCGGTTCGTGTCGTGTTATCGTGTCGTGTCAATTTTTGCCGGCTCTAGTTTATAGTGATAGTTCCATTCTGATTTTCATTTTTATAAACCACAATTTCATTTTCTATCGGGCATAATTTCATCGAGTCCACACTGATGACTGATGCGTGGATCCGGGTCTAGGCAATAAGGATTGCCATTGTTATATCCTTTTAGTCCTCTTGCCAGCAGTGTATGTGAATATCTAGATGTTGATAAGTCTAAAATTTAAGTGTATTTCCTAAATTTTAATTATGAGTTAGGACTGATGACAAATCCTATTCCTGAATTTAGACTAGAAGCCAAAGTTGACTATGACATGATATATAGTAGTATGCTTTACAGTATTTCTTTGTGGGGAAATGTCTGTTTTCTTAGCTGCCTTAAAATTTTCAGCATTTAAACATATCAAATGTAACGCGCTAAACTGGTGGCTAGTAATAGTATGGTCCCTAGATCTTCTTTTTCTTGATTTTCTTAACTTAGACGCCATATGCAGGGGAAGAACAAGTCCAAATGGGTCAAGTGGTTCTTGGCGGCTAAGAGTATAAGTCTCTTATAAAGCCGTCTCAAGGTGAAGCACCTCTATATACAAACATGACATCATACATTCATACTTATATGAGTGGCCTCACCTTAAACCCGCCTTATACGAGTTTTTGTGTTTATATATTGGAGTGTGTTTTTAGTTTAAGACTCTTCATCACAAACACGCCCCCCCCCCCTTTGCCCAATTTGAGTGTGGTTGGATTCTATTTTTTTTTTTATTACCCGGCTCAAGTTTTGACCGTTGATTGTTTTAACCAACCAAGACTTGTAACCGCTGTGAAGGGAAGACAATGGACCGAGTCTGGAGCGGGTCCACCTAAATCCAGACCCATATAAAGATTTTGGTCTAAATCCAAACCCGGACCATACGCTACAGGGTCTCAATAGTTGGATCCAAATTCAGATCCAGAGGATCTAGCAAGTCCGTGAATTTTAAACGGGTCTCACCAATAAATTAATAAATAAAAATATTTTTCCTTAAATTATTTTATTTGCATTTAATTTTGGATTTCATTAGCAAATATCACTTCATAACTTATTATACTCACTGAAAAATTAAAAAATCTATGTTTTTAATCTTTGAATTATGTTTCTATACATGGTTTATAACCTTTTTTTTCTTTTATTATTATTATTTTTATATTTTGACGAGTCCATGGGATAGGTCTGGGACTGTAACTGTAATGCAAGATCGAAGTTCATTTATATTAGTTGAACCCAAATTTAGATCCAAATCCCAATCAATTGGGTCTTCCAAAAAAATAAAAAGAAAATACATAGGCCTACGTCTAGCCATTTTGACTAGTAGGGTTTATTGGATAAACATAGAAAAATCATCCTTCTCTTCTCCTCCTTTTGTGACGCCACGACCTTGTGTTCCAGATAAGCTTATTCCGTTTATTAGCCTTGTTTGATTGTCTCTAACCATGATTACCGATTAGTCCTCGATCAATCATTTTTTTTCCCTTTTGGTTTGAGAAACTGATTAGTTCTCCCTTATTTTTTGGACCTTTTAGTTTGTACTCCATTTTACATCGAAATGGTACCCAGAAATGAGAGTGGAAAAACAACGAGAGATTATATTTCTTCTAGGATTTTGTAGGCTTTTTCAGAATCTCATCTCTTATGGCAGAGAACAGTAGGGGGAAAAACAGCATCATCCATGAAGATGAAATGCTTCCTGATCATGATGACTTACTAATGGAGGTCCTTATAAGGCTTCCAGCAAAATCTCTTATGCGATTCAAATCCATCTCTAAACACTGGTTCTCACTCATCACTAGCCCTTACTTTGTAGAGATGTATCAAACCCGTTTCTATGTCCGAGACTCGGGCGGTACCGTCCTTGTACAACTTCCGTCCTCCTACAGATACGAACAACCCCACCGATGGGACCGTCGTTTCATCATGATCAACTGGAGAAAGAAGGATCCCAACAAGAGGGCAAGCATACATGACCCCATTTCGCTTCCCTACAACATAAACTCGAGAACAAATATCGCCAATGGGTTGATATGCTTCTATCATGGCACGATCTCTAAGGGGCATATTACTCTATATAACCTTACAACTCTTGAAAAACTGCTTATCCGTTTTCCTAATCCATCACCTATAGCCTCCATTGAAAGGACTTGTCACCTCGGATTTGATCCCATCAACAAGGTATACAAGATCCTTCTAATAAGCTGGCCTAAAGATTACTATAACAATAATGACCAATTTTGTGAAGTGTTCACCTTAGGCAGTAAAGCCAATAGATCATGGAGGCCGATCAACATACCGCCTAGCGCTACAAGTACACGCTCTCTGCCTAGCATTTGTAATGATAATGAGGGGTTCCTTTATTGGGACTGTGGTAAGGAAAATGGCATACTTGTCTTCAATGTTGAGCATGAGACCTTCTATTTTATCGAGTACCCTCAAGAATAGTTGCCTGCCTCGGCTAATAAGTCCATACCCTACTTGGAGGACAACTTTCAATAGTCATGATTCCATATAAGACTAACCATTACAGGGTGGAATGTTATGATATTGTGATAACCTTACGGAGACTAATGGTCTCAAAAGACAATAAGAAGCCAGTTTGGAGTACTAAGGAGGTTATTACGTGCCCTTTCCAGTACCACAACTATGAAAGGGAATATGTGAAATACAATAGTTTTGGTCTAGTGTCTTTGGTGCGTTGCACGACTTCAAATCCGGCTCAGGTTATTATCATCGATTGCTTCATGCTAGCAACCCGTAAACGCATAGAGCTGAGAGTTAATAATCCTCAAGGAAAATTGGACGGATATAACTTTTGCCCGTCAAAACTGGTTGAGAACATCATGCCCTTGAAGAGTTGAAGAGGTTACAGTGATGGAACGAAGAGATGGGTTAGCCATATGATAGATGCACTTGGAATAGCATTTTTAGTTAGTTTTTGCAGTAATTGCATAACCATTCAGATTCTCTGCATTCGTGGAAGTTTATTTGATTTACAACCTATGTAACATCAAACATGTTACATTCCTATGCAAAATCCTTTTCATTCTTGAGCAAAGGCCTGTTTAGTGATTGGTTCTTGGATTACTCTGCTTCTTCTCTGTTTCGTTAAAGCATATACTGCATATCTGATTACTTGTTAATTAGTGTTATTACATATTGATTGGTGGTAGTCTCTTAAAAATTATAGTTAGGATTCATAGTTTGTTCCGAAGGACTATATGAAACTTCATAATCATTTTTCCCTTGTACTGCACGTCGTAGACGAGCCTGTTCTTAGCTACTAGCTTTTTGGTTTTGGTTCCCTGCTGCATAGGCTTACAAGCAGTAAACTATTCTTAAGCATTTGCTCAAGCTAGCTTTACGTAAACTTTATACATGAAGGGGGAGGGGTGTTGGCCAGATACTTGTGTTTTCAGTTCATTCTCCACTATAAGTGCCAGTTAATGAAAGAAAAAGAAGTGTACCAAGGTAGATTTTGGATGTGTGGGAGTGTAGAAATGCTAGTTTTATAATGGACTTGTAACTGCTACATTAATTTTCCTGTATGTTCTCTATGGTATAGAGTAGCAGGAGCATGTACGGGATGCACTATTTTGAGATTTAACGTGATTGGGCCGATTTGTAACTTTCTCTATACCTAGTCCTCTAATGTGATACTTCTGATATTTCGTTTGTACATTTTGCCTATCTAAAAATTTCTTCCTCTATGTGCACTTTTATGTGGTAATTGTGTAGTGTTATTCCTGTTTGCTCCCTGTGTATCTTCTTTTATCACTCCTTTATCTAGTGTAGTATTTTACTATCTAACCTTAGGATTATAAGTTCTAGTCTTATTAGCATAGTCCCAGGAATTATATTATGATCTTAACATAATCTATTTCCATATAGTTGTGAAACCAATCACAATTTTTCTGTTGTTAATTTTTTATTAATACATTACACATATATGAGTAACTGAAGTTATGGCTGTCAGATTAACACTTACAACTTCTCATAGCTCAATGGCAACATTATAAATTTCCTCTTCATTCTGTGGTTTGGTGATTTCATTATTTGTCTCTCTTCCGAACTTAATTACTGTACCTGTCTCGTTTATAGACTCTTGATCAGAATGTCACATTGTGGATAATTATTCGGGGTGGTTGGTTTTTAGCCTTTTTCCTTTTGCTGTCAAGTACTTCAGTAGATACAGTTGAGAATCTGAACTCCTGCAGTACAGGAATTTACACCCAAATTCTACTTTTTTACCAACAAATCTCTGACAGAAATTTTCCTTCTGTAATGCTATGTTGGTAAGTTACTACTAGAACTTCTTGACTGCCAAAATGGTTATGAGTTGGTAAAGTAAACCATAATCATTTAGTCCTGCAGATGTTAACTGACTGTAACAGAGATTTTGTTGATCTACTGAATCACAGAAAGCTTGCGCGCCTCTGATTCACTCAGTGAAGTCAAGCTTGTTGTGTAGAGGTAGACTGATAAGTACAACTGGGTGTTCTTCCCTTTATCACATTTTACTTTTATTATATCAACCAATTAGAGTGACGGAGACTGAGATCAAGACGGTGTAACAACAGGAAAGAGATCATCAGAGGGTTTATTGACCAATATTAGCAGCTCGAGGGAGAATATCTGTAAAAATTAAAGTTACTTGATTATGATGGTCAATTGATAAAATTACTTTGTTGTATGGGACAAAGCCTTTTTTTTTTGCTCCTACAGAAGTAAGCACACTATAGAGGAGGGTGAGCTATGTTCTGTAGTTTCCTGTTCAGGAATCGGGATGATGTACTGCAACATGATGCAATGCTAATATGCTATCAAGAAAAACACTTTGGATTATTTCTCAAATCTAAATGTTCGTAGATGGTTATTTTGTGGTTTTTCAAACTTGTAGTGTTAAAAGAAGTATTTCAATGTTAAACAGTCCATGTTCAGAAGCATAGCGTCGTGATGGGGTGACTTCTTTGGCAGAGCTTCTGTTGTTGTGGAAGGACAAGCTCGACATCCAGCAACGGCTGCTCGGTTGTTTTATAGCCTAGGGGGTATGGTACTGCAGAAATTTATGGGTGCTTCAGGCGACAACTTCCCCCTATGCTTCTCTGATTGTACAGAAATTTATGAGAATCGGTCCATCGTCGCTTAGATTGTTGCCTTGCCTTACAAACCTCAAACAAACTACCCTTCAATGAAAATTACTACACAAAACAAAGTCTTTTCGATATTCATCTTCCCCTATTTGTCTAGTAAAATAAGGAAATTCAATGTATAACGCCACATTATCATTTGCGTGACAAATTTAACAACAATCACTTAACGTACTCGTTGAGTGAACTTCTGACAAAAGAGTATCATTTGGAATTCAAAGAAATCTTGACCACCATTTGAAAAAGTCATAAGTATGGATACCAATTAGAATTTCCCTTATTTTTTGCTCCCCGATAATAGGGAAAGTCAGGTAATCAAAACAAAACCTACAAAGCCAATGGTGGCCACATTTCTTGTAAGTTTCTCATCTCATGGCTTCTTGTGAAAGCGGGGAAAGCAACAATGGAGATGCCTCATGATCACTTAATGATGGAAGTGCTTTCATGGCTTCCAGCAAAGTCTCTTATGCGATTCAAGTCCGTCTCCAAACACTGGTTTTCTCTCATCACCCATCCTCATTTTGCCAAGATGCATCAAACCCGTTCTTATGTCCGAAAAGGCGGTGTTGTCCTTGTGGAACCTCCGATCAACCTTCCTGCATCCCGCAATGGTTGCGACCGACATTTCTTTGTGATCGATTGGACAAGGAAAGATCCCATGAAGCGGGCGAGCATTCAGGAGCCATCTCTGCCCGACATCACGAACAGGGTAACAAATATCGTCAATGGATTGATATGCTTCTATGAGGAACAGGATCCCGAGGTATGCATCTACGTCTATAACTTCACCACTCGTGAGAATCTGCCTCTCCCTTTTCCTCCCATAAGTGATTATATTAATACACCTATTCAGAGGAAATGCTACTTGGGTTTTGATCCTATAAACAAGGTGTATGAGGTCTTTCACATTTGGTGGCGTAAAGGAAACTTCAATAATGATCAACAATGTCAAGTGCTCACCCTCGGCCACAATGAGTGGAGGTCGATCAACACCCCACCTGGGGATGATCGTTGTTGGAATGGTAGCTTCTGCAAGGACGGCTTCCTATATTGGATTAATATTTCATATCATATAAAATCCAGTCTTATTGAATGTTGAGCGAGAGCAGTTCGATCTTATCGAGTACCCTGAAGAACAGTATAGTAGCAAATACATAACCCAAGTCCGAGGACATCTAACACTTGTCGAAAGTCTTCGTAATCGTGACTCCTACCTTAATCCAGCTTATGAAAAGATTGTTTTGTGGACACTAATAGACCGGAAAGACAGTCACTTCACCTGTTTGGACTAAAGAGGTTCTTACGTTCCCTTTTGTCACCAATGGATGTACATCAAATGCATTGAGTTGCAGTAGTTTTGGTCTAGTGTCTAAAGTGCAGTGGCCGGAATTTCCGAACCATGTTACTATTAAGTGCTATATGCTAGCAACTGGTAAGCGCAAAGAGCTGAAAGTTAATAATGCTCGAGGACTTTTGAGGTATCAAGGTAGATTTTGCCCATCAAAACGGGTTGAGAACATCATGCCCTTGAATAACATTGGCTGAAGATACATGTGAGACATATGAGGCATTCAGAATCGCTATTAAGGAACTTATATGGGATGGATATCATCAAATTGTCAAAAGCGCAATGGCGACATGTTAAATTTCATCTTCAGTTATTGGTACATGGTAGTTTTGGATATGAATATTTGTTCCTCTTCTTATTTAATTACTTCATCTGTCTTTGTTATGGATTCTCTCTTAAATTGTTTCTATGTTAAAGTTTATTAATCTGCTTAGCCTTTTCAATGTCTTTTGATCAGCTGTTGATTTGTAGCCTTTTCCTTGTATATACTGCCAGGGCCTGCTTGTGAGACTTGTCAAGTCCTCTCTTTATTCCCTTTTCCTTTAAACTTGTTACTTGTTAGTTGTATTTGGTCATAGCTAGTAACTAATCTTGATACCAACAGACATCAACATTTGTGATTGAGAATGTGAAATGCCCATGATCGAGGTGCTTGCATGCTTGGCTAACTTTTCGACCTGTCGTAGTACATGACAATTTATCTGAATGTCTGTACATCTGTATAACTACTTCATTCTCATATAGTATCTACTTTTACCTCCAAGTAGTGAAACGAAACTTGAATCTCGGTCTGGTTTCTTTGGCCCATGCCAGGACATTTGAGTACGTTGCTAGTACTTCTTGACTGCCAAATTTACTTGTCCTCTCTACGCTCACTCAAATTTCAGATTCCTGAAGATTATGTAAATGATTTTCCAGAGGATGATGTTGATCAAACCATGGAATTCTTGCTTCTCACTGACGCAGGGAAGACGTCGAAAACATGATAGACTCACAACTAAGTCTCCCTTCTCATTCTGACCTTTGATTCTGATTTTCTCAACAAGGAGCTAGGTGACTGAGACTGAGAACAGGACAGGTGAGTTGAAGTTTTGTAGGATTGGCTTTCGAGTTTCGACATCAAGCCCTGATATAGGAATTGAACAAATTTTTCCAACACTAGTTTCACAGCCTCTTTGACCCGCTATGTTGTAGACTTATAGTGTAACCTTGAAACTAACCAGCAAACCAGGTCAGTGTTTTCGGTGACATTTAGTTTCTAGGCCTAATTAAGCATTTGCAAAATAATTTCAAATTAGCTAATGATAACATATTTGGATAAGTTTTAAATGGTTAAATGTCAAGTAGTTTTAATTAGGGTGTGTAATAGAGCTAATTAAGCTGAGCCGATCCGTGCCATGTCTAGCTCGAAACTCGGCTCAGATTGGTTTGGCTTGGCACGGGCTCGGTTCGAAGCTCGCTGAGCCGAAAATAATAAGGCTCAAACTCGACTCCTTTTAGGCTCGTGGCTTGGTTTCACTAGATTCAAATGTAAACTGAAAATTACAAACGTTAAAACAATTAGGTCAATTTAAAATGTTTGTAATTTTAATTCGTATATTATTGATCCTTTGCTCGGTAAAACACAACAAAAAACAAGAAGATGAATTTCTATAAATATTTCATGATCTTATTCAAATAGTGGGGAAAATCAATTAAATGAGCCGATCGATCTGAGCCATGGTAAGCTTGGTTCGTAAACCATTCAAGTAGTCTCGGGCTCTATTTAAGCCAAGCTAGAACTAAGATTTGACCGCGCTGTGCCCGAGGGCTCACTGAGCCGACCAGACTCAATTAACTCCCGTTCAAATAAAGTTACACCCCTAGTTCAAATACTCCAACTTCGATCCGTTCAATCCAATTAAGTTCAGTTCAAATATATCAGTTTAGTTTTTATTTATTTATTTAGGGAAAATAGAAATTGCATTAATAATAGGCCATACGGCATCTACAAGCGATATCAAATTCAACAATTAACGGATTAAAACATCAGAAAACATTCTAATAGAAAGACTATCAAGCACTTGAGATTTGACAATTCCGAACGGCTTCCTTTTTATCGCTGTTTTCCATATCACAGCCTCTTTGCGGAATACCCTGTCATAGCCTTGATGAATGCACCACTCTGACATTATAGACTGCCTCTTGAAGAATAAGACTCGCAGTATACCCGTACGAACGAATCGAAGTCGCAGACTATCAACTTCACGTTCTACCTTCAATTCCGAACCATTAAGATAAAGACTAAGATGTCCTGTAGCCTAGAAGAAAAACCTCTGAGCATAGGACACCTCACCGAATCCATAAACCAGAAACTACCAAAGCTCCCTCCAAAGATGAAGAGATAATCCTCACAAAAAGGAGTCAAAATAATTCACAAAAGGAGTCAAAATGAACCTCACAAAAGTAGTCAAATTAAACTCACAATTGATTTGATCGAAATCTCACCAAAAGGAGTGATTAAAACCTCACAATGGAGCGAAATTTATTGACCTACTCAGACAAAAACCTAAATAACAATGGAAGAAAGGAAAAGCCAAGTAGAAAGAGGGGCGTATCGCTGGTAGATGACCAACGACAGCCCCAAATTTATACCCTATAAAGTTTTAAGGTATTGAAAGAGAAAAGGAGGCTACGGTTTTTTTAGAGAGAAAAGGAGGCTACGATTGTTTTTTTAGTTCAATTCATAGTGTCTTTTATTTTTGAGGGAATAGTTCAGTTCATTGTTGAAAGGACGTCGGGTCAATAAAAACAGCAGATTTAAGATCTTAAGAACAACACAAAAGCATGAGAGAGAAACGGAAGAGAGAGAAAGAGAAAACCAAGAATGTGAAGAACCCCCCCCCCCCCCCCCCCCCCCCCACATTTCCACATCTCCAGCCCACATCAAAGCTTCCATCCACCAAAATCTGGTTATTAGTCTTGTTTCTTCATCAAAATTCACCACATCCACAAACTGGATTTCCTCAAGTATTTTGGTCGCTTTTCAGACCAAACTTATTGTAATTGTCACTCAAGATTCTCCTAACCCTAAATCAGTTTTCTTTCTGGAACTTGCCCAAATCACAGCTAAATTGTTAAGCATTCTAGTAATTTCAGCTGATCCATCGTCGATTAAACCCAAGTACAACTCAAATGTCGCTATTATTTTTCTGGTAGTTTCTCCTGTTAGTGCTTCAAACCCTAGATTTTTCGAAGTTTCAATCTGGGTATTTTCTTCAGCTCTTTGCTCAATTCACGGTCAATGGGGGATTTTCCTTCTCAATTTCTCACCTTTTGTGTGCTGCAGAAGATATGTTGCTCTTTGGTTTCTTTGTGAGGGAAAAATTGGTACTTTTCATCTTACTTACGGTTTTTCTCCTCTTGAGGTTGGTGGTTTGTCCTCCGGCTACCTCTTGCCTTGTTGGGTCGTCTTCTCGATTCGGCTTTCATTATTGTTCATAAGGTGTCGACCAAGCAATTCGACCTCTAGATTTGCAGCTCTTTGTCAGCCCCATTTACTTGTTAAGACCCACTCCCCTTTCTTGAGGGTTGGTAAGCATAATCATATCCTGTCCTTTAGTGCTCAATTTTTTTTATCAGTCTTTGCAGTTCATGATATGTTCTGCTCTCACAATGCCCTATTTTCATGTGGTCCATGATCTGACCAATATAACGGTTCCTACTGTTATTGATAGTCCTATTCTTATTACTTGGTTTGGTTGTAAGATTGCCTTCAGATTGGTTCTTTACTGCAGATTACGATATAGCCGTTGCTTAGCCAACTATGATTTGCTAGAACTGGCACTTAGATTATATTTAAAGTCAACTGATGCTGCTATGAGTTATTTTGTTGTACTTTGGGTTTTAAGGAGTATGTTTGTGGTTCATCCCATGTTGATTCAGCTACTAGCTCTCTTAAGAGAGCAAGTAAATGATGTAAGTATATTTTTAAGCCTGTTGATGCCTTCTAAAAATAGTTTATTTAATGAATAAATTTTCTTTTTGGAAAATAAGGGGGGTGGGTAGAAAAGATGTTGATGAAGATGTGAAATTATTTTGTAAAGTTCATGATGTGAACTTGGTAGCTTTAGATGAGACTAAAGTTCAATATGAACCCTTTTCAACTCTTGTGCACCAATTTGGCTTCTCAAGGTATGACTATATACCTTGTGTTGGTTTTTCTGTTGGTATCTGGGTGCTTTGGCAACAACATTTACTTGATGTAGTAGTTTTATTAAAGGGAGTTAGATTTATTGCTCTTTCTGTTAAAGATGCTAATGGTTCAGCTCCTATAGTAATTATCTTTTGTTATGCTCTTGCTCAATCTGCACATAAAAGACAATTTGGGTCTGATTTGCTCAGTTATTGTTCTACTCTTTCCTGCCCTTTTGTTTTTTGGTGATAGTTTGACTTGGAGGAAAAAAGGGCAGGCCCAGATAATGTTTTGGAACGAATTGACGGGTGTTATCAACACCTTCATTTTTATCTCTCTATCCCTTAATGCACATTTTTCATCATGCCTTTACTTTCTTTGATCATTGTCCTATTATACTGCATCTAAACCAGTTAATTGTCGTTACTCCTCCCCCTTTTAAGTTTAAATCTGCTTGGACCAAAAATGTTGGTTATGAAAAAATTGTTCGTAAAGCTTGGAATTCAAGAAGTAATGGGTCACAAATGTTTCAGCTAGTTCATAAAACCAAACTCTTGAAAAAGCTCTCCAAGAATTGGGCTAAACTCAAGTTTGGTAATGTTACTAGACAATTAAAGAAAGTAAAAGGTCAAATAATTAGTGTTCAAAGCAAATTAGTTACTAACTCCTATGAATGCTCGCTTAATGACAGCTCAAGACAATCTAATCACGAAAAAAGCTAAGCTAGTTAATTTTAATCGTACTTACTGGTCTCAAAGAGTCAGGAAAAAAAACCTTGCTTTAGGGGACAGAAACTCAGCTTATTTTCAAATTAAAGCTACAATCAGAAGGAGTAAGAAAAGGATTTTGGATTTTGTAAACAGAGAAGGAATCCATTTCACTGAACCTGGTAGTATTAGAAGTGAAATTACAAAGGAATTTAAAGCTAGATTTTATAAAGATAACAATTGTTATTTAAATATAGACAGAGATTTAAAAGACATCAACAAAGAAATTACTGATGAAGACCACCTCTTTTTAACAAAAATGGTTTCAGAAGATGAAATCAAGGAAGCAGTTTTTTAACTTGCTCCGAATAAGTCTCTTGGATCAGATGGTTTTCCTGCTTTGTTCTATCAGACTTACTGGAATATACTAGTATCCGAGCAGTGAAAGCTTTTTTTCACTCTGGAAAAATCCTAAAAGAAATAAACCAAACTTTTATTGCTTTGATTCCGAAGATAGATAATCCTAATGCAGCTAACCACTTTAGACCTATAAGTCTTTGTTCTACTCTCTACAAAATTATTTCGAAAATTCTTACTTCTCGTCTTAAGAATGTTGTTGGAAAGCTAATTCATCCTCTTCAGGGTGCCTTTGTCGCTGATAGATGTATTCAAGATAACATTCTTTTAGCTCATGAAATTTTCCATTCTTTCCGTTCCAAGTAAGGAAAAAGTGGGTGGTTAGGTATAAAGATTGATATGGAAAAAGCTTATTACAGGCTAGAATGGAATTTCATTTTTCAGGTCTTTCGAAAGTTTGGGTTTAATGAATGTTGGATTGGGTGGCTTAAAGAATGCGTAACGTCAGTTTCCTTTTCAGTTCTTGTTAACAATTCTCCGGGTACTACCTTTGTACCATCTAGGGGTATCAGACAAGGGGACCCTCTTTCTCCCTATATTTTTATATTGTGTGCTGAGGCACTGGCTCGTCGATTACAGCGAGAAAGTAATATTTCTAAGTAAAGTGTCGGAATTAAGATATGCCAGGGTGCAGATAAGATCCCTTTTCTTATCTTTGCAGATGATACGATGATTTTTGCAGAAGAAACCAATCAAAGATGTCATAAAATTAAGGAAATTCTTGACCACTATTGTATTATGTCGGACAGAAAATTAATTTCCAAAAATCAGCTTTCCAATGTATCAAGAATATCAACCGACAAATGATAGATGTCTTCAAATGCATCCTTTTAATGAATCATTCAGTAACTCTTGACAAGTATCTTGGATATGTCCTATTATCAGTAACCGAGTTAATAATAATACCTTTGAAGATGTACTGACTCGTACTAAGGAGTATTTGTCAAAATGGAAAGCTAATTCGCTCTCTCATGCAGGTAGAGTTACATTGATACAAGCCAATTTAGTTGCAATCCCAATCTATACAATGCAAAGCTTTACCTTTCGCTCAAGTGATCTTAAGAATTTGGATAGAATTAATAGGAATTTTCTCTGGAATAAAAATCTGGATAGTTCTTCTCCTAATCTTATTAGTTGGGATAAAGTGTGTAGGCCTAAGAAATTGGAAGGTTTAGAACTGCGAAAAGCAGAAGCCACCAATAAAGATATGCAAATGAAACTTATTTGGAAGATCCTAAAAGAGCCAGAAAGTAAATGGGTCAGAATAATAAACCAAAAATATCTCAAAAAAAGTAATATCCTAGACTTCTCCAAATGAAAGAGATCGAGCTCTAGGCAGTGGTCCAATATGCTCAAAGTGCGAGATTTTTTTAAACAGGGTCTTAGATGGAAAGTAGGTAATGGTCAAAGTATTAAATTCTGGACGGATAGCTGGGTTTCTCCCGTTTCCTTGGCAGATATTTTCTTTGATACCTTTTCAGATGACCCATTTTTTGATGTATCTATTTCTGTATCTGTCTTTATTGGTTCTAATGGTGAATGGGATACTTCTCTTATAGCTCGGGTTGTTTCTTTGGAAAACATTTAGGCTATTTTGGGAATTCCCATCCCATATAATGAAGTTCCGGACAAATTTTATTGGAGTCTTTCAGCTGATGGTAATTTCTCGTGCAAATCAGCTTATTGGATAGCACAAGGTATAAATGATATTAAGATCAATACAAAGTGTGAATTCAGCTGGATTTGGAACCTTAATATTCCTCCAAAAGTAAAAATTTTCTTATGAAAATTGTGCCTGGATGGATTACCCACTAAAAAACGCCTGTAACAAAATCATGTGTATGTGCCCCAAGAATGTATCTTTTGTAATCACCATAGTGAAGATAAGCTACACTTATTTTTTGAATGCCCTTATATTTTCCAAACGATTAAAGAAGTAGAAATATTGTGTAATGTTAACCTTTCTGTTGTTAACTGCGTTTCTGATTTCTTTATTGAAAGGTTAAATTTTCTTAATAACATCCTCTCAGAACCTAATCTGAATTTATTAATTATGACATGGTGCATGTTTTGGTTTGCTAGAAACAAAGTTAATTTTAGTGAACTCCGAACATCACCATTACAGATAGCGATCTCAAGTAAAATAAGTTTCTATGAATCACAGACATTATCTGTTAAAGAACTTGAATTTGATACAAGAGGTGTCTTCCCTAAAGGACACACAATCAAACAACCAAGAATAGGTGTGAAGTGGTCGGCTCCAAGGCAACATTATGTTAAATTAATAAATTTTGATGGATCCAAGATAAACAATCAGCAAGCTGCGGCGGGTTTTGTCATCCGCAATGAAAAAGTGACGTTATATCTTTAGGAGCAAGATCTACTGGGACTATCTCTATTCTTATGGTAGAAGCAATTGACTTACGAGAAAGAGTTCGTATGGCCCGATACCAAGGCCACAAGAATATAACGATAGAAGGAGATAACATGTTAGTGATTAAAGCTATAAGAGGGGAATGACATATCCCCTGGGAAATAGAAAATGTCATTATAGACACTAAAAAAGATCTTCACTTTTTTGACAGGTTGGAGGTGCTTCACATTTTCAGAGAGGCGAATGCGGTTGCTGACTTCATGGCACCTCATGGTCACTCCTGTCTACAGATGAGCTCATGACCTACCTCTTTTGACATGTCCCTTAAACTCTTTAGGCTAACTTTATGATTGCCTGGTTGTCTTGCCTTTTAAAAAAAAAAAAAATGTTAAAAGGACGTCTAGATTGACCCTATATGCCACCTTAAAAGCTAAAACAAAACCCCTAAAATTCAGCCTAAAACAGAAGGGTGTAAGCTGAAAGGCAGGTAATCATAATAAGAATAAGAAAGCCAGCCACCATTTCTTGAGGGTTTCTCATGTCATCATGGCTTGTTGTGAAACCAGTAATGAGATGCCTCCTGATCACTTACTTATAGAAGTGCTTTCATGGCTTCCAGCCAAGTCTCTTATGCGATTCAAGTCCGTCTCCAAACACTGATTCTCTCTTATCACCCATCCTCATTTGGTTGAGTTGCATTGGACCCGTTCTTATGTCCGAAAAGGCGGTGTCCTTCTTGTGGAACCTCCCAGCAACCTTGCTGCATTCCCCAATGGTTGCGACCGGCGTTTCTTCGTGATCGATTGGACAAGGAAAGATCCCATGAAGCGGGCGAGCATTCACGAGCCATCTCTGCCCTACACCACGAACACGGTAACAAATATCGTCAATGGACTGATATGCTTCTATCAGGAACAGGATCCCGAGGTATGCATATACGTCTATAACTTCACCACCCGTGAGCATCTGCCTCTGCCTCTCCCTCTTCCTCCAATGCATACACTAATTGAGAGGAAATGCCACTTGGGTTTTGATCCTATTAACAAGGTGTATAAGGTCTTTCACATTTGGTGGCCTAAAGAAAACATCAAAGATCAACAATGTGAAGTGTTTACTTTGGGCAACAATGACAATATTAGGTGGAGGTCGATCAACACCCCGACTCGTGCTATTGATCGTTCATGGGATGATAGCTTCTGCGAGGACGGTTTCTTATATTGGTTTTTATATCATAAACAATCCATAGTCATATTGAATGTTGAGCAAGAGCAGTTCGAGTTTATCAAGTACCCTCATCAAGAACCGTATTGTAGCAAATACATAACCCAACTCCGAGGACATCTAACTCTAGTCGCGATAATCCATGGTAATAGTTCATCTTACAGTACGCCAGTTATGATTGTTTTGTGGAGACTGATAGACCAGACAGACATTCACTCGCCTGTTTGGACTAAAGAGGTTCTTACGTTCCCTTTCGTCATGATCACCAATGGATGTCCATCATATGCATTCAGTTGCAGTAGTTTTGGTCTACTGTCTAAAGTGCAGTGCCAGGAAATTCCAAACCATGTTACTATTGAGTGCTATATGCTAGCAACTGGTAAGCACAAAGAGCTGAAAGTTAATAATGCTCAAGGACTTTTGAGGCCTCAAGGTACATTTTGCCCGTCAAAACTGGTTGAGAACATCATGCCCTTGAGGAACATGTGATCCATATGCGGCAGACAGAATCGCTACTAGGGAACGTATATGGGATGGCTACAATCAAATTGACAAAAGCGTATAACGGCCACTGGTTAAATTTCGTCTGCTGTTAGTAGTTTCGGATATGAATATTTGCTTCTCTTCTTATTTAGGCGTATTTCATCTGTCTTTGTTATAGATTCTGATCACTTGTAATACTTCTATGTCAAGTTTATTTTATGTTTTCCTAGCTGTCGCAATGTCTTTTATAATGCTTACCGGATGAAAAACATCAAACTTGTAATGCAATGGAAATATTAACTCTTCTGAGTTGTTTGATTTGTGTAGCCTTTTCCTTGGGAGTATACCCTGCCCAGGCGTGCTTGTGAGACTTGTCAAGTCCTTTCTTCTGTTACTATTAACAGACTTTCAGACATTGACATTGTTAATGTAAATATGCATGTGTGTAATTAACATTTGTGATTGTTGGTTTCAATTGCTAAGGAATTCTCCAGAGTAACAATGATTGAGAATCTGAAATTCCCGTGACGTGCATGAATGATTGGCTGACTGGGGTATTTTCCACCTGCTGATTGCCATGCAGTACTTGACAATCTGAATCTCTTTACAGTATAACTTTTCATTCTCATATATGTACTTTTACCATCGAGCAGTGAAGGGACAAGTATATCTCTGTACGGTATAACTATTTCATTCTCAATTCTGGACTGCCAAATTTGCTTGTCCTTTGTATGCTCGCTCAAAGTTCAGATTCGTGCAGATTATACAAATGACTTTCCGATCCGGAGAATTATGTTGATCAAACCAATCGAATGCTTGCCTCTCATTGATGACGCAGGGAAGGCTAAGGTAATGTCAAGAACATAGAGTCAAATGTCTCCCTTCCGTTTCTGACCTTTGATTCTGATTTTATCAAATGTCTTTTTGCAGGACAGATGCACTGAAGTTGAGTTAGATTGTGATTTAAAATCTATTTTCGGTTCATTCTCCACGCACTATAAGGGCAGTTCAGAAAGAAAAAAGAGTGTAAGAATGCTAGCTTTATGATGCACTTGCAATTTCTATCGATTTTTCCTGTATGTTCTCTACGTTATAGAGCAGCAGGAGCATTTAGGGGATGCACTGTTCTGAGACTTTATCTGTACCTTATCCTCTCCTATTTCACTTCTTTTTTTTTTCTTTTGGAAAATGGCAAGATATATTCCATTATCCAAGGGACATCAATGTGATGCCCTCGGGAAAACAGTACAACCTAAAGGCATGCCAATGAGACACCCAGGGAACTTCTACTTAGAAGAATTTCCAAGACTGTCTACCAAAGAAATTATCTACAAGATGTAATCATTTACAGAACAGCCGGAGAATTTAGCAAAAGTTCTATTGCAAACATTGAATTGGATGGCTCTACTCTGCTGTATAATATTTGTTCTAACTTCAGATTTGAAGATTCTGTTGTTTCTTTCTCTCCATACTTCGTATATGGTGGCAAGAAACACAGCTTTCCATGTCTGGTGTTTGATAAGCTTCTGTCCATCGTGTTGTACGGGCCTTCTGGTTATGCCAAGCCATTTAAGTACTGCACCCCATATTTGCTGGTCTAATGAGTACAGTTTCCAACAAACTGGGGGAACATCATCCAAAATGGAGAGGGTATTAAACTGAGGAATAGCATCCTTAGCATGCTTTGCCAAGATGTCTGCAAGCTCATTCTCCTCTTAACTGAACTTTGAAGACATATATTTTGTTGATTGAATGAATCATGCATGGAAAGGTTGGCTCTGATTGATTCAATGAAGTCAATTGCTTGTTATCTAGAGGTAGACTGACAACTGACAAGTACAACTCGGTGTCTATCCCTATTCTCACCTTTCATTTTTATTATATCGACCAATTGCTGAGTGACGGAGACTGAGAGCAAGACCTTGTAATGACAGCCTGACAAGAAAGAAAGGGAGGGTTTATTGGCCAATTTTAGCAGCTGGATGGAGGAAATCTATTAAAAGTTAATTATGATGATCATTTGATAAAGCTACTTACTTACCTTTATGGGATAAGGCCTACAATGTTGGTGTACTAGGGATCGGAAATCTTTGCTTCTACGGTAGTAATCACACTAGAGTCGTAGTAGCTATCCAAAGCACAGAAGCAACACTAAGTATTTCACAGTTATTGTTGTGGATACACCTCCCATAACCGGCAGGGCGGCGTTTTCCCTCTGCAGATCGTACCATTGGGACATCTATGCCAAGGACATCATCTTAGTACAAAACCGGATAGCGCTTGCAATCAATAAATATCATCGTCTAGCTGAAAAGAAGTAAAAACACCCAAAATTCCATATTTTGCCAGGCAAACATGCTAATTTATGTGCAAGCAGGTGTGGCCATTCAATAAAAGTTCAGGAATCTGTGTCTGACAATTTCCCATTGATCAGGGCTTCCCAATTAAAATTCTGCAGAAAATTTGCAATTGATAAATAGATGATTTTGTCTCCTCCATTTTCAACCTTATAGAACTCACAAACAAAGTTAAATCATCAGTGAGAATTCCTCTGTCTTCAAAGTTCAGTAGAGAAGCAACTCTATCTTGGATCACTTGCAAACAGAAATGCCATAAAGCTTACCAGGTGAAGACATCAAACAAGTAATGCAATGGATATAATACTAGTCATCTGATCAGCTGTTGATTTGTAGCCTTAGCTTTTCTTTACTGCCAGGGCCTGCTTGTGAGACTTGTCAAGTGAAATGCCAATTGCTAAAGAATTCCCCAGTAACATTATTATTGTGATCAGCATTTGTGATTGTTAATTTCAATTGCTAAAGAATTCCCTTGCAACAAATGCCATGAGGTGCTTCACTGCTTGGCTAATTTTTCGACCTGCCGCAGTACATGACAATCTGAATCTCTGTACAGCTGTATAACTATTTCTCATATATCTACTTTTACCACCAAGTTGTGAAGCGCGCAAAAGCTGAATCTCGGTCTGGTTTGTTTGGCCCATGGTGTTTGAGCACGTTAGTTGCTAGTACTTCTTGACTGCCAAATTTACTTGCTCTCTGTATGCTCACTCAAATTTCAGATTCCTGAAGATTATCCGAAAATGTATTTTCAGAGAATGATGTTGATCAAACCATGGAATGCTTGCCTCTCATTGATGACGCAGGGAAGACAAGTTGTTGTCGAGAACTTGTTAGACTCGCAACTGGATCTCCCTTCTCATTCTGACCTTTGATTCTGATTTTGCCAACAAGGTAGAACAGGACAGGTGCGTTGGCTTTCGGCATCAAGGCCTGATATGGGAATTGAACTAATTTTGCCAAGACTAGTTTCACACCCTCTTTGACCCTCTATGTCGTAGACTTGTAGTGTAGCCTTCAGAGTTCAGACTAACCTGGTAAGTGTTTTCGGTGATATTTCTAGCAGGCCTAATTAAGCATTTGCTGCAAAGTGATATTTCTAGGATGGTCGTTTTGGACCTTGAGATGAAGGGGTGGAAGAGGAAGAGAAGTGCACACAATGGCACCAAAATCAAGTGGTGGAATCTTAGAGGAATCGGGGGGAGTCAATTTAGGGCAAAGGTTGAGTCGGATAGCATCTGGAGAAGAGAAGGTAATGCGAGTCAAATGTGGACAGGGGTGGCGGATCTCATTAGGAATGTGGCGAAGGAGACTTTAGGAGTTGCAAGAGGGATAGGAAGTAGCAAGAAGGAATCCTGGTGGTGGAGTGAGGATATTTAAAACAGGGTGAAGGCTAAGAAGGTTGCCTATAAAGCCCTAATGGATAGCACTATAGATGAGGAAAGGATGGAGAAGCGGGAAGCCTACAGAGCGGCAAAGAGGGAGGCAAAGAAATCAGTAGCAGAAGCCAAAAGTAAAGCATATGAGAGCCTGTACCAAAAATTGGCCACTAAGGAGGGAGAACAGGACGTGTACAGGTTGGCGAGAGCTAGGGAGAGGAAGACCAGAGACCTGGATCAAGTTCGTTGTATTAAGGATGAGGCGGGGAGAGTTCTTGTGGACGACGCGAACATCAAGAGGAGGTGGCATGGGTATTTCAATGAGCTCTTTAACAACGTTGGAGACGTAGCCATTTCGTTGGGAGACCTTACCACATCCGAGCAATACCGCAACTACAGCTTTTGTCGTCGCGTTACGAAGGAAGAAATCAAAGGGGCCATGCGGACGATGAAGAGTGGGAAGGCAGTAGGACCAGATGAGATACCCATAGAGGTATGGAAGAGTTTGGGGGAAGAAGGTCTATTGTGGTTAGTTAGGCTTTTCAACGTGATCCTTAAATCCGCAAGGATGCCGGAGGAATGGCGACTCAGCACATTGATTCCTCTATACAAGAACAAAGGAGATATCCAAAGCTGCAACAACTATAGGGGTATTAAGCTACTCAGTCACACCATGAAGCTATGGGAGAGAGTGATTGAGAAGAGACTAAGGAAGAGTACTCTAATCTCGGAGAACCAATTCGGGTTCATGCCAGGGAGGTCAACAACGGAAGCGATTCATCTGATTAGACGTTCTATGGAGCACTACAGAGAGAGACAAAGGGACTTGCACATGGTTTTCATTGATTTGGAGAAGGCGTATGACAGGGTACCCAGAGAAGTTTTGTGGAGGTGCTTGGAAGCCAAGGGGGTTCCAGTCGCCTATATCCGAGTGATTAAGGATATGTATGAAGGAGTGAGGACTAGGGTCAGGACTACAGGAGGGGAAACTGAGCAATTTTCTATAGATATTGGGTTACATCAAGGGTCATCGTTGAGTCCCTTTTTATTCGCAACCGTCATGGATGAGCTCACTAAGACTATCCAGGGGGATGTGCCTTGGTGTATGTTGTTTGCCGACGACATTGTTCTGATAGACGAGACTAAAGAAGGTGTTAACGCCAAATTGGAACTTTGGCGGGACACACTAGAGTCAAAGGGATTCAAGCTAAGTAGGACAAAGACCGAGTACTTGGAAGGCAAATTCACAAGAGATGGGGTTGCCTCGGATATGGAGATTAAGATTGGTACGGAGGTGGTACCAAAGAAGGATTGTTTCAAATATCTCGGTTCAGTCATACAGGGCAACGGCGAGATTGACGATGACGTGACTCATCGTATCAGAACAGGGTGGCTAAAGTGGAGGAGTGCAACGGGAGTTCTATGTGACAGAAAAATCCCACTAAAACTTAAAGGCAAATTTTATTGTACAGCCATCAGGCCAGCAATGCTATATGGGGCGGAGTGTTGGCCGGTGAGGCAGGTGCATGTGCAGAAGATGCGGGTGACCGAGATGAGGATGCTTCGTTGGGTGTGCAACTCTACAAGAAGAGATAGAATTAGGAATGAAGTGTTGAGAGGCAAGGTGGGAGTGACCGATATCGACAACAAGATGCGAGAAACAAGGCTTAGGTGGCTTGGGCATGTGAGGAGGAGACATCGTGATGCACCGGTGAGAAGGTGTGAGAGAATTACACTTAGAGATTGTAAACGAAGACGAGGACGCCCGAAGAAGACTTGGGAAGAGGTAATCAGGCAGGATTTGACCCGTCTAGATCTTACCGAGGACTTGGTCCTAGATAGGAGAGTATGGCGTAGCAGGATCCGTGTAGAGGATCCGCGTTAGATTAGGGTTGTTCATTGCCTAGTACTAGGGGTTGATTCAGTTTGTTTATAGCCTGTAGCGTCTACTTCACTTTAGGTTGCTCAGTAAGTAGATTCTTGTGTTAATATGTTTACTGATTTACTTCCCTTGCCCTGCTGATCATCTTTACTGCTTTAAAAAAAAAAAAAAAAAAAAAAAAAAAACGTTTTCAAATGCATTTTCAAAAAAAAAGAAAAAGTTTTTGTGGGTCTCTCGGAAACAGTCTCTCTTCTAGGCGACTAGTTAGGGGTAAGACTGCGTACATCTGGACCTCCCCAGACCCCGCCCTAGGCGGGACACTTACTGGGATGTTGTTGTTGTTGTTGTTGTTGATATTATATAACAAGTCTTAGAATGGTTTTGATGAATTTGTATTATTGTCAAAAACTTGAGTTCTTGACATCTACTCAAATGATCTTGTAACTTTCTTGCACTATTGGCATAGTATAAGTTGGGTCTGAGTTGAACACGAGGCGACCTTGAACAAACCAGATACTGAATAGCTAGCAAGTCAGCTTCTTCTTTAACAGCCCTGCTACTTTTTCCCTGCTACTTCTGCATTCAATGCCGCGCTTCACGATAGGAACTTTTGTATTAGCACACACAGTTGTTCAAATTTCCAAGAGCATTCTTGTTCTAGTGTGGAACTTTCCTCAGTTTACTGTAACACGAAAGGACCACGACACTACAAGAAAATCTGTTTTTAGCAACGACATTTTGTCGATGCTAAAAATTGAAAATCGTTGCGAAAAATAACGATATTTTTCGCAACGACTTTTGTCGTTGCATGGTCGTTGCGTGTCATGGCGTTACAAAAGAATAACGCAACGACTACAGTCGTTGCTATAAATACATTTTTTGCAACGACAATTGTCATTGCAATACACATGTCGTTGCAATACTTGACTTCGTTCGTCAACAAGATAGACATATATTGCAACGACTATGGTCGTCGCAAAAGATACACGATTTTTTATTGCAACGACAAATGTCGTTGCAAAAAACATTCCCAGTGAGGCAGTGACTTTGCTCATTGTATATTGCAACACGAAATTTTCGTTGCTATAAGTATTTTATATATTAAAAAAATAAAATCTGTATGCACAATTTTAATTTTTATGCTCCATAATAGAAGTTCAAATAACAATTCTAATATTATTAATGTAATGTAATATATAAAGTACATACAAGATATCACAATCCATGTTCAAAAAATTACATTTGAGACAACCAAGTCAAAAATTCATAAAAGTCGATTGGAGTTCCACTTTGCCATCTCCGAGCTTCTAGGACGTCTTTGCGCTAAAAGCCTGCAACAACAATTGATGATTAGCCATATGCATAATTTTTCAGTAAGCTAAATATAGCTTTACTCATCATTACAGGGGTCAAGTCGACTGATTATAACATTAAACTCTCTAAACATATGTTAAACATGTGAACATTGTAGTTTGAAGCAACAAAAATATTGCTTATATCAAGCATGCTTTGTTTTCCAAGTGGTAATCTGATTTTCGTTTGCACTTACAGCATTTCAGTAAGCAAATATAGCTTTAATCATCATTACAAGGTCATTTCATCAACATAAGCTTTAAGCTCATCAATACCTATTACTGAGGTCTGAATTCAAAACATGAAAACAGCTTATGAACATAAGAAACTGAACATATTAGTGCATACAAGTCCAAGCACATTACTGCTGTAAATCAAAGAGCATGCTAGAAATGCATGTAAACAACCATAAACCAGCAGCTACTTAAAACAATAGCTAAATCCCAATAAAGTGCTTCAGATTCAGCAATCATTAGTTCTTAGGCAATTCTAGCATTTGTTTCAGGGAGAAATCTATGATCTAGACGTTTAATCCTCTCATTATACTTGCTACTTAGTTAATGAAGCCTGACCTACCAGATAAAAACTCAATCTGACTAGCCGGAGAAAAAAAAAAAAGAATCAAAACTCAAACTAATGCTTAAACACTCAAAAGTTCAGAACAGAATACAAGTAATGTACAACGAAAGTAGCGAACTCATGTCTGAACTCAAGGATCGCAATACTGGTTTTTGAGTTCCTTCACAGCACAAGTACTTTTTTTTTTTGCTCATCAAAGGTTTGTTGTTTGTATTGATAGATGACCCAAAAGAAAACAAACATAAAACCTATGGTGCATAGTGCAGGTGGAAATCCTTCACTGCACAAGTATGCACCTAAGCTCTTCTAACCAGAGTTAAGTAAGCAAGACAACAACAAAAGTACACAAAATCAGCTCACAAACATCTGGATTCTGGAACTTACCACCTAAAGTTTTTTAAAACTCATCCTAGCTAGCTAGATTACTTTAAATGCCCACATGGTGCACTGATTTTTATCGGCTGTCAAGCCCTTTTTGCCTGCTAAAATCATGCTAAAACAGTCCAGAGACAGTTAATCAACTACCTTACAACAGAATGAAAATCACCAAATTTGCCCCCTAATATCGCCATGGAACAACTAATTGTTAGTAGCAAATCAGTTAGGGAACAGAATCAGCAGGTGCTAATCGAGCTAAAAATCAACACAAAACCCACAAACAGAATCACCTCATTTCATCACAGAACAAGTTATATCGCAGGTGAAATAAACGAATTCAGTTTAGCCAATTAAGGGGCAAATTAGATTATAATGTACCAAAGATTAGTATAACATCTACACCAAGAATGTAAGATTGAGTATATGATGCAAGCACTAGACTTAGACGCTCTCAGATGTATTCTTCGAAGAGTAAATACTCAAACCACAAATTGGGAGTAAGATGAGAGAATAGAAGCATGAGAACAAAGGAAAAAAATGGAAGCATAGCAATTGCATACCTGGAGTTGGAATCCATTGCAGTTTTGAGAGAGACAAACGCAATTGACCCCAACTATACTGAACCACAAAAATAGATAATTATCAGGCCTAGAAATTGTCATGTTGCTCTTGCAACTCAACAATACCAAATAGTTTCATCTAAAAAGAAACAATATGAATGAATAGATCATAATAAAAACTTAATACTAATCAGGGATATAAATATCAAACCCTAAGATATTGTCAAATTGGACATACACATTAAGGACAACTCCACTATTAGCACAAGCAACCAAGGAACAAAGACAACTACATTAGTACAGAGCACCAAAGTCATTTGACTAACATGTCATTCTTAAAAATCAAGAGAAACAAATATAGATCACTACGCTGAGAATAGACACATGAAACACTAGTCTTAATCTAACATGAGCAACTAAAGCACTTAAGAAATTAGTGTTGTTTACACACTTTAAAATGAGGAGACTTACCATTAGTACCAAATAAACTATCCTTCTGCAAAAACATAAAAAAACAGACCAATGAGTGAGCAATTACCTTCATGTGGAGAACTCACGGCTTCCAAGACACCTTCTAGTCATCTGAAAACATCCCTAGCCTGTTAGTTTTAGTGGACTCACGGCTTCCAAGACACCTTCCAGTCATCTAAAAACATCCCTAGCCTGTTATGTGCAGACATTTGCCCTAATAATTCAGAGACTTCTATAGCGTGATGGTCCTCTACTATTGCAAAAGTAGCTAAAAAAAAAATGAAATCAGACCTGTACATTCAGGTTTAAGAAGCAGTCCAAAACCATGTAGAAATTGGTACACAAACGCATGCAAACTGATTGTATCTTTTCGCTATTAGATTACGACTTAAATACATGCTTTCTCTTCTTGTTCTAAGTCTCAAATCTTATTAATAACATGGTTACATGGTATGATATCAATCAGACTTCAACACACAAATCAGCTCACAAACATATGGAACTTACCACTTGGAAGTGCTTCAAAACTCATCCTAGCTGGAACCTTGATATTTTTTCTTGTACTTTGTCTCTGTATGCTTACTTGTTCCATGTACTTGGAAGTATAGTTAGTCTTCTTTAGTTCTCTATGTTTTTTTAAATCCGATTACCCTTTAATTCTGCTAAATACGCATTCTTGTCACACATACAACCTATAATAGATTTTGGGAAAAGCCCCTAAAATACCAAATGTATAACTAGATTTCCTTATCCCTTGGATTCATTAATACAGAAAAAGCATGCTAAAAAAAAAAACAGAACAGACAAACAATAAACAGTGAGTTCTACAAATCAGGTTCATCAAACATGTGAAATTAACATGTTAAGCTACTAGTCTACTATTACAAAAATACACGGACGCGTCTCCAGCAGAATACCAATCCTCAATCAAAAGCTAATTTTACTTGACAAAATCGGATTCAATAAAGTAACAGCAATAAATTTGACTTTAGAACTCAAATTTCTGGAGTTTCTCATTCATAAAACCCCAAAATTCTACTAAGTTTCTACGAGTGGTGTATAAATTACGATAAACTATTCATGGAATCACTACAAATCCACATTAAAATCTAAAAATTTCAATTACCTAAACCCTAGTTATAAGCAATCAAACTGAAGTTCGATATTTAACTCAAATCTCAACATGAATCGAGGATTACTACTCATAATCGTGCTGAAGGATTGATATGGACAAAAAAAAAATACCTAGTTCCTGAATCGATTGCCCTATAGCCGACAACTGTATCTGCTTCGTTGTCCATGAACGGACTCCACTGACTTGAGAATTGCAACTCGTCTGAGAGGTTTCTTCAAGTTCATCACAGATTGGTTAATATAAGTGGTACAAGCGATGATTTTCTAGCTTTTGCAATGGCGGGCGAGTTGAAAAAGAAGTAGAAGCAGAAGACAAAGATGAAGAAGAAGGGAGAGATTCTTCGAAGGTTTCAACAAATTAGACCACAAGGGTTTGAGCAAGCGACATATGGGGTGAGAATTGAAGTGGGTTTTGATCGTACTTGGGATTTGGTTTTGCGATTCGAGCAGATTGGGATTGTGGGTGTTGGAAAGACTAAGGAGAGAGAATGGGAAGATACGGCTTAGACTTGAGGTACTCTATTTCTTTTGTTTTTCTTCCAAAATAATTTATGAAATTTTATTTTTTATTACATTTTTTGCAACGACATTAGTCGCTGCAATATATAGTAGCTATGTTCAGCAAGGAGGCGTGTCGTTGCACTAAATATGACTAATGATTGGCAACGACCACTATCGTTGCAAAATATAGTAAGTATGTATCGCAATGACTACTGTTGTTGCGAAATATCAATCCCAAAATTTTGATTTGCCCCGCCATGTTTTTAAGTGGAGGGAAACGAAATTTTAATTATTCGCAATAACCTTTTGTAACGACATGCTTAGGTCGTTGCCATAAATATTTATCGCAACGCTAATTTCAGGCCGTTGCAATAACCTCGTTGTTATAAATGATTTTTCTTGTAGTGCGAAGACTTCAATTAGTATGATCATCGATCTCTTAAATAAATATAAATAATTCCCCAACAGCTCAGAAAGGGCATGATTTGGTCAATTTCTTTAAATAAAAAAATTCTCAAAAGGCAGGGAATTGAAATAAAAATCAGACCTGCAATGTCAAAACGTGGTCACCATTTCATTTTTGTTTCTCATCTCATGGATGGTGGTTCCGAATTTCCGATGAACGTAAGGGTGATGTGATGCTTGCTGATCATGTACCGATGGAAGTGCTTTCATGGCTTCCAGCAAAGTCTCGTATGCGATTCAAGTGCGTCTCCAAACACTGGCTGTCTCTTATCATCCATCCTCATTTTGCTGAGTTGCATCGAACCTGTTCTTATGTCCGAGAAGGTGGTGTCGTCCTTAGCTTGTGGAACCTCCCAGATACTATGGTATACGCCCCTTTGGTTGGGACCGACGCTTCTTCGTGATCGATTGGACAAAGAAAGACCAAATGAAACGAGCAAGCATTCACGAGCCATCTCTGCCCTACACCACCAACCGGATAACAAATACCGTCAATGGATTGATATGCTTCTATGACATACAGGATCCCGAGGTATGCATAATTGTCTATAACTTCACCACTCACGAGAATCTGCCTCTTCATCTTCCTTTTGCTCCAACAAGTGATGATACTAATACACTTATTGAGAGGAAATGCCACGTGGGTTTTGATCCTATAAACAAGGTGTATAAAGTCTTTCACATTTGGTGGCCTAAAGAAAGCATAAACGATCAACAATGTCAAGTGTTCGCCCTGGGCCACGATGACAATAGCTAGAGGTCAATCAACACGGCAACACCCCATCTCCCGTTACTCGTACGTTGGATGATAGTTTCTGTGAGGACGACTTCCTGTATTGGACTTCAGATTATAGAAAGGCCATAGTCACATTGAATGTTGAGCTTGAGCAGTTCGATTGTATGACTACCCTCAAGAACAAATGCCTGCTGATCGTATACACATAACCCAACTCCGAGGACATCTAACGCTATTTGGTTTGTACTGGTTACTCCTACGGAAAGCAAGCTTATTATATGACTACTCTGTGGAGACTAATAGTCCGGTAAGACATGGATATGGATATGCATTGGGCATTGAAGTAGTTTTGGTATAGTGCCTTTGGGGCGTTACTCGCGAATACCAAACCAAGTTATAATTGAGTGCTATATGCTAGCAACTGGTAAGCACAAGGAGCTGAAAGTTAATAATGCTCAAGGAGTTTTGAGGCCTGGATGGACATTGAGTCAAAGCTGCTGGTTGAGAACATCATAACCTTGAAGAACATTGGTGGAAGCAACATGTTAGCTATATGCTGATGCTCATTCATGGAAGATGGAATTTCACTGATAAGGGATGGATATCATCAAATTAACAAGAGTGCAATTCGTCTGCATTTGTTAGTTTCAATATGCATATTTGTTCCCTTTCATCTGCTTTTGTTATTTCATCTGTCTTTGTTATCGATTCTCATTCGGAATGTTTCTGTAAAGTTTATTTTAAGTCAGCTTTACTGGAAACATATAAAATTTGCTGCAATGAAATAAATAAGATTTGTCTGCAAAAACTTGTGTTGTTGATACCTAGACTTTTCCTTGTATGCTGACAGGCGGCTTGGCAAGGTCTTCTTTCTTATTCCTTTTCATTTCACTTTCATGTACAGTATTATTTTGGTGATAATAGTACCAGTCTTGGAATTACAGTTGATTGGAATAGTGTTTAATTATTGTGAAAAAACATTTGTGACTGTTAATTTGAATTGCCAAACAATTCTTGTGTAAACTGTTGGCTCACCGGGCATTTCCCACCTTTCATACAGTATTAGACAATCAAAAATTCGGTAGAGTATGATTATTGTTGTTTGTTTTATCAGTCTGAAATGCTCAATGTTAAGCCTATGCATAAGTGCCTCAGGAGGAGTCAGGAACTTATTCACACCGCCATCGTTCAGATTAGCTTTAGGAAATGTCTTCCCAGAGGAAGTTGTTGATCTAATTGTTTAATCCTTGACTAACTCTCATTGACACAGCATCAAGGAGAACGTAGAATCACAACGGGGTATCGCTTCCTATCTCACCTTTATTCATGTTCTCTATCAACCAAGGGGTGGTGGAGCCTGAGAGCAGGACATAGTAAGATTATATTGTACTCTATATTCTGAATAGAATTTGTAAACATAACTAACAAAGAGCACTGAAGTCTCTAAACTTATTCCTACATACTTATTATGCCATCTTCATATCAACATCACAGAAGTCATTCCACTTCATATCGCATAACTCTTGGGGAGAATTCATTATCACGAGACAACGTGTTTCAGATCAATAAGTCAATGTAAAAGGCTATATCTGTTTGTTAATTGCAAGATTTTCATCTTCGCATTATGGAAGACTTTTAAATTCTAATTCCTGAACAGCACCATTGTCTTTACAATAACTCCTACCAAAAGGTAACTAGGAAGCCAAACGTTCACATAAACTTTATCAAACCATAGACAAAAGGAGAATTTCTTATATGTATATTCTGATTTCTGAGTACTGATCAATAATAATAGCTTCTAAGATTATACCAACAAGAACCAGAAAAAGCAAATATACAATATACATAACCAAAGCTTCAGCTTTAGGTGTACTACAATACAGTCATCATTTGGGGAGAGCAAACAAAAAAAAAAAAAAAACAACGAAAAACAGAGATCAGAGATAATGAACTACTGCAGAACCTAGAAGTCAGAAGTCAGAACACTGTGCAAGTAAGAACATTTTGGTTCTACAGCTATTGTTAGCCACCTAGCTTTATGAAGCTAAGAGGAACTACATCCATTATTGCCTCTCTGACTTCAACTAAATGGTAGCCGATGTCACCCTAACTCCCCTTCAACTTCTCTAGCAGTGTTGTGCAACTCATTCAGGCCCTCTGACATACTTTTTTCAGCAAGTATGTCATGGTATTGCATCATCTTCAGCAAGATAGTTGCACTCTATGATTCTATGTCTCTGATCTAAAAGGCCTTAAAAGCATCATCTTCGGCAGTAATATACAGAAGAGCTCATACATACAACAAGTTGACTATTAACCAAGTCAGTACAACTATCGATAAACATTAGAATCGTCACCTGCTGCAGCAGAAAAGTAAATTCCACTCTTATGCTGCTTCTGCACCAGATGCTCAAGTGGAAAGCGAAGGATCATGCCGAGAGCACAGAAAAACCTTTGACAGACCACAATTGAGGATTCAAGGTGCAAAATTCAGACCTTAGTTTAACAAAAGTTAGAGTTCTGGATTATTAACCAATAAGTTTCAGAATTCAGAGTTCCATCTGCGTAATCATAACCTATGTTGATGTACTCAAGATATTGTTGTGTTGTTTTTTTCTGTGGCAGTGTGGTGGATCTAAAACTGGCGTAATAGCTGTATTTTTTAACCAGAGGTAAGTGTGGATTGATTTTAACTGTGTGAAATTGTAAATGCGTTATCTGGATGGCCATAAGCCCATAACATAACCATTACTTCATTGATGCTGCTCAAGACAATCTGTTTGCGTGTTGTGTTAACTCCAATGTTATGTATATCAACTCCTACTTTCCTCCCAATACTCCTAAGTTCTTTGACAGGTTTGACATGGTACATTTTTCCGATGTATTTGACGAGATCTCTTCAGAAGCTTAACACATACTACAGGCAAGATTATACCACAAATTACCCTATAGAGAACCACCTACACAAACAGGTGAATTTTTTGTGACCTCATGGGGCTCTCCATAAGAACTTCCAGCCAAAAAGGAATTCCAGTGAACCATTACGACACTAACACTAACAAGAAAAAGCTGGCGCCAATAGGGAAGCATATAATTGCTATTGGTTGAGTGTTATAGTTAATGACTCCTTAGATATATCTTTAGTCAATATATATTGGCTTTTGGTTGGCCATCCCAAATGCTAGATGAAGGTATAAAATCTTCCTACCTCTGTTTCACAAAACAGATTTGGACAGCCTTGGCGTGGGTGTTAGCTTGTCAGCAAAGAAATTATTCAGTAGATGACCTAGAAAGGTACATTAATTACTGTTTGTAAGTAGCGAAAAAAGGAAACGAAACTGCATATAACCAAAGTAAAGGCCTTACATGTTACAATACTAAAAAGCGCAGCGGTATTCATCATATAGCAATGCAAAAGCATTATGGTGAAACAAATGAACAGACGAAAGACGGTACACTTAAAGTCCTGTTTGTAAGCAAGGCAAGCATTACAGAGATAAAAGGAGAGAACAGGTTCTTGAAATTTATGAATACTCGTTACAGAATGAAGCACATATCTCAGGTGCAAATAAAGAAAGGAGCTTTGTTTGAAGAAGGAAATGAAGCACATGATTGAAGTTTTTGACATGTCAATTGGATAGAAAAAAAGGGTATTACCAAAATAACATGAACAAAGCGATAAAATTACCGTGCCACAAACTCATATAGGCGGCAGTGATACTAATTCCATGTGCATCAATCACATAGGTAGTAACATATTGGTTCACAAGTTCTTCAAGGGAACTATGTTAGCAACCATTAAGGTAAGCCTTAATTCATATTCCTGAGCCAAAACTAACCCTTGAGCATTATTTACTCTCATCTCCTTATATTGATCACTTTCCAGATTAAAGCAGTCAACAATACACTCGTCCGAATATGGGGGAAGAGGTGAGAACACTTGTCCAGACGAACTGCACCCAAACTTTCTTGGTCCGCCCCCAGGAAACTCGCAGATAGTAACCTTTTGCGTCCACAACGGCTGGTCTTTGTCTCTTCCATCCATTAATGTCCACAAAGTAATATGATTGCTAGAGTAAATAGACTGCGGTAATTGAATCTGTACCAGCGAAAGTTTTCCTTGAATATGTGCCAAGGCTGCAACACCAGTTTCCATTGTTGTTGGACACTTGATATTTTCGAGCTTCTCGTGCTCAACATCGAACACATTAATTATGGTAGTTTTTTTAGATATCCTATGATATGAAGTCCAATAAAGAACTCCTTCACAGCAAAAGGCATCATCAGAAAACTCCCAAGAAAGACCAGGGGCTCCACCACCACCGAGATAAGGTATCTCGACCGACCTCCATCGATTGTCCTCGCTACCTACTGTAAACACTTGACATTTCATCGGAACAGAATGATTATTTTCAACCTTCAAAAAGCAGAGAACCTTATATTCCCTGTTAGTGGGAATATAGCTTAAGAAGCACTTTACTGTTATTGTATCATTGAAATCTCCCATCCTTGTAGACTTGGCGAGAAGCAGGATTTCGCGAGTGGTGAGATTATAGAGGTAGGATCTACGTTTGGGGTTGTACTGCTCATCATATAAGCATATCAAACCATTGACGATGTTTCTACTCATGTTAAGCGTTTTCGGCGAAGGCTTGTGAATACTCGGCCTACTAGCACTCTCTTGAGCCTTTGAATACTCGGCCTACTAGCACTCTCTTGAGCCTTGTCCATGATCATATCGAGAACGAAAAAACTACGATCCCAAGTGTAATTTCGGTAGGAAGACTTAGGAAACATGAGAAGAACATCACCACCCTTTCGTGCGTACCAACGGGTTTGATACATCTCAACAAAGACGCGGAGAGTGATGAGAGAGTACCAGTGTTTCGAGACGGACTTGAATCGCATAAGAGACTGGAAGCCAAGTAAGGACTTCCATGACTAATTCAATTGGTATCCCATGAAAGCTTCCATGAACTTTGTTGGTACCTGCCATGATGAGATCAAATCTTACTGATCACCTTAAGACGGTCTCATAAGAGACTTTTTGATATCTTTGCTACCTTTAGATGGTTGCAAGTTTGAAACTTGCAGCTGCTTGGTTTATGGTTAGGGTTATATATTACTCTTTAATAAGATTCAATTCCTAAGATCAAAAAAGAATAATAATAAGATTAAATTCCTTTTTATTTTGTTTCCTTTTTTGCAATTTGGTTGCAAGGCTGATAAATCTCCGGGTTTCACGGTTGCCTATAATTGACTATGATATATATTGACTTTTTCCAAAAAAAAACAAAAAAGAAAAAAAAGTAAAGAAGATATCTGGACCAAAACCACAATAAAAAGTTGGATTTTTTTTTGTGCAAACAATAATAAGGTTTGTTTGATTTACCTTAATTTTACTTAAATTCAGTTTAGTTCAGTCCAATTCAATTCAATTCAGTTCATGTGTAACTTTATCAGTCATATAACTTTTTATTCCGAAATAATTTCATGATCATAATTATGTCATCGGAAAGATCTCCAAGCATACTTTCAAATGAGTACAATATTGACTATGTTTGGACAAAATTTAAATGGTTAACGGTCAAGTTTAAAAAATCAGTTCATTTCATTTCAGTTCATTTCAGTTCAGTTCAGATCAATTTTATCCAGGTAAATCAAACAGAGCCTAAGTTGATCAACCAAAACGTTCTCGGAGACATTAATGAAAAGAGGAAATTTTTCATGGGCCAACCGGTGTGAACCGTGAACCGGATTAATTGTGGCCCAAAGGTCTAAGGTGAACGATAGGTTCTCTCTGTATATATAGGGCACAAAACAGGCAAACAGTATATGATTATTAGTTGAATAAAATTCCACGCAAGAATTTCTGTAGCACGTACCACCAGTCATGGCAAAGAGGAAGCGCAATTTAGAGCTGCCTAATGACTTGATGATGGAAGTGCTTGTAAGGCTTCCAGCCAAGTATCTTATGCGTTTCAAGTCCGTCTCGAAACACTGGTCCTCTCTGATCACTGATCCAGTCTTTGCAGAGATGTATCGAACCCGAAAGTGGGCTGCAATATTTGCAATCCGTCAACGACCTTGTTGGCATATGATCGAAGCAAAGGACAACTCGGTCTCTATGGTAAGCATCCACAACTGGCCATCTTTGCCATACACCGGGGATGTTAGAGAATCAAACATTGTTGATGGTTTGGTATGTTTTTATTGTTACACCAAAGACAATAATGGTAAGAGATGCATCGGCATGTACCTCTATAATCTCGCGACATGAGAAAGCATCCCTCTCCCACCATTATTGCCACGGCGGCCACCATATTACAATAAAATTGGTGTTCAAATACTTCTATGCTGCTTAGGGTTCGATCCGAAGAACAAGGAATATAAGGTGCTTTGTTTTACCCCAACGACTTATAATGCTGGATACCTTGACATGAAATGTGAAAGTGTTTACTCTAGGCAGCCAGGAAAATAGATGGAGGCCGATAAGCTTATCTTACAAACATGAAAGTTCGACTTACAACCTCACCTTGGGTACCAACTTAGTTGACAGGTGCTGCGTTTGTCTTAATGGGGTCTTATACTGGGTTGATTGGCATGATTTCAGAACAATAGTGGCGTTCAATGTTGGGCATGAGAATTTTGAAGTAATAGAGTACTACCCACAAGTGGTGCTCAATAATGTTCGGTATAAGAAGACATTAGCTCAAGTTGGAGGACATCTTTCTATTGTAGCTCATTGTGACAAGAATGAGATTACTCTTTGGAGATTAGAAAGCCGGAAAGCCAATGACAAGCCGGTGTGGGTTAAAGTGGTTATTTCCCAGCCATTCCATAACTATGTAGTATCTGCACCACATAAAATAATTAGATGCACTGATTTCTGTATAGTGTTCTTGGTGCGTCCCTCAACTTCAGGCATGGTATGATGAACCAGTATTGATTGCTCATGCTTTTGGATTTTGCCCTTTACAAGTGGTTGAGAAGCACATCATGCCCTTGGAGAACATTATTAAGGAAGATAGTTATTTGTTTGTCTTAGAAGGTACTTTCTATCTGGATGTTAGATAGTTAAAAGAAGTCTACAAAAAATATGTATTTCTCTATCCCTCCGGAATTAGTTGCAACTCTTACTATTTTGGAATGTCGTCAGAATTTAGTTGTCACAGTAAATTTCTAGATACAGTAAAGTAAAAGAAATGTTCTTGTGTTTATATGGGAGGGACAGGGTATAATTATTTTATATGGGAAATTATAAGGAGGACAGACATTTCCCAATAATAACTATACGAATACTCATTATGATGCAGACAAAAGAGAGGAAGAGATGCATAATTTTCTCACCTTAAATAATATACAGCTTTCGATCAAGTGTTAAACCTGGATATGAGATGGTTCGGAAACTCAGAACCGCACAACATAGTGGTGGTATTCTAGTACTGTATGTTGATATACTTCTGAGCATTGCAGAACCAAATGAAATGGATCGCAAATTCACAAGTTACTCAAGGTCGATCGACTTGCCAAGAGTTGATTAAACCAATGGAGTAGTTATGAACCTTTGTGTAATTATTTTGGTTGATACAAATTGTATTGGTATTAGAAGCTTGTGTACGTTTATTGGTGGCTTGTCATGTCAGTGATTTTCTTGCTCTTCATGGAAAGATCCATATCACTGTGGCGGATTGGCAGCGTTCCATCGCGTCCAATCATAAAAGAAAACAAAAACAATGGTGTTAAATATAAGAACAAATTTAACCATTTTGTTCTAGCATACCATAATTTGCTAGTTCACTTGTATACTCCCCTTTTTTTACAGTGTAGTTGATTCTTAGGGCGCTAGCAGTACGTACAGTGAATGAGATTTCTCTTTGAACTCTATCGAGGGACTCAATTCCTCTTTATGAACTTAGTGGCCATCATCAGATGCCTCCTCTTCTGTTATATGTTCTAAGGACTGTTGGTTCCGAGAAGGAATTGCCTACTTAGCAACAATTTCATCCTGGAGGTTTCTAAAGTATATCTTCTGACGTAGATACTGGTTTGTTGGTCACCAGCTGATTCTGAATTATTTTTCGCCTTTACAACAGGAATACACCGAAACTCCGTCTATCTGAAGATGAATCATCCAGGCCAGCAGCATCAGCTTAAGTATGTCCAATTAGAGGCGCGGCGGAGTATCCCATTTGAGAATAAGGAGTAGGGCTCTACCTGAATCAGATAAGTTGAGCTCAGAAGGCATCAGTTTCCTACACTTACTGAAAAGCAACTATGTCTCCATTCTTGTCATTGTCGAACACAGAAAACTAATATTTGCTTACAGGTTAACATCCATCCCAAGCTGTCTAACTCTGGGTTTTGTGAAGTACAGGTGACCATGAGGTACACCAATACACCATTAGACCAATTTCGAAATTTTGGTTCAAACTCGTGTATATTCCTACATTTGTTAGGTTGATTTATGTGTTTATAGTTTGGAAAAAATAAAAATTAAAAAATGGTACATGCAATGCATTTTAAAATACTCCTTAATAAAAGAGCACAAACAGGGGAAAATGCTCTGTCTCTACGTATTGTACACAAAAACTCAATATGAGTCGGCCTCAAGGTGAGACCCCTCTAACTTAACAAGCATAATCTCAATATGAGTCGGCATCAAGGTGAGACCCCTCTAACCTAACAAGCATAATGTTATGCTTATATCATATTTGACTATAGAGGGGCCTCATAGGAGACATTTTGTATGTCGCAATCCCAATGTGAAACCACTTGATAGAGCTTCGATTGGATTTTAAATCTTTAGTTTCACCTTTTGAGGACTCTATAAAATGAGTTCTTAATTATTACTCCATTATTTTTTTTTTTAAACAATCAGTTCAAAGTTGAAACAACCCTGATATGGTGAAACTTGTATACGTAGTATCACTCTATGCCTTGTCTTTAGAGTCAAGTTCTATCTATCATCTCCAATCACTCAATCCAGTGGAAGACGCCCCAAAAACTCCAGGTGTGAACTTTTCCCAAATCTTTGTCATAATAGCTTGAACATATTTTTATGATTGAAACGCTTGAAAAACATATTTTTATAATTCGAGGGTGTTTTATAGAATTTGGAAACTTTTGTTTTTTTGGTCTTTGCCAAGGTATCCACCGCCGTCAACCACAGTTTGTTCCGTAACTGAAATTTAGGGTTCGAAGTTTGTTGGTGCCTTAGTTTCTGAATGAAAAAACACCAATCAAGCAGAGTGTTTTTTTTTTTTTTTTTTTTTTTTTTTTTTTTTTTTTTTTTTTTTGTATCAATCAATCAAATTATAATTTCTGCAGTAATATTTCAATTTACTTTCTTATGATTTTGTTGCATAGATGGGTTTGCAATTTCCTTTAACTCGTTCTCATCTTTATCTGAAAGAAGGACATTAACGATTGGCAGCTTGTGGATTTTTGATGGGTGTGTTGTGTGAGATGAAATTAGGATAAATCAATTGAATAACGTTGATGTTTTATTGGTTCAGAGTTCATATGTAGCGGAAATTTTCTCCGCATTGGCATTCACTTCTAGGTTTTCGTACAAGCCATGTCAAAGAGTTGTCAAAGCTACGCTCGTGAGATCCCTAGTGACGTGATACCGAACATTCTTTCATGGCTTCCAGCCAAGTCTCTCACGCGATTCAAGTCCGTTTCTAAATACTGGTACTCTCTTATCACTAATCCCTACTTTGCCAAGATGCATCAAACCCGTTCTTATGCCCGAGAGGACGGTACATTCCTAGTGGGTTCTACTTGCGGGGACTACAGTTGGTTTCCTAGGGAACGTTGTTACTTTGTTATTGATATGAAGAAGGCGGACGAGAATGCTAGGCCTAGCATTCTCGAGCTGCCATCACCATTGCCCGATGGCCTCAACTTACAAACTAACATTGTTAAAGGTTTGGTATGCTTGCATTCACGACTTTACAATACAGGATATATCTACCTCTATAATCTCACCACTCGTGAAGTTGTGCTTATCCCGACATCATCTACGACAAGGAAAACTTCATCCTTTGAGGGTTACTTCTTAGGCTTTGATCCCAGAAACAAGGAATATAAAGTGCTTCATATTTGGACTAATTACGATTATAATCCTGTTCAGCAGAAATGTGAAGTGTTTACGGTGGGCAACAAGGGGGATCAATGGAGGACGATCGACCTCATTTATTTTGATAGCCACTCCATTTGGTCTGGATCGTCCAATCTTGGCATTTGTCGTGGCGGAGTCCTTTATTTCAGGGTGGAGAGGTCTGAAGGATTAACTATATTCGATGTTGAGCACGAGAAATTCAAATGTATTAAGTACCCAAATGACACGGATATTTATTACCCAAATTTAGCGCATATCGGAGGACATATTTCTCTGGTCCAAATTGAAACTGAATCATGCTATGAACATTTAAGATTAAGTTGTGGAAGTTAATAGATGGAATAACGATGAGCCGTTGTGGACGACAAAAGAGGTTACTACCTACCAATTTCCTGGTTGGAAACCAAGAGTATTTTGTTGCAATAGTTCTGGACAAGTGTTCTCAGTACGCCGGCCAATTACAGATAAGTGTATTGACTGCGTGCTATGATCTGAATACTGGTAAATACAAGGAGCTGCGAATAAAAGACCCAGATGGACAACTTTATGATCCCAGTTTTGAATTCAGGCCTTCACTAGCGGTTGAGAACATCATCCCTTTGAAAAACATGGGAGCGCAATAGTTAGCTATCTAATGCAGAATTACTACTTCTATTGTCTCCTGTGTAGTCAATATTTTTGCAAATTAAATACTATTTCAGCTTATTGACATGTGTTTTGGACCATTGTTATCTTAAACTTTAATCACATTTAACTTTATTAAATATTCCTTAGATTCTGCTCCTTTGTTGCCTTGCTTTTTTTAGTTTGCACCTGATTCCCATCTTGCAAACAGGACTTTATGTACTCGGCCTGTGGTTTCTAGAATGCTTTTGTGCTTCATTATATTGTACTCTTTAGTATTCAGTAAGACTGGCCTAACTTTTCTTGTGTATAGTTTCGAGTAACGTCGACCTGCATCTGATGAGTTAGCTCTGACTACAGCTTTGCCTCGTAAGCCCTCCTAGTTTCTACTCCCCTGTGTCTTTGGCTTCTTCTATCTAGTACAAGTGAAAAGCTATGGTGTTTGTGTCTTCATGATCTCGTCGTGCCAGAACACTGAAAACAAATATTAGTTGACCAGCTAACACATGCTAAGGCCGTACAACTCTGATTTTGTGAAACCTTGTGTGTAGGACTTATCTGCGTATTGAATTCTCTATGGTATTCAGGTGATGACATAGCTTTGAAGCAAAAGCTTTGCCGGAATTTGTTAAGTTCTGCTTCTGCTTTTTCCTGCAGACATAGTGATACAGGTTAGGATAACTATGATGCTACCATAAGTTATATCATGACGTACTAAACTAATTGAAAGTATAGAAGTTTGCTTTACGGTTTACCTTTCCCTGCCAAAAATAATCGATACTATGATTTGTTAGGTGGTGATAATCCACATGCCAGAAAGTATTGAATGAAGTTTACACACTCGATTGAAAAATGTTACTAGTAAAGAACATGTTCATTTTTCTTCTTACTTATCTTTTTTTATCAATTTTTTGTTTGTTTATCATCTGACTGTTTTCAAGTCCTAAATACAGCGATAAATTAGAAGTGGTCTAGTATCATAAGAAGACATGTTATCACAGTACTCCTAAAAGATCAGCCCTTTACGAGTGTTTATGTGTAATTGCATCATTGGTTGGGACCATAGATGATGTTATGCTCCTAGGCCAACCGCCTTTCTTAGAGAAGTCGATCAATGTTCTTAATTATGATGACATGTCGAACACTCTAGTGTTTTAGTGAAGGAATGCAAGCACTGCACTATAGTAGTCAATGAAAATGTTCTTCATGGTATAGATTACCTTGAATTTCAACGGTTGTGGTGCCCTTTCTGTTGTTTTGGCGTTGAATTTCTCTTCTAGCTTCTGTGAAACAGCAACTTTTTCAGAACTAAAACATTTCCAATTCAAATTAATGGATGGTCTAACATTGAGAACCTCGCCTGCTTTCTTCTTGCAGGTTTGCAGCTTCCTCTCCGATCATGCAGAAAGAAGTGGGAATGATTGGTGAGCTTATCTTGGTTCTGCTGGTACTCGGAGATTGGACAGATTGGACAACTATCAGGTACACAGAATGGACATCACCACTCACTTACTAACCATCCAACTGCAGATTGAGTCTGAAATGGAAGGGTCGTGATTTCCCAATTTCATCTAGTATTTGGGATAAGGCCTACAAAAAGGCAATAACATTAATAGGGACTATATTTCTACTCAACTAGCAGCACTAAAGTAACTACAATTAGTATATGCTAGTTGTAGTGCATCAGTAGTGAGATCCTATATTCCATCATACTGTCATAACTCATAAATCTATCTCAGAGTCATAGACAATCAAATCAAATTTCAGGTGTATTTGTTTTGGTTAAAGAATAGTGTAACTTTTTTTTTTTTTTGATTCAAAAGGGCAATCTAAATAGAATTACGTCGAAATGTATCGTGGGTGTAAAGTACCCATACAATCAGCATCCAGAAGTGCCTTACAAGCTAGAGGCATAGCACTAAAAATAACAGTGCAATTCTTTTGATACAAATTTTGCAAGTCCATCTGCCGAGGAGCTAATTTCCCTGTAGCAGTGTACCACTTCTACTTGTACCAATATCCGCAAAATGCGCTGGCATTCCAAAACAATAGGAGTCCACACGTCTCTCCTTACTTCTGCCTTGTTGATAAGTTCCACTGCTTGTTTAGAGTCACTCTCCACCAGTACTTTTGACAAGTTGTTGCTAAGTAGTTGAACTAATCCTTCTTTTATTGCCAGGAGTTCATCCATCAAAACAGTTGGTGCTTTAACCTTTCTTCCAAATCCCATAATCCAGTCCGCTTCTTCACCTCTCAGGAGTCCTGCAATGCTAGTTGCATCACAATTTAATTTTTTCCAGCCAACCAAGGGGGGTTCCCACGTGACCATTATCTTTTCTTTCTTCTTTCTTCTTTCTTGTGTTATGGGGCTTCTCAGTTGTGGAAAAGAACTCCCAGACTTTTGCTATCACATTCTTTAACCAAGTTTCTAGTGGGGGGACAGTGTTACCAAATATGATATCATTCCTTGCTTTCCAAATATGCCAAATCAGGAAGGAGAAGACAGTAGGCCAAGGGAGAGAGTCAAAGGAGGAAGACGAATGGAGGGTGGAATGGAGCCAATCTTGAAGGTTCATAGAGAAGAATAGTGTAACTTTGATTCCATAAGATTTTACACTGCAGAATAAGTATTGCCTTTCAAAATCAAACAAGTTGATAGACCGTGTAGGTTGTGTAGAAATTGTTAACTTTTGTTTCCATGTTTGGTTCCCAAAATATCATATCGGCTTCCCTGCAGCAATGATCAGCTTCGACTTTATTTCTCCAGCTTGGTGTTTAAGTGCCTTTAGCTTCTTTGCAAGGGCATCATATCAGCAACTGCAGTAGCTTGCCTTGTCTCAATAGTCAATGGCGACTGCATCTGCTACCTATGTTGACAATTTGTTCATTGAATTGTAGTAATGAAACGGATTTCAAACTGTTCGGATAAAAAATTATGTAAGAAACTTGAGCAAAAGTTGTCGTAACATGAACCAGAATGACGCTGATGACTTTTGCTGTCGTGTTGATGTGATAAGAAAATTCCCTTTTGATTGTATCTTTCCTCTTTTTCTTCTGGTGCATTGGTTATGTTCTAAATCAAAATAACGTCTCATTGGTAAAGAATTGTTATTAGGGGATCATAGCGCACATTGAAAACTTAAAAAAGTTCAGAAGCAGTACTGTAATCAATTTGTTGAGAGCCCCTTCCGATAAAATCTATTCGTATATATTGGTAACATTACTTTTCTTGCTTGCAAGATTACTGTCTTGCAAACTTTTGGCTCTGTTTGTTTTGTTTAGAAGTTTTTGGATTGGAAAAAGTGTGTCCCTATATCTGCCAAAACTGCAGTCCTCGATCGAGGTGCAATGACTACTGTATTACTTCCCCTCCCCGGTGGACAACCACAAGTTGTCAAGATAATTGTGAACCAGACCCCTCCGATCTGTATATTCTCAACATCACACAACTCAGGAAATTGCGCAAAGAATTCAGCTTCCTTAGCCCCCTTGTTTTTTTTGGTGCAGTCCTTAGTCCCCTTGTTAACTGTTAGCTAGTGTATTGACTACACCGATAGTCTGATTTCTTAGTGTCCCTGCTTCTGCTTACAGTGAATCGGCAATGAAACTGTGGTTATATCTTGTTGTTTCAGTGCAGGTAAGGACAGTGAAGTGAGCCCAAAAAGTTTTAAACTAAGTACATTGGTTCATGATATGGTGCATTTTTATCCCCTATGTATGTTGTAGTCAACATCTAGAACTAGGTCTTGTAGGACTCTCACAAAATTTCTACTGTTACGGTAACAAACAGTCACTTTGCTTATGCGATGTTACTCAACCAATAAAAACATTTCTTCTATTTTGTTTTTATTTTTTTCCCAAAACCACCCCGTTACATTTAGGAGTTTTTTTGGTGGAAGTTACATTGAGGAGTTTGTGAGAGCGTAACAAAGACACCTGGTCTTGGAGGACTCTATGTCGCCTATGCTGTCACAAAGTTAAATTACACTGGTTAATTTATAAATTAAACCGCTGCATTAACCTAAACGGTGGCGTTTTTGTAATTAACGTTACAAGTTGACACATCCCTGTTACATAAGGAGTATTTCAATTCTCTCTCTGACTCTGTCTCTCTCCTTGCTTGGCCACCGCGCGGGTCTGAAGATCAGACGTCGACGAGAAGAGGCTCCATTGATAAGGTAATTGGGTGTTTCTCTTTTTGGTTTAAATTGGGTTGTTGTTTGTTTTGTTGGGTTTTTGAGTTTTTCTTTCACGCATTTCGTCGAACATCTGGTGGGTGTGTGGGTGGTTGTGATTGATTGATTAAAGTTCGTGCCTTTTTCTTTGATATGCTCTGTTTTTGCTAGTTTTAAATGCTGTTAGTGATGTTAGATGTATTTTTTTACTGTTCTTTCTAAATCCTCCATACTTTTGGTTTTTAAGGAGATATGGAGTTTGACCCAAAAGAAGAAAAATAAAAATGAAATATTTGGTGGTGAGCTAATTAGATATTACGTCAATTTCGCTAATAACAAGAATTCGACAACTTGATGATATGAATTTTAAATCAAAAATCTGGAAGATGAAAGAATGTATAGAAATATACTTTTGTGATATGTTTTCTCTCCCAATGCTTGTGTACAATCTATCCTTATATAAGGATATCCCTAACAAACAAAGTAAACTTAGCCTAAAATCATGCCATAAGATAACGCCAATATCCGAGAATCACGCCATATGATAATGTTGCCATATAACTAATATTGGCATAAATCACAATATTCCCAAATACTCCCAATACCCCCCTCAAGTTGGAGCATGAGGATCAAGAATGCCCAACTTGGAGAGTAATAAATCAAACTGTTTCTTGCCAAGAGCTTTTATAAAGATGTCGGCCAACTGAGACAATGTAGAAACATGAGCCGGAGAAATCAAACCTTCATTAATCGCATCCCGGACGAAATGACAATCCACTTCAATATGTTTGGTTCTTTCATGAAAAACAGGATTCTTTGCTATATGTAGGGCAGATTCACTATCACAAAATATCTTAATAGCTTTCGGATGACTGACACCCAAACTTAACAATAAGGCCTTAAGCCATTTCAACTCACAAGTTAACGCAGCCATAGACCTGTACTCGGCTTCTGCCAAAGAAAGAGAGACTGTATGTTGTTTCTTGGTTTTCCAAGAGACAGGAGATTGTCCCAAACACACGAGCCAACCGGTAAGAGACCGACGAGTAATCGGGCAAGCAGCCCAATCTGAATCACACCAACCCTGTAGAGTTAAATCACAATATGCGCTTAACAAAATTCCCTGGCCTGGAGTACCCTTCAAATAACGAACCACTTTTAAAGCGGCCTCCCAATGCTCAGTTCGTGGTTCCTGCATAAACTGAGACAATATATGTACAGAATAGGCTAAATCCGGCCTGGTTACTGCAAGATAAATTAGACGTCCAACTAACCGACGGTACACTTCTGGATCAGCGAGAAACTCCCCATCAGCCAAGCCGAGCCTATGATTTTGCGGCATGGGGAACCCACTTGGTTTTGCCCCTAACAAACCAGCCTCAGAAACAATGTCTAAGGTATATTTCCTTTGACACAAAAACAGACCTGCAGAGCTACGTGCCACCTCTATGCCCAAAAAATACTTCAAAGGACCCAGGTCCTTCATTTTGAAACAATCACTCAAATAGGCTTTGAAAGTGCACAATGCAGCGGAATCATTCCCAGAAATAATGAGATCATCAACATACACTAAAACATTAATCTGGATATTTGCCTTAGTGAATGTAAAAAGTGAATAATCAGAATAAGACTGTAGAAAATCATACGCTTTCAAAGCCGTGACTAGCTTTGCGAACCAACATCTGGGAGCCTGTTTGAGACCATACAATGACTTACGTAATCTGCAGACCAAGGAAGGATCCGAACTTTCGAACCCGGGGGGCAATTTCATGTATACTTCTTCAGCAAGGTCACCATGTAAGAAGGCATTATGAACATCCATTTGATGAAGCTCCCAATTCTTGGAAGCAGCAATGGCCAAAAAAATCCGAACTGTTGTCATTTTTGCAACCGGGGCGAACGTTTCATTATAGTCAATGCCTTCTTGTTGATGATTACCTAAGACCACCAGCCTAGATTTGAGCCGTTCAACTGCACCATCGGACAAATATTTGGTCCTGTAGACCCACTGACTGCCGAGTGCCTTTTTACCGGGAGGAAGAGGTTCCAAAGTCCATGTACCGTTGGCTTCTAGAGCCTGAATTTCCTCCTGCATGGATTTCTGCCAACCAACATTTTTCATTGCCTCTTTAAAAGACTTGGGGTCAGTACCATTAATAAGAGCTGCAATAAACTTTCGATAATGTACAGAAAAATTGTCACAATGAATATAATGTGCTAAGGGATACGGAGTACCTGAAGGGTGATCAGAAGACGACGCCGGGAGAGAGGAAGACTGACTTTTAGCAAACACGGTTGCAGTGACATGATTACGAAGCTTGACCGACGGAAACTTTTTACGAAAGCCACGTCCCATGTTCTCAGTACCTGAAGCATCATCAGCAGCCACGACAGGCGGTGGTTCAGTGCTGCCCGAGCCAGCATCTGCTGGAAGAGCATCGGGGGCAGCTGGTTGGTGCACAGTAGCTTGCGTGGGAATGCTGCACCGTGAGGTCTGGTGTACCCCGTTCGTGGCCACCCATATCCTCATCACGCACATTCCCTTGCCCCATAATATCACAATTATCATCACAAACACCAAAATCAAAAAAGTCCTCGTGAACATCCCCATTTTCCACAACATTGACATCCTCCAGACAACCAAATGGAAAAACATCTTCAATAAACTTAACATCACGAGATACAAAAAATTCTTTCGATTCAAGATCATATAAATTCCACCCCTTTTTCCCGAAAGGATACCCCATGAATACACATTTTCGGCTTTTGCTTGCAACTTTGTCTCCTTTGGTCTTTTGGTTGTGAGCAAAGCATAGACAGCCAAAGGTACGAATAGCTTCAAATGCGGGTGGTTTATGAAAAATAATCTCAAAAGGTGTCTTATTTTGTAGGATAGGTGTAGGAGTTCGATTAATTAAATGAGCAGCCGCGAGTACACACTCCCCCCAAAAATAAATAGGCAATTTAGCTTGAAATCTCAAGGCTCTCGCCACACTCAAAATATGTTTGTGTTTTCGCTCGACCCTCCCGTTTTGTTGTGGAGTACCCACACAAGAGGTTTGAAAAATAATACCGGTGGCCGTAAAATAATCAATCAAACATTTGAATTCCGTACCATTATCACTTTTAACAATTTTAATAGTTTGAGAAAATTGTCTATCGACCATAGCGAAAAAGGCCATAAACATTGGGAAAACTTCGGATTTATCAAGCAATAAATAAATCCACACAGCTCTAGAAAAGTCATCAACAATTGTTAAAAAATAACGAGCCCCACAAGAAGATTCATGTCTATAAGACCCCCATAAATCACAATGTATTTTCTCAAAAAGTCTAGTGCATTTATTTTCACTTAATGGAAAAACATCTCTATGATGCTTAGCACGAAAGCATACTTCACATCCTTTTGCTAGACGATCTTTATTATTACCAACATGGGGAAGCAACTTTACTACTTTTTCGGAAGGGTGACCAAGTCGCCTATGCCAGAGTTCCAGAGCCGAAGTAGCTTCAATTGCGGACACCACCTCGGGTTTGCTAAAATAGTACAATCCATCCCTCCTAGTGCCCGTTCCAATCAGCACCTTCGTTTGGTCCTGTATAACACACATATGAGAATTAAATGTGACAATAGTTTGTAAGTTAGCATTAAGTTGTGAGACTGAAAGTAAATTGCAACCCAAATTAGGTACATAGAGAACGTGATGAAGAGTAATCGCATCGGATAGGCGAACCGATCCTTCCATAGAAGCAAATACTGTTTCGCCGTTTGGCAGACCAACAGGGCAATGAATTTGATGAATGGAAAATAACCATGACTTATCACCTGTGACATGATGAGTAGCGCCTGAATCAATGATCCAAGAAGATACATCAAACTTACCATTTAGGCGATTTTCCGGTATTGTAGCATTACCAAAAAATCCCGTAATAGCCTTCCATTGCTCGGGTGTGAAAATGGGATCATTTGAAGTCGACTCGGGGTCACGTCCAGCAGCAGCAGTCATGGTTTTAGATTGTTCACAACGATTAATTTGAGACTTTAAATGTTGAATACGAGGACCATTAACAACACAAAAACGTTCATGTAAATCATCCCATAAACGTTTGGCATTATCATAATTAGACAACATACTTTTTACCTCCGGATCAATGGTATTCATAAGCCATGAAACGAGCATACAATGAACAACGACCCAATCCTCCTTCGTTGCGGGTGGAGTATAATCAGTAATGGTGCCGTCAAGAAAACCAAATTTGCGGCGAGAGGAAAGTGCGACATATATAGCATGTGCCCAAGAATCGAAATTGTCGAGTTTTAGACGAACAGGAGTGATAAAATCCCCCGGGCGGTCATGTGCGCCGAGGTAGAATGGTGAGGTGGTGTCGATTTTCTGTGGTGGTGGTGGCGGTGGCGGTGTATCATTGTCACCGGCCATGATATTTAAAAAAATAACCTGCTCTTATACCATGAAAGAATGTATAGAAATATACTTTTGTGATATGTTTTCTCTCCCAATGCTTGTGTACAATCTATCCTTATATAAGGATATCCCTAACAAACAAAGTAAACTTAGCCTAAAATCATGCCATAAGATAACGCCAATATCCGAGAATCACGCCATATGATAATGTTGCCATATAACTAATATTGGCATAAATCACAATATTCCCAAATACTCCCAATAGAAGAAAATAACATTTCACAATGTGTTTTTTTGTTGTTGTTCTTAGCTTCCAGTTCATGTAGTTTTTACTGTTCTCTCTAAATTTTCCAGCGACTGGCAACATCGAACAGAACATGGAAATGACGAGGCATCATAGTGAAAGCATCACTCATAAGGTAGAGCTGCCTGATGATGTACTGATGGAAGAGCTTGCGAGGCTTCCAGGCAAGTCTCTTATGCGATTCAAGTCCGTATGTAAAAATTGGTTCTCTCTCATCACCCATCCCGCCTTTGTCGAGATGCATCAAAATCAATCTTACACCAGAGAGGGCATAACCATCCTAGTAATATCTCGGTCACGGATCAATGATAATTGCCGTTTCGTTGATATCAATATGAAGAAGGAGGCCTATCATAATGCGGTGAGCGTTTACGATATGAGAAGTAAAATTAATGGTATGACAAATATTGTTAATGGTTTGATATGTTTCTATGACAATGTTAGTTTGCAAGGAAGTGTATGTTGAGGTAACGCCCCAAATATCAAATAGTATTATTTAGTTGTGTTTTATTTTATTTTAGTTTGTAAAGAAAAAGAAAATAAAACAAAAGAAGTTGAAACGATGGAAAACGGCAGAAGTAGCCGTGGGTTATAGGTGTTCTGTAACACCATTTAGCTTTATTGCCTTAGTAAATAAACTAATCAAGTTGGGTTTAATTGGCCGTGAAGTCTTGGATGAGAAAATGCTGTAACGCATGGTTGAAGTTTATTCCCAAGATGATGTTACGGTTTGGATAGTGAGTGAGAGACAAACAAAGAGTGAGAGAAATTGAGTATTTCTCCAAAGAGGTTTGTTCCAGTTCATGGTTGATTCGGTTTGTTCGGGTGAAGATAATCAGAGTATTCGGATCGGTCATCGACAGGTATTTGTGGGTGTATCTTTGGTTTTGTGGGAGTACCAAATTGAGTTAGAGTTTGTCAATTTGTACTAATACCAAAGATAGTTTGTTTACTTGTTGCTTGATCTTGTGATTGTTGCCGATTGTAATCTTGATTATCATAGTGGATTATTGTTTAGTGCGTGGAGAACCGCACCGTGGTTTTTCCCCTAATTGAGAGGGGTTTTCCACGTAAAATTATTTGTGTTGATTTTGGGTTCTTGCACTTTATTTTTCCGATTATCTGTTATTCTGATTGTGGGTAAATACCGTAGTTTTCCCCAACAGTGGTATCAGAGCTTTTGGTTGTAGGATCGGTGGTGGAAAAATTACTGTATTTGTTGAAGGGAGGAATTATTTTGTGCAAGTAAGATGTCTGGTAGTGTGCCCAAATTTGAAATTCCTTTGTTTGATGGTAAAATTAATTTTACTGTGTGGAAGAGTACGGTTGAGGATTTGTTGGTTCAACAAAATTTAGATGAGGCTTTAGATGAGACAAAGCCTAGTGGGGTGACCGATGCCCAATGGACATCGAAGAAGAAGAAAGCTGTCAGTACTATTAGATTAGCTATGGCTCCGGAGATCAAGTATAATTACTTGACTGAGACAGATCCAAAGAAGTTGTTGGATAAGCTCCAGAGTGTATATGCATCAAAGTCACTGACTAACAAGCTTTGTTTGAGATATGAGTTGTACCAGCTAAAGATGGAGCAAGGTACAGCGTTGCAGGACCACATTAACAGTTTTAACCAGCTAGTATGTCAGTTAAGAAATGCAGATGAGAAGATCTCCGATCAAGAGGAGGCATTGTTATTGTTGGCTTCACTACCTAAGTCCTACAGGCCAATTGTGCAGACATTACTTCTAGGGAGGACAGAGATTACACTAGATGAAGCAATGACAGTGTTGAGAGAGAATGATCGGATGATGTTGCAGGTTGATGGTGTATCTCCTAGTGATGGAGGAGATAGAGTACTAGCTGCGGAGGTGTCCTGCCTTTATAATCTTTATAATCTCACGACTCGCAAAATCCTGCCTCTCCCTATATATATAAAAACTAAAGATAATATTATTTCTGAGAAATTCTTCCTAGGCTTTGATCCTACAAACAAAGAATATAAGGTGCTTTGTATGTCGATGGATCGTGATGACTATAATAATTCTGGTCTGGTGACATTTGAAGTGTTAACCGTGGGCAGCAAGAACAATGAATGGAGGCAGATCGACATATCCAATATCGGTAAATTTAAGCTTACAGATTTGAATGGTCGTGGCCTTTATCTTGATGGGGTCATCTATTGGACTTCATGGGAGAGCACATCTTATAAAATATCCATAATTGTGTTTGATGTTGAACAAGAGAAGTTTAAAGTAATAAGTACCCAGCACAGTTTCTATGGTATTTCAACCTTAGCATATATTCAAGGCCATCTTTCGCTGGTCAAATTTGATTTTCCGTATTGTAATAATGAATCCAGACAACTTCAGGTTACTTTGTGGAAATTAATAGATGCTAAAGACAATGACAATCCACTGTGGATAAAAGAAGTGACTAACTGCTGCGAGTTTCCTACGATAGATTGTACGTTTTGGTGCAGCAATTACGGTCAAGTGTTTTCCTTTCACCACCCATTTGCATCAGTTGAGTGTGTAATTGACTATTTTGATCTCCAAACTGGTCATTATCAGAAGCTACGATTAAATAATGCTGAAGGATTACTCTCTGATGAAGATTATCTATTTGGTGGTGCTTTGGTGGTTGAGAACATCATTCCTTTGAAAAACATGAGAAGCCCCATGTTAGCTATATAATGTAACAGGAACTTGTGTTATTTTCTCCAGTGTGGTTGAATTTTATGCTTATCATCGCATATTTTTCTTGGTCATGTAGGCTTTCTTGCCACTCATTCATTCTGAAAAGAAAGTTGTCAGTCAGATTCCTGGAAACCCTGCTCTAATTTAGCTCTCCCTTCAATTTCTTGAATGCTTTTGCACTTTCGCAAGATAAATAGTGCTTAGTACTCTAATGCGCGCATAACTGTATGTGTAGTAGTTCCTTTTCCTTTGCTGTTGTGATCATAAGCTGCCCCAACTTATAGAATCTTAAACAGTCTACTGAGGAGTTTCTCCAGGATTCTGACAAGACCAAGAAAACATTAAGAATTTGCTAAAACCGATCTCCTTTTCCTTTGTTGTTCCTTAAGGTCGATTGTTGGTTACTTTCAAATGGAAGTAGTAGTGTTTTTCGAGCTTTGATGCTTGTATCAAATTCCTGTTATATGATCTTGAAGTATGGGATTATCGAGAATTAGAGCGAACAACAAATTCAGAGGTTTTTTTTTTTTTTTTTTGCTCTGAGGGTTTTATGGAGGCAATTACTGATAAGCTAACAAACAAATGAAGGCTCCAGCTCTGTTTTTGTTAAACATATATAGCGATGAGGTCGCCGATTGGATACCACCAGACCAACCAATTGTCTGCATAAGGAGGATTGTTATTAGTAATTGATCATTTGTTTGGTCCTGAATCCGTAGCTATTATTCCATTACACTGTTAAGATCAATGTCAAAGATAATTAAATGAGTAGAAAAAAACAATAACTCATAACAAAGATAATAGGTTCAGAAATTTATGGTATCCCTAGTAGTATTGAGAATGTGCTTGTTAGATTGAGCACATACTATGAGGAAGAAGAATTCGAGTCTCCACATTTTACTAGTTCATTGTCTCAATGCCTCATCCTAGATCATTATCACTAGGATTGATATAAACTAAAAGTATTTTAAGTAAGTATTATATTACTCCGTATTATTTATGGGTTTAATTCCCCATCCCCATATTTTGTATGGGCCGGATTCTAGATGAAGTAGCGGAAGGTAATAGAGAAAATTAACTAAATATGTAAATATTTTCCGTATTATTTAGGAAACTGTATCTATTTTGGAAATTAATATTTAATTAATTTCCTCTATTAGAAGGTGTCTCGGTCACCATTCACTAGCACCTTCCTTTTCGACGAGCAATAACTGTATTACTCCGTATTTATAGTGTTGGTGTGATATAAAAACTCCTGTAAATCTGTAGAGGAAGTTGCAGTTTGTAGGAAGTGTATTATTCGGTAGTCCCGGACTACCACGTCATCCATACTCCCAGCCTATAAGAACTTAACAACTGTTATTAATTGGTAAGTCAGCAACTGACTCATCCATTAACAGAACTTATAGACGCCGTTCAATTCAAATAGCAAATGAAAGTTTTGAAAATCGCGCCCAGATTTTCATTTGAATTATTCATGAATTTTCAAAGCAGGTTTGCGGAAATTACTTTGCATTCTTGTTCTTACATTTCATTCTCTCTCCTACCTCCATGGCTTTGAGTACAAATATGTAATATATATAATTCTCTCTCCTATATCTATGGCTTCTCTCTCTCTCAACTCAACTGTTGCCATAAAAAAAAATCGAAGAACGTCAGATTAGCCAGGACAAATATCATTTTTCTAATTCGAATACCGATCTACGCCTACGGTATCTACGAACTCTTCCCCTGCCTCCATTTTTATCATCTCTATTAATGCTCTTGATTTATGAATAATTTGGTTGTTTCTCTTCTTACCTTTTAAAACAGTATATGAATTTATCAATTGCCTCTAATATGCGATTTTGTTTAGTAATTGATATACATATCATATGATTGCCCAAAAAGGATGTTCGATTGGAAACTAGGGTAAGTTGCATATTTAGGTACGATTCATAAACGGTTCCAATAAATTTATTTCAAACTTTTCATAATCGAAACTTTAGAACAATTTTAACTTTTTTTTTGTTTGGAATAAAATTAATATACCTGGGTATACTGGATGGGAGAGGAGGAGGAGTGAATTTTGTGGAGGAGGGAAAGGGTTACAGAGGAAGAAAATGGGGAAGTGAATTGGTATAAATTCTCATCTCTAATTTTTTTCTACATTGTTGCAAAAATGAAAGTAATCGTTTCTAGTTTCCTTCCCCTATCCCTCTGGTATATTTTCTTTCAGTAAAATGCTTCAAATTCGTCATCACATTTCGACGCATTTGTTGACCTTCAATTTATGACCAAACTTATATGTAGGTACTTTCTTCCTTATCTAGATTAGTATTGTACTAGATTACCCAAAAAAGATTAGTATTGTACTAGTAATCAAATTCTTGTTTTACTTTCCTTGTGACTTACTGTTAACTAGTAGTTTAATTGAATGTTTACACCATTTTTTTCCGCTTGCAGTACAAGGACGCAAAGACAAAATGGATGTGATAATTTCCGATTTCTGTACACTCTGATGTCATTATATCATTTTGTTGGTGAATGTAGCCTGCACAGATGAAATCACCCAAAAGTACAAGGCTGTTGTGAATGAGGTTGAGCGCTAAGGAAGCTGTGGATGACCTGAAGAAAGAAAAAGTTATGAAGCAAACACTTGTTATTGTGAAACTCTTTGGTCATCTTTGCTTCTTGTATATTGACATTTGATTATCATAATGAAATTGTTATTCGATGAGTATAATGTATACCTAAATAAAACGGTTTAGCATGATAAAGGTGCGATAGCAATCCAATTACAACTAAGCTGGGTTTAGAATGTTGGCTTTTTCCACACAGCTTAAAGATCTTACAAAATTACTCCATTAAATTCCATTATAAACTGAGCAATGAATTTAAGTAGAGTTGATGCAGATTGGCAAGGTCAATCAAGTTCTTCGGTACTTTTTTTTTTTAAGAATGGAGATTTAGTTTTCTTACAATTCTCTATTAGTGAAGTGGAGCTCTTCCGTGCTCATATTACTGAAAGTTGACTGTAGAATGTTATAATTTGGATTCTTTCATCTTCATAAGTGTTCATGTTATGTTGTTTTACTTCATGTTCTTCTGCATCGTACATACTTATCAATTGCATTGGGAATCGTACTTCGAATGTTGTGTTGTGATCTAGGCACTAAGGTTATGCATTATATATGGTGAAAAGCTTTTTTAAGTTCTTGGCTTCTGCTTTCCACCAGTCTAAGGTAGTGCTGAAATTGTAGCTATATAATTACACAGGTTCTTCCAAATACACATCCAACTCAGATTGACATGACTTATCTCCTGGGACTACAAGGCCAGCACGACCATCAGCCAATGTTAAACCACATTCCACGTCCAACAAAGCTTTTAATTACTAATAGTAGCTTGACAATCTGCTCAATATACTTAAATGAACATTCCACCTAAAGTAAAGGTAGTTCAAAGAGCTTAAAAACAAAATTCTAAAATCCTTGTTCTTCACTACAAGGCCAGACAATATATACAATACTCAAACATATACAATTTCATTATGCTTAGATGCGTTGTGCCCATTGCCTTCAAAATCTCATCTCGTTTGCAACCTAAAATATTTATAATAAAAAAACGAAAGATAGTTATACAATATTGATACTAATAGTTATCAATAATAAAAAATTCCAGTTATACAAATTACCTGCGATAGATCGTACGAGGCCAAGTTGTCCAAACCTTGTAGCATGCTCATAAGAGGATATTGAGTAGTTAAATTTGATGAAGACTGTTCATACATAAAGGAAAAAAAAAACAAGTTAGGGAACAAAAAGAAGAAAACTACTAAATGAAATAACAATACTATCCTGTTTTATTGCTACTAAAAAAAAAACCTGTGTAGGACATTGCATAGACATCTCCATAGGAATTGAGCTTTGATTTACATTAGAATGTAAATCTTGAGTTGGAGATTTTGAGGAATCCTATTAATTATTGCAACAAAATGTTGAACAAAATGCATATTAGCTTTTCCAAAATTTAGAAAAGATAATGCACATAAACATCACAGTACACCTACAAATGATAATAACAAATACGCACCATAGTTATGAATGAAGGCGTGGCTGATGTAGAAGTTGAGACTTGGTGTTGTTGCGAAGTTTTGACTACTGATTTAGAGCCTGTATTTGTTCACAAATTGTATAGATGATAACTAATAGGGCAAAAAGTCAGATATTGCAAATGCAAGTAAAAATATACTTATTACCAGACTTTGTTCCCTTTCTAGTAGTAGTAGGTTTGCCCTTTCCCTTTTCAAGATGGCCTTTCAATCGAGCATTTATAACACCTTTCGGTCGCTTGGTCGGAGGATTTTTCACCGGAGCTTCTTCAAATGCATCTTGTTCATGTGTATCTTCTTGATCATCAATGGTGCTGTCATGTGCACATAACTTCCCAAATTCTTTTTCAACCTCAGTATAGATCTTCTTAAAACCATTTTCGCATATTGCCCTTGTTTGCTCATTCTCCTTTCCTTTTAATATCAAATTATGGACATAACGCAACATACGATTGCAAAATAAAGTATCACTCTCATTTCTATTACATGGTAGAGCAGCTTGGTGTGACACTCCACAACTTGATGCATTTCCCTTATCCTTTGCGTGTTTTGTCCAACGTGGCAAGATGTATTTATCAGGGATCAAAGCAACTTTATTAAAACCAAGCACTGCCAAAGCATGAGAACAAAGGATGCCCATGGATTCAAACTTTTTACAGCTACATGAGATGGTCAAAGTAGAAATATCAAAATACACACTACGAACCCTTCGGCTACTTCCCTGGGATTCCACCTTGTAACTGTGACTTGTTGCATTCTGTGAAACTAGCGAACACATTGATGCAAGAAAATTGAGATACTCCCTCTCAAATAATTTGAATATTGTTATTGTGTACATCTTTGCAGCATGTCTGAGTAAGGCACTATCTTTAACACTGATATTTGGATTACCCTTCTTTGTATCAAATTGACTATTAGCTTCACGGTCACGCCACCTTTTCAGTAAGTTGTCAAATGCAAGTACAAATTTTGTAAGACTTGTGGTAGCCTTTGCTAAGCCAGATAAAACATTGTTAGTACTCTCACTCCTTTGAGTTGACAAAATATTAGCAGAGAAGGTGTCCTTATTAAACCCAGTACACCACTTATGCCGTAACTTGTATAAACTTTTCAACCATTTATGATCTTGGCAATTAAATTTGTTAACCATTGCATCCCATGTCTCATGAAATTCATTCTCCGATTCACAACCTTGCAAGCACTTGTTAAATCTTGACATGAACTCACTATTTGACTTAAGAGGACCCAAGTGATCATTAGCATTTTTACTTATATTGCATTTGACATGGCTTGATCTTGATCTGTGAAAATAGTTTTTGGAGCCTGATCACCCATTGCATCTAAAAAGGACTTGAACAACCACTCAAATGATTCCCCCTTCTCATCCAACAAAAAAGCACATCCAAACATGACATTATGCGAATGATTATTTACACCTACTAATGGTGCACATACCAAGTTGTATTTGTTTGTGCGGTAAGTGGTATCAAACACTACAACATCTCCAAATGCATCATAATCTATCCTTGATCTCCCATCCCTCCAAAAAGAAATTAGTTAGTCTACCTTCCTGGTCCACTTGTTCTGTGTAGAAAAACATAGGATCTTCTTTCTGTTTTAACTTGAAGAGGTTTATTAGACTTTGAGCATCTCCAGCTTCAATCATCATCATTTTTTCCTTGTTCACATAATTGTAACAATCTCTTTGTGTGAAACCAACATTCTCCATTCTGAGGCCCTCCAACCCCTTGCGAATGCTGAAACCGGTCATATAAGCATATGCATTATACAGATCATATGCTTCTTGTTCATCACATACAACACGTCCAAGCAAAGTGTGATGAGAAGTTCCATTTCGGCTCACTAATTGAGCATCCTCGATGTTCACATTGCCAGTTTGCTCTATAATCTCTTCGTCACTTTCAATATGTATAGCTTTCCCTAAAGATTAATATTTTACTTGCCAGTGAGTTCATTTAGTGCAAAAAGTATTTGAACTGAATAGGTAAAATATAAAAGAATGTACCTTTTTACATCTACTTAGCAAACGAGTCCAAGTCAAAACATTAAATTAAAGAATCAAGACACCTGGATTGATGGACAAAGAAAATTAATCATTTTAAAAGCAATGAAAATTGAGCTATTAAAATACTTTTAAACATATTACCCTACTTCCATAATCCCTACTTTATTATCACAAGGAAGTACTATAAACTTATGAAACTTTGACAGAGAGTAGTTCAACAAAGACTTAGCAATCACCCAAGGAAAAAAAATAAAACGAATGTCAATATAAACAAGGGTTCAACATCAAATCAATGAATTTCATTGAATAGACCAGAGATGGATAAAACATTTGCAGTTGATCATCGTAAGGACTTGCACTAGATTATATATGTATCGTTGTTTCGGCTTTATAAAACGAAATACAAATTCTACAAAAAAAAAAAAAAAAAGAAATACGCACCTGGACAACACTGGTGAGACGAAAAACCAAATATATGATGAATGAAATCAACGCCTTCAAGCAAAACTATGTCGATCAAATGGAAAGCTCAGAGCGAGGATGTCGGCTGGAAACAGAGAAACAGAGAGAGATGGAGGAGAGCAGGAGTTTCAGTTTGAGAAGAACACGATGAGTAGTTGACCACGATTCTGGTTTCCTTTTCTTTTTTTTTTTTTTCCTTTTTTGGTTTTGGAAAGTTTTGCTGTTAAAATTAGATTACGAAAAAAAAGGAAAGATAGAGATCGTGCGTGTGATTTGCAAATTGGCGGGATCCTTAAATTTTATTCGACGGCGTCAGTGATCTCCGTCAAGTTGGATTGAAATGCTGACTTGCCCATAAAAACTACGTGGCTTGTTCTGATAAGCTGGGAGTATAGCTGACATGGTACTCCGGGAGTATATAATAATTTCTCCTTCTTATGGGCTTTGTTGTTTGTTTGTTTTTGTGAATTGCTATATACCGCCCAAAATTACTACCTACCGCCCCTGAAAAATACAATTTTGCCCTTTTACTTCCTCACCCTCTCCTCCACACCCTTCACCCTCTCCTCTTCACCCTCTCCTCCACACCCTTCACCCTCTCCTCAACCACGGTTAATCACGACAGCAATGGCTAGTGGCAGCGGCGGTGGAGGCGGCGGTGGGGTAAGTTTTAAATATATTTTTTTTTCTCCGTTTTTGTGTCGGGCGTCTGCAAATGGCGCCTCACCCATGGGTGAGGCGCCATTTGCAGACGCCTTACCATGGGTGAGGCGCCATTAGCAGACGCCCGAGACAAACGGAGTAAAAAAAAAATTATTATTATTATTATTATTATTATTATTATTATTATTGTTGTCGTTATTATTATTTTAATTATTAATATTATTATTAGTATTAATTAATTTCCGATTTGCTACATTATTGTTGTTGTTATATATTATTATTATTATTATTATTATTATTATTATTATTATTATTATTATTATTATTATTATTATTATTATTATTATATTTCATTATTATTATCTTTACTAGTAGTAGCAGTAGTTGTTTATAACTGATTATTAATTAAAAATGTGAAATGATAGAGGAGAGGAGGAGCCGGTAAATCGATGCCGAGGTTAGTCAGCGAACTAGCTGATTCAGGACCGCGTCACACGAGGACGCGCGGGATTGATGCCTCTGTACGGAGACAGAGAGAGGCAGTTCGAATGAGGGAGATGAGTGACCGTCACTTATATCGCGGTGATGAGGCTGAGGAACTCAATTACGGGTCGAGCGAGTTCTACTCCGGGGATCAGTCCATGGACGACGATCAGATTGGCGTCGAATCATCCTCCGTGATGTGGCGCATGGCGAAGGGCAGAGGCGGTAAGTTTGTTAGTACTGGGTCGTCCAGTACTAGCAAACGATCTAGAGTATTTCATTACTTTGATTCCTCCGGAGCAAGCGGAAGGTTCTCGATCGGTTATGAAGGAGTATATGAGAGATTGGCGGGCTGCCAAATGATGTATTGTTATATTTTTATGTTGGAGTTTCATTGTTATTGTTATTTATTTGTGTTATTGTAATTTGTTGTTTTTTATTTACCTTTTTTGTTTTATTGTAATTTGTTGTTTTATTTACCTCCAATAATCACGAAAAAATATAACATGCAAAATATAACAATCACACAAAAATGTGACAATGATATAAGTAGAAAAATATAACAATCACGCAAAACATTCAATTACGTCAACCTCGCTAAACGATCCCAATGTGCTCTTCGCCTAACATACATTTGCTCCCAACCAGCGACACTATCAGAACGGGAAGTAAACCATAATGCGCATATCGGAGGAACAGGGAAATCTGACCCTAAATTCAGACGGATATAATGCATGTAAGAATCACCTAAATGACCTATGACAAATTCCCTAGTTAGACGTGTAACAGTCGAAGGTACTTGCAACGGTAGCTCAGTGGAACAAGCATATAACCCCCTTTCGCTGCCGTATCCGAACAACATAATCGCTGCATTGAAGATGTTGGCAATCGGGAACAAATCCTCAAGTACTATCATCCAGTGATCATCGTGACACGCACCTCCGTCCCACATAATACGGCGGTAACCAGCGTCGACCCCGTCAACGTATATGTCTTTGTACAATGCTCGGTTAGCTAAGATTTCGTTTGCAATGCAAACTCTCGTCCATCGCCATTGCTCTTGGTCTCCGAAAACTTAGTCCGCAATGACACGGAAACCGCAATTACCATCCCCAACCACATCGAGATATCCTTCAATGAAAGGTATGATGATTCCCGGAATTTTGTTAACATGATAGAATTCAGTGATATCTATTCCATGTCCATCTGCAAGACAATATAATAGAAAGTCATTAATAGTACTTATCAAAAAGTACTTAACAACATTATGTACAAGTTAAAAAATTATTTCATACCAGTACTCCGCACGACGTTACTCGATGAGGATGAGCTACGACCACGCCCGCGGCTCGATGAGGATGACCTAGGGCGACCACGACCCCTCTGGCTGTACTCCCATGAACTAGGATCATGTCTGGTAGAGGAACTCCCTCTCGGTCGACCTCTGACTGTCGTGTTCTCTTCCGGCTCGACGTACTCTCTGCATCAGGATGAAGTTGCTCATTGATAAGGACAAATATGTTGCGCACAACTGCCGGGTCGCTTGAGTTAACCTCGTTGACGAGAGAGTGAAAGTACCGATGGTCCTCAGATGGATGCTCAGTCATGTCAAGCGTAGCTATCTCCACTGCATCACTAATAACGAGTGTTCGCCAAAATTTGTGGACACTATTCAAGCTAATTGGCGTGCCCGTATCCGTGGCCGTTTTCAACTCACACGCACACGGGATCTGATGAGTGGATCTCAATACACAACCACAACGATCAAATACTTGGTCACTCAATTCTCTCATCCTCTTCAGCTCATCCGATAATATTCCTAAGCAGTAATGGGAAACATACCCGCTCAGATAGTTGAATGGGAAACCCGAGTACATCACACTTCTTCGTCTTCTGCACTCTTCAAGTGTGTACTTGATCTGAGTTAGTTGTGACTCGATTGACTTGTTGACCTTGTTCCAAACATTGTCCAAAGCTCCAGTTGAGGAGTTCAACCACTGTTTTAGCGCGGCATGTGCACTCTCCACCCTGCAAGTCGTAGTGTTGCCAAGGTGTAGCACCTTATTCGTCCACGCAGCTACAAACATCTCTTTGTATCTCAGCCAGGTCTCCTCTACATAGGATATCACGTGACGGTAAGAACTCCAACTATTCTTCCTCGTACGCACTGCTCTATCATACTCAGCTTCTGTGGAAGCTTCCATGATAGATTTCCACCTCCCGTTCTTGAACCTCTGCACGACGGCCTTATCTTTTCCACAAAGTCTATATACTTTGTCTTCAACGACTTTGTTAATGTGCCATGTACAGAGCAAATGGGCACTCTCGGGAAATATCTCTCTAATAGGTGTCATCAACCCTAGCTCACGATCGGTCACAATTGCTGTTGGGTGTAAATCATTTCCAATAAGCATCCTCAACTTATCTAAGACCCACGCATAGCTTGCCTCAGTCTCATCCTTCATAATGGCATAAGCTATGAGGAAGTTATTATTGCTCGGAGTCATCCCCACTATCTCAAGAAACAACATCTTATACTTGTTTGTTTTGTACGTGGAATCTAAGCCAATCAACCAAGGAAAAGACCGAAGTAACTGAATTGATGTAGGGTGTGCCATGAACACGTGAGTTACCTCATTAGTAGCTGGGTCGGCTCTTGTCCAATGTACGTACTTATTCTCCACAACTAAATGATGAAACTGACCAATGACATCTCTCTCTTCAAAATCAAGTTTCCTTATACGATCTCTGCAGTTGTACACATGCCGTCTAGTTGCATTGTCCTCCGGAAATTTTTCCTTAATAGCGGCCAAGATAGCACATGGCTTTGTTTGTGCCGAAGTCATGTCACGAACGAGTTGTTTTGACCCAGGACTAAGACCACTCATCTGACGATATCCCTCGGGAAACACAGCAAAGTCATGGTTGTGCGTACCCCTAATCCCAGGCAATGTGACAATCATCCAACTATTGGACCCATACACTTGTTGAGCTCTTAACTGGAACGTACATTTACAAGCCTTTGTTTTCGTCTTCTTCCGACCAGTAGTATCTAAGTCTCTTAATTCCCCTCTGTAGCGTTCACCTCGATTGCATCTTAACATTTTTACGCTTCCATTTTTCTTGTGTGACGAAATTATCAACTCAAACCCGATAGTAAGGGCAATTTGTTTTGCCCAATTAATTGCATCTCTATCACTATCAAAGAACTCATCAGTGACGAAATGCGTACTGTAATCAACACCATCACCACCGAACCGCTCCAAAGGAACCTAACGAAAACAACGAAAACAATGTTAGCTTAATCTTAAATTCAAACGTCTATCGAAACCGACTGAACCAAGGGACAGGCGTCTGAAACTTCCGCCTACTCCATGGTGCAGGCGGAAAAAACGGACGTCTACACTATGGTGTAGCCGTCTGAGATTTACGCCTGAACCATGGAGTAGGCGTCCGTGATTTCCGCCCCAACCATGGTGCAGGCGTCTATAGTTTCCGTCTGTCCCATGGTTGGGACGGAAATTACGGACGCCCGGTTCAAATTCTGCGAAAAATTTTTTTTACCTCGGCCACCGTCGACGACACTTCCTGGTCGCCGGCAGACATCCGCGGCCGTTGCTTCCTTACCAAATGAGTGAATGTTGATGAAGGTTGGGCATGAGAGTGGGTGGTAGAGAGGGAGAATTGATGTGAGAGTTAGAGAGGGAGAGGATGGGTGAAAATGTGAAGAAGGGCAAAATTGTATTTTTTAGGGGCGGTAGGTAGTAATTTAGGGCGGTAAATAGCAACACCCTTGTTTTTTTTTCCTCGGCCCAAAAATAGACAAAGGATTAAAGTCACTTATGTGTTTGGTTTGGTGCATGTCAATCGATGAGGTAAAGGGTGAGACGGCAAGAAAAAGATAGCATAGCTAATCTATAATTCTATATACTGATGGAACATAATCAAGGAGGATCATCACTACGAAAACAAAAGGTAATTCAGATTCTTCACCAAAGGGTATTTTATAATTTTAATTTGGGGTTATTTTTTTTGGGTTTGGGAAACTAGATGTGCTTAATAAGGGTTTTTCAATTTGTACATAGTATAAAGATCTATTGATTTATTGGTTGTTGAATGTTGTTGTTTAACTCTTGATTATGTATAGATTATTTGATTTAGAAATTTGTTGAATGGGAGTTTTCCCCAACTGTTGTTGTTCAGTTGATTTTTCCCCTGTACTTTTTTGAAGGTATAATGTTCTGCAGCTTGTTGCTTCTGATGGAAAAGATGAAACCAGCAATAATCATCACTATGATGTTCCTACTGATATTCTCATGGAAGTTCTTTCATGTCTTCCATCCAAGTCTCTTATGCGATTCAAGTCTGTCTCGAAACACTGGTTCTCTGTAATCACTGATCCCGTCTTTGCAAATATGTATCAAATCCGAAAGCGTGATGTAATCCTTGGAATCACTCCATTTTTCAACCGTACCAAACCCAAGCAGCAGTGGCTTATGATCGATACAAACAAGCACTCGAGTGCTACACTAAGTGTCCACAGGTTGCCGTGCTTGCCTCACTCCACCATAAGAATATCAAACATTGTTGACGGAATGGTATGTTTTTGCGACCTGTATAAAGTTGATGGATGCGTTTACCTTTATAATCTTGCCACTCGTGAAAGCCTGACACTTTCTCCATCAACACTGCAACGTTCCGATAGTGACAATTGTGTTGTACAGCACTGCTTCTTAGGCTTTGATCCAAACAACATGGAATATAAGGTGCTTCATATGTCAAATAAGCTACATAAAGGCCCTAGCCGTGACTTGGAATGTCAAGTATTTACTCTGGGAAGTCAGGGAAATAGATGGAGGCCAATCAGCATATCTTATATGGATTGTAGTTCCATTACTTACTGGTTACATAAATGTTGGGGAAAACTACGGTATTTACCCACAATCACAATAACAGATAATCAGAAAAATAAAGTGGAAGAACCCAAAAACAACACAAACAATTTTACGTGGAAAACCCCTCTCAATTAGGGGAAAAACCACGGTGCAGATCTCCACGCACTAAAATATGATCCACTATGATAATCAAGAGTACAAAGGCAACAATCACAAGATCAAACAACAAGTAGACTATCTATCTTTGGTACTAGTACAAATTGACAAACCCTAGCTCAATTTGGTACTCCCACAAATCCAAAGATATACCCACAAAATACTTGTCAATGACCGATCCGAGTACTCTGATTACCTTCACACGAACAAGTCAAATCAATCGTGAACTGGAACAAACCTCTTTGGAGAAATACTTAATTTCTCTCACTCTCTGTTTGTCTCTTTTCACTCGGCTCACTCTTTTGTTTCGGCTGTCTTGTTTCGACTCTCACCAAAAACCAAAAGACCAAAGCCTTTTTGTTTTTCCACCTTTTAGCTTCTGGTGGAAGCTTCTGCACGTCAACAGAGCCACAAAATCTTCTTTGTGGGCTTGACCAATCAAAACCATCTAAAGCCCACTTAAAAGGCAAACTCACGTAGCAACAATTCTTTTCCACTTCTTTTCTATTTTTGTTTTCTTTTCTTTTGTTCTATTTTATTTCTTTACAAAATTAAATAAAATAAAACACAACTTAATAATACTATTTGGTATTTGGGGCGTTACCTCAACAAATCCTCCCTCGACCCAAATCACCAAATACTTCCACCTTGTCCGAGAAACGGACCTTCTTCTTCGCGGTCTTGCTCCTCCCTACGCAATGACCCTCAACATAGCACAAGTTGTTCTCCGCCTTCCTCCCTTGCACAATCAAAGTAGCACCACGATATACTTTGCACCACCTTTCCGTACCAATGTATCTACACCCTTGCGATGTCAACTCACCCAACGAAATCACGTTAACACGAGCATCGGGTACATACCTCACATTGTGGAAGGTTCTAGTCACACCACCATGGAGCTCAATGCGGATGCTTCCCATCCCTTTGGCCTTCAACTTACCACTCCCCATGTTGATGTCACCATACTTTCCATCTTGGCACAAAGTATCAAACATACTTTGGTCTCTACAAATATGAACTGAAGCGCCGGAGTCCAACACCCAACTCTCTTGGCTTTCCTTTCCCTCATTGTTACTAGCCAAGAACAACTCCTTATTACCATCACAAGACATAATTACATTAGAGGAACCGCTATCATCATCAATTTTGGTCTTGCCCATCTTCTCTTGCAGCTGCTTGAAACTCTTCAAATCATCTCTCATCTTTGGGCAACGACTCTGAATATGACCCTTCACACCACAATAGTAACACTCTATGTTACTAAAGTCTCTCGCGCGCGACTTCGATCTACTTCTCGGGCCACCTCCTCTTCTCTCATGATTCCTCCCTCTCTCGGACACCTCCGCGGCTAGTACTCTATCTCCTCCATCACTTCAAGAGATACCATCAACCTAGAACATCATCCGATCATTCTCTCTCAACACTGTCATTGCTTCATCTAGTGTAATCTCTGTCCTCCCTACAAGTAATGTTTGCACAATTGGCCTGTAGGACTTAGGTAGTGAAGCCAACAATAACAATGCCTCCTCCTGATCGGAGATCTTCTCATCTGCATTTCTCAACTGACATACTAGCTGGTTAAAGTTATTAATGTGGTCCTGCAACACTGTACCTTGCTCCATCTTTAGCTGGTACAACTCATATCTCAAACAAAGCTTGTTAGTCAGTGACTTTGATGCATATACACTCTGGAGCTTATCCAACAACTTCTTTGGATCTGTCTCAGTCAAGTAATTATACTTGATCTCCGGAGCCATAGCTAATCTAATAGTACTGGCAGCTTTCTTCTTCTTCGATGTCCATTGGGCATCGGTCACACCAGCAGGTTTTGTCTCATCTAAAGCCTCATCTAAGTTCTGCTGAACCAACAAATCCTCAACAGTACTCTTCCACACAGTAAAATTAATTTTACCATCAAACAAAGGAATTTCAAATTTGGGCACACTACCAGACATGTTACTTGCACAAAATAATTCCTCCTTCAACAAATACAGTAACTTTCCCACCACCGATCCTACAACCAACGCTCTGATACCACTTGTTGGGAAAAACTACGGTATTTACCCACAATCACAACAACAGATAATCGGAAAAATAAAGTGCAAGAACCCAAAAACAACACAAACAATTTTACGTGGAAAACCCCTCTCAATTCGGGGAAAAATCACGATGCGGATCTCCACGCACTAAAATATGATCCACTATGATAATCAAGAGTACAAAGGCAACAATTACAAGATCAAACAACAAGTAGACTATCTATCTTTGGTACTAGTACAAATTGACAAACCCTAACTCAATTTGGTACTCCCACAAATCCAAAGATATACCCACAAAATACCTGTCAATGACCGATCCGAGTACTCTGATTACCTTCACACGAACAAGCCAAATCAATCGTGAACTGGAACAAACCTCTTTGGAGAAATACTCAATTTCTCTCACTCTCTGTTTGTCTCTTTTCACTCGGCTCACTCTTTTGTTTCGGCTGTCTTGTTTCGACTCTCACCAAAAACCAAAAGACCAAAGCCTTTTTGTTTTCCCACCTTTTAGCTTCTGGTGGAAGCTTCTGCACGTCAACAGAGCCACAAAATCTTCTTTGTGGGCTTGACCAATCAAAACCATCTAAAGCCCACTTAAAAGGCAAACTCACGCAGCAACAATTCTTTTCCACTTCTTTTCTGTTTTTGTTTTCTTTTCTTTTGTATTTCTTTTGTTCTATTTTATTTCTTTACAAACTTAAATAAAATAAAACACAACTTAATAATACTATTTGGTATTTGGGGGGTTACCTCACAATAAATTGTACCACGAACCTGGCTTTTGTCTTGACGAGGTCGTTTACTGGACATCAGTGCTTGAGTACCCACAGGCGGCAATATCCGCATTCAGTGTTGAGCATGAGAAGTTTGGATATATAATGTACCCACAGGAGGTAAATGATGGACTGACGTTAGCTCAAATTGGTGGAGATCTTTCTCTTGTACGAGTAGCTCAAAGTTACAAGAACGATGAGATTGTTTTGTGGAGATTAAAAAATCCGAAAGCCTATGATACGCCATTGTGGGTTAAAGAGGTTATTGCCTGTCCTTTCCTTGATTATGGACGGGCATCGATAAGCTGGACTGATTTTGGTCTATTGTTCTTGGTGCGTTCCTCTTCCTCACCTTGGTACGACCCATATCCGGATAACCCCTTTGTTATTGGACACTATGATCTAGCAACTGGTAGAAAAACGGTTACGCAGATAAAAGATGCTCAAGGAAAGGTTAGTGTTGGTTTTGGTATTTTTCAAGTGGTTGAGAAGCACATCATGCCCTTGAAGAACATCAAGAGAAGACACATTTAAGCGGTATAATGCCCTTGGATCAGAAATGCAATTTGTTTTTCCTCGATTTAGTTCTTTCTTTTTGGAATGTTAGATATTTAGACATAATTGAAAAAAATATACTTATATGGTAGTGATATTGTTAATGTTGTTGATCATGAGCTAGAGCAAATAACCAAGATTAAATTTTGGCACACAAGAACCTAAGAAAATACTTTGTGAACAATAAACAATCTTATTCAGTACTGGATTTATTATCCCTGTTTTTCGTGCTCTCATTAGATGTCATGGGAGGATTTGGCATTGTGGATTCCTCGATTGGAAATGTAACTGAAGGATAAAGAGCATGGCGATGACTTCATCAACATCAACATTACCCCAGTGCCTCCAAAGAGGCTCCCGCCTAGGCAGGGTAAGGGAGGTCGGTTGTACGCAGTCTTACCCTTGCGAGAGTCTCACAGAGAGGTTGTTTCCGTTTCACTCGAGATGCGAAGTGCGACGACCATCGGCAACTTCACAATGAATAAGAAGTGCCGACAATTTTATGAGCCATTTTGCTTTAGTCCATTACATTCCGAAGCCAAAACGTAAAGCTTTTGGCTCCACTGGAAATGGTGGATGAAAAGAGCTGACTGGAAATCGAAAACCAAGGGGTTCTTAAGATGTGAGGATGAAAATATGAGTAATTTCATTTGGTACTGCAAAAAAAAAAAAAAAAAAAAAAAAAAAAAAAAAAACTAGCAGAAGTTATTCTTAAAAGTAAAACTAAACTAAAACAAACATTTGGATATGAAGTAGAATGGTTGTGAACACTTTTCTTGTGGAGTTGTTAAAAGTTAAAACTTGGAAATTATTTGTGCTGATGATTTATGCCAAATGTTGTGTCATATCGATATCTTGGTGAGAGAATTTGTGGGCTATATATAGCGAAGAAAGAAGCTCTTACTTTGTTGATTTATGCTCATCAAAGAGCTATTACAGATTGAGGTTGCTTATTGCATTAAAGAAAAGCAGCTTTTGTTGTCAAAGTTTACACTGATTCAGTATGAGATATGGAACAGGAATGGCAAGCAGGTTCAGCTGCTTGTGATAAGTGCTTCTGTGTTAGTCAAACTGAGGTCAGTGCAATATTATCATGGGCTGAATGAACTGAGATCAGTATCAATTTGCCCATATAGTCACATTCTTTCTGGTAACAAGGACAAGAAGATTATAATATTGCATTTATACAGAACACAGCAGAGCTAAGAAAACAAATGCTCCTGATACACTCACTGCGGAGCTGCTGGCCATACGAGAAGGACTACAACATCATTAAAGCCAGGCATTGGAGAAGAGTACTGCTAGATTCAGATTCTGAATTGGCGGTATCTATGATCATGTACTTCTAAATTCAGATTCTGAATAGGCGGTATCTATGATCATCTACTGCTTAATTCAGATTCTGAATTGGCGGTATCAACTCGAAGGAATTGGAGATTCACCATTGGTACAGAGAAGAAAATCAACTTGCGGATAGCTTAGCTACTTTCGATCTTACTCTGATTGTAATTGGCACTCTATCGATGTTATTTATTCCCCTCCCCTGACTTGTACTACGATTAACTATGATGGAGATTGTTAGGGGAAAACCTTCCCACATCAGGTTGTTCTGATTAGCTAATTTCAGTATAACCCTTTTTTCTAGCACAAAATATTCAGAACACAGGAAACAAGGAAAAGTAAACCAAATGATCAACTGTCTTTCACCAAACAGTATATAAGAAACAATTCCTCTACTACTTGAATCATACCGGGGATGGAGATTTAGTTTCGCTTTAAGAATCACATTCCTATTTTGTTAGGAAATTCACTCCCTGACTGACGACACTTACGAAAAACGATTTTCTAAAGACAACAATTCAAAGAAAATTATAAACCCACTCAGATGAAACAACACTTTTAACAAATGATAGATCAATTATCTCTCTACAAATCGTGACTTATATAATGTTTTCATTTGCTAAACAAAGTACAAAACTTATTTTAGTAAATCTATTCTAACCAATAAGCTGTGTGTTTATTTTGTAAGAAGCAATTATCCCCTTTCAAACTTTTGCTTTTCTATTTGTGGAATAGATAAATAATAGTGGTGAATATGAGCCATATATTAACAATCTCCACCTTGGCTCATATTCTACGATGATTTCTTCCTCTGTATCTGACCGGTGACTTTATTAATAATCAACCTTGACGAAGGTACTCCACCTGAAATCATAACGAGGTAAAATGTATCATGTTCAAACAACGTTTGAACTTCTCTATTGGTACGGGCTTGGTTAGCATATCTGCGGCATTATCCTTAGTGTGAACCTTCTGTAAGCTTATATCACCCGAGCTTACCCATTCTCGAATTCTGTGACATCGAACATCGATATGTTTGGTTCTGGCATGAAATATTTGATTCTTTGCTAAATTCATAGCACTTTGACTATCACACTGTATCTGAACACTATCCTGCTTGAAACCAAGTTCCTTAACCAAACCTTTTAACCATAATGCCTCCTTACATGCTTCTGTTATCGCCATGTATTCCGCCTCAGTCGTTGATAACGCTGCAGTAGACTGTAGTACTGACCTCCAACAAATGGGTCCTCCATTAAAACAAAACACGAACCCTGTCGTGGATCTCCTGGAGTCTAAGTCTCCTGCATAATTTGAATCAACAAATCCTATGACTTCACTTCTTGCTCCATTACGATTTAACATGATCCAGTAATCTGTGGTACCTGCTAGGTAGCGAAAAATCCATTTAACTGCATTCCAATGATCCTTTCCTGGATTCGCCATATACCTGCTTACCACACTGACTGCATGTGAGATATCTGGTCTTGTGCATATCATGGCATACATGAGGCAACCAACAGCATTTTCATATGGGACACGAGACATATACTCCACCTCATCCTCTGTACTCGGACAAGACTGTGAAGATAACTGAAAATGCGCACCAAGTGGTGAACTTACAGGTTTTGCTTTTTGCATACTAAACCTTTCCAGCACTTTCTGAACATATCCTCTCTGTGTCAACCATAATTTTCCAATTCTTCGATCCCTCTGGATCTCCATACCTAAGATCTTCTTGGCAGCTCCAAGATCTTTCATGTCAAACTCTCTGCTTAATAATGTCTTCAAGTGGATAATGCTCTCTAGATTCTTAGAGGCAATCAACATATCATCCACATAGAGAGTTAACAACAATAGAGAATCGTCCTCAAGATTTCGAAAGTAAACACAAGGATCATACTCACACCTGGAGTAACCGTGTGTTGTCATGAATACATCGAAACGCTTATACCACTGGCGAGGTGATTGCTTCAAACCATATAAAGACTTTTGCAATCTGCATACTAAGTCTTCTTTTCCTGATTCCTTGAAGCCTTCTGGTTGTTGCATATAGATTACTTCTTCTAAATCACCATGGAGGAAGGCTGTCTTCACATCCAGTTGTTCCAACTCCATATCCTGTGATGCTACAATAGATAGAAGTAGTCTAATAGAAGTGTGTTTCACTACTGGGGAAAAAATTTCATTATAGTTTATTCCCTCCTTTTGAGAGAATCCTTTCGCCACTAGCCGGGTCTTATACTTCTCACCCTCTGTCTCCGAGAGCGCTTCCTTCTTCCTGTACACCCACTTACAACCTATTGCTTTAGAACCCTTAGGAAGTTTAACTAATTCCCAAGTCTGGTTCCTCTGGAGAGATTCCATCTCCTCTGTCATGGCAGTCACCCACTTACCACTGTCATCCGAACTGATTGCTTCTCTGTAAGTGTCTGGTTCACCATTGCCCGTCATTAACGCAAAAGCGACCGTATCTTCAAAGCCTAACCTTTGTACTGGCTTGATGGTGCGTCTGACTCTGTCTCTTGCAAGCATGTATGTATCTCCTGGTTGCACTGTGGGTTGTTCCTCTATAACTTCATCTGAAACTAGCTCATCCTCTAGTTCCTTCTCCTGCGACTCTGCTCCTAATTCCTCTTGAACTTCAGAGTTGCGGCTATCTACCTCAATAGTTAGTTTTGGCTTTTCACTAACTATTTCTTCTTCGTTTATCTGTTTATTCAACATTTGTTTCTCGTTGAATACAACATCTCTACTCACTACTTTCTTCCTACTCACTGGATCCCATAACCTATAACCCTTAACCCCGTCTTCATAACCAAGGAATATGCATTCCTTTGACTTAGGATCAAGCTTGGATCTCTCTGGACTTTGTATATGAACGTAAGCTGGGCAACAGAATACTTTCAAAACTGAAAAGTCTACTGGCTTCCCTGACCACACTTCTTCTGGAATCTTGTGATCTATTCCAGCTGATGGTGAGCGGTTGATTAGATAACAGGTTGTGTTAACTGCTTCAGCCCAAAACTTCTTTGGCAAGCCTGCATTTAATCTCATGCATTTGGCTCGCTCTAGCAATGTCCTATTCATCCTTTCAACTACTCCGTTTTGCTGTGGAGTTCTTTTAACGGAGAAATGTCTGATGATACCCTCATCTTTACAAAGCTCTAAGAACCTAGTTTTCTTGAACTCCATTCCATTGTCTGACCTAAAGTATTTCAATTTCTTCCCCGTCTGGTTTTCAACCCTAGCTTTCCACTGCCTAAAAATATCGAAAACCTCTGACTTGTGTTTCATAAAATATACGCATACCTTCCTGGAATAGTCGTCTATGAAACTGACAAAATACTGCGCTCCTCCAATGGACACATCCGTAATTGGACCCCACACGTCTGAATGAACATAATCAAGGACACCTTTGCTTGTATGAACTCCTACTTTGAAGCTAACTCGCCTCTCCTTTCCATACAAGCAAAACTTGCAGAATTCTAACTTACATGTTTTCACACCTTGTAGCAACCCCCTCTTGTGCAGTTCTCTCATGCCTGCTTCACTAAGGTGGCCTAGCCGTTTATGCCACAAGTCTGTGTCATCATTCTTGGCTTCTTCTGAAGTAGAGACCGCTGCTCCACTTTTAATTGTAGTCCCTATTAACCTGTAAAGGTTACCCATCTTCTGGCCCTTCATGATTATCATTGAGCCTTTGCAGATGTTCATGATTCCACCTCTGATCGAGGCTGTACAACCTGATGAATCAAGCGTACCCATGGATATCAGGTTTTTCCTTAGATCTGGAATATACCTAACATTCCCCAATGTTCTCACCATACCATCAAACATTTTAATTCTGATTGTTCCGACTCCTGCAACCTTGCAAGCAGCATCATTGCCCATTAACACGGTTCCAGTACTACATGGTGTTAATGTCTCGAACCAATCCCTATTTGGGCACATGTGGAACGTGCACCCGGAATCAATGAACAAATCTCTCCGAGATGTGTCATCTCGAACTGAAAGTAAATTTCCTGAATCCTCTCTAGCAGCTGCAACATATAATTCTGCTTCATTATTGTCGCTGACATGTGCGACATGAGCATAATTTCCTGGTCTCCTGTCACTTCTTGTTTCACCCGTGTCTTTCCTGAAGTTTGGACATTGGTTCTTGTAATGTCCCTTCTCATGACAACGGAAACATTCAATCTGTGACTTGTCTCGATTCCTAATGTGAGACTTTGACCGTGCTCTACCTCGTCTTGAACTCTTTTCTCGAGATTGACTCCTGCCACGTCCAGCTGACCTGGCTACGTAACCTTCACCTTGACTGTTGGAATTCGTACTTCTGAATCTATCTATGTCCAACAGCCCTGACGTTACGTCATCAACTGATAACGTGCTCTTCCCAACGAGTAGAGTCGTTTGAAGTGTTGAGAATGACTCTGGAAGAGAGGAGAGTAACAATAAGGACTTGTCTTCTTCTTCAAGTTTGACGTCAATGTTCAATAATTGAGTAGTCAACCGACAGAACTCATTAGTTAGAGGCGAAGGTCGTGTCCTGTATCAGGTTAAGTTTGGCACCGCAAATCAAATATCAAGTTTTAACGGAAACGTCTGCCAAAGATTTGTGGGAGAAATTGAAAAATGTTTATATGTCCAAGTCTCTTTCAAACAGATTGTATTTGAAGAAGGATCTGTATCAGCTAAGAATGCGGGAAGGTTCAGATCTCAATGATCACATAATTGAGTAGTCAACCGACAGAACTCATTTATGTGATCATTGAGATCTGAACCTTCCCGCATTCTTAGCTGATACAAATCCTTCTTCAAATACAATCTGTTTGAAAGAGACTTGGACATATAAACATTTTCCAATTTCTCCCACAAATCTTTGGCAGACGTTTCCGTTAAAACTTGATATTTGATTTGCGGTGCCAAACTTAACCTGATACAGGACACGACCTTCGCCTCTAACTCTTCCCATTCATCATCCTTCATAGTGTCTGGTTTATTCTCTTTTCCTTTCAATGCCTTTAGAAGTCCTTGCTGAACCAATATGTCCTTCACAGTACTTTGCCAAATGCTAAAATTGGATTTACCATCAAATGGCTCAACATCGTATTTCGCCGTGCTGGTCGACATTCTGTCTTGTGGAATTTCATTAAAAAAAAATTGAAACTTGATAATGCCCTTGCACCTGGAGCTCTGATACCACTTGTTAGGAAATTCACTCCCTGACTGACGACACTTACGAAAAACGATTTTCTAAAGACAACAATTCAAAGAAAATTATAAACCCACTCAGATAAAACAACACTTTTAACAAATGATAGATCAATTATCTCTCTACAAATCGTGACTTATATAATGTTTTCATTTGCTAAACAAAGTACAAAACTTATTTTAGTAAATCTATTCTAACCAATAAGCTGTGTGTTTATTTTGTAAGAAGCAATTATCCCCTTTCAAACTTTTACTTTTCTATTTGTGGAATAGATAAATAATAGTGGTGAATATGAGTCATATATTAACATATTTGCATCTGAGGTCAGTTAAGGGAGACAAATCGACCATCAGGCCCCTAACTTTTTTTCCGCTGCCCGATACTTTGAGATGTTTTCCAGAAAATTTAATCTGACAGCACAAGGAACTCCGTGGGCACTCATACAATTCCTTACAGAACAGCAACTCCTCGCGCTCTTCAATTTCTTTGCATTCAGTTCCAGAAACATTCACAATAAGAATGAGCTGAAAACTGGGGCTCTACTTAGCAAGTATTTTACCAGATACAACAACTATGGTTTAATCTTTATCTGTATCCTCATGACATGGGATATTATCACAACAGATGCAACATGCAAGTGCAACATCTGGAGGCATCTAACACATGTTATTGTTTCCGAATGGTTGTAAATGTGTCAATATAAGATCCTCTAGAACAAGACAGTATTGGAGTAAAGCTATCAACTCTTGGCACTAGGTGGAGTAACGCAGTGTGAAATTGAGACAGGTTAGATAAGGAAACAATGCCGAAGTACCAAATCTATGATCATCAAATGCGAAGGACATAACATAAAGATGATCTCGAAAATGCCTCTGGGTTAAATCAATCTTATTAGCAAATGGACTAGGATGAAATGCAATAGAGATATCTGCTTTAAACAACCCAAGTGGCTTCTCCTCAAAGCGATACATTAAAGAGCCAATATAGATATGCAATCAAGTACTCCAATTTAGGGGCATCAACACTAACTTAAGCACTCATACAAGGGGACCAAGACGTCGTACAAGAATTAGGCCATAGGTCTTGAGTGAATTTCCCATGAAAATTACCTTTATCATTCTTCTTATTTTTTTGCAATAGGTGTTATGTGAGATTGTTTCGATTTTTCAAAAGGCCTTGTTTGAGATTGTTTCATGCTAAGATGGTTAAAAGTAATTCATTCGAACTTAAATTAAAAGATGATACATATGTTGTTAAAAATACATGTACATCAAGGGTTAGGGGTACTTCTACAATCCACATGAGCCCAAAAATGATTAGGTTTAAATCTGAAAACCAATCAAATTTTACTAGTAACGAAAACAAAGTTCACATAAATTCGTATGAGGCGGTCTCAATGTGAGGCTTATTGAGATAGTCTGGGAAAGGGGATCCCAAATGTCTCTAGTGGGATTTAAACCCTGGAGGTGAAGGAAGAACACCAAGACGGTAAGACACAAACCACTAGATCAACCTATGTTGGTTTTTGAACAAAGTTATATATCCAACTTGACCCACCTGTCTGACGGACCTAGTAGCCCAGCGTTTTTCTAAATTATAACCCGCATATAAACCAATTTTCCCTCTCCGTCAGATCATTAATTTCGTATTCTCGTTTCAACTTGACACCATTACTCTGACGTCATATTCCCACACCAAAGCTTCACTCACTGGTATGATCATTAATCTCTCTCCCTTTCTTTTATCTAACTCTTTTGGGAATTTCATTTCAGTATCCAGTTTAATTATCCTGATTGTGATTTGATCTTATGTTTTAAAACTTATTTGATCAAATTTAAGGGCGTATGGTTTGCTTAGAGATGTAATTTTGTGAACGCGGGAACTAAAATTATGTTGTAAAGATATACCAAGAAATTACCCTTAATAATTCTTTTGGGAATCGAGATTTGAGTTATTAATTGAATTTGTATTATAATCTCAGCTCAAAGAAGGTTTATACATTGCTTCTGGATATGCCATTGAAGAACATGGGAAGAGAATACGTGTAAGTAAATTTCCTTTATTTAAGGTCGGTTTTATTCAACTTAATTTTACTTAAATTTACTTCAATTCAATTCATGCATGACTTTATCACTCAGATAACTTTTTAGAGTGCATTCTTTAGAGCTTATCCGATAGCTCAGTTCAGGTGTCAATTCAGTGATTTCCATTTCATTTCAGGGGTGCTGAGTTCAGAAACATAATTTTTGTCTCACGTTTTAAGTTGTGTTAAATTCAATTTAGTGGTGTCCAGATCAGTTCAGTGGTGTCCAATTCATTAGTTTTGAATTCAGTTCAGTTTTGGTAATTAAGTTCAGCTCTAAAGAAAGCACCTTTATTCCCGAAATAAATTAATAAGGATAACTATGTCAAAGATCTCAAAGCATACTTTCAAATAAGTCCAATATTAAATATGTTTGGGCGAATTTTAAATGGTTAATGGTCAAGTTAAAAAATTACAATTCATTTCAGTTCAGTTTTTTCAAGGTGAATCAAACGTAGCCTCTCTATATTAATATAGACGCCGAATTGTCTGATTGCCCTTTCACCATATTGCTATATTTAAAAACTCAGGTATCAAATCATAATATCTATATATTAGAAGCATTTTCTGACAGCATTGGAGGCGTCCACCTAAGCGAACCATTGTAATAAAGTTTTAATATAAATATAAAATATGGTATAGAATATATATACTAAAGTTGTACTTGGCCATTCCTCTTAGTGTGAGGTTACCACGGGATGTACTCCGTTGGGCATTTTCGAATGATGGCGAATATACTGTACGCTCAGCGTATATGCTTGGTCGTTCTCTGAATTGGGATTTAGCTGAGGAACAATGGTCTGAAGTGTGGGAACCAGAATTACCTCCAAAAGTGAAGCATTTTCTATGGGAAGCTTGCTCGAATATTTTGCCGACTCGAGGATTACTACGTCACCGTCACTTAATTGTTGATGATAATTGTCCCTGCTGTCATAGTAGTAGTGAAACTATTTCCCACATATTGTTTGATTGCCCATAGTGTAAACATGTTTGGGAGCTGAGCCCTTTTAGTGCCGTGTTGGACAGAGATGGAAATGATTCTGTAAGTGAACTGCTTATTCTTTGGAGAGAGAAATTGGATCAAAAGCTTTGGAAACTAGCTTGTTTCATCATGTGGGGACTGTAGTTCAGGAGGAATTTGCAAGTGTTTCAGTCACATATTACACCTGATTTAGTGGTTTTGGACAGAGCACAACGCCAACTTGTGGAGTTCGAAGAATTTTCTAAGTGTCGCCAGGTTACTCACACCCCAAAGGTGAGTACGGGAGCTAATGTTTGGAGGCCACCTGCTGCTGGTTTGGTTAAAATCAACGTCGACGCACACATGTCAGAGGATGGATGGATTGGCCTAGGTGTGGTGGCGAGAGACCATGAGGGTTCTATTGTGTTCGCAGGAGTCTGAAGGTGTAGAGCCTACTGGTCACCTGTCACAGGGTTAAAGCTTGGCACTAATTTGAGCCTAACCTTTTTCGCCTATGATAGCTTCTAGCAACACTCTAGAACAGCTTACTCACACATATGCACACGTAAAGAGGCTCGTATATTAATTACTTTGACACTTACATTCGGGTGCCAGAGCATATGTCCTCCAAGGGACGTCTAAGCACTATTTATAGATAAAGCCTTGGCTACAACCCAGCCAAGTAGGCGCCTACAAAAAAAGATAACCGCCTATAACTACCATGTAGTGGGGATCATGGGACAACTCCTTATAGTGGGTTGTTGCTTCCATGTAACCGCTTGCTTAGTGGGAAGAGTGGGACGTTGACATGTCTCCACTCTCCACTAACTCGTAACTGCCTCCTTTAGTGCTTGGGGTAGTTTCCTTCATCGTGGGGTAGTGGGGTAACCGTTGGTGTTGACTCCACGTTAACCCACGTTCGCGCCTACTAGGCACCATGCTTTCGGTAACCGCCTTTGTCAACTGCCAGGTAACCGCCCACTCACCCATGACTTAGGTAACCGTCACCCACCTTCATGGGGTAACCGCTGGTCACCTCTCTAGTCAATGAGCATACTCCCCACTCCCTTGAGTCGCCCTTATTTCAAGGGACGTGGGCTAACCGCCATGGTAGTGGCATTACCCACTAGCCATGTCATGTCCAGCCCTACTCAGCCATAGTATAACCGCTCGGGAATTCGCCTACTAGGCGCAACTACCTATCGACGTAACAGTCCACTAGTTCCACTTTTCTAGGGACGTGGGGATCATGGGACACTCATGATCACCCTATCAACCGAGCGACCTACATAGCTTTACTTGCTTAGCTCACGGAGCCTAAGCTTCCTAGGACTTTCCCGTCGTCCATCTGTCAAGCTCGTCGTGGCCCCGCCACGACCGGGAGCCGCGCCTAGCGCTGCGCCTACAAGGCTCCCTAGGGGATGTCCTCACTTGACTCCTCCATGGAGCAAGTACCCCCTAAAGAGGCTTATAAGGTCTACTGGAACTGACAGGAGGGAACATGCCAAGTGCACAACTTTCATACTAAGGTCTAGAACACAAGTATGCGTTATTGGACAAACCAAGGACACCATTGGCTTCCTTATACTTTCAAGTATCTATGGACTTCTTGATGTCCGGGCAAAGTCACACTTTGTCCCATCATAATTAAACAAGACATGCTCACCCAGTCGCTGACGCAGCGCCTGTCCAGCGCCTATGCCGCTGGGCACTGTGCCAATGCACAGCGCCTATTTGGCTCGGTCATGGCCTTGTCAAGACATGACCATGTCAAGGTCCTTGTCCTTGACATTGTCATCGGTCACAATATCCATCATGCTCGGTCACGACGCGTATGCGCCTAAGCATGTCCGGTGTCACATGTCAGGGGGTCTAACAAACCACCCCCACCTAAAGAGCCTTACGTGCTCGTAAGAGATTCCTCTCCGTAGGTGGATCGTGAACATCCGTAGGATCATGTTTACCGACGGACAACCATTTCCGATGAGGGACATGTCTAACCGAAAAGAATTTAAGATCTCCGTAAATGTACGAAACAAAATTATTTAGCATATAATCCATTCAATGCTCCCGCGTGGATACGGAATTGCCACATACATGATTGATGCACAATCTTTCCGTTCCAAACTTTTCCGTTAAATCCCACAATGCATCCAATTGCCATCTTGGACACTTAAGCTTTAGACCACCATCTAAAACTTTGAAAAATTTATCAAAAGACTCAATCACTTTGGAATAAATTTCTCTTTAATCGGTTCGGGACAAAGTAAAAGGATTCTGGTTCCTTGCTACTCATTTAATCACCACATGAGTATGTATCGCATACTTTACTCAATAGAATTTATTCAAACCCACATAATATGAATAAGGGACTCAAGCCTTATCGTTTCTTGTTAGCCATTGGTTAAATCCCATGGATTCACTAAATTCTTCCCACCAGAATAGTGATCCTTAACACAATGGTTCACAAATAGTAGAGTCGTTTACCGAACCTCTCACTTTTTGCCTTTGTTTTTCAAACAAAGTGTTCACATCCATTTGAACAATGATGCGGCACATAGCATCCTTCTCCACTGAGAAGTTAGCTTAAGTTGACGTCTCAACTAAACTGACCACCTTTCTTTCGCAAAGGTAACCTTTCCATAAGGTTCTTTCCCTTTTCAACACTAGGGAGTAATGTAGTATACTTACACCTTTGTACGTAACAAGTTCAGAATCCCGTCTAAACGTAACAAAGTGTTAGACGTCTGATTTCACCAAGAAATCCATCTCTTTTGGGAGAAGATGCGGATATCCCATATATTTCGACTTCGATTCAGTGTCACGGACAACCTAAATATTCCCAAAATTTTCGACATTGTCCAAGGAACACTGGACAGGTCGGGAGAAGATAGACAATGGACTCTTCCCAGTCGTCTAGGGGAGCACGTAGCGACTTCCTCGAGTCGTAGGTCACCACCTCTATCTTTTCTACTTAAGGCTTTGTAGGCTTATTACACAAAGTGAGGGTTAAGCAACTTACGTCGGACCAACTACCACTGTTGCTGCCTCCGCGGCCTCACTTGCGCCTATGCCTTTGCATTTTTCCCGGCGTTACTTTCCTTTTCAAGTATCTTTCAACTTCGTTTTCATTAACCAGTTCCGTTAGGCTACTCGTGGCATTGTGTTCAGTTTGTCTCGCCCACCCGTGGGTTGCTTTCTCGTGGAACAGTATCCTTTTGGCCCCTAAGGCGAGGTCTAGTGACTCACAACTTGTCGCACAAGCATCACTTTTGCCTCTCCAACCTTTAGGCAACGTTTCTGCCTGCCTCAACCCGAGGTGCTTGGCAACGTCAACGTTATCACTTGCTGAAAACGTTCAAGGGCTAGCACAAGGCTTTTCGATAGCTGTTTGGAGCATACAAACAACACAATATACTTTGCCAATGGAAACAGAAAATAACTTTTCATTAAGGTAATTTGCATAATTACAAAAATGAAGGGAAAAACCACGCTGAATTCAGAAATAACAATTCTAAAATTCGAATACGAAACTTAACCAAAGTAAAATGTTAATCACGAACGTAAACCATAAGTGCACTTTCATGCGTGGACCACTGTCCACTTAGGCATCCGGATTGAACGGACTAAACCAATACGAACCTAGCTCGACGGCTGGGGTGTACTGGTGCGACCCGGAGAAGACAACATTGAGTCGAGCTCACCCTCGTAGCCCTCCTCGTCTGGCTTATCCTATTCCGTGTCATCCCATTCTCAAATGAGAGTCTAGCTTAGGTCGATGTCATAACCAAGCTATTCATCCTTTTTACCAAGGATTATCCTTTCCCAGAAGGATCTTTCCTTTTATTACACTTAAGGGAGAATTATGCGCACCGCTTGAGTCGCCATACTCAAGTTAGCCAAACACCAACACGTGTTAGACTAGTGAATTTCTGCACGAAATTACTATATCGAAGGAGTAGTGGTCTATCACGTACAACCCTTCCATCCGATTTTTACACCAATCAAATTCTTTACCATCGACTTATCCAGTGAACACTGGTTTACTCGTGGGGAAGAAAGCAGACCATGGACTCTTCTTATGGGTCCAGAGGAGCACGTTGTGGCTTACTCAAGCCATAAGTCACCATCTCTACTCTTCGCCCTTGTTTGCGTTGGCCACTGCCCACAAACAATACTTGTGAGAACCAAGTAGTTTTTATACTTGGTTGAACCATCACTGTGGCCTCACATAGCTTAGCTTACGTTTGATTTTCCACGTTGTTTCAACTAAGTCCTCATAACTTAGTTCCTACCAACTGAACACTCATCGTTGGTTCAACTTGTCACAATGTGGTTGCGTACCCACCCTGTGGGCTGCTTTGAACAGGAAATGGATCGCTTGGCCTTGGGCGAGGCATTGTTGACTCCAACCTATCACATAGGCGTCACAAGTACCTTGCCAACTCTTAGGCAACGTTCCTGCCTACCTCATGAGGCGCTTGGCAACGTCGTTATCCCGCTCACGGGATAACCCTTGTCACAAGTCCACTGACTTTGGACCTCCATTTCGAAAGCATGCAAACATCAACCCACAAAGACAACATTGAATTACGGAATTAGAAACAACAACGCCATGTTCGCAATATTCACAAATTGCATATTTACACAAAATAGGGAAATACTGGAATAAGCAACGTTAATTAAAATTAACATGAATAACCGAAAAGTAAACTAGCAACACCTTGCTGCGTTCTTGGGTTCACTTTTACCCACACTTGCTTCATGCCTTATCATAAAAGGGCCCCGTATCGTGCGTCGTCCCACTCATCGGACGAGTACTTACGGTCGTTGTCCTCCAAGTCGGAAGGGATCGCCATCACTTTCTTGGCGTAATTGGCTCGGGTTGATGATGCTGCTGCAACTTCGACCTTTGCCTCTCGTTCGACCATTCTCTGAAACGCTTCCTCTACTGGCATCATCCCATGAGGCCAGCCAACTCCGTCGTACAGTACCCCATCGTCGATGTAAAAAGACAAGTAAGGTGACCGAGTAGTTTCCAATGCTTGGAAGTTTTGAGGAAGAGCATTGGTCGTCGCCTGTCGTAGGGGACTATCCCATTGTTTCGCTGTCTCCTTCGCGAACTTGGCATTCTCGTTGGCTGTCTTAGGAGAAGGTGCCTCGTTACTCAACCGAAGTTTTTCGATCTCTTGTAACCATCCCTCTGGATGTGCCCCTTCTTCCTTCTTTAGACAACTTAGGTGCTCCAAACTCTTAGACTTCGTTATCTACCTAATTTGGGTGCTTCAAGAGAAGCGATGACTTTGTCACGCATCGTTGGATTCTTGTCCATGTCTTCGCTTTTCTGGTTACAAACCACTTGATCACGAAGCAACACCTTTCTGTTAAATCCGGCACCGAATGTCTAGCTCCTGCCAAACACCCGATGTTTCCTTCCGGTAGGTCGGACCAATTGTCACAGGGTTAAAGCTTGGCACTAATTTGAGCCTAACCTTTTTCGCCTATGATAGCTTCTAACAACACTCTAGAACAGCTTACTCACACATATGCACACGTAAAGAGGCTCGTATATTAATTACTTTGACACTTACATTGGGGTGCCAGAGCATATGTCCTCCAAGGGACGTCTGAGCACTATTTATAGATAAAGCCTTGGCTACAACCCAGCCAAGTAGGCGCCTACAAATAAGGATAACCGCCTATAACTACCATGTAGTGGGGATCATGGGACAACTCCTTATAGTGGGTTGTTGCTTCCATGTAACCGCTTGCTTAGTGGGAAGAGTGGGACGTTGACATGTCTCCACTTTCCACTAACTCGTAACTGCCTCCTTTAGTGCTTGGGGTAGTTTCCTCCATCGTGGGTTAGTGGGTTAACCGCTGGTGTTGACTCCACGTGACCCACGTTCGTGCCTACTAGGCGCCATGCCTTCGGTAACCGCCTTTGTCAACTGCCAGGTAACCGCCCACTCACCCATGACTTAGGTAACCGTCACCCACCTTCATGGGGTAACCGCTGGTCGCCTCTCTAGTCAATGAGCATACTCCCCACTCCCTTGAGTCGCCCTTATTTCAAGGGACGTGGGCTAACCGCCATGGTAGTAGCATTACCCACTAGCCATGTCATGTCCAGCCCTACTTAGCCATAGTATAACCGCTCGGGCATGCGCCTACTAGGCGCAACTATCTATCCACGTAACCGTCCACTAGTTTCACCTTTCTAGGGACGTGGGGATCATGGGACACTCATGATCACCCTATCAACCGAGCGACCTACATAGCTTTGCTTGCTTAGCTCACGGAGCCTAAGCTTCCTAGGACGTTCCCGTCGTCCGTCCGTCAAGCTCGTCGTGGCCCCGCCACGACCGGGAGCCACGCCTAGCGCTGCGCCTACAAGGCTCCCTAGGGTATGTCCTCACTTGACTCCTCCACGGAGCAAGTACCCCCTAAAGAGGCTTATAAGGTCTACTGGAACGGACAGGAGGGAACATGCCAAGTGCATAACTTTCATACTAGGGGTCTAGACCACAAGTATGCGTTATTGGACAAACCAAGGACACCATTGGCTTCCTTATACTTTCAAGTATCTATGGACTTCTTGGTGTCCGGGCAAAGTCACACTTTGTCCCATCATAATTTCACAAGACATACCCACCCAGTCGCTGACGCGTCAGCGCCTCCCAGGCACCTGAGCAGCGCCTGTCCAACGCCTATTTGGCTCGGTCATGGCCTTGTCAAGACATGACCATGTCAAGGTCCCTGTCCTTGACATTGTCATCGGTCACAATATCCATCATGCTCGATCACGACGCGTATGCGCCTAAACATGTCCGGTGTCACGTGTCAGGGGGTCTAACATCACCCATCATTGCGGAAACAAAGGCTGCTACAATGGGGTTGCGTTTAGCTCAAAGGTTTGGTTTGAGAAATGTTGTTCTAGAGTCTGATTGTTTACAAGTTGTGTATCGCTTGTTGTCCAATATTTCTTTTCCCTTAGTTGAGTTGGGTCTAGTTATAGATGATGTTAAGGCTTTTCGTAGTAGCTTTGAAGTCATTAGTTGGTGTCATGTCAAAAGGGATGGGAATTCTGTTGCCCATCACCTAGCTAGAGTATGCCCGGTTAGCGTTGAGCAAGTATAGTTACATTGTCTTCCGGAGTGTCTGTCGTCCGTTGTAACCATGGATCTTTTAATCTATATAAATAGCTCATCGCTTTCCCCTCAAAAAAAAAAAGTTGTACTTTCCTAAATCATTAAAAAGTACACTATTAATTAGATGTTTCCGTATAGAATATATTATTAAAGTTGTACTTTTCTAAATCATTAAAGAGTAAACTATTAGATTTTAAAAAGCATATAACTTTACTTTCACCGCTTAAAAAAATAAATTTCTTACACCATTGAAACGAGTACGAAATATCCTTAAAATGAGACTCATTTGTAGTATGTTCTATTGATTTACAACATAAGATGCATCCACCTAAAAAGGTAATTAGTAATTAGCTTGACAAGCTGACACAACTAAAGAGTTGCAATGTAAAAATAAGAGGAAAACTACGTATATTAGTTATAAAAATTTAAAAAGCAATCTCAAGGTAAAATATAATAAAAAGGGTATGTGTAGAATAAAGAAATAAATGATGAATCTAAAATGATTCTAGGTCCAAACTATAATAGGAAACTTTACCATTATCACGTATAATTTTATAACTGTACGTAATTTATTGATCCTCATGTTATTTTAGGGCTCCAATTTATGTTCCCTTCAACTTTATAATTATTAATGTACTCCTTTCGGACCACAAATAAAATTACATTGGACTTTTTGCGTCCTTCAATGCAGTACTTTGACCGCATATAACTTTGAAAAAACAAGCAAGCATTAAAATATGTTTGGCTATTCTAAGGTTTACGTCTAAAACATCTCTATTTTTTGAAAAGTAGTTATGTATACATTAGACATTTAAACTGATTTTACAATAAAAGAAGGATAATATCTTTGGAAGGTTAGTTGTACACTTATATCAACATAAGAGCATTGGTGTATCAACATAAAGCATAGAAAGACTTTGAAACTATTACCTCTTGGATCATGTAACATATGGGATGAGTTAATTGAAATTGATGATAAGAGTTTAAATTAGATAAGATGCCCTATAAAGTCATAGTAATCTTATTATATAGCATTCATGATATTAAATGGATTATATAAATATTTTTCCATAATTCCATATATTACTAATAGTTTTTCATAAGTGACCATTACACTTTGATTTTTCGATGAGATTAATAATCACTTTATATTAATTTTATTATATAATCATAGTCCGTGCAGCGCACGGGCATACTCACGGGCATCCACCTAGTAGTAGGTATATTAAACGACACAAAATGCATATGGCCAAGAACAACTTTCTTTTAACTTTCTTTGGGGTGTCTTGGAATAACTTCTAGTGATGCGTAACACGGCAAGTTAGTACTACTGTACTTATAATTTTTCTACGAGGCACAGCCTGATAAGAATCGAGTCGTCAAACTCAACGATATTCTTAACCAGGGGAGCATAGCTTTTTCAAAGAGGGGTATCTATAGATGTATGGATCCATTACAAGTCTATTTTTATATAATAACTCCACTTAACATGATCAAGAAATTACATGTTGGAGGGTTCAGGGTTATACTTCGTCCTAGGGCGCATGAAACCTAGGGCTTTGAAGTTGATCATTTATTGGGCTTCTATATGCGGCCCTTCTATATGCGTCTCATTTGACCCATATGTTCCACGGGGTGGCAGTCACGTCAACTATCTATATTATATTTCTTAACATGAAAGGATAAGACTTTAAGGTGATAAAGTCTCACCCTTGTTTAAACCAAAGATGATTATGTAGTATTCAAATTTGATAAGAATGACAATATCATAAGGTTAGGATATGTGGGAGAAGTTGGGTGCCGCCTCAGGTTGGTGTTCAGAGCTACACTGAAGAAACTTCGCACACTTTCCAGTTTCAACATGTTGGAGTTACATAATTCTTTCTTTTATGCAGAACTGATGATACAGAGGATGTCGTAGCTGGGGTAAGGGAGATCACCCTATCCGACAAGGACCCTCCGCCCGAAAAAGAAAGGTTTTTGTAGATGCTTTCGATTTCGTTCATAAAATACAGGTGACGGGTTTATATATTTTTCCAATAAGCACGACCTCATGCTTGTATGAGGCTGCCTCATACGAGTTTTTGTATATATTTTGTGATTTGGAGCTTTTTGAGCTTTATATTGATGATTTCTTTGGCCCCTTGCAGATACGGTTCTGTAATACTAATGAACATCAAGTGTATTACGGTTTCGTTCGCATACTAACAAAACACAGTAAGGGTAATGTAACCATCAGTGAATTTTATAATATGGTAAAGGCCCATGGGCGGATTTAGGGGGGTGCCCCTAGGTCCCAGGCCACTGGATTAATTCCAAAAAAAATATATACATTAAAAAAAATAATTATATTCCCCAAAAGGCCCCTGTTTTGGAATAATTGAAGGGTCAAAGGGGTCATAACTCTAAAGCAAAAAAAAAGGCAGTGAATCTCTCTGCTCTCTTTTCTCAGGTTTTCCTTGTCAAAAAAAAAAAACTCTCTCATCCATTTTCTTCTCTCTTAGCTCACTCACGACACAATCCCTCTCTCTCTCTCTCTCTCTCTCTCTCTCTCTCTCTCTCTCTCTCTCTCTCTCTCTCAAATCTGACCTCCGCCCTCCACCCTCCACGGCCGCGCCTGCTGCATACTGCACCGTTATCCGCCCTCCAGGTACACCCGGCAGCCGCATCCCGCAGCCCCTCAATCCCCTTTTTGTTATGTTTTCCAAACTCTAACTTTTTTCGATTTCAATTCTTATGATAATTAGATCTCAAATTGGCACTTTATTTATGTAAATTGTTATTATTATAGGCCCTATGATGATTTATGTATGAAATTGAGTTAGATTTTTTGGTTTTGTATATTTGTTAGTTGTTATGTCAGTGAGTTTTAGAATGAATAAAGTAGTTGTTTTTTTTATGAAAGGGCTAGATTATTTGGAAGTGTTAAATCCTTGTTAGCATTGAAATTTATAAATTGATGATTATGAGTTACAATAGTTAGATTGCAATTTGAGGCATGAAGCTTGTCAAGAACAAGTTGCAGAATAGTATGGGTGATCCAATACTGAATGATTGTTTAGTTACTTTTATTGAGAGAGATGCCTTCTTGAAAGTTCCCGATGACGACGTCATTAACCGCTTTCAATACATGAAGACCCGACAAGGGCAATTATAACCCCATACCCCGAATATTTTGTATTTTCCCATAAAACAATGTGATTGTACTTTCCTACCCGATTACTTTGTAATATCGAACTTATACTTTTTAAATTTTTATTTGGTCACCCCATTATTATTTTTCTAGATACGCCACTTTAAAGGCCTATGGTAAATTCTTGCTATTTTATGTATTCAATAAGCAGTTATGACTCTTTTGTGCACTGCAAACTGGTGAAGCATTTTTCGATTCTATTTTCATTTCTCTGACATGTACTAGTACTAATTTGTATTTGCAGGTTTCAGAACTTTTTATAGACCACTAAGATCTACTACAGGAGTTTACTCGATTTTTGCCTGATGCTTCATAGATAGCGACTGCTAATGATGTTTTTCATGAGATCCTCCAGGGGAAATTATCATCAAACTAACCAGATGCCATCTAGTCTAAGAATGTGAGAATGTGAGGCTGAACCATGCACATTGTTCACAGTAGTTCATTTATGAAATAGAATGATTGTGATAGCTTTTGCTTTGGTTTGATTGATAAGGGAAAATAATCTCCTTTTTCTGAAGTACATGAATTGAATACAGGATTTTACATATAAATATGAAAGTATACATACTGTATGCAGGATCATTACTTGTACAAGGACAGATTCAAACTGTGACAATATATTACAATGAGCTGAAGCCTAAAAGTAAGTAGATTATCATCCTTCCCATTTGATCTTCACCTTCTGAGTGTGATTGAAACCATAACTCAGTGCTAAGCTTCCATCCATTCGCGTAACGACAAACCTTTCAACCAGAATATAACAGCCAAACCTCCTCCAGGAACCAATTCCTCTGTATTCTTCTACCCTAGTCACCTTCACTTGTTTTTCCTTCCCATTAGTCCATCCAGCTCTTTCTTGCTCCCAAATCATTCTCTCAACAAGCAATGAGCTTAACCCAAATTTTCTTTCATCGCCCTTATAATCTATAGTAATAAACCACAGCATCCTGCCAACCCCATCGTTACTGATTTCCTCTGCATCTTCCCCTTTAACCGTGACTCTTTGAGTAGGAACGACAATATCGAAGGAAATCATCTTTCCCTCACCAGTGCTATTTTCAATATAGTAGATCCTTTTCCATGTTTGCTCGAGCGTTATCTCGTAGAACATAGACCTCTTCATTTGTTCTTTAGGTGTTCCTTCCCTAATGAACATGAATGGTGAGTACCATTTTCCCACTACTAGAACTTCAGAGAGTTCTTGAGATAATGGGAAGTCAAAATCCGGAAACCGAGCACGGAGAGCAGGATTTAGACCTTCAGCTATACCAAGCGAGAAATGTTTTGGTTCTGAATTCCACAGTGTCCATCCTGCTTTTCTCATCAAGGTTGGAGGGTATCTTCGCCTGATTCATGCCGAATTATGAGGCGCTTGTTCTGTGGGAAAGGGAGATCTTTGGTCGACGTATCCTTACAGAGCCCGAAACATCTAGTTCCTGTGGATTCTTCATCTTGTAATACCAGATAGCCGGAATTTGGACCTTCAGGTGGCTCCTTATTAAGAGCCTCAGGTGATTTCTTGTACAGAGACAAGGGCCTTGTTACATACATTTTTCTTTATTTACATGTGTCCGCCATTTCCAGTGGAGCCAAAAGCTTCACTACTTTGGCTTCGGGATATAATGGACTAAAGCAAAATGGCTCATAAAACTGTCGGCACTTCTTATTTATTGTGAAGCTGCCGATGGCTGTCGTACTTCAGATCTCGGGTCAAACGGAAACAGCCTCTCTGTGAGACTCTCGCAGGGATAAGGCTGCGTACATCCGATCTTCCCTTACCCTGCCTAGGCGGGAGCCTCTTTGGAGGCATTGGGGTAATGTTAATGTAAATGTATATGATCTGATGTTTCTAGTCATCTTATATGATATTCAATACAATATCTCCTTACCTGTATAAGGAATAAATAATAGCATTATCTTTCTAGCTGTCAACATATTGAAAAACTTAATGTTGAAAAGTCTGAATGTCTCATTTTCAGGTTATGACAGATCATGTTATTGATCATAGTTAACACCGAAAACTGCTGGATCTCAACTAGGAAATGAAATTGACTACGACACGAGGCTGAAGTTGACAACGACAGTTTAGGAAAATCCTCTCTGAACTGGACTTATGGCCTAGCTAAAGCTTCTGTTTCTAACTTTTTCTTAAGCTCCTACTTAAATAAGTTGATATATGCAAGAGTAGAACAGGTGTACAAGGGAAGATATCACTTGACAGATTCTGCAGCTGTGGTTTCGGGGAAGGTATTGATTAGCCATATGAATAAACTGTTAAAATATATGAAGGGGATGTCTATACTGTATAAATAGTATGTCAAATTATCTCTTACAAGTAAGACATTCTACCCATTCTATTTGGTGTCATATATCTTATAAGCTGGCATTTTACTATTTTCACAAAACCTGGTTCTGACACAGTTTACATAGAAGCTTGTTTGATTACAAGTACCATTGACCATCAACCAAGTCACTTAGATCTATGTTCTAAATGGTAACTTTGCTCAGACTGACGGTTGGCTGTTCTAGTAGCTATGCAGCTAATTGTTGAGGCGTTACCTTCTAAAATCAGCATCTGTGGACACATTGATAAATGTTGTATTTGCCGACGCATCAACAATGTATCATCCGCCGCACGCATTTATAATGTATCCGTTAGACGCATTAATATGTAAAATACAATTGGACATTGTTCCAAACAAAAATGTAAAACATGCAAACTTTCATGAAAAATAAACGGAATTGCTTAACGTAAATTCTAAATTACTAAACGCAAATATCTTTTACACAATCTTTCCGAAAGTACCCTTTTTATTTTCAGAAAACCTTCCTCTTTCCTAATTTTTTTCCTCTCAATTCCCCTTATTATACTCCTTCCATACATTGAAAAAAATTCTAAACTACTATCAACATGGATGATTTCTTTGCTCAAGATCAAATTTTTGATGATATTAACGATGATATTCATGTAAGTAAAACAATTTGATTTTTTTTTTGTTTTGTTTTTCAAGTACCGTGGCTAAACGATGATATTCATGGAATTGAGGGTTTATGGCTGACGGGCGGTTACCGGGGGTGGAGAAGAGATGCCGGACTGACGGTTGGGTCGGGGTCGCAGTGGGCGCGATGGTGGTCTTGCTGAGGGGGAGGGGCTGTTGGCGCGAGGGTGGTCGGGCTGAGGGGGAGGGGGCTGTGGGGGTCGGGGCTCAGGGTTGGTCGGGTTGGGGAAAGGGTTTTGGGCTGTGGGCGGCGCTGAGGGTGGTGGGCTGTGGGCGGCGCTGAGGGTGGTCGGACTGAGGGCGGCGCTGAGGCTCAGGGGTGGTCGGGCTGTGGGGGTCGGGCCTCAGGGGTGGTCGTGGTGGTCAGGTTGGGGAAAGGGTTTTGGGTTTTTTTTTTTGTTTTTCTGTTTTTTTTTTTTTCTTAAATTTTTTATATTTCTATGCAATTTTGATTTAGATTTTCATGTAAGCAATTTAATCATTAGAAATCCATTGACCCATGTTGAATTTGATCTTTAGCTGCAATGGGTTTCTTCTTATTTGCCTGATCAACTGATGGATCTAGTTGAACTTGTGTTGTTCATGTTCAATCGTTTTCTGGACAATTGTTTTGTCGGTTATAATTTATTAAGATAATTATTTATAAATCTGTTAGCTGATTTATTGGGTTTCATCTTTTTTGATTGAATGAGAACTTGGGAGTTTTGGATTAGAGAGAGGTTGTGCTTGGGAGTTTTGATTTCCTTGGATTTGATGGCCCTCTTTGACTTTATTTATTTGGTTTTGGTTTGATCTTTAGCTGCAATGGGTTTCTTCTTATTTGCCTGATCAACTGATGGATCTAGTTGAACTTGTGTTGTTCATGTTCAATCGTTTTCTGGACAATCTCTATTTTTCGCTATTGCTTTCTGCACCTCACCATTAATATTGAAGCTCTATTTTTCGCTGAGAGAAAATTGGTTGAGAGAAAAGGAAGGAAGAGAGAGAAAGAGCTGAAAATTACTTAGGGGTATTGTGGGAAGTGGGGATTTACGTTTAGTAATTTGCGATTTACGTATAGCAACCCCCAAAATAAACCAAAGGGCCAAAATGAAAAAGATGTTGGTCCAATGGAGAGCTCAGCCCACTGAGCCACATATGGATCCGAATAGTACCGGGCCCGTTATCGTTCGACAAGAAGGGGGCAAGTTGTCATTGCTCTGTGAAACCAGCCTCATGCGTTACCCGCCACTCTAGAGCCCAACAGACCCAGGCTTTAGCCCGAGGCCCATGGGCCAACTCCCATCTTGGACAGGGCAGGCCAAGCAAAGAACCACCCAAGATCCGGCCCAGCTAACCGAGCCCATGCTCCAACATCTTGCAGCCCCCACTTGGGTTACAAGCTCACGTTACTAAGCTCAGCGAACATTAGCTGTTTTGCTGAGTTTCTTAAGTTAGGACAATTTGATAATTGGCCGATGTGGGACAGTACATACATATCATATCTCAATATGTTGATGTTAACAATATGTATGCAAAGTTGCACCCAAGCAGGGACGGACCTAGGCTTAGGGGTATGGTGTCAGTTGACCCCATACTTTTTAAAATTTTACCACGCTTAAAGGAAAGTATTCAAGCTAAATATCTAGTTTCATGACTATTGCACCCATACCTTTTTCTTAGTATTTACTATGAACTCATATAAAATATACAAAGATGATGCATAAAGGAAGGGTAAACTAGGAAAGTCAGAAGAGAACTGTAAAAGTAATCTGCTCCACGTGAAGTAGCAGACCGCCAGACCCAACTCTCAATGAATGATAACAGTCTTCTTTTCTGAAATACAAACTGACGCACACACCCTCTCTCTCTTGTTAGCCCCCTTGTTTTCTCTCTCTTCATTGATCTCCTTCTCTTTCGCTACGGTGTCCTCGGCGTAGTTCAAGATGGCTGAACCCCCATGACCTCCGAGATAAATAATTATGAAGAAGTAGATGAAGATGAAATTCAGCGTTAAGAGATCAAAGAATTTGATAAACATAGAAGGGAGGTTTCAGATCACTAGAAATGATGAAGGTTTTGAATGATTGATTAACTTTTCTTAATTATTAGATATTGCTGCTACTCTATTTCTCTCTTGGTTCAGTTAGTTGAGTGGATGGGAATTTGAGTGGGGAGTTTTGGGTTTATTTCATATGTTAGCTTGTTTATCTAAGAGTGAAATATGCATTTCAAGTTTCAACTGTACAAAGTAATAAAAGTTTTGTCTTTTAGCAACAAAAAAAACCAAACTTATGAATCCTATGAAATATTTTTATTTATTTATTATTATTTATTGTTATTGAGTTCTAATGAAATACGTTGTCCGTCTCATGAAAATGTTCACACTAGTTTTTTTACGGTCTTTAAGACAATACTTTAACCGCTAATAATGACAAATATATGAATATATAAATTATAAAATTATGATTTGTCGAAAATACTATTTTAAATGAATCCAACAAAGTATTTTTACATTATAAATCTTTATATATTTTGACATATTTATGGTCAAAGTTTGTAAAATTTGACCTTGAAAAAACTAGTGTGAACATTTTCATGAGATGGAGGAAGTACTAGGGTATAGGGATTAGTAGTATTCTCTTCGTTGTTATTAAGTTATACTAGCATTTAGCAATTAGGAGAAAAGGAAAGACACATTGGTGAAAGGCCAATGTGTCTTAAAAAAGACTAAAATAAAAATATAGTGGACCGTACAACCCGAATATGTTATAGGTTTTGAGAAGTCGTATTTGCACCTATATTAAAAAAATTCTGGATTCACCACTGCACCCAAGAAAATAATAATATATGCAAAGTGTTTCTTTAGTGTTCTACTTTGGAGATAACATTTGCAGATTATATTTTGTTTCTGTACTTCTTAATTTCTTATATACGCATCTATGAAATCATTTTTACACAAAAAATTAATTTGACAAGAATTTTGACAGACTTGATTTTTTATTTTGTATATCGTCTATACAAATTCTTATATGAGATTGTCTCAACAAAAGACTCATTGTCTCGTCTATACCATGAAAACATTAATAATATGTCCACGGTTAAATAGGGTGGGAAATATCCTCTGCACCACAATGAACTCAGATCAAATATTTTCAATGGTGGTCGGATTGACTCTTTCAAGGTTATGGGCAGGGAAACAACATTATCATCCCTCTTAAGCACATGAGACTAAATAAATAACACACTCAAGAAACAACACACACACTAGCAACATCATCTAACACGACCATTTAACGAAACAATCAAAATACTTATATAACGCTTCTTTAAAGCTATACACGGAGTTTCTTGCTGCTTTTGCTGCTCTGCGTGGATTGTTCATTGCACAGGAAAAAGGATTTGTGCGAGTCATCCTTGAGGTGGATTCTAAAGTGGTGCTTCGCGCGTTCCGTGAGGACCCATCCCCATGGAACCCCAATTATTTCCTGATACTTCAATGCATAGCGTTGCTTGTTAATGAAGAGTGGGAAGTTCGAGTTCGCAATGTCTACCGAGAAGTCAACTATATATGCTGCAAATTTTTAACCATAGTTTTAGTAGCTCTAGCAATTTTTGCATTTTTGATTAACCCGCATGAGGGTCTTTGCTCCATTTTGTTTGATGATAATGTAAGTCGTACTCGACCACGCACTATTGCTATTCAATTTATAATGCTTCACCCACCATTTCACCAAAAAACCAAACAAACTATACACGGTGTAAGTGTTGTGGAAAGCTACCAAACAGAGCTACAACTTTCGTGTTTTACGTTTTTGCCAATTCCAAGCGCAAGACGGTACAAAATGTGCCAAAAGGCAAAAACGGCCAACCAGGGGAAAACGGTCTAGGCCATTTTTGGGTTATTTGGCCCAATTTCATGCCCGCTCGCGCATGGGATATAAATACCCCTTTTTGTAGGGAATCCCTATCTTATGCTACCTTATTCTAGCCTAGTTTTACTAGGAATTCTTGATAGTTTTTCTCAAATAGTGAGAGATAATGATAAATATTAATAATTAGTGAAAATATTCTCTTCAATCTTGAATATTGGCTGTAACTTTTCTCTCTCCTCTCTCTCAATAAATATTTGCAAAGTTATAATCTTGGGATCCAATTGGGACCTCAGCCGGCCAACCAGGTGAAAACGGTCTAGGCCATTTTTGGATTATTTGGCCCAGTTTGATGCCCGCGATAATGATAAATATTAATAATTAGTGAAAATGTTCTCTTTAATCTTGAAATATTGGCTGTAACTTTTCTCTCTCCTCTCTCTCAATAAATATTTGCAAAGTTAGAGACCTCAGCCGAGGAAGCCACATATATACACTGACGAGCGGGCAGTTGTCATTGCACTGTGAAACCAGCCTCATGGGCTAACCCGCTACTTTAGGGCCCAAGAAGCCCAGGCTTTCGCCAAAGTCCCATGGACCAACCTTCCAAGATCCGGCCCCAAGCTCGGCGAACAGCTGTTGTTTGGCAGAGTTTATTAAGTTGAGAAAATTTTGGTTATTGTTCGATGTGGGACTTTACATGCACATCTCATTTTTTGATGTCAACACAACATAGTATATGCAAAAAGCGTTCCACTTTGGAGATAAAATTGTGTTTTGTTTTTGTTTTGTTCCTGTACTTGTTATACACACATCTATAAAATGGTTTTTTTACCAAGAAGATTAATTAGATTTAGACGAGAATTTTGCTAACTTAATTTGTGAGCTAGAACAAATTGAATTGTTTTTGTTGAGGCCAATAGAAGCTATTCTTGTTTGGATTCTAAAGATTGAATAAAGTAGTGTGTACTAAGTTTTTGAACTACAAATCATTATCCGAGTAGAAGAAGGATCAAACTGAAAAAACTTGTGACTTGATGTGAAATTTTGCTTATGGTGTATCTAGATATTCACATCTAACATGCCATTGAAATCCTTGAGATGTAGGGATGTATAATTTGAAATTCTCCAATTTTAAAGGTTTAAGAAAGGTCAAATTGGATGAGTTCCAACTTAGGCATTTAAGAATAAATTCACCTCAAATACATTTTTTCACATTTAATTACCCAAATACACTATACACATTGGATTCTTTTGTTGAGATAAAAAAAAAACATTAGTGATAGATTTTTATTTTTTCGACTAGAATAGATAGTAGATTTGATCCTATAATTTGTATTCTTTTTTTTTTTTTGTGGGTATAGTGCGAACAGGCTTGCAATTGCACACGTTCCATCTATCACTTATACTGGAGAGTAGATGTTAGAGATTATTTTTAAAGATTACTCATTGTTCTTCTCCAGTGTGTCATGGTCATTCTCCATGCTCAAATCAAGACCTGGTAAATGGATTGATTATGTAGGGTTCCTGTTGAGTACATTGGGTCGCTTAATATGGAGTTAGTCATTGTTTCTAAACAAATTTTATCTCATAAATTTCAAATTGGGTTCGGGTCATAATCATATTGAAATTGGGTCGTTCATCATGTCGAGTCTGATTTTGCCAACAATTTAAAATTTAAACCACAAAACTATAAGGGAAGAAAAGTTGAGGGAGAAAGAAAAAGATCTGATCTAACTTTTCAGTGAGTCATGGTCTTTCTCCATGCTCAAATGCATGTATTTAAATCAAAAATGCAAAAAGGAAAATGTGACTTTGGAGTCCTTGGTAGGTAGTCCATCACAAGAGCCAGAGGGAATATCTTTAGCTAATAAGTGATCCTTTGAACTCAAAAGGTGATTGACTTACTTATAAATAAGTTATAACTCTAAGTCATGGATTTTTAAGCCTACTGAAAAGCGCCTATACAAATTAATAAGTGAAATACACATTGATAGTGTTAAGTAGGTATTCTTTAACCACGCTCAAAGAAAAGCGTGAGAAAATGATCTTTTGGAACATTATTATTGATAGCCACATCACAAAAAATTGAACCAATATAATTCTTACAAGTGTTAATGTCTTTATGTCATTTAATCTTATGTCATTGGTACAACAGACAGAACAAAGACCAATCCTAGACATCCTTGGATAAAGATAAGTGGTTCCTTAGACCTTAAGCCGCAACATGCATCCTTTATTTATTATCACCAAAAGCTTCCTTGACATGGTTTTGTTTTTAACTTGGCCAAATCTTCAGACACACTCCTGACCTTTTTCATAATTATGTTCTACCCATATCACCAGGAGCCTACACTGCACTAATGCACTCCAGCATTCATGTGTATGGGACAAAAGAATTTGTAGTGCCCTTATTTGTTTTCTAGCCAATATTTTTGTTCTTTTCCTACCGACCTAACAACATTTGCTTTGACAATTGACATTCCTTAGCTATTCATACGTTCTTTTTTCCGGACTGAATTGAATTTAGCTAAGTTATCAATTATTCAATAAATTGAAAAAAACACACCCTACTTCCAGTTCTACTGCCAAAAGACCATGTGTCCATGCATAAACCAGGAAGATCAATTAAATATCGAAACCAAAACATTCACGCATGTATAACTAAAGTCCGTTCCTTTGATCTTTTGATTTTGATGACCCTAATTGACGGAGTCAACTTACTATGTGCACAAACAAAAACAAATCAAAGAAGAATATGTAGAAGTACTAATAAAGAAAGAAAAAAGTCACCAATATGAATTTGGCTTGAATAGTTCACTTCACTTTGGTGCATCATATCATATGAAATGAGTATATAGGTACTAGTTTTTGAAAATTGAGAGGACGGTATTCCTTATTACTACTCGAACATTTCTTGATTCTTATAGGTAGTTACTATTACAATCAAACGATTTGTTATCGAGATAAACAATATCAAACAATAGGCATTGTTATCTTTAAGCTCAATTAATCCATCATGCTTGTTACAAATGTAGCACACAAGGTGAAGTACATGTCATGTGTCAAACCTAGATTTCTAATACAAATTTCGGAGACTTTCTTAACTAAACTAGCAGATATCCACATATTCAAAAAATATTGTAGACGGAGACCTCGCTAACCAATTGAGTTCTAGTTATAACCTAGTTTTGTTGGCCTCACACCACCACCTTTAAAAAGAAGAAAAGGAGAGGCATTTTGCTTCCAAAGCTATACATCAATGAAAATCAAAGACAAATGCTGAAGCAGGGAGCCAAACGCAAATCCCATGTGATATTTGATGTAAATTAGCATTTCCTTACTCTAAGAAACCACCAAGAGCTCATCTTCTTTGAATATAACTTTAAAAAAAAAGGGGGGTAAATGATAAAGAAAAAGCTTTACATTAAGCACAATTTTCATGACCTGAAACCAAATTGATGATCTTCATCATCTTTCCTCCTAGAACTTGTTTGATGCCTGAAAAACCATTTCCAAACCTTGTAACTTTTCTTGCATTTTCTCAATTCTCTCTCACTAACACTACTAATCCTACAAGATCCACCACCATTTTTAAACATCTCATGACCCAAAACATCTCCATTATTATTATTACCACCTCTAAAACCAAATTCTTTAGTACTTGACATTCCTAATCCACCTCTTCTCAAAACAGGCACCTGATCTGATGAAGATGATAAATCATGAAGCTTCAAATCAATAAAAGCAGGATCTTCATCACCACAGCTAATAAATTCACTCTCTTTCAAAGAAAAAATGTTCTTATTTGGACCAACAAACCCAGCATCATAATCAAAGTTACTAATTCTTGCTTCAGATTCACTAAAACAGCTCCTTTTAGCTGAATCTGACATGAAATTTGCACTGACACTTGATGCTCTAGCTGCAGATGAAGAAACAGGAAAACCACCACTTTCTTCAGTACTATACTCATAAAATCCTCTGAAACTACAAAGTGATCTTGATCTTGAAACACCAACACACTGATCTGACATCATCCCAACACTCTTATTCTCATCATTGTCATTTTCATTGTTGTTGTGTTTATGTTGATTGTGGTGTTTTTTGTCTCTCTTTTTTCTAAACAACCTCCCAATTTTCCAAAACCCACCATTATTTCCACCTCCTGCAACTCTTTCACCAATCTGTCTCCTACCCATTTCAACACAAGTGCTGTTGCTTCTCCTAAGACTAACAAAATCATGATCATTAACAAGAGGCTTATTGGGTTGTTGATTTTGATCAATTTTACCAGTTTTTGAAGAAGCAACAACAGATTCTAAACCTAACCCATTTTTGTCATTTTCAAGTAGAAAAGAAATTCTCCCTACACTTCCAACTTCAGCTGAAGAAGAGTTAGGGTTTGAAGAGATTTCTTCAGAACAAGAACAAGAAGAAAGTTTCTGTTCTCCACATTCAGGACAAACAAGCTGAACTAAACGATCAGTGAGACAATAAGCACAGATCCCACCAGCTGATACTGAAGATGAAGATGGGTGTTTCTTACATGGGAATTCTAACATAATATTGTTGTTTTCACCATAGAAATTTTCCCCATTGTTGTTGTTGTTGTAATATGCTTCTAGCTCTCTTTTTCCCCTGTCTTTCATGGCTTTTCTAGCTTGATTTGGGGCTAAAGATTGAAACTTTGGACTAAATGAGGGTGGATATGAAATGGGTATTGCCAAATTTTGCAAATATTAATGGGTTTTTGAGATACAAAGAAAGGGAGATGTTGGCTTTAAGAGAGGTGGAGAGAGAATTGCGTTAGCTTTACGTTATCTTAAAGAGAGAGAGAGAGAGAGAGAGAGAGAGAGAGAGAGGGGGAGAGGGAGAGAGAGAGAGAGAGAGAGAGAGAGAGAGAGAGAGAGAGAGAGTGAGAGTGAGTGAGTGAGTGAGTGAGTGAGTGAGTGAGTGAGTGAGAGTGTGAAAGAGTGAGAGTGATGAGGCCTGCAGGTATTATTGTGTTGTAAGGGGAGAGAAGAAGGGAAGAGTGAATGTTATGAGGCAAATTGAGTGAAGGAATGAAAGTATAATCAATTCCAAAACTGCATGCTCTGCTATTATTCACCCAACTTGTCATGAGGAGAAGATAAAGAAAAGAAAAGTCTTCTCTACTATCTTCTCCCCCTGTTTTTTTTTTTTTTTTTTTGGTAGCATTGGACCATTGTCTCAAACACCCCCATGTCCCTACCACCACTTTTCTTTTTGTTCTTTCACATGAAATTTGAATAAAATTGCCCAAGTTGTTAATTGAGTTGAGAACTATTCATATTGGCCAAATTATCAATTGAGTTTGAAACTATTCATATTGGCTAAGCAAAAGGTCTTCGGTGAGTCCGACTCAAGGTGAGGCCCTTTCTATAACCAAGCATAACGTCATACTTGTTAGAGGGGGCCTCAAGGTGAGGCCGCCTCATACAAGTTTTTGTGTTGGCTAAGTTATCAATTGAGTTTTAATTTTTAATTAAATTTAGTTTAGTTCACCTCAATTCAGTCCAATTCAGTTAACAATTCAGTAGAGTTCAGTTCAGTTTGATTTAATTAACAATTTAGTTCAGTTCAATTTAGTTTTTTCATACTGAAGAGATTGGAGTCTTACCCAGAAATTGGTTCAGTTCAGTGGTCTACTTTTTCACTCGCATATTAGTATTAAGTTTCGTTCAATTCGGTTAAGTTTCGTTCAATTCGGTTAAGTTTCGTTCAATTCGGTAGAGTTCAATTCAGTTCATTGGAGTTCATGAGTGAAGAAAAAAAACACACTCATATGAGTTTGAAGAGTCAACCAATTGTAAGTTTTGTTTAGAAAAAGGCATATTGCACTTGTAGGCCAATTAAGAAAAATCTAATATTTGTTGATTAACTGAATACTCCTATATGTTTAATCTCAAATTAGGCAATACAGGTTGATCTAGCGAATACTCTGGGATAGTATTCTCCTTCCATGAGGGTTAAACTTCTGATGAAAACAATGGTCAAACTAGGAACCAGAAAAATGTTCAATCTCAAATGAGGCTGACGTAATTGGAATCACTTACAAGAAATTGATCACTTAAGCACCTGGCTTACCACATAGCTTTGCTGTAAAAAATACTCTTGGTGATCCACAACATCCACAAGCATGCACTATATCTATAGTGATGTACTCCTCCGATCCATGAAAATCTTGACGTTTGGAGAATATGACTAACATTAAGAAAAACATATTTTAGTATAAAAATTCCAAATTTACCCTTGAAAGAGTACATGAGGTATTAAGAGAGAAAAAATAATATTTTAGTGGGTATTTATTGTTTTCCTTGCATTTGTATTACTTTCCTTACTTTTGTAGCTAGTGGTGTGAGAAATCTTTTTGTTTTTTTATTTCCTTTGCACATGGGGGTGAGAAGGTGGGAGGGGTAAAATAGTAAAGGGTGCTTAAATACATTACCGTATAAGAAAACGTAAAGATTTCCATGGTCCAAACATAAGTGAAAAGCGTAAAGATTTCCGTGGACCGGAGGGAGTACAACTCAAAATTCAGTTTTTAGATTTGAGAAGGTGATTAGTACATGGTCATTGATGCACATTCGGGAAAAGGAGAAGGGAAAAAATAGTAATATAGCACAAAATAAAGCAAGCTATCTATAATGGGGAACACAAGCACAATATATTTTTACAATGTGACACAATTTCCTTTTAAGACTAAAAAGGTTAACCACTGACAAGAATAATGATGATTGAAGGTATCTCTAATAATTAGTATATATAATGCAAAAGCTTTGGGGGTGGTGTTTGAACTAGGGACCTCTTGTTCTGTTTCCTTGTTGAAGAGGAGAGCTTAGAAATAAAAAGTCTTTATTATCTTATCTATCAAAGTTCACTCCAATATTACTATTATAAAAAATTGTAATAATAATAATTTGACACCAGTTTGGGAATTGCCATAGCCCGTGGGGTAAGTTTTTTTCTTCAATTTATACGGACAAGCTAAAAAAAAAACTTTTTTAAAACTGTATTTTCGTAAATTTGGTGGTACGAGGGTCACGTTTAAGTAAAACAAGGATCGTGGTTCATAATAATTGCCCCTTACATTTCTAAATAGTGAACCATTTTATTATAAGATGGTCTTATACAATACTTGCTTAATAATTTATCCACATATGGAAAATATACATTTTCACTTATATACTCCACGAAAATTTCTTCTAAATTAGGGAAAGAGATCAAATTTTAACCAAAAATTTTCAAGGAAATATTATGTCCAACCAAAGATAAATATGAGAAAAACAACAACGGAAGAACGGAAATCCAAACAAATTTTAAAATGCTAATTTATAGTGTAGTGTATTATATATTTGATATTCTTTTAAATATCACAATCTCGGTCCAGTTTTGCAACATATATTTTCTCTCAAATATATTATTATCAATTTACAATATATTTTTATCTCTCACATATTACTATTTAGTCATGTCCATTTCAATGGCTTTAGTTGAAAAAAACACTACCTAAGTCCTTAAAAGTTATAATTTTGAGAACTTATTGATAATAATCAATTATTCTACTTAATTATAAAAAAAAAATCAATTATTCTACTTTCATTATTTTCAAACATATGCTAGAATCATATTTGAAAAATGCGCATAATCATCAACTAGAAGGGGTCCTTACTTATTAGTGTAAAGAAAATCATACACCAATGGGCCTAGTAATAAAAACTAAAGTTCTTAGTATGTTTGATCCGATGTTCTATTCCACTTCCTTCGAAGGATTAACTTTTTCGTATAGTGAACCAAAAACTGTCAAAACAAGTCCCTAAAGTGTACCAAAGTGCACCCTAAGAAGAAAAGTGGGGCAAAATAGCAACGGAAACACACCTAAAGTGTATGGACCCATTATCTTTTCTCATTAACTATGTAGCCTACTAACTTTGTCCTTTTTATTTTGCTCTTTCGTCTTTGCTCTTTGCATCTATTAAAGTAATTCTACAATCTCCGTCTAGGTTCTTGATTTTCTTATGCAATATATAGCATATCTGCATATGTGTTTAAGGTAACCTAAATATTTTTTTGAGCATATTTTATGTGACATCAACTCAGACACTTTCGATTTAATAGGATTACTTTTTATGGATAATAATTTTTATTTCAACTAATTATCGTTTTAGGCCCTATTCTTTTCAGCGTTTCCATGCTGCATTCCGTTCCGTTCCGTTCCGCGTCACACTGTAATTTCCGTTCCGTTCCGTTCCGCACATAATTTCCGTTCCGTTCCGTAGACTGTTTATTATTATTATTATTATTATTATTATTATTATTATTATTATTATTATTATTATTATTATTATTATTATTATTATTATTATTATTATTATTATTATTATTATTATTATTATTATTAGGTAGAATTTGCTTTTAAAAAAATATCACATAGCTAGTGAAGAGTTGTTGCTATGATATAGACGGGTCACAAATTTGATAGCACCATTTATCAGGAACTTGCATAAATATATCAAATCTTTAAGGCCCTATTCTCGTCAACAGAATGATGTGGGACGGTGAAGAACGGAGCGGAATGGAAATTGCAGCGCGGTGTGGAACGGAATGAAAATTGCACAGCGGGACGGAATGAAATAATAAATATAACTTGTGTGGTACGGAACGGAAATTACGGTGATGTGCAAAACGGAACGAAAATTGCAGCGCGATGTGGAACGGAACGAAATGCAGCATAGAAACGACGAAAAGAACAGGGCCTAAGTAGAAGAATAATTATTTAGTTTTATAAAAATTGCTACCTAATAATAACAATAATTAAAAAATACAAAAATTTATATGAGGTGACTTTATATATGAGACATGATTACCTATAAGCAAAAACGTGGTAACGTACATGAAAAAATGCAATATTATCTGAGTTTAATAATAATCATTATTTGCTAGCTTATTATTATTATTATTATTATTATTATTATTATTATTATTATTATTATTATTATTATTATTATTATTATTATTATTATTATTATTATTATTATTATTATCGATTTTGTTCAATTCCGTCCAGCACTTGCAATTTTCGTTCCGTTCCATTTCGCACTGCACTATAATTTCTGTTCCGTTCCGTTCTTCACCGTTCTGTTGAAGAGAACATGGCCTTAGTCAATGAGGTCTTGGTCTAGTGGTTAAGATTGAGGCCATGTGTACATCAGGTTGCAAGTTTGAATCCCCTCATCCCCGTTATATGTAAATTTACTGTACTGACCTCTATGTACCTTCATGGGACAAAATAAACTAATAATCATCTTACCAAAAATTAAAATAAAATCTTCTTAAACAATTTTTTGTAATTTTTTAAGTGTTTTTAAAAAAAAATGGCAATACAAAGGGAATTAAAATTAAATCAGTCGGTGGTGAAAGTAACATAAGATGGAGAAGGAAAGCGGGAGTGCGGTACTTGGATTGAGGCCGCTTTGGTCCATTCGTGGGAGATCTTTAATGTCACTTTCCTGTGGATCTTCAGCACGTGTCCCATGACATCATTATTTCCTTACGACCCTACATTCTCACTCTTTGTACGTGCTACAAAGTTTCGTATGGCTAGTATTGGCTACCTTGGTATAAATGTATAATACTCTTCTCTCCCAAATAAATGTTTACTCCATTCGTCCCAAATAAATGGTTACAGTTGCTTTTTAAATGTCAAAGTTCGTAAATTTTGACCATAAATCTTCAGTAATGTAAAAATACTATTGCATATACATCTTAAATAGTACTTTTGGAAAATCATAATTTTATGATTTATATATTCATATAATTACATTTATTTACGATCAAAGTGGTGCATTGAAGACCGTGAAAAAGCAACTGTAACTATTTGTCTGAGACAAAAGGAGTATATTGTTTCCGTATTGAAAGTTGGAACCAATTTAACTTAAACTTTTTAGGACTAATCTTGACTTAAAGTGCTTAGGCGAATCTCTCTCTCTCTCTCTCTCTCTCTCTCTCTCTCTCTCTCTCTCTCTCTCTCTCTCTCTCTCTCTCTCTCTCTCTCTCTCTATATATATATATATATATATATATATATATATATATATATATATATATATATATAATTGAAAATCAAATATATCCCAGTCACGTTCAATGTGAAAGTATTAATTAAGTGTCAAGGTTGTTCAATACACGGAATTTGAATTGCACCGGTTCAATAATGTATGGGTAGAAGCTAAGGAAATTCATGGACAAATCCATGACATATTAAAGCATATGCAACGTATGAAGCAGTTCATGCACAACTATTCATTAATCATTCTTTAATTGAAAATGCATTAAACGGACTTAAAAGAACATTAGTCGGTTGTGGTTTTTTGGATTGGATGTTGGACACTGGATATTGGAGTAAATTGCAACAAAAACAATAAGTTTGTCTATACCAATTAGGTTTAAACTATAAATTAGGTGGTGGTGGTCTTTTAGACTGTATATTAAACGGTATGTTAGTTTAGTTTGGTTAACCAAGAAAGTGTGGTTGAGTGCTAGCGACTCATCCATCCTTAACTAAGGTCGAGGGTTCGAATCTCGCCTTGGGCATGGAGCAGCTTCAAATTCATTGGCCAGTTGTCCCACCCTTTGAGGTTCTTACAAGCCAACGCGGGGAAATAGTCACTGTTGTGGACGGTGGATACCCTTGGTTGTGAACAAAAAAAAAATGATTAAGAATGAAAGAGATATTGTATATTTTAGTATTCCGCTCTGAAATGGATGCAATGTTGTACGTTTGTACCATATTAAGAAATAGGTTCATAGAAGAATATTTTTGTATCCAGATATAACATATGCCTAAAGTCTCTTGAAATTCTGTATCGATAAAATGATATTATTAAATATTCATACACAAACCGTGATCGCACAGGGATGTAACTAGTTTGTAGATAAACTTAAACCAAAAACAATTCAAACAAACATTTAAACTGATGAATGGAGATCCGGTGAATCAAAACTCTAACTTTGCTTGTGTATGATGTTGCTCTCCTACTCCATGGGCTTGGTCTAGGCCCATTGAAAATTTAATATAGTAAGCAATCGATCCTTGGGGCCCCAATTTCAGTATCTTATAAGTTTATTTCTAAATAGTTCAGTCCACGCTTCAGAGCTAAAAGATGCATTCGCGTGTGGGAAAGTGTTAAAGTGACTGAGGATTGTGTCTCATCACACCAAAAGAATTGAAGATGAAACAACAACATATATGTCAAGTGAGTTACAACTTCTATTGCCAATTGATTTTATGATGCATCTTTATTTGATTTGTATGTGATGTTACTCTCCTGCTCGGCTGCTCCATGACCCATGCCGAAGAAGTCTTGCAACAAAAATGTAAACGGATAAATGGATGCCCAATTAATATTATATATTCATTATTGCTAGGTATAATTGTTTCTTTGCTATATTAAGTCAACTAGGACGTCACATTAAAGAACTCCCTAGTGGTTTATTGTGTAGGGGGCAACAGTTTATAGAAGAACGGGTGAGTTATGGAATTAGGCTACTATCAAACTAGGCTTGTCTACGTTTCAGGCTGAACTTGTCCTTTTTTTTTTTTTGATGTTCTTACTCTAGAAGAAAGGTCAAAAAATTATTCTTGTACTTTCTTTCTTTTTTTTCTAATCTTATTCTTTTACTCCTTTTTTAAAGACATTACTAAAAAAACATGAAAATAGCTGCGGAAATTAGCTACGGAATTAATTCCGTAGCTAATTAGCTGTGGAAATTACAAAATCCGCCGCTAATTAGCTGCGGAATTAATTCCGTAGCTAAATTAGTGGCGAAATTGTTTCCTCAGCTGATTAACTGCGGAAATTAAAATTCCGACGCAAATTAGCGACGAAAAATTTATATTCCTCCGCTGCTAAAAATTTAAAAAAAAAAAAAATTGTTAGCGGAATTAATAAATCCGTAGCTAAATCAGCTGCGAAATTAATTAATTCCGCAGCTAACTCTATTTATTTCAACTGGACATATATAAGTTAAATATAATACATAACACTATATTAACAAGGAGCTTGTGAGTGGAGCGCTTGTCAAGACTCTACTTTCCAACCACACAAGTTGCTATACAATATGGTGTGTTCATTCTCGGTTATCCAATAATAATTGGTTTAATGATGTTCAATTAAGTTCCTTTCAATGATGTTCAATTCTGTGACAACTTTTTTTTTTATTCAGTTTAATGTTGAGTTCAACTAAATGATGTTAAGTTTTTTATTCACTTGGGTAGAAACAAAACCCTTCTCTTTATCATTGCAAGGGATGAAAATGAGTGAGCCGAGTCGGGCTTTGCTCTGTTCGAACTCGTTCATAAGCTTGACAGTCGAGGTCGAACAAGTTTTGATAATCAAGCTTGAACTCGATAATTTTTTTTTGAGCTTGAGCTCGGCTCGTTTAGGCTCGGTTAAGTGAAGGAGCCGAGCTTGAGTTGCTAAACGAGCCGAGATCGAGTGGTTAAACGAGTTGTGCTCGAGTCGAACTTGTTCACGAACATATAATTTTAAAATATATATTAATAAATTTATAGAATTATTTATTTAATAATATATTAAACAGTAAAATAATATAATTGAGTTATAAACGAACTTGACCGAGCTTTAAACGAGATTTAAACAAACATAAAAAGCTTGTTCACTAACATAAACGAGCTTGTTCGCGAACATACACGAGTCGAATAGAGCTTTAAAGAGTGCCTAAGTTACCCTAGAGGGGGGGTTGAATAGAGTGACTCCAAGTTCTCGCGTTTTGCAACTTGACAACAGTGTAGGGAACAGCGTTATGGACGCTGTTCCTATACAGCAGACTAAGACAGAATGTAACGAACATAATGTAAATAACACAAGGCTTTTTTCACGTGGAAAACCTCCTAGGCTCAATAGGAGCAAAAACCACGACCCAGTTACTTGGGATTTTGTCACACTACTTATCTTATAACCAGAGCCAAAATCAGGATACAACACAGTACTCTAACACCACCACACACCGTTACTGATGTGTTGCCTATCTCTCAGAATCATACACTGATCTGAGAGATGCTCTACACTCGTTACTGAGTTAGAGACCTTACTAATAACCAGATTGTTTGTCCTATTACACGCTTCAACACTAAGCAATATAAGACCACAAAAACCTATTATGCAATGATCAATCTAAGCACAGACTCAAACTGACCAGGACAGGGAACAGGGTTCAAGGTTTTTCTTTGTGAGTACTGGACGTATCTGGTTTGGACGAATGTACGCTTTGCACAACTAATTCTGAACTCAATAATGCACGCAAAGCTTAGCCCTACAACTGAGCCTATCAGGCGCCTTATATAGGCAGGCAAACGAGCTCAGTCAGTTAGGTTAAATCTCTTCAAAATATAAATGATGATATTTACCAAAAGATAGGATGAGTTTAAGTAAAGATCAAAGACCTTTCCTTAACTCAACCTATAAGATAAAATCCGTCCAAATTCATTAACAGAAAATCTTGGCCAGCTAGCAAGTGATTTATCAGAATATGCTCTCTAAAAGATAATTAGAAATATTCCAAAAGATAATTCACTTACCTTAAACAATAAAGTTGGCCATTAAGTAAAATACTTTTTCCAAGATAATTTCTTTTCAAAATAAAATACTTTTTCCTGTTTAAGACACGATTTTGCAAAATTCATTTTTCCAAAATAAAAAATATTTCTTCAGAAGAATATTTGTGTGAATATCTAAAAATATAATACACGAAATATTCGTAGAAATAATAAATACGATATTATGCAAACTCGTCCAGATACATAGCTTAGAAGGAACAGGGTCCAACTCGTTGTTCCCCTTTGGTTCCTTCAAGCTGCAGTGCTGGTCATAGAGAACAGGGTTCACAAGGATGCTCCCCTGTACTCATAGACGCATGCACTCAGTCCTACAACCTTGTTCCCTTGTCATGATCAATTTAGACTATTGCTAACTAGTCAAGCATAGTACATAAAGACTAATGACAAAACCAGGAACCCAACAAATTCCCCTTTTTTGATGATGACAAACTAGTGTGCTTATCTGAGCTAGATACCAACTAGATTGAGTACAAAAACTAACTCAAGCGTTTACCTTGACTTACCATTGCTGTGAACCAACCAGAAGAACCACGGGTAAGTAGGAACAGGGTTCACAACTTCACAATCAAGAACCTCAGCTTAACATTATCATCCACCACGTTCAGACTTTTGCAGAGAGAAACTTTGCAATCAGAGTTGCAATTTACAAGATTTTAGAGAATCAGAGCAGGCAGAGGAAACACAGTTTCAAACCAGAAGCCATTAGAGCAGAAATCAAAAATTTGTGTGATACCCATCCATAGTGAATATGTTGACAAGGTATGAGAAATAAACTAGACTAAAACCTAAACATGATCATATCAAACCTAATCATAAGCACACCACTCTTCCCCCTTTTGGCATCATCAAAAAAGTGTCATGGACATCAGTTTAAACATGCATAGAGTGATAAGTTAAGGCAAATTTTTAGCAAATATGTCACAACCATCACCTCCAGGGTTTAAGTGTATGCAAACAAATGCAAGAATTAGTAGCTCAAACTTAAAAATCTATTGATATAGGTCATCTAGAAAATAGTCAAATCATATAAACCAAAAAGGACCAAATTTTATATATAAAGCACAGTCACAAAAGAAGGTATTGTTACAGTAGAAACAACTCCTAAAGAGAAAAGAAAGAAAGGAAAAGAAAACAGTTTAGACAGAGGGAGGAACAGGGTCTGATGGGTTGGGGTTGTCATCAGCATTGGAAACAGTCTCAACTTCAAACCCATCCTTCAGCATCCTGACAAGCTCATCATGCCTCCTCTGATGAGCCTAATCAGCCTTGGTCACTGCATCAGTAAGAACAACAACCCTTTGAGCCAAGTCAGCTTGCTTGGAGGTCACAGTATTGAGCTTGGCCTCAACCACTTGCAGCGTAGTAAACATGGCAGCTCCGCTGATGCTTGCCCCCTCCAATGAAACAACCTCTGGGCCTTGTTCCCCCTCAGAACCAACCTCTTCCTCTTTCTGCTCCTCCTGCTGGTCCTCATCAAACTTGAAGCCAGTTTGCTTTAGATATTGTTTGCCCACCTCATTCACTGTTGTAGGCAGTTTCCCAGCAGAGAGAGGCACACCAAAGCGCTGGAAGACCAGGGTAAGGGCATACCCATAAGGCAATGAGTGGGTAATCGTCTTGCCACTGAGGACATACCCAATGTGGTGAATCATTATAGCAGGAAGATTCACTTTTTCTCTCCTCTCAACCAAATCCATGAGACTCATGTCATAAGCTGAGCAGTATTCCCTGGCTTCCTCTATATGGACCAGGGTCCTAAACACAATTGCAAAGTGCAACTTGTGCATATGAACAAGGTCCAGAGCCTTGATCCTGGAGGCCACGTCTCTCTCCATGTCCCTTGTATACCTCCTCACTATGGCTATAGGGTCCAAACCATCATATTCAGGCCATACACCACCCCTAGCCCATTCAGCAAACCCTTCACCGGGGATCCCCCAAACTTTCCCCAAATCAGAGGCATTAAATTTAATGGGGGTTCCAGACACTTCACTCCTAACCACCCTATTTTTCACAGAGCAATTTAAGTAAAATTGCATAAACTCAACATAATGAAAAGCAGTCCTAGTGGTTAAGTAAGTACCCCATCCTTGTGACAAGACATTTGTGACAAATTCCCCAATCCCATTGTCTTTCATTCAGTCAAGACACTATACCTTGCCAGTGATGCATTTTCTGGAGAGGATCTGAGTTGTCCTGACATCAATGGCGTCTGGGTCCTGTTTCTTCTTCTTGCCCTTAGAGGCAGCAGTAGAAGTTGAGGGAGGGGAGACCAGGGTCTTCTTCTTCTTTGCTGGCCTGGAAGAAGGTCAGCAGTATCTGACTGAGGTGTCTCAGATGGGATGTCCAAGACACGTGCAGCCACAGATTTCCTCTTCTTGGGTTGAGGAGATGGAGTAACAGTTGCTGAGGCAGGGTCCTGAGTGGATAGACCCTGTTTCTTTGAAGACCCAGCAGTGGTCTTCTTTGATTTCTTGGAACCAGCTGTGGGAACAGGTGGGTTCTCAGCTGACCCCTGTTCCCCCTGAGCAGTGGAGCTCTCTTTTTCAGGCTTCTCTCCTCCCTCGCTCTCCTTTTTCTCTCCCTCAGGCTCTCCTTTTGATTTTTCAACACCCTCTTTCTTTTTCTTTCTCTTCTCACCCTTCTCCTTTACATACTTTGCCCCAATTGCAGCTCCTTCATCCAGAAGAGCGTCAACTTCTGCGGCTAGCTCAGAGACGCTAGCACCTTTTGGGACGCTTTTCTTTGACTTCTTTTTGGCCGAAGAAGCCCCTGTTCTTTCAGCATCATCCTTCCCCAGTTGAGCAGTAGTAGGAGGTGGAGGTGGAGGTGATGATGAAGTCGGTGGTGGTGAAGAAGGACTAACGGGTCCAGTTTTCTTACGAGCTGACATCTTGACAGGCATGTCAGGTGTTATAACAGGGGTAGAAGACTTCATGGGAGTGGTAGAAGGTGATTTGTCAACTAGAGATTCCTTGGATGTTGAAGATCTGGTTCCACTCACCATTTTATAGCTGGAATTAGGGTTTAGAAGAGATGAAAGGGGCGAGATTGTAGGGGTTGATTTTTGAAATAACAGGAAGAATTTTCAGAAACTGGTGAAGAAGATGAAGAAATTTGAGGGAAGAAGGAATAACGAGAGGATTTTTGAGAGAGAAAGAGAATTAAAGGGAAGGATTTGAGAGAGAGAGAGAATTTAGGGAGCTAATTTGGAGTTGTGATGATGAAGAACAACGGCTAGCCCCTATTTATAGGGAATTAAATCCAACCGCCTCTAATAATTAGGAGATCAGACACAATTAAATGCGTCTGAATTTTTCCGTTGAAAACAGTATTGCTTGAGGCAGAGTGACTGAGGGAACAGGGTCCATGTATTGGTCTTTATGATTCACACAACAACAGTTTTGAGGACAATAAGGGACATATCAATAGATCAAAGTGAGTCCTTTAGTTCAGATCATACAGTTATGCATTTTACTGCAAGCGAGCTGGTATAGACATACAAAAGCTTTAAAAGGACACAAAAATCACATATATGCACACATAAAACATGTAGACACAATCTAGCCAATCATCAAGGGAACAGGGTGCACATACAACTAAGTAATCTTGATCATGCCTATTTCTAGTCTAAGTTTCTCATACCTTTCTCTGCTCAATGGTTTAGTAAAGAGATCTGCCAATTGATCCTCTGTCTTGCAAAAATTCAATTTAATGAATCCTTTCTCTGCATTGTCTCTCAAGAAGTGATGTCTAATATCAATGTGCTTTGTTCTTGAGTGTTGCACTGGATTTTTTGAAATATTTATAGCACTTGTGTTGTCACACAAGATTGGCATGCAACCTGCATCAATTCCAAAATCCTTTAATTGTTGTCTTACCCACAATAATTGTGCACAACATGAAGCTGCTGCCACATACTCAGCTTCAGCAGTAGATATGGCCACAAAATTTTGCTTTTTAGAGGCCCAAGAGATCAAGCAAGGTCCTAGGAAGATTGCCATCACTACAAGAAAAACCATTTATAGCAACGAGGTTTTCGCAACGCCATAAATATGTATCACAACGATAAGTATGTGTCGTTGCGAAAAGTTGTTGCAATTAATGTGATTTTCATTTCCCTCCGTCCACAAAAAGTAGCGGGTGAAATTGAATTTTGAGAGTTGTCTTTTGCAACGACAATAATCATTGCAATACTTGTGTTCTATATTTCGCAACGACCGTATACGTTGCGCATCTTAAGACATATTTTCCACAACACTATTTGTCGTTGCTGAACATAAGGCCTCTATATGACAACGAGCCTCGTCGTTGCTAAAAATGAAGTTTTTTTTTTCGCAAATTAAAAGAAACATCTAGAGACTAGAGGGAGGCAGAAGCAATTGAGAGAATACGTCCCAATACCAAACCACCGTTCTCTCTTCATTCTCAAACCCACCTACCATCTTCATTAATTCTCCACAGCCAACTAAAGAGAGAAGCCACAACCACGCTGGTCGCTCCCTCGCCGGCTTCCCCAAGACCCACCCACATGAGCTATCTCTCTCTTCATCCAAACACTATCAGCAGCCACGACGCAGAATTCCGGCGCGTCTCTCCTCTCACGACTGCTCCATTCTCTGCAGGTATGTATTTTTATTGATTTCTTATCTTCGTTTCAGTTTTATAATAGATTAGTTGGGATTGTTACGTTGTCAAATTTGAGCTTGGAGCCGAAAAGTTCGATTTTACGGCTAGATATCAATGTTAATTGGCTGAACTTTTGATTTTTTAGGGTTGAATGTAACAATATTAGGTCGGATTTTCACAAGGTGCTTCTAGGGCTTGCAATTTTAGTTTCATTTTGACAAAGCTTGGGTGAAGTTCTTCTCGTCAATGTTCACTTACTCTTTTGCTCTCTCTCTCTCTCTCTCTCTAAATGTCTCATATCATTTTCTACAATTTGAGGTATCAAGCAATTGAGTCTGTTCGTGAACAGCGAAAGCATTGGCGACGTGTCGACGAACTGGAGGTTGTGGGCTTCTGAGACAAGTGGATTTTGGACTGGGTATCTTTTCTCCAAACAAAAACGTTAAATTTTCCAAGTTTCTAGTAGAAATTTAGTGATTTATGCTTAGTTAAACGTAGTTTATGTAGAAATTTAGCAGAATATTAGGTGTTCTTGAGTTAGGCATACTAGGAATTTGGATGCTTAAGTCAAATTATTTGGAGTAATTGTATATTGTTGAAATTTGGGTGCTTATGAATTAGTCATTCAGTAGAATCAGATTATTTGGTTATGTGCTCTTCTGTGCCTACTAGTGTTTTCAATAGCTGCCTATTTCTTACCTGCAATTTTCAGAATCTGTTGCCACTTTACTGAGACTTTGTACTATAGAACTCATGCTTGATTATTAAACCAACAAAGGGCATTGAACGGAAGTTGTCTTAAGTAATTAGGGGGCAAGAGTTTGTAATTTGCAATCTATTGTATGATTCGAGTTACAGAGCTGTTGGCCTGTTGCTGGATTGATTAAGAATTATTTTTGCATGCTAAAAGGCTTAAAAGACTATAAAAAACAGTGTACGAAGTTTGGATTCAAATGAGGGATTAGCTAGGATGAGTTTTAAAGCACTTCAATTGGTAGTTCGATATCTTTGGAAGCTGATTTATGTTCTGAATTCTGGACTGATATCACACTACATGTTTTCAACAAGTTTTGAGGATTATAACACAAGGAGAAATGATGTATTTTTGTTGTATTTCAACAAGGGGAAGGTACAATCAGTGTGCATGCATTTGTGTAGCACTTTCTATATGTTTTTGCACTGGTTCTTAAACTTGAATGTACATGTTTTTAAACTGGTTCTTAAACCTGAATGTACATGCATTTGGATTGCTTCTTAAACCTGCATTTGCAGCTTCGCTTATGGTGCATGGGACTGCCCAGAGCTGACATTCTCAAAAGGAAGAATGTATCATAGGTTAGTGTTGAAACACATCAGATATGCTTTATAATCTACTATGCAGTGTAGCTTTCCCTTACTCTTTAATTTCATATCAGGTTATACAAAGAATTATGGTTATGGAGTATGAAGGTGTGGGGCCTTTCGGCCACGGTTTTACTACTTGTGAACTAGATATTTTGATAAACCCTGATTACATTTGTGTAGGTGTAGGTATGACTGTGATCTGCTATTGAATTCAGAAGTATTGATCTACCCTGTGCTTCCTATGGGCCACCTCGCCACTTGTTCACTGCAGGTCAGTTCAGTTGGTCTCCGCTTGGTTTATGCCCAATCAAACCCTAAACTCTATGTTGATGTATTAACTTCTGATGCTAGGAACTTTTGCATCCTTCAATCTGATTTAGGTTTGTATATAGATGACAAATGATTTGATTGAGGGATCTAGCCAGCGTAATTGTGGATTTACAAGGTAATTATAATGTCTAATAATTTCCAGGCTTGAAACCTTGTTAGTTAGTGGATTATTTGCTGAAATTCTTGTTACTTTCAAGGTTATATTGGTAAAATGTAGTTGCACTTTCGCAAAAAGTAGGTTTTCCCATTTATTTACACTTTAGACGCTTTTGGGATGAAGTTGATGTCCTGTCTTGCACTCTCCTCCTGTGGCTTATTATTATTTTCGAGCCTTAATTTATTTTCTATTTAAACATTCCTACTTTCAAATGTTGTCTCTGTTCTTTTGCTATTATGTTATCTTTAGTTCAAGGTCTGTAAATCTTGTGCTGGTGGTAAGTGATACTGCTGCTGGTTGTTTGTTTCTGGTGTTGGTTATTGCTGCATAATGCATATCAACGCTCCAGGTTGTTATTTATGGTTTTCTGTTGCTGCATACTGATTTTGTTTTGGTTCTTGCTGCTACATGTTGATTGTGTTAGCTTCTTTGTTGTTGCTTTCTGAGATTTCTGATATTTTGGTGGTCTGTGCTTTAGGTATAGGCGAGGAAGTATAGTTTATTTCTAGAGTCCACAAATTTAAGGTGATGATAGCAATGGTTTGCACTGAAGTCAGCAACTCTAAAGGTTGCTTCTTATTTTCATATATATCACGCCCTCTTTGAATTGTGTTTTTATGTCATTCCAAATTGAGAAGCGAATGTCTAGAACTTCACAGTCTTGTGGTTTTTTTTGTCTCTCATGGAATGTGAAATTTGGAGGGAGCGGGGGGAGGTACAAGTAATAATCTGAGTATTGATCTTACTATTGTTCTTACACAGTATTCTAAAAGTGAAAATAAATTGACAATCTGCATTCTGTTTCTGTTTCTAGGTCTGAATTCCGACCTGATTATTGATTGTCTCATTATGATTTTTTTTAAATTTATGATATGAGGCTTGGAGTACAAAGAAAGGTCAGCACATAACTGGGCATTCAGAGGAGTTCATCTACACATGGTTTTATGAGGTTAAGTGGATCGTGCGACACTTGGTTCAGCTACACTTGGTCTTGATCTGGCATGTTTTGAGGCCTATAACATTAGAAGAAATCAGGTCCTTAATTGCTATTTTGACAGGGCATAAGGAAAATCGATTTGCTTGCATCTATGATGCTTTTTTTCCATCTGAGTTTGTTATTGCTTTCATGTTGTTGTTCTGATAGTTAGTTGCTGCTAAATCTTTCTTTTTTGTTTGTGCAATGTAGTGGAATTAACTTCTAAGGCTGCTTAGTATGGTAACTAGAAGCACCTTTAGAGTCCCTTGCCTAGAGTCCTTGTAATAGTGGGAAAGTCTGCAGTTTGTCTATACTTGGTTTTGATAAACTTTTGGTTTCGTTTATTCAATAGCTCATTAACAGTTTCAGCGGATTGGATTTTGACACCTTTTGCTCTTCTTCCCTTACCTTTAGCTTGCTTGCTTGCTTGATGGAAAAAATGGTATGTGTACTCATAATGAATTTCTTGCTGTATGTGTAGGTGGCCAGTTACTTGAGCAACGCAATGCGGAGATCATCTTCTTACGGCAAGAGGAGTCACCACATGTATAAATATGTTTTAGAAGCTATAAATATGTTTCAGAGCAAAATGCTGCTCTAGTGAACTTTTATGAGTTTTACACATGGTTGCCTATACACGACAATACGTTGTATGATATAATTTCTTTTTATATTGTATTTACTTTGTATATTACAGTAATGGAATAAAATTGGAGGTTTAGTCTTGAACCTTGTGGAGCATTGTGAAACAACATAAATTTTCACATTTTACCCAAATTATTTTAATATCTAAATTATTTATTGCAACGACGTTGATTATTGCTATTGAAGTTAAAAAAAATACCATATGACACCTTTTGCAACGACATTTATCGTTGTAAAAAACAAAGTAGATTTTTTACAACGACTAAATTCGTTGCGATAAATGTCCATCTAGCATATACAGATGGTGAGGTATTGCAACGACATTTATATAGCAACGACAATAGTCGTTGCAGAAAATATATTTATTCCAACGACGAAAGTTGTTGCGTCATTCTTTTGTAACGCCATGACACGCAACGACCCTGCAACGACAAAAGTCGTTGCAATAGATATTTATTGCAACGACATGCTATTTTTTGCAACGACTTTTATCGTTGCGAAAAACGAGTTTTCTTGTAGTACATGCCTGATGTACTTTTCCTGTCTACAAAATATCCTGCATAATCAGCGTCAGCATAGCCAATTAAATCAATAGCAGCACCTCTAGGGTACCAAAGACATAAGTCCTCAGTTCCCTTGAGGTACCTCAGAATACGTTTGACTTGTGTGAGATGTGACTATTTGAGGTTTGCTTGAAACCTTGCACACAAGCCAACACTATACATGATATCAGGTCTACTAGCAGTTAGGTACAATAATGAACCAATCATACCTCTATACGTTGTTTGATCAACACTCTTACCTGCTTCATCCAAGTCAAGCTTGACATTGGTGGCAACAGGTGTGTCATAGACCTTGGCATCTCTCATGCCATATTTCTTGATTAGCTCTCTAACATACTTTTGTTGATGAATCATTGTTCCTTCAGAAGTTCGTTTGATTTGTAAGCCTAAAAAGAAATTAAGCTCACCCATCATACTCATTTCGAATTCCCTCATCATCAACTCAGAAAATTCCCTGCACAAAGCTTGATCAGTTGCACCAAAAGTTATATCATCAACATAGATCTGTACAACTAACAAACTTTCCCACTTTGCTCATAGGAACAAGGTTGTGTCAACTTGTCCCCTTTGATAACCATTGTCCATTAAGAACTTTGACAGACGTTCATACCAATCTCTAGGAGCTTGTTTCAACCCATACAATGCTTTGTCAAGTTTATAGACATGGTCAGGGGACTCATTGCTTTCAAACCCAGGGGGTTGCTTCACATAGACTTCCTCTTTCAAGTACCCATTCAGAAAGGCACTTTTGACATCCATCTGTTGCAATTTGAAGTCCATATGAGCTGCAAACGCTATCAGCATGCGTATTGCCTCAATTCTAGCAACAGGGGCAAATGTTTCATCATAGTCAATCCCCTCTTGCTGGTTGTAACCTTGAACAACCAATCTAGCCTTGTTTCTAACCACAGTACCTGTCTCATCCAGTTTGTTCCTGAACACCCATTTAATTCCAATGATGGTCCTATTATCAGGTCTAGGAACAAGGTGCCAGACCTTGTTCCTTTCAAACTGGTTGAGTTCCTCTTGCATGCAGTTATCCAATCAGTATCCTACAAGGCTTCATGAATATTAAGTGGTTCAACATAGGATAAGAAAGCAGAAAAAGCCATAAAGTTTTGTACAAAAGCTCTCGTTTGAATCCCTTTGTTTATATCACTGATGATTTGATTCATGGGATGAGAGCTCTGATGCTTCCAAGAACGTGGCTGGAAGCCAGAACTTTCTGGGTCATCTCTTTGTGGAGAGGGAACAGGGTCTTCTCTGAGACTTTGAGTTTGATCAGCTCCTTCCTCTATGGGTGTTGTTCCCATATCAGGAGTATTTGTTCCCCCTGAGTCCAATATGTGGACCCTGTTTCCGTCTCCCCAGCATTACCTGTTTCTTGTGAGACTACTTCTTCTTCTTCTTCTTCTTCTTCTTCTTCTTCTTCTTCTGGTGCAAGGCCAATTGGGAAGTCTTCTTTATCCTGCAATAATGACTCAAGACCTGCATTAGATTCATCAAACACAATATGTACACTTTCCTCAACTTTCTGTGTTCTTTTGTTGAGGACCCTGTAAGCTTTGCTATAAGGAGCATAGCCAACAAAGACAGCCTCATCACTCCTAGCATCAAACTTTCCCAGGTTAGACTTTCCATTGTTATGCGCGTAGCATTTGCAACCAAAAGCTCTAAAGTGGGAAATATTTGGCTTTCTTCCTCTGAGTAATTCATAGGGTGTCTTTCTCAGAATAGATCTTAACATGGCACGATTTATGATGTAGCAAGCTGTGATGACAGCTTCTCCTCACATATTCCTTGGAAGATCACTAGCTAGCAACAAGGTCCTAGCTATATCTTTCAAGGTCCTGTTCTTCCGTTCAACTACCCCGTTCTGTTGAGGTGTTCTTGGGGCAGAGAAGTTGTGATCAATGCCATGTTGAGCACAGTAGTTAATGAATTTGTCATTCTCAAACTCTGTGCCATGATCAGACCTTAGAGATAGAATATCAACTCCAACCTGTTTCTGCATTCTGTTAGCAAAGATTTCAAACATATCAAAGGTTTCATCTTTGGATACAAGCAACAGGGTCCAAGTGAATCTGGAATAGTCATCTACAATAACAAACACATAATTTCTTCCTCCACGTGTTTGAACTCTCATAGGACCACAAAGATCCATGTGTAGAAGTTCAAGAGGTCGTGAAGTACTTACCATATTCTTTGTTATAAAAGAGGACTTTACCTGCTTACCTCTAGCGCAAGCACCACATAACTCATCACTTTTGAATTTGATTTTAGGTAAACCAATGACAAGGTTCTGTGATACCAGCTTGTTCAAGGTGTTGAGACTTACATGTCCAAACCGTCTGTGCCATAGTGAGGCATCAGTTTCAATAGCACCGAGACATGTTAGAGAGTTACTGGAAAGCTTATTTACATCAACTTTGTAAACATTCTTGTGCCGCTTTTCCTCTATCACAACATTACTTGTTTTGTGATTCGCAACTATGCAATTTTTGCAGTGAATAGGACATTGTTCCCTTTATCACATAGTTGTGAAACACTCAACAAGTTATACTTCAAACCATCAACCAAGTAGACTTCATTTATGGAGTGTGTTAGTGACTTACCAATCTTACCTATACCGACCACTTCACCTGTTTGGTTGTCACCAAAGGTCACACTTCCACCTTCATAGGCTGTGAGTGAAAGAAATACAAATTTTTCTCCTGTCATGTGCCTTGAGCAGCCACTGTCCACATACCATGGCTTGCTCTCTTTCACTTTAGCCTGCAATGAAAGTCACTTATTAGTTTTAGGAACCCACACTTGGGCTCCCTTTTCTCAGAATCAGTTTTCACTCTGCCTTTTCTCATCCAAACTTGCTTCACATATTGCTTATTCTTAATGACAGACCTAGTTCTCTCCTGGTATTCATATCTACAGTGACCACCTTGTCCACAATGTCAGCAAAGTCTATTATATTTCAGTCCAACATACTTGGTGTTGGGAGTCCAGTCATCCTTCTTAGGTTTTCTTCCTAGACCATTTTTAAACATATTGTGATGATCATTTAGCCATTTTAAGGCTTGAGAAGAGCTAGTCCATTTATTAAGACGAACTAGTTCTTCTTGTACCTTATCCAACTTGCCTTTATAGTCCTTAGATTTTTCAAGTTCCTTTTTCAAGTTTATCCTAAGGATTTCACATTCAGATTTTAGGTCATCTAGGTCAGTTTCATCACACACATAAATAGGTTCTAATGTCTCAGCAACTTTCTTAGATAAATCAGTCTCAAGAGATAAACATTTACTTTCAAGGATGGACCTTGTTTCCTCCATTTTGCTTACTGTTTCTTTGAGATCTTTATTGTCCTTTTTCAAGGTTTTTAACATTTTTTCATAATTAGTCTTGATCTCCAACAGTTCGCTTACATCTTCTTTAGAGTCATTATAAGCATGCAAAATGTTATCCTTTTCAATGTTTAACTCCTCATACTGATCCATCATAGAAAGTACCATTTTAAACAATTTATCTTTAGACCAAGAAGCAATTTGACTTTTAATTTCAAGAATACCTACCTCGGCTTCCTCATCTTTAAAGGAGAGATCTGTTCTGGCCATAGTGCATAGGTCCTCCACTTCATCTTCTGGACTATCATCTTCGTTGTCTGACCCTCCAGCCAACATGCTCACGTACCTTGTTTCTCTTTTGGTAAACCTTTTTGGCTTTCTGGAAGAAGATGGACGTTGTTCTGTCTGCGTGTTCTCACTTGGCTCAGGACACTCATTTTTGAAATGACCAAGTCTTGAGCACTTGTGACACCTGATCTTGGATTTGTCAAAGTTTTCACCTCTTCCTGAATTTGACGAAGCTTGATTGAAACTTCCCTTATTACCATAGAAGCGAGCGAACTTCTTGGCAACAAGGCTTATCTCATCTTCATTTAGATTTAGGTCATCTTCAGGAAACTCATCAACTTGGAAAGCAATCTCCTTTTCCCTCTTGGTCTCATTAGTTTTAACATGTAACTCATGAGTCATTAAGTTACCAATTAATTCTTCAACCTTCATGATTGTTAAATCTCTTGCCTCTTAAATAGCTGTCACTTTAGGTGTCCAGGTGTTGTTTATTGGTAAACTTCTCAAAAGTTTTCTAACAACATCTTCTTCATCAAATGGTTTACCCAGAGATTTAAGTTGATTTAGGATATTGTTGAACCGAGCATACATGTCTTTCATAGTTTATGTTGGTTCCATGCTAAACAGTTCATACTAACTAATCAACATATCTATTTTGGATTGCTTTACCTGAGAGGTGCCTTCATATGCTGTTTCCAAGGTCTTCCATATGCTTTGAGCAGTTTCACATCCTTGAATACGGTTGTATTCCTTGGCATCCACTCCACAGTGTAGGATTTGGATAGCCTTAGCATTCTTCTCTATCTGTTTCATGTTAGTGTTAGTCCATTTTTCTGGAGGTTTGATGCTCGTATTTCCTTCTGCATCTACTTGCTCTACAACCAGATCTCCATTCAAAGTTATTTGCCATAACTCATAATCTACTGCCTTGATGAAAATTTCCATTCTTCGTTTCCACCAGGAGTAAAATTCTCCATTAAACAATGGTGGACGGTTAGTTGGTTGTCATTCCCTCATCTCACTAGGTGCACTCATTTTTGCGGAAAAATTCAAGGTGTTAACCTTTTACTGAGCAACCTTGCTCTGATACCAACTGAAGAGTGCCTAAGTTACTCTAGAGGGCGGGTGAATAGAGTGACTCCAATTTCTCGCGTTTTGCAACTTAACAACAGGGTAGGGAACATCTTTATGGACGTTGTTCCTATACAACAGACTAAGACAGAATGTAATGAACAGAATGTAAATAACACAAGGCTTTTTTCACGTGGAAAACCTCCTAGGCTCAATAGGAGTAAAAACCACGACCCAGTTACTTGGGATTTTGTCACACTACTTATCATATAACCAGAGCCAAAATCAGGATACAACACAGTACCCTAACACCACCACACACCTTTACTGATGTGTTGCCTATCTCTCAGAATCACACACTGATCTGAGAGATGCTCTAAACTCGTTACTGAGTTAGAGACCTTACTAATAACCAGATTGTTTGTCCTATTACACGCTTCAACACTAAGCAATATAAGACCACAAAAACCTATTATGCAATGACCAATCTAAGCACAAACTCAAACTGACCAGGACAGGAAACAGGGTTCAAGGTTTTTCTTTGTGAGTACTGGAGGTATCTGGTTTGGACGAATGTACGCTTTGCACAACTGATTCTGAACTCAATAATGCACGCAAAGCTTAACCCTACAACTGAGCCTATCAGGCGCCTTATATAGGCAGGCCAAACGAGCTCAGTCAGTTAGGTTAAATCTCTTCAGAATATAAATGATAATATTTACCAAAAGATAGGATAGAGTTTAAGTAAAGATCAAAGACCTTTCCTTAACTCAACCTATGAGATAAAATCCGTCCAAATTCATTAACAGAAAATCTTGGCCAGCTAGCGTGATTTATCAGAATATACTCTCTAAAAGATAATTAAATATTTCAAAATATAATTCACTTACCTTAAACAATAAACTTGGCCATTAAGTAAAATACTTTTTCCAAGATAATATCTTTTCAAAATAAAATACTTTTTCCTGTTTAAGACACGATTTTGCAAAATTCATTTTTCCAAAATAAAAAATATTTCTTCAGAAGAATATTTGTGTGAATATCTAAAAAGATAATACACGAAATATTCTTAGAAATAATAAATACGATATTATGCAAACTCGTCTAGATACACAACTTAGAAGGAACAGAGTCCAAATCGGTGTTCCCCTTTGGTTCCTTCAAGCTGCAGTGCTGGTCATAGAGAACAGGGTTCACAAGGATGCTTCCCTGTACTCTTAGGCGCATGCACTCAGTCCTACAACCTTGTTCCCTTGTCATGATCCATTTAGACTCTTGCTAACTAGTCAAGCATAGTACTTAAAGACTAATGACAAATGCATGCGCACTTAACTACATTACATTGTCTTCATGTCTTGTTAGGATCCAAGCATCTTCATGAGCAATCATGCTTTGAGCATTGTATCTTCTTGCATCATTAAGTCAACTTGCCATCATAGTTAGTTCACACATAGATAAAGACACTTTGTTTGTTATCATCAAAACCAGGAACCCAACAAGCTTGTTGAGCTCGGCTCGTTTGACAAACTAGCTTTAATATTGTGTTCACGTTCGTTCAATTAGTTAATGAACAAGGTTTGACCGAGCTTATTCGTAAACGCTCCGTTCATTTACGGTACTATCCATTTTGTATCCTTAATGCTATCTAGTCTTAGACTCCTAGGTGGGAAGTAGGATTCTCCAAAAAATCAAATGGTTATGATTAGAAATGGCACTGGGCACGGTTAACATGAGACACGGTACGACTGATCACGCTTTTTATATGACACGGGCACGGAGGAAGCACATACACGGGCACGGGCACGCGAATGACTGGTACTGGGCCTGAATTTTGAAAAGAAAATACTGTTAGGCACGACATGACATGGGCAAGGCACGAAATTGTAATATTATTTGAAAAAAGCATGGCACGACATGCGCGACACGGGCACGGCATGGCAAAAGCACGAGCACGGGCACTATCTAGACCTACCTTTTAGAAGAACAGACACAACACGCACGAAACACGACGACTATAAATACGACACGACATAACACACGATTCGAGAGAAGCGATATTTAATTATGACGAATTGAAAATTCGAGGATACATCACACACGCAAATATAGTATCTAACATTTGTGGATCAACAGCACGAAGGTCCTGTCCCCTCCTTTAAATAGACAAGACAGGGTAGCACTTTTAACTCTTTCACCACGACACGTCAACCCACTTATCAATCTGCAGTGAGCAGAAAGTGACTTGCTAGCCGTGTGCCGCTGTTCATCAACTTAGCTTGGGCCAGCTCGATGCATGCAATAGCTAGGCCGACTTTGATTGTTGGACAAATCATAAATGTGATTGTATTTGTGGGGGAAAAAACCATAATACTAATCTACTACACTATATAAAACTATATGCCTATTTATTTAGAATCAAACTAAATTAATATCATATGACTTTTTTAATGGGATCGGATTACGGATCAGATGTTTGAATTTGCTTTTGTAATTGTTCGCAATTTAAAAAAGAACACATGTTTATTGTGCTAATGTTGGATGTATGTCTCAAACTTTGATAATTTTAAATTTGGTCAGTTTTATTCAATTCAATTCAATTTAGCATGAAAGAACACATTTAATATCTTCACTTAGAGAATAAAGGCTTCTATTTGCAGCTCGACTGAGTAAGGCCTTTTGCTTTCATTTGTCAAATTTCCATTGTTTACTTTTTATTGTTTTCAGCATATATGTACTAATGTACTATAATTGTAAAGCTAGAGCATAGTCATTTGACCCCTTAAGTGAAATATTATGTCACTCAGACTATGTATGCATTCTTGATTTGAGATTTTCCTTTGATGATAACAGGCCCGCAATTGTATCAATTATACTATGTGGAATTGGGATTCTTTATTTACATATCTCAACTAATCGAGTTTATTTCATAAAATCATCTAAAATATGAATTCTAATCGAAAAAATATTAGACAATTCATCAAACGCTGCAAATAAGATATCAATTTTCTTCATCCTAATCAAATGAAAGCCTATCGGGCCGATTTCAAGTATGGTAACTTCGAATTTGAGTTATTAGCAACTCGGTCAATTTCGCATTTTGGATCTTAAACTGTGTTCAAGACTCGTGTTTTATAGGTTCATGGTTCGTGCAGGATCAAAGATTGATAGGCCTATATTAACTACATCTTTTACTCAATATTTGAAAGGCTACGCGCATTTCTGAATTAATTAATTGGCAATAGCATAATGGGAACTAATTACATCTAAAAGCTTTTGTTATATGAAGAAGGGGTCCATTCACTCCATTGAGTAATAACAACCTAAACAGAGCCAGAATTTAGAAGGTGACGGTAAGAAAATGAGGCACACCTAGCTGTTGCCCAGATGCTATAAGCACGTCTGACCTCTGACATGATGGGCAGGTCCGCACGCCCCCAACCGCGCATGATCCTATGCACCCTCTCATCATTGCAACGTTGCATTCCATTTCCACCATTTCAACACAACCACGCACACCCAAACTATACTACTCTATGATTACTATCTCTTGTGTGGAGTTTAGATTTTTTTTTTCTTTTTTTTTTTTTGGGTTTTACAACTAAGGGTATCTATCGTCGATCACAGTAATTAGTTACCAATGCGTTGATTTGTAGGCATCTCAAAAGATAAACAGCTGGCTATGGAATTTAAAGCAATCTATATATACGTGTGGAGTAATTCTAATCATGTTACTATCTTAAGCCCCCCCAAAAAAAAAAAACAAGCACAAACTACTAGAGAGGAGAGCCCATAGGAGGGTTGATTAACTTTAACACATATTTAATTCTGATTCTTTAGTTTATTATCTGTAACTTCTTAATTTTGATTAGGTTAGTGTCTTTTAGCTCGTAGGTCTTCTCCCATGTATAAAAAAAAAAGAAAAAGAAATGTAAGTCTTATAATTGGATTAAACTTACTTGAATTATTTTAAATCAAAATTAATATGTGAGGGTTAAAGTATATATGTTACATAACTAATAAACAAAACCGTGAACTGAACAGAAAAGATAAAAAGAACACACCTTATAGGTATCTTATTATTGTTTAGAGCGATTCCTTTGTTTTTTTATTTATATTTTTAGTTTGACTTGATTTGTTATCATGTATAGACATATGGTAGGGTACTAGGGTTAAGTCACAAAAATTTAATGAGGCAACCTCATGCATGAAGCGTGATATTTATAACCAAAAAACTAACACCACTATTGAACACAGATACCTCCAATACTCTTACACAAGAAAATAATACCTGATACATGAGATCGACTCGTAAGAGAGTTTTTGAGTTCAGGTTAGGGTCATGCCAAACCATTTTACTCCATTTTTTTTTCTTTTTCAAAATGAACTCCTAAACATTGATGGGTATGTTGTCCCTGTAATTCTGATGGGTATTTGCCTATTTGGGTTGTTTGTGGATGATTGTTTTGCATGGGCCCATATCAACTTGAGCCCAACCAATCATTCATGTCCAATCCACATTCCCATTTGTGCTACAACTCCATACATACCAGTGCTTATTGACTGGACCTATATCGAGCCAATATAGCTGGACCCTCCACAAAAACGTCGTCATATTATTTCTGACGAGAAGCACGCGCGCGTCATCGACTCTGCATGACGGCTAATCCAAATATATAACCGTTCTCCTTATCTATTTCCCAAACAAGTGGGACGTTGGCCCGCTGACCCCACAAAATTGTAGGCGCACTCCCCTTTTTCTTTTTTTTTTTTCCTTTTCGTTTCCTTAAAGAATCCTTTACTTTGTACTTAGTTTCTAGTTTTTATACTAGTTTCTTTTATGTAACTATTAATTATGAATTTATCTTTTACGAACCATTAAGTAATATTTTTAAATTACTGTATTAGACTATTGTGAATGAACTGTACGCTTATATATGAACATTTAAACTAGTTTTAGTGAACCATACACTTATATATGAACATTTAAACTATTTTTCATGAACATTATGTATATAACCTATGAACATTTAAACTATTTTTAATGAATATTATATATATAACCTATGAACATTTAAACTATTTTTAATGAACATTATGTATATAACCTATGAACATTTAAGGTATTTTTAATGAACATTACGTATATAACCTATGAACTACTATATTATACTATTTTTAATGAACATTAAACATATAAGCTATGGACTACTGTATTAGACTATTTTCAATGAATTGTACGCTTATAACCTTTGAAAAATTAGACTTTTTTTATGAACATTATGTATATAACCTATGAACAATTAGACTATTTTTAATGAACATTAAGTATGTAACCTATGAACAATTAGACTATTTTTTAATGAACATTATGTATATATAACCTATGGACAATTAAAAATGAACATTACGTATATAACCTATGAACAATTAGACTATTTTTAACGAACATTACGTATATAACCTATGAACCATTAGACTATTTTTAATAAACATTACGTATATAACTTGTGAACAATTAGATTATTTTTAATGAACATTATGTATATAACCTATGAGCTACTGTATTAGACTATTTTGAATGAACAGTACGCTTATAAATTATGAACATTGCACTTATAACCTATGAACAATTAGACTATTTTTAATGAACATTGCACTTATAACCTATGAACAATTATACTATTTTGAATGAACATCCATTATGTATGTAACCTAGCTACGAACACTTAGACTATTTTCAATGAACATTTCATATATAACCTATGAACAATTAGACTATTTTTGATGAACATTGCACTTATAACCAACCTATGACCAATTAGACTATTTTTAGTGAACCTTACGTATATAACTTATGAACAATTAGATTATTTTTATTGAACATTATGTATATATCCTATGAACAATTAACTATTTTTAATGAACATTATATATTACATTTATACATTATGAACAATTAGACTTTTGAAATGAACATTACGTTTATGACTTATGAGCTATCAAACTATTATAAATGAACATTACGCTTATATCGTATGAATATTTATTTTACTCTTCATAAATATTAAGTTTACTACTTATCAACCTTAAGATATATTTTACTTGTATGAACGTTGAAGTAGTATGTATGAACCAAAATCAAATTAGTTATGAACCTCACTCAAAAAAAAAAAAAAATTTGAGCTATGAACCGTTTAAGAAAAAAATCAAAATGAACACAATAAAACTACAAAAAAGAAAAAAAAAAGTAAACAAAAATCATCATCTTCGAGTCACCCAGTCACCAAACTCCATTTTCACTCATCAAAACTTCTTCACATAAATGGAGTTCAGGGCCATCTAAAATGGAACTACCTTGCCGGCACAACACCACCCACAACACCACTGACCACCATGACGGAACCACCACCAAGGCAACACTCTCTCTCCTCCCTTGCCCAACTAATTTTCTCTCTCCTCCACGCACAAATAAAACAAACCAGCCGCCACCACGTCCCCTACACCACCCCTGGAACGACCACCACCACCGTCTACCATATATCCACCGACACCCTCACACCCCGCCATTGTCGTCTTACGATTCACCGTCGGCAACAAAATCGAAAAACAAATTAAAACGAAAAATACTCAAATTAGATCTTGAAAAACTCTAAAAATTGAGAGGAGTCTTGATATAACAACTTTGTAATTTAATTTTGAGTTTGAAGCCAAAAAATCAATTAAATATCAATGATTTGGAAGTTTGAAGGAGGAGAGAGTGTTGATGGTTGCCTAGAGGAGAGAGAGTGTTCACATTAGAAGAGAAAGGAAGAGATCGTCAAAAAAAAAAACAAAAAAAAGAAGAGAATGGAAGAGATCGTCAACAAAGAAAAGAAAGTAATGACAAAAGAAAGAAGCGTGATACAAATACCTGACATTTTCAATCTATTTACAAATTTGCCACTGTGGTCCATCCATCTTGGATACAGACGAGTATCAATGTCTATCAGAGATTAAATAGTGTGTCCATCATACCATCCAAAACGGTAAAATGTCCTCCCTTGTGAATTCTATTCAATTGAAACTTCACCATTATCATCATCATCCTGTTTCTCCAATATTACTCCACACAAATCCCAAATTTTCTCTGTCACCCTTTAAATTCTCTCTCCCTCAAAATGTTTCTCTCTCACCTTTACTTTGCCTCTCATCTCCTAAACCCAGAGCTTTCAGGGTCTCAGACATTGTTTCTTCATCTTCTTGGGGCCATGAAAATGAAAAAGCAGAAAACTTTGATGATAGTTTGACACAACTTGAAGATTTAGCCCCTCAAAGTCCTGTTTATCAGAGCACACTGAGATTGGTGGAGTGTTCTATGTTTGCTGCTGTTGCTGGTTTGGCCTATATACTCAGCAATGCTCTTGCTATTGAGGTTAGGGTTTTTCAATTCTGGGTCTTTTTGGTTTGGGTTTTACATGTGTTGATTGATATGTTATTGTTTCTGGTATTGGACTGATAAATTATGCCATTTTGTGTTCTGGGTATTGTTTGGTTTGTGTTAGTTTATTTATTTAATAATAAGAGTGTTAATTTAGAATTCTGATATTTGAAATGTGAATAAATTGTACTTGAAGGATAATCACTTGCTCCCAGTAGTGAAAATGGGCTGTGATTCTTGTGAAGAAGACCAAGGGCGTGTTATGATTTGGTATTTAGTATTTACATATGACAATTAACAAGGAAGGATTCAGGGTGTGTTGTAGTCACTGACTTGGACTGGAATGCTTCAGTGGTGGGCTTGTTCAAACTTTTCTTTGTTTGGTGGCTTTAGCTTGACAATTTGCTCAGCTGTTTTTAGAACCTAATACTTGGGAATTTGTATTGGAGCTTTGTGGTTTTTCAAGCAAAAGGCCATTGTTGCAAGACAAAAGGCTTGGTAATAAGCTGTCTAGATCAGTGGATAACCATCTGAAGTTGACAACCTTGACGCCAATTTTTAGAGCCACAATGAGTTATTCTTTGGATAGGAGTCTGAATCACTATAATTCTACTCTCATTATCATACCTTCTACTCTTTTCTTTTAGTTTCACATTCCAGTTATTCTTATTCTGTGTAACTTCTGCTGTGTGGTAGCTGACACTACAATTTAATATTCAGAATATGACTAGGTTTTCTTAAGATGTCAATGACAAAGTACACCTATTAGCACTATTTACCAATAACTATTTCCTCAAGCATGAAAGAGGCCTCAATCATTCACTTTGAGTTTGAAGCTAGATATAGCAAGTTTGAAAACCTTACCCTTCAGCGTACATCCAGATTGTTCGGAGTTGCTGCCACTCTAGCACCAACAGTGCCAGAATTTTCACCTCAATTGGCTGAAACAAAATATCAATAGATTCCAGCAGTCAGCCTAAGATGCAGCATTTTATGCACAAATACTGAAAAACATACAAGAAAAGTTCCAGATCCCCGTGAATATACAATGAAGAATGCAAAGCAGCATGCCAATGTACCAGTAATGTATAGTTGAACTTACTTTATAACAATAGGCTCATAAGTCATAGGCACTGATCAAGGAATCTGTGCCAACTTCCTGCAAGGCTGCAATTGAGTGATTTTTGTCATTTTTAGTCTGAAAACATGCGCTTTTTGTGGTTTTTAATTTGTTTCCGTTACTTCTCGTGCATCGTGATAATGTTCGACTTCTAAGTTACTGAGGGCTTGATGAAGATGGGAAGATTCTGCCCATGGGTTCACAATTATTTCTTCTACTTTCAAGACTGAAATCCAAATTTTCTTTTTGTTTCTTTTCTGCTCTTTTTGTGTCGGTAAGGAGATTGAGGGCCTTACATTTTACTAATGCGATGAAGTCACAGCAACATATTCATCACAGTGGGTGTGCTCACATACATAACTGTGAATCTACAAGGTCGTTTTTATTTTTTGGAGCAAAAAACTGTATACCTGAAGCTTAATGCATACCTGTTGTGGACATTTATTCATGGTATTTTGAATATGAGTGCCATAGGAATTTTACTATCATATTGATAAGTCTGCAGATTAAATTGTGTGGCAGTAATTATACTCCATCGACTCCATGATTATTTTATGCACAGTTGGTTTCTTAGAGTTGGTTATAGAACTGGTCAAATTAGTACATACATCCTACATGGTGGCTGTCAATTTCTTTAATTACCACTACAACATTCTGACAACCACAAAAAAAAAAAAAAAAAAAAAAAAGTAAAAAAAAATTTGGGTGCACCATATATAGTAGATGCATTGGTATATTCCTTCAAAGAAAAATGTTTTTGGGTGTCGTTGACAAGCTCCCCCTACCAATACCCATGGCACCGAATTATTACAAGCAAGTATGACCTTTAGCAAAATAGTTGGTTCGCTTATCTTCCATGCCTCTCATTGGAGGTTCATGTCTCAAGTATCATCTTTCATCGCTCCTTTGGTCAAGCATGAAGTGGGGAATGGCTCTAGGAGCATGCTTGGAATGGGGTATCCCATTCTCTTCAAGTTTCCAAAGGTTTATCATTTGTCCAACTTAATGCATTCATTTCTGCATTGTGGTTCTTGGGATCTCTGTCTCCGGAGGAACCCACTTGACTGCAAAGTTGGGGAGCGTACCTCTTTGTTCAGATTGATTCTCGGGTTTGGATGGGGTACCCTTCATGCACCTTTTTGTATAAATCCTTCCTTAACCATCTTACCCTTCTTCCACATAACTCCCAGTGTCCCAGTTTCTTAGCTGATTTGGAAGTCTAACGCCACCCTTGAGGTGCGGGCCTTCATTTGGACCAAGGCTTTTAGTTAGGGTGAACACTAATGGCATTTTGCAGCGGACGCTGCCTGCTGGAGTTTCTCTCTGGATGTTTATGTGATGTGCTTCTACGATAATGAGATGTGCTCCCCACTTGCTTTTGCATTGTGATATGGACTGTTCATTGTTGGGTAGGCTGTTTAATATTACAGGGGTGTTTGGGTGTGCTCAGCTACTATTATCCAACATTTGCAGATGAAATATGCTGTGGTGGGGAGTGGAAATGGGGGGAAGTTACTTTACAGGTGTGTGGTAATGCCATTATTGTGGTGTTTATGGTTTGAGCGCAACTCACGGGTATTTTCTGGGGTGTCCTATTCGACTGATTTAGTATGGGAATGGGTGGTATATATTGCTTCATTTTTGGGGTCCTTGTAATTAGATGTTTTATTGAGGACTTCTTGTGCTCCTAAGTTGTAATCTTTGTTTGCGGTATTAAGACATTTTTTGTTTGTTTCTTTTGAAGAAAAAAGGACGATGAAATGTTGATGTCCTATTTTCTCATGAACAAGTTTCCTTCTGTGGCATACAAGACGCATTCAGAGTTAATCAACTCCTGTGGCATCATACTTTCCCGCAAGAAAAGAATCCCGTAATCATTGTTGTGCTTCTCTTTTGCAAAATACTGTGCATGGCCCGCCCTAGTTGCACACAATTCTTCTTTAACTACTCCTAGTTACCCTTGTTTATGGTATAGAGGATTATACTTCAAATTCCCTTTGTTAGCATCCCTTAGGTTGGTTGGGCATGGTGTACAAGAATTTGCATCATTTGCATGTAGATATGTTGCTTAGAGCATTGCACCGCCTCTCTTTCTCTTTCTCTTTTTCTTTTTCTTGTTTGTTTTTGGATAGTATATCACTGTCTTTTTCAATCCTATTGTACAGCACCCTTTTTTTTTTTTTTTTTTTTTTTTTACTGCAGTGAAGATCTTACAATTTTGGCTGTTGGCTTCGAGCAGAATTATTTTGGATGTTTTTTCCCCGTTGCCAATAGTTATCTCGTCCATGAGGTGGGGTGTCGCTGCTGGGCGGAAAACTATGGTATGATATTGTCTGGGCATAATTTGTTTGAAAATTTTCTCCCTTTGTGTATCTTCAATTGTAACAACTTGGGATTTATCCTTGTAGGTAGCAACAGCAGTACTGTTGCTTGTGCTTTCAGGACCTGTCAAAGCGTTAACTTATGTGGTAAAATCAAATGCTCTTTAATAACAGTGATCATGGGTAGACTAGCCAATTCTTCTGATTGTTGTAGTTCTTTTTCTGAAACGTGGGATATGCAAAAGGCCAATGGATTAGAAATGTCACAGTATTGTGTTATGATATCATGCAGATTGAGATGGGTTCCTGCTTTATGATACCTAACACATGTGCCTCTTGGATCTCATTGTTTGTTTCATTTTTGACAGTTGATGCATGGGTTACTTGGCTTTACCATGGGGTCGTTGTGGAGGTAAATTGTAGCCTTTGAAATATTTTAGCAATTTGTCAGCTATTCCTTCATGACAGGGTTGACCCTTGACCACTTACTTGATCTCACCTTCCTCTTCTTATTCATGTTCCTATACACTTGTCCAGTCTGCTGTCTGTGCATTGTATAATTCTATCTGGTTGATAAAAGTTTCTCACCCCCCCCCCTTTCTTGAATAACGCAAGGAAGTTAGGTCGACACACCCCCCCCCCCCGGGAACTCGAATCTATGGTATCCTTTTGTCTAAGGGAAAGAATCTGGGAGAATTCTCCTTTCAAATTTAATCATGTTTGCATATCAACATGGAGGTAACATTGCAGAGAAGAACACTGACAAACTGACCTTGATCCTCTTACCCTATCCTGACCCACTAAAAAAAGTAAAGAAAAAAAAAATGAGAGAAAAAAAGACAGGAACAGGAATACTGAGAAAGCTGAGCAAAGGAGAAACCGAAAATAACAAAAACAAAAAAAGAGGACAGATGTAGAGTGTAGACCCAGCCATGGTATTTTATACCCCCCTTAAATGACACTGTTCTTCGCATCGGTAAAGAGCAAAAAAAACGTTAGTTTTCTAAATTGAGTAGTGTGGCTTGACTTTTCGGTATTCCTCTGGGATTTTTCTTATTCATCTTATGAAGGTCCTGTCTGGTTGGACAGGGGAGAGGAGAGGGGATGCTTATTTCTTATTTGTTTTTCCATAATGCCTGCCTCATTCTTTCCTTAAACGACTCTTTCTTCCATGACTCTGTTACTGTTTTTGGTGCATCAGAAGAAATTTAGTCTTATGTTTTGGAACTCAGTTACTTTGCCAAATTTTCCTTTCCACATTAGCTAGTCCTGGTAAGTTCATCTACATTGCGTTTTGTGGATTTACAAACATACACAAAACTACAAATGCAAGACTTTCTAATTCTAAGCATGCATTCACCAGATTGAATTTGCTGTCAATTATAAGACCTCTTTCTTTTTCTTCTTCTTTCTTGGTCGGAGTAGGGTATTGCCAAGTTTAATAAACGAGTAGGATATAAAAGCAGCAGGATACGATACCAAACTATCCTTTCTTAAATGATAGGCATCAGAAATTGTTGGTGACTAAGATTTACAAAGAACAAGATACTATCGAGAAAGGTTAGCTTGGCACCTTCTCCTCTTTACTGTATTTCTGAAAAGTCATAAATACATGCTTTTCTCTTCACTGTAAAAAGCATCCCGAAATCAAGTTCCACAATTATTATCCTGCACTTCATGCTCATAGTTTTATTCTTTTTTCTTCTTTATCTGAAATTCCTTTACTGGGGTTTCTCTCTGGCTCAAGCCAACAAAATATTGCATCTATTTTGAGCAACTTGGGTGCAGTCTCAGATGTAAATGAGATCCAATATTTATGAGTGCAAAGGAGATCCTGGTCATTTATCTTCATCCCTTATGTGCTGCTGATAATTAATTTGTGGAGCCTTCTTGACTGTTTTTCCACTTGGCTGTTTTTGTTTAAAAAAAAATTCCCTTTACATAGGTTACAAGTGAATTGGAGTTGGTCAATCTTCTTGTGCACATTGGTACGGCGTTCTTCCTTAACTTCAAATCCTTTATACTAGTATCAGTTTCTCTTTCAGTTGGCCTTACATCCTTAAGTTAACAATTTTTATGCGAGATGTAGGTCCGAGCATTTGGAGCCTTGGGATATGTTCTGACGTCCTCATTCCTGATAAGAGAAAACATACTTGCTTTGGTAACAACTCACATTTTTTTTCTATTACAAGCTTCTTTCTTGTTAAATGTAGCATGCACCTGACATTGTCGTGCATTCATTTGTAGATCACGGTCAATGTCCATGCTACTCTCACCTTAATATTCAACTCATTAGGCATTAATGCTGTTCCATCGATGAGTACAATATACGCAATCTTCGGTACTCTGGTAAGTCTTGCTAAATCTATCCAAACTTTGAGGCAATAGAAATGAAGTACTCGTATCTTATGAACTTGTTTGACTGTTTCTCTGTGTGGCAGCTCTTGCTTAATTGCAGCTGCTTCGTGTTTTTATTGCACATCCTGTATTCTTTGTTCTTGGCCAGGCTTGGGATGAAGAAATCCCTGATGTTACCGAGATGGCTAGACAAAGCGTTGTAGTGTCTGTTGCCTTCTACTTTGGGGCTAATGCTTCTATCCCGAACTCCTCGTCGTGTTTTTATTGCACGTCCTATCAGTCCCTTGGCTGTGAGATGCTGCCTGGAGTAGTGTACTACTAAATGTCAATGGATAGTTAAGTCACCTCGCTACGCAAGATTAAGCATATCACTATATAGAATTTACAATCATTTACAGCTTGTACATCTCATTTGGTTTTGTTGTATCATAGAGAGCAGTGAATAAGGTAGACATAATTTCTGATGTATATTTCAGTTTTTCTTGGACAAGAATCACTTGTATATTTGTTTGACAAGGCTTGCCATTGCTTTGGGCCTTATGGCAATGTGTTATGGCACACTCAGGAGTCAGAACAACTTGATATTCTTGAGAGCGTCAGAAACCTCCTAACTAGTGAAGTGAATTGAAGTTATTGAAAGACCACTTCGTATACTCTTGCTCAAGCGGACAACTTTGTTAAATATGAACATGATACCTAAAAAAAATTTGTTGTGTTTAGGCTCTATTTCCTTATCGTATTTTTGGTCCAATTCAGTTTATTTCAATTCAGTTTATTTCAATTCAATTCAATTCGTGTTCTATAAAATTTATCACTTAAATAATTTTTAAATTTCAATATAATTCACAATGTATATATGTCATTGTAAATATTTCAATACATATGTTCATATAATTCCAATATTGAAGAGGTTTAGATGAGTTATTAAGGTTAAAAGATCAAGTTGAAAATATCGATTCAGGTTTTTTTTCAAACGAAAGCAACAGCTCAGGCCCTGTTCTTTTCGTCGATTTCATGCTGCATTCCGTTCCGTTCTGTTCCGTTCCGCATTCTGTACTTCATTTTGTCTCACATTTTTTTTAATTATCCGCGCCGTTTCGTTCTAATTCGTTCCGTTCCGTTCCTCACCATTCCGTTGAAGAGAACAGGGCCTAAGTTTCATATTGTATTATAGTAATTAAGAATGACAAAAACACCCTCTGATCTCAAATGGATTGGTGTTAATAAATAGTAGCTTAATCAAGGATAAATTTGGAAAAATAACAATCCAGATTGTACTTTCCCCTCACCAGTTAAAGAGAAGTGCTCGGTATAGTAGCAATTAAATGGGAGTCAATAGATGTTTCAATTCGTTCTCTGATCTTGAGATCCAAGGAACAATTCAACATTAATATTATCCCATTGTTTTTAAAGAGGCTCTCGTATATAGGGATGAAACTTATTCGGATCAAATCCAAAATTCAATCTAATGGTAATTTGGATTGGACTCTTTGAATTTCGGATTGGATTCGGACTCGAAAAAGATATTTTTTGGATTTTCGGATTGGGTTCGGACTCACCCTTTCGGAGTCCAATAATCCAATCCAATCCAAATTAGATACAGTTAATAAATAAAAATACATATAATCCAAAAATGATACTAGCCCAAAATAAAAAGTACTTCTAAACTACAAATTAAAACCTAAGGGATTGAAAGGCAACGATAAAATGCATACATAAAGTGAAAAACCCTTTCAGACAACTCACTCAAGTCACGCCTTAGTAGCCACTCGCGCACTTGCTATCTCTTTACACATCTGTCTTCTCCATGTACACTGGACACTACCGAACGCCTTTAAAACTACATAATTTGCATTTTTTTTAATCAATGTTGTAGACTTGTAATTGGCTTCGACATTTGTTTATTATCTTATCGATGAACTTTTTTTAAGTAATGGACATTGTTGTAAAAAAGGTAAGGAGTCAGGAAAAATTGGATTATTCGGATTAGATTGGATTACGGAAAATAATTCGGATTGGATTCGGACTCAAAAATCAAAGTCCAATATTAGTTTGGATTGGACTTGGACTCAAAATTTCGAGTCCAAATTTTTTTAAATTGCATTTGGACTAGGTAATAATCCAATCCAAAGTCCAAACTTTCACCCCTACTCGTCTAGGCGCAATAAGGAGGTTGGTTGTGCACAACCTTAACTCCGTAAGGACAAAGAAGTTGCTTCGGTTTGAAACTTGATGTGTCTTTCTCCTTTACAATAACAACAATTGGTTGAAACTTGAAACCGAAATGAAAAGGGCGTGATAGTCTGCAATTTGTGGCCTTGTTTGGTTGGATGTAAGATAGTATGAGGAGTGCAAGTTCCATGTAAGTTGTTTAAAGTCTATTGTTTGGTTCATCAACTTCCTTGGAAGTGGAACTTTCCTATGTAACTTACTTTCCATGAAACATAGGAAGTTGCTTACCTAGGTGGGCTAGGTAAGTGAAACTTCCCATACTTCCCCACCCATATTACACATTAGTACATAAAAAACTTATACCTATGTAAATAAATGAGAATAACTATGTCATTTTACATTTCTTCCAAGAAACTCAATTTTATCAACTAAACAATATAAATTTTAACTTACCTATATAACTTCAATTTTCATGTACAACTTTCATAAAAAGTTTAATCAGACGAACCAAACAAGGCAATAAACGTGAACAATCAGCTTTTAGTCTACACAAAGGGCAGGGTAGTCTTCAAAAACCGGACTTTTTCTACACAAGTTGTGTATGAAATCAAAAACTAGTGTCAAGTTTCCACTGACACACATGGCCAACATTTGTCAAAGCTAGAGTTCACTACTAGGCAGTGGGCATGGCTAACATATGTCATTGCCAATGTTGGCTTTTACTTCACTTTTCCATTTCAATGCCAACGGCATGGATAGTTTGAATGTTTTATCATATAAAAAAAATATAAAAATAAAATAAATAAATAAATAAGAAAATGGCAGTAAAGTTTATGTTGTCACTTGCTCGTGAGATATAGTAAGAACTCGGGTTCAATTGTGTGACTGTACAAACTTCTTTGAAAGTCATAATTATTCCAAGGTGATACCAATAATCTTCCTGACATATGTAACAACCTTTTATGGTCCCTCAAGTAAGGTTTTAAGATCGAACACCTGTAATAAAACTTTAAGTATTGCATTATTACTCAATGTACATCCAATTGGGAGATAGTGTTTGGCCTAACTTTCTAGATCTTTCAACTTGTTCCTTATTTTTGCCCTCATAAATCACACCTTTTATCACCTCTTCAACCTCGTCACACGATCACTAGGAGGCCAAGAAACAGAAGTTTCAAATTGAAACTTATACTTTTTAGCCTCATTAAAGATCCTTTAACTTTTAAGACTTTAAAATTGAGGATGAGAAGGCGGTTGAGAGTGTGTTTGTGAGGAAAGCATGGGAAATTTTGAAACTCACCGAAATTAGGACAAACACGCTCTTAGTAGTCCACTTATCGTGAAAGTATAACTTCCAAGAATCCTCAAGCCTAGACCTATGTAGGAGAACTAATTTAAGTGCTTAACTAATTACTAATACGGAGTAGTAAATAAGGGTTTTTTTTCTAACCTTGTCACAAAAGTATTGGAGAAAGTGTTGTTTATTACTTTGTTGTACCGATCCTTGTAGGTTAATGTGTAACATAATATAAATTAAAGTAAAATCTAATTAATAACTGATACCAAAAGTCTTAAAGTAAAGTTAAATTAGTGATGTGAAAAACATCGGCCCAAAAAATGACATAAGAATCTATTATTCGTTATGAACCCATTGTAAGGTAAACTAATAAATTAACGTGCATGTTATACCTTGAGTCTTGAGAGCATATATAAATGCAAAAGTCAACGAGCAAAAAAAATATATATAAATGCAAAAGTAACTTTCATACTTGGAAATATAAGAACTTATTACCCATCTTTGTAACTTATTACTTGGTGTAATTGAGCATAAGAATTGATAAAGCAACACTAACCTTGATGTTATTTTAACATTTATTAACATGATACTATATGTTTAGCAGTTTACACAAATCTAGTCTAATCTAAAAAATGCAATTTCAGTATATCAAACTGAATGTAACAGGGACATTTTTTATTCAAGATGTAATATTTTTTTCTTATATTTTTTAGTTCAATTATATCAATTTTCGTTTAAGATATAATGACTATCTTACAATGAAACCGTCTTATATGACTATATAATATTCGTAAACACGTGTTAACTTCAGGAGGAGGGAAAATAAGGTAGATGGAGTTGATGGAGGACAAGAGCACAAAAGAGTGTTTGGTGGTTAGAAATTCATCAGGTGACACCACACAATAGGCTATATTTATGGCAACATTAAATTTGTAGTAGTACAGTACTTTGAATGTAAAAACTTCATTTTCAATGTGAAGCAATATGGACCACAGAAATTGGTATGCACCTGAATGCGTGTCCAATAATAGTAAAACAAAAAAACAGTAAAAGGGTCCCCGGCATAATTGGGGGGACAGAGAGAGCATCTTCTTATCAGTTTTAATGACTAGAGGAGAGAGAAAAGGGCGTGAATGCAATGATAGCCACGAAAAGCTCCAAATAAGCATGAGTCACAGTCACCCTACATAATCTATATCTACCTTTCTCCCCCACCAGAATCTGATTCTCTCTCTCAACTTGTGACTCCGTCACTTGTGCTTCGAATTCGATTCACCTCATCCGTGGAACAAACACACGACGCCCCAAGACAAACCAAACTCCCCCATCCCCTTTCCACGAAATTGGAAAATCAAACCTTATTCTAGTGGTAAAAATAAATGGTCCTACGAATTTGTATGAGATAGTCTCACGCCGCTTTGTTCTTTATTCATTAAATTGAACTGGACTGAATAGTATTAGGTGTGTTTTTTACGGTACTTATTTGGTCAGTTCAATTTACTTGTGTTCAATTTAGAACTATAAATTTTGTCTCACATATTAAGGGGGTTCAGTTCAACTCTGTTCAGTGGTGCAAAATTCAATTCAGTGATATGTTCATTTCAGTTCATTAGTGTTTAATTAAGTTCACTTTAGATAAATTCCACCCTATAAAACACACACATGTAAAAAAAAAAATAGATCGTTAAATTGAATTGAACTCAAATAATCATGGAGCACACATTCAATTGTTGCCCCATATAAAAATCACAATTATTTTTGTAGAAAGTCACATATTTCACGATAATACAATTTTATATAGTACCCGTTGTTGCAAGATACAGAGTAGGAATAACTTTATATAAAGACCTTAAACTAAAGGTAAATTGAGCAAATAAATAAGTTTTCCCATCACCCTCACTCAACCCAATTCTTTTTGACATGATTTGCTAATTGTGATCAATGTCCCCCACCCATGACTAAAGTATGATTCACATTAAGATCCTTTGTATGTATATGTCGTCTTTATCTCCCATGTTTTTTTACTTTTCAAATTTGTGGACAAAAAAGTAACATAGAAGTGGTGAAGCTTGGAAGAATTTGAGTGGTCATCTATGATGAGTAGTCCATGGTCGCTATCTATGGTAGGAAAAGTAATGAGAGTGTTGAGAATAGGGAAGAGGAATATGCCAATATATATATATATATATATATATATATATATATATATATATATATATATATATATATATATAATTGAGTTCTCACCAAGCATTGAATAAATAATAAATAGTTATAAATGCATGGGTGATTAAAAAGAAACTAAAAATAGTTTTATTTTATTTTAATAAGAAATAAGTATTATATTTATTTTCCTAAAAAATTATAAATTCACTAAAAATGTAATTTCTTTGTTAAATATATTTTTTTTTATAAAAAAGATTATTATTGTTCTTTGCTACTCCTATTATTCAACTTTATATATTGAAATTTCTTCTAATAACAGAGTGTGCATGATAAACAAGAATCCGTGCATCACACATGCATGAATAAATAATAAATAGTCATAAATGCATGGGTGATTAAAAAGAAATTAAAAATACTTTTATTTTATTTTAATAAAAAAAGTAATTAAGTATTATATTTATAATCCTAAAAAAAGTATATTATTTATTCACTAAAAATGCAATTTCTTTGTTAAATGTGTGAAAAAGGTTATTATTGTTCCTTGCTACTCCTATTATTCAACTTTATATATTGATGTGATTAATATTTTTTTATTATATTGATTCGACTAACAGAGGATGATGAATAAGAACCCGTGCATCGCACGGGCACGAAATCTAGTATATATGTAAAATTGAGTTCTCACCAAGCATTAAATAAGTAATAAACAGCCATACATGCATGGGTGAATAAAAAGAAACTAAAAATAGTTTTATTTTATTTTATTTTAATAAAAAATAAGTAACATAAGTATTATATTTATTATCCTAAAAACAAATTATAAATTCACCAAAAATGTAATTTCTTTATTAAATATGTTTTTTTTTGATAAAAAAATTATTATTGTTCTTTGCTACTCCTATTATTCAATTTTATATATTGATATGATTAAAAAAAATTATCATATTTCTTCTAATAACAGAGTGTGCATGATAAACAAGAACCCGTGCATCGCACGGGAATGAAATCTAGTTACACTAATAAAACTCGTATGAGGTGGCCTCACCTGAGGCCACTCATAAAAGTATGATGTTATGGTGACATCATTGTTTATATTTAGAGGAGGCCTCACCTTGAGGCGGCCTAATAGGAGAATCATTGTTCAAATTATTTGTCCTTAGTGAGTGGTTCCAAATAAAATAGAAGATTAAGAGTTTGTTCTCCCCAACTTATTTATGTTTATTTCAGCAAACTTCAACAAACTTCAATAAAGTTAAATAAAGTTAAACAATGTTCAACAAAGTTAAATAAAGTTCAACAAAGTTAAACAAATCAGTATACAAATTAGTTATAAAAAACACTTGAATCAACAAGATTCAACGAAGTTCAACAAAGTCCAACAACAATCAACAAAGTTCAACAAAAATAAATTTTCAGCAATAAATATAAACGTTTTTCAGTTGAGGAAAACAGACCCTAAAACAAAGCTCAATTGTTTTATTTGTTTAAAACCCTTTTTGTGCAAACAACATCAAAAAAAAAAATGGTTCATGTCTCCATCGTCGACCACAATGACTATACTCCGTACTGGTTGGTAAATAACTAGGCACCTCAAAATGTATGATAATTTTTGCTAATAAATTTAATCCTGCTTCATGACTAAGGCAAAATTATCTTAATTAAATATGGATGAGTCATTAACACTCAACCACACTCCCTTGATCAACCACACCCTTGATCAAACAACATCAAGTGTATGGACATGTTAAATCCAAAAGTCTCAAATAGTTGTCATAATCCTCATTTTAATACTAGCCATGTAAAATTAAGCGTAGTGATAGGAGCTTACTACATATATGGTTTCTATTAGAAGTTTGTAAATCTAATTTTGGCATGATGGCAAAGAAGGTGAATTGCTAAGTAAGATGCTCATGTGGCACATCGCTTTTGTATGTTTTTTTTTTCTTGGATGCCATCATTCTTTTTGTATTTTACATATAAAGAGAAAGATGGTGGGAAGGTTGGAACGAAGATTTTAGATGATCTTGATATCATTGGTCTACAATGACTTTTAATTAATCATTTTAAGGTAGTATTCACCCTTTATTTTAATCATTTACAATATAAAATTCAAAGGTGTGACAAATCAAAATATATCTCCATCTTGGCGTACATTTGTGCTGAAATTTTTAAATTGATGATGTTCAGAACCTTTGGGGAGTGATGTTCAACCCACTATTATCAAAATTGTAGAAATTCTATATGATGTGGTACAATTGTGTACCCCTATTAGATTAATTATTGAAATATTCTTATAAAAGTGGACTTTATTTATATTTTACTAATTTCACATAGTCTACCATACAGAGGGGATCCCTCATGAATATTGCTCATCAATTTTAAGTTTGTTTCTTTAGAAATTATTAAAATTTCAAGATATTGGGTACGTTCTTTAGAGCTTACACGGTTAGTGATTTCAGTTCAGTCAAGTGATGTTCAGTTTAAAAATATACTTTTTGTCTCACATATCAACTTGTGTTTAATTCATTGGTGTCCAGTTCGGTTCAGTAATGTTCAGTTTAATTTAGTTCAGTGGTATTGAATTTAGTTCAGTTCAAATAAGTTCAACCCTAAAAAATGCACCCATTATGCTCCTATTATAACCTAAATAAGAAAACAATTTGTGTACATTTGGTAATGTTCAAGTACCTGACCTCCAAAAGGATACAAATCAACTATATTTATTTATTTATTTATTTATTTATCATTTGCTTTCAAGATGAAGTTGGAATCTCATAAATCAAAAAGCCATAACAAGCATCCTATCCAAAAAAAATATATAACAAAAAAAATCCATGGGTACACAATTAATTTTTTGTACAATAAGTCATGGATTCAAGTCTTACAATGGAGCCTTTACATAAATTAGTTCATGAAATAGCTTATACTACTCCATGTATCTTAGGGGATGCTACTTTACCCACACAAAGAGGGGATATATCCTCAACGTCTAAATGGAATCATTAAAAGTTTCTCCGTTACAACATAAACAAAGGTTCTTCATCATCCATATTCTAGAGTTGCATAGAAAAATGATGTGCACATTCCTCTTTTAGAATTAACAAAATCTCAATATATTCAAATAATGCAAAACCTCTACCTTAGGTGGTCAAATCATAAGACAATTCAAAATTCTCAAGATATTATGCTCATTTCTTAGCCTGAATAAGAAAACAATTTGTGTAGGTTTGGTAATGTTCAACTACTTGAACCCGAAAAGGACACAAATCAACTATATTTATTTCTTTTTTTATTAAATATTTGAAAATAAAGTTGGAATTTCATAAATCAAAAAGTCATAATAAGCATCCTATCCAAAAAACAAAGAAACAAAGAAATTACAACAAAAACAAAATCCGACGGCAAACCGTTAATGATTTGTTACACCGACAAAAAAAAACACAAATCATCAATAATTTATACAACAGCTCATGAATCCAAGTTTTACAATGAAGCTTTCATTTCACATATTTTTAATTACTTTTAACCCACATAAAAAGGAGATATATCGTCATTGTCCAATGAATCATGAAAAATTTCTTCTTTACAACATAAAAAAAACTTCATCATCCTTATTCTAGAGTTGCATGCATAGTATAATGATGTATACATTCCTCTTTTAGAAGCAACATGATCTCAATTTATCCAAATAATGCTAAACCTCGCTCTAAAATTAGGTGGTCAAATCATAAGCCATCACTACCCTTATCATGATTGTGCAATCTAATAAAGGTATGTCAACATAGTAAAAATTCCATCCTACCAAAAACCAACCTTATTGAGGCCCAAATGTTTACAACACATAACATTTTTTAGTCTTTGTTTTTTTTGTTTTTTTTTGAGGTGTTATAGTCTTTGGTTAGGATACAACCACTAGTCTAGTAAGCATACAACCCACAAATGACACGATCATTCTGGACCAAAGAAAAATAAAACCCCCAAAAACAAAAAATAAAAAAGAAAGAAAATCAAAATGTGAAATGAATCAAATGATACTCACATGATTTCTAATACGTAAAACAAAAAAGAAAAAAGAAAAAAGAAAAAAGAAATCCATTTTTAAAAAATAAAAAATGAAAATGATTATCCGATATCTTTCCAATAAATAAAAAACATCTTTTCCGATAATAAAGGGCTACGTAACGTTACTTTAGTATACAAAAAAATAAGAAAAAATAGTAGAATAAGTCCAAAGGAGGCTAATTTTGTCATCATCATATCGAATCAAAACCCTATTTTTATTTTATTGTTATTTTATGGCCCAGCTGAGTAGCCTCCACGAAAGCGCCAAGGGTAATTGTGGAAGTTTTTACCTATATAAACAGCTGCTGCTTCTCAATTAAGAGAGGGAAAAAGCCTGATTCATTTTCGCAGAGCAAAATTATTTCCTCATCATATTTTCATAATCTCCCAATTTTGCTTGCTTTCTCTCTCCTAGGGTTTCGATAATCTCTCAATTTTGCTATTAAATTTTTCGGGGGTTTGGCTTTTGGAGAGTCAAATCGGTAATCGGAAATTCTTCTTCGGATTGATTTGTTTGAATAATTTGTAAGTTCTTCGGTACCTTCTTTTGATTTTCGTTATTGTTTTAGATCTGTAATTCTGTGTTTGATGTTTGTTTGTGTTTCGTTTGATGGTTTGTTTTGTTAGTGTTTCGCTTGATTTGTTATTGAATGTGAAATTGTTTGATCTTGTTTCTTTTGTCGTTCAAAAGAAATTAGGGCTTTCAGTTAAAGATTTAATTTTTGATAAGTTCCCTTTGTTTTGATTGCTGTTTCTCTCTTAGAAAATTTTCTTGTTTTTATATCTGCTGGCTTTTTTAGTTGTTGTTTCGATTGTATATAGACGATGTTTTATATATTGTATGTTATCAGCCGATATGGTTTATTTATTTTGTGATAAAGTTTTGATGAAGTGATTGTTTTGAGCCACGTTTCTTGTACTCAAAACCCTAAAATTGAAAATGACGACTCTGTTCTTCAAACCCTAATGAAGTTTAATTAATGAAAACCTAGGGTTCGCTAATTTTGCTTTTGTAAACCAACCAATTTTATTATTATTCAGTTTTCCATGTGGGGAAAACTTTGAGATCTGTCGCCAGATGTTCAATTTATATATCAATTTAAATTGGTTTTTAAACAGTTTTTTGTATAATTCTGCTTTGAATCTGTCTCTTAGACATCCAAATGTTCAATTTATAGATCAATTGCTCTTCTAATAATGAGTTCTCTTATCATTAGTTGTCCATAGAAATTGCAAATTAATTAACTTTTGCCCATGTTTATAACTTTTGATAAGATGGATTTCATGTACAAAATTTGATGAATTTCATGTACAAAGAACTCATTGAAATGGATTTCTTGGTTATTTCCATTGTTTGGGGCTTGTGAAGTTCTGGGTTTCTGACATGTGTTTTTCTTTTATGATTACAGGTGAATGATCAATGGAGTCAAAGGGTGGTAAGAAAGATTCCAGTAGTAGTGGTAGTAAATCATTATTCTCTCCACTCGGCTACAGCATTGAGGACATTCGACCAAAAGGAGGAATCAAGAAATTTAGATCTGCTGCTTACTCCAACGTATGCTTCTTTCTAATGTCATCATTTTCATGTTTCATGGTTGAATGATTTATATGTTGAAATAATTATGAGTTACTTATCATGTTTTATATTTGATTTTCTTGCAGTGCGCTCGCAAGCCATCCTGATATTTTTGGAAACCCCAGCCCTCGATCACATTAAGTGATCACATTTAGTTATAGCTTTAGTAATTTCATTCTTAGAGTTCAAGTTCCTTTCTTCTTCTGTTTCCCTCTTTCCGCTCAGCTTCAGCTTAAGCTTCCTCTTTGCGACTGTGCCGTTCTCTACTAGTCAACGTAGCCATGACGGTCCCCATGATTGAAAACAACAACAACAACAACAATGATATGGCCATTTCTGCTATTGGCTTTGAAGGGTTTGAAAAGAGGCTTGAAATTACGTTTTTTGAGCCGGGTCTTTTTGTCGACCCTGAAGGGAAGGGCCTCCGCGTGTTATCTAAGGCTCAGTTGGACGAGTTCCTTGGTGCTGCTGAGTGCACCATTGTCGATTCTCTCGCTAACGAAAGCGTAGACTCTTACGTACTATCAGAGTCTAGCCTCTTTGTCTTTGCATACAAGATTGTGATTAAGACTTGTGGGACTACAAAGCTGCTCCATGCGATCCCACCTATCTTGAGGTTGGCTGCCAGCATAGCCCTTGATGTCAAATCTGTGCGCTACACCCGTGGCAGCTTCATTTTCCCAGGAGCTCAGTCGTACCCTCACAGGAGCTTCTCCGAAGAAGTGGCTGTCCTTGACAAGTACTTTGGTAACCTTGGTGCAGGAGGCAAGGCGTTTGTGATGGGCAATCCATCAAAGCCCCAAAAATGGCATGTTTACTCTGCCTCAGCTGAAACGATCAGCTACGACGACCCTGTGTATACACTCGAGATGTGCATGACTGGTCTCAACAGGGAGAAGGCATCTGTCTTCTTCAAGTCGCAATCAGCAACCGCCGCTGAAATGACTGAAAGCTCTGGAATCAGGAAGATCCTGCCTGATTCTAACATATGCGACTTTGATTTTGATCCTTGTGGTTACTCTATGAATGCCATTGAAGGACCTGCTGTCTCTACCATCCACATTACACCAGAAGATGGTTTCAGCTACAGTAGCTTTGAAGCCGTGGGCTATGACTTGAAGACTGTCGACTTGAACCAGCTGGTAGAGAGAGTCCTGGCTTGCTTCCAACCGAGCGAGTTTAGTGTCGCGGTGCACGCTGACATTGGTACAAAGCTTCTGGAGCAGAACTGCTCTGTGGGTGTGAATGGTTACAGTCGTGAAGAGGTGGGCATTGAAGGACTTGGAATAGGTGGATCTGTCCTCTATCAGAAGTTCTGTAAGTCTACTGTTTGGCTTAGTGCCCCAAAGCCAGCACTGAAATGCTGCTGGAAAGAGGAAAACGAAGAAGAATAGAACTAGAGCTTTATTACTAGTATTGCTTTATGTTTAAATAAGAGCAATTGTTGCTCATAAATTGTCTCTTTCTTCGTTGTGGTTTTATTGGTATTTTTCTCTATTGAGAGAGTTACCAGACTCATTTATCTATCGAATAGCTCTGTATCCTGAACCTGGAGTATTGTTATATCAATTTTTAGTGTGTTTTGCTTATACAATTTGGTTTATATAATGTTTTATTTTGGTGAAAGGTTTATATGATATGTTATGATTGTTATTTTTTACTTTGTTTGAATGTCATGATTTGAGTTGGTGATTGTTTCACCCAAAAAGAAAAAAATTTAGTTGGTGATTGGGTGAAATACTTTTGCCCACATTGAACATCCAGGAACTCGGGTTGTTTGGCCTGTACTGGGCCTGGCAAGAAGAGAGTCAAAATTGACAATACTAGCCTATAAAAACTGTGAAATATTTTGAATCGCCCCATCTATTCTCCTGAGGAGAAGTTTGGTTTCAAATTCCGGTTTGAATGGGAGGAGTACGTTACGCTTTTTACTCGTTAAATGAGTTAGCTTTATTCATTCTTTGTGATTTCTCAGTGTCATTAGCTGCGGGTTCATCTCTCTAAAGGTTTTTTCAAGTGCAACTCTACAAGTCTTGCCAAATAGTCACTCTTCATTTTACCAAATTATTTTGTCAATTTTAGTCTTATCCTTAATAGTTAAATTAAATTAGGATGTTATTAAGTACGTGTTTTATGTAGGATTTAAAAAAAGATTGGTGTCCTCGTGAGTTGTAGGCTGTAGCCAAAAAAGAGGAAAATGCCAAAGAAAAGAGGAAAACAGTTGGCCAATTTGGCAATTGGGATAGTAGGTAGTATGTTTTAACCTTTGATCCGCCTACGGGCTACGAGTCTAGGAGGTGTCCAGTTGTTGTGGGCTCAGGGCCGTGCTAGGACATGGCCACTTGGCCAGTTGACTCACGGGTAGCTGCCAGAACCTCTTTTATTTTGACAAAATACGTGTGTAGGTATCTAGCTTCTAGCCAAAAGAAACTACAGCTTTCTAGCGTCCCAACTTAGGGCTCATTCGTTTTAACTGGTAATTAGAAAAAATTGGATAAAACCGACAAAATTGGTAAAAACTATGAAGTCATAACTGGTAACTGGGAGAAATTAAATTGGGAAAAACTGGGTTAAACACGTATTAACAATTTTTTTTAATAATTAATACTTAATACTAGCTGCAAGCTTCATGTAGATTTTACTGAAAAGCTAGCTGTTCGTGACAAACATAGTCTTAGTTTATGCATATATACATATCTTTTTATAATTAGTAGTCAATTTTATTAAGAGAAAAATAAAAAGAGTCGAAATTCAAATATCTATATGAGTCGAAGTCCAAATATTAAAGATTTTTAACCTATCAGTATATTTCCTCCTTTTCTCCTAAAAAAACCCTAACCCTACTTTTGTGATCTAGGGGCTGCCATTAGCGAATCGCTGATGGTAAGCCCCAATCATTTTAGTTTCTTCGTCTTGTTTAGTTTCTTAGCTCCGTTGTTTGGAATAAAATCAGTCTCTCATTCCGTAAGAGTTAGTTTGTCCCAATTTTTGGATATAATTGTCTCTCCTTTTGCGAGAGTACTGTTTGTTTTTTGTTTCGTTATTCGTATGGCAATACTGCAGATTTTCTTCTTCAAGAGGCTTTCTACGATGTCAGATTTGTACATGCAACAAAGCTATAGCGACAGGGACCTCCGCGAAAAGGCTGTAATATGAAAAACAGCGATTGAAAGGCCGAGACCGTTCAGAATCGTCAAATCTACCATGCTAAGTAGCTTTATTATTCGAATGTTATCTAATGTTTTAGAATTGCACCTTGTTGATTTGGATTTCGTTTGTAGATGCCGTATGACTTTTTATTATGAATGAATTTGTTTTTCCCCTAAAAAAAATAAAAAGTTCCAAATATTAAAGGAGTTGAGGCTCGCGCAATATATATGCAATTAACTCGCGAATGTAACCACACCGCTAAAATCATAAACACTTAAGAGAGCAAACAAAAGGCGAGAGCGAGACACCACCTAGTTGTATATGTACATTGTTGGGTTATGAGTTGTGATGATAGACCCGACGTATCGACATCACCAGCTTGTGTAAGTTACGTAGTCGCTATTTTTTTTTATTTTTTTTTTTGAAAAGGCAAGACAACCGACCATAGATGGTCATTAATTAGTACAAAGACTCAATAGTACAGTAACAACACCACAAATAAAATTAAAAAAAAAAAAGAAGAAAAAAGAAAACTATTAGTCACTTGAACTTCACAAATTGCTTCTTCTTCAAGTTCTTCAAAATCTTCAAAAAGAAATTGACAGAAACTTTGCTCCACCAAACAAATTGAAGATGTTGGAAGACTTAAACATCCAAGAGGAAACTAGCAACGACACCACCACCACCACCACCACCATTCACACCACGCCGATCCGTCACCACCGTGTACATATGCCGCCCGTCACCACCATCCTCCTCCTCAATCGATGCCATTGGAGCACTAACAACGAAAAGAGGCCACCAAATCGGAACGAACCGCCACCGAGTTCGTGACGATGGCGACTAAGCAGGGGCTAGATGGATCGTTGAACCAACACCAAAAGAACGGCGATCAAGACTCATAGATGTCGCCCTCGAGATCGCGAGCTTCGTCGTTGTTTCCTTTCCCAACCGATTGCCTAAATAAGCTTGTTTGCTAGGCCTTGCATAAGGGTTTTCTAAAGGGTGGCGGCTGAGCCAAAGCTTTAGGGTTAATTTCTCCTTCAAAGAGGTGGCGGCTGTGCTGAGAAATGGGGCTTTAGGGTTTTTAGAGAGTTTAGAGAGAGAAGCTCTCACCTCTCTCTAAAAACCCTTTTATCGTGTTACGTAGTCACTATAACCGTGGCCATACCCCCTTCTATCCATATTATTTGATGGATTCCCCGTTTATGAACATCGCAAATTCGCAATATGAATTGGTAATTGAAAAAAAGGAAAAAACAATGTGACAAAATTGAGATATTGACCAGTTATTTTTTGGATTTGGAATGAAGGGATTCAACATTATCCTTTGGGTCATGGGTATAAAGTAGGAGTACAAACGTTATTGAATGTGTTTATGAGCACTATATTTTAGGTTTTAATTTGGTATGTTTAACTCTTAATACTTCAAACCGAATGTTATAAGTCGTAACTTGTTTATGAGTAAGTTAGTCACCTTTACCAAGCAATATTTTAGTTTCCAAATCCTATTATAATATTAGTGAAATAACACTTTTTTGTTGAGGAGATTATGTTTTATGAGAATTTTGTCAATAATTAGAAATGTGAGCACATTAGTGTCATAGTATTAGTTATACCCTATATACCCAAAGTATAATTAATTTCAATTGGAAGATTTTAACATCTACAACACCAAACGTTCAAGTGTCATAGTAACAGAGCATCCCCAACAATCTGTGGCTGTAGTTTAGTGGTTAGAATCCCACGTTGTGGCCGTGGAGACCTGGGCTCGAATCCCAGCAGCCACATTATTCCTACTTTTTTGCAATTATTTTATGTTGTGTTATACGAACATAAAAGAGGGAGAAATAATTATAAAGCAGCATGAAGCTAGGACTTATCAATGAATTGACCATAGATTGCGGCCTAAGTAATGGCTTAGCTTACGAAGGTTGAATTATTTGTGGATGCTTTGCCGTGTAGATTGCAATCTTGTTTACGAATCTATGTTTTTCCTTATCTATTGCAAGATGACAATCATCTCCTTGTATTAGGGGGGATCTTTTTATTTTGTTTCTCTTATCTTAAGGTCCTTTAGCATTTGCCAAACGCCAACGCATTTCTTTCCTGTTTTTGCGGTTTCATTAAAGGCCATCTTTCAAATGATTTTTATTATTTTTGCTGTTGTTGTTGTTGAAATGACAAGGAGGTCGGGCGTCTTCAAAAAAAAAAAAAAAAAAAAAAAAGACAAGGAAGTCGGGCGTCTTCTATAAATAAAAAAAGGACAAGGATGTCGGGCTTACAAGCGCTTTAGGCCTGTTCTCTGGAACAGAATGGTGCAAAGACGATGAAAAACGGAATGGAACGACGCTGGTAATGAAACAAAATGCGTGACAAAATGAATTACAAAATACGTACGAAACGACGCAGAACGCAACAGATTGAAACGGAACGGATTACAGCATTGAGACGATGAAAAAAAGGGAACCTTAGTAATACTCCATCCGTTCTAAATTAATGTGCGCATAACTTTTGGGCATGGAGATGAAGAGAAAGTAGAGAATGGGATAACTTTTACAAGTTTGGCATGTCCATCTCCCCGCGGATGAATCCTTTGTTGTACTCTTTCTCTGTTGCCTTTCTTCACGATATCTTTCTACTCTATCGGTTTAAATAAAACAAAATTCATTCCCTCTATCTAAGGGCCCAAAACCCACCCCTTTAAATCTAAAAATGAAGTTTTGGGGGACAATGATCTACTCTTCTTTTTGGAACAATAAAATAGTACAACATCTCGTTTAGTACTAAATGTTCTTGATCAAACACAATCCCAGCTCTAAGCCTCTAATACATGTGCATACATCAAAGTGTTCATAACAAGTCGAAAATTTTGATACTAAACTTTTGTATCCGAATCCAGCAATTATAAAACAATTGTAAAATTTGAAATCTTAGATATTAATGAGATGCTCGAATTTGTATGAGTTTTTTGTTCCAGCTCTACAAGAACAAGTATTATTTGAATCAATGTCATTAGCGGTAACAATAACGAGTTTGAATCCTTTCTATTTCCTAGAGAAAATATAAATTCTTTCTACCCAATTTTCAAATTAAATAAATTTAAAAAAGCAAAGTACGAGGAAAAAAAAATGGAGAGCATTCCAACTCGGCAATAACCTGCAAAATGTTCAGCACAAATGCAGTTAGTATCTCTCTCAATCTCAGTCAATTTCAGGTTCGACTCTCTAGTCTCTCTCTATATCTCCCTCGATTTTTCGAGTTTCTTATTCGATATGTGATTTCAGTCCCTTCATCTCTTTGTACTTATCTCCAATTCGGTCTTCCCCCAACCCTAAAAAAAATTAAATAAATAAATAAATCTGGTGTTAGTGTTGAATTAATTGAATTTATGTTGTTTGTGCGCAACTTACAAATTGAGGGGAATATTGAGAACTGTTTAATTTTCTGGTTGTGCCCAGAGTGCATGTAGGAAACATTGATTTTATTTATTTTTTTATTGGGTCCAAAAATGATTTTTTTTTCTTTTCAAAATGCTGTTATTGTTCTTGCTCTCTGGTGAAAGCTATTTCTCTGAATTCTATCAATTAATCAATGGGATCTCTTTGATAGAAAATGCAGGATATATCTCTGTTTTAGCAAGCATTTTTTCACTTTTTGTTGATTATATCACCAATTTTCTGATGTTAATTGAGGAATTGAACATATCCATAACTCATTAGTTTTCATGTAGCAGAATCTCTAAATGATTCTATACTTCATTTACCCTGTGGAATCCGGGGTTTTTGGTTACGATTCTTCCATATATGTATTTTTCATACCGTCGAAAATCGGTTTTATGGATTAGACGCTTATGACCTCCCCCTCTATGCCTTGCAAGCCCTTGCTGAAATTGTCCCCAGACTAACTGAACATGTTCAGATGGGATATTGCAATTGTTACAATTTGATTTAGTGTTGCTGTTGAATATCCATGTTAAGGAACTAGCTAGCTAGAATGTGTATTCTCCAACATTGATCTTGGTTGCATTTGCTGAATGTCAATTACCTTTCTTTTAGAATTTCTGCTTTTGGTGTGCATTGACATTGAACTATCTCCAGCTCCCCGTTCAAGCAAATGAAATGATTTTGATGAAGATTTGGGTAATTTACCATTTATGAGCTACTGAAGTTCAACTTTTTTATTTTTTATTTTTTTAGTTTCAATGTGTAATCTACCCCTTGCACTGGCAGTAGAAATGCTTTCATCCGAATAATTGATTTTTATCTTGGCGGAAATTATTTATTGAGTTACAGATATGTGGAGAGAGTCACATATTAATATGGTCTTCATGTTTCTGAATTTGATCTAACTTTCGCTGTTTTATACTCCTTTATGATGCAGAACACTCGCATTGTGATATACTGCTCCGTCTGTTTGGCCCCTGCAAAGGTATCCATCAGTTCTTTAACTTTTCTAAAGATGGATAATTGCTTCTGAAATATTAGAGATTAATGTTGTTTTTCGCCTAAGCAGTATCTGATGCCTGCTCGCATACTATAGGAATTGAATGTACTTTAGTTTAGTAGTGATGATATCTTGGGTATGTACATTGCTTGGAGGGCTAAAGAATCCTACTAGCTTGATGCACACAGCATATCTCTATTAGCATCACTTTCCTTCTTACCTTGAACAAACCCTGAGGAGGTAGTTCTGTTGGTAAGACCTCTGAGAATACTCCAGAGGTCCCATGTTCGAGTCCCCTCAGGGCCACTGGAGGTTTTCCTGGTCGTTAACTTAAAAAAAATCCTTCTTATGTTACCAACTATAGCACTCTGAACATGATGCATGTCTGAATGCTAGTATAGTTACGCGATAATAAGCAGAAAATTCAATCACACTGGACAAAACAACACTAGTTCCTGTTATACATTATATAGCTAAGCAGTGGCTTCTTATGTTCTTCAACGGAATGATATTCGCAACCTCTAAGGAAGGACTAGCACTAATTTGCAGCTCCTGATAATGACCAGTTCCCAGATCAAAATAGCCAAATACACACTCACCCACCAGAATTGGGAGATTAAGGGATAACACTTGTCCGGAACAATTGCACCAAGTTCTACTTGGTCCTGCCCCGGGAATCTCGCAGTTCTTCACTTCTTTTATCCACAACGGGTTTTCATTATCTCTTGCATCTATCAATTTCCACAAAGTGATCTCGCAGTTATTAGGAGACAGAAAATCAATTTTGACCAAGGAAAGATGACCTTGAATATATGCTAAGGTTGCATCATCATGAGGAATCCCTGTTGGTGGGCACTTCATGATGACTTTAAACTTCTCCTGCTCAATATCAAACATCACGATTATGGATATTTCGTCAGATCTTTTGTTGCTTGAATAAGTCTAATAGAGAACCCCATCAAGACAAAATCCATCACCAATGAAACCTGTAAGCTTGAAACCTGTAATCTGTCTCCAACTATTGCATGTTCTTGCTGCCCACGGTAATGACTTCAGTCACCAGACCAGAATAATAAATGCTATGAGCCTCCCAAATACAAAACCACCTTATATATTTTGTTCCTAGGATCAAAGCCTAAGAAACATCTTCTTGAACCATATATATATTTAGATTCTATATTTTACGAAGACCTACAAGTTCACGAGTTGTCAGATTATAAAGGTATACATTTCCTTGATGCGAACCATGCTTGTCGTATAAACATATCAAACCATGTTACACACGAAATAAAAATGGACTTATGATACAGTAGATAAACTGGTCAACCAAAGTCAAAACGAATTAAAAGACTTTTTGAGGAGTCTTTGTAAAACAAAAGACTCCATAAATAAGAAAAGATTCTATATATATAGGGGAAGGATCACATACAAACCCCCCTTAGTATACAAACCATACAAACTAATAGGAACCGTTTGATCAGATTGATTTGACGGTCTTTAAAACTCCAGTGTTTCTGCTTAAACAGTAGCTTAGTAAAAGAAAAAGGTGAAAAAAAGAGTATGAGAGAGAAAACAGAGTAAAGAAATCACGTTCTTTCTCGCTCCTCTCTTCCTCCTTTCTCTCTCTGCGATTGAAGCTTCCTCAACTTCCATGGCTTCCAAGCAACGAGATTTAGGCGTTAAACTGCTCAATTGATTACATTGTAAATGTTCTAAGGTATGTTTCGATGTATGTCGTGTCTTCTTCTAAATAGTAGCAGCCTTCTCTCTAACTCATTCTCTTATAAATTAGTGTTCTTTGATTTAGGGTTATCATGTATGTCAAATTCGCTCTAATTTTCAATATGAAGTCGAATGTTATTGTTTTACATATACTTTCCAGTTGATTTCTACTTAATTACGGTTGAAATTGTCAATTGGGCGTTCGTTTGTTCTCGATTGCGATATTCAAGTTCTTGATATTATGCTTGGTGGGCGATTAGGAGTTATTAGTTTAGTTGGGCATCAATTTTTTTCTCTTTGGGTTCAATTGATATGATATGGATATTTGGAGGACAGTCATTGACAAGAGGAGCTTGATTCATGGTTTGTCTTTTTTTTTTTTTTTTTTTTTAAATTTGATGATTTTGATTTAAGCAGTACCGTTAATTTATGCCCTACATTTCCTATCTACTAATATGGGGGAAAAATAGAGGGGAGTAAAAGCTTTTGAGAGAGACTCAAATATGTCCCTTCTTAATGGTTTGCTAAAAAAAAGGGTATTGAGGGAATAAGGGGAAGGAAAATATAGAAGCAAGTAGATTCATTAAAAGTGCAAATTCATTAAAAAAAAACATATGCAGATTCACTAAAAGTAAACTGTAGATTCATTAAAAGTTAACGGTGGATTCATTAAAACTCATCTTTGGATTCCTAAAAAATGAGGTACAATTTATTAAAACTAAGCTGTGGATTCATCAAGACTGAAGCGCAGATTCATTGAACATGAAATGCATATTCAAATAAAATTGAACTGCAAATTTGGAGAAAAAAAAGTTCGAATTCATTGAAAATGAAGTACGTCATTTAATATGAACTATAAATTCATTTAAAATTATGTGTGTGAATCTTCCCCAAGTATAGTATAACCTATGTATGATCCAAACCCACACCATTGTGTCATTGCACATTGCTCTACCATTTGTGCTAATAAACTATTAATCAACTTTGTCGTTGTCATATAAAAAACACTAATCATAGACGTGTATTCCCATATCATTGAAGTAATCAGTCAGAATATTGTAGAGTTCATGAAATAGTTGTTATCATGTTTGCTCATATGGTAGATGATATCAAGGTAGAGTTGACTTAACTCATCAAAAACAGAATCTTGCCGAATTTGGTAAAGGGACACCAGTCGCACGAAGGTTTTGAGGTCTAAAATCTTCTACCCAAGTTATTGTCTTCCCAAGTCAACCAATATGCTTGAAGGGACAAAATTTGCATTTTTATGTTAGAAATTTGGTGTCATGTTAATTCTAAAGTCTAATCAAACAAATAAGGGGAATGTACATATAATGACACAAGATGATATCACTAATGTCTTCTAATATTAACAAAAACAGACTTGTATCAAATTTTGGGAAAAGGAAGCAACAGTTTCAATTTATTGGCAAATCATGACTCTAGGTATTAGGATGTAGATCTGATGCACATATATAACGAATGCTATAGAATTTCAGTAAGTGAGTAATTACTTACCATCTACCATGTGTTTGACTACAAGATGAACGGGAGTTTGCTTCAACTTGTTGCGGAAACGAGCGAGCTTAGGATCTTCCTCCACCAAAACACGAGCAGAAGCTCAACACAAGTAAGTGTCAAATGTAAGTGTGCTCCTCTCTGTATGAATGTCTTGTAGGATCTAACAACTTCATTAAAAATGTAGCACAACTTCATTAAAAATGTAGGACAACTTCATTAAGATGTAGCACAACTTTATTAAAAATGTAGCACAACTTCATTAAGATGTAGCACAACTTTATTAAAAATGTACCACAAATTCATTAAAAATGTAGTACAGCTTCATTGAAAATGTAGCTTAATTTCATCAGATATGAAGCAAACTATCTAATTATCAAGAGACCATTGTTCATTGACATGTTGCATATTCTAGCCTATTAGCTCAAATGGAAGAGCAATTGTTCAATGACACAAAGGATGTAGGTTCAATTCCTACATAGGCTTACAACAATTGAACATTTCTATTTTTTTTTTAATCTTTCCTCTTGTCATCTGCAGACTGCAATAATTTTTCTTTTTTCTGTTTTTATTTTGTTTGCAATAAATTGCAAGTGCAGGTCGACATGCACTCAATGGTAGAAAACTTGTGGTTGTAAAAGCATTGTAGTACCATTTGTAATGCTACTTTTATTTTAAAGAAAGGTTTGTTTTCACCAAAAGATACCCCTAATAAAAGCCAATAATGCTCCACAACATGGTCATACAGAGAAATTTCATTAATTTCAAAGACAATACAAAGTAACATTTGATGAAAATGACCTTAATCTTAGAGGCTATCAACCGACAGCCACCAATTTTTATCAACAACAACCGCATAAGTCCTCATTTGATACAACTTTCTTGAGGGATCCATTGTCAAGCTTGCATTCAGAATACCAAAGACATATCAATTGAATAACCTATGTAGGAATCGAACTCACATCTTGTGCAGGTGCACATGCTCTACCATTTGAGCTAACAGGTTTTCATTCAAATAACTACATATAACAACTAGCAACAACATCAGATGTTGAAACTAAACTACATATTCATTTAGCCATGACTGAAAGAACTGATAAGAATGTATAATCCATGGATGAAAGCAGAACATGAAGGAACAGGGTAAGGTGGGAAGCTTATAGCGAAATAGGGAAGCAACTGATTTGTAATCATAAAAGCGATGGGAAAAAAGAAGAAAAAAAAATCTTATTTAAAAATCTCATATCCACAAAAGACATGCAAAGTGAAAAATGGGGTGAGAAAAGAAAAAAACTTATTCATATAACTAGGGTTTATATGTAACAAAATGTTCTAGACACAGAAATGCAAGATGCATTCATTAAGACATAACTGCAAATTCAAGTTACATTATAAAACTACGTTTTAATTCAAACAGAAGTGCAAACTCATTTATGCAGATTCATTAAAACTGATCTGCAGATTCATTAAACTAAAATGCAGATTCATTGAACATGAACCACAGATTCATCAATCTCAAGTGCACTTTCCTAAGGAACCAGTAAGCCAATATAAAGAGTATTGCACTTTCTATTTTAATAGGAGACAATAATCTAATCTTCAATTCCACCCAAGAGCCATGACCATATAAGCCACCAATAACTCAAAAAAAATGCTTGAAAATCAGACAATTTCTAAAACCCCAACCTGAAGAGTAACACATATAGTTGTATATGATCATTTGACCAATCATCTTAGAACATGGCACGTTAAATTACAGACTTTAATACCACATAAATCCTTGAGTAGAGGAAGAGCTCACTTTTATTATCCAGAAAGAAAAAGGAAGCTAACAGAAACAAAATCCATTACAGAACCATCATTGATAATTACTAGGGTATGCATTTACATATGTGTTATGATTCAATTAAAACTAGACAGTAAATTAGGGCAAATAAAAAAAATAGATCAGATTTTACGCAAATGAAGAGATGATGGCTACCATGATTATAATTCCACTCTCAAGCACAAAAAAAAAAAAAAAAAACAACAGCAAAATCCATCAATAGCAAGCATAAAAACACACACAATAGATCAAAATTAAGCACAAAAACCTTTAATCCTGCTCAAACAATTATGCAATTTAACATGATAAACGATTTTTAAAAAGCCCCTAAAATTCTTCAATAAAATAAAGCAGATATAGGGAGCAAAAACATACCATCTAGCTGATAGAACGATGAGATTTCGATTTTGCTGGCCAAATCCGTCAATTAGGGATTAAAATCGAGAGTGAAAAGAAACGAGAGAGAGATGAGAGAGAAAGAGAGAGAGAGAGAGAGAGAGAGAGAGAGAGAGAGAGAGAGAGAGAGAGAGAGAGAGAGAGAGAGAGAGTGAGAGTGTTTTGAGAATGAAGCGTTGCAAAACATAGGAGAGAGAATGTTGGGGTAAGCACAGAACACAATAAGTCGCCTCTCAAAATAAAAAAGAAATTGCAAAGTTGTCAATATTACGATTTTGCCATTAATGATATCTCATATCCGCGCGTTTGCTTTATTTCCGTGATGATTCTGTAACGTTGATCTGCTTGATCGAACGACCCACAATAATTGTTAGTTTGTATAGTTTGTATTTTAAGAGTGGTTTGTATAGGAGCCTCCACCTATATATATATATATATATATATATATATATATATATATATATATATATATATATATATATATATATATATATATATATATATAATATATATATATATATATATATATATATATATATATATATATATATATATATATATATATATATATATATATATATATATATATATATATATATATATATATATATATATATATATATATATATATATATATATATATATATATATATATATATATATATATATATATAAAGGCTAAAGTATAAATTCCAGTCAGAGAAGGAGAATACGAAGGAAGTCAGGAGAAGTGGAAAACGTGGGGGAAGTTGGACACCAGCATGAAGAAAGTGGACAGAGAGAAGAACTGCTAGATCATGGACAATTATCTCAATCCCCTATAAATACAAAGAAGAACAAGGCAGCAGAGCTCATATTGACAAGACGTCAAAAAGTAGTTTTTAGAGTAGTGTATGTTAGGAGTAGATTGTTAATTTAGGCTCTTCGAGCGTGTAACCCAGTCACTCAGCAATGGTGCCTTCTTTTGAGGGATAATTGCTTTTATCCTTTATTTTTATGCTCTGAATCGAATGTATGCCTTACTCTGATCGAATGAAGTATGTTTAGTATTAGGAGTAATTCCTAAATCCTGCTCTTTTAAAGTTTCGATTTATGCTTGTTCGTGTGGCTTTCTGTTGAAGTATTCGAGTATATACATATCTGCGTAATATAAACTGTCACTGTTGATGAGTGTCCACCCTTTGACCGAGTAGGAGTCTGGGGGTGGAAGATAGGTTCGAATAGGGAACGACATGCTCTAAGATAATCCTCGACCTTATTTAGGATCTTTTTAATAGCCATAGAACTACCCTCACGGTTGCTTGTGACCCCTAAGTACCAAGAACATCAACAAACCATTAACAATATTTGACATACCATTAACAACCGGTACCGTACTTGTCATATTATTGCGAACAATGTGCAGATCGTGGACGCTCGCCACCCTAGCACCACTACTATGATCGGCCTCCTCCTTTATATTGATAGTGAATAAACGGCAACTCTTATATTGAATCATCTCGAGAAAGACGGGATTGGTGATGAGAGAGAACCACTGCTTTGAGACGGACTTGAATCGCATAAGAGACTTAGTTGGAAGCCTCGTGAGCACATCCATCATTAAGTCGAGAGGGATATGGTGATTGTTAGCACGCTTACTGTTTCTTTTAGCCATGATCGAGAGGGCAGAAACAAAATCTAGCTACAAGAAAACTTATCAACCTCTGGTTAATCTTAATTGTTAGCAATGATGAAGCAAGCAAGGATGAGTTTGAGTGTTTGCGTTGGTATTGGAATATATCTTATTGTGTTAATATTAGAATATAATGTAGTTACCTCAAAAGAAAAAAAAAAAAAATGTAAACTTGTTACTTGGGACGCAAGGACACAGTTCATCCCAAGTCCAACAAAACTCTCACCCTAAGTTTTTGGTATCTTCTCATTCCCTTTCCTTTTCTTTTTCTTTTTCGTTTTTTTTTTTAATCTTTTTGGAAGTTATTAAGCAATTGTGTTAGTGAAAAAGAAAGAAATCCAATAATACATACTCACTATTATTCCATGTTTTGCACTCACTATCGTGATTTTTTTTGGGGGGGTTTAATCACAGGTTCACCTAAATCCTTTAGACTAAGGCTAATATTGTTTTTCATTCAATAAATAGTTCTCGATCCTGTAAATAAAACTTAAGAAAATTATTAGTCAAAATAATTGAAAGGACACAATCCTTAATAAACCAATAAAGAGGATTGGAGAATAAAACATAAAATAAAAAAATTACTTAATATTGTTTAATTCATCATCTAAACACTTAAATAATCTCACAACTTGCAAAAGTAAATAGCCTAATGAGTGAATTTGCAATACAAAAACTTTAGGAACAAAAAATAAAATAAAAACCTCACTCGCTGACCATGTCCATACACATGCTCAATGCTATAGATTACATACTTGATACAATGATACCTGCAACTTGCAACACATAGACAAAGTTAATTATTGATTTAAGAACAGTTACTCCACTGACAATGAACAATGAAAATTAAACATCTAAGATAGAATAGAAGGAAAGCAAAAAACGTAAGGGGTGGGGGAATAATATATAGAGTATGAACGTAGTAAATAATCATGAGGTCAGGTGCATAACCAATAGTAGTTTTGCGTCAATTGTGAGCACAATATTGTTTTTATAAAGCAAATTACTGATTTCCTAGTTCAAGTCAAACTCAAATTTGAATGTGTTTTAGATAAATCAAATTCACAACTACAACCGTACTTAGATAAAACTACATTAACATCTACCGCTCATCACATGACTTCAGCAGCATTATCGCCTTTTTGTTTTTCTTTACTTTTTTTTTTTGTAAGTTTTTTTGGTGCAAAACTTCTTTTTTTTTGTAAGTTTAACTAAAACACTATTTTGGAGTTTATTTCGAGATCTTTTTTGTAATAGTTTAGCAGGCTTTACAATTGTACATATAGTTAGACAAAAGAATCATGAGGCTGATCAATTAGCTAAGCTATAGGGGTGAGCAGATCTATTGATTTGTTTTTGTGGATGTAGAGGGCTTTAAGGGCCTAAGGACTATTGTAGTTGCTTTTAGGCAATTAGTTGCCATTCAATGAAAGTTATTTGCCGTTCACAAAAAAAAAAAAAAATTAATAAAATAAAAAAACCTAACTAAAACACTATTTATTCGTTTATGTGGCATGTCTAAAAATTCTTGAAAAATTCCAACTTTATATATAAAAATGATCTTTTTATTGGTAAAAAGATTATAAAAGGTTTCTATTTTGGCTTCTTTTTATTGAAAACAGCTTACTTTATATATGTTCTAAACATCTTGTAAATGCATCTCGTTCTAAAGTATTTTTCGATCCGAATTTGATGGTGTAAATTTCGTTATTTTTTGAGATGTATAGAAAACGTTATATATGATTTTGAATATTTGACGAATATATGTTATAACAATTATAAAATTATAGTGTTTTTTTTTATCAATATCTAATTTTACACCGACAAGGATGCTAGGATTCCTAAACGATTTAAGCCAATTATTTTTTGTCTTTATCTTCGCTGAGGTGGCGCGCTCTTAAAAGTCTTGCCTATGTGGCATGCCTTATTGCTCCCCGAAATATATATATATATATATATATATATATATATATATATATATATATATATATATATATATATATATTTCTCACCGTTTCTCTCTCCTCTGGTTTCGTGCCGGTTGCCTGAGAAGCGCGGTGGCCACCGACCACCGCTTAGTGGCCGGAGACCACAGATCTGAGATCTCCGACCTCGGTTATGTGGTCTTCATCCTCTAAAACCATGGTCGATGACGAAGGGTTTGGTGTGAGTGAGAGGAGAGAGAAATGACAGGGGTGGTGCGTGAGGTGGCCTCGCCGGCGTGAGGTAACCTCGCCGGTGGCCTCGATGTTGGTGGGGGACGTGTGGTGGACAGAGAGTTAGAGGAGTGTGAGTGAGGGGAGGAGAGAGAATGGGAGAGTGGTGGTGCGGTGGGGTGCGGTACAACGGCGACAATGGTGGTGGTGGTGGAAGGTGGCGATAGTGGTGGTGGGGGTGGTGGGAGGTGGTAACAGTGGGGGTGGCGACAGTGGGGGTGGTGGTGGGGCGGGGTGGCGACAGTGGGTGGTGGTGGTGGGAGGAGAGAGAATTGCACATTTTTATTTTAATGAATTTGTAATATTTTGATGAATTTGTAATAATATTTTAATGAATTTGTTATGTTGAATAATGAATTTGTAAATAAAAAAAATAAAAAAATATTGATGAATTTGTAATTATGGTGTAATGAATTTGCATATTTATGTCAATCAATCTGTGCTTTAATATCAATGAATCTGAGGTCCTTTGGGTCAAGATTAATCTTGTTCGCACCAGGTCGATTCACGAAAGGGTAAAGTGCTCCAAGCAAGTAGTTTCCCCTTTACAAGAATCGAACCATCTACATTGTTCAAGGGATGAGAATGTCGAATCACTCATACCAACTATATGTATGTATATATACATTCGATGTTAACTATTATTGTTACATGCATCAAGCTTTCAATATGTTAGGCTATGTTTGGAAAATTTTGATGTAAATGTAGCTGTCAAATGTTAATGAAAGAAAGATGTTAAAAATTATCACGAAATGCTAATAAACTAGCTTTAGATGTAGGTCAAAGCTTGCACAGATAACTTTTACAAAATTAGTTGTAGTTAGAGGTGGCAAACTGGTCGGTCAGGTCGGGTTCGGATCGGGTCACAATCGGTTGGGTCGTTAAGGTTTCGGGTTGAGAAATGCTTGTTCGTGACCCAAAATGTTCGGTTTCGGGTTGACGTAACGGGTTGAGCACTTATTTTTTAGTTCGGTTATAATTGCATATTTAATATTTTTTTCAACTTTAAAATAAAAGTATTTACACACAATAATGATAATAGTGTTGTGAAACAATTAAGAGAAAGAGGGTAGAGAGTAAAGGGAAGCAAGAGGTGTCTGTATAATTCACATGAGGGATATATAATACAAGAGGGCTAGAGTTTTGCTTCGAGAGCAAGAACCCTAATACAGTATATGTAAGTGTATAGGTACAGTATCTCTACAACATAGTGTACATCTACATATAATATATTTCATAACAAATAGACATATGATTTATGGTTTTAATCAACTTGAAACATATATAGTAAGGTTTTCACATATTATTTTGTTTTTTGCTCATGCAAACGAAATATCAAATTACTAAAATATGACAATTACTAACTAAAATGGTTCCATAAGGATTAGAAAAGTCCTATTAGAGAGTAATTTGAAATTACATGTTAAAATTAATTGATATGTTAGAAAATTTGATATGATTAACTTTTTTTTTCATCCATTTTTCTCATATTTATGTGTCTTATTTTGGAAACCTCAACCCAATGGGTCAATCTAGAGCGGGTTTGGATTTGACCTAATAAATATCGTTTTTTCGGGTTCGGTAAGTATCGAGTTTCGGGTGGAATTCTTTGTTCAAGACCCAAACTTTTCGGGTCGGTATGGGTCAAGTTCTCGGGTCGGATCATATTTTGCCAGCTCTAGCGGTAGCTGTAGCTATTACTGCAGATTGAAAATAATTAATCAGGCAAACTATTTGGTAGCACTGAGTAAAAAGCACTAGATGCAAGTTTCAAGCTGTAACTTTTATTGAAAAGTTAACTAATTGTGTTTGTGCCAAACATAGCCTAGGCTATGTTTAGCACGAACGACTACCTTTTCAATAAAACTTATAGCTTGAATCTTGCGGCTCGTATTTTTTACTCTCTGCTTCCGAACAACCCGCCATTAGATTTTCAATTTGAAATTACAGCTACAACTAATTTTGTGAAAGCTATCCCTGCAAGCTTTCACCTGCAGCTACAACTACAACTAATTTAGCATTTTGTAGCAATTTTTAGCAGTTTTTTACTCATTTCTTTCCTTAATTTACATTTGACAACTACAACTAATTTTGCCAAACATAACCTTAATAGTTAATAGTGATAGCTAGAATCATGTATAGTGTGCACGGAAGGAGGTTGCACATTTTGGTATAACTACAAGTTCATATATACTAATTGAGCATGGTTAATCGTTGAATTTCTTAGAAAATGTCATAGGCTTCACCAAGAGTTTTCCATATTTATGATCTATACATATGTGGATATGTCACCATCAAATCCTTGAAAATCTATTTAAATTACCATACTGTTGGTCAATTGGTGGTATTAGAGCTGACAAAATTTGACCCGACCGGAGAATCCGACCCATATCGACCCGAAAAGTTTGGGTCTTGAACAAAGAATTCCAATCCGAAACCCGATATTTACCGAACCCGAAAAACCGACATTTATTGGGTCAAACCCGAACCCTCTCTAGGTCGACCCGTTGGGTTGAGGCTTTCAAAACAAGACATATCAGCATGAGAAAATTGAATGACAAAAAACTTAATCATATCAAAATTTCTTACATATCAACCAATTTTGACATATGTAGTTTCAGATTTCTCTTTAATAAGGGCTTTTCTAATCCTTGTGGAACGATCTTAACTAATTGTTACATAGGTAGCGGTTTGATACTTCATATGCATTAGTAAAAATCATAATAACTTGTAAAAACTTTACGAAATAGTTTTCAAGTAGATTAAAACCATATATATTATGTCTAATAACATTATAGTATGCAACTTTTTTATTTTAAAGTTAAAAATAGAATTTAATTATGCAATTATAACCTAATTAAAAAATAAATGCACAACCCGTTTGGTCGACCCGAATCCGAATGCTCTGGGTCATGAACAAGCATTTACCAACCTAAAACCGAAACGACCCGACCTGTAAATGACCCGACCGAAACTGACCCGACCTGAACCCGACCTGACCGACCCGTTTGCCAACTCTAGGTGGTATATATTATCCGATCTTTATTATGTTTTGAACATTATTTTGGTGGTGATCGAGATTTGAGAGATTGCTTATTGTCTGTTGTTTCATTTGGTAGGAAGCTGTAAATACTGTACATACAAGGTTGTTAGAGTGGTTATAGTTTGTTAGAATAAGGCCAGCTCAGCATTAGAGTTTGTTAGACTTAGCTACTGTATATAAACCAACACTACTGTAATAACCAGTCATTCGATCATTTTCATCAATACAATTCTTTTCTTCTTTCTCTCTCTATTAAATTCTTCCATTGTTCACATGGTATCAGAGCTATCAAGCTCTTGAATCCCTAAGTTTCACTTTGATTTTTCTCTTCGATTATTGATTCGAATCATCAATAATCAAGCTCATTTTCAATTACAAACAATTATTTCATTTCATTTTCGAGCATTTGGATTGATTTCTTCATTTGCTCAAGCTCGTAACAATTAGGGATTCAATCTCATTTCTCTTGATCAAATCTCAAATTGATAAAATTTTCTTTAATCACAATCAAATATGTCTTCAATTACTCATTCAGATCCGCTGTACTTACATCCATCTGATCATCCAGGGATGACTTTAGTTTCTCAGCAATTTGATGGGAATGGTTTTGGTAGCTGGAAAAAGGGGATGATGATTGCGTTGTCTGCAAAGAACATGCCGAGTTTCGTTAATGGTGACTCAGTTCATCCTGGTACAGATTCTCCATTTGAGAAGCATTGGCAAAGATGCAATGATATGGTAACTTCTTGGCTTTTAAACTCTCTCTCTCTAAGGATATAGCTGGTAGTGTCCTTTATGCTTCTTCTGCTAGAGAAATTTGGATTGAATTAGAAGAAAGGTTTGGACAAAGTAGTGGTACAAGCTTGTTCCAATTTCAGAAGGATTTAACTTCATTAGATCAAGGAACTGATGATATTTGCACTTATTTCACTAAAATCAAGAAAATCTGGGATGAATTGAGTAATTTGACTACATTACCATCCTGTACTTGTGCTAAAGCTGCTGCTTGGATAAAATTGGAACAAGATCAGAGATTGATTCAGTTTTTGATGGGACTAAATTCTGAGTATAAGACCATAAGAGGAAATTTGTTGATGATGAGGCCTTTACCATCTGTTGCACAAGCTTATTCTATTTTACTTCAAGAAGAGAAACAAAGAGAAGTCAAGACCACTACCAATTTTGCTTTAGATTCTGCTTCCTTTCATGCTGGAGTTAATAGGGGTAATCAGTTTCAAAGACCAAGAACTGATGATAGGACTTCTGTTGTTTGCAATTACTGTAAGAAACCTGGACATCTCATGAGTAAATGCTATAAATTCATGATTTTCCCCCAATTTTGTTTTCAAGAATGGGCCTCACAGAGGTGGTTACAATCAGAACAATCAAAACAATCATTATAATCAAAGTAACCAGGGAAGGAGAGTTGCAACTGTTGCTGAAGGGGGGTGTAGTACTCTTGATCAGTCTTTCACAGAACCTAACCAAACTAACAATGGCAAGGTTCGTGTATCTGGGGATTAGATTAATCAGCTCATGAATTTGTTGAGCACCATGCAGACACAAAATCACAGTGTTGTTCAAGGTTCTGCACATCAAGCCATCACTTCTTCTACCTTTGCAGGTATTATTAATTGCTTTCTTCATAATATTTCTGTAGCATGTGCATGTTCTAGTTGTGTTCTTGCTGCAACCAAAACTTGGATCATAGATACTGGTGCCACAGACCACATGTACCATGACAAAACCTTATTTTCCCATATTAGACAGCTCACCACACCATATTACATAATTCTCCCTGATGGCCATAATGTTTCTGTTACAAAGATTGGTACTATCCCTATCACCACTGATTTATCCATTATAGATGTTCTTTATGTTCCTGATTTCAAGTACAATTTGCTTTCTATTGGCAAGTTAATTAAACAAACCCTTTGCAATGTCCTTTTCACTCCATCATCATGTTTGTTGCAGGGCCCTTCTCTGAAGAGGCCACTGGAACTTGGTGAATCCAGAGGTGAATTATATCTGTTACATATGAAGTCTCGAGATTCTTTGGTACCTGATGTGTCCTGCTCATCTGCTTCCATTCCTCATATTTTTCATTCTTCAAATTCTTCTGTTCCTTCTGTAAATCAGCATGCTCAGTGCAATGCTAGTTGTAATAATGATTCTGCTTCTTTGGCATAATAGAATGGGACATTTACCATTTCATAAACTCAAATTTTTGTGTTTACTTGATCCTAAATGTGATATAGACTCTATGCTTCCCTGTATTATTTGTCCCAAGGCAAGACAACATAGATTACCATTTTCTCATAGTGAAATTCATACAACACACAGTTTTGAGTTGATTCACATAGATCTCTAGGGTCCCTATCACACAAAAACTCATGATGGTCATAGTTATTTTCTAACCATTGTAGATGATTTCACTAGGACAACTTGGACTCATCTCCTTAATTGTAAGAGTAATGCTCTTGAACTCATAAAAGCCTTTTCCATTATGGTTCAGACTCAATTTCACACAAAAATTCAGACTGTCAGATCTGGTAATGCCTTAGAACTAGGCTTGAGCAAGGAAGCAACAACATTTTTTCTTTCTCAGGGGATTATTCATCAAACCAGTTGTGTGGATACACACAACAAAATGGGATTGTGGAAAGAAAGCACAAGCACCTCTTAGAAACAGCTAGGGCATTACTATTTCAGTCCAATGTTCCATTAAAATACTGGGGTGAGTGTGTGTTGACTGCAACATACTTGATCAATAAGTTTCCTTTCAGGGTTCTTAAGAACTTCACTCCTTTTCAACTCCTTTTTGACCAAACACCTTCTTACACTCATTGAAGAGCTTTTGGTTGTCTTTGCTATGTGTCTACCCTCAAGAGAAATAGGGACAAGTTCATGCCTAGGGCTGTTGCTTGTGTGTTTTTGGGCTACCCCTTTGGTAAGAAAGCCTATAAGGTTCTCAATCTGGATACTAATCAGATTTTCTATTCCAGAGATGTGTTATTTCATGAACACATCTTTCCATTTCAGAAAAGTGCTCCTTATTCATCTTTTTTCCCTCCTCCACCTTCAACTTACACAGATTTCTTCACAGAAATTCCTGTACAACCACATAATACAGCTTCTCCATCTTCCTCTCCAACACATTCTCCTTCTCCTCATACTATTTCTTCTTCTTCTCAAACACATTCTTCTTCTCCTCCAGTTATTTCTCCTCTCCCTCAACCACATTTTCCTTCTACATCTGAGCAGGGCATCATCTCACCAGTGTTACCAAGGAAATCTACAAGATTTCATCAGAAACCTGCATATTTGTCTGATTATATGTGCAATCATTCACAACTGGATTCTCATATTTGTGCTCATACTATTACCTCAAATTGTCCTACACCCAAAATTGTTTGTTGTTCAGCCCTAACACCACAAAACCAACAGCTGTTGAACACATTAGATCATGTGCATGTACCTAAAAATTATGATGAGGCAGTTGATAATCCTGCTTGGCAGCAAGCAATGGGCAAGGAATTTGAGGCTTTGTTGGCTAATCAAACTTGGGAGTTAGTGTCTTTACCTGCAGGAAAGAAACCAATATCATGTAAGTGGATTTACACTGTTAAATACAGATCAGAAGGGACTATAGAGAGATTTAAAGCCAGGCTTGTCATCAGAGGCTTCACACAGAAAGCAGGAATTGATTTTACTGAAACTTTTTCTCCAGTAGTTAATATGACTACTATTAGATGTTTACTTGTCACTGCTGTTAAGAAGGGTTGGGCATTGCATCAGCTAGATGTTAATAATGCTTTTTTGTATGGTGACTTGAATGAAGAAATATACATGGTACCACCACCTGGTCTTTCTCACTCTCAGAATCAGGTTTGCAGACTTAAAAAGTCTTTATATGGCCTAAAACAAGCTTCACGCCAGTGGTATGCCAAGCTTTCTCAAGCCCTGCAGAGTCAGGATTATCACAGCTCCAAGAATGACTATTCCCTCTTTTCTAAGAAGTCTGGTTCTTCTATTGTCTTGGTGGCAGTTTATGTTGATGATATAGTTGTAACTGGAGATGATGAAGCTGAAATTAGTCATTTGAAGGGTTTTTTAGATTCTACATTCAAAATTAAGGATCTTGATTTCCTTAATTATTTCTTAGGCATGGAAGTTTATCAAGAGAATTCAGGTTTGATCTTAACTCAAAGGAAGTTTGCAACTGATCTCTTATCAGAATTTGGCATTCAACACAATCATTCAGTCATTAGTCCTCTTGAGCCAAACCTCAGACTCAGAGCTGATTCAGGGTCTTTATTAGCTGATCCTACTTCTTATAGGGTTCTTGTTGGCAAACTGAACTACCTCACCAACACAAGGCCTGATCTAGCCTTTTCTGTCCAGTTTTTAAGCCAATTTATGCAACACCCAAGGGAACCTCATTTGGCTGCTGCTTTACACACATTGAAGTATCTCAGTGCTGCTCCTTCTCAAGGCTTATTGTTCAACACTTCTTCTTCTTTTGCTCTCCAGGCCTATTGTGATTCAGATTGGGCTGCATGTCCATCTACTAGACGATCAGTGAGTGGTTTTTATATCACTCTTGGGGGTTCTCCTATATCTTGGAAATCCAAGAAACAGCCTATGAGGAAAGTTACATCAAAACTTTCATGGCTCACTCGATTACTTATTGAGCTTACAGTTCCATCTATCATCCCAGTTCCTTTAAAATGTGATAGTCAATCAGCTATCTACATAGCTCGCAATCCTTTTTTCATGAGAGGACAAAACACATCGATCTAGACTGCCATTTTGTCCGTGAGAAACTCCAGGAAGGGTTGATCACTCTTTCTTATGTCAATACTTCTGAACAATTAGCTGATCTGTTTCAAAGAGTTTGACAGGAAAGCAACACCATTATATCCTCAACAAGTTGGGGTTACTCAATTCTTCACACCCTCCAACTTGGGGGGGGGGGGGGGTGTAGGAAGCTGTAAATACTGTACATACAAGGTTGTTAGAGTGGTTATAGTTTGTTAGAATAAGGCCAGCTCAGCATTAGAGTTTGTTAGACTTAGCTACTGTATATAAACCAACACTACTGTAATAACCAGTCATTCGATCATTTTCATCAATACAATTCTTTTCTTCTTTCTCTCTCTATTAAATTCTTCCATTGTTCACATTTTTGCTCCAAAATCCAAATTAATCAAATCCATTTTGATTTGAAATTACTCGTTTGAAAAGAGTAGTGATGAGAAAAAAAAAAAAGTTCAGGAGAGAACGAAATTAAATGGCAGGAAGCCAGGAAAAGAGCACTAATATAAGTGGAGCCAAGGAAGAATTGAGGTGACAAGAAAAGGAATATATTTTCCACATAAAAATCCAGCATAATGGATTTCTTGCTGGCTGTCAGCTATTCTAATGTCTTTCTCTGTATTGTCCTCGGTTATATTCCGGTGTAATTTTCCTATCCAAAAGAATAAGTAAGCTGTACTCCTATCATCACACAATTTTTTTTTTCTACACAAAAATTCGTATGAGGCGACTTTAAGATAAGACGCCTCATACAAGCATAACATTGCATGGTGACAAATTTTTTTTTCCTCTACATTTTTGAAGATGTTCTTAGACTTTTCACGAGGACGTGGCGTGGGATGACTAGCCTCTATGCCTCCCTTGGAAAAAAAAAAACAAAAAAAAAAAACAGTGCAAGGCAACGCAACATCAAATTTGTAGGAATCAAAAAAAAAAAAAAAAAAAAAAAAGGTAAAGGTGAGCTTGAGTTGCAGGAAACCAGGATACTGTTGTCCACATTATTGGACCCAACAATCAAAATTACAATGCTCTAATGCTCTTTTACTTATTATTATTTTGCAATTTCTCATGAAGAGTACGCTACAAAATATACTCGATCGAATGATTGTGCTAAGTTGGGGTCTATATATTCCAAACCAAAAAATCCTATCTGACTAGTGACATGACGTTGAAGACAATCTTACTTTACTATTAAAACATAGTGTAATTCTCTCAAGACCTACGTGGTGATGACACGTTGGACGTTAACTAGGATGACAATGTTCGTGTGAGGAGGCCATGTAAACGACACATAAGCACAAGGTTCACCACATAGCATAACGCATCATCCAAGTGTCAGTCATTAATGCCTTATCATTATTTGAATTTATTACATATTTATTAATATATTTTCAAATTACAAAATAAAATAACTTTAGTTACGTAACTCAAAAAATTATAATTTTTACCCCATCGAATTTGATTCCAAAAATACTTCAAAATGAGATATATATGTCCTATAATCTTTGGTAGAAGCTAAATGGATAAGACATATAGGGTGACTATATTTGAATTATATAAAATGAAAGGTGATTTAAATTATTTTTATTTTATTTTTTTAATTAAAAAAATATTATCTATATATCTATCTTCTATGCTAAATACAAAAACACAATGCAGTTTTACGAGTCTCGCATATGACACTCTTATGAGGTCTCTCCTATCTTTAGCATGTCATCTAATACAGTCTAATCATGTGGTATCATCCTTGCCATGTGGCATTCCTATGAGGTCACTACTATCTTTTTAGTCACTACATAAGTCACATTTCCCATGTCGCGCAGATATGACCCTTAGTCCCTTACCATGTGTTGTTATTTCATCCGTTACATGTCAATCCACCAATACGTTGGCAGTAAATTAGAAGTTCAAACAAAAAGATATAGATTTATATCTTAATATTTACTTAGTCATGACCTCATTGAGTAGTCCATTTTTAAGTCACCATATATAAACACGTTGTGGAGTTATTGGAGTAAACTTTTATGTTCTCTACCTATTTATATTATGTACAAATGAAGTTCGACATATTATTCATTTCTAAATCTTACATAAAATGCTTACTACAAGCAATTATGCAATACCTAAATGAAAGACTAACCCTAATGCATCGCCCGGGTGCCAAAACTTGTTATAACCAAACTAGAACATTAATTAGTAACCTATCTATCACCAATATAGGCATATAGCCAAGCAAAAACCAAAAAGTAAAATTATTTAGAAATAAGTGAGAAGTTGTTAGGCTATTTAGATGAAACACAATCTTATCAAAAGGAAAGAAACAGAATTTCTACCTCCCACAAAACAGGGGAAATAAATTGATAATATCTAACTAGAACTTACTACACTAATCAAAGTTACATACTCAAGCACTCAAGCAAGGTGATAATTCAAGTCATGAAAAGTACAACCCCTAATAATAATGTAACTCCAATGATTTGCGTAATTACATTTGTACTAATCCATAATCATCGGACAATGCTTAATCTGTTAATCTACTCACTGGATAGTCCACTCATTATGGAGTACAAAAATAAACATGTATCTTGGAATTCTAAATACTTAACATTACAATTTTCAGTTAAAAAAAATGAAATACCAAAAATCAACTAATTACTATCTCACACATCATATGGCTGGTAGACTATCCCACTGGGTAAACTTTTCTATTTTTCTAATAATCACCCCCACCGGCAAGTGAATGGTCACTGATGCACCCCCCGCTATGTCATGTTTGGACTTTCGTAATCAACATCGGACATTTCAGGTCAAATGAACAATCCGCGCAAGTACTAGTCCCGTCAACATAGTAGCAACATGGAGCTAGTATAGTATGGAATTCAACTAACACAATATATGATGGAAAATAGGGATTTGAACTTATAACCTTACCTTATTACCAAATCGTATTACTTGGGAGTAACTCCTACACCACCACCCTTATTGGTCACCCCGAATAATTTGCATTATTACGTTTTATACTCTAATCACTACCCACTTCAACAAGAGTGCAAAATGACGAGGTAAATTAAGAAGCGGGAACAATGTTCAAAGATCTGGTCAAAAATTATTTAGCTCATCATGTTACTGTAACGGTCCATATAGATAGTACACGTGCACGCAATTGTAATGTACAACAAACCACATGATAAAAGCTATCTACTGTATGCTCATTATTATGCTCTTGCTATTTGCTTTTTATTTTGTTATAATTATAGATAAAATATTGTCACACACACATCAGTACGTACCCCTCAAACATATGTATGCATCCTTCTCGTAGATCATTAGAAGGTCGGGGCCATCATCAGTATCATGATTATCTACCTGCTTCCACTACTTGAGTAACTTTGTCTGCATGACTTCATTCATATTAGGGACCCTACCAAACTTCTCTCTCTCTCTCTCTCTCTCTCTCTCTCTCTCTCTCTCTCTCTCTCTCCTATTTTAGTCTTTAATTTTTAGTGATATACCCCATAAATGATTTGGTGGTGGATTTTTCCTTCCCCATTTTTGGACTATATATCCTTAAAGTAGAATAAGCAAAAACAATGTGATGATCAATTGAATGTTACTATCCTCGATTCAATTCATAGAGTAAAATCTATCGTTGAAGTTCTGTCTTTAACACTTAACGGAGTCATATACTTACAAGAATCTTGAATTCTACTCAAAATATACTCTCTCTCATCCACGGAAATCTTTACACTATTCACTTATGTTTGGACCATGTAATCTTTATGTTTCCTTACATGATAATGTATTTAAGCACCTTTTACTATTTAATCTCTCCCACCTTCTCACCCCCATGTGCAAGGAAAAAAAAAAATAAATTTCATGCCACTAGCTACAAAAGTAAGGAAAGTAATACAAAAACAAAGAAAGCAATAAATACCCACTAAAATATTATTTTCTCTCTATTAATACCTCATGTGCTCTTTTAAGGGTAAATTTGAAATTTTTGTGCTAAAATGTGTTTTCCTTAATATTAGTCATATTCTCCAAACGTCAAGATTTCCGTAACCCGGAAGGAGTATATGTTTGTTGAGTAAACAAGCTAAGAGGGTATGAGCTTAATACGCTAAATATATCATACACTTTTTATTTCTTTCAAAATAATAATACTCGTACATGATTGTTAATTCCTAATTAGACATGGGCTATAATGGGTGAGTCCCCTGTGAACCATCCATTCCGGACCGATTTTAACAAGGTCATGACCCACATACGTTATTATTGGACTAGGGTAAAGGGTCAATTGTTAAATGGGTCCGGGGCTCCGGGCGGATCGTCCACCAGACTCCCTTTTATCGCTTGTAATTATATATTGTTCATTTCTTCTCCTTGTCAAGACACCACCATCAGTGACCTCCGTCATCACCAGAAATAAGGGTAAAAAAAATCACCATTAATTTGATCTCACTCCCAACATCATCAAACAATACTGTAACCACTACAAAAAAAATCGCTATATAGCTACGGAAATTTTCTACGAAATTTTTTCCATAGCTAATTAGCTACGGAATTTAAATTTTCTGTAGTTAATTAGCTGCGGAAAAATTTCTGTAGCAAAATTAGCTGCGGATTTATTTCCGCAGCTATTTTGCTACGGAAATTAAGTTTCCGAAGCTAATTAGCTATGGAAAATATAATCCCGTAGCTAATAATTAAAAAAATAAAATATTAAAATTTTAGCTGCGGAATTAGTTTTAGCGGCGGAATAATTAATTCTGTAGCTAATTAGCTACGGAATTAATTAATTCCGCAGCTAGTTTTTTTTAGTTTCAACAGGTTCAGCTACGTTATAAAAGTAATGTAAGGTGTTATATGTTAAGAGACATCAAGGAGGCGCGCTGGTGGGAGGCACTATTTCCACGCGGAGCACCTGGGTTCGAATCCTTGCACAAGCAATTTCGTTGGATTATTCGTGGGTTGTTGTGGCTTTGCGGGTCACACCCAGGCCGGGCTTGGGTCCTCCAGGCTTCGCGTCAATTTTGTTTTTGTTAATTCGCTCAGCGACGGATTGAATTAAGTCCGCCGCTGAGCTTAGCGGCGGACTAATCCTAATCCGCCGCTGGTTTTGCTATAGCGCCGAAGGTTTTAGTGGCTAACCAAATCCGCCGCCTATTCCGTAGCAGGCTTCGATTTGCGACGGAAATGGCCTATTAACGGCGGTTTAAATCCGTACTTAAAATCGTTTTTTTTTTTGTAGTGAACTCGAGAGATTGAAAAGAAAACCCTAAATTCGCCACTGGTTTTGCTATAGCGTCGAAGGTTTTAGCGGCTAACCAAATCCGCCGCCTATTCCGTAGCAGGCTTCGATTTGCGACGAAAATGGCCTATTAACGGCGGTTTAAATCCGTACTTAAAATCGTTTTTTTTTTTTTTTGTAGTGAACTCGAGAGAGTGAAAAGAAAACCCTAAATCCCACTTAAGAGAGAAAATCGAGAGGAGAATTTTTTTTTTTTTTGTTAATTCACTCAGCGACGGATTGTAATAAATCCTTCAATTCAATTTCACCAACGGGTGTCATAACGGGATGAAACGTGCCTGTCGCCTTGACCCTTGACCCGCCCCAGACCAATTGGATGACCCATCCCGCTCCGACCCATTAAGTAATTGGGTTGTCCCAGTCCGGCCTATTGCCCAAGTATACTCCTAATACATACTCATCTGAAATTGATGGCGGAATAATTATCTGTTACTAATTATTTTCGTTTAATTTCTTACTATATAATAGGAAACGAATCTACTATATACACTCAGTGTATACCAATCATCAGTATATAAATAAAAGATTAGTTGTAGTTATAATGCCAACAATATTGCCACGAATAATGTATAATCTTATTTGGTGTAACAATAATCACGACTCTTAACAAATAACAATTCCACCAGCGTAATGCTCTGGATAGAGGCAAAATTTTAACTTTGGTGTCTTTTATGAATTTGAATAAGCATGAAAGTGTGCTCTTAGGCCCAAAATATCATGGATTGGGGGTAGCCAAAGACCATAATGTAATTACCATAACCCTCAATCATGAAATTGTAGGGATGAGTTTTGAACCCCTAACCCATACTAAAAGTCGGGAATGAACTTCTACCAATACTCGATACATTTTTCTCAAAAAAAAGAAAAAAACCGATACATAAAGTACTTATTGCAGCTAGACCTGTAAAACTGGTTGACCCGGTGGGTTATGGGTTGGGTCACTTCGAGTCGAGTCGGTTACGGATTGGTTTTTGGGTCGAATCTAATTTTTAGTTCATTTTACGGGGTTGTAAACGGATTCGGGTCGAGAATGTTTTGTCAGGACCCTAAAAAACGAGTCGGGTCGGGTCAGCTTTTTGCAGCTCTAATTGCAGCCCTCATAGCAAGAGAGTGACCATAATGCAATTATCACAGCATAAGGTCCGTTTAGTCTAAGTTCTTCCAACTTCTCCTTTTAATTTTCCTTCCAAATTTGTTCTTTTTTTACCTTTTTTCATCTACTTCCCCCTCCATCTTCAACTTTTAAAAGCTGCAATTGGATTAAAAGTAGAATTTACAAATTGTAGCTTCTCCTTCTCCTTTCACTTCTACCTTTATTTCAACTTCTAAAAGTTGCAGGCGGAGATTAGAGTGGATGAAAATGGTGTACAAAAGAACAAATTTAAGAAAAAAAGTTGAAATTTGTGGGAATTAGGCCAAACGGATCTTAACCTTGTGAGTTTTGCCTGGACTTTGGTGTCTTCTAATTTAAACATGTCACTACCAACCTTAATCGAGCTACATTATTATTTGTTGGTTATTTACAGAAATGGAGTTGCCTTGCATTTCTAATTGCAAATTTCTGAATGTGGTGTCCAGAACTTCCTGGCGGTGGCCACCTCTTTGTTTTTTAACATCATCGATCGTTACTATTCGAGGGCAGTCTAGCACACTCCTACGATATGTCAATTTTGTGTTTCGTCTTTTTTTTTTTTTTTGCTCGTCTATTTTGTGTTTCGTCTAATTCAGTACATCATTATACAAACATTGTGCCTCCTAAAAAAGCAAAAAAAATAAAATAAAATAATGCAGTCAATGATGAGGGTAACCCCTCAAGGAGTCAAATTGGAATTTTGATTCACAGGAGTGGTATTTACTTTACTAATATGCATATGCATGTACAACATGGTTGAAAAGAAAAAAGAGGTCCAATTCTATCAAAAAAAATAAAGAAAAAAGAAAAGAAAAGAAAATAAATATACGAGAGATTCGAAGCGTGGAAAGAAAATACAATAGCTTGAAAAACTAAAAATTATAAGTGACAACTAGTGTGCAAGCCCGTGCAATGTACATGATGTTTTAACCGTTTTTTTTTTTTTGTTTTTTTTTTTTAAATTTAATGTTTTCTGATGGGTTGCCTTGTGTCTAACTTTGTTGTAATAAAAAAAATTTCCGTTTTTGGTGCTAATTTTGAGATTAACTGGTAAATAAAAGTAAAACAACACTAAGGTGGGATTTAAAGAGCTTCATCCGCATCATGACTATTAATTTGTTTAGGGATAATATTAAAATGTTGGGGGATAGGGATACCCTCAAGTCAAGGTAATAGTCATCTAGTGGCCGTGTATTAGCCTTTGACAACAACAAAAAAAAAAAGAAAAAAGAGTCATTTATTGGCTTGTGCTGCCTCTACAAAAGTTAAAGGTATCTACCCCTAAATGACATTGTTTGTTTCATTATAGTTCTACTTATTATGATTAGTCATACTGTGAACATTGATCTATATTTGTCTGAGTGCTTAGGAAACGATTATTAGCCTTTTAATAACAAACTTGAGAATACTCTGTTATAAAGTTCTACTACCAAAGATGTCTAAGGTTGACAATGGATCGAAATGAACTAAGTACATCAAAAAATTATTGAAACAAAATCTGGGTGGCCCATGTCCCACCGCCCACCGAGCGTCTTGTCTCATGTCACAAGGCTCATGTCTCGTGTCCCAAATCCTATATCCCATGGGTGACATCGTAATTCAGGGATCCGGATGACCACCCTGAGGCACCACAGGTCCTCTAGGGTGACGATAAACCCCCCAGAGAAGTTTGGTAAAAACGGAAACTGAGCCCGTGGATGACGAAAATTAGAGGCTATTAATACACCTTTTTTGCGCATCTGGGAGGCCCTGGAACGAAGGTGGATATTTTCGCACCATATCGCAATGGACACCCTTAAGGAGCACAAGAGGCCCATGGGGTCCGTTATCGGGTCTCTGATAGGCTTGTAAGGGCGTTGTTACGAGACACCAATGTAAGGGCCAGAACAACGAATACATGGGTGATATCGAAATTTGGGGATCAGAATGACCCTCCCAGGGCACCGAGTGTTCTTTTGGTTCACGAAAGACCTCCCGGATAAGTTTGGGCAAAAATGACACGTGGGCCTACGAAAGCCGAAAACAAAGGATTATACGTTTTTTGGGTTTGCAGCAGGCCCCGGAACGAAGGTGGATATTTTTTCACCACATCGCACGGGACACTCTTAGGGAACATAAGAGGCCCCCGAGGTCCGTTATCGGGTCCATGATAGGCTTCTGAAAGCATTTTTACGGGATACCAATGTAAGGGCCGGAACACCGAAGGCATGGGTGATATCGAACTTTGGGGATGTGGATGACTCTCCTGTGGCACCGAGGATCCTCTAGTATCATGATAGACCCCCCGGAGAAGTTTGGGCAAAAATGACACCCGGGCCCCAGGAAATAGAAAGCGAAGGCTATCATCCACAATTTTTGGGCTTACGGTAGGCCCGGGAACGAAGGTAGATATCTTCGCACCACATCGCACGAAACATCCCTAGGGGACATGGGAGGACGTTAGAGTCGATTATTCGGTCCCTGATAAGCTTGGAAGGGCGTTTTACGACATTCTGGTGTAAGAGTTGGAACACCAAATTAGGCATGGGTGATATCAAAGTTCGGGGATCCGGATGACCCTACTAGGGCACCGAGGGTACTCTAAGATCATGATAGACCCCCCAGTAAAGTTTGGGCAAAAATGACTCGGGCCTCTGGAAGCCGAAAACGATCGTTATAATTCACGTTTTTTGGGCTTCCATTAGGCCCCGAAACGAATGTGTATATTTTTGCACCACATTGCACGAAACAACCCTAGCGTCCCTAAGGGACATGGGAGCCCATTGGGGTCGCTTATCCGGTCCCTGATAGGCTTGGAAGAGCATTTTACAGGACAATGGTTTAAGAGTCGGAACACGAAAGGCATGTGTGATATCGAAGTTTGGGGATCTGGATGACCCTTTCGGGGCACCAGGGTCATTTAGGGTCATGGTAGACCCCAGACAAGTTTGAAAAAAAAATGATACCCGGGCCCCGGAAAACCGAAAACGAAGGCTATAATCCACGTTTTTTTAGCTTCTAGGAGGCCTTGGAACGAAGGTGTATATTTTTGCACCAAATCGCACGAGACACCCATAGGGGATAAGGGAGACCCACGTGGTAGCTTAGGTTATCGGGTCCTTGGTTGCCTTGAAGGGCCTCTTACTGGGCATTAGAGGCTAATCCACGGTTTTTGGGTACTGAGCATGGCTCCCCACCAGCGTGTGCCGCAAAAACCTACCCCCAAATCCTCTATAATATTGTAGTGAGGCCTCATAATAATTTTTTCCAATTTTATTGAAGTGATTTCTAATTTTTTTTGATTTTTTTTTTCAGCGAACTTTATTAAATAAAAATTTATTTAAATAGCTACAATCTGTGAAATTTTTTTTTTTTTTCATAACTTAATAATATATTAAAAACTTTGAGGTGAAACTTTTGAAAAACATTTTTACACTCTGAAACCCAAGTATGAAAGTTATGCATTGGGCATGTCTACTCTTATTATTAGAACCACTAAACCTTATAAGATTCTTTAGTGGGTAGTTGATTGAGAGAGGGCTTGTGGACAAAGGAAGGCAAACGAAGCGACATGAACCGCCTACCATTATGAAAGTTTGGAAAAAAGGATACCCGGGCTCCGGAAAACCGAAAACGAAGGCTATAATCCACTTTTTTTAGCTTCTAGGAGGCCTTGGAACGAAAGTGTATATTTTTGCACCAAATCGCACGAAACACCCATAGGGAATAAGGGAGACCCACATGGTAGCTTAGGTTATCGGGTCCTTGGTTGGCTTGAAGGGCCTCTTACTGGGCATTAGAGGCTAATCCATGGTTTTTGGGTACTGAGCATGGCTCCCCACCAGCGTGTGCCGCAAAAACCTACCCCCAAATCCTCTATAATATTGTAGTGAGGCCTCATAATAATTTCTTCCAATTTTATTGAAGTGATTTCTAATTTTTTTTTATTTTTTTTTTCAGCGAACTTTATTAAATAAAAATTTATTTAAATAGCTACAATCTGTGAAAAAAAAATATTTTTCCATAACTTAATAATATATTAAAAACTTTGAGGTGAAACTTTTGAAAAATATTTTTACACTCTGAAATCCAAGTATGAAAGTTATGCATTGGGCATGTCTACTCTTATTATTAGAACCACTAAACCTTATAAGATTCTTTAGTGGGTAGTTGATTGAGAGAGGGCTTGTGGACAAAGGAAGGCAAACGAAGCGACATGAACCGCCTACCATTATGAAAGTTTTGCATTGTGCATGTCTACTCCACGGTTTTTGGGTATCGAGCATGGGTCCCCACCAACTCGTGCCACCAAACCTACCCCCACACCCTTTTACTATTATATTGAGTTCTCATAATTTTTTCCAATTTTTTTGAAGCGATTTCTAATTTTCTTTTTTGATAATTTTTTATTTTATTTTTCAACATAACTTTTTAATTAAAAATTTAATTAAATAGTTTTAAACAACTAAGTTGGTATAACTATTCGGAAAAAACAATGTAAAGCAATATATGGTACTAAGATTAATGAAGTTGGAGAGGTTATTTTGCAAAGAGAGCAGGTGTAAATACCAAATGTTTATTAGCAATCGCAAAGAGAAATGTAATGAATCTTACAAAAATGGGTATTGATTGTACACGATGCCGAAAAGATGGCAGACGACGGTGATGAGATCCTGATCGAACGTTGCACATATGGGAAGGTAGCATTTGAATTGATGGTGTGTGTTTCCATCGTCTATTTATGAGAGAGGAATTAGTATTTTTTTTTCTTTTTTTGGCTCATCAATATGTGAGAGAAATTAACTACTGGTCAATTTCTTGGATTTGTAACGTCTAACAACTTGTAAGAATGTAGGGAAGGGGATGAAGGAGTCATTAAACTTTATTATGTTTTTGTAACGTCTAATTGTTCCTACTTTCTCTCTTTTTTTTCCTTTTTTTACTGGACATGAGTCACATGACACGTTATAAGTAAATTGACACGTCATTTAGCAATTCAACAGCTGATGTGCCGAGTTTTTATTTAATCATTGGATTTTAATCTAATTATATAGATTTTCTACATTTAGGCTTAAAAAATGGTTAGCTATTTATAAGTCGGGCATGAAAGAGGGTGAGGCGATAGCTCAAACGAAAGCATGACCACTCGAATATGGTCCATAAAATATTTACTCTATTAATTTTTTGTTTCCCTTTGATCAATAATTGACCTTAATCCAAATGAGTACTTATACCGCCGCAAGTGCACGGGTTTATCGCGTACTATAAAAAATATCTTCTCCACGAGTAATTAGTTAATTCAAGAACTGATTCAGTCTGGATCCTACGCAAGCTAGACCTATCGATTTAATTGTTGTTTGTGAATATTAACTAAAACTATAACTAAAATGACTAAAAGCTATAACTAAGAGACAAATTGAATTAAAATGAGATTTTAATAAATGGGATGAATATAGAGTTGGGGTTTACCCAACCATTATATTTCTAATGCAATGATTTTATTGGAGCATGTAATCAAATGGGCAATGCAAGGGAACGATTAGAACTCAAGTAACACAAGGCCTCTTTCAAGATCTAAAGGAAGCACCTAACTCAAATTAACCACCTATTTTCATGGGATTAGATCAAAATAGGTATATTAAGTCCAAACTAATCAACAAGTTCCCAAGGTGATTTATCCTACTTTCGTGGATAAATCTCCTTGATAGGTTAGTATAACCCCTCACAATCAACCTTTCCCTTTCAGTTTTAGATTAATTGATCAAAGTAAAGCTATAAATTCATTTAGGCCTTTCATCAAAATATCATCCAAGCATTAAAAACACCATAGTTGGACTAATCTCAACTCTATTAAATAGGATTAGCCAGTAAACATCATAAAGTCATTAAGTTTAATTAACCAACACAAGAGAAATAGTAAAAGAAGAGAGAGAAAGAGGAAAGAAAATGACAAAGAAGATCTTACAAAGTTCTTCAATAATCTTCCCCAAAACTAAGATTAATTACTCTAATAATACTAAGTTAGAAGTTCATAAACCTAATAATAGAGCCTATACCTCTTTGGAGAGCTAAAACTAGCTTTAGAGTAAGATAGAATAAGATAGGATGAGCTACTAGTATTCAAGTGGGCTATTTATAGCTCCCACGAAATTTCGGAAGGGGACTTGGTCGAACTGGGTTAATACCCCACCGGGGTGCCTGACCAAGTGAGCCTGCTGTCTCTAGACACTTGGTCCACTACGTACCCTGCTGTGGTGCTTGACCGAGTAACCTTCAAACTTTGCTTTCTTTAAGACGGGGTCTTCACATGTTCATGGGTGCTCTTTAGTGGTTGTGTACACCTTTTTGAACCTTCTTCCCGGTACTTTTCAAATCCATTCTTTCTCTTGATCGCATACTTCTCGTTATTCCTCAATTTCATGCCTAAAATCTCATCAAAGCACACAAAACACCAAAAGACGTAAAGAGGAACAAGAGTTGCAAAACTAAGCAAGAAAGCCATGAATCAAATGTGAAATAGGGTAAAATGGAGTATGAATTGATCACAAGTAATCGTCAAATACGCATATTATCAAGTACAAGGGCATCCCCGGCACAGCAAAAAAAAAAGTACAAGGACATCCCCATCAAATAGTTTTGTGTGAGAGCTTTTTGTCATGCCACATCACCAACCTACAAACCTCCCCCTCCTGATTGAAAAAAACCTCTAAAAACCTATAGAAGTTTCTTTAATTTTTTGATTTTCTTTTGTTCCCTCACAATGAGGTTTGTAGGAGAGTTTTGTACTGCCAAACCTACTTTGTGGCAGAACCCCTCAAACGTCTCTCCCCATCAAAGCTTTTGAGTTTTTTGGCCCGCACAAATGTCTTCCAAAAACAACCTTCGATGGTGATGCCCTTAAGTGATATTTCAAACTAAAACCAATTGGCAATAGTAGGAGTAACCCGCTTAACTTGTATGTTTTTGTTTCTCTCTCAATTCTTCCAGTGTGAGACACTAATCCCGGCTCACTTTAACAGTACCCTTTACCACTACTTTGAAAATTTTGTCAGTTCTGAATTGTGGTTTGAATGTATGTATCCACTTTCTAATGGTATCCGACAATTAATCATATGATTTCTTTTTCCCTTCTCTCGATTGTATGACATATGAATAGCTAGATGAATTTTATTAAGGAATATAAGTAATATTAATTGGGCCTCCGACTATCATATTAAAATTTTTGTTTTAGTTGGTTGTAACATATAATATTAGAGATAAATGACTAAAAGGTCATGCGATTGAATCTTGGGAGCCTCCATTCCTGAGTGGAATATTAATTCAATGGAGTCCAATTCAATGGAAAAGAATACAATCTGAAGCACATGATATGAATTGACTTGTGCATCATCTACATTTTAAGTCCAATAAACATTCATATGAAAAAACATATTAAGAAATATAACATTCATCGAACCTCCATCAGTTTAATCTACGAGTTAAGAAATTTCATTAATCCAAATTTACTACGAGTATAAAATTAATTTACGTTTAACTTGTTGTATTGAGTTGGTGGGGAAATGGTGAGGGACGAAGAAATTGAAGAGAAAGAGAGAGAACAGCTTTTGCTTTATTAATAAAGTTGTGTGCTTTTTGTCGTGTTAAATTGTTAATTGGTTGGACTGTCCTTGACTGAGGAGTCTCATGAGGTGAGTTTTAGACTGAAAGTGAGAGAGTGGATGGAGGATTGTGTTTCTAGTGAAAAGGGCAGGACGGCAAACACCCTTGTCGTCACTCTTGATAAAATCCATCGAAAAGATCAATGTCCAGCTCAACTAATATTATCCAAAATTATTACAATTAATATGACCTTTTTTTTGAAAACTACCTTTATTTTTATATTTTATGTAGGATATTATCTTAGTTTCTTAAATTTGTGGGCAATGCTTCCAATTTTTTTTTTTTGTCAAAGACTACCATTTGACAAAATTCCGTGCAACGGAGTTAACTTTTCTAGTAAAAGACTTTATTGCCCCTCACTTAAGTATGTTGATTAGTCAAATTCATTTCTCTCTTTGATCGTATTCTCTCTAACTTTTCTAGTAAAAGACTTTATTGCCCTCACTTAAGTATATTGATTGTAGTCAAATTTATTTCTATCTCTTTGATCATATTCTCTCTAACTTTCCCCCCCTTTTTTTCTTATCTCACTTTCTCTCTCCTCTCAGCAGCAAAAAATCGAGAGAGCAGAGAGAAAGAGAGCAACTAAGAGGAGAGAGAAAGTGAGATGAAAAAAAGGAGGGAAAGTTAGAGAGAATACGGTCAAAGAGAGGGAAATGAATTTGAGTTCAGTCAATATACTTAAGTGAGGGACAATAAGGTCTTTTACTAAGAAAAGTTAACTCCGTTACATGAAACTCTGTCAAATGGTAGTCTTTGACAAAAGAAAAAAAAATGAAAACAAGGTAGTTCCCCACAAATTTAAGAAACTAAGATAGTTTTCCAAAAAAAATGTAAAAATAAAGGTAGTTTTCAACAAAACTCCCAATTAATATATACTTTAGTATCTATTTTGTGTTGTATTTTACTATATATACATAAAACGGTGGAGGGAGAAAACTAAACATTCTAATCTTTTCTTTGGAATACAATTTGAATTTGAAAGTGAACTTGATTAGTTAAAAAACCAACATAAATAAAATTCCCCTCCAAAGAGTGGTTAACATATAGCATCTACATTAGTACCTTTTTTATCCTAAACAAAAAGCCAAAGAACTTAACAACAGAAAAAACTCTCAATCACCCATTTCAAAACAACAAATAAACCAAAAGCATGATTGAGAGAATTTCACTTTTTTCAACTTACCACCATCAACTTTTGAATTTATCAAGAACTAGTTAGATTTTTCACTCCAATTAAAAATCTTTTTTATTTTATTTTATTTTATATTTTACTAATGCTATATGATATTCTTTTCTTTTGCTTTGGTGAACCACTGGCAGGCATGTTGGTATTTCTCTCTCTCTCTCTATCTTTTTCCCTTCCACCAAAGCCTCTTTTTCACTAATGGGGCCAGACATGGTATGTCAGAAGACAGAGGTTGCACATACTTCACTTTGTATTATGGGGAGCATGAGGAGGGAGAAGAGAGAGAGAGAGAAAGATATTGTACTAGTACTAAATTTGCCTTTCTTTGTGATGTAAACATTTCATAAAATTTTATACAAAAACAAAAACCCAGTTTTTGAATTCTTCCAAATTGCCTTCACCTGCTTTCATACCTGGGTTTTTGGTACCTGAGCTCTCCAGGTGATAAACTAATTTGCCTTAATGGGATTATTCTTAAGGATGAGAAAAATCAGAGAATCTCAACTGGGTTTTTTGCTCACTTTGTTCTGTTTATTGAATAGTTCTTTTGGTTGGCTTTCACCTGATGGTGTGAATTATGAAGGTAAAAAAAAGTAATCAACTGGGTTATGCTAATTTTTCTTCTGAATTCTTAAGAGCATAAAAAAAAATTGATTAGTTATCATTTATATGTTACTATGCTAATGATTTTCTTTCAATTTTTTGGTTTAGTTCAAGCTCTAATGGCCATTAAAGATTCTCTGAAAGACCCACATGGTGTTCTTGATAATTGGGATGTAAATGCTGTGGATCCATGTAGTTGGCCAATGGTTACTTGTTCTCCACAGGGCCAAGTTATTAATCTGTAAGCTCTATAATATTCTCTCTCTCTCTCTCTCTCTCTCTCTCTCTCTCTCTCTCTTTTCTGTATTGAAGTTAATTTGAAGTGAAATGTTCTGTTCTCAGGGGAGTTCCAAGCCAAGGTTTATCTGGCAGACTGTCACCAAGCATTGGGAACTTGACCTATCTTCAGAGTGTGTAAGTACTCAAGCATTTAAGATGAGAGAGAATTTGTATCCTATAACTACAGAATAACACTGTCTTATTTATTTATTTATTTATTTATTTTTGGTCAGGCTTCTACAGAACAACAATATATCAGGTCCAGTTCCTGCTGAGCTAGGAAAATTATCAAAACTCCAAACAATTGATCTTTCAAATAATTTATTCAGAGGAGAAATTCCCACTTCTCTGTTTGATTTGAAGATCCTACGTTACTTGTAAGTGAACTTCAATTCGAGAAATAATTATGATATCATATAATATCAGTCGAGTTCTGTGACCATTATACTCTTTTGTACTTACTGTATGAAACTAACAAAGAAGATTTCATTTGTGGTCAGGCGTTTGAACAATAACAGTCTCTCTGGAGCAATTCCTCTATCTTTCTCGAACATGACCCAGCTCACATTCATGTAATTTTTTTTGTTAATTTTGGAGTTTTTATTGATCATTATTTTATTTTATTCAAATTTGGTTCTAAACTATATTTGTTTTTTTGTTGGGTGATGTTTTAGAGACTTGTCTTACAATGATTTAAGTGGCCCTGTACCAAGATTCCAAGCAAAAACCTTCAGGTAAGTGTGACTTCTATGAAATTACTTCATCCCTGTTGTTTTCCTCCTGGATCGGAAGTTGTGACATGAATTTACACAAATTTCTGGTTTAGTGTTGTAGGAAATCCTCGAATCTGTGCTACCGGGAGCGAGAAAGATTGTTATGGAACAGCACAATTGCCTCTTTCTTTTAATGTGAATAGTACAGACAGTAAGTCCTATTCTCATTTGTTGCTAAATGATTCTCAAATGTGAGATTTTCATGAAGAAAAGAAGCATAAATGCTAATTGAGACTTATTAAGTTTTCCATGGTACTCAAGGTTCTCAGGCTCCTAGAAAGCCTAAAGGTCATAGTAGACTTGCCTTGGCCTTTGGTTCAAGTCTAGCTTGCATTTGCTTGCTGTTTTTCGGGTTTGGATTCCTTATATGGTGGAGACACAAGCACAACAAGCAGATATTCTTTGATGTCACTGGTAAGAAAAGCTAATGCATCAAACTAACAACCATTTCATGTGTGATTTTGCACATAGATATCGATCATGGTGGGATCCTGTCTTATTTACAATACATTTTCGATCATTTCAGACCGACATCATGAAGAGGTTTGCTTAGGAAACTTGAAGAGATTTCCGTTCAGGGAACTTCAGAGTGCAACACACAACTTCAGCAGCAAAAATATAGTTGGGACGGGTGGTTTTGGGATTGTGTACAAAGGCACACTTCCAGATGGGACTATTGTCGCTGTAAAGAGGCTCAAGGATGGAAATGCTGTTGGCGGGGAGATCCAATTCCAGACTGAAGTTGAGATGATCAGCTTGGCTGTTCACCGAAATCTTCTACGTCTCTATGGCTTTTGTATGACAGCAACAGAAAGGCTTTTGGTCTATCCTTATATGTCTAATGGAAGTGTTGCTTCTCGTCTCAAAGGTACAAGTTACTGTGTCTATCAATCTGAGTGTATCATGATTTTTATTCATTTATTTATTTATTTATGACAGTTAAAGATGGCAGGATAACCATTGAGACAAACGCCGGTTGAGTGTATCATGAAATGTGAGAAAGCAATTATCCACTGAACACTCTAGTTTTGATATTCTTCTCTATGTACACTAGTTTAGAAGTTTATTGTTTAGGGGGAATGTTTTCCTGTTTCCTTGGGCTCCATTTGCTTGGGTGGTAAAGGTTTTTTTTTTTTTTTTTTAATTATAATTTTTTTGGGGAATGTTTTCCTGTTTTCCTTGGGCTCCATTTAGTTGGGTGGTACTTTTTTTTTTTTTTTTTTGTTTTGAAAAACTTATATGGAGTTAAATAAAGGAAGGTAAAAGGGATTTGGGTTGGAATATGGACCGAGTGGAGTATGAGTGGAAACTCAATATCCCCTCATTTAAAATGGAAAACAGTACAAAACTTATTTGTGAATTTTTACTCCAGTACAGTAGTAGGATTATGCCTGATTCCTTAACCGACACCATTTTGTATTGCAGTAAAGCCAGCACTAGACTGGGGTACCAGAAAGAGAATTGCCTTAGGTGCAGCAAGGGGTCTATTGTACCTTCATGAGCAATGTGACCCAAAGATTATACATAGGGATGTTAAGGCTGCAAATATTCTGCTCGACGATTACTGTGAGGCGATCGTAGGAGATTTTGGATTAGCAAAGCTGTTGGACCACCGCGATTCACATGTTACTACAGCTGTTAGGGGCACCGTGGGTCATATAGCTCCAGAGTATCTCTCAACAGGTCAGTCTTCAGAGAAGACAGACGTTTTTGGATTTGGTATACTTCTACTTGAGTTGATCACTGGTCAGAGAGCACTGGATTTTGGAAAAGCCGCGAATCAGAAAGGAGTTATGCTAGACTGGGTAAATTTTTCTACCTGTTGCATATAATTCAGGGTAACTTTCTTTCATTGTTCTGCTCAAAACTTTTTTGGCATGGTTCAGGTAAGGAAAATTCACCTAGAAAAGAAGTTGGATATGTTGGTAGACAAAGACTTAAAGAACAACTATGACAGAATCGAGCTCGAGGAAATGGTTCAAGTAGCTCTCTTAAGTACTCAATTTCAACCTGGCCAAAGACCTAAAATGTTTGAAGTGGTAAGAATGCTCGAGGGAGACGGCCTTGCAGAGAAATGGGAAGCTTCTCAAAGAGCTGAATCAACAAGGAGCAGAGGAGGAAACGAGTTCTCCTCGTCAGAGCGGTACTCTGATCTCACCGATGATTCTTCGTTGCTCGTCCAAGTAATGGAGCTCTCTGGACCAAGATAGCATTTCTTTCACAGTAAGGAACCAATATTGGTAGTAAAGATGTAAAGAACAAAAATGTGGGGTGCATTCAGCAAGATTCTGGGTAAAAATATGCCTCAATGATGTATCATTGTCACTGTTGGCCAGGCCAGCTCAACAGAGTTTGTCCAGAATTTGTCACTGTACAGAATAGAATCGAAGAATTTACCTTCTAGGGTGAGGATTTTAAAGGTCCTTTCTTATTAGCGTGGAGAATCTTGCTGAGAGTGTGCATCAAGCTTGTAAGAATAACACAATGTGAAGAAGGGTTCTCTGTCCTGTAGTAGTCACTTCTACTTTACACTATTATATTATTATTTTTTTTTGATCGCTACACTATTATATTATTATATGTAAGCAAATAGGAGAATTTAGAAAGATGTTACAGCTATTTTTAACATCAGTGTATCTTCATATCCATTACTTTCCTGAAAATCTGGCAGAATGGTAACGACAAGTAATTAACCCAAGTCTCTTCAGAAGATTTTGCATAAAACCGTTCACGGTAAAACAATCAAAAGTACTGTAACATTAGTTTCTTGCCCTGGCAGAATGCTAAAGACTGAAATGTGAGCATCTCTCTTTTTCTTTTTTCTTTTTTTTTTGTGTGCAAAGGGAGCTATATAGGGGGCCGAATACGAGTTTTGAACGTAAGCCTCTTATACCACTCTCAAAAACTATCAACTAAGCATTTACAGAAGATGCAGGGTGTGTTCTTTTTTCACTGGACTGAACTGGAGTGAACCGAACTGAATTGAACTAAACTAATTAATGAGTAAGTGCAAAAGAACACACCATGACATCTTCAAATGCGATGATATTCTGCGAACTTAGCAATAGCATTCTCAGCTGTGCAGATACTTCTATTTAAACCGAAACAGATAGGGCCTCCTGCATTTTCTTCCTCCATTCGGTATAACACTAACCCAACCATAGGGCTTCAACCTATGTTTGGCTTCTGAATTACATCAAGTTCATAGGCAGAGAGCCACAGCACAGAAACTAACAAACCTTTCTGAGCTCTTTGTGAAGCAAAAGAAGCATATCAGCCCCATACTTGATCTAAAGCCCAAGTTTAAAAGGAGCACACTTGACCTGTACATGTGAGATTAAATGGAAAGCCATTTGAATCTCGCTCTTTGCAGCACATCTATATCACTATAGGTTCACAAATGCCACCAGTTCACAAATGCCACCATCAGAACAGAAATGACAGCACGGGTTCAAAGATCAAACTACAACCTTGTTCAGCATAGTTCCCTTAAATAAGGCAATAGTAGTGCCTTACCTTCTCACCTCTCAATTATATCCTCGATCTATTTGCAACAAATCCATAATACAGAATACTTCTAATGGCTTTAGAATCTAACAAAAAAAATAATCAGCACTCACAAAATGTAATAGGCTCAAGCAATGCTTTTCTACTCTATGTCAATTGTTCTTCCTTCCATGTCTTCTGATTGCAGAGGTTTACAGAATTATCTATTGTGGGAAGAGTGGGGATGGGTATGTCAATACTTTTATAGTCAATATCTTGTACATTTACACTTCTGTTTACTCTCAGAGTCTAAGACAGCAATGATGTGTTCTCAGATCAATCATCAAAGCGAACTTTTCATTTATGACATTTTTTGGAAACAATGATTTCATTTTATTCCTATAATTCTAAAGGCAATAGCTCTAACAAAGTCACACTGCTTGTTCCTTGATGAATAGAATTTCAGCTAGAGGAGAGGCCCGTCGAAATCTTACCAGTTCTACCAGCATATCCATTCTTCCTTCTGTCGCACAAGGCGTTATACTCATCTTCTCTAGGGATGGAGAATTTCCGAGTAACAACTTTACTAATTCCATCTCCTGTGGAACACCACACATCTCTGTTATCTTCACAGTTCTCAGCTGCTTGAATGTGCAGTGTAAGGGACACTCAGTCTTCCAGAAGTCGAGGTCTGCTGCTTCTAGTGCAACCTTTGTACCCGGTGAACCCTATGGGTAAGGACAAAAAGGCATGCGTCAATAAGAAAACTATTCCTTTATATTTTCTAATGGCTCCAGCATTAATGTATACATATGATTATAAATGTATCCAATGTTATCAATACTTACAGAGATATGAAGCTCTTGCAAATTTGGGGAGTTCATAATCAGCCGAAGAACAACCAGTATCTCTTTGATGTCTTCGAAACTTACTTGATATAACTCTATGACTTTTAGACGATCATATGTCAGAGATGGTTTCCAGTGGTCAATGCCTATGCTTAAATACCGGGAAAATATAGCAATTAAAATTAGAATCGAACTGCCAGTCACCACCCCCAAGCAATAACAGTAAGAGTAGGAGCCAAATCCCAGTTTGGTCTCCAGAATATTGATGGTACAATTTTGAGGGGATATAAGACTTTACGTTACCTTAGTAAAGTAGACGTGTCCAACCAGTCTTTCGAGATTAGGGACGCCACCAAGAAACTTGACAAAATTGCTACCCGAGTTCTGCTCAGAAAGTTCTTGCACGTCATCGGCATTCATATACAAAGTAATACAAATGATTTCCAACAGTGGGGTATTCTCTAAGAGTATTTCCTTGAATTCACCTTCTACATATAAGGACTTGAGATTAGGCGCATAGACACTCAGCTCCAGACAATCATAGGACAATGTTAAATTCTCAAGAAGAGGACAGCTAGAGATTAGGTTTTCAATAGCTTCAGGCGCCACGAAAACTTGCTGAAGATTCAAGGTCCTCAAGCATAAAAATCCTCTGAAGTTAGGTGGGGGATCCAATTCACATCGACATAGCTCCAAATGAGTCAACTTTTTGCAAGAAAACAGACAGGATGGCACCCTAAACAACCACTCGCCTTCACCCAATTCAAGGGTGAGCTCCCTAATATCATTCCTCGCCAGGAAAAGTACCCACTGATCAATATCTGGGCAATTTTGCAGGATTGAAGAACATAGCTTGAACTTATGAATTGGCCCTTTTTGGAGCAAAAGAGAATGAGTAACAAACTTTATTAGTCGGTTTTCAACGACCATTTTGTCGGGCGAATAATTGATACATCTTTCATCAAAAACTAACTGTGGAATACTTGCCCACCTGTACCTCCACTTGGTTGATAATACACTCGTTCTAACAGCATCCCTTATTGGTAGCAATGAAAGAATGATTTCTATAATGCTCAAGGGCAAATCACTAAGTAAATCGAGGCCCGAGTAATAATCCATATAATACCAATTCAATATGCACAGGATATCCTATCACAAATACTGAATACCCATCAAAAACTGCTGTTCAAATAAATGAAAATAAGTACCCATCAGAAACTAAACAACCAAAAACTGAATACATTAGCAAATCACAAACTAGATAGGGGACAAAGCCATTATCCATACCCTAAATTCAATCTTGATACAAACCCTAATTCTAAAATAAGGAGAGCCCATCAAAAATTATAACTCTAACACTTAATCGATGAGCATATAATCAATCGAATATGAGAATTCAAGTTCAACAGAGAACAGAACACAAACAAAATTCGATCTTTATCAATTAGAAATCAAACCCAGAAACAGATTGATAACATTGAGCAATAGTCAATTGAATTAATCAAAAGTTCTCATTTTCTTTCACAAAAATTACCCAGATTAATGTTTTAATCAGGAGAGAGAAAATGCAGGTTGATAGCAATAGCATTCAAATCAGATAGAAAAAAAAAATCCAGAAATTGACTTACATAAAGGAATCAAATTGGGGATACTCTAAAATGTAACCAGAACTCAACAAATAACAGAAAACGGTACCACAAATTAAATGGAAAATGTTAAGAACTTTGTCTTTGATTTGTTGGGTTTGATCTGCGTCGTTTTCGACAAAGCAACGACAAGCTCAACTAAAATCATCGGTTAGAGTAACGTATTTCGGTTGTCACTTGTCTGTAAGCCTCTAAGTTGTAACTGACCTTTTCTAACTTTATATAGTCGTGCAACTCGTACGTTTCTAAGGGTGGTGTTGTATTTCTTGTGAGTCTAGTTTGGTGGTTTTCATTTTAATTTAGGATTTCTTATTTAATTTACTTTTTTTTGGTAGAGAGAAAAGTGAGATTTTCACTTCAATTTAAAAACTTATATTTGAACTCACATATCAAGTGATGTTTTTATCAGTCCAATATAATGATGTTCAATTCGATTCAGTAGTGTTCAAAATAGTACACTCAATTCAATTAGACTCTAATAAAAATACCACAAGTCCATTTTTAAATGGTTAAAGTTCAATAAATTTGATCACTAATTTGGAAAAATTTATAAAGATTTATGATATAAAAGTAAACTAGTTGGATTTATTTTAAGTAATACTTTAAAAAGAAATAATTTTTTTTTTTTTATAATTTTTATGTGAAAAAAAAATATGATAACTGTAATTATTGGACAAAGGAGTACTCTGTATTAACCGGAGGTCCATGTTCAATTCTTGAGACCAATGAAGTCTTGACCCATCTGGTTTTGTGGTTGAGTCAGTGAAAAGTAAGGATCTTTAATAAGCTAAACACATCTATGCCACTTCGAGATAGGTGTGTTGATAATTTAAATAATTTAAAAAAAAATCAACAAACAAAGAGAATTCAGAATTAAACATTCTCCCCTCCATTTTCCTTTTCTTCCCATCCATTCTCCAACTCCCTAACAAATTCTTAATTACATGTATATGCCCCTTCTTTTTTTTATATTGGTGTGCTAATAATTAGAAAATTTTATTAATAAAACAAACTATCTATTCTAAGGGCATATATGTTCCTTTCAACTGATTCTCAGTTGGTTTCCAATTGTCACTAGTTGTCCCCAATTGTCCCCAATTATCAATTAGACATTCTAGTTGTCTCCAACTACCTTAAGGGCATGTTCTTTTCACCTAGTTTCAAGTTTCGTCCAGTTTTTCTCAGTTTTCACCAGTTACTAGTTACAAAATACAGTTTGACCCAGTTTTGTCCAGTTTTTCCCAATTTTGTCCTGTTTTTCCCAGTTTGATATTTTGACATATTAAACATAATAATTAAATATAAAATATATTTAATCAAAATATAAAAATAAATATATGCATTGGCTTTGTATTTCAACATGCATACATAATAAAAATAAAAATAAAAATAAATAATAATAATAAATAATAATAATAATATATTTTCTTAATAATATTTTTATTACTATTATTTTTTTATTAATGTATTTTTATAATAAAAATATCAGTAATAAAAATATTAGTAATAAATTATTATTATTATTATTGTTATTATTATTATTATTATTATTATTATTATTATTATTTTATTGTTATTTTTAATATTATTGTTAATGTAATAGTTAATGTTATTATTATTATTATTATTATTATTAAGAAAATAATAAAATATTATACAAAATTTTCAGTTTCTTCCATTTTTCCCTAGTTTCTCCTATTTTTCCCAATTTTCACCAGTTTCTCCTAATTACCCAGTTAGACTTTCCAATTTTTACCAATTTTACCCATTTTCTCCTAGTTACCAGTTAGCAGTTACCAGGTGAAAAGAACGAGCCCAAGTTTCACATTGTTTTGCCCAAATTTCAGGTTTGAGTGTTTCATCATCATCATCAACAACAACAACAACAACAACAACAACAACAACAACAACAACAATAATAATAATAAATAATATTAATGATTTTACTATTAATTTTGTCAAAATTATATTTATAATAAAAATAACAATAACAACAATAATAATAATTATTATAATATTAAAAATAGTAGTAATAATAATAAAAAAAATAAAAAAAAAAAATAATAATAATATTAATAATAATAATAATTAATTATTATTATTATTATTTTTTATTTTTATATTTAAGAGAACACTCAAAAATACAAAATTTTAATTTTCACCAGTTGCTCCCAGTTTGACCCACCTTGAACTAAGTCCACACAAGATTTTGTACTTTTTATACACCCTCAGGTGTATATAGTAACATTTTCTTACCGTCAAAAAAAAAAAAATAGTAACATGTACTTGCCAAACTCAAACCTTCCCAAGCCCAATACTTTTCATTGCTCAGTCCATTTCTTGGTGGTACATGTTGGACTATGCAATCGAGTACACAATTGAACTGCTACCCAAAACAGGCTTAGCGTTGAAGAGATGCTTCATAAACAGAAAAAAAAATACATCCCAAAAATAAAATAAATAAATAAAAAAGAAAATAGAAGAAGAAAAAGAAAGAGAAACTACCAATAATTTAGGGCAAGAGACTTTGCTAAAATACTTGGAAGGAAAGGTGACTGTCACCGCCTTCTTTAAATCTATATCAATATATACCTAAGTCTCTAATTTAGTTTCTTGTACGTAGGTAGATTTTTCTTGTGCCTCTCATGGCTAACAGAAACAATGAAACTAGCAATCATCATCATGTACCTCTTGACTTACAGATGGAAGTCCTTTCATGGCTTCCAGCTAAGTCTGTTATGCGATTTAAGTCCGTCTCAAAGCAGTATTTCTCCCTCGTCAACAGTCCTGTCTTTATTGACATGTAACAAAACCGAAAGCGTCGTGCTGCTGATACAATCCTTGCAGTCCCTCCTTGGAATGGACGACCTTTCCAGTTGATCGATACGAGGAAAAAGCCAACAACCATGCATGAGTTTTCGTTATTATTCTTGCCCTACAGTAATTACACTACAGTATCGAACATCATTGATGGATTAGTATGCTTTAGCCAAAGTTATAACTATGCCGACGGATCATCCATTTACCTTTGTAATCTTGCCACTCGGGAAGGCATGCCTCTCCCTTGTCCAAAGTTGCGTCAAAATTGTCGTAAAGTACGCTTTTCAAGTTGATGCTTCATAGGATTTGATCCCAACAAGGCTCAATATAAGGTGCTTCATTGCTACAAGCATGCTGGTGAGGTAAAGTGTGAAGTGTATACTCTGGGTGGCCAGGACAATAGCTGGAGGGCGATCAACAAACCCTCTTACATAAATCTTTCCGCGTGGGAGTCCCTCAAATCTGGCGTGCGTGGTGTTTGTCTTGACGGGGTCATATACTGGTTGCAAGACAATGATCATACTGAAAAAGTATTTGCATTCAATGTTGAGCATGAGAAGTTTGATTTTATAGAGTACCCACAAAAGGCAAAATATCATGTGGTGGTTTTGGCTCAAGTGGGAGGAGATATTACTCTAGTAGCCCATAATTCCATGAAGAGGATTACTCTCTGGAGATTAAAAGATCCGAAAGTAGAAGACATGCGAATGTGGGTTGAAGAGGTTATTGCAGACCCGTTCCCTAACTGTAGAGATCAGAACCGGGTGAAATGCACTGATTTTGGTGTATTTTTCTTTATGCGTTTCTCAACTTCAGACCTGTTTACTGTTGAAAGGTTTGATCTAGCAACTCGTAGAAGAACGGTTCTGCACGTAAATAATGCTCGAGGAAGGTTTATTGTTACTTCTGCATTTTGTCCTTTACAAGTGGTTGAAAAGTACATCATGCCCTTGAAGAACATTATTGGTATACACATGTAAGTATTGTTAGCCTGTGGAATTACCAATGTTTGGCCTCTATTGTCCTTTGATACAGTGAAACTAGACTCTTAGTTATAACTCGTGGGGTTTATTTGCTACTTTCGTTCTTCGTTATATATTGTCTTGTTATGGCGACATAGCCTGCATCTGGGTGGTCTGATAATGTTCCCTATAGGATCATTATCGGCTCTCTTCTGAAAAAAGCGATCAGATAGGCTGTTTAAGGATTGTGGGTAATATTGTTTCTATTCGGTTGATTGACAAAGTGCTTCTAGTATTTTGCTGTCATAAAGACTTGGAGTTCAGTACTTCTGTTTTTGGGTGTTCTGTTTTTGGAGAGAAGTGTAAGTCGTGGAGGTTCAAGTTCGTGAATTGAAAGTTTGAAAGTTTGAAACTTTTAGTTATGGAAGTTTGAAAGTTTGAGGCTAACAGAAGCAGTGAAACTAAGCATCCTATAATACCTCCCGATTTAGTTATGGAAGTCCTTTCACTATTTCCAGCTAAGTCTGTTATGCGATTCAAGTCCGTCTCAAAGCAGTGGTACTCTCTCATCACCGATCCTGTATTCATCGACACGTACAGAACTCGAAAGCGTGCTGCAATCCTTGTAGTCCCGCCTCCTTGGAACAAACAAAATTTCCTGTTGAAATCATTAAAAAAAAAACAAAAACAAAGTTTCCGGTTGAAATTATCAAAAAAAACAACAACAACAAAGTTTCCTGTTGATCGATACAACCACCAAAAAGCCAACAACCATGCAACAAGAGTTTTTATCCTTGCCTTACGCCGACAGTACAGCATCGAACATCGTCGATGGATTGGTATGTGTTTACCGATGTGATAATAGCTTTTATGACAGCACCATTTACCTCTATAATCTAGCCACTCGGGAAGGCATCCCTCTCCCTTCACCAGATCAATATTCCGGTCATGATGAAAGAAGCGTTATAAGGCAATGCTTCATAGGGTTTGATCGGAACAAAGTCGAATATAAGTTGTATCATTGTTATATAAATTCTGATTTGCATTTCAATGTAAAGTGGGAAGTGTATATTCTGGGTGGCCAAAATAATACATGGAGAACAATCAACATTCCTAATAATGATGAACAAATTCGGGGGGCTTGGTTGTTCTACAATAACACGTATCGTGGTTCTACCGAACCTCCTCAACCTGGCTTATATTTTGATGGGGTCATATACTGGCCAACTCCAGAAAAATTTGTTAGCACTATGAGAAAAATAGTTGCTTTCAATGTTGAGCATGAGAAGTTTCAATTAATGGACTGCCCAAAAGAGGAAAAAAATAGTGTGACATTAGCTCAAATTGAAGGAGATATTGCTCTAGTAGCTCATAGCAGTTCTATGTGCTCTTTTATTACTCTCTGGAGATTAAAGCACCCAAACGACAAAGACATGCGAATGTGGGTTAAAGAGGTTATTGCCCACCTGTTCCCTAACCATAAACAGGAACGAGTTAAATGCACTGATTTTGGTGTATTTTTCTTTGTGCTTCAGTCCTCAGTTTCAGGCCAGTTAATTGTTCAGAGCTACGATTTAGCGACTCGTAGAAGTACGGTTCTGGAACTAAACAATGCTCAAGGAAGATCTGTTCGTGAACCTGTATTTTGCCCTTTTCAAGTAGTTGAGAAGTACATCATGCCCTTGAAGAGCATTGGAAGATATATAGGCATTTAGATATAGTATTACTTTTACGCCTGTGGAATTGCCAATGTTTTTCCTTTCTTCACCAACTTGAATTAGAGATCTACTAATATACTAGTACTGCCTTGTTCTTGTTTTTGGTGGTAAATGTCATAAATTTACCTAGTTAATTTCTTTTTTTCTTTTTTGCCACCAAAAAAAAAAAAAAAAAAAAAAAAAGAGAAAAAAACCTCCGCAGAGCATTTAGGGTAAAGACGACTTAAGAGTTCTGTTGGACTTTAATTGGCTAATAGTTGGATGGATAGGTGAGAGGGGACTGTCACCGCCTTGTTGAAATCTATAACAAAATACCCTAGATCTCTAATTTAATTTATTGTACATAGGTAGATTTTATCAATTTGTGCCTGTCATGGCTAGTGAAACTAGCAATGATCATCATGTACCTCTTGACTACAAATGGAAGTCCTGTCATGGCTTCCAGCTAAGTCTGTTATGCGATTTAAGTCCGTCTCAAAGCAATAATGGTTCTCCATCATCAACAATCCTGTCTTTGTTGACATGTACCGAACCCGAAAGCGTCCTGCAATCCTTGCAGCCCCTCCTTGTAACGGACGACGTTTCATGTTGATCGATAGAGCGAAAAACGCAACTGTACTGCATGACTTTTCGTTCTTGCCTGATGATAACAATACAGTATCGAACATCGTCGATGGTTTGGTATATTTTTGCCATTATTGTGAATATGCCATCGGATCATCATCTATTATCTACCTCTATAATCTAGCCACTCGGGAAGGTGTCCCTCTCCCTTCTTGTGGTAGGAAAAGTTTTTCAAGGCGATGTTTCTTAGGATTTGATCCCAACAAGGTTCAATATAAGGTGATTCTCTGTCACAGGAATTCTGTTAATTCCGTGATGTGCGAAGTGTATACTTTGGGTGACCACGACAATGGATGGAGGGCGATCAAGGACAAACCCTCGTACATAAATTTTTTGGGGCATGAGGCTCCCGAATCAGAATCTGGCCTGCGTGGTGTTTGTCTTGATGGGGTCTTATACTGGTTGCCAGAGATGTACCATAGTAGAAAAATAATTGCTTTCAATGTTGAGCATGAGAAGTTTGATTTTATTGAGTGGCCACAAGAGGCAAGATATGATGTAGCATTAGCTCAAGTGGGAGGAGATATTACTCTAATAGCCCGTGGTTTCATGAATTCAATTAAGCTGTGGAGATTGAAATACCCAAAAGAAGAAGACACGCGAATGTGGGTTAAAGAGTTTATTGCACAGCTGTACCCTAACTGTAGAGATGAAGACCGGGTGAAATGCACTGATTTTGGTGTATTTTTCTTTATGCGTTTCTCAACTTCAGACCTGTTTACTGTTGAAAGGTATGATCTAGCAACTCGTAGAAGAACGGTTCTGCACGGAAGTCATCCTCAAGGAAAATCTATTGTTACTTCTGCATTTTGTCCTTTACAAGTGGTTGAGAAGTACATCATGCCCTTGGAGAAGATTATTGGTATACACATGTAAGTATTCATAGCCTGTGGAATTGCCATATTTGTCCTGCATTGTCCTTTGATAGAGTTAAACAGGAGACTTAGTTATAACTCGTGGGGTTTATTTGCTACTTTTGCGCTTATTTATACATTGTCTTGTTTATAGCGGCATAGCCTGCATCTGGGTGGTCTGATAATGCTCCCTGTAGGATCTCATTATCGGCTCTTTTCTGAAAAAGGCAATTCAGAAAGGTTGTTTCAGGATTATAGGTACTGTAATATTGTTTTTAGTATGAGTTTATGACCTGCTAACCAGTTGATTGACTTAGAAAGATGGGGATTCTTCATGAATCAAAACAAATTGAAGAAAGAAATTGAAATTGAAGAACCTATAGAACATGTGGATAGAAAATTCTTGTCAGAACAGATTTGGTTTAGTCCTTTTACATTTTGATTGCTTGATCTCAAACCTTTTATTTTATTTGGGAGCTTGAACAATTTTCATCTAGAGTTACCGGGATCTTTAATGGAATGTTTATAAACTTGTAATTTGAACTTGCCCCTAGCTATACGGCTATACAGACAAAGTGCTTCTAGTATTTTGCTGTTATAAAGACTTGGAGTTCAGTACTTCTGTTTTTGGGTGTTCTGTTTTTGGAGAGAAATGTAAACACTCACCATCTTAACTGCATTATTTTCCGACTCGTGTATATGTCAGATACAAAATAAAAGCTTAACTAATATGAATTTACCAAACAGTGATGAGATCAACCCCACATTAGCTTGCATTGAGTATACACCATCTCTATTTATCACTTACATCCCTGCTTCTGCTTACAGTGGATCAGCAGGGAAGACAAAAGCTGTGTGATTGTAACATTCTCTTCTCGGATGAGGAGATGGGTGATAACAAAGACAGAGCCCTCCATAACGTAATGGAACAAGGTGCAACTTCCTCAGGGGTGGCAAAAGAACAAACAGTTTCATGGCTGCAAACACCTACTTCAAGACCAATATTAACTCTGGGTGGTACACATGAATGGATCCCAAATGTTGATACTACCTTAAAGCCTGCTATTGGTCAAGAGTTTGAGTCACTAAGTGACGGAATAGAATTCTACCGTTCATTTGGTAGAGCTTCTGGATTTGATATTAGAAAATACGGAGTGCATAAAGATGGTCTTGAAATAAAGCTGCAATATGTTGTGCGCAATAGGCAAGGTCATAGAGCTGCAAAGGAAAATAAAACAAATGAAAAACAAGCAACACCAGAAACAGCCAGCCAAAAGATAACAAATAGGAGAAAGATTACTCGTGTGGGATGCAGTGCAACATGTGTGTTTAAGCTTTCCGTTGGGCAAAAATACAAAGTCTTTAACTTTCATGAAGGGCACACTCATAAGCTTTACAACGCTAAATATGCACAGTTTATGAAGATGAATAGGAAAATGACGAGCTTTCATAAGATGGTGGTTGTGGACAATGCAAAGGTTGTTGGGCCTGTGAAGAGTTTTAGGATGTGCTAAGAGTATAATAATGGTTATGAATACGTTGGCGCAACAGTTGACGACTTCAAAAATTTTGCAAGGACTATCAGGCTATTCATCAAAGATCATGATGCACAGATGTTCATTGACAACTTCATGAAAAAGAAATCTATTTCTAGTGGGTTTTTTTTATGATTATCTAGTCGATGATGATGATTGCTTGAGTGTTGTATTTTGGGCGGATCCTATTTGCAGAAAGAACTATGCTCTTTTTGGAGATATGTTATTATTCGACACCACCTTCTCCTACAACAGGTATTATCACTTTACTTGGATAAAAGAATGCTTGAAATTTTTTATTGAACCTTTTTAATTGTCAACTGTATCTGGATTGTGGTTCATGTTATGAATACAGAAGGGTCATATTATGAAGAAAGAGGGGTCATTTTATAGTAGGGATCTTCTGACTAATAAGCTGTAAATTTTTTATTGAACCTTTTTTAATTGTCAACTGTATCTGGATTGTGGGGCATATTATAATGAGCGAATATTATGAAGAAAGAGGGATCATTTTATAGTAGGGATCTCCTGACTATTAAGCTATAATTTTTTTATTGAACCCTATTTAATTGTAAGTTGTATCTGGATTATGGGGCATATTAGGAAGACGTAAGAGTCATATTATGAAGACAGAAGGGTCATTTTATGAAGAAAGAGGGGTCATTTTTATAGTATAAGTTGCCTAAATTATTCTATTTCCATTCAACAAGTACAATTTGGTCTTTGCTCCATTCACTGGTGTGGACAATCACAAGAAATGTGTCATTTTTGGAGCGGCATTGATGGCGAGAGAAGATAAAAAGTCATTCACATGGGTCTTTAACATGTTTTTGGAATGCATCGGGCAACGACAACCTCAATGCATAGTTACCGACCAAGATCCGGCTATATCCCTTACAAAACTACAGGTTAAGCACTTCAATTTAGTGGAGATTCAGACCATCTTTGTATGCACATATTGCCTGATCAGAGTAAAAGAGATCCACTCATCATTTAGTCATACAGTACATGTCCAGTACGGTCAACAAACAGAGGAAAACAGAACACAATAATGTGATCTTTCCTTGTTTAACGACGAATCTACACTAGGTCATTACCTTAATATCGTCACTAAGCTTCTGACAACACCAATCAATGACTTTAATAAGCATTAGTGGCGCCACATGTAGCCTAGTTGCAGTGTGGTTAGCTGCATATTGTGTGGATATATGCCTTCTCCAGAATGAGGACTCCGAGCCAGATGAACATATGCAAAATCCCTAGAGGCCGTGGCAGAGGCAGACGCATCAAGCTAAGTGACGCCTCGGACAAGATAGATGTTACAAGGGGTAAGCTAATTCCTTGATCAGGCAATGTGTTTGCGGGATAGCGAGCTTTAGTTACCTAGGGAGAATTCCCTAAACTTCAAGGCAGCTAGACCATAAGGAAGTTATAGTGCCTCTATGAATCAGAAGTGGATCAATGATTTGCTGCATATGTTCCATATCCTGCTCTGTCAATGCCTATGATAGTCATTTGGTGATAGGAACTTTAGTAAGTGTGAACTATTTGTGTGATCACACAAACTGCAAAAAACGTAGATGTAGACAAATCCCTGATCAGAAAAGAACATATATACTGTTCCATATCTTCCACCATCTGCTTATAGCTTAATAAGTTCCCTGCACTGTTTTACAATGTTAGTGATGTACTGTAGCTTCTTGAAATTACTTGCTCACTGTCAGCATCATTGTCTCGGCTTTAGAGAAGTCCGTGTTCAGCTTTGCGCTGCACGTTCTTACAACCTCTCTGAACGGCTGTTTCTAAGCCAATTCAGAAGTTGCTTCCCAAAGCGCAGCTTGTAGAGCATAAACTCTATCAAGCAACTTCTCGAAGGTCAGAATTCAACCCCTTATCCGGTCCCTACTGTTCCACCTGAAAATTGCTTAAATTCCTGCACCAGCTGCAATACTACATGCTTGTAATAAGATCCATCATCAGTTTTGAGTTTAATTTATCCTCGACATTTTTTGCCCTGGGTCGTCTTACCGGGCTTAGGGTTTATAGCAAAGAACTTTCCTAGCAGACTAGCAGCATCAACAATAATGGTTTCTAAATCAATCTGGGGATGGGGAAGACGCAATATCGGTGTTTCCATCCATCAGTAGTTATTCCTGTTCCACAGGTGCCAAACTGTGAACCCAAATAAAATGTTGCATTAAAGGCCAGATGGGTGCGATTTGCTATTTGACAGATTGCTAAAGATCCAATCAAAAAGATTACTGTTACAGAATGTGTCAATTAGAACTAGTCACAAGATTCGAAATCTCTCTTGACAATAGACAATTTGCAGTACAGATAGATAGGTATAAGATTCCAAGTAAAGGTAGGTATAAAATTCAAAATCTCTCTCAAGATTATCAAAAGTGTGTTCCTCATATAAACTGAAGCCAGGACAGTGAGTTTTGGTGGTAATATTTCTCTTCCTCACATTCGCCCTCGGCTTTTATCTATCATGTACAGCAAAGCCTAAGAGAAAACAAAAATTGGGAGGACGAGGAAGTTTCCATACCCATTCCAGCTATGTTGGATTAGTAGTTTTCTTTTCTTCTCTTTTCACAAATATATACACACTTTTAGCTCTTTTTATGATGATAACTCATAAAGACAGCTCTCATTGAAGTTCAATTTATGCAGAATATTAACTTCAACTATATGTACATATACACAGGACAGTTAGTGATGAAGGAGTACATTGCTAATGATGAATAAATCAGAAATCAGAAACTGCTAAGGAGCTGTTGTTGTTGTCTATCTAGAAACACAAAGGTTTCACTTCTATGTCCAAGACCCTTCATATTATCTTCCTTAGAAATGATTCCATACACCAAACGGACGACAAGTACTTAAACACCCAACAAATAAGACAGAAGCATATAAAGGTACATCTAATTGTCAGGAGTTTATACCTAGATTAAACAACACAAACAAGAACATACAGTAATGAGTAAAGAGTGATCATATACAATGCCCAGCAACTCTCTACTGTATTAAAACTGCTAAGCACAATCACTTATGTAATATGGAATTCTCAAACACTGTAATGCATCTCTCACTTGTTTGCTGTCAATACACCTGCAGATCAGATGTTAATGTCTTTCTCGGAACAGAAATTTATACTGTAGATCACAACTGAAGTACATAAAATCTAGAAAAAATCAGAAACCAAGGACGCGCATTACCATCAATATTCATTACTCCGTAGGGAGTTTATACTGCAAACCATAATGAAGGCAACTAGTATGCAGTGTGTACCATCTTCAGAGTTAAAGAAGCTAAGCCTGTCTAATGTTAAGTCTTATTAAATGCGAATATAATTGCCATGACAAGTATTGACAACATCCTTGAGACAGAGCGCACGCTGTTGCAAGCAAGAATCATCACTTCCACATAGTAAGGTTCAGCTTTTACACAAAATAAAATGCATTCATGATCATTAAAAGAAGGCCAAAATGAAAGATACACATAAAAAGAACCTAATTGAATCCAAAAACAACTTGATTATTATTCCTAGGACTACATGATGATGTACTTGAAGGGTGTGATGTTGTCAACCACTTTTGAGAGGATACACACATGTTTTGGAATAATCCCTTCATTATTTTTTACTTGCAGCTCCATCTACTTACCAGTAGCTAGATGATACCAGTCAATTGTAGACAACCCGTCTTCTTCTATGCAACGAGTCGATAACACTTGCCAAAGATTACTACATATAAATTCTCCATTAAATGCTCCTATGGTAAATGGGAAGGTAATAGCTTGTATACTCCACAATGACTCGCCTTCGTCTTCCAGGTCATCAATTCGACTCCATAAATTAATTTCATTACAATCTACAAACTCAACAAGCTGCCAAGGATCATGTCCTCCCAATTGAGACAAGCACAATGCAGCAGGGATTTCGATTTGTGGATAGTCGATAATTTCAAACTTTTCGTGCTCAACATCAAAAGATATTATACCATCTATTTCACTAGGACATCGACATACTTCAGGAGTCCAATATAGGACTCTATTATGGCAAAGGCTACTGCCAGTAAAAGACAGAACAAAATCAGAGAACCTAAGTCCAACTATGGGTAGGTTGATTGGCCTCCAGCATCTACCATCCTTACCGCCAACGGTTAACAACTCACACATAATCAGAGAAATATCATCAAACCAATAGCAAAGCACCTTATATTCCTTGTTAATAGGATCAAAGCACAAGAAGTATCTTGTTTGATAATCGTTAACAATATTGTTCCGATAGAAATAGCTCTTATGGGAAGGGAGACGCAGGGTTTCGCGAGTGGTGAGATTAAGCAAGTATCCTTCATTAGAGTACCTGTGAGAAACATCCGGTTTCTCATAAAAGCATATCAATCCATTAACGATGTTAGTTGTGGCGTAAGGCGCTGTACATGGCAAGGAGAGCTCATGAAAGCTCGTGCTCGTGTTCTTCAAATCAATAAAGATATTGAAGAGAGACCAGTTGTCTGTAGGCCAAGAACTGCTTGTTGCTACAAGGTTAACAAAACGCTTGGCGCGTACTGAGGAACGGGTTTGATACATCTCGATAAAGACAGGATCGGTGATGAGACAGAACTAGTGTTTAGAGACGGACTTGAATCGCATAAGAGACTTGCCTGGAAGATTTACAAGCACTTCGATTAGTAGATGATCAGGAGGTGTCCATATCGCTTCGTCGTGAGTCTTTCTTTCTTCCTTCCTGTCTGCCATGAGAGCTGCGAAACCTACTAAGAGAGTTGCAATTTGGATTTTGCCTCGTTTGAGTTTAGGGCTATGAGGTTTTTGTCAAATTTTGCTGCTGTTTCAGTAACATCACCGGCCCATGTTAACATCTAATATACCCTTAAAATAGGGGTAGTTTTGGAGTATTTGTACAAAGCAAAAGGAAAAAAATTGATTTGAAACTATATTGGTTGACTAACACCACGTAAGCAAATAGGTGATTTATTATAGAAACCCTAGAAAATTTACAGTTTTTCTCGAAAAATTTCTAGTGTTTCATTAACAAATTAACTTGTGCTTATATGGTATTACCCAACTAATGAGATATTTTCAAATCATTTTTTTTTTGTTTTTTCTTTTTTCAAATACTCTAAAACCATCCCCTATTTTTAAGGGTGTATTAGAGATTAACATAGCCAGGTAGTGTTACTCAAACACCAGAAAATTTACGGGTTTTTCTTTTTGTTTTTGGGAGGAACATCGATATAGGAAACTAGTATATTGATGCTTTTGGGAATCTTGGATGTATACTCCTATACAGAGTATTTGTATGCAGGAGTCTTCTAAAGGACTAGTGCACTTTGCTTTTTGTGGCGCGGTCTATATATGCTCCAAATTACGCTAAATTAGTTTTAAAATCCGTGCGATGCACGGGTTATGTGATAATATAATTTTGTAATGATAGGATTAATAATGGTAATTTATATTTTTTTCAATGGGGAAATGTAATCTATTTAAGTCTTAATTTTATTCTATTTTAACTAATTCCCGCAAAATGCCTCCTTTAAAATGCACGGGTTAAGTGATAATATTATATCGTAATAATAGGGTTATTAATGGTAATCTATATTTTTTCCAATGGGGAAGTGTAATCTATTTTAAGTCTTAATTGTAATCTATTTCAACTAATTCAATAAGTTTAGACACTATTTGGAAGTTAGTCTTAGTAAAGTGTATTTTTATTAATGAAAAGTTTTACCTTGCATCTTAGTAGTAAGACTGACATGTTTGTTCGATGATAAAATATTAAAATACTTTCCCCTTAGTTTTAAGGAAATTATATACCTCACTACTTATTGGGGAAAAAAGAAGAAGATGGATAATTGTTGGTTCTAATCATGTTAAATTAAAACACATTTATTATAAATAATTTTATTATGCTGAAAATATTTTGTACCTGAAGGTCTAAAATAATGTGAGCCAATATGAAAATACACATTATAGATCTATAGGCCTAAAGCACCCAAATACAAGTGGAACACAAATTGAAAAATCTTCTAATCTAACTTGAAGAGATTAAAAAAAACATGAATTGATATGTAAAGAATAATACTTAACCGTCAGAAAAATACCGATTCGTAAAATTTACTTTGAACTAATCACATTAAGAAACAAACTATATGGTATTATGTAAGGAGAATTATTATCCCTTTGTTTGTACAATAAGAGTAAAGGGGTCATTTTTTGAATCAGTAAACTTGAATTTATCATCATAATTTAACAACTTGTAAATAACAAACTGTAAAAAAAAAAATCCACCAAATAGAATGGTAAAATGTTTAAAGATCATAGAAGACAAAAACTTACTTTATAATACTCGAACATGTTTGAACCGTAACAATATAATCTCAATACCTGCATGCATACCTAAACATGATTAGTTTATTAGTCAAAGTGAAATTAATTACACTAAAGCAAGCAATTAAGCAACAAATAAGGAGAAACATGGAGGGGGAGGGGCGAGGAGAAGGAAACGTCGAACGTTAAAAAAAGAAAAAAGAAAAAGTTGAGGCAACCCCGTTAGTGATGAAGCTATGGAGGGGTGGGGGTTTGAGGGATATATAATATACACCTATGTATCCAATCTAATTAAGTTTTCTATCACCACTCAAGTTGTATATTTTAATTCTTAAGTCTCCTTAATATCCTCCTATTCAGATTCTATCAAGTGTCCTTTGCTTATCCAAACTATTACTCCAAACTACATATCATTAGCTATCTCCAATTCTCCATGTATGAGTTCAATCGGAGTTTCCTATCATAGCTAATTCTTTGTCCTTGGCATGCTTGGATTCTAGTTCCTAATCGTCATTCAGGCAAATGCCTTCGTGTAAAAAATATTTTTACACTCTTAGGGGCCCTTTTAGTTCTTAATCGAACTGTTTAAAAAAAGCAAACTCTCTAATAACATTAATTTCTTAGTGATTTTTTTTTTTTAATTTTATCCAAACTTAAAAAAAGTATGACGCGTTCTATACTCTTTGTTTAGGTGGCGTGCTTCAATGTTCTCGGAAACATATTATAAATGTTTCTTGTTTTGAACTATTTTTTTATCCGAATCTGGTGGTGTAATTTTTTAAATTTTTTGAGAAGTATAGAAAACGTTATATATGATTTTAAATATATGATGAATATCTGTTTTAACCCTAATAAAACTCTATCAATATCTAATTTTACACCGATAAGAATGCTAAGACTCCTAAACGCTTTACACCGTTATTTTTTGTCATTATTCTCGGTTAGGTGGTGCGCTCTTAAAATTCTTGCCTACGTGGCGTGCTTTATTACTCTCGGAATATGCCTCCTTTATATATATATATATATATATATATATATATATATATATATATTGACTAATTGATTGATTTATATATGTAAATTTTTTTGTATTTTGTATCAATAATTATATTATACATATAAATTTTGAGTCGAAATGGGATGGTATAAAATTTAAGAATTTTTGAATTTTGTGACTAAAGTTATACTTGATTCAAAGTCCTAAGAAAAAATATACTCCAAATCAAACTCTTTTATTAAGGACCCTGAGAACAATAAACTTCCAGCAGTCATTGGTAATGCTTCGATGAGACTAAAACACAATCACTAATTGCATAACTCATTAAAACAATAAGAAAAACCATTGAAAACCATTGAACAAACATTTATAAAAACTAAAAATCAGAGTTGGGCATTTTGATCGGCAACTGTAGTGAACCAACTAATTTATGAAAGCTTCTAAAAGCTCCCATCTCCTAATTTTTGGACTTGTAAGTTAGTAACTTGCCAAACTCCCAAATTCTGATTTCCTAGCTGGGTAATTCATGTATTCCTTCTAGGAATGATTATTCTTCACTTTGATGCACCACTGAATTGGTACAATAATGTTACCCCTTTTAAACTTTTCGTTCTCGACAATGAGATCTAAATAATTCTAAACTAACTTTTTTCCCAAGAGGTATATTGGTGAATACGCATTTAACATGAGTAAATAGTTTAATTCTGTATCATACCATTTAGGAAAATAATAACATAGTTTTATACTTTTATTCAACAATTTCTCAGATTGAGCACATGGATGACATGCAAACGATTAAGAAAAAATAATAATTTGATTATCATGAATGTCAATTTGCTTAATTGTTGGAGTTGAAGGATCTCTAATTATAATGTATTTTCATAAGTTTGTAAATAAGGCAATTAAAAATAAAGGAGAGAGAACATGTGATTTACCTTATTAATGTGAAGGACTATATTGTCAACTTACATAATTAATGACCTGGTATTAGTATTTTCTGGCCTGGCAATAACAGCGGCCTTAAATTATACCAACAAGCTTAATATTGATAATAAAATAATTTAACAATCAATAAACAATCAATAATTAACAAGCAATAAGATGAAAAGAAAAAGCATGAGATAATTCCGGAACCTAGAGAGAGAAAAAGAGAAAATGGGGCTGTCAACTGTCATTCTTTCCCACCTTATTATCTTCTCTCACCACCACCCCAAAACTCTCAAATTTCACCCCTTTTTCCGTAACCCTAATTCATCAACACTCAAAAATGAAACAAAATCAACTCATAATAACCTACAGTGAAATTCCTACACCCAAACTCACAATGCTATTAACCCAATATAACTATCATCAAAAACCTCAATTCAAGCCCAATTCGGTCATTCATGGTAATGGTGGAAATGGGTTTCTTTGCATTTCAATGGTGGTCAAGAGGGAGGAGAGAGAATTTGCACCAACCATTGCCCAGTTAGCCAGACATCCTCTTAAATTTTGATGGGTATTTGATTATTCTTGATTCAAATTTGGTGTTGTTTCGCACAGAATTGAGATGGGTTAATTTTTGGTCATGAGATGAGACAGACAGAGAGAGCCCGAGAGGAGAGAGAGTGTTCTGTTGAGTGCTTGGGGTTTAGCGTCTGGGTGTTGAACTGATTGAGATCAAGGAGAGAGAGAGACTGTTGTTTTAGCTTTGTCAGCTATGGCTGTCAGATTCAAGCTTGTAGTACGACACATGTGCTGATAGCAATTACTGGCTTGAGAGAAATGAAGCTCTTCAGACCCTCTCAGAACAGGGAGGACAGTTTGTGACTTGAGAAGACAAGAGCAAAGCTGATCATGATCCTCTACTGACTTCTGAGATGGCAAAGCAGCAGCTGAACTTCTTTCAAAGCAGGCTCTCATTGTACATGCATCTACATGCGTATTACTTTTCGGTGAGTGGTAATGAGTTAAGGCAAGTGATGACAAGATAAAGCACTAAATTTTCCATTTTAAATGCATAATCCAGATTACCAGAAGCAGATGTGTAAGCTGTCAATAACAATTCAAATCGCACTACTAGTGTCATCATCGGATTGGTGGGTGAAGCTACAACTTCTACCCACCTGATCCGGGTTCGGACAGTGTTCTAAAACACATCTAATCACAATATATCATGCAGAATTGGAAAGATAGAAGAACATTGGAACTAAAAACATCATAGAGAGCATATCAACACACCAATTACTGCAGCACTCACACTGAACCATCAAGTCATCTGGATTCAGGGGCGTCTCACAGCTACAGTACCTGGAAACCATCCAAATAAATTATTCAGTTACATAACTATCCAACAGGTCCCATATTTTGCATTTTGGGCAACAATATTCGACAGCATCATAAAGTGGAAACCATCGAACATCGAGAGTGTCAAGTATCAACAAAAACACTTTAAAGAGTTTTCATATACCAACTAATAATTTTCATGGATTTGATGGTTTGTTTGGGAACATGGATTTGTACTTTAATGACTAAGTTAATTGTAGGTTTGTTATTGATCCAAAGTCATAGTCCTTCAAAAAGCCTCAAAATTTGAAGGATTTCAAGTGATACCCCACACAAATTTATTTTGAAATTCTTCTTTCCTTAATTCTATATTTGGGAATTTTCAATACATCATCATGTTAGGTGTGGACAACTCTCAACTTTTTCTCTATTACAAGGTCGGAATTTGAAATCCTAATCCCCAAATAGTTTAACTGTTTAAAGTAAAAACCTTTTTGCAATTGCAAATGGAAAGAAATGAAGAGCAATAACAAATGTATAGAGTATAGACAAGTCATTCCTATCAGCTATAATAAACCTCTTAGTTCCAGGTAAGCAAAAAAACAATAAATAAAACATTTTTTTGAAAAATCATTAAATTTGGATGAATGAAACTGGAACCTCATTCCAAATTACTTTCTTATAATTAAACTACTTTCTGCCACTAACACTATTTATATGAGTTGGGATCCTCTCCATTTCCTAAATAGAGGGTGAGATCTCTTTCTCTCCAATTTTTAAATTAAATAAATGCAAAAAGGTAAAATAAGGGAAGAAAATCTAGCCCTCCATTTAACAAATGGAGAAAAAAGAAATGGAGAGGATCTTAATTCATTTATATTCATCTCACTTTCTGTTTAAGCACTCTAAATTGTAGTATCACAAGCCGTTACCCAAACTAAAGTACACCATCTAAAATAAAACTACAAAAATAAAGAAAAAAGAGATAGTTACATTTTACACAACGGTGTTAGCCGGACTGAATTCACAAGGGATCCAACTATAGTTAAAACGAGCGAAGAAATCCTCTTTCTCGACAGCATCAAGCTGAGTATAGTCCTTCAAGCTATGAACGAAACATTTTCTTTCAACTGTTTCTGTACTTTGGAAATCAAAACGGTCAGACAAAAACAGCTCCTTAGAGTCGTGAAACCCCCTGCGACCGCCAAATACTTCTTCAGAGCGGTAGTACCATTACACATATAGCTGCACATGATCTTCTCGAGATGAAACCGAGTCAATACGTACAATATGTGCCACATAATGGACGCATTAGGATACAATTGTCGGCTGATGAGAGAGAAGTTAGAGAGTGAAAGAAGAGTAGATAGAGGAGAGGGAGAGTGATAGATAAAAGGGACTTAAGTTTGATGACTTGGTTGGAGGGTTTGATGATGTATGAATCGAGAGTGCGTTTTGGGCCGCTTGATGGTGTATCAATCGAGAGTGAGTTGAACAAGAGTATTTTACTATATCTTGAAGGAGATTAAAAATGGAAAACTTTCCAACACAACCGCGTCTCTCAAATCTCACAGGACTCTCTTAATGAAGGAACCACGTACACCTTTCATAAGATCAACATCCTCATCTTGATGGTGGTGGCTCTCACAGACTATTAATGGTGTTCTTCACACACCCTGAATAACGTACAGTAACATAATCAACCGTAATACAACATACAATGACGTAACCTACTGCAACCACAAGACTTCATGGCATTAATCCCAATAGCTTCACTGCTTCATTCACTTGTTCATCTATTCTTCTTATTTCTATTCTGAGGTTTTGTCTCTTGGAACTCACCATTTTTTATGTCCCTCTCCTTTTTATTTAGTCTCTGTCTTCTCTTTTATTTTTCTTGTATATCTTTTGTTTGGAAGTTGGGTGTTCTGTACATTTCCCGGTTTTTTACAGAATCTTTGTCCTAATGATTCTTGTGGAGCAGAAGGTACAACAAAGATAATTAATTAATATCAAGACGATTTAGAAGTACCACGGATTTGATTTCCCTATACCTTGGCATTCATCATTTTGTTGCTTGTTTAAACCCTAATGATTATGAAGATGGGTAATGGCCTCTTTACTCTTTTGAAAAACAAGTAGAAGTTGTAGTAAAATTGTGTAATGAATATACTTTTGTAGTAAAAACACGTCCACTGGTAATAAAAAAACCTAGTTGTAAAATCGTAAAAGCAGTGCGCAAAAGATGATTTTATAACTGCATCAATGTAAGAAGATTATTGTTTCCCAAGACCAAAAAAAATAATTTACAATGACAGTTAGCCAACTAAACAAATCATAATTAGTGGGATGATCTCATAATCAATAGGTCTTTTTTTTAAACATATATCGAGACAAAAATAGTTACAATGATAATTACCAAAATGAAAAAAACAAATTAGAGGGATTGAGTTCTATCTCATAATCAATAGTTTTATAAATATATATACCTTTTTGCTCAGCAATTGGTTGTTGTTTCTAGAGTTCAATACATCCCATAGCCTTGATACTCTTACTTTCAAGCTGTTGTTTTTGGCTTCAGAATCCAGTTGGTCGATGAAGGAGAATTTGTCGCCATATTTCACAAATCTACGCGTAGATATTCAGATACTGAGATTAGTGATAAGAAATATATATTGGAGATTACAAAGATGGACATGTTGACAAAGGTACCTTGGAGTGGACATCATGAATGAAGAGTTTAGTCGGATGGCTCAATCTAGGACTTTAGTTTTTTCATGGATTTGATGGTTTGTTTGGGAACATGAATTTGTACTTTAATGACTAAGTTAATTGTAGGTTTGTTATTGATCCAAAGCCATAGTCCTTCAAAAAGCCCCAAAATTTGAAGGATTTCAAGTGATACCCCACACAAAGTTAATTTAAAATTTTTCTTTTCTTCTATATTTGGGAATTTTAAATACATCATCATGTTAGGTGTGGACAATTCTCAACTTTTTCTCTATTACAAGGTCAGAATTTCAAATCCTAATCCTCAAGCAGTCAAACCGTTTAAAGTAAAACCTTTCTGCAATTGCAAATGGAAAGAAATGAATAGCAACTAATAATGTATAGACAAGTCATTTCCTATCAACTAAAATAAACCTCTTAGTTCCGGGTAAGCAAAAAACAAAAAAAAAAACAATTTTTTTGAAAACTCATTAAATTAGGATGAATGAAACTGGAACCCCATTCCAAATTTCTTTCTTATAATTAACCTACTTTCTGCCACTAATACTATTTCTATTCATCTCACTTTCTGCTTAACCAATCTAAATTGTAGTATCACAAGCTGTTACTCCAACTAAAGTAGACAATCTAAATATAAAATAAAATAAAATAAAGAAAAAAGAGAAAGTTATGACTTGCACAACAATTTTAGCCGGATTGAATTCACAGGAGATCCAATTGTACGTAAAACGAGCGAAGAAATCGTCATTTTCGACAACCTCAAGCTGAGTATAGTCCTTCCAGCTATGAACAGAACATTTTCTTTCCACCGTTTCCGTACTTTGAAAATCAAAACAGTCCGACAAAAGGAGCTCCTTAGATCCGTGAAACTCCCTGTGACCGCCAAGCACTTCTTCTGTCCGGTAGTACCACTGCACATAAACCTGGGCATGATCTCCTTCAGATGAATCTGAGTCACTACGTACAATACGTGCCACATAGGAGTCGTCTGAGGGTTTCGATGGGCGCATTAGGATACAATCGGCAGCTGATGAGAGAAAAGTTAGAGAGCCAAAGAAGAGGAGAAAGAGGACAGGGAGAGAGATAGATAAAAGGGACTTACGTTTGATGACTTCGTTGGAGGGTTTGATGGTGTATGAATCGAGAGTGCATTTTCGGCCGCTTGATGGTGTATCAATCGAGAATGATTTTTGTTTCCAATACTTCTACTACATCTTTTTGGTTTGTGGTGCTTCACTGCTTCATTCACTTGTTCATTCATTCTTCTTTTTAATATAGTCTGAGGCTTTGTCTCTGTTGTTGTGTTTTGTACTTAGGGGTCACAAACAATCGTGAGGGGCAGCCCTACGGCTCTTAAAAAGGTCTTAAATAAGATCGATGACTATCTTAGAGCAGGCCGTTTCCTATTCGAACCTACTCCTCCACCCCCAACTCCGAGTTAACGGTGAACACGGTCAACGGTGATAGTCGGTTTCTAGTTACTTGATAGAATTCCACACCCATACGCACAATTCGACCAACTTTTCAAAAGTAGTCTCATGTCAGTTCAGTGATGCTCAATTCACTTTAGTGATGTTAAGTTGATTAGTTCAGTGGTATCCAGTGCAGAAATATACATTTTGTCTCATATACAATGTGGAATTCAATTCAATTAAGTGATGTTTATTGCGTTTTAGTGATGTTGAATTCAATTTAATTCAACTCATCTCTGAAAAACGCAACCTAAGTTTATTTTTAAAATATATGACAATTGCTGTAATTCCCACATGTAAAAATTAGGTGAATGGCTCAAATTAGTTTGCAGCAAATATCTTACAATTATAGCATAGTATGTACTAGCAGGGGAGCAATAATGCATCATCTCCTTATATTTTGATTCTACTTCTTAACTTCTTAGACTATTCCATCCAAGAAAACAAAAAAAATCTTAGACTATTCCAAATTGCCAATATCATAGAACAAAAAATATAGTACTTAACTATATTGTGGAACAGTGATGATTTCAAATTTAATTTGTAATACCACACAAGACACAACATGAATCTGCTAACATAACAATTCATTTATAGCATGGTAGGAGGTGAAATCACCAATGGCTTCAATTTTTCTTATTACTAACCACAAAGGGGTGTTTTTACACTGTCAAAGAGCTGAGCAGGAGATCAATCTAAGTTCCTTTCTTTCCCAAGCAACTCTCTTTTCCAAGTACACCGAAATCATCTGTCACATTCCATATACTAGTGAAGTTATAATGTTGTACTTTAAATAAGTCACTCAAATCTCTCTCGAAAACATAATAACCTACAATTTTTGGCTCATTGCCCAATAGTTGCTTCTTCGCGAATGCATTAGCAACCTGATACGTTATGGAGGGCTCTGTCTTTGTTATCTCCCATCTCCTCATCCGAGAAGAGAATGTTACAATCACACAGCTTTTGTCTTCCCTGCTGATCCACTGTAAGCAGAAGCAGGGATGTAAGTGATAAATAGAGATGGTGTATACTCAATGCAAGCTAATGTGGGGTTGATCTCATCACTGTTTGGTAAATTCATATTAGTTAAGCTTTTATTTTGTATCTGACATATACACGAGTACATCCTAAAACTCTTCACAGGCCCAACAACCTTTGCATTGTCCACAACCACCATCTTATGAAAGCTCGTCATTTTCCTATTCATCTTCATAAACTGTGCATATTTAGCGTTGTAAAGCTTATGAGTGTGCCCTTCATGAAAGTTAAAGACTTTGTATTTTTGCCCAACGGAAAGCTTAAACACACATGTTGCACTGCATCCCACACGAGTAATCTTTCTATTTGTTATCTTTTGGCTGGCTGTTTCTGGTGTTGCTTGTTTTTCATTTGTTTTATTTTCCTTTGCAGCTCTATGACCTTGCCTATTGCGCACAACATATTGCAGCTTTATTTCAAGACCATCTTTATACACTCCGTATTTTCTAATATCAAATCCAGAAGCTCTACCAAATGAACGGTAGAATTCTATTCCGTCACTTAGTGACTCAAACTCTTGACCAATAGCAGGCTTTAAGGTAGTATCAACATTTGGGATCCATTCATGTGTACCACCCAGAGTTAATATTGGTCTTGAAGTAGGTGTTTGCAGCCATGAAACTGTTTGTTCTTTTGCCAACCCTGAGGAAGTAGCACCTTGTTCCATTACGTTATGGAGGGCTCTGTCTTTGTTATCACCCATCTCCTCATCCGAGAAGAGAATGTTACAATCACACAGCTTTTGTCTTCCCTGCTGATCCACTGTAAGCAGAAGCAGGGATGTAAGTGATAAATAGAGATGGTGTATACTCAATGCAAGCTAATGTGGGGTTGATCTCATCACTGTTTGGTAAATTCATATTAGTTAAGCTTTTATTTTGTATCTGACATATACACGAGTCGGAAAATGATGCAGTTAAGATGGTGAGTGTTTACATTTCTCTCCAAAAACAGAACACCCAAAAACAGAAGTACTGAACTCCAAGTCTTTATAACAGCAAAATACTAGAAGCACTTTGTCTGTATAGCCGTATAGCTAGGGGCAAGTTCAAATTACAAGTTTATAAACATTCCATTAAAGATCCCGGTAACTCTAGATGAAAATTGTTCAAGCTCCCAAATAAAATAAAAGGTTTGAGATCAAGCAATCAAAATGTAAAAGGACTAAACCAAATCTGTTATCTGACAAGAATTTTCTATCCACATGTTCTATAGGTTCTTCAATTTCAATTTCTTTCTTCAATTTGTTTTGATTCATGAAGAATCCCCATCTTTCTAAGTCAATCAACTGGTTAGCAGGTCATAAACTCATACTAAAAACAATATTACAGTACCTATAATCCTGAAACAACCTTTCTGAATTGCCTTTTTCAGAAAAGAGCCGATAATGAGATCCTACAGGGAGCATTATCAGACCACCCAGATGCAGGCTATGCCGCTATAAACAAGACAATGTATAAATAAGCGCAAAAGTAGCAAATAAACCCCACGAGTTATAACTAAGCCTCCTGTTTAACTCTATCAAAGGACAATGCAGGACAAATATGGCAATTCCACAGGCTATGAATACTTACATGTGTATACCAATAATCTTCTCCAAGGGCATGATGTACTTCTCAACCACTTGTAAAGGACAAAATGCAGAAGTAACAATAGATTTTCCTTGAGGATGACTTCCGTGCAGAACCGTTCTTCTACGAGTTGCTAGATCATACCTTTCAACAGTAAACAGGTCTGAAGTTGAGAAACGCATAAAGAAAAATACACCAAAATCAGTGCATTTCACCCGGTCTTCATCTCTACAGTTAGGGTACAGCTGTGCAATAAACTCTTTAACCCACATTCGCGTGTCTTCTTCTTTTGGGTATTTCAATCTCCACAGCTTAATTGAATTCATGAAACCACGGGCTATTAGAGTAATATCTCCTCCCACTTGAGCTAATGCTACATCATATCTTGCCTCTTGTGGCCACTCAATAAAATCAAACTTCTCATGCTCAACATTGAAAGCAATTATTTTTCTACTATGGTACATCTCTGGCAACCAGTATAAGACCCCATCAAGACAAACACCACGCAGGCCAGATTCTGATTCGGGAGCCTCATGCCCCAAAAAATTTATGTACGAGGGTTTGTCCTTGATCGCCCTCCATCCATTGTCGTGGTCACCCAAAGTATACACTTCGCACATCACGGAATTAACAGAATTCCTGTGACAGAGAATCACCTTATATTGAACCTTGTTGGGATCAAATCCTAAGAAACATCGCCTTGAAAAACTTTTCCTACCACAAGAAGGGAGAGGGACACCTTCCCGAGTGGCTAGATTATAGAGGTAGATAATAGATGATGATCCGATGGCATATTCACAATAATGGCAAAAATATACCAAACCATCGACGATGTTCGATACTGTATTGTTATCATCAGGCAAGAACGAAAAGTCATGCAGTACAGTTGCGTTTTTCGCTCTATCGATCAACATGAAACGTCGTCCGTTACAAGGAGGGGCTGCAAGGATTGCAGGACGCTTTCGGGTTCGGTACATGTCAACAAAGACAGGATTGTTGATGATGGAGAACCATTATTGCTTTGAGACGGACTTAAATCGCATAACAGACTTAGCTGGAAGCCATGACAGGACTTCCATTTGTAGTCAAGAGGTACATGATGATCATTGCTAGTTTCACTAGCCATGACAGGCACAAATTGATAAAATCTACCTATGTACAATAAATTAAATTAGAGATCTAGGGTATTTTGTTATAGATTTCAACAAGGCGGTGACAGTCCCCTCTCACCTATCCATCCAACTATTAGCCAATTAAAGTCCAACAGAACTCTTAAGTCGTCTTTACCCTAAATGCTCTGCGGAGGTTTTTTTCTCTTTTTTTTTTTTTTTTTTTTTTTTTGGTGGCAAAAAAGAAAAAAAGAAATTAACTAGGTAAATTTATGACATTTACCACCAAAAACAAGAACAAGGCAGTACTAGTATATTAGTAGATCTCTAATTCAAGTTGGTGAAGAAAGGAAAAACATTGGCAATTCCACAGGCGTAAAAGTAATACTATATCTAAATGCCTATATATCTTCCAATGCTCTTCAAGGGCATGATGTACTTCTCAACTACTTGAAAAGGGCAAAATACAGGTTCACGAACAGATCTTCCTTGAGCATTGTTTAGTTCCAGAACCGTACTTCTACGAGTCGCTAAATCGTAGCTCTGAACAATTAACTGGCCTGAAACTGAGGACTGAAGCACAAAGAAAAATACACCAAAATCAGTGCATTTAACTCGTTCCTGTTTATGGTTAGGGAACAGGTGGGCAATAACCTCTTTAACCCACATTCGCATGTCTTTGTCGTTTGGGTGCTTTAATCTCCAGAGAGTAATAAAAGAGCACATAGAACTGCTATGAGCTACTAGAGCAATATCTCCTTCAATTTGAGCTAATGTCACACTATTTTTTTCCTCTTTTGGGCAGTCCATTAATTGAAACTTCTCATGCTCAACATTGAAAGCAACTATTTTTCTCATAGTGCTAACAAATTTTTCTGGAGTTGGCCAGTATATGACCCCATCAAAATATAAGCCAGGTTGAGGAGGTTCGGTAGAACCACGATACGTGTTATTGTAGAACAACCAAGCCCCCCGAATTTGTTCATCATTATTAGGAATGTTGATTGTTCTCCATGTATTATTTTGGCCACCCAGAATATACACTTCCCACTTTACATTGAAATGCAAATCAGAATTTATATAACAATGATACAACTTATATTCGACTTTGTTCCGATCAAACCCTATGAAGCATTGCCTTATAACGCTTCTTTCATCATGACCGGAATATTGATCTGGTGAAGGGAGAGGGATGCCTTCCCGAGTGGCTAGATTATAGAGGTAAATGGTGCTGTCATAAAAGCTATTATCACATCGGTAAACACATACCAATCCATCGACGATGTTCGATGCTGTACTGTCGGCGTAAGGCAAGGATAAAAACTCTTGTTGCATGGTTGTTGGCTTTTTGGTGGTTGTATCGATCAACAGGAAACTTTGTTGTTGTTGTTTTTTTTGATAATTTCAACCGGAAACTTTGTTTTTGTTTTTTTTTTAATGATTTCAACAGGAAATTTTGTTTGTTCCAAGGAGGCGGGACTACAAGGATTGCAGCACGCTTTCGAGTTCTGTACGTGTCGATGAATACAGGATCGGTGATGAGAGAGTACCACTGCTTTGAGACGGACTTGAATCGCATAACAGACTTAGCTGGAAATAGTGAAAGGACTTCCATAACTAAATCGGGAGGTATTATAGGATGCTTAGTTTCACTGCTTCTGTTAGCCTCAAACTTTCAAACTTCCATAACTAAAAGTTTCAAACTTTCAAACTTTCAATTCACGAACTTGAACCTCCACGACTTACACTTCTCTCCAAAAACAGAACACCCAAAAACAGAAGTACTGAACTCCAAGTCTTTATGACAGCAAAATACTAGAAGCACTTTGTCAATCAACCGAATAGAAACAATATTACCCACAATCCTTAAACAGCCTATCTGATCGCTTTTTTCAGAAGAGAGCCGATAATGATCCTATAGGGAACATTATCAGACCACCCAGATGCAGGCTATGTCGCCATAACAAGACAATATATAACGAAGAACGAAAGTAGCAAATAAACCCCACGAGTTATAACTAAGAGTCTAGTTTCACTGTATCAAAGGACAATAGAGGCCAAACATTGGTAATTCCACAGGCTAACAATACTTACATGTGTATACCAATAATGTTCTTCAAGGGCATGATGTACTTTTCAACCACTTGTAAAGGACAAAATGCAGAAGTAACAATAAACCTTCCTCGAGCATTATTTACGTG